>JAKWBJ010000483.1:10792512-12067518 GCA_023159175.1 Wohlfahrtia magnifica | reverse complement strand
TTATTCCGTTCAGCTACGCATTTCACTGGTCAGTGGTAGCTCACGGCCTACGATGGGACCAAGTCATGTCATTTAAAAACTACTTTAGTTGTCTCTGAATGAAGAAGAGAAGGTGTTGGTGGAGCATTTACTGTTACGTATATAATACCTACTTTCGTTTGCGGTTCGTTTTTGCATAAAATATTCCTTCGTGCTTGATTCCGCAGCCGAACATGTAGGTTCGCCGGAATACTAGGGTATATGGGTACTATGGGTATCGGACGGCTATTATTCGACCGGTTTTAACCGGTTTTTTTAAATCTTCATTTTTAGAATACCGAATAAGCCGGTTAATTTGAAAAAGTATAATTTTTATTCGCTTTTATATTTTTTTATTGACAATATGCCCATCGTTTAACTGTTTGTATAAATTTATTTATTATTTTTGTATACATGACAACCTTGAACGTCTCATAAGGAATGTGAAAACCATGGAAGATCGAAAAATATATGCAATATTGAGCAAAAATAACCTCTTCCCATCTTCTGTAGATAAATATTGATTTGTATATATGGAGAATGATCAACTAGACTCATTGAAAGTCCACAAACACACAAACGCTGATTCCGAACGGCAGATATGTTAGTAAGTGAAGTTTTTCACAGCGTAACTACATATAATCAGTCGCTAGTAATGTTGTGAGGTGATATAGCTGTTGAAAATTGTCAGATGGTGTGGCATAGGATTGAATTGACTACCTCTTTGTTGGAAGTTGGGTTCTTACTTAACATGCCAAAGTGACACACACACACTATTAAATACCTAGTGCATGAATTTACATACACTGCTGCTCGAAATCTAAGCAAATTTTCCTGTCGAGGCAATTAAGGACTCATGTATTACTTATAGATTTATTCAAAGTAAAACATTTAATTTTTGTTATCTTAGGCATACAACTAAGATAACTATAATAACATATCTTTAATTCCATTCTTTACCAAGTAATACAACAAAAACGACATTAGCTCCTTGAGTAGCTGTTTGAAACTTAACCATTTTTCAGTACTTTGTGTAATAAACTTTGTGTTTTTATGGCCTCCGCACACCGTTTTTATGAGATTTATTAGAATTATTATCGATTGCGACTTTAATTTTAAGCTTTCCAGCAGCTTCTGCTTATTTTTGAAACAACTTGGTTCAGCTCGGCGCTTCAAGAATAAGGAACAATTTTATTTAAATAAAAGAACCAATTAACCGATCTACCTAAAGTGTACCATAACATCCTTAGAATGTTATATCACATTCATTGCATGTTTATACTGAGATTTTATAGGTTTCAACAAGGCTGGTACATTAATTTTTTTCTAAATATTTTGGTATGAAGTGACTAGTTGTTCACACCCTTGACCATTTGAGTAGCCGTTTGATCACTTTAAAGCAGTATTTTAAACTGTATATGTATGGACCCATAACTATAAACTAGAGTCGATCAAAACAATAACTTTTTCCGGATGAAAAATAAAGTTAAGCCGTTTTTATTAGCCAACCATGTTATGGCAAAAGTTTTTCAAATGGTCGAAGTGTCATTCGCAATTGCAAATATTATTCACAACTTTTGTAAAGGCAAAGTTAGATTAGTTAAGAGGAAGGGCGGCCATCTAGTCATAATAAAACACCGATGGACGCAGACACTTAGTGACTATATGCTTCACTGTGATCTTCCTATGTAAAGAAAACAAAAATACAGGGTGGGCAAATTTGAGGATTTAGCTATCAACCTTTGACACTTATTTAGTAAAAAATTTAGAAATTTTAGCTATAAAACGCCACACTCTTGAACAAAGAATTTTTATTGTGAAAATTTACTATCAAAATAGTGAAAATTTAACTGTATCACTTTGTAAAACTCGGGCAGATTTTTATCGTGATCAGGCTCCCTTTGAGACCCCTGTGCGTTATTTAATTGCTAACAGTAGATCAAAACAATACGCTCGTGGTGGCCGTAGTCATGCAAACATAACCGCTGTATAGCAAAGTGTCGAGATTAAGCCTGGAACATCAACTCGTCGACTTTCGCAAAAATTGGACATCAGCAGAGGAACTTTACGCAACATTCTGTATAAAGATCTGCATTTTCACGCTTATAAAGTTCAACTCGTCCAAGAATTAAAATCAGCCGACCAATGTTTGCGTCGAACATTTGTTAAATGACTGTTTGAGTAACTGAAAGAAAACAATGCATTATTCAAGAAAATAATTTTTAGTGATGGGGCGGTTATGTAAACAAACAAAATTGTCACATATGGCGCTCAAAAAATCCACAAATAGTACTCGAAAAACCATTACATCCAAAGAAAGTTACCTTGTGATTAGAAAGCGGCTTGTGGTTAGACGGCATTATTGGCCCGTATTTTTCGAAAATGAACAAGGAAACGCCGTCACCGTGACTTCTTTGCGCTATCAAACCATTATGACCAACTTTTTCTGACCAGAATTGGCTAATGCTGACATCATTGACCTTTGGCTTTAGCAGAACGGCGCCACAAACCACAAAGCAAGCTGAATAATTCAGTTATTGTATGAGAAATTTTCCGTTTGCGTAATTTCTGGTTTTGGCGATGTCAATTGACCGCCTCGTTCTTGTGATTTAACACCACTGGATTATTTTCTCTGGAGCCATTTGAAAGACCGGGTGTACGTGAACAAACCACAAAAAACTGACACTCTGAAAAATGAAATTTGGCGCTATGTTGACGAGATAAGCAAAGCTTTGTTGCAAATAGTGATTTAACATTTTGTGAAAAGAGCTGACGTCTGCCGACGTGCTAGAAATAGACATTTGTCCGACATCATGTTCCATTATTAGTTCCCATATTTCTATTTTATTTTTTGGTATGAATAAAGTAAATTTGTCAGAAAAAGTGCCAATTTACTTCCTAAACTGAAATATGCCCACCCCTTATAAAGAAGGGGAGAAAGAAATATAATCAATATGATAGAGAAGGAAAAAAGGCGAAGAGCCTAACAAAAAGTAAGGAAAAACAAAAGCTAACTAACAAACAGAAAGTAAATAAGTCTGTACTTGCTTGGCTAATCTATGATAAAACTCAAGAAATATTTTATGATAAAATTATTCAAATTATTTATTTACTGACAAACTAGAAGCATATATGAATTGTCTTAATTATGGTCATTATCATATTGCTACTTAGTAATTATGCCAAAATAGTATTTAAAATGTATGTTAATTAGTCAAGTCATTAGCATTACCAAAGAAATACAAAAATTGTCAATTTCTTAAGATATTTTTGCACATAAATTTTTCCTTTTTGATTTTTTTAATCACGTGTATAAACTAGAAAATTGATTTTTTGTATGTTATTTTAGGAAAATTATTTCAAAATGAAGGAAAATGTCTTAAGTATGATTTACACAACTTAACCCATACTTTTGTTTTAATGGCCAAATTATTCTTGTTTTCAAATATCGTATATACTCGTATGGGCACTGGTATATCACATAAGAAAGCATATTAATGCATAAATATGTTGTGTATGTGTGTGTGTGTATGTAAAAAACAGAAAGTTAAAGAATTAAATAAATATGCATTATTAAGTTATTTCTTTAATGAAATAAAATTTTAGTCTTATCTTAGAAAACAACAGGAGATTTTTAAATATTTACGAGCAAAAGTCGAGTCGACGTATATGTATTGAGCAAGCAATACGAGGGATGTATGATAAGATTTTGCAATATTTTTACATTTGTATCAAATAAGTCAATTTCTCGAATCGTTAAAAATAAGCATTTGTTTTAATAATGAGCTTCTCGTCATTCCCAAATCTCTCAATACCCTTCCTATGCTTACAATTTTGTAACAGAAAATAATTGGAAACGAATAGATCTACAAAATATGTTAAAAGGAGTAGCAGTTTCTAGCCCAATTCATTCATTTTTTAAAAAGTGCTTAAATACATGTGTGCAGCTGTGCTTTGTACTAATGAACAGTCTAATTCTCTGAGATAGATTAGGTCGTTTTTGCTTTAAATTAAAAGCAAATATGTCCATACGTCTTGGTTTCGTTTGGTTTGAGAACAATCATTCATCAGGAAGAGCGCAAAAACACTCTGAGACCCTGTGGTCCATTGTAATCGTCCTAAGCAGACACTGAAACCTATTAGAAGAAAAAGAAAAGAAAACAGCCCAGAAGACAAAAGAAAAAAAAGAAAGAAAGAACTGGAAGGCCATACCCTCCTCGAAATCCTAATAATCCCCACGCCACTACTAGCCGAGGCCCTTTGTAAAATGAAGAATAGCGGTAGGGTCAGTACATGACAGGAACGCACTATCTATAATAATCCATGTCAGCATCCGCCCGGATACCGCTATGGCCTGCAATAATAGCCTTAGCTCAGCTTTACTCATAGAGAGGAGAGCAGAAGTCCTACGACGGGAAATAACTGGCCATGTAGCTATAAATCCTACAATCCGGACTGTCGTACCAGATTTGACCAGCCGTCACTATGAAGAATTTCTCGAGCACACTGATGTAATAGTTCTACGGCGGCAGAATATCCTCAGTCCGGAGAACCGTTGACGCAGAGCCTTGACGACACCATCACTACCAGTGAAACCACTGTGACCAGGTGCCCGTGATGGTTATGGTTCAGACCCAAATCGCGGAGAAAGCTTTGCTGTCTCGGTGTGGAGTTATATTCTAAACCAAGTGCCGTGACCCATTCATCGGTAGGCGTTTAATTGTCTCCGACACCTCACTAAAATGGAGGCCATTACCAAATAACATGACTTCGGATAGGTCCTCACAGCTGGTTTTAATCAGAGGTAGAGGCCTGGGTGGACGCATTGTATTCACTCGTGCGTCGGCACCGTAACCTAAAATCCTAGGGCAGGTACTTACGTAAAGCGGTCTTCCACAGCCTACCTAAAGCTAATTTACAGTCCCGAACAACCTTGGATCTGACCACGAAACAAACGTCTTAAATGTATCTGAAATTTTTGTCCATTTGTCGATCTTCTTAGTACATTGCACCCACAAAGGATATTACTTGACTGGTGATTGGACTTGCTTGCTAAGGCCTAGAATGTTGATGCTGCTATCTGTCGTTGCCTAGCAACAATGTCCTCTATATGTGTCGAACATTTTGTTCCCAAGAGATGGCATTGCCATTTTTCGTTGCCTACTAACAGCGTCCTCCACATATTTGATGTAGTGGTAGGGTACCTTGCTTATTATTGATTCCTACCTTTTTATTTCCATTATCCTTTTAATGGGGTTGGGATGTTAAAGTTCTTCTTGGATGGATTGTTTGGAGGGCATTAAGGCGTCTTATTTTTTAAATATTTCAGTTCGAGAACTATGATGTCTGAAAGTAATTATCAAAACAGTTGAGGTCAAAAAACTATAACGATGCTGTTGTTGAACTGCTTTTCATATTATTTGGCGTCTATTGTCTTGACACAGTTCTAATGACTCAAAACTCAAATATAGCTTTAAAGTAGTCACACGTTTGCGCTTAAGGTTGAGTGTGAGCAATCGCAGTACTGGTCGCCATGGTAGTTCTATTTGTTCACTTCGTTAAAATGCCCATAAACTCGATGATTGTATTGATACGTCTGCCATGGAACTTTATTTAGCCAATTTTAACGATTTTAATATATGGGACACAGACCTTCAGGGGTAGCGTGATGTAGCGGTTAGAGCGTATGCATACAACATAAGCGGTCCTGGTTCGAATACCCAGCAGAGAATATGACGAAAAAAAAAATTAATTGCGGTCTCGATCGTCGAAAAAAAAAGAAATGTAAACGAATAATATATATTTTTCTTCTCCGCCACTCCTCTAGGAAGCATATTGCCTTTCAACAAAGTAACCATTGCGGTGCTTCAGTTTAATCTGCAGTAGCTCACCTCCATAGGTTTGTGTAGTGTAGATGATTCTTGATAAGTGATGGTGCTGATCCTTACTTAGCTTGTTAATTTTTTTCCCACTAGGTGGCGCTTTGTCTTGATTATTCGTCTGATGTTTGTCATCAAAACCAGAGGTAAGTTGGAAGGTCTGGAGCTTCTTTAGATGCATTAGTCTGGAGGGAGGTTTTTTGTCTTTATTACACACTCGAAACCGCAATCAAATTTTTTATAATAACGTTTATATTAGAATGTAAAAAATAGTGTTAAGTAGTTCAGGAAATTCTGTTCTATTCTATTTACGCTAAAACTGACTAATTAATTGACAAGTTAGTTAGCAACTGCTCTGAAACTATAAAAAAATACTACATTATCGAACTGCCCTCGTTGTATAGTCATATATAGAGATAAACGTACAGTGACATTAAATGTGAAGAAGAGCACCCATAGCTTGGCATACCCCACATCCTAATGTCTTCATGTATAGACATTTTTGTTTATAATCATTACTGGCAGTTTGTTTTTTTTTTTGTGTGTTTTTTTTTGCATAAAAAATTTATTTTTATGTTACAAATGGAAATGAAAAATATATTTCTGTTTTGCACAGACAGCAGTAGTAAGTAGAACAACTTAAAAATTTATTTTGCCAAATTTGAATTGCAAATTGAGTTTTTTTGTGTTGTCTCATTCTCTGGCTTATTATTTTGTTTCTTAAAAAAATCCTTAAAATGTCTGTATTTGGTAGTCGTCATATAAACATATAAAATGAGACATAAAAGCCATGATATACATTATTATGGCCAACACCATCATTTGCAGCCACTGTGCTGAATGCTTTAAATTTTGTTTTTTTCTTTTCTTTAATATTTACAGTTCCAAGAAAAGACCATTAGCATTGGCAGAGTTGAAAGTGGGAATTGTTACAATTTTAAAGGCAATTAGAAAAAAAGGGTCATAAATAACAAAGGCTTTAAGAAAAAGTTAAAATATAGAATTACAACCGCTGCTTTTATACAAAATGCTAAAAACAGCTAAAAGGAGAAAAAACATAATTATAATCGGAAAAATTACATACAAGAAACGCCTCAAATCTCAATCAACAGTTTTAAAAGAAAAAAAATCAAAAAAAATTCAGACAAGAAACCATTATAGAGTACGTTGCTCATATATCAAGCACAGTGAAGCAGAAGTTAATAAAAATAAGTCTTTAAATACGAGCAACACTGCTGTTACAGCTTGAAAGGCAGAGTGCCACCTGGTGTGCTATTTTCCGAAATAGGGCACAAACTACCGAATTGAATAGATCATACGTACATACACATATGTACGTATATAACTGGCCATTTACCACATTTCGGCCTGATGCAGCACCTCCTTCTAGGCACTTCTGCTCACACCCAACACCCGGCCTGATGTCTACTACGTAGACAAGAGCGCCCTCTACGCCGACGCAAACTAACTTTCACATCGAACGCTCTTCTCGCTGAGCATATTCTTCCATTCATACATACATACATGTTCTAGCCAGCTTAGCAGCTAAATGTTTATTCGCTGAGCAACTTCCATGTCGTTATATATGTACATATCTTGTACAGCTCATGGTTAGTCAGAATATTCTTCAAAGATCTTACGTAGAATTTTTCTCTCGAACACACCCAAGGCAACTGTATCGGTGCGTGACAACGTCCATGTTTCTGCCTCATAGAGAAGAACAGAGAGGATTAGTGACTCGTAAAGTGTAAATTTCGTCACACGGTAGAGGTCTCTACTTCTTAATTGCCTATTGAGACCATAATAACACCTGTTGGCGAGAGTGATTCTACGCTTGAGCCATATGCTGATATTGTTGCTGTCGGTAACGGCAGTGCCAAGGTAGATATTAAATAGAAATTATCTCGTTATACGGCTAAAAAACCGGGGACACAACGTTTTTTAAGAAAAAGTGTATGACAGGCAAAAAGAACTCGTTTTACAGTATTTGAATTTACGGCCTACACTTTCAGAACCTATCTAGGCCGAATAAAGAGGTATGAGTATAACATAAAATCGAATCCCTATGTATCGTGACCTTCAGCGTTCTGTTTATAAACAAATGGTTACAGAAGGGAAGATAAGGGTAACGTAGTTACCCACGGGTAGTTAAAGAGTTTTGTGTAGGAACGCTTTTTTAGGATCCTGGACGAATTTCTCAATCATAGTTAACTGGTATTCTACTAGCGATGAACTGGTGAAGATTTTCAGGAATGTATGATAGTGATACTAAAATAGTAATACCGAGATAAGGTCCTTTTAAATGTTTTAACTTTATAGCTGCTAGCTTAGGAGTACAAGAGTACAACAGTACATTTTACTCTAGTGTGGGTAAATGAATGTGGGACCCATATACGACATTTTATCAAGAGATGAAAAACAACTAAAAACTGTTTATGTTGGAGCCGTTCCGATGTCGATCTTATACTACTGTTGTAACAAAGGTGTAATTATTTTTAATATCGTCATATCGATCAAGCACCATTTCAGGATACTGCGACCCAATGGACCTAATGTGCCCCTTCTGGTATACAGTCTGTTCAGCAGATCTAACCATGATGATGGAGTGAGACCCTATGTCCACCTTAACCTATCAAGAACTCCACCTTCACACAATATGTGTTTCTATGTCTAAAATACCTGTAAGCACAGTGTTTGAATATCCACATCTGCAACCGCCATCCCCTTCAGATACACTCTTAGTCTCCAGTGACCCGTAAGAAGATCTGTAAAGAGTTTCAAGTCCGACCTGTCATACTTGAGAACCTCAGAACGATACCTAAAAAGCGGATTAATCGCCGTCCTAGAGTGGCGAAGTCCCCTATAAGTATTTCAGTGTTCCAAGCATCTGGCAATTGCCCAATACTTGACTAGAATTAGACTGAGGGTGATTGTAAGTGATGCTCTGCAGCACGGTGTCATGAAACTCCTTCTGGAAAATGCGTCCGCTATTTCATTAACATCTTATCTACAGTGTCCAAATACTCAAAGCAACTGGACAACAAAGGTGTAAGTGGTCTGGTGAAGCTTGTCACGAGATACTGTAAATGATTTATGTCGTTGTTGGTTTGGTTAACGTAATAGTTTACTGCACGCAAATAGCTAAAAAGAATTGAAAGAAATCGGTTTGGACAACAGCACACCACTCGCTAGATGTTTCCTTATATATTTCGTAACGTATCTCAATGTGGTATTAGGTAAGACATCTTTTTTTTCCGTTACTCCTCTAGGGGGCATTTTGGCTTTGCACAAAGCATCTATTGCTTTGTTTCAGTTTCCTTAATCATTTGATATTTCAAGCTAAATAGATGATTAATCCGCTGTAGCTTCCTCCATATGATTTGTTTTGTGTAGTGGTGAAGATCCTTGCTAATTGGTGGTGATCTTTACTTTAGCATTGTAATTTTTTCCCAGTAGGTGGCGTGTGTTTCCTGATCATTCGTCTGATGTTTGTCATCATCGAAAGAGGTATGCGAGGAGGGTTAGGAAGACTTTTTTCTTTATTTTTTTAGATGGAGTTGTCTGAAGGGTAAAATTTTAAGCCTTTATTATTATTAAACATTCGAAACTACAATTAAATTTTTTCTTCATCATGTCCTCTGCTGGGTCTCGAACTTGGGTCGTTTGTGTTGTTATGCGTGCACTCTAACCACTACACCACGCCACCCCCGTGAGACATCTTAATAGGTCAATAAGTCTAGAGTCAGATATCTTAGAAAGGCTGACCTCTTGATAGCTGTGGCAAAAGATTGTTTATTTAATTTTACTGTTATTGTAACTGCAATAGTTGTTGAAGGAAAGCCAAATCAACCCGCATCCAATGTCCTGATATTACTATCAGTAACCTCAATATAAGTCTCCAATTACGGTCTATAAGTGGCATAGTTCTTTACTTATTAAACGAGAGCCACATTAACCGAGCCAACTTACAGGTCTCCATACCTCTAATAGATCTTAGGTAAATTGTGATTAAGCTGAGTTAGAGGTTTCCAAGAGATATGGTGCTGAAGTGGTTAGAGCTCACACCTAACAACACAAGCGGCCCAGGCAGAGGACATGACGAAAAGGTTTAATCTGTGGTTTCGAGTGTTTAATTACGAGACTTACACTTCCAACCGGACAATTTCTTCTGAAAAATAAAGAAAAAGCCCACCTAACCTTCCTGTTGACCTCTGGTGTTAATGACAAACATCAAACTAATGATCGGCAGAAAACGCCACCTACTGGGAGAAAAAAAAATACGATGCTAAGTAGAGATAACCACCACCACCTAGCAAAGATCTTCACCAATACGCAATCATATGGAGGGAAGCTTTCATCAACTTCTTAGCTTGAATAAAAAACTTGATTAATGAAACTGAAAAAACAATAGATGCCTTGTGGAAAGTCGATATTGCTACACAGAGGAGTGATGGAGAAGAGAAAAAGGTATTCAAGGCATATATAGTAGTAGTCCTAGTAGTAAGCGGTTTCTTTTTTTTTGGGAGTTCGGCTAAAAAGAACAAATTAGCGCTTTCTGGTCATCAATAATTAGAAAAAATCTTTAAGGTCTGACCAGATACGCATTTCTGGTACGACTGAGTGATCTAGTGACTTTAAACTTATCTCACGGAGGAGCTATTGATTCTATGCTAGATGCACTGTTTTCACATCTAGTGTACAGAACATTGCTTAAGTCTAATGAGGATTATGACTAATTCTATAGTAATCTATGGAAGAGATTAAAGCATGAAGATAGCTTTTTGAGGGCGGAACGCTTAAGTGACCTAATGATGCTCCGACTCTTTATTTCCGACAAACAAGTTGTTTTTATTGTCCAATTAGTTCCCTCCATTATATCTTGTTCCCATACTTCGAGTTAATCATTTGACTTTATCTTTTTCATCTTCTAATTTTCCTTATTGGTTTCATATCCTTTTCTGAGATGTATGAAAATGAATTTTGATTTGCATTAAGCTGTTTTTCAATTTCGGTAATTCTCAGATCTTACAACCTGCAAAAGATTCGGCTTCAGCGACCAACTCCGAATGTTATATAAAACTCTTACATAATAAAATTTAGCTCCAACAATACCACTGTGCAGTGTTTTATGTTATAACATAAACCCTATATAAAAACATTTAAGCCACTTAACGTATGTATTTCTCAAAAACCAAAAAACAAAAATTGTTTTTCAACATAAATGCAATTTACCACCTTTAAATGGGTTTGTAAGTATAGACGAGTAGTGGTATTTAAATCCAAGCAGATGTAAAAATGCTTTGTAATTTGTTTCCTTTGTAGAAATTTCCTCAATTCTGCAGTTTCCTTTTTATTTAAATATTTAAATAACGAAAAATTATTTCAGCTACAGTTACTGCATAATATAACAGAAGCAACCCGTTATTAGTATTAAAGTTAAATTATAACGGATTTATTTTCAAAAGCCATTTTTTTCCTCAGCTCTCGTAAAAGGCTTAGGGTTCGAGGAAACTAAAAACAACATATTTTACAGTGATTTTACTGCTAAAAAAAACAAAAACAAAAACAAAATAGAGTAACAACTCACCTCATACTCTTTCGCACATCCTGTGGCTCAGGTGGTCGTGGCCGATGTTTACATACAACCACTATACCAGCCACAATAATTGATGTTATAACAACAGCTCCAATGGCTACGACAGCAGCTAAAAGTAGCAGCGTTGATTGTTTTTCAGGGCCACTACCAATACTGGCACCAGTACCACTAGCGGCCACACCAACATTACTGCTTACATGGTGGGTTGTTTCGGCAGGCGTAGGATCCTCTGATAATATGGACTCGTCTAGAAATAAACAAGAGTGGGAGAAATTAGTATTTAAAATACATACATAACTACACACATACTCGTATATATGTAAGGAAGTAAAGATGTGCCTGCGGGCTTATGTAAAAAATATCTATTTTCGTATACATGTGGGAGTACATATGAAAATTTAAAGGGATTTTATTTATATAAAGGGTCCGCCAAATAAATTTTTTTTGAAAATGCTATTAAAAAAACTACAGAATATTTTCTCAAATTTCTTTTTTTATTTGAAAGTACAATCCTTACTGTTAATAATGGAAAATAATTTCATTCAAATGGCTGCCTCGGCTGGCCATGCAGTAGCCTACACGATCGGTCCAATTTTTAAGCAGATTATCGATTCTGCGCAGCTGTATTTCACCAATGGCTTCATGAATATTGTCCTTTAAAGCGTCAATTGTCTCTGGCTTGTTGGCGTAACACTTATCTTTGGCGGTACCCCACAAATAATAAATAGTTCAACGGTGTCAAATCGCAGCTCCGAGGTGGCCAAACGACATCAGCTCTGCGGCTGATAATGCGATCTTCAAAAACAGGGCGCAAAACCTCGAGTGTAGCTTCGGTTGTGTTGCTAATATCCTCCTCTTCAACAAACATTTGTTCAACATGGCCCGATAACAATCGCCATTGACTGTACCGGCCACTCCTTGCTCATTTTCGAAGAAAAATGGCTCAATTATGCCTCTGGACCAAAATCCGCACCAAACAGTGACTCGTCTTGGGTGTATCGGCTTTTTAATGTATGCATGCGAGTTTTCTGTGCCCCTAATACGACAATTTTGCTTGTTCAGACATGAGCTAAGTGTTACCATTCACGAAATAAGCACTAGTTGAAAAAAAAAACGTTAGATGGCAGACCCTACATATATTAACAACTTAAAGCGGATTGCGAATTGTCTACAATAGCAATTAAAACAATTGTAATCTTTTGCACAGAACTTAGTAACAGGGGTTTTAAACTGAGGAATTTACATGCTTGTGCGTACATTTCTGCTCTAAATAATATCATTTGACTACAAATCAATGTTGAGTCTGTCCAATAACATTGAATAATACATATACATTCCCATAACATTCCACGAAGGAACACGGGGACGTCTTTCAGTCTATAAGCTGCACCCGATTCTATTTTTAGACTCATTTAAAGGGACCTACAGTTTAATGCAGGCTCCCAACGGCAAATGCATTTAGATAAGTTTTTAATAGTAGTAATGTAATATTGATAACCAGCTACTACCTAATGTCATGAGGTGATACCGCTGTTAAAAAAAACTTATTTTTTTTACCTATTTTTTTCATATGGTCTGGCCTCGTATTGAACCGAGGACCTTCTGGTTGGTAGGCGGGTGCCTTATTTACCATACCACAGCGGCACACATTGAATAATATTCGCCGATAATTGTTTAACATTTTTCAGGTTATTCAAGGTAAATGATACTGCATTTAGCCGCAAGAAACTGTGGTTACAACCCTGATCATAGAAGTAGGTAAGTGTCTATGGTGAGCGACAGTAGCAAGGCCTCAAACCACCTCTACACCAAAAATGCAGAGGGCGTTGTTCATACCCAACGACGGATGATAGTTGACCGATTACCTGTGCCGCTGGAACTGACACACGGCAAAGATTCGTTGTGGAAAATAGGGAGTTAAGAGATTGGTTTGACACCGTTTCACATCTATGTGATAAGGGTGGGGGCATGTTCAGTGACAAAGTTTTTCACCAAGGTATCCCGAAATGCTAAGGTGGCGGGGCCCAGCTTCGAATCCCAGCCGAGGATATGACAAAAGAAATTTAATTGCGGTTTCGAGTGTTTAATAAAGAGACCGCAAACTTCCTCCAGACAAATCCATTTAAAACAAGCTCTTCTGACACTCCAGTTTATCGCTGGCGAAAAATTAAAATGCTAAGTAAGGATCACCACCAATTTGCAAGATTCTTAACCCCCAAACGCAATCATATGGAGGCGAGCTACAGTAGATTAATCATCTATTTAGCTTGAAAATCAACTTGATTACTAAAACTGGAAGAAAGTAATGGATGCCTTGTGGAAAGCAAATATGCTCTCTAGAGGAGTGACGGAGGAAAGAATTTGGGTGTCATGGAATATATAAATTACTGGAGAAAATTATTCGTGCCGCCGGGTTGAATCGCTAGGGTACCATATTCTATAAGATCATCACGCTGCTGGCATAAGCCGAAGAAATCTACATTGTTGACCTCAATACCCGCGACATATCTTTTGCGTGCTCCAGTCTAGAGAGAGAAGCGCCGTGGTGAATAAAGACAAGACTTAGTATCTTTTGTCAACAACTAAAGAGTCCATGCGTCTTGGACAGAGCATCAATTTTGGCGACCACAACTTTGAAGTAGTGAGGAATTTTGTCTATCTTGGTACCAGCATTAACACCATAAACAACGTCAGCCTGGAGATCAAACGGAGAATCACTTTTACCAACAGATGCTACTTTGGGCTTAGTAGATGACTGAATGTTTTAGGAGCGTTCAAGAGGAGAATACTTTGGAAGATATTCGGTCCTCTACGAATAGGAAATGAGTACACATATGTTGGAACAGCGAGCTGTACGAGCTATACAAAGAAGCACATTAAGACACAGCGGCCTCGGTGATTTGGCCTCGTCTCTCGTACGAATGAAGGAACTCTGGCAAGGTAGGTGAAGGGGAAGACCAAATCTTAATTGAAGAAATCGAGTGTTGCAAAACCGGATAGCCTTGGAAATCACAAACTGGCGCCATTTAGCGCTGAATGGATTTAGCTGGCATGCTTTTTTGTACTCAGCCCAAACCGACAGAAGGTTGTAGTGCCACATAAGTAAGTACAAATGTATCCATAGCTCTCCTAGAAAGAGCCAAATGTTCTTATATCCTAATCTATCTGGTCTATTGCTCAGAAAACTCAGTTAGAAATAGAATTTTATTATATTTTTACTTTAATTTTTCAGCTTATCAGGTCCAGAATATTAGAATGTCCGAACTTGAACTTGGGCTAATTAACGTTTTGTAGGCAAGCATATAACATCTATACCACTATACCACTCTCTCTTAAACTCAATTTTTTTTTATTTATTTCGGTTGATTACTAGAAACTTATGGTTTTGGTTAACCTAGAGATGAAACGAATTTATTGCTTTAACAACCCGCAAAATTTTTTGTGATTTGCATACCCTGGTATAGTAAAATGCTACGTAAGAACATGTGTAAGAGAATTGGAAATTAGAGGATAAGCTCAAGCAATCTGCTCTTAAATAATCATATTTCCTGGCAATAATTTATATGAAAAAAAAAACCTAAATTGTATTCTTATGTGCTATATACTCGTATGTAGTAGGTATGTCTGTGAAAAGGTATCTTTTATGTGCTTCCTTGTACTATAATTCCAAATATCTATTCATGGTGTGGGAGTTTGTGGCAATTGAAGCGTAACTCTCCTTTTGTTCTTTCGTTTTCTGTTTCTTACACTTTTTTTTCTAAAACAAAACATATTTTCGTTGAACAAAAGCCGGAAAAAAAGTAAGTGAAAACCTACAAAAAAAGCAGCAGAAGAGAAACAAAAGATTTGTTTTCCTACTTTCATTTCCCCTTTTTCTTTTTTAGTTCTGATGATACTTTTGCCGGGATTTATATTGTCATAGGAATTGTTTACACAATGAAGTTACACAGCTTTCATTTTCATTTTGATTAAATGATGATTTGCTTTCATTATAAGTCTCCGAGTTTGAATTTAATAAAATAATTTTCATTTGTTTTCTGTTAATTGAAAGAAGATTAATTGTGTTAACATTTTTGTACAATAAGCATTAACACTGTCATTAAGCATTAAATGAGTTTTTCTAACAAAGCATCAAGGAAATTGAGTCCACAATATTTTTCATAAAATTAAAAATTGTTTAAAAAAGGCAGCAGAGTTGCGCGTAATAAGACCTTCAGAATTATTAAAAAAAAATTAATAAAAAGTTTAAACCCAAAAAAAGTTTAAACTTTTCTTTGCCGGTATTTGTATATGGCTTTCAGGTATTACTTATTGTAATGGGTCCGCCATCTAACGTTTTTTTTGTTTCAACTAGTGCTTATTTCGTGAATGGTAACACTTTCTCATGTCTGATTTGACAGATAATTAGTTTTATCCTTCCGCTGAACTAATATGGTGATGTATACGCTTGAACAACGCTGGGAATCTGGGCCTACGATCGACTTACAGAAGATGGCGATTTTGCCAAAACAAACCTCTTTTCAGATGAAGCTCATTTTGATCTTGGCGGGTATGTAAACAAGCAAAATTGTCGCATTTGGGGCACAGAAAACCCGCACGAATACATTGAAAATCCGATACACCCAAGACGAGTCACTGTTTGGTGCGGATTTTGGTCCAGAAGCATAATTGGGCCATTTTTTTCTTCGAAAATGAGCAAGGACTGGCCGTTACAGTCAATGGCGATCGTTATCGGGTTATGTTGAACGAATTTTTGTCCACAAAAATTGAAGAGGAGGATATTAGCAAAATTTGGTTTCAACAGGACGATGCTACGTGCCACACAGCTGAAGCTACACTCGATGTTTTGCGCCCTGTTTTTGAAGATCGCATTATTAGCCGCAGAGCTGATGTCGTTTGGCCACCTAGGAGCTGCGATTTGACACCATTGGACTATTATTTGTGGGGTGCCGTCAAAGATAAGTGTTGCGCCAACAAGCCAGAGTCAATTGACGCTTTAAAAAACAATATTCGTGAAGCCATTGGTGAAATACAGCTGTACACAATCGATATTGTGCTTAAAAATTGAAGCGATCGTGTAGAGGCTACTGCATGGCCAGCCATGGCAGCCATTTCAATGAAATTATTTTCCATTATTAACCGCAAGGATTGTAATTTCAAAAAAAAAACGTAATTTGAGAAATTATTCAGTAGTTTTTTTTGTAGCATTTTCACCAAAAAAAAAATTTATTTGGCGGACCCTATATTTCATCTTTAAATAAATCTCTCTTAATGATGGGCTTTAATTAGTCAACCCTAAAGCTGTTTGACAGCACATTTTTAAATACGAATATACATTTTTAAATTAAAAAAAATTATTTAATTTTTTTTATTATACATTTCAATGCCAATAAAAAGCATTAAATATCCAATCAATGCTAACAATTTGTTTATAATTTAAATACCAGGGTTTTTTTTTAATTATGAATTTTAAAAAATATGTAAATTTTTGCCTTATCATACCTATTTTGTACCAGGTTTTTCAACAAGAACTCAGTTTGCCAACAGGGGTATACTGGAATTATATCGCAGATATTACTGTTAGTGTTGACATATCAGCGGTAAAAACTATACATCAATACTTTACTATAAAAATGGTGGCAATTCGAAAAAAAGTTACTTTTCATAAAAACGTCGAAAAAAATTTGTGTAATTGCGGTTTTGAGTGTTACATAAAGAGACTTCAACCTCCTTCCAGATAAAGCCATCTGAAGAAGTGATAATAGTAACAGACGAATGATAGCGAAATAATTACAATGATACTCGTAAATAAGGATCACCACCACCACTTAGCAGTCTGTATAGAAACATCGTGCTAAACGGTAGTGGGTATGTATTGCTAGTGAATATTTGCTGTAAATGGAACACTAGTCAATTATGTGAAATTGCTGGAAAATTTGTGCGTTGCGTGTTTTTCCCTTGTTGGATTGCTTTACCTGGAATTGACGGAGGTATTTTTCCTGCTGGAAATTTTTTTATTTACGTTCGTGTGTGTAGCACATCCATGGGACTTTCTGGTGGGAGTAAAGACGAAGAGAGAGAGAGACAGAGAGAGGCAAGGAGCGAGAAAAGGCGATGAGTGGGAGAGAAGCAGAAGAGAGAGAGAGCGGTTCTTTGAATTTTGATCTTGAGTTTTGAGAGAACTGCATTTTGGTACCGTATCACCGATTTGTGGTTGGTGATACTTTTATTTATAGCATTACGATGTCGTCAGCTAAAAGTAAGAATACCAAGAAGGAGAAGACAGAGGTTAGCATGCCTTGCACTGCGAAGGCCTCTGTTGAAAACGAGAAGCTGCTATCTGGTGTAAAGCAGCAGTAACTCGGAGGAGGAACGCGAAGTATAGCTGGCCGGTTCCCTAGCGTTGGTTAGTAATGCGGGTCTGAGAATGGAGGAAGCTGCAATCAGGAAACATAAGGCTACGTTGGATGGGTTTGAGTCTGAACCAGGGCTCTGTGACCTTGGTGAGGGTGATGCTGGCGAGAGATTGTGTATAAAATATGTTGGCAATGCAAAGGATATCACCCATAGTGTGATTGGACTACTTAATGGTCAGGGGAAGATGACACCGTCAGTGGCGTCTTAAATTCAGGGGTATGCCACTAGTTTCGAGATGCTGGTTTATACGATGATGGAGGAAATGGCGAACATGAAAGGTAAATTTTAAGTTCATGGAAGGTTTAGTGTTAGGACTTCTGTTGTGCTTGCTGTGAAGCCGGCTATGCCTATTTCTGTTCAGGTATCTGTCTCTGCACCCGTTCCAGTGGTAGCTTAGCCGGTGGAAACATGGTAGGTGGTGATTAGATGACCTAGCGAGGATAAATAGGATTCGAAGATTATGGCGAGAAAGGTTGTTGAGGAGTTCGGTCTTACCCAGGGCGTTCGCGTCCACGAGGTTATGGGATGGCGATATTGTGATTAGGATGCCTTCAATAGCGGAGATTAATCATGTGGCGTTTAATGGGTGCCTGTTCAGAACAAATTGGGTCCAAGGGTAATAGCGCAAGGAGTGCACGTTGGGGTATCTGCTAGAGATTTATGAGGGATCTTTATGGGATGAACTTGATACATCGAATGTCACAGGAGTTTTTCAACCGTAGCGTGATCATCGGGAGCATTTTGATGTTAAACTGGATGGCACTAACAGGGCCATGGCGGCACTGTTGGACCTTGGGCGTTGCTACATAGGGTGGTTTAGCTTTCGGGTAAGGGGATACGTCCCGGTAATTGATTGTTACCAGTACTGTGGGTTGAATCATCGTATTCAGAAGTCACAACGAGGAGACGTGCAATAGGTGTAGAAAGATGAGAGAGCGCGCTGCATTGTGTCTATGTCGTGTCCGGCATGTGTAATAATGGTGGCGCGAGAAGTTTCAGTGTCTGTGGCTTGTTTGTTAGAGTCTATTGTTAGGATGTTTTGTTAAGTTGTGTCGTTTGTAGACTGGCTTGTTGTTTGATTTTTATGTCTTTCGTATTTATATTACGAAGCCTGACCGGAGGCTTAATTCTGGTACCACGGGAGTGAGCTATGGTGAGGCCACCTTGTGGAAGCAACGTGGTGGCTGTGGTTTATATCGAATTAAAAAAAAAATCATATAAATTCTTTGCCTTATTTTTTTATTAATTTTTTTTTAACGAGGTTCTTGTTAAAAAACCCCATTTACTACAAAGAGTTTAAAATATAACTTTGACTGTTAATTCATCGCCAATTCAAATATTGACATCACACATTGAAGGCCTGTAATTCAAACACTTTTAATTGGATACGAATGTAGGCATGAATCTATACAATATGTATGGTATGTGTGCTTGTTTGATTGTTGTGAAATATATAAATTGAAATACAATATAAAAAACACACAATAAACATACATATGAATAGAGGTCTAGTTTAACGTAAGAGTACGACAACAATAATAACAAAATTTTAAAACAGCAAAACCCAGCAATTAAATTTTTAAAATTGAAAATAAAACATTAAACATACGATACAGAAAAATGTAGGAAATTTGGTTGAAATAACAAGGGCAGTTTTTAAATTTTGGAACTTTTTGAATAAAAAAAATTTTTTTTTTTTTTTGTAGAAAAAAAAAAGGTTTTTATTTCTTAACGTATATCCTTTACTTTCGCTACATTTAGTTCAGTATTAATATACAGTGGTGGACATTTGGTTAGCACAATTCATGTTTGCTGCATTAACAAGCGTGTAAAGTATTTACCTACATGTGTTGTGTGCTCAGTATGTACGTAAACTTATTTTTATTATCTTTCGCAGTTTTTATTTTTATGTTTAATTTATTTTAATAAAATATCTAATCTGCACTAGAGAGTAATATAGCGCATTTTACAAGTTTCGTTATATCTCCCTAATTTTTTATTTGAAATCTTAATTTAGTAAATTTTGTGAATGTTTATTTTCTAAGGTTTCAATAAAAGCCATTAAACAATAAATAGAATGAATCAAGGAAATTGGTGCACAAAGGCATAGCGTGAAGTAATTCATCAAATGATAATTCAGCGTTTGAGACATTTCTTGCCTATTAGACTTCTTCAAAAAATAGTGGACAACGTATTTGTTTATATTCAAGCCCATGAGATAGAGAAAAGTATTCCATAGCGGGCTTAGCCTAAAAAATAACTCGTTAAGAGGACTCCTTTTTTAAAGAACCTCCTCGTGAAAATTTAGAAGAAAGAAAAATGAAAAAAAATTCTTTGAATGCATTTTCAACATAAGGCACACGTATCAAAGAAGAACTTGAAGTCATGAATTATATTTTGATATGAGTATTCAGAAAAGCTACCGCTCTTTTGTTAAAATGTTCTTTGAAGTGACGTATTCAAATTTACTTGATTTGTATTTGACGAAAAATGTTATGTATGACGCTCTGCAAACGTGCAATATAACCTCAGGTACACAGGTACACATCAATGACAGAGAGTAAAGCATAGTGCCGGAAATCTGATGGTTTGGGTTTAATTTTCTGGGCACGGTGTTGATCCTATAATAAAAATAGATACGCAAATGGATCAGTATGCTAATAAGGCAATACTACTCGTTTTGCAGACGAAAACATGCCACTTAGATTGCATTTTATGCAGTGGTAATTACCTAAAACACATTTAGTGTACAGTGGAATGTTGTTTATGTTGGCCAGCTCAATCATCAGATCTCAGTTCTTTGGAAGGACGTATAGCAACACAATACTGTTGGTTAAGCTCAAAATTTTAGTAACTTATGGACAGAAATCCAAAACGAATGGAAACTAAAGTCAAATGAACATTATGTGGGACTTTTAGACAGTCCGCTGATGAAAAGTGCAGCTGTTATTAAGAAAAAGGTTTATCCTACCAAGTCCTTAGCTTTAACTAAAATAAATAAATAGTTTTTTTTTCAAAATTATTTTAGAATTAATTTCTATAAAATTTTTTTTTTCAATTCATTGCTGTTGTTTGTATTGCTGATACTAGTGGTTTTTGTGTTTTACTCGGATTTATGAAAAATTTCGTAAATTTTTCTGGTATTTCGTAAAAGTATATACATTGCGCATATATAAAATATACATACATATGTACGTACATATTATTAATGTTTATTAAATTAAACAAAAACTAAAATTAAAACCAGTCATTTTGATATAATTTTTCTTTCACATCATTATGTCTGAAAAACGCCCTTTTGCATCAATGTATCAATTCGAAGAAGGGTCACACATATTAACTTGTATGCGTATATAATACGCATTAACGGATAAACAACATTCCAAATGAAGCCTTTTACCAGGTGTACCGGTATGAAAAGAAAATCAAACACTAATTTTTAATCGGAAAGTAAGAAAAATTTTATTCAAAGTATAGGCCATTGCTGGCTACACATTTTTCCCATCTTTCAGTCAATTTATCGATTCAACGCCAATAAAACTGTAAGTCTTTTGAAGAAAACCGATAAGTCACCAAATTTTTGACTACCTCGCAGGAATCGAAGTGCTGTTCTGCCAGTGCGTGTCCCAGTAGATGGAAGGAGCTAAATCTGGTGAATACGGCGGGTGTGTCAGCTCCCAGCCAAATGATTTGATTGTATCCTGAACCCACCTTTCTGGTCCCACCAGACACACAGCATTGTCTTCCTATCGAACCGATATGGTTCGATGATGGTTGTGCCGGATTAATCCATGATTTTCTGAAAATAAAATCATTTTTCATTGCCAGTAACTATTCGATGCGACTTTGCAGCATTTTGCTCTTAAATAAAAACAAAAAATTAATGTTTTCCGCAAACCGTCATTTTGTGGTATAAAATTTGCCATGAGGAATAAAAATGATGTTATTTGTATACCGATTTGTCTGAATATGTTTGATAGATGACATTGTCAACACACAAAAAATTAAGGCTCGTTCAGAATAAATGTTCCCTATGAAGACTTTTGTATCTTGACGCCCACTTCACGCCAGAATACCGGATAATTACACTCTTACAACGTCATAAAATAATGACGTCCATTCAGCAAATTTGAAGCCGGCAAAATCAAGCAAATGGTGGCCTATTTCTTAGGTTGAATGGGTCATGTGGCCTGCTTAAGCAACGTAGGAATGTCAATACTGAGTGGCACACGACAATTTGTTTGCCGGAAGTCTTCGAAGAAATTCGTAACACCCATCGCCAAAGACACATCTTGTTAAACAGTCGAATTGTTGAGCAGTCAGAACATCGAATTGATGCTTCATCCACCGTACAGTCCTGATTTGGCATCCAATGACTTCTTCTTGTTACCGAAAATCAAAGGTAAACGGTGTGGTCAACGATTTGCGGGAGCCTCTGAAGCAGTTGAAGCGTATAAAAACCCTGTTTTGGAGGTGTCTGAAGAGGAATGGAAAAACTGCTTTCAGAAATGGTTTGAACGAATGCAAAAGTGTATTGATCATCAAGGTAAATACAGGGTCCGCCATCTAGCGTTTTTTTTTCAACTAGTGCTTATTTCGTGAATAGGAACACTCAGCTTATGTCTGATTTGACAGATAACTAGTTTTAACCTTCCGCTGAACGACTATGGTTGTGTATACGATTGAACAACGCTGGGAAATGTTGCGACATTACTTTGAAAATCATGGTAATGTTGCAGAATGTGTGCGATGTGTTCAGATGTAGCTCATTTTGATCTTGGCGGGTATGTAAACAAGCAAAATTTGTTGCATTTGGGGCACAGAAAACCCGCTCGCATACATTGAAAAGCCGATACACCCAAGACGAGTCACTGTTTGGTGCGGATTTTGGTCCAGAGGCATAATTGTGCCATTTTTCTTCGAAAATGAGCAAGAAGTGGCCGTTACAACCAATGGCGATCGTTATCGGGCCATGTTGAACGAATTTTTGTTCACATAAATTGAAGAGGAGGATATTAGCAACATTTAGGTTCAACAGGACCCTATATTTTGAAAAACAATGGCGTCATCTTCATTTAAAAATATTTGTTATTATATTGCTATTCCCGAGATATATATAAATAGCACTCCTCGTATTATGGTTCCGTAATTAATTTTTGTTTTTATTTTGGTTTAAATCTTTGTGTAAAGCTGCTTTAAAATTTTACCCTAAAATTTTAGAAACCAGTTGCTTAGGGTATTAGACAGTCGCTCATTAACGGTTATAATTTTAATTAGTAATTATTTAATGAAAATTTGCCTGCTTCAGGGCTGCTGTGCACGTATGTATGTTGTACTATTTTAATTACTTTGGGTGAGTTTGTTCGTTGGTAATTATTTTAATTGAAATGAAAAATGATTCAAATATGATTCAACACAAAACAACATATTTAATAAATAATAATTAAAAAAAAAAAGTAAAAAATACAACAAAACAAAAATACAAAAATGCAATTTATTATAATAAATACAAAATAATTCTTATTAAAAATACAAATTTTTAAAAAACAATGTAGACAAACGAAAATAAAGAAAAACCATTTATTATGAATGAAATAAAAGGTTAAAAATATTATAATATTTTTACGTTTTAATCTTTTTAAAACGTTTGAGTTCGTTTAAACTGCGTTAAAATAAAGTAAACACCGCTTTGTTTGTTGTTTTACAGTTTTATTTATTTACTTCACTATAACTTTTATACTGTTTGTCTTAATACAACACTTAATATTCGTTTATAAAACACTTTCATTTCCGCTTTCACACAACTTTATTTATTAACAGCCAAACGATAACTTACTAACTTGTAGGTAAAGCAGCCACTTTATATACCTATTTACCGTTAATTCTGCTGTCAAACTACCGAAATTTAAGCATTTTTTTTTCGTAGCAATATGTTTGGAGGGGTTCTGCTTGTGTGGAACTATTGTGAAAAAATTATGTTTAATCTTATACTGAAATTGACAACATGTGAGCACCTCAACTAAGCGGATACAGTAAAAATGATATTCAAGCGATTCTACACTATCGATTATCGTTTGACTACTTTAAAGGATTCTTTGTGCAATTCCAAAGTGTGTTTGTCATCACAACACATTAGAGGCTTAAAAGCCTTCAAAACACTGAATTCTTGGACTGAATGTGCTTTAATGAAGGTTTGGATAGATCTGTCGGGTAACAAGGTCAGAGTCAGAGTTTTTGTAATACACGCGGTATCATTTACTTGGATTTACTTGAGTAAGGTAAAACGATTACCAGCGAATACTAATCAAAGGCTTTGGACAGATTTAAGATCGATTTAAAACAAACAAAAAATCTGTCCAACATTTACACGCAATTCTAATTGATTCATGTGTTGCGCTCTTCTTCACACTTTTTGCACATGTAGTGTAACTTTTAGTGATCCAAGACATTATTTTCAAATGGAGTTCGATTATTGTTATTGGCATTGTGGAACAATTCATTTGCACAACTAAAATTATACAGTCTCCAACTTACTTAACCTCCACTTAATACCCAAAATGAACTTGACATATTTACTAACGACTTAGCACAACTTTACTCTTTGACTGTTATACTATGACTAACTGACTGGCAACACAATGCCCCGCTTTTTAAAGTAAACTAACATTAATTCCAAATGTTCTAGTAAATTCCAAAACCTTCTATCCAATTAACATTAAGTATTTGAATTACATATCCGACTTATAGAGGTATTGGTAGCACAATTCAAATAAACCCAGCATTGGCAGGGTGATCGTAGCCTTGAAACAAACCAAAAGTATTACCTTCACAATAACGTTTATAGCTTTAAATGTACAAATTTTGGTGCTTCTTTTTAGGCAAATGAGTTTTCGTAACAAAATTATAAAGCCAATCAGTGTCAAGTTCATAGAAAAAGTGGCATATATATTATCACCAAAAAGGACAACTGACTTCATTCGAACCCTCATCTTAATTTTCTGAATGTACGAGGGGTTCGGGACTTGGTGCGTATAATACGTATAGGCTTGTCAATTTATCAATAAATTAAATCAGTGAAGGATAATTTACTTAAAATAATTTGTTTTTAACTTAAGGCCAACACTCAGGAGACAACAGCTACACATGCGGTGCATTGTGCTGGTACTAGGATAATAGGTTTTGGAAAGAAGGATAGAGGGTGTAGTTTTTACGGACGTTTGACTTAACTTGTCCATACCGAAACTGACTGGAAAAACTTATGCGAAAAGATTGTTCCACTAACGGACGGTGGGAACGAAGAACGAGTTCACTTTATAATGCGTAGTGCGATTTATTGAATAGTCAACTATAAAGAGCATTGCTCTACGAGAAAATCGAGTGCCGTATGAAAATGTGTTATTACCAGTAATCAATCTTTTTAATTCGTCAGAACTCATTTCCTTATGCTATCGTTGCAACAATGAAACACCCACCATATTGCGAAAAGACACAATTATCATTAATGAGCACCTTTGCGTTCTGCTATACGCGGTCGAGAAGTCTCAAAATAGATTTTAAAGTATATTATTTTTGCTCCGTCACTCCTATAGGGAGCATATTGGCTTTCTACAAAGCAACCATTTCTTTGTTTCAGTTTCAGTAATCAAGTTGATGTTCAAACAAAGTAGATGATTACTCTACTGTAGCTGGCCTCCATACGATTGATTGTGTTTAGTGGTGAAGTTCCTTGCTAAGGTGCTGCTAATGTTTTCTTAGCATTTTAAAATTTTTCCAGTAAGTGGCGTTTTCTCCTGATCATAGATCTGATGTTTGTCATCATCGCCAGAGGTAAGCTGGAAGTTCAGAGGCTTATTTAGATGGAATTGGGAGCTTTAAATCTATTTATTAAACACACGAAATAGCAATTATTTTTTTTCTTCATGTCCTCTGCTGAAATTAGAAACTGGCCTATTTGTATTGCATGCCTGCGCTCTAACAACTGCACCACGTCACCTCCCGTAGGTGCAAACAACCGGAACACTCGAAAAATGTGATTGTTCCATCAAAGGTTTTGATTCCTCAATACTTACATTACCAATACTCACAGATAACACCAAACCAACATATGTTTGTGCCACTTGAAGATCTTCGTCAAGTCGACTTTGAGTTTGCCATCCATATTGTTACGAAAATAAATATGACTAAAAAGAAAATACACCATATCAACGCCTTTAAAACTGTATTGCGGGATTTTGTTATATTTGATATTAATATGTCACCCTGTCAATACCGTACTTATTTGTTTTAAAAAGACAAGAACATTCAGAAGTAATTTAAATTGTACATAAAAGGTGGCCTCTTATGCATTAGTTATTTATCGTTTTGCTGTCATACAATAAAGTCGTGTTTAGGCGGAAATAAAAGTGTTGTATAAACGAATATTAAGTTGCTGTATTAAGATAATCTGTATAAAGATAAAGTGTGAAAATGAAAGCTATAAAACAACAATAAAGTGGTGTTCATTTTTATTTTGACGCCACTTAAAAGAACTAAAACGTTTTTAAAAGGTTAAAGCGTAACAATATTAGTATTGCTGATAAATGAGTGGTAATTATTTTCTAATTGAATTTGAGCAGGAAATGATTACGGAAAATCATCTTGTAGAATTCATTCCAGCAAAATTACATAATTCTTTTAATTTTCTGAAGAGTTACTTTTTAATTCGTTTACCTTTATGTTATTAAGGTACTTATTATTTTCTTTAGCTAATTTAAGCGTTTCCTTGTAAGTTCACGCATATTTGAGCAAGAAGAACAGTTCAATGTCTTTTACACTTTTACGACCGAAAAAAAAAACAATAAGAATTTTATATATAATTTAAAAACCAGGTGAGCATGTATGTACATATGTGTGTTTTCATTTATTTTATGTAAACTCACACACGTTATAAGAGAAGTTACGTTTAAATTTTATAGCGTTAGAAAAACACGTTCCTCTAACATGTTCAAAAATGTTTTGACCTCGAGCGAATTAAACAATGGTTGAGATTGCTAACAAAGCAACTACAACTACAACTACAGCAACAACAACCGTAATAGCAAATACTAAAACAATATTATGACTAGAGAATAGCTGGCTGAATGCTTAGGATACTTTAAACAAACGGCTGAAACAAAACAGTGAATAACGAGGCCATTTTGCCTATCTAAACACTGAGATGGCCTAATAATTTCGAAACATACACACACACAGTTATTTATAAACCTCTTCCTGCCTTTCCTTCATTGCCTCCTATATCAACTCATCTTCTAAAGATATTTTTGGGCCAATGGGAGTAGAAGGATACCAAAACAAAAACATCTGAAACAAAATACCGTAATGGCATGTGGAAATATTTGGAATGTTTTCTTTTCATCTTTTTATTGTACTCTTTTTAAGCAGCTGGAAAGCAGGCTGTTTAAGACAAACAATGCTCCAATATCATACGTGTATACTTAACTAAGAATGTGTAAGTATGTGTGTGTATGCAATCACACATTTACTTTAACGTTAACCATATGTGCTATCATACATTTACAAAATATGTATGTGAGAGTAACTACTTAGAAAAAAATATGGAAAAAGTGTGTGCATGGGCATGACTGTATTTGCTGCTGATTTTCTTTTAATGGCTCCAAAAAGTATGCAATAAACACCGCCCAGTATACAAAATAACACAAAAATGTTTTCATTTTTATGTTCTTTTCATTTAAATAAATCGGTTTAGAAGCCAATACTCTTTTCTCAACATACATACATACATACATACATACACAATTTAACACACAACAAGTAAGAGTATTTTAATGCCCATTTCTCCAATCTCCGGGTAGGTAAGAAAAACAAATCCAAATTTACATAAGTAAGACAAAAATTCTTTATAAGGGGCATGTTGTAAAGAGTAAATATTTTGTGGACTTAAAATGATCAACTTGTGTTGCCTGATAATAAAGAAAGAAGAATCTAGAAGTTAAAACAGAAATCGTAACAACGATTTGTAATAATATTGTTACAAAAATGAAAACACCTTAATATATACACCAACATTTGAAGCTATAAACTTTATTATGGAAGTTATTCTATTGGTTGGTGTCTATGCTACGATCATCCTGCCATGATTGCATCTATTTCAACAGTGCTACCAATCCAACTATGGGTATTAAGACTTAACATTTAAATTAACGTAATAAAATAGTAGATTGTTGAATGTAATAGGACATTTGAAACTAATGTTTACTAACTATAAACGCCGCGCCATTCTCCTTAGTCAGCTCAGTTAAAATTTGACAGGTGTAAAGTCGTACTAAGGGTTTTGTTTAATAAGCGTTGAATAAATTTGTGTATTAAGTGGAAGTTAAATAACTTAGATATGGTGTATAAAGTTTATTTGAATATAAAAACTCTATTAAGCAATAAATGCGCTTCGTGCGCTTTATTTAGCGCAATTTAAATGTCACAAAAAGGTTAAAACGCAACAATAGATATTAAAAAAATCAAAAAACGTTTTATGAAAACTTTTTTTTGCGGTACTACTCTTAAAGACTTTCACAAAAAATATTTGTTTTGGTTCAATTAGTTTGCTAAGCAGCTGATCGGCCTACTGTAGCAGATGTCTGGGATAGATGTGTTGCATTTTTTAGAAAGAACGTTCTCTGTATATTTGGTATAGTGGTGGTTCGGAGTCTTGCTGCTGCTGCTCATCATAGAATCCAACCTTTTTCTTTTCTCCGTTTATTCCCATATATGTGGCGTCGTCGACAAAATTTTGTAGTTGATGTTTCTTTTATTTATTTCTTCGAAAGTCAAGAAACTCTTTGGATGGTTCATCTTGAGTGAGGACTTATAATTATTTAAAATCTGAAGTCGCATTGAAATTTTTTTTGACTTCGCTAAGATTTGAACCTGGGCTACTTGTGTTATATGCAACTACTTTAACCTTTACACCACCCCACCTCAAAAGTTTTTAACCATTTTTAAATGCGTGGAGATTAACCTATTGAATACTGTGTAATTCGTGCAAAATGCTGTAAAATATATTTCTAAGAGCAGTTAATAATAATCCTACGAATTTTAATAAAAGAAATTGCGAGCATCGTCTCCCCTTAGAACGACGCACAAGCGTTTGTCTTTATAAAGATCTTTTTCATGTGAGTAAAACTTCTTACATATCAAACATTTCTTTAAATTTGACAACAGGGAGTAGTCGCTAAGGGCTAAATGTGTAAAATAGAATAGCAGTTCATGGCCTAGTTTTTGGCTTTTTGCTATACTAACTACACACATGTGTATACTTTCAGCGTTATGGCTTAACAGCCACTTTTTTCTCCGTTAAAGGTTTTGCTTTGTTTGGGGTGGCGTGGTGCAGTGGTTGGAGTACACGCATATACCACAATTGGCCCAGATTTTGAGCCAAGATAACTGTATCCCGACTTACCATATTACCTCTGGCGATGATGACATACATGAGACGAATGATCATGTGAAAACGCCACCTACTGGGAAAAAGTTGCAGTGCTAAGTAAAGATCAGCACCACCATTTGGCAAAGATCTTCACCACTACACATTCATATGGCGGCCAGCTACAGTAGAATAATCATCTACATGACTTGACAAATCTACTCAATTTAACTGAAATAAAGTATTGAATGTTTTATGGAGCGCCAATATGCTCCTTAGAGGAGTGACGGAAAAAAGCTCTGTATAATACTCGTTGGTACTCGTTCAACCTTATTAGAGGTAAATAAA
Organism: Wohlfahrtia magnifica; assembly: GCA_023159175.1. Lineage (NCBI taxonomy): Eukaryota > Metazoa > Arthropoda > Insecta > Diptera > Sarcophagidae > Wohlfahrtia > Wohlfahrtia magnifica. The sequence goes on along the minus strand of JAKWBJ010000483.1, from coordinate 12,037,844 downwards.
AAGGTAATAATACCACATGCATTGCAGGTTGACAGATCCACTGAAGGCTTTATTGGTGCAAGATTCTGCTTACACGTGAGATAACTGGTGGGGTCACAGTATAAAATAGTTTAGCCCTCCTTGATGAGGCCATTAGTACACACCGAGTGGTCAATGACACATAACAGTGTTGGTTGTGGAGTTTACTCAAGTCAGCTGTGGAACAAAATATCTACAAGGCTTCCAGACTACTAAAGAGGTCTGTAGGCTAAAATTATTGCCATATTTATAATAAGAATCCATAGAAAACTAATGCTGGGTTTTTCTGGATGAGCGAGATATTGGACGATTAAGCCTATTACGAGACATAGGATTATAAATAGTAACAGCATAGCGGATAAAATCACACAGGCAGGTAGCACCACTTGAGAGGAGTAGCGAACTCATGTCGCAGGAACAGCATCTATTGTCAAACGAGAGCTTGTTACGAGACCACAAATATCCTACCGCATTTGGATTGCCAAAGAACAGAAAAAAATATTAAAGCTGCTTAGACTACATATAGGAAACTTTGCAAAGCTACAACCTATCGTTGGGCTCTGAGTAAGCACGCTCAAAGCTATAAATGTATTGCCCGGCATTTAAGAACTAACGGCTATCTTTGCTTAGTTGAAAAAGATTCTATGACAAGAACAGTACTGCAACTGGCAGTTTTCACGAAGTCTGTGGCTTCATTAAAACGATAGCTGGCCAAGAGTTGGGAAAACTTTGCTACGGCAGTGGATACATAACAGTACAACAGCCTTACTTTTAAGACCGAAATAACCTGCGCTGTAAACAACTGCAAACATAATCTAACTTCGTAGCAAACAAACTGGGAAGATTCTAAGCTACTGCTTCAAAAATCTCATATATGATTTAAGGGTCTTTTGTCGTTTTTTATTTTTTTTTATTTAGGCGATCCAATATATTATTCAAAACGAGTTTCCTATGAGTCTCCTTTATCCTTATCCTTTACGAAACTTAATTTTTTCCTTCCTATACAATTCTCCTAATTTCTAGGAAACTCTACATAAAACAACATTAACAAAATTGTATAAAAACAGCAACAAAAAAACTACAACTTTTGCTTAATTTATGGAAAATGTTAACAACATGGTCTCTTTTCCTTCCAAGGTTTATTGTTGCCTTCTTTTTTTATAGGTTTCTTTAATTTTTGTTGCTGTTGCTGTTGCTGTTATTGTTGCTCAAAGATGTTGTATTTTACAGGCATACGAGTACTTTAGTATTGCATAGGTGGGCATATTTTGATAATAAATTCACGACCCGAATAGCTTTTTTATACTATCAGTAGTATAATACAGTGGTATGTGTGAGTAGTTGCAAATGATTAAAATTGTGAGATGGTGTTAGACAGTAGGTTTGTGTATTCGTATGTAGAAAACCTGTAAGTGCAGTAGTAGACAAAGTTTCATTACTAATCACTTACATTATTAAATTTTCCATATTATAGTCGTGTTTTTAAATAAAGTGGCGTAAAAGATTGATAAAACGCTGCTTTTTTATTTTTAATATGAGAGTTAAACGTTGAAAAAGGTTAAAATTAACCATCATAGTAGCAAAGGTAGGTGAAGCATATAGGAATTAATAAATAAATAGCCATTAAGTGCTAAAAACTTTTCGAAGGGTTTAAGAGGAAGTTGCGGAGGTATAAGTATGATAAGTAACTTTAAACGCTACTGTGTTTTGTGAAAACTGGGATCTATTGGTTTGCATTTGGGAGACATTAAGGGCAGAAAACAAATATTTTTACGAAAAGGGAATTTTGTGTGTTGATTAAAACACTACTTAAACTAAAAATTTAATTGACTTTAATTGTTTAGATTGCCGAAGTGGACATACAAGAAAAGTTGATAAAGCTGCGAAAATATATTAGGCTGTACATGGCCAGATAGGCACTCAAGTAAATAAGAATTATCTGTTCCGAGGTTATGAAATTAACAACAATTTTTCGCCAATGTATTTTCCTATAATCTGTCTTAACTTGAGCCTTTCTTTCCGTTACTCCTCTTGAGAGCATATGGCTTCCACAAAGCATTTCTATCTAACACGGCTTACTGCTGTTGACTTTGCCTCCTTCCATTTGGGTTGTTCTGTCTCAGTTCTATGATAATTTTTAGTCGACCACGGTTTCTTGAGCCTTGAGGATTCCACTCGAATGACATTCTAGTAATACTGTCTTTTTTGGATGGTGCGACCGATCCATCCACACTTCCTTTTCCTCATCTGTTTCAGTATGGGTTAGACTAGAAAATTCTGCATACGTCTGTTTCTGTGCCACCGTTTGTAGTCATTGCACTTCCTAGATAGCAGAAGCTATCTAAATACTCGACTGGTTGACCCTGTAGCATGATGTTTTCCGTGCTCGTATTGTTTATTCTCATTGCCTTGGTTTTCTTGATATTTATCTACAAGTCTATCTTTCTAGTCCTCCAGTTTCGACAACATATTGGAAAACTTACCTGAGGGTAGACAAATGTTATCTGCATAGTCCAAGTCTTTGAGTTGGAGTGAGAGACTTCATGTGATTATTCTTCTTTTCGACAGTTCTGCATCCTCTTACATCGCTCTGAATATTCGAATTATATTCTGGGGTAATCTTTTTGTTCTTAGTGCTTTCCATATAGCCGTTTGCCTGATGATATCAAACGCTTTCTTGAAATCGACAAACGGTAGATACAGGGGGGTACGCCATTCTATGGACTGATCAGTGATTATTCGTAAAGTATTGGCCTGGTTTCGTATCATGAGCCATCAGGCCTAAAATTTCTTGTGTAAATACAATTAAACCTTTATTATATTTGTACTCAACGTTTCGCCGATTTTTAGTCGACTTCTGTAGGTGTTTGTCTATTTATTAAAACAATTTCATTCAGTTATGTGATAGATTTTGATGAAGGCAAAATTATGGCGCTTTGCGCATTACAATTGATTATTTGTGTTGTTGTTTACTATTTTATTTATTTTTTTTTAACGCATACTGCAAAAATCTACTACTTCTACTACTAATGCTGCTACTACTACTATTGCTACTACTACTATTGCTACTACTACTATTACTACTACTATTACTGGTATTACTTCTATTATTACTGATACTACTATTATTACTGGTATTACTTCTACTATTTTTGTTCTACTACTACTACTACTATTACTGGTATTTCTTCTACTATTACTGGTACTACTATTATTACTGGTATTACTTCTACTATTACTACTACTACCACTGCTACTATTACTGGTACTACTACTATTACTACTTTTATTACTGGTACCACTAGTTCTACTGCTATTACTACTATTACTGTTACTACTACTACTATTACTTGTATTACTTCTACTATTACTGCTACTACTACTATTACTGCTACTATTGCTGGTAGTACTCTTACTACTGCTTCTATTACTGGAACTACTATTACTACTTTTATTACTGGTACCACTACTTCTACTACTACTATTACTCCTACTATTACTGGTACTACTCTTACTACTACTTCTATTACTGGTACTACTACTATTACTATTTTTATTACTGGTACCACTACTTCTACTACTACTATTACTGCTACTATTACTGGTACTACTCTTACTACTGCTTCTATTACTGGTACTACCACTATTAGTACTTTTATTACTGGTACCACGACTTCTACTGCAATTACTACTATTACTGTTCCTACCACTACTACTGCTACTACTACTATTACTGGTATTACTTCTTCTATTACTGGTACTACTATTACTGGTATTACTTCTACTATTACTTGTACTACTACTACTACTGCTACTACTACTATTAGTGGTATTACTTCTACTACTGCTACTACTATTATTACTGGTATTACTTCTACTATTACTACTACTACTACTGCTACTATTACTGGTACTACTACTATTACTACTTTTATTACTGGTACCACTACTTCTACTGCTATTACTACTATTACTGTTACTACTACTACAACTGCTACTACTACTATTACTTGTATTACTTCTACTACTACTGCTACAACTACTATTACTGCTACTATTACTGGCACTACTACTACTACTGCTACTATTACTGGTACTACTACAATTACTACTTTTATTACTGGTACCACTACTTCTACAACTATTACTACTATTGCTCTTACTACTACTACTACTGCTACTACTACTATTATTTGTATTACTTCTACTATTACTGCTACTACTACTATTACTACTTTTATTACTTCTATTACTGGTACTACTACTGCAAATACTACTGCTACTGCTTCTACTACTGCTACTACTACTACAGCTACTGCTACTGCTACTACTACTATTATTACTGCTACTAATTCTTCTATTACTGGTAACACTACTACTACTGCTACTACTACTACTAATACTATTACTACTACTACTACCACTGCCACTTATACTAATAATAGTACTAATACTACTAATACTATTACTACTACTACCACCACTACTGCTAATACTACTACTACTACTACTAATAATTATAATAATAATACGACTACTATTACTACTTCTACTACTGCTATTACAACTAGTACTACTACAAATAAAGTTTTCTCTTTGGCCAGCAAGGAGGATATTACGTAGAGTTTCGAAGGTCGTAGAAATCATAGCCGAGGCGAATAAAAACACATTTCATGACGTATAGATATGAGAAAGCTAATCGCGCAGTAGATGCCGTGATTGTTCACCCTAGAGGCAACCATATTGGCGATATTCACATACACGTTTTTGTACCATTATGTCAAAATTAGGAAAATAGACGGCCGGCTTTAAATCATGTTCGGTTACAGAGTAAGTGCGTAGGGTGTGTGCTTCTACTTTGTGCCAAATATTTCATCAAAAGTAGTAAAATGAAATTTCTTTAAATTTAATATTTGATCCATTTTGTATATATTTATGTTCAAAAGATTTCTTAATCTTTAGAATTTTTCATAATTTAAAAATCTCCTTGAAAATATCTTTTTTTGCATCGTATTTAAAATATTTTATAATTAATACTTTGCATAAATATTTTTAAGCGTTTAAGGGTTTTATTATCATTAAATTATTTTTATAATAGATTGTGGTTAACAAAACTCCAACGAACGAGTATGACAATAACAATAACCCTATCGTCACGGATATAATCGTTAAATGTCATGGCAATGCTTTAATTCGTAATAAAAAGTTTTATTGTTAAACACCCAAAGAGATACAATATTTAACAAATATTTGCCTTAAATATTAAATATTAAACTCAAGCCCACAAGCCAAATTATGTTAAATATTAAATATTTTGCAAAAGAAAATTTCTTAAAGAATCTCCTTTTTTAACTCATAGACACTTACACTACCACAAGCAAACTCTTTAAATACAGTTATACAGACATTTTTTTGAAATGGTACGAAAGGGAAAAATTATAAATTTATACGCCCCCTGCTCCACAGCCTCGTTTGAGAAACAACTACAACAAGAGTAACAATAAAAACAATTCAAAGAATTTTATTGCAACAATCAGACTTACTCATGTTGCTGGTATAATGGTGGATGGAGTAGTAGGTTGGGAGGAGGAGGAAGATGTGTGGGTAAATATATAAAAAAGAAAAAAAAATCTAGTAAAACAGAGAATTGAAATCATCACTTCTCTTTCAATTATTGCTTAATGTGATGAAAGGGAATAAAGAGAAAAAAATCAGGGTAAAATACAACAGAATAAATGCCTCTTTAAAATACTTGAAAAATTTAATTCTTTTCTTTTTATTAATTCTTTTGATATATACGAGTATATTCTATTGTAGGCTTAATGTTTCATATTTTGGTTTTCAAGATCCTTATGCGGAAAATGAATGTGCACAGTTGATTACAAAAGTTTTTTTTTTACTTTAAATGGATTACAATTAGTCGATTGATAAGTCTGAAACGAGGAAATGACTTTAATCACCTACTTGATATGTGCGTTAAAGGAAATTGCTTAGCAAAAGTAATCTCATGCCAAAGTAAATTCCCTTTTAAATTTAGAAGGAAGTACTTTAAAATTGGCTTTAGTGGTATTAAGAAGCGGATTAAAAAGAAACTCAATTTTTATTATATTTTAGTTCGATTAGCATTCTACCTCTTTAATTCAAAATTGATAAAGTTACGCACTTTCTGATTTGTTTGGCCCTCATAAAGGATATAAAAACGTAACAATAGAGTTTTAATTGTCACTATTTAATGCAAAATATTTCAATGCACTACAGCTTGTGTTTTTAAATTAATTTGTTATCTCCAGCTGTGTGATAGGTGACTTCTGTGTTGGCTGCCCTATGGTTTCTTGTGGCATTTGCTTACATTATGGCCCGGTTGCCGTTGTATTAAATTTGAGCAATCATTTGTTCAAAATGCTTCCATTTTCTATATATCTCAGTATTCCATCATTTTCATCAATATAGTAGGACGAGTTCTATATTGGACTTGATAGACAATTATCTAGGACCAGAATTTTCTCAGATATTCTGGCCGCTAATAGGGCCCTGGTGTCGCTTAAGAGCATCTCGGCTTTGACTCTCCGCTATAAAAGTTAGATGAATATATGTACCATTTCCTTGATACAGGGACATTATTGGATATGAAAGGGCTGATGCACTTGCTAGGAGGATCCTGACGATTGTGAAATACATCACCTTCTACTCTAATGTCTGCTGTCTAATTACTGTCATTAAGGAAAATCTGCAGTTTCTGCCATAAGAAGGCACAAAACTATAGCCTCGGCATAACGCTGATACATCGGAAGAAAATACTCTATTTTCAAACTCATAGCGGTATTCATGGGTCTTTGGATGATCGAAACACATGCGGAAATAATGGACTTGCCCTTTAAACTTCACTACAGAAGCTGCGAGGACACATCTAAGACGAAGACAATCTTTCACTTTCTTTGTGAATGTTAAGGTGTAGCGGGCAGAAGGTTAAAACCTGGATGGCCTCGATCTTCAACATTTAAAAAACATCTTACGGTGGCTGTAATTCTTCTTTTTCTTTCCTTTTTCGTATTGAGTGGCTTATTACATGTGGTCTTGATTCAATTTCAAAACGGCACTTTTTACCTATTACGTCATCGGTTAGCTAGCCAACTAACCTACTTACCTGAATAGGCTTAGTCTTATCTTTTGCTAGATTCCAGCTCTGTCCATTAGGTCTGTAGTATATCATTTTAGCTTCAGCAGCAATATCGATAGTAGATAGTGACAGTAAACCATAATATACGTGAGTATCGCTAGGCTGGCATACAACACATTGAGCCTTGTAGGTAATGGTTTTTAAGAGGCAAAACTTGTGCAACTGTGCCATTTTTAGGCATAAAGTTTTGGTCCTGGTTTTAGACTTTCATAGAGCGCTGTTTCTTATGGTTTGCATAACAGCATAAGTGTGAGAAGGCAAATACGTCGGCATCCACGTGATATCTCTTCTCTGCATAGTTACTATTTGCATCACTTGGTCTAGGATATAGTTAAATAGGAAGGGCGGCAGCACATAGCTTTTCCCAATGTCCACTCTGATAATCATCTTGTCACTTATTAAGTATTTGTGGCTTACGCGATACCTAGCGTTAGCAGTTGAACTATTAATGAAGGACAGTTTTTTAGCAGGTACTTTTTCACAGGACAGAGCGCTGCATATTTCGATAAATGGACTATTATTGTTATCAGGGTCGGAGAGGCCTAACTAGCCATGACACCGCAGTCCAAAAGATCTGTTGTGCCAAACACTCTGGAGTCTGACTCTCTAATGCACCAGCTACAGTGGGTGGCAATCAACCAGAATAAAGCCTCTAACCAATCTTAAATTGAGTCAATATCTATGCGCGGGTGACTGTCCCCTTAATCAGGAAACACCAACCGGAACAGTCACCAAAAGAATACCCCCAGATTTTCTGCATGAAGATCGCAATATCTCTAATGGATACCCGACGATCCTGTTCAAACTGAACGGGCTCCATAAACGTTCGCCTACAAATGTTTGCTAAACTAACACATAGACAGAGAATATGTTACATTCTGTACTCATCGACTCCTGTCTGCACAGACAGCACACGGTGTCAGGTACAAATTTGATATTGAATAGTTTATATATAAGATGGAAAAGACCCGCCAGGAAGCTAATAAGTTTTCGTATAGCCGCGTTGCCTATGAGCGTAACGCCTTATTATTGGTAAATGGTCTAATCCGTCATTTCGCCTACTTAGATCGGGGCTTTGTGACCGAAATGACGAACTGAGTTCATGTTCCAATACCACAGTACTGTACCGGTCCCTCAAGTCTATCTATTACATTGACACAATCAATAAAAAACTTTTGTTGGAATCCGGATTGCTTTGAAGCTGTTGGTGAAGCTGATATGATATGATTCTCCGGTTTCTAAGTTCTCTTACATCTCCTTTCTTAGGTACATACATTTACCAAAATTTCTTTGGCCTGTCTTCTGAAAGTAATTCATTCTGGGAATAATAGATAATAGGAATTGAGTGCTTGATAGGGGATCTACTCCTAATAACTCTCGATATATACTGTTTAGTTCTAGAAATTGTGTTAGTTTTTCACATATTGTGTTGTTCGTCTTACTTTAATTTTAAAACTTTTAAGGACTTTCAGAGTAGCAATAGTATAGGATGAATCTTAAACAAATTCTCTGACTCCAATTTAACTTTTCTATTCTATTGATAAAAGAAATATCTCGAACAAATTTATTTTCAAAAAGTTATTAAGCCCTTGTTAGCTTCTTCTTGAAAGCCCTGCAAAAAACTTTGTTTTTTAAAATGTAATTCAATGTATTCGGTAGTTGGTTTGTTTTTCATAATTTTTGTTTCTACTTACGTAACTTACCATAAGGCCCCAATTGAGCTGCTACTCTTACACGCTCTAGAATTACAGGTGGATCACTACGTCCTTTGGCATTAACGGCATAAACCACAAATTGATATTCTCGTCCAGGTTCTAAATTGTTCAAGCGAAATTGTGGATTTGATTCTTGCATACGAAAAATTGGTGCTGAGGTGGCCTATAGAATAGGAAGCAAGAAATTTATTAACAAAAACAATCAAATATAAAAGCTTAAGGTTTTTATTAAAAAACAAAATAATGTATCGTATTGTAGCATAAATATTTAAATCTATTTTACAAAATAAATGTAAAAGTTGCGAAATTTATTGCCCAGTCTACGTAAGGACATCTGTTTTTTTCGCCCTTTTGTCGTTCTTGTTTTTCTGTATCTTTTCAAGTGTTTTGATACAAAGTAGCTCGATGAACAAACAAAACATATCAACAGCAGATATATTTCATGCGAACTCCACAAAAATAAAGACAAAAAAATACCTAAAAAATGGAACAAAGAAAGCCATGGAAATTTATAAGTGTTTGCATGTAAATATTTAAGTTTTTCAAAAGTTCTTCTGTTCGAATAATTCCACACAAAATAAAAAACAAAAAAGATACAGTGAGGCGAGAGACACCAGAACTTAAAAATTTGCCAAAAGCAATGGTTACAATTAAACACATACACAGTAGGAAGGCTTCTTAAAAACACAGACAACGAAGCATACAGCTATGGAATCCTTAAATATTTATAGGCTTTTTGTAACAAAAACTGCTGCGGTGCTACTGATATTTTTTGTTTGTTAATATTTTAACCCTACCCTACCATAAATGGTTGGGGAATATTTGGTTTTCCGAGATGATTTTAAGGCAAAAACTATTAAAAATTCTATTTGAAATTGTTGGGAGATCATTTAGTATCTTCAGTTTTAAAATCGTTACAATTAGGTATACTACCTCGATCAAAAAGTTTCCGGAATAACCCTCGTATGGCGGTCCCATCGTTCCGATATGAGGTTTTTTTTTTGTTAGGTTGGTACATCTGTTGTTGATATTCCCGCTAAATCTTAGCGTCATAGCTTAACATTTGCAAAAGCTACGCAGCCAAGAGTACATCTGTCTTTATGTGTGTTGGCGATTTTTTATAATTTTAGAAACGGCTGTTAAACGGTAAAAACAGTTTTTTAACTCGATTGGACAGAAAGAAATCACATGCAGTCAAATCATGTGAATTCGGTGGCTGTTGCATTTTTCGTCAAAAAATTTCGAATAATGATGGACTGTGCGACAGTTATGATAACCCATTATGCAAAATTCATCAGTTTTCTGCCCACAATTCTGGCCCCTTTCGGCGTATTGATTCACGCAAACGTCTCATAACGCCCAAATAATACACTTTGTTTACTGTCGGGCCATCTGGCAAAAATTCCTGCTGCACTACACCCTTGTAATCCATAAAACCGTAAGCATTGCCTTTTTTTAACTGAAAATGACGTTTTTTGGTCTCGGCTAATTTGGTGAACGCTATTCACTTGCCTGATGTCTGAATGCGTGTCATACTCATAAACCCAAGTCTCGTCTCCAGTAATGATCCTTTTGATGAATGTGGGATTGGATTCAGCCTCGCAAATCATGCCTTTTGCGACCTCAACACGGTAAAAATTGCAAAAAATCACCAACACACATAGAGATAGATTTACTCTTTGCTTGGTAGCTTTGATTTGATTATTTCGATTATTAAAAAGATCGGTTTATATTTTTGCTTTGCCGTTAAATAATTCGAGGCTTTAAGGCAACTAATAGTATTATATACTCGGTTTTAATAACGTCGAATAATGTTTAGAGCTTGCTTTGAATCTGAAGCTTTTAATAAGGAGTAGTAGGCATTATTTACTCTGTCACTCCTCTACTCCAAAACTTATATTGCTGTGTTCCAGTATCAGTAATAAAGTTGATTTCTCAAGCTAAGTAGATGATTAATCTACTGTAGTTTGCCTCCACATGATTGTGTGTAGAAGGATTTATCTAGAGGGAGATTGAAGTTTCTTTATTAAGCACTCCAAGCCATAAATAATTTTTTTTCGCCAGGCGATTGCTGGCGATTCGAGCCTAGGCCGCTTGTGTTGCATGCATGCGCTTTAACCGCTACACCACGCCACACCACCCTGTAGCAGACATACGTCAATGAATATATATTCATTCAATCAATATTGTTACGTTATTACCTTTTAAAAACGTTTGTTTGTGAGTTCGTAGATTGCAATTAAAATAAAATAAGTCTTGTGTTTGGTTTTTAATTAATAATTCTTCATTAACACATTTTGGTGTTTCACTGTTTGTTACCTTTTTACAAACAATAACCATTTCTGGTCTTAACTACTCTTTCTATTGACAACTCTGTAAACAATAACAATTACGCGACAGATCTTTCTACCTAAAGATCTTCAAACACGAACGATGTTACAACTTAGGTTAGGTAACTCTCTATACTAATTTAGTTCCACCTAAACTGTTGTTTACAACTTGAGTTCAAACCAACAAACTCGACTCGCTGAGTTTACATCAATAAACTCTCTGAACGCGGTTTAAACATAAATTGCCTGCTGTCCGCAATACTTCGAAATCTCTCGAACCGTTCGTTATTTTAGGTAGATGCCATTTGGTTCCTGTACTTTCTTTTCAGTTCTTATGAAGCCAGGCGAATATAAAAATCTATTTCTGTCAATAATTAATGTATGCTGTTGTCTGTTACTTGTCTCCTTTTCTGCCTGTTTTTGTTGTTGCCGTTGATTTTTTTTTTGTCAACATTTATATATGTGTTGTTGTTGTCGATTTAATTATCTGTACACCGGCACGTGGTTGTTTTTTGGTCATTTTGTTTATTAATTTTTAAAAATGCAGCAAACGACAGGGGTGTTCAACCTTATTATCGTAACAATATTAACTATTGGGAAGGGCTTTTTAAAGATTTTTTTTTGTCAAATTTTTTGTTTGGTATTTTCATGAAAAATTATGGAGACCAGAAAAAGAAGGTACGACAACACTTAGATTTTTATCTCTCATCATGTTTTCGACTAAAAGATACTATTTCGGACTGAGCCAGCAGGTTTTATTTCTATATAGCCGCTCAAGCATGTGTTGCGCCGCGTTCTTGTTGTTCCGTTTCTTTACGAAAGAAAATAACTACCTTGGCAGCAAATACAGACATGAGGTACAACGACTGCATTGGTTTTAAGATGCGATGTGCATGAGTGAAAGTATTTCGAAGGAAATATTCTTCTAATATGTACTTAAGGAAAGACGCAGCAGAAGATGGAGAGTCAAGTCAAAGTGATCTCATACACTTGATACAAATACAATCTAAGCGAGCTTTGAAATGCGATTATAATTTAACCCAAAGGACCAATATATAGTTATATACCAACTAAAGTAGGTGAGTTAGTCCCCAAATGTGTTTATATCGAGGACAGTCGGATCACTTAGTAGGTAATAAACTAAGTAATAAATTCGCTATCTGAGGAAAAGAACTTGCAGAGTTCGATACCGTTTGAAACAACAAAGGTGGCATTGAAACAATGAACAAAAGAAGCTCATGTGGCTTTTTAATCAAATGTCTGTTTGTTTATACATCCCCGAAAGTATGCACAAGCGTTGGAACTTTATACATACGATATAGGTGCAGTGTTCAACTTCAATGCGCCATGTGTTAAGATTAAATTATCGATTTCAAATTTTCACAGAATCCTCTTTTACTAAAAAAAGAACATTAAGAGAGTCATCATTGAAAATGTAAAAAAAAAAAATTGTGCCATATAAGGACCAGGTATAAAGTTCAACCTCTATGAGGCACGTGTTAAAACTAAGATATCGATTTTAAAAAGGAAAAATAAAGGACATTAAGAGGGTCAATATTGAAAAATAAAAAAAAGTTGTGCCATGTATGGATCAGTCTAGTGTACACTTTATTTTGACGCTTACAGTAGGTTATTATTTTTTTTTTTTTAAATTAATAATGTTGTTTATGCAAATATCGATCTGTACATATATAGGAAACAAAAAAAGGAAAACGAAAAGAAAAATAAACTAAAAACTAAGCAAATGGTCATACTAATAACAGATGTAAAACTTGATGATGCACTCCACCGAACTGCTTTGAAAAAAGAAGAAAAAATTATTTGTTTTTAACCAAAATGACAGAGAGAAGGATTGCAGAAAACAATAACTGCCCTTAAGGATAATTTGGTTAACAAATACATACAAACACTTTATTTTATTTAAGCAATTTTTCTTCTCTTTTTTTTTTAATTGAGTAGATATGTTTTTTGCTTTTTGGTTTAGATGGTTTTTCAATGGAAATTCTTTTGTTAAATGATTCCGAAAATCATTTAATCGAAAATATTCGACTAAATTAACTAAAATATTTTACACTTCAATGCGTCAGATTTTTTTTAAAGATTTTTCTATGGCAATGAAAGTTAAATTTACTTCTATAGATATATGTAATCGTATCATATATTGTTGATATCCTTTGCTTTCCAATGACTTGTTTTGAAAGGCAAAAAAAAAAAAACAACAACTCGATGGTATGACAAAATAAAGGATTTGTTTGTTAGAAACTTTCTTTGGTCTAATTTTCCAAATTGACTAAGTTTTTATAATTCTTGGAACCCAAATGTTAAGTGAATTGTGTTTAACCAAAAACTATTAGACCCAAACCATTAATTAAAAATTTAAAGTTTATTTTTTCTATAGAAAAATTATCTTTTTTAAATAAAATATTTAATTAAAAAAAGGAAAACATATCAAAACATGTTAGGGCTGTATCATCTATAGCTAGACTTACCTGATCATTCATGGTGGAGATTTCATTATCCCCCAGTCCGGCATCACCAAAGCTTCTGGTCGAATCACTTGAAAACAATGGATCGCCACCCACTACCTCTAAAATAAAATACTGCGATAGACCACCATCACTGCCAGGCACACATACCACCTCTAAAACGGTATCATTACGTATTTCACAGGATTTAGGTGCTTCCGGAGGATCTAAACAAAGACAAATAAGCGATTTGTTGTTAGAAAGACAAGTAAGGAAAAAGAGAAAAAAATTGTTATTGAAAATTACTTACTTGCGGGCAATATATGCACTAAACAGGGCGTTGTTTGCCGACCCACAGCATTGCTTGCCCAACAGGCCAATGTTATCAGCTCTGAATCGGTTTGAGGCAGGTAAGTGACAGTACTAGTCAAACCATTCGATTGTATTCTCGAATTGAGTACCTGCAGAGAAGAATAAAAATTAAAATTGCAAATTAAAGCAATTAAAGCCATATCCTGGGCATATATTAAACACTTTTTATACATTTCCAAAGACTACCCTCCTTCATATTATGGCACCGGAATATAATTTTGTTTTTGTTTTTTGGGCAAAAACATACCTAAGTTTTAGCTTTCCTTACAAAAAAAGCTAACCATTATCAGCAGACATAATGACTATATTTGCCTAAAGATCTAACTATCTATCTGTCTGTCTATCTTTTTGTCTGCCTTTCAAAATATTCTTCTTCTCTCTTTTCCTAATACTAGTAGGACACACATAAATACTCGTAGTTTTAAAGGATACAGACAGTCAAATAGGATTTTAGTGAAAAACATTAAAAATAAATTAATTACTTGGACGTTGTTAGTAGTTAAACGTTTAAAATGCATTTTCTCCCTGAAAAGGGCTGCTTTTCAAAGACACCTTAACCCCTTACGTGTTATACTAACGATATGTGTTATTTGACAAAAAGACATTTAAGAGAAATATGCAAACATTTTTGAATTTCTCTCTAACCTAACACTCTATTTTTTAATTATGAATTTATTGTTAAGACAAGACAATAAATTCAAAAGCCATGTTAGAGAAAGGCAGTAACATTAAGTTTTAATAATATAAACACATACACACATATTAACCCTTTAAGTGCTTAGATAAATTTATCACTTTTTGTACCAAACATTAGCATTAAAAGTTAAAATTTGTTTTTTTTTTTCTTTGCTTTTGTGTCATGTTTAACAAGACAATTGTTACCAAATCATGTACGTTTAGGCTGTTACAACAGGGACACTAAATATTGATTCAGAAGCCAACGTTTAATGAAATTTAAACAGAACCTTTACTGCCACGTGCTTGTATTCAAAACAAAATGAAAGAAAGCATTTCGTTTTGAGTCAGAAATTAAATAACAAAAATGAAAGGACGTTTTCAATAAGGACAGTTACTTAAAATAGGCTGTCAGGGCAAATATTCTTCATTCAAAGGTTTTTAAATGTCATACAAGCAGTTCTAAATATGGATACAGTACTGGCTTGAGTAAAACATGACTTATATATTTTTAGTCTCCGTCACTCCTCTAGGGAGCATATTGGCTTTCCACAAAGCACCCATTGCTTTGTTTCAGTAATAGAGTTGATTTTTCCAGCTAAGTAGATGATTGATCTACTGCAGTATGCCTCCACATGATTGCGTGTAGTGGTGAGGATCCCTGCTAAGTGATGGTGATATTTACTTAGCTTTGTAATATTTTTCCGGCTGGTGGCGTTTTCTCCTGATCATTCATGTGATGTTTGCCATCATCGCCGTAGGTAAGCTGGAAGGTCAGGGGGCTTCTTTAGATGGATATGTCTGGAGTAAGGTTGAAGTCTCTTTATGAAATACTCGAAACCGTAGTTAAATTTTTTTCGTCATGTTTTTCGCTGGTATTCGAGTCTAGGTCGCTTGCGTTGAATGCCTAAATTCTGAACACTACACCATGCAAAAAAAGCAAAAGAAAAAAATAACGTTGGTTACAAATTGCCGGTATTTTTTTTCTCTGCCACTCATCTAGGAAGCATCCATTACTTTGTTTCGGTTTCATTGATCAAGTCGATTTTTCTAGTGAAGTAGATGAGTAATCTACTGAAGCTCCCCTCCATATGATTGTGTAGTGGTGAAGGTCATCGCTAACTGGTGGTGGTAATCTTTATTTTAGCATCGTAATTTTTTTCCCAGTAGATGGCGTTTTTGTCCTGATCAATCGTTTTATATTTATTATTTGTCGGTATGTGGCTCTAAAATGGCTGTTTGCTGTTTTCTAATCAGGTCATTTTGATGCTTGTAACACTGGAATACTTAAGAGGGATTTCGCCACTTTAGGACGGCGATCAGTCCGCGATTTGGGCGTGTCTCCGTATGGCAGGTGTTCTCAAGTATGGCAGGTCGGTTTTAAAACTCCTAACGGACTTTCTTGCAGGCCATAGTTTCAGATATGCTGCTTTTTGTTAGGAAGACAGAAGGGGCAAAATAGATCCCATTGGTCGCAGTATCCAGCAAAAGTGCTTGGTCAGAATAATGATAATAATAATGATGAATATAAGCAGCGTGGAACTCACTTCATCACCAAATAGTTATCAATCATTTAAAGAAATCTAGACAAGCAAAGAAGCATGATGTTTAGGTACAATATGAGTTAGCAAGGCCATGATTAAAGCCAAGAACAGCGGTGCTGTGTGTTTGGTGGGCTTTTAAGGGAGTTGTTCATCATGAGATTATACAACCTAGTCAAACGATTGATGCTGATCTCTACTGTAACTAATTATCAAGACCGAAGAAAGCATTCGAATTAAAACGGCCAGAAACCAATCACAAAATAACGCCAGACCATAACATCTATGATGACACTGCAAAAACTTAGAGAGCTTGGCTGGAAAGTTTGATGCATCTGCCATATAGCACGACCCTTGCACATTCTTAATGGTGTAAATTTAAATTTCAGCGAGTCCTGGAAAACATAATTTCTAAAGGAACCCAGAAATTCTGCACAGATGGGTTTACCCCAAAAATAGACATTGATTACACTGTGCGACAAAAAAAGCGGGGAAGTGATGCAATTTTTCTGATAGGCGATATCGAGTAGAACAAGGCTATGTTTTTGGATTTTGCGGAACGCTTTTAACATTTCGAATTACGGGTAAAAAACCCAGTTTTCACAGTTAGTTTTCGGAAACAGTTATTATATTTATTATAAATTAGTTGAGAGTATAGAGAAGTAACCAAACAAACATGTTCGGTATGTTATTCAGCGGATTGCTACCTTTTTAAAAAATCCGTGATTAGTGACTTTTGATTTTTGTCTATGGGGCGATGCACTGTGCGGCCGATATTGAAGGACCTGCAATTAAACCTCGCGGAGTTGAAAAACTGGAGTTGTCGTGCAGGAGTATGGTTTGGCCTTGTCGACGTAGTATTTTCAGACGCATAGCCTCTTTCACATGATATGGGTGGGCTATGAAGAGCTCCTTGTTCACTATGTTCGTACTTTTGAGCAATTCCTAGTGCAACATGGCCTCCTAGATCCAACAAATGTAAGTACAATATGATCGGGTTTGAATGGAGGTTAGGTGTGACTATAGGTTTTTGCGTGTCAGTTGGATTCAACCAGTGAAATATTTGCTTCATATTCCCAAAGAGACACCTCATCTTTTGTGACGATTTGGCACAAGAAAGCTTTTTACCACATTCGACTTCACTTCAGTTTTGCTGTTGGCTATCAGAGAATCACTTAATTTCGCACATGAAAATGAAATGAAGTGCCGGTAGCAACGTTTTTGATTAAAAAAAAATCGTAAATACTTTTAAGCCTTAATGCAACTAAAGTTGCTTTATTATATAGAGAATTGAGTTTGATCAACTCAGGCATTTTTAAATTTCATTTTTGAATTTTATTTTTGTGTTTCTTTTCTTGCATGAAGAAGTTCTTTATTATTTTAATTTTTTATTTACTATAAATCCCCTATTATTACAGCATTTTCTTCATGAAAAGGTAATATATTTCATTTCCTCTGTGTGTAAATGTTCCCTTATTAAAATGATAAATTTTCCTGTCAAATTTCAAGTCCATCAACAGCTAAACCATACACTTGACTATTGTATTTATCCAAACATTTTACAAAAGTTCAGTTTGCAAACTTTTTCCTTAAAGTGTATAGTATATCGTATTCCCCTTAGGTTTTAGGTAGACTGACTCAAGGTTGCCTCAAGACAAAGTCAGAGAAAAGGCTATGATTTCAGAAAAGCACATGCATGCCACAATGGCTGCCAGTTGTCTCTCACTAGCGTACGAATTTCTTTTGAAAAATAAAAAAATTATTTTCTTTTCTCCTCTTTTCTATATGCTTTTTGATAGAGTTTAGAGCAGTAGTTGGTGCTTTAAAGCTATAAAATCAGCATGAAAGGATAATTTCTTTAAAGCATATATGCCAGTGTGTTTGTGTGTGTGTGTGTGTGTATGTGTCTGTATATGTTTTAGTTGTTAAGAGCATGACATTTTGTTTGAAACACAGCTGTCTTCATAGAGAGAACAGGTCAAACAATTGTTGTGCTAAGTTTTAGCCACCAGAGACAAAAATTCAATAGACGTGACTCGGTTAATAAATTGCATACATATATCTGAAGTGAATTATCTGAATAATTTATAATAAATATCGGTAAATGCCGTTGATAAACGAGCAAAACATACAGTGGCAAACACTTGTGGATACATGTTCGTTTAGAGAGATTTAAAACCGAAATAAAATACATAAAATAAAGGAAAGCCATTTCAAATTTAAAATAACTAAAGAAAATAAAATGAAATTCAATGATATTTAGGAATAAACTAAAAATTGAACCAATTTTATGAAAAAGTTATAATTCACTTCAGCATGATTAAAAACAAAACATTTTTCAGTGACAAAAGTGTAAGTACAGCATTTTTGATGACCATATTATTCCCACTTTCACATTGTACGCTTGTAAACTGTTGCTTAGTCTTTAACTTATGACGTTGAAATTTATGACATATAAGAAGACGTGGTAGTAAATTTTACACTGCTTTGTTTTTAAGTATAGTTCCTTAAGTTAATATGTTATAATGCATTTTTATTTCATTAATTAAAGTTATAGGGTTTTAAATGCCTAGTTAAGAAAAGAAACTGGAAAAAATTGTAAGTTTCTGAAAAATATGCTGTTTATTTGCAATCCTTTTTATTATTAACTAAAAAAATATATATATTTTTACTTCAATATTTTCAAAATTATAAGCTTTTCCAAAACTTAACGGACACTTTTTCTTAGACTAATTTTTCTTTTAATTTTCAATAATTTGTCCAGAGCTCGACAAGTCTTGGCATACTTTGTCCACTTTGTTTGGACTCGTACTAAAGTTCATTTAAATTTGTTGGCAAATTATCGTATCGTTAAAGACATTTCTTATGCAAAGACATAAGTTTTTGATCTGATTGAGTTCTGGGCTTTGCGCTGATCATTACGTTGTTTGCAGATTTTTACTTAACAGCCAATCCTTAACAGTATCGTTCGTATGTTTGGAATTCCCATTCTGGGTGAAAATAACTTTTTTTCCGGGTAAGCACTTTGGTTCACAAAACCCGCTTAATTATTACCTAAGATACGATTATAATCTTCGTACATTATTCATTATTCTCTGAATTTTTACCACTGGAACAAGTTGTCACAGACCCAAACCATTAATCTTCCACCTCTGTGCATACCAGTTTTATTTACTTGGTTTTTTTTAAAGGTGTCCAAAGAACGGTGCTTGTAGTATTCTTTGCCATCCGACTGAAAACGATTTATTTTGGTTTCTTCTGACCATTTTACCGATTTACAGTCTTCCCCGCACCAGTTTTTGTGCTCTTTGTAGAACTTTAGCTGCACTTTAAAATTTGTTTCCGACAGTGTTGGTTTTTTTCTTTTTGCTTTATTTTAAGCGCCCTGCTTGTTGTCCTCTCAGTAACTGACTTGTTTATAGCATTTGCTAGCTCTTTAGGTGCTTTTGTCTGTTTCGTAACCAATAAATGTTACATGGCCCCAGCATATCACTCGGTAAGCAAACTTCGTTGCGATTTTTTTGCGCCTTATCCTCTAATGCTTTTTCTTTTTCTTGCTTGAAGCACTGTTCGGTGGCAAACTCTCAATATATATATTTTTTTATATAAGACTAGCACTCAGGTGATGGCCCCTACTCATGTAGTGCATTGTGATGATACTAGGAAAATAGGTTATTGGAAGGAGGACAGAGGGAGTAGTGTTTATGGACGTTAGATTTAAATTTACTCATGTCGTAAGTGGCAGGAAATACTTTCGCTAGAAGATTATTCCACAACCAACAGTGCGATCAAAGAACGAATTCTGTCTATAATGCGTTGTGCGATTTACTGGACAATCAACTAAAAAGGGATGCGCTCTACGAGAAATACGAGTACTACGTAAAAATATATGATTTTTGGCAATTAATTCCTTAATTTCGTTAGAACACATTCCGTTATAATACCGATAGAACAATGAAACACACGCCACATTGTGAGGGTGCTCCAATGAATCGATAGAGCTGGCTACCCTACCATCATTGATGAGCATCTTCTCCCTCTACTTGCAATTTCGCGTGCTGACTGATTGTACCGGATGTTTTTTAAAGAGGTATAAAACTTTAGGTTGGCAATACTTTTTAAACTGGCGGCAATTTTGTCAGCTGTCAAGTAATGAATGCTTAGTTTGGTTTGGCATTTTAACATGAATAGTTTTTAAATAGACCAAATGGGCCAAATAAGTCTAAAACAATAATGATATTGATCCCGATTGTCATAAACGAATTTTGAATGGATACGTGCAAAAACAAAACTGCCGTATTTGAAGTGATGATAATCCACAAGTGTATGTTGAGATACTGTTACATCCAGAAAAACTGACTGTTTGGCCACAAAGTATTTAAACACAATGCTGGTCAGAAGGTTACAATCATTGGTGATCGCTATAGAGCCATGATTACTGAATTTTTATTGCATCAATTAAATAACCATGATCTGCAGGGGCTGTGGTTTTAAAATGATATCACACAACTCGTGCTATAATAGATTTATTGTAGGAAACCTTTGATAAACGTATAGTTTCACATTTCGGGCCCGTGAATTGGCCGTCAAAATCGTGTCGCTATACTATTTGCTGTCGGCATATGCAAAGTCGCTAGTCTATGCCAATAAACCGGAGATGATTGCCCACTTGGAAGCCAACATTCGCTGCGTTATTGCCAACATACGATTAAAAATGTTGGAAAAAGTCATCGCAAATTGAACCTCAAGATTAGAATACGTCCGAGTCAGCCGCTAGTCTATGCCAATAAACTGGAGATGATTGCCCGCTTGGAAGACAACATTCGCCGCGTTATTGCCAACATACGATTAAAATGTTGGAAAAAGTCATCACAAATTGAACCTCAAGATTAGACTACGTCCGAGTCAGCCGCTAGTCTATGCCAATAAACTGGAGATGACTGCCCGCTTGGAAGACAACATTCGCCGCGTTATTGCCAACATACGACTAAAAATGCTGGAAAAAGTCATCGCAAATTGAACCTCAACTTTAGACCACGTCCGAGTCAGCCATGGCGGTCGTATGGCAGAAGTTATATTTAGATTACACTATAGAACATGCAAAAATATCTTGGAGAGCCATTATATTTTTTTGATGCGCTATGGTTGCCTACCTTAAAAATTCATTAGTATTTCAGATTCTATGGATAAGTTTTTTTTTAGAATTTATTTTCTAAAATGTGGGATTTTTGAAGAGGTTGCTTTATACAACTTATGATAACTTTGAAATGACTTATTCGATTTCGCTAAGCCGTATGTTAAAAAATTCCACATTGTACCGGCTTTAAGTCATTCTAATATCAGTTTTTAATATAATCCGTAGTTTTGGAGATATTGAGAAACAAATTATAATTTTATTTTTTTAATTATGATAAAAAGCAACGAATATTTGCCAATTTCACTATTTGTTCATAAAGCTACAGACAAGAGAAATAAAATAAATCAAAATTCATGAAAATCGATCGGTAAATACATATTTTATTCCCAGTAAAGAGAAAGTACTTGTTTGAAAAAAAACAATTTTTTTGGTTGTAATTTCGGTAAATTCTACTGAACGTATGGTGATATTTATGAATTTTTGAACAAAAATTATCGCTTATTTATTATCACCCATTTACATACATTTAAAACAAGACTTTAGTTGAGCTTAACATTAAAATGAATTATTTTTTTATTTGCATAACAAACAGGTTGACTTTTACTTAATTTGAAGGACTTAAAGTGCTCGCCACTGTATATTAGAAGACCGAAGGAAGAAAGTGTGCTATTTTGGATACCTTATGAACAAAATATTTACATGAGACTATAAAAAATTAAATAAAAATTAAATTTTATTAAGAAAATTTAAAACTTGTAATTATTGTCGCAAAAAATATGGAAAAAATCTTAAAACTCTTCGAGTATTTTACAAAATATTTGTCATGCTGTTCAAAATGTCATCAAGAAAATGAAACGATTTTGTATGTAACACATACGCCAATGCTAAGCATACTTAGCAGGACATGAGTGTTTGTTTTTTTTTTTTTCAATTTTTCCACAATTATTAACTTTTTTGCCATTTTGTGGCTTTTTTGACATTCTCTCTAAGGACTATAGGAACTGTGGTGTATAGAAGATAATTGTAGGGAGGCAATGTATTTGATTTGCTTCATATTGATTTTCAATTGTTCACAGTTGCCATGGAGCAAAACTGAACTTTAAAATGTTTTTTTTTTTTCAAATTTTTTCTTTTCTCCAACAGTGGTTTTTAATTTTATATAATTTTTAGATTTTAAGTGGCAAAGGGCATAAGTAGCATATTTATATACGTATAAGAACCAGAGAGTGCATAGTTGTTGTTGTTATTGTCCATAATACAGTAAATAACCCATATTGTGTCAAGGGTCATATACATTTTCTTGCCATCTAAAACCTAAGATGCTTTTCATAATAAAACCATTGAAGAAATATAATGAAAACAGGAATAGAAGCAAGAGAAAAAATTAACGAAAGCAATGAATTGAAGAGAGAGGTCAGTCAATTTTATAAATTTTATATCAGTTTCTTAGGTTTTCTTATTTTTTGCTTTTTCTTCCCCTGCTTTTATGCCATAAATAATCAAGTAGTTGCTTCTTCTGCTCACATCATACAATACCTTTGAATTCTACTTTTCTTTTCTTCTTTATTTATGCCAAAATAAACTATAAAACTCATTAGAGTCAAGTAAAGAAGCTCCATTATACTACTTACTGGTGACACATTTCTGGTATTGTTGTAAGTCCAGCTAAACTTTACGGAATCCGGTGGATCAGCATCAACTTCACATTTGACCGGTATTGAGTGCATATTTATAGCGCCAATGGATGTTTGTTCAGTGCCAGGTTTACAACGTGGTGAATCTGTAAGAAAAAATTGAAAAAAAAACAAAATTGAATACAAAACGCTTCTTTAAAAAGCAAAAAGAAAAAAAATATTATCAGCAGGGAAACCAGAAATATGCAATTGCCTGTTTTTTCTCATGCAACCAATCAAGTCGAATGTAAGATATGCGTTTAATGAATTTTCATGAATTTTAACAGTGATTTGTTAATGCATTTTTTGCGCATAACAGCTTTTTTTGTATACTTCAGTTTAAAGGACATCTTTAAATAAATATTCTGAGCCGGATGGCATTCCATGGCGTCCATTGGCTAATCTTTTACGTCAATTACTAAAAAGGGTGAGGCTAGTAACCCTGCAAACTACTCTCCAATTGCAGTTTGTTCAGTACTTTCCAAAGTTATGGAGAGTATGATTAATCACCACCTAAGCCATCGCCAATATGGTTTCCGTAAGGGTCGCTCTACTGGTGATCTGATGGCGTTACTCTCTGAAAGGTGGAACAGGTCCATTCATGGACTTGGTGAGTGGCCCTGGATATATTGAAGGCGTTTGACAGAGTCTGGCATGAATCTTTCATATCCAAGCTTAATTCCTTTGGTGTCGGTAGTCACTTCTCTCGATTCATATCGAGCTTTCTCAGAAATCGCATTAAAAGATTGGTTATAGATGGGATCTCATCCGACGAGTTCGGGATAAATTCTAATATTTCTTAACGACTTTCTTTTCCTCACTTCCAACCTTATTAACTCTTTTGCAGATGTCAGCAATATTTGTCATTCATATTCTTTTGATCGAGGCCGAGCATTTTGGAGATTGGGGCAAAATGGCGGAATATGAACGACTGACAAACGTCCTGTCGAAAATCTCTGAGTGGAGTCGCATGAGCAGGATCGACTTTAATGCGCGCAGGACCCAATGTTGTTATCTGACACACAGATGTGGTGGTATGTTGTTATCTGTATCTATGGGTTATGTAGATATTGAGTAATCAGATGCTCTTGGTGTTCTGAGCATGAGAATTTACTGTGACGTTCGCTGGAACGAGCACATATTTCGAGTGCTGAAAGCAGCATTCAAGTGCCTCGGTCTTTTAAGAAGGTGTAAGAATTACTTCACTGGGCCGGTACTTCAAAGTCCATTTTGTAGCTTCTCGACCGTGTACAGGAGATGGCGAAGGTTCTTATTAATGACGGTAGGGCAGCCAACCCTATCGATTCATTAGAGCACTGTCGCAATGTGACGTGTGTTTCATTAATTTATCGGTACTATAACGGAATGTGCTCTAATGAAATTAAGGCACAAATTCGTGGTAATCATATATTCTTATTTAGTACTCTTATTACTCGTAGAGCGCATCCCTTTGTAGTTGATTGTCTAGTGAATCGCACAACGCATTATAGGGAGTATTCGTTCTATAGTCGCATTGTTCGTTTGTAGAACAATCTTTCTTCTTCTATCTATCCTCCTTCCCACAATCTATTTTCCTAGTACCAGCTCAAGGCACTGCATGAGTAGGGGCTTTCCCCTGAGTGATGATCTCAAGAAAAAAAATTGTTTTTTTCCTATTTAAAGATAATTTTAAACCTTTTTAGCGAGTATTTGGATTTTTTTTGCTCCAAAATATTTGTACGTCGAAACAAAATTTATATTTTTTTAAGTTCTTGAATTTTGAATTGAATTTTCTGTCAATTGATATTTTTTTGCACCATCCAAAGTGTGCGTAAACTTGAGGTATGGAACTAAATTGGCTTAAAAACATTTTCTTTTTTTTGACAAATACAGTTTTATTCATACCAATATAAAATAGAAATATGGGAAGTAGTAATGGATTTGGATGTCGATCCGCCTCTTTTCACAAAATTTTGAACCACATCTCGTTAATGCAGTGCCGAATTTCATCTTTCAAAGTGTCAGTTGATTGTGTTTTGTTCACGTAAACCCGGTCTCTCAAATGGCCTCAGAGAAAATAATCTAGCGGCGTCAAATCACAAGAATGAGGCGATCAATTGACATCGCCAAATCGAGAAATTATGCGACCGGGAAACTTTTTATACAATAACTCAATTGTTAGGCTGGTTGTGTGGCGTGGCGCCGTCCTGTTGAAACCAAAGGTCACTGGTGTCAATATTAGCCAATAGTGGCCACAAAAAATTGGTTATCATGGTTTGGTAGCGCAGAGTATTCACGGTGACGGCGTTTCTTTGCTCATTTTCGAAAAAATACGGGCCAATGATGCCGCCTAACCACAGACTGAACCATACGGTCACTTTCTTTGTTCTTTGTAACGGTTTTTCGACGATTGTGTGTGGATTTTGTGAGCCCCATATGCGAAAATTTTGTTTGTTTACATAGCCGCCTAATTGAAAATGAGCGCCTCATCAGTAAAGATGATTTGGTTCAAAAATGCGTTGTTTTCGTTCAGTTTTTCAAACAGTAAATTTTCACAATTAAAATCGCAAATATTCTAAATTAACTTTTTGACGATTCGTTAAAGTTATTGGACTTAAAGATAAATAAAAACTTGATTTTGCTATTTATGACGTCACTGCGCCGTGTATGGTAAAATCTGCCAAAGCCATAAAGCTTTCTCATGGATTGCATTGTTTATGCAGATGTTAAGAAAATGTCCTTGCAAGCGGCCTTTCATTACTACGCTTACAGTTATGGAGGTCTAACAACAAAATGTACTGAATGAATTGATTTTTATTACTACAAATTTCGTTTCCATTGAAGAGTTACTTGAAAAACTGCTAAGCAATGGCCTAACATTAGTTGAGCAGTATACTGGCAATATGAAAGATTGTAATACAAAACTTAATAATCAGTTTATGCTAAAAGATATTATAGCAAACAGAAGGACCTAATGTAGTAAAACTTATGTGTCAATATCTATCAAAAGATCTTAGTCTTAGCCTTCTTCAAATTAAGTTTAAAATATATTTTTAAGGAATTGCTACCCTTCAAATACGATCTCATTACATCAGTAGATATTGAAGTGACTTTTTCAATAAAAGTTTGTACAGATGTAATAGACAACGTTTTGCATTTCAAAATTTAAGTCAATGTTTTGTTGTTTATTGCAGCAGCAATAAAAACTTCAGGACTATTTTACCAAATTTTAAAAGTTATGTATTGAGATCTCCATAGAAAAATGGAGCAATTTTTTACCCTCGCTCTTGGTTTTAGTTCTCTCTTTGGCTGTGTTTTTTTTTTTCAAAAGCACTGGAAGAAATTTGCTTTTAGTTATCACCACCGTTGCCAAATGTACGGATTTATCTGTATTTTGCAGTTTTATTAAGCGTTGAGCAGTTTTGAAGTTTTTTGTTTAAAAAATAAGTTTTTCTGTAAACTGTGCAGATTTTGTAGTTTTTGACATTTTAATTTTTTACTTTCAGTTCCTTATTTTAATTTCAATTTTTGAAGCAACAATTTTACCCTATTTGATTAACATTACTGAAGTGAGGTTTACTGGCACCTTTTTAAATGCGACAATGTAATTATCAATTTTTTTGGTCACTGCTGAACTTAAAGAAAGAGTGAATTCACACAGTGTGGGATATTAACGTTTAGGTCTAAGAAATTTGTATTTTACTGGTCAGTCGTGTCAGAAATAAAAATTTTTTGGTAAAAGAACAGTGGGATTACATTACATTTTACATAAGTACGTAAGTTTGAGTGATATATCTGCTCCCCTAATAAAATATTCAATAAAGCTTTTAGCCTTAAAGTTAATCTTATTCCGGAATTTTTTTAGTTACGCGAATATATGATGTGCAGCCTCCCACATTTTGAAATAACGGTTTATCTTGAAAACAATAGCTAATCCAAAAAAGCTGTTAGCTCCACTGGATTCAGCATACATGAAACCGGTTTTTCCGCAAGGTGCCAAACTTGTCGGAAAAAAAGTAATTTTCGAGTAGCGTCATTACATCACCATTTATGTACATAAAATTTACTAAAATACTTTATAATATAAATTATCCGGTATGTGCTTTACACCGAAATCGTCTGAAATTGAAATCGAATGGAACTTCAAATTGCTATAATTTTAAATCAGACAAGATTTAAATCACATTTCAAATAATTTCTTTGGTTATCAAAAGTTTAAAATAATTGGCGTATATGTATATATAGGGTCCGCCATCTAACGTTTTTCTTTCAACTAGTGCTTATTTCGTGAATGGTAATACTTAGCTCATGTCTGATTTGACAGATAATTAGCTTTATCCTTCCGCTGAACGAATATGGTTGTGTATACGCTTTTTTCGCTTCGCTAAGTGGGCCTGCGATCGACTTACAGAAGATGCCGATTTTGCCAAAAAAAAATCATCATCTTTTTAGATGAAGCTCATTTTGATCTTGGCGGGTATTTAAACAAGCAAAATTGTCGCATTTGAGGCACAGAAAACCAGCACGCATACATTGAAAAGCCGACACACCCAAGACGAATCATTTTTTGCTGCGGATTTCGCAACATTTGGATTCAACAGGACGGCGCTACACCCGATGTTTTGTGCCATGTTTTCAAAAAAAGAATTATTTGGCGAACCCTTTATATTCACTTTTTTAAGTATGTGTAGTTTTTCCACTTGAAAATCAATTTTTTTTTCTTCTAAATTTTCAGATTTCCTAAAAAAAATTATGGCAACACTGGTCACCATTGAAACAGCGACTTATTAACATGTGGAGTGGCTGTTTTTGGTTTTTTTGTTTTTGTTTTCCACTAAATATATATTAATTCCCATAAAATTTCATGAAGGAACATGGGGACTTCTCGCAGTCAATGAGCTGCACCCGATTCTATTTTTAAACTCATTGAAATGCACCTAGAGCTTAACGCCGGCTCCGAACGGCAAATGCATTTAGAGAAGTTTTCAATAGTAGTAATACTCATAACCAGTTACTAGCTAATGCTATGAGGTGATACCGCTGTCGAAAAACTTTTTTTCCTTTTTAAGACGGTCTGGCCTGGTATTGAAGCGACGACCTTATGGTTGGTAGGCGGGTGTTTTACCTACCATAACACAGCGGCACAATTTTCCACTAAATAAACTGATTAAAATTATTAACAATGTGTAACGAATATTTTATGATTATTAATGCATTTGGTAATGCCCAATGCATTTTAAATTTCACACAAAAAATTTATATTTTTATTTAAATTCTTGGAGAACTAAATACTACTTTTTATCCGTTAAATATTTCTCACAGTGCATTTCTTATCTTCTCACCAACACAAATACATTGCCTTAGAATTTGAAGTACAAATTTTTTTTTACTTTTTTTTATTTTACTTCAAATGTATTTAAAATGTAATGATTGTGTTGTTAAATATCTGTTTTTTCTATCAAAACAGCGAACATTTTGTAGAGCTTTTTTTAAATTTTTAGATCATTTTTTCGGATTTTTGCTGCATATTTTATGCGCATAAAATACTTTTCTAAAAACGTATTTCTCGTTTCCCTGACTATTCAGGGATTTATTTTTAAATTTTTACAAAATTTGACATTTTTCTTCTTTTTTCTAGTTTTTTTCTTTCTTTTTTTATATTTAACATTTTAGTGGTCGCTTATTAATAGACCGTAGAAGAAAACAATCGGCATAGCCTTGAGCATAGCAATTAACTTGTTCTACTTTAAGTAGAACGAGAAGATATCAGTGTTTGTTCCCATGCTTATGTGTATGCACAAATACACTTGTTATAGCAAAGCAAAGTCATACATACAGTATTCATAAGTACTCGTATAACAAATGACAGTAAGAACTCGTCTAACGCTTCTAACAATAGGCTTTTTTAAGGAACAGCATGTATCATAGAAGCCATTAAAAATCATTAAGCTTTTCATTGAACTAAAAGCCTTTGACGATTTTTTGTTAAATTAATGAAATTCCATTTAAACCCCTTTCTCTTGTATCATTAATTTCATTTGCTAGGCAAATTAAAATATTCAAATATTCCTTTTTCCATAATTTTATTTTACTTTTTTGCCTTACCTTTTAGGTTTTAATCAAGATTTTTTGCGAATTAATTTTACTCACAAATTTCTTAATTTCTTGCCATCTGTACTTTACGTTTTCTTTTTCTCTCTAAGAAGGATTAAAAATCTGTTTTTCTTATCATCTGTTCCACAATTTTTCATGATGTTAGTACACAATCAGTGTTGCCATATTTTTTATTACAAAAAGTGAAATTTTAGAAGAAAATAACTGCACATACTTGAAAACTAAAAAAAATTCATACCTATTCCATATATATATTTGACACTTTTGGTAATCAAAGAAGTTATTTATGAGGCAGTTAAGTAAATTAATGCCAAAAATATCAATAAAAAACAATTTGAAGTTTTATTTGATTTCAATTTCACTCGATTTCGGTTTACAGAACAATCCCGACATTTTAATTCATAGTGTATTTTTATTCAAGCATCACACAACAAATTAAATGATATAATGACACCGCTCGAATTTGAAACATTTTTACCGACAAGCTTGGCACCCAACGGGCAAACTGGATTCAACTACACTGAATCCAGTGGTGCTAAGCGCTTTTTAAGATTAGTTTTTGTTGTCAAGATATACTATTTCGAAAGTGGACAAGGTTGCACAACATACTTATATAGCATTCGCGTAACTCAAAAACTGTTTAGTTTATTGAATAAACGAAGAAAGAGCAATATCACAATAAAATTCTCTTTAAGGCTAAAACTTTTTCAAAATTTAATATTTTATTAGTGAGGCAGACATATCACTAATACATACGTATCTATGTAGTATATTATGTTATCTTACTATTACTTTGCCAATAAATTTATATTGGGTGGGCCATTTAAAAGCTTAAATTTTAAATGCAATGAAAAAAAATAGTTTGAAATGTTACCAAATTAATTTTTTTGTTGTGAAGTTCACTTGTTCCGGTTAGAAATGAAATATGATTTCATTCATATGACTGCCGTGGCTAATTTCACAGAACCCCATTCAATCGTATCAATTTTCGGGAACTTTTTCGAGTGTATGTCTTCGTATCTCGGCAATGGCCTCACGAATGTTGGCCTTCATATGTTCAATTGTCTCTGTCTTTAACGGCAACCAACAGAAAGTAGTCCAATGGTATCAAATCGTAGCTTCTTGGTGACTGACATCACAATTTCGGCTAATTAAAGGGCCATCAAACATTTGAGGCAATAAATCGATTGTGGCTTGGCATGTGTGCCTCTTGAAAACAAACTTCGTTTACATCAACACCAGGAAGAGCGGGCACAAAAAAAATCGGTGATCATGATGCCATAGGTGTCTCAATTGATCGTAATGGTGGCGCCATCTTCATTTTCAAAGAAATATGGGCCAATAATGCCACTAAACAGTCACTCGTAACGGTTGCATTGGCTTCTGTAAGACTATGCTTGAGTTTTTTGAGCCTTAAATACGACAATTTTGCTTAGTAACGTACCCATCAAGATGAAAATGAGCTTTATCCGAAAAGATGATTTTTGCAATCTTTTTGACTTTTTTTTTCTTTGATTTTTTCTTCTGATTTTTTACAATCTCAACGTTGCTCAAATTGAATTTTGTGATAGAATAGAACGACTTAAGTATTGTCAGATTCGAAATAACGTCACCCAATATTTTAAATTAAAACCTTTAGATCTATGCTTGTTTATGAGGCCAAAAAATGCGAATTGATGAATAAGCCAGACTTGTGCAAGCCCTAGAGTCCCTTTAATACAGTCATAAGCTTGTCATGGGGCTATTGTCCCAAATCAATTCACACGTACTCTTACGCCCTGGCCTTAGTCGTCAAAGTGACAGTGACGAATGCACACGTATGGTAAACGAACGTAATTTTTTTAAGATACAAACAAATAATAAAAAAGTTTCTTTCGCTTTTGCTTTTAGTTATCACTGAAACAGCGACGAGTGTACATCATCAGCTTTACTCTCTAAAAGAGTAATTTCCAAGTTCTCACTAACACAACTACGTTTTTACTTTTGATCAACACTGCTTTAATATCACTCAACTACCGCTTAAGCAACATGTATATTAATACCTTCCCTATTTAATATCTGCTTGCAGCTAGAAAGCATACTTTCTTAAGCCCGTAAAAGAAGTATCATTTTCCTGACGTTAATGATCTCTTGTATTTAAATATGAATACAATTGCATATAGAAAATATACTAAAAAATATATCATTTTCTGCAAAAAATAAAAAAAAAAATTGAAAAACATTTTGAGAACATTAAACATACACAACAGATGGATGGATGAATGAACATGGGAAAACATACGACTTCGTTGTTGTGTTATCTTCCGTTCTCCCAAACAAGAACACAACTCCCACTAAATTGTTCATGTTTTGCTGTTTTTTTCTTTTTCTCGTAAAGAATGCAAATGAAAATCATGTTTTCCTTAATAAAATACGGAAGTTTTCCATTTCGATAGCCTTAAGTAACAATTTTATATGAAATAGAAAAAAAGGTGAAAACAATAAGAAAATATCTATAGAAAACAAGAGTACCGGGTATAAGTAAAATATTAAACAATAACAAATAACATAAGAAACTCATTTAAATTGCAGGTGTACGGTACGATGTAAAAGAGCTGAGAAATTTCTATATGAAAAAAATAAAGGGTCCGCCAAATAAAACTGCTGAATATTTTCTCAAATTTCTTTTTTTATTTGAAAGTACAATCCTTACGGTTAATAATGGAAAATAATTTCATTCAAATGGCTGCCTCGGCTGTATTTCACCAACGTCAATTGTCTCTGGCTTGTTGGCGTAACACTTATCTTTGACGGCACCCCACAAATAATAGTCCAACGGTGTCAAATCGCAGCTCCAAAGTGGCCAAACTACATCAGCTCTGCGGCTGATAATGCGATCTTCAAAAACAGGGCGCAAAACATCGAGTGTAGCTTCGGCTGTGTGGCACGTAGCGCCGTTCTGTTGAAACCAAATGTTGCTAATATCCTCCTCTTCAACTTTTGTGAACAAAAACATGGCCCGATAACGATCGCCATTGACTGCAACGGCCACTCCTTGCTCATTTTCGAAGAAAAATGGCCCAATTATGCCTCTGGACCAAAATCCGCATCAAACAGTGACTCGTCTTGGGTGTATCGGCTTTTCAATATATGCGTGCGGGTTTTCTGTGCCCCAAATGTGACAATTTTGCTTGTTTACATACCCGCCAAGATTGAAATGAACTTCAACTGAAAAGAGGATTTTTTTTTTTTTGGCAAAATCGGCATCTTCTGTAAGTCGATCGCAGGCCCACTTAGCGAAGCGTATGCACAACCATATTCGTTCAGCGGAAGGATAAAACTAATTATCTGTCAAATCACACATGAGCTAAGTGTTACCATTCACGAAATAAGCTCTAATTGAAAAAAAAAAAAACATTAGATGGCGGACCCTTTACAATATTTTATATGAAAAACAAAGTTTCCAAAAGGAAAACAATTGAATAGTGATTTGGATGGGAAAATAAAGAAAAATTGTTTTATTTTGCAATTCTTTTAAATTTTCTTTTTAATATTTTACTAGAAACTCTTCATATAGAGAGCTGCGCCAGGGCAACATGAAAACATACTTTAATATTTTTAAAATCTCATGGAAAAATAACGAAATGAAACGATATATTTTTGTTCAATATTTGCGAAAATAAAAATATTAAAAACTTTGTTTTCAATTTTAAAATCTGTGTTTCTTTTGTATTTGTACGCTACATTAGGTTATACAGAATACATACAGTCAACTTTAAAAGAAACCGTATGTATTTAACGCAAAGAAAACAGAGCTGTTCCATAAAGGCAATGAAAAAATCTATTATTTGTGTAACAAATTGCTACCACTTCGAGAATTTATACAGATTTAGTCACTTGCGATCTCCTATTAGAAACAGAATACATCTTGCATTTTGGTAACTTAGCGATTTGGAATTTGTGCGTGGTTTTCGGGTAAATTCCGAGAAAACTCTTCTTCGGCCATTAAGGTTGAAAAACACGAGCCTAGAATTTAGTGCAGCAGCTCACTCTCTGTGGCTTATATTGGGTAGGAAGCTGCCATGAAAACCTAATATACACAACAGAGCAAAAAAGGCCTCTATTGGCCTCTAAACTTCCAACAAAGTATTGGGAAGGGAAATGGGGTCTCAGACCAGTGATAACTGACCGGATAGACGTGACCTATTTTGTCCTATGGATGCCTTGTATGGTGGGAGTCCGTTAATAAGACGGCTAATCCAAGCCTACTACAGCATGTGCAAAGGTGCGCTTGCATTAATATTATCACAGGGCCGTTATATACTACATCCACATCGGCGGTGGAGGTGGATCCTGCATTTATCTTCGCTGGGCCTGTATTGTAAGGGATAGAGGCTAGAACAAGTCAGCGTCTACGGGCGACTGGACTGTGACGCGATTCAAGTGTGGCTCACTCATAGATCCTAAAAAGTTTGGTAGCTTTTGAAGGAGTTGATTACACAAGACTGCATTTTGACTCCTCAGTGAGGTTCCTGACTACGATTACGGACAGTAGGATATGGGAAAATGGTGTAATGCACCTCATTAAAGACTCTGAGCAGATTCTCACTAACACTTGAGGATCTCAAATCTTCAAGATTATTGGAGCTGTAGCTGGAGGTATATTCTCGAAGACGGCGAATATAGTTCACCCTATAAGGTTATCGAATCACTCTAGCGGAGTTGTCACTCGGGCGGAGTTGTCGAGCTGCCTTGACGATTTTTGGAAAGGACAACGTCTCCAAGAGAGATTTATAGCATACTTTTGGATAGCTTGGCTACTATAGAAAGTCTAAGATTGCCCAAGTTGACCTCAAAGACAGTTATCGACTGCCGCTGATCTCTCAACTAGATGGCTGAGCAGTGTAATATTCGTATTATATGGGTCTGGGTTACGGTGATATTACGGGGAACTGTAGGGCTAATTAATTCGCCAGACATGACACTACTATCGAATTCACGAGTGCATTTTGTACGCCGTGGATACCATTGAAGATTGGTAAGCTTATGATTCATGGGCAGCTTCAGAGTCGGGCAAGATAGCGCAGCAAATCTGGCCAAAGCTAAATCTCAAGCGCACAAAAGTTTTGCTCAATTTCCAAAGAAACACAATCAGCATTATTGACGTTATCATTACTAGGCAGAAGGCTGGGGAGCTGCAGAGATGAGAAGAAAGAGGAAACAATTCTTTACCTACTGTGCACATGCCCGGCCTTATGTAATAGGAGAAAGACGCGCTTGGGCTTCTAACATGCGACTGGGCTTGCGGAGCCGTCAAGTATGGACATTTTTAGGCTTAGCGGTTCTATTATGAGTTCCGGGTGATTCGGGTATAACAGATGACTATTCATTGTGGTATCACAATGGGCCTACGTGTTCCATTCTTCTGGGGGCAACCACTTCTACCAACCTAGTCCCTTGCGACTAGGCTATGAGGTCATGGTTAAACCAAAGGTCTGTATTGAGGGCCTTGAGAAATATAATTATTTGATGAAAATAAAGCAAGTAGGGTGTCAGGTTAGCATTGTAGTGCCGCAACGACTTCAAAAAAATAAAATTATTATAGTTTTTGCCATAAATACACTTGTTGCCATAAACATTTTTCAACAATGTTTTTGTTTTAAATTTTTCTTATAACAACTCAAAGAGGTATTTCTTATGTTGCCAAGGTGATTGCCAGCATTTTGTATAGTCTTTCTCTCCTTTTTGAGTTTCGAAAAACTTTATTTTGCTTGTGTTTAAAATGAATGTTCAAAAAAAAAAAAAAAACAAAAACAAAAAAATATTATAGTTTTATGTATAGATGTTGCTGTTGTTGTTGTTGTTGCCAAAGAAAATACATTAAAGTGCCGTTACAAGTTTTATATTTAAAAACAAAAAATTCCTATTGGAAGAAATGCTTTCAAAAAAGTGCTAAAAAGTATAAAACTGCCATAGGAAAAAAACTATAAAGATTTCTTTATTATTTTTTTGTTCGAACAACATCTGCAAAATATTGGAAATATTTTCGAAATCAATAAACTGAATTGGGAGAATAGAACAAAAGTGTCAAAGAATTTTTATGAGTTTTATTAAATGATGTATAGATTTCGCTTAGAAATAGTTAAGTTGGGAAAAAGCTAAAACAAAAAGCAAAAATTATTTGAAATTGTAAGCAATAGCTAAAGCGTTCGAGATAAATAGGATAAAAGAATATTACAAATAATTTGATTTGATTTGGATTTTTTTCAAATATGACTGAACGAAATCGAATAAGTCATTCCAAAGTTATCATAAGATGTATGAAGCAGCCTTTTCAAAAATCTCACATTTTAGGAAAAAAAATTCTAAA
Organism: Wohlfahrtia magnifica; assembly: GCA_023159175.1. Classification (NCBI taxonomy): domain Eukaryota; kingdom Metazoa; phylum Arthropoda; class Insecta; order Diptera; family Sarcophagidae; genus Wohlfahrtia; species Wohlfahrtia magnifica. The sequence goes on along the minus strand of JAKWBJ010000483.1, from coordinate 12,002,299 downwards.
AAAACACCTTATCCATAGAATCTGAAATGCTGATGATTTTTGAAAGTAGGCACCAGAGCGCATCAAAAAATATAGTGGTTATCCGAAGTCAGAAATTTTTTTCCATTTGTTGCATAGTGTAACAAATGTGTCTAGATGAAGACGACCATCTCTATCTTTCAAACATTTAAACAAATACTTTCCACATAAGAATCAGAAATGTTAATCCTTCACTATGGGATAATCACATAAAAAACTTGTTCACCTCCCTAAATCAGTACAACTATGACACTGAACAGCTGAATTGAGATCCATCCTGTCGGAATGAATTCAAAACTTACAATGCCTCTTTTGGTAGAACACATTCGACTACGTCTGAGATATTTAGAAAAGCTTAGATTTCACTAATTTTAATTCTTTCTTTACGAGACTAAACTCAAAATTGAATGAGCACAAAGCACAAAGAGTGAGGGAGGCTGTAAATTTCTGTAAATATGGGAATCTCTCAATCCATCTATTGCCAAATTGTTTGCAATCACATTCGAATATCCGAATATGCCGCTAATGCATTTGGCGATGATGGAAAATAACCGATACGGTAAATATACTTTCAAATACTCTTATCTAGGTATTACTGTTCGTAGGCGAAAGCATACACAAACATAGTCGAAGGTTACCATAAAAAGACAGATAGTAAAACCAAAGAAAAGCCTTGATAAATGCTATAGCATCTCAACACTAACAACTTAAACGGTTAAAGAGTGCTTTACAGAGTCTCAGTGGAATCGTTTACGTTAGTATGCTTATTTAAAGTCTATCACCGCTTGACTTGAGATTCGCAATAAGGACGAAGAATTCGAAGAATTTTCGAAACAGAAATATTTCCTCTTGTCGAATAAAAATGCTTAACAGAGCATAGAACTTTGCTGTTCATTTCATAAGAATTCCATCTCAACAATTCCATCTGTTCTCGTATTCTTATGCTCTTGCATAAGCAACATCACTAAAACAGTGACAAATGAACACGCATAGTGTGTATATGCTGATTTTCTTGTACTTGTGTTTTTTTTTTAATTTTATTTGTTTTCTTGTTTCTGTTTTATCATTTAGAGGCGAAAAAAAAAATGTAAAAACAAAAGTAACGGCAAAAACAGAAGAGCGCAAAGCAAAGTTATTTGCTTTAGATATTGCTAAAGGTTTGCTGTCGATATCACAGGCAAACCTTCAAGATCAAAAGATTTTCTGCCAAGACTGAGCGGCGGGTGAATTCTATGAGTTCTTTTTCGTTTCTCTACCAATAGTTATTTTTGAATGTTAGATCAGAGAAATGTTTGCCAAACGTTCGAAGGCGATGTTGTAAACAGATGATTTCATTGTATTGAAATTTTTACAGTAACGGCGAATATTGAAACTGGGTGGTTCGACACTCATACAAAGCAAATCTCAACGTTAACAAGTCTTCTGGGCCGGATGGCATACCAGCATTGGTTCTGAAGCAGTGCTCTTCGACGCTTGCGCGTCCATTAGCTCACCTTTTCAGTGCGTCATATCGCGCCGGTATTTTTCCATCTTGCTGGAAGGTTGCTAATTTAACGCCAATCCCCAAAAAGGGCGAGGCTAGTAACCCTGAGAACTACCGTCCAATAGCAGATTGTTCCACACTCTCCAAGGTTATGGAGAGTATGATTAATCACCACCTTGTGGGTTATCTGGAGTCCAACGATTTACTTGGCGATCGTCAGTACGGTTTCCGAAAGGGCCGTTCTACTGGTGACCTGCTGGCGTTGCTCTCGGAGAAGTGGAACAAGTCCATTCATGGTTTTGGCGAGAGTAAGGTTGTGGCTCTGGATATATCAAAGGCGTTTGATAGAGTTTGGCACGAGGCTCTCATTTCGAAACTTAATGCTTTTGGTGTCGGTAGTCACTTCTCTCGATTTATATCGAGTTTTCTCAGAGATCGCTCTATAAGATTGGTTATAGATGGGGTATCATCCGACGAGTTCAGGGTAAACTCAGGGGTACCGCAAAGCCCTGTTCTTTCTCCTACTCTTTTTCTAATATTTCTTAACGACTTTCTCCTTCTCACTTCTAATCCTATCTACTCTTTTGGGGATGACAGCAACATTTGTCACTCATATTCCTTTGATCGTAGACCGAGCCTTTTGGAGGTTATGGTAAGAAGGATGAATATGAACGTCACACTCACAAGTGACCTGGTGAAGGTCTCCGAGTGGGGTCGTGGGAACAGGGTCGATTTTAATGCACGTAAGACTCAATGTTGTTTTTTAACACACAGGCGTGGTGGTGTGCTGTCATCTATGTCAATGGGTAATGTGGATATTGAGGAATCAGATGCTCTTGATGTTCTGAGCATGAGAATTCACTGTGACGTTCGTTGGAATGATCACATATTTCAAGTGTCGAAAGAAGCATTCAAGTGCCTTGGTTTTTTGAATAGGTGCAAGAAATACTTCACCCCATCTGATCTCCTTGATATTTACAAGACCTATATCCGTCCCAAAATGGAATACAACTCTCATGTATGGGCCGGTGCTTCAAAGTCTATTTTGGAGCTTCTGGACCGCGTACAGGAGAGGGCGAAGATGCTCATCAATGACGGTAGGGCAGCCAACTCTATCGATTCATTGGAGCACCGTCGCAATGTGGCGTGTGTTTCATTGTTCTATCGGTACTATAACGGAATGTGTTCTAACGAAATTAAGGAATTAATTCCCAAGAATCATATATTTTTACGTAGTGCTCGTATTTCTCGTAGAGCGCATCCCTTTGTAGTTGATTGTCCAGTAAATCGCACAACGCATTATAGGGAGAATTCGTTCTTTGGTCGCACTGTTCGGTTGTGGAATAATCTTCCAGTGAAAGTATTTCCTGCCACCTACGACATGAGTATATTTAAATCTAACGTCCATAAACACTACTCCCTCTGTCCTACTTCCAATAACCTATTTTCTTAGTACCAGCACAATGCACTGCATGAGTAGGGGCCATCCCCTGGGTGCTGGTCTTATATAAAAAAAAAAAATACAAAGCAAATTATTTATTTGTTTTTAGCTTCAAAAAGAGTACAGATAAGATACGAGTACCTCCCATAAAAACTAAATACTGACATTATTCCCCATACTAAGTACCTATTGATTTTTAGAATCAGAAATTACTGAATTTGGTCTAAATGACTTCGTATTCAGTACAAATTATCGGGCAAAAAAGTGAGAACTTGAAAAAGTGATAATTTGTATAACTTGAGGACATAATGTTGGCAACAAATAATGCTCTCATACAGCATTTTTTCCCTTGTTGCTCTTTTTGTAAGCTTCCAAACAGCGTATTTGGTCTCAGTTTACTTGCCATAAGTTCCTTTTGCCTTCCTGATAAGTCTACTATAGCAAGTCTACAATAGATTATGGTGTTGCCATCTCTCGTCGCCTAGAAACATCGATCTTCTGGTATTTGACGTAGTGGTGCGGACACAGAGGACAAAATGAAAAAATTGAGCACCCATCGTGATGAGCTACTTTAGGAGATAATGGCATAGTATGGTAAGTAGGTGTCTAGTTCTGTTATTGTTATCTAGTTGAGCAGCTATGAATTAGGAAACTAATTGTTACTAAAAGAGTGTCTGAGGACATGATGAAATATGACAAAAAATCCATTTAAATGTACTTCTTAGTTGAATGCTTCCAGTTCTTCTACTGTTGACCCAAATACAATTTAATGTAATTGTTCACAAATAAAAATTGCAAATCATAGCGATAGTTTTTACTAACGACTTAAGCTTCCTCTCTTTTTTTTATTATTATTATTTTTTTTGTTTGTTAAAAAACAAACCATAAAACAGAAAAAAAACGGAAACAAAAACTAACTATGAAAATCTAAGAAATTAAATTCATTTCCAGTACAAATTTTTCTATTTCCATAAACACAGAGAGAGAGAGAGAGAGAGTCCTCTTGGCTTATACTCGACTAAAAATACAACTTAATCAAGGTCAATAAACAGAGAAAAATAGGAAAAAAAAACATTTTTCGTCATCCTTAATCGAAAACAATTTAACAAATATTTGATTTTATTTTTGGCACACTAACAGATCCAAACAAACACTCTTAAAATACATACACACATATATATATATATATACATATATACATACATACATACATATAGTTGGTACTCAAAATCAACAATAAAAAAATATAAAATTGAAGCAGTTTAATTTCATGACAATTTTTCTATATGTGGTGGACGGGCTCTATTGGTTTCGGGGGGTTTCTTTCGCTTATTTTTCTATAACAATAGATGGCGTCAATATTCACATTCATATAGAAATTTTGGCAAAATAAAACAAACAAATAAACAATCAGTAGAATATAAAAAAATAAAAATGTATAATGAAAAATCCTTACACGTTCACACATACACCTATACAGTCACATATACGTGGGCAGTTGAGAAAACGTAAAGTCTTAGGTTTTTCTCAAAAGGATGCTGTTTAATGTAAAGGAGCAGATTGCTTGGAACTGCTGTTAATTTAGCTATAAATTACACCGCTCCTGTGAAGTCAAAAGCCCCAATGATAGTAAAATACATGAGGAAAAAGATTGCTTTCCACCTACAGCTCCCTACATGGTTTCCTGATAAGATCGATAGAAGCAGCAGGGCGATTGCGTATCTTACTTTCACTGACATATTGGCCCATAATACCGAGAAGTTTTTTTTTCTCCCTCACTCCTACAGGGAGCATATTGGCTTTCCACAAAGCTTCTATTGCTTTGTTTCAGTTTCTTTAATCAATTTGATATTGCAAGCTAAGTAGATGATTAATCCGCTGTAGTTTCCTCCATATGATTTTTTTTGTGTGTGTAGTGGTGATCTTTACTCTAGCATTGTAATTTTTTCCCAGTAGGTGGCGTGTTTTTCCAGATCATTCGTCTGATATTTATTATCATTGCCATAGGTATGCGGGAAGGGCAGAGGGAGTTGTCTGGAGGCAACATTCGAAGACACAATTAAATTTTGCTTTGTTATGCCCTCTGCTGGGGCTCGAGCCTGGGTCATTTTTGATGTTTACCTATGGTCATGAGCTTTTTGGTAAAAAAAAAACTTATTACTGTCACTGCTTTGAAAATCAAGTAATTATCAATTACCAAACCACCCTCGTTAAAACTGCTTAAACAGCTAGCAATTCATAAGTGCTCTCCTCTCTTCATAAGAGTACAACAAATAATCATAAAAAACATAAAATAATGGAGCAGAACTCAATGAAATATGAAGAGAAGGGATGAGGGAGAGACGAAGAGAGAGCGAAAAGTAGTTAAAGGGGAAATAAAAGAAAGAAGAAAGTAAAACAATCAATGAATTTAAATTTGTATTATTTTATGACTTCTTTTTGTCATAATAAACCACTACCAATACAAATTTTAACACACGAATACACATACACATGACCAAAAAGCACCACAACATAGTGCAGTATCAAAAGGCAAGAGGGAAGCAGCACAAAATTAAAGGAAAGAAATACACGGATAGCGAAAGAAGAGGAGGAAATATGTGAAACATAAAAGAAAATAAAAATAAACGACAATTGAAAAATGAAAAAAAATGCAAATAAAAAAAGAAAAGAATAGCAGAGCATTTGTTTGTCTTTAGTTGAGTTTTCATTTTTTTATTTTTATTGTTCATATCGACACCCATTTCCGATTTCTTTATTCCCCTTTATTTCTTGAAAATAAGTGTGTGTGTGTATAGGATTGTGTATTTTGTTGTCATAACGAGCAACTTTTCAAGAAGTCTCTTAAAAAGTAGTAGTAGCAGTAGTAGTTGTTGCTTTTGTTTGCTATTCATATGTATGAATGAATGAATCTTGCCTGTAGTTGTTATTTGTTTTGTTAAAGGAAAATATAAATAAAAAGGACTCTTTACTTCTTTTGGGCTTATTTGTGCTTTTCGAGACCATATTTCAAAATATAACAGAGCAGTTTTGTGTTTAAATAGAAGCCATACTGGAGCGTTTCTTATTTCTTCATTAAATAAAATTTGTTGTGATCTTAGAAGTAAAACAAATTCTTTTTAATAAGTTTTATTACAAAGATCTTTATGAACTTTTATCAAGTTTTCCATTGATATTCAATAATTTTGACAAAGTAGTTGTCTGGGTCAACCAAGAAAATTGCCAGCACCCGAGGGAATATTCCCTCGCATGCAGAGTCTTGCTCCGGTACTAGGAAAATAGGTTGTGGGAAGGATGATAGAGAGGGAGTAATATCTATGGATGTTCAACTTTAATTAATTTATGAGGAAATTGACAGGGAGAACTTTTGCAGGAAGATTGCTCCACAAACCGACAGTGCGAATGATGAATAAATATTCCCTTTAATGCGTACTGTGCTATTCAATGAGCAATGCGCTTTACAAGAAACTGTATGATTACTAGTAATTAATTCCCTAATTTCGTCAGAACATGTTCTGTTATAGTACCGATAGAACAATGAAACACACGCCACATTGCGACGATGAATCTAATGAATCGATAGTTGGCTACCCTACTATCATTAATGAGTACCTTCGCTCTATCCTGTAAGCAGTTAAACAGCTAGAAGCTACAAACTATACTTTGAAGTACCGGCCCATACATGACAATTGTATTGCATTTTGGATCGGATATACGTAGGTCTTGTAAATATTAAGGAGATCCGTTGATGTGAACTATTCTTGTACCGTTTTAACAAACCGAAGCACTTTATTGCTACTTTCAACACTCGATATATGTAATCGTTCCAGCAAACGTGCTCAGAATGAATTCTCGTGCCCAGTGCATGAAGGGCATCTCATTCTAGATACAGATGACACCACACCACTACGTCTGTGTGTTAAAAAACAACATTCAGTCTTGCGTGCATTAAACTTGACCCCACTCAGAGATTTTGACCATGTCATTTGTGAGTGTGTCGTTCATATTCATAATTTTTGCCACAATCTCCAAGAGAGTCGGCAAACGATTAAAAGAATATCACTGACAAATGTTGTTATCACCTGCTAATGAGTAGACAAGACTGGAAGTGAGACGAAGAAAGTCGTTAAGAAATATAAGAAAAAGTGTGGCAGAAAGAACAGAGCCTTGAGGTACCCCCGAGCTTATAATGAACTTGTCGATATAAATCGAAAGAAGTGACTGCCGTCACTAAAAGCAATGAATTTCCAGATAAGAGCCTCATTCCAAACTCTATCAAACACCTTGGAGCTATCCAGAGCCACAACCTTACTCTCCCAAAACCATCAATGGACCTGTTCCACCTCTGCGAGAGCAACGCTAGCAGGTCGCCAGTAGCACGGTCCTTACGGAAACCGTACTGACGATGGCTTAGCAATTCAATGGACAAGGTGGTGATTAATCATATTCTCTTATTAACGTTGAGATTTGTAAGAACCATTTTTACAGCACGGGCTGTGTACTAGGCGTAGTTACTGATATTCTTTCTACTTCAATTTCAAATTCTTTGATACAAATTTTAATGAAAATAAAGCTGGTTTCACTCATGTTGTTCGAACGAAAAATATTTGTGGTTCCCAATTTGTATTGTTATATGGTTTTGAAGTTTTGCGCTTTATGATTCTGTTTAGGAATAATCAAATGACGAAACTGTTAGGTTAAGGATGGCGGGGACATGGTCTGACAAGGGCTATAGGCATACGGCCATCCTGTGGTGTTTGAATACCATCCCTGGTAGGGTGGATTACTGTATACCCAAACCCTTTCTGGATAGAATGTTCTCCGTGAACATTGAACCACACCAAACGCGGTAATTGGATTCGGTTATATTAAGGTGTACACGCACGGGTTGAAATCCTCGAAATGGGTAGAGAGCGGTGTCCGCCTATGGTGTCCCGCATATGGGGTGAGAGTATTCCTTAAACATTCGGACCACTACAGTGTCTTACAGGCGAAAGTCTCGGCGATAAAGAGGACAGTAAATTGATTGATGTACTATAGCATATTTGATGTTCCTCCTTTACCCTGTACGGATATGCAGGCTGCTTTCAGGGTGCGACTGGTGTTTGAATGCCATGCGTCTTTAAACGAGATAGAGAGACATTTAGATCTAGAGATTATTTGGCTGAGGGGTCACACTGACACTCGGAGGATTGTGTGACGGACAAACTAGCGAGAGAAGTCTCTCTTTTCAGCAACGAGGAGATTGACCACTTTCGTGTTGCAAAATTCTGGTTCTGCAATACATGTTGGGCAAGGCACAGATATGGTGTCAGAATAAACCAAACTTTCTATATCAAGACAAATCTTCCTTTATACGATCATGGGGATGCCGCGACATAGGCTACGAATTATGGTGGCTATTAGCACTGAGCTCTAGGTTGCTGGTGCGCATGTTGGTTGCTGGGTCTAACGTTCATTGATTACTCTAAGAGTTGTCAGGCTGAGGAAGAGAAGGAGTTTTTCGAATATTTTCTAATGGATGTTCCAAGCAAAACGCACGATGTTAACTGAAAATAAAACAAAAAAGTATCAGAGAATTGTCTTCATATTCCTTATTATGACAGAAGGATCTATGACAATTATGCGTGAAACAAAATATCGGCTAAATGCTCACCAAGGCTTCGGTGGCATAACTCTATCTGTTGGTCTTGAGGTTTAATCTTGTTAATGTGCCGAATTAGCTCATATTTTAGCTTTTAAATTATTGTTTTTTTTAAATATCCTCAAACCAAATCATATGAGCGTGGCGACCAAATAACATTGCCATGGCATGAGATAACACGGCTATCGAAATTCTCGCGCAAAAGAGCTGTTGTTTCGTTGGCTGTATGTCAGGTGTCATACCATCCTGCTGAAACCACAAATCCTCCAGGTCCATATCCTCAATTTCTGGCCACAAAAAGTCGATTATTATCTCGCGATAGCGGACACAGTTTACGGTAACTGCCCGATGACACCGCCAGCTTATAAGCGAACTGGGCGAGCATGCACAGGTGCTTCCACATTTTTTACAGACATGATTAGCTGAAATTAATGCACAATTCTTAGATTGTGGACACATTTGATCAATTATATTGACCATAAAAATCACGTAGTGCACGAAATACATTTTGATCTGAACGCCTATTTTCGTAAAAGGCTTTAACAACCTTACGCGCTGCTCAATTGTGTACCTCTCCATGGTTGAATTTGTCAAACACTGAAACAAAAAAATATCAAATTAAGTTGGGTAAAAATCAAAAAACTTAACGTTAAAGCGTGACTCACAATTAACATCGTACATTATGGTTGGACTACGCTGTGCGTCGGTGTCGGAAACTTTCGGATATTAGGACAGTTTTCCTTGTCAAATTTCGCTTCTGCTCGCCATATCGAACCTAGCTGATGCAAATGTCAGCAGGCTTTTTTCCTGGGTGCATGCGTCTAGTTGGTTCATTTCGGGCCAGAGCGCAGACATGTAGATCCGCTTGAATGTTACCTCCAGTAGGATTATTATTGGACGCAAGTGAGCTGGACCAGAGTCTGACTACCCGTTGTAACTAACTAACTAACCAATATCTATCTTGTAAGAATATTGATTTTTCTTCTTTTCTAACGCATTTCTAGAGCATAAGGTCTCTACAAGGGATCTCTGCCTTGTTTTAGTTTCTTTGTTAACAGGTTTTGATGATCGCTCTACTATGCAGGTGTCTAGTAAGGATGTTAATGCTGTCGTTGCCTAGAAACAACATCCTCTGCATATATTTGGTGTCGTGGTGGTTCAGAGCTATGCTGCCGCTGCTCTCACAGACTCATACCTTTTTTTTGGTCTCCTCGGTTATACTTTTTCTTGTGAAATCACCCATACATTGGTGTACTTTCTTTTACTTCCTTTCATTTTATATATTTATTCCTTATACTCGCATTTACTATTGGTTTTAATAACCAGCAATAAAAGGAAACGAAAGCAAAAAAATTGTTACTCCGGTTGGTATTTTTCTTTATAAACAAGCGCCACATTTCTCACACTTCAAGAAAATATACGCCGATATTTTTATAAAAAAATTCTTATTTTTTATTTCTATTTTTTTTTTATTTTTTGCCAGAAAAACCAAACCTTAGCTGTTGTTTCTTTACTGGTTTTATTGTGTCACCCATTAAATATTCATGAAAATTCAAGGATATCAGGAAAATATTATACCGAAGAAGCGTTATACAATGAGCTTTTATGTTTATTTTCTTCGTCTTCTTCTTATTCTTATTCTTCTTCTTCTTTAAATAAAATTTATTATAAATTATACTCAACAATTCCTGTTTCATGTTACACGATGAGAAAAAAAGTAGGAATATATCAAAGATACACAGACAAGATAACACAAAAGCAGTATATATGTGTGAGTGTGCGTCTCAATAAATTTTTCAAAATAAATGTATTTTTGAAAACCGTTAATACACAGAGCAACAATGCAAAAACGTACACAAAACGCTACGCATGCATGTGTTGTATTGAAGATTTTGTGCGTAAGGACCAAAGGCAGTAAAGAGAGACAGAGAGAGAGAAAGAAATGTGTGAAAGAAATCAAATCGCAAATAAAATAATAAAATAATAGGAAACATAAAACAATATTTCTCTCTTTTTCCTACTTAATGGCACAATTTTTGATCTCATTGTTATATTTCTTAAATTCGTTTAGTTTTGCTAAAAGTTTCTTTTACATATCTTCTGCTTTTCTATTGTATTGGTTTTCTTTTTATTTATTTACGCCGACTTAAGGACTCAGCAAAAAAAAATTTTTTTTTTTTTTTTTGTATTCAAAAGTCCCTGAACAGTGCAGAAATATAACAAGATTGTCAATCATAACTGGTGATATCTTTCAAGGCACAAATAGAAAATAAATTCAAATTTATTATTCAATTACTTGAACAAATTGTGGATTGTCAACAATTTTTAAATAAAATATGAAAAATATTGTTAAGAAAGAAAATGTAGTCCAATAAGCACGACTAAATGATAGCCTCTACCGAAATAACATTTTTTTAAATGCAAGTTATTTCTAACAAAGTTCGTCTTATATAAGCTTCTATTTCGTCTAATATTCCTTATACGGAACATGGGGAAAGAATTTCTAGTACTTTGGGCAGTTTGGTGAAATATTGTTTAAATAATCGGGCCTTTAATCAAATACCTTGATCAAGAAATTTCCGAAGTAACTTCCGTGTGGCGGTCGCATAGTTTCGTTTTGAGTTTTTTGATTTTTGTTAAGTTTGTACATCTTTTGCTGATATTCCCACTAAATTTTAGCGTAATAGCTTGACATTTGAATTTTTTATATTTTGTTCAGCTACGCATTTCACTGGTCAGTGGGAAGCTCGTGGTGTGCGATGGAACCAAGTCATGTCATTTAAACACTACTTTAGTTGTCTCCGAATGAAGAAGACAAGGTGTTGGTAGAGCATTTATTATTACTTTCGACTTTCGTTTGCGGTCCGTTTTTGCATAAAATATTCCTTCGTGCTTGAGTCTGGTTGGTTCGTTTATGACCTGCAGCCGAACATGTAGGTTCGCCGGAATACTAAGTTATATGGGTATTAGGGATATCGGACGGCTATTATTCGACCGGTTTTAACCGGTTTTTATGGTTTTTTCACAATCTACATTTTCCGAATACCGAATAAACCGGTTAGTTTAATACGAATAACCGGTTAATTTAAATAAGTATAATTTTTATTCGTTCGTACATTTTTTTAATGAAAATATGCTCAGCGTTTAACTATTTGTTAAAATTTAATTATTTTTGTTAATATGACAACCTCGAACGTCTCACAAATAACCTGAAAACCAAGGTAGATCGAAAAAGATATGCCTTCTTGAGCAAAAATAACCTTTTCTCATCTTCTGTAAATAAATATTGATTTTTATATATGGAGAATGATCAACTGGACTCATTGAAAGGCCACAAATCCCCAAATGCCGGTTTCGAACGGCAGATATGTCAGTTAGTGAAGTTTTTCACAGCGTAAATACACATAACCAGTCGCTAGTAATGTTATGAGGTGATATCGCTGTTGAAAATTGTCAGATGGTGTGGCCTGGGATTGAACCAACGACTTCTTGGTTGGAAGGTGGGGTTCTTACCTAACATACCACACACTATTAACTATGTGGTGCACAAATTTACATACAGTGCTGCTCGAAATCTAAGCAAATTTTCTTGTCGAGGCAAGTAAGTACTCGAGTATTACTTATAGATTTATTCAAAGTGAAACATTTAATTTTTGTTATCTTAGGCACCTAAACTATAACTATAATAACAAACCTTTAATTCCATTCTCTACCAAGTAATACAACAATTATCTCCTTTAGTAAATGTTCGAAACTTAAGCATTTTTTCAGGGCTTTGTGTAAAAAACTTTGTTTTTTATGGCCTCCCCACACCGTTTTGGCATAATTTTTATGAGATTTGTTAGAATTATTGTTAGTTTTGATTGCCTATTTAATTTTAAACTCTCCATCCAGCTTCTGCTTATTTCTAAAACGACGTGGTCCAGCTCTGCGCTTCGAGAATTAGAAACAATTTTTATTTAAATAAAATAACCGGTTAATCAGTTATTTGAATTACTATTAACCGAAAACCGGATTTTTAAAAATTGCCCCTTTTCGAATTATTCGAAAGTCGGTTTTTGAAAAAAGTCAAATATTCGATCCCCCTAATGGGTATATATATATTATACGCTAGTGAGCTGGGATACCACATATTAAAAAAACTTAAACCTTGGCTATTGATAAGGCCGTTAGGCGCATCCGGGAACTAAATCCTGAACTCGCGAAGCCTATTAGGATCTATGTAGGCATTCTCTCCGCAATTAGTGCTTTCGACTTTTATGTGATTAAATCGAAATGTCTCCTCAGGTGCATTCGCACGCTGGCCCATTTGCGCCGCTATAGGGTCCTCCCTGTCTTTCATACAGGGGAACTAATATCTCCATTTGTAGAATATCCAGTATGCTTTGGCCTTCTCAATCTGTGGAAAGGACTAATTCTCTTCTTAGGTGTGTAAGGTGGTCGATCGACTTCTTTCGGGCATAATTACCGGGCATGTCGGAGCGCATGGAATGCCTGTACTGTAGGAGCTATCAGGATTAAGAGTTAGAATAATCGCTGCAACATCTTGAGCTTGGACTTAAACACTTAGGTGCATGTCGCTTACATGATTTTTGCTATCTTAGGAATGTGTCACTATAGAAATTGATTAACTTCGTCAGGGGTACCCGTTGGATCAAATGAGGGAACTAATATTTTTGACTCTTTAGGTGGGGATCTTTTTTCTGGGACTCTTCCATGTCCGGCCTTTCGGCCTTTTCAATGGGTCTGTTCTGGTTGGATGTATTACAATTGGTCATATGGCCTCCGAGTAAGCTCGACCTATTTAACCTAACCTCGTCTAACCCACTCTTAAAAAGAGTAAGAAAATGTTCAATATTTTTGAATAAATTCAATATTGTTTCAGAGCTAAAACTACCTTATCTGGGAAAAAAATCGGTATTTTAAAAAGACAATTTCCAGCTCACAGGTGTGTGTAGTCTATGTTATAAAAATCAAATAACTGGGCTATGATCTCCTACGCCATTCAGCATAGCTCCTTGCGACTATTTCATGTTTTCAAATTTAATGACTTGGCTGCTAAAACTTTAGTGCAAAGTTTGGTAATCTCTGTATAGGTGACTATTTACAGCGCATTATGGAATTTTTTTATTTAGTGACTATTAAAAATTTAATAGAATGCTAAGGGGGACCAAGTTGAAAAAAAAATTATTATCAAAGAGTAAATTAATTATAAAGCCATAGAATCATCTGGCCACCCTCGTGTTTCTTTAGTATGATATCCAAAATTATGCAATGATTCTAAGCAAATGAGAAACTATTTGATATTTAAGGACTAAATTTTCTTGAAAATTGTGAATCTTGCTTTGATTAGAAGTTTATCATGATTATGCCGACTAAGGAAGAAATTAATTGTCGAAAGATGGAAATAAAAAAAAAATAATAAAATTTCCACTCTGTTCTCACTCCTCTAGGGAGCATATTGGCTTTGCACAAAGCATCCATTGCTTTGTTTCAGTTTTCTTAATCAATTTGATATTTCAAGCTAAGCAGGCGATTAATCCGCTGTAGCTTCCTCCATATGATTTTTTTTACGTAGTGGTGAAGATCCTTGCTAATTGGTAATGATCTTTACTTTAGCATTGTAATTTTTTTCCCAGTAGGTGGTGTTTTTTTACTGATCATTCGTTTGATGTTTGTCATCACCGCCAGAGGTATGCGAGAAGAGTTAGGGAGGCTTTTTTCTTTATTTTTTTTAGATGGAGTTGTCTGGAGGGAAGAAGTTGAAGCCCTTTTTATTATTAAACATCCAAAAGCACAATTAAATTTTTTCTTCGTTATGTCCTCTGCTGGGGCTCGAACCTGGGTGGTTTGTGTTGTTATGCGTGCGCTCTAACGACTACACCACTCCACTCCCATTCTACATCAATATAGTGCGAATAAATGATGCTTCCTATTGAAAATTTGATTGGGTTCGATTCATTCATATTCAATAATTCACTTTTTTCAATTTGTTTTCCACGCCTTCTTATGTTTCATTATTAAAATATAATTCTTTAAATAATAGCTCATATTAAATATACAAAATTCATTAATTTTTTATTTAAAGCCTCAAATAAATTATCAAAACATTTGCTTCCCTTACTAACCAGCCCTTAAGTTTTAAAATAATTTAATTTTGTTGTATGTTCGTATTCATTTAAATTTTACAATTAATTTACGTGCCACTTACTCATGTTATGAAAACAGAATTCAGAACAGCAATTACATGTTGGCGACCACAAAATTTTAAAACAAAAGCAGTGTCAATCGCAACAGTAGCACTTCAATGCTCAAATGAAATAAGCCATTGAAATATCATCCATATTGAAGGCAATAAATTAACTGAATTTATATACAATTTTATAGAGAATTTTTAATTAAACAGACAAATACTGCATAGCTGTGGTTCATTAATCTCTAACAGCAAAAGAAAAAAAAAATATTTAAAATTAAAAATAAACGATTTTTTTCTTTTATTTGAGCAAAAGTGATTATAATGAAACGTAATTTAATGACTTACTGGGAAATATGATAATTTTGTAAAATCAATAACAGATGCTTTAAATTAAGCAAATAATTACAAAAAGTTTTATTTTGTTTAAAACATTTATTATTTCGTTGTAATTTTATTGACGACCATGGCGTATGATTTATTTTTAAATAAAATAAATATTGATCATACGCCACAACAGTCTTCACAAATTAAATATTTGTATTCCCGTATCTGTACTATATGCCACCATATTAGAGGAGAGAAAATGTTAACATACTACAGAATATTTTTATACCCTACATCCTTTCAGCTTATAGGGTAGTGCTTGGTCTTAGTAAATTTATCAGTGTAACAGCGTATTACAAGGGCATACTTAAAGCGAAAATTGCAGTTTTTTTTATAAAATTTAGTAAATTCTTAGCAGTGATAAATTATTTAAAATGTGTATGATTAATAAGGGAATTTCTGATATGAATTCAGGAGGAACTAATGGTTAAACAATGGAACATGCGTTTGAATTAATGCCTTTGCTGAGCCGCAGGCACATGGTGCTCAAGCCAAAGAAAAATACAAAGCGGTGTTTAGTGTCTTTTCATACATATTTTATATGCAAGTATTAATTGCGGTGTGTGCCGCTGTGGTATGGTAGGTAAGAAGCCCGCCTACCAACCAGAAGGTGGTCGGTTCAATACTAGGCCAGAGCGTCTTAAAAATAAAGAAAAAAGTTTTTCGAAAGCGGTATCACCTCAGAACATTAGCTAGTAACTGGTTTTGAGTATTACGACTATTGAAAACTTCTCTAAATTTATGTGCCTTTCGGAGCCGGCGTTAAACTGTAGGTGCCTTTCAATGGGCTTAAAACTAGAATCGGGTGCAGCTCATTGACTGAGAGAAGTCCATATGTTCCTTCATGGAATGTTATGGGAATTAATATTAATTGCGATAACATATCTGTAGACATTATTAGTCTATTTAGGTTCTCGAATTTATGCTAACACCTGTTGTTATATGTACAACGCTTACTAGCTAAAGACGTAATAGTTATTCAAAAACTCTGCCCTCTTTTAAGGTTTAAGTAACAGCCACCAAAGTTTCAAGAGCTTCTGAATGCCATGTTCACACGAAACGAATTACTTTGTTCGTCAGTTGAACAATTTATACGAATTAACTTGTTTACATGGTGTTTCTGTAATTCGTTCAGATGTTTCTTGTCATTTCTTCGTGTTATTTTTATAATTGTTTTGATATTTAATGTTAAATTATGTTTTACAAACGGGGATTAGGTCATAGAAAATTCAAGCCGAATTACTTAAAATTTTTATGATTCGCTAGTGAAGTCTGGAATAGGAATAGGGAATTTTGTAATTCGGCGCAGAATTAATGGTTTAACTATGAGAGAGCCAATTATGAAGAAAAACGTTGGCGTAAGAAAAGACCACTACTAGTTGTGTTTCAAATGATTCGGATATGATGGCCGATAAAAGAATTGGCATCAAAGACTGAGCCAAGCTATCAAATTTTGTCTGAGATAAAAAAACATGGTGATATTAAAAGTTACTTCTTTGGAATCAAAAAAGTTCGTATTTTTTGTTTTGTTTTCATTTTAAATATTTACAACTTAACGTAAAGCAAATAGTATTTGTTATCGAAATCCCTGTCAAACAATAGGATTTCAATTTCAGACACATGAAGAAGAAAGAAGTTCGTCTTAATTGATAATTTTGAATGAAAAACGAAGCCAGAAAAAGAATTTGGCGATATTTCATTGTTGACATTTGTATTTGTATTTGTGCTTTGTGATGTGAGATTTGTTAGAAACTTTTGTTGATTTTCCGTTAAACGTTATCGCTTCTATCGATTTCAAACGATTTACATTCGCACACGCACACTTATAGGAGCAAGCGATTGCTTGTATGCGGAGCAGCACATAAGCGAAGAAAACTGTCACACGCACTAACACATACACACATAAGAATGTATATATAGCCGTCTGTATATATATTTGTATGAATGTTAACATGCTTTTGTGTTAACAGTTAGTTTATTGGTAAAATCAGCTTAAAACTCTCTATGTGTGTACTGGTTAAACTCCATTGACTTTAAGCTGCCGATTTGTGCTTAGTGTTGATTAATGTCTGGCAGTTTCATGCTTAAATTGTTATGACTTCACGTTGCTTTCTCGACCTTCGAGTTTTGCCCCGATTTCTTCTTTACTTCTTCCTTTCTGTGTCATTCCATTTTCACTTTGCATTTAAATCGAATGTTAGCAAAAATTGCAAAAAATGAAAGGGGAAAATAATAGAAAAAAGGAAAAGTAACGAATGTTATAATTCGTTGCGATAGAATTATTGTAGCGTGGGACACATGAAATCGTTTCTTTGTCAAACTGTCTGCCTATTTTCTGTTTATACGTTTTGTTTATCTTTTATTTCTAAATTTTTTCTTTCTTTCCCACTATATTTTCTTCTCTTTGCTATGGCATGTTTATATTTTCCTTTGTTTGCCTTTTGAAATGTTTAGATGCTAAGATTTTGGCTACAAGGCTTTTTTGTCACTTTTCAGCTATAAATCACGTTTATTAGTTGATTTTTCCCCATATTATCTTTATGGAAATCTTGAAAAAGGAAATTCATTTTCTTCTATAGAAAGTGTGTAAAATGGAAACAATATAAGAATAATTTAAGCATGTTTTCGATGCTGATTTCTAATATCCATATGAATAGCCGTAAGTCCCTAAATGAATATATTTAAAAATCATTTCTATAACATATGGAAATTACGTTGAAATAAAAATTCAGATTAGGGGAGTGTTTGCAAAGAAAAGGAAAAGATCTATAAATTTGCATTCAGCAAAATTTGAAAGTTAATAATGCTATAACAAGTTTAAAATTATTTTTTGGTTTCTTTAAAAAACTCTTATTTATTCATCACGTCCTTTTGTGTCTTTAATGTTGACTGATGCCAATGCTTTTGTCAAGCTTTAAAGCCATTTCCATTTGTACCTTTCAGTGCGGTGTAAAATATAACTCCCTTTACCGAAACTAATTACTCGTTTTCGATTATTATCTGCTCATTTTTAATTTGTTTGCAGTATAAAATTCGTACTCAGGAGTTTTTAACTCGTGAGTTAAAATTTTAAATTTTTTAAACTTGTGCTTACGAGTCGCGCAAAAAATTTTTTAAGCAAAAAATATGTTTCGTGCTCACGTATTAAAAAATAGAACTTGCGAGCACGAGTTATAAAACAAGCGAATCAAAGAAAATTCTGCTCACGAACCGAGTTTTTATGTACTATGCATTTATTGAACACTATTCTATATAATGCCTAATAGAAAAGATAAACAAGATTTTTACCCTCCAATTAATAAAAGCCTAAGCTCGTATGCGAAAGAAAAGTCATTTGTCTTGAAATCAGCATTTCTAAATTATAAAACCAATAGTTTTTTGACCAAAACGATTTCATCTGTAGAAAAAAGTGCTGTTTTCTCAAAACATCTTTTTGCTTGACACAGGTGTAATTGTTATGGCAAAAATCAATAATTTGTGCTTCCCTTCCAATTTAAAGCGAGACCTGGGAGGCGGTAAAAGCATTTCGTTGAAATAACTGACTATTTTAAAGGCTTAGAGAAATTTTGCTGAATAAAAAACACAAGATAAGCCATAATTTCAATTACAAAGCTTAAGAGAGACTTTATTGAGAAATAAAGCACTTTTTTTGGCGAACAGAAAATATATGTGTATCTCTTCTTCATAAATTCAAGAACTATCATACTACTTCTCTTATTTGAATTGCCTTTCTTTTATTATTCAATTTCTAAGAAATCCACATACTACTTTTATTTCTAATTAACTATCAATTCAGTTCAATCAGTTCTATCTCTGATAATTGAAGTATTTCGATAACAATCAAAGAGCTTTTGTCCAAATGAAAATGTAACAGTGGAGTAGCAGTCATTTCCATTTAAAGACCGAATCAGTTTAACTGAATACCACTTTGATGAAAAAGTTTCCAGAATAACCCCGTATAGCAGCTCCATCTTTTTGATTTGAGTTTTTACTGTTTTTTTTTTGTTAAGTTGGTACGTCTGTTGTTGATATTCCCATTAAATATTAGCATCATAACTTGACATTTGCGTTTTTTATGTTTGGCTTTCGGTATGTCCATTAGTACCTCCCGCTATTTTTTCACTATTTCCTCTTGGCTGCTGAAACATAACGTCCCGTAATGGTTTTTTAACTCGATTGAACAGAAAGAAGTCACAGGGAGCCAAAACAGGTGAATTCGGTGGCTGTTGGATGGTATTTGTTGTATTTTTCGTCACCAATTTAACAAAAAAAGTCTCAAAGAACTATCATACTACTTCTTTTATTTGAATTGCCTTTCTTTTATTATTCAATTTCTAAGAAATCCACACACTACTTTTATCTCTAATTAACTATCAATTTTCCCTGAGTGTAGTATATGCTGCGTATGTTATGCAATGAAATCAATGTTATGATAAGTTCTTATTGTTGTTTCCTTCTTCATACTGATTTTCCTTTTCTCCAGCTATTTTTCTTTTTGTGTTGTGTTGTTACGATATAAGGAAATATTCTAATCTATAATTGATTCGCATAGAGTTTCAAATCAGTTTGAATTTAAAACCGAGAAACAAAAAAAACAAAACAACAACGAAAATTCATGGCACACACACTACAGATTCAAAAATAACAACAGCAATACGAGTAACAGCCCCAGCAAGCAAACAACACCGATAATTCCAATGGCAAGAGCACTGACAAAGGAGGAAAAACAAAAAAACAGAACAAAAAGGCAATGAAGAAAAGATGTTATCCCCAGGCATGATAGTTGAGAGAGAATATGGCATTTCCTTGAATATGCAATACATAAGGGATCACATACAACACAAATACGTACATGCATGTACGAGCGTACTCGTATATCATATGCATGCATGCAGGCGTGCAGGCGTGCAGGCATGCAAGTATATGCATGAGTATGAGTATAACGTTGAGCTCAAAGTTGGCTTTTATTTTAAGTAGAAAAAGAACTGATATCTCTTTGGAATATTTTATACATACAATGAATACAAAATATTATATGATATTGTAACACATACACTAACACATACACATATACATTAACATCTTTTTTTGCATCATTTTTTTTTCTTTCTTCCCACGAAAAAAAAGATATTCTTTACGTTTAAATTTTATTGCGAATGAAAATAAAAAAAAAATACAGGAAACCCTGAGCGGTGCCAGTAACGCACTTTATTGTATTAAAATATATATTTTTTAAAGCATACTCTATGGCGTGTGTGTGCGTGTATCATAGGAAATCATAATAATAAGCGTATACGTGTGTATACGTGTGTATATACGTGTATGTGTTTGTAAGCCATGCACAACTGATTTTGTATTGCATTGTAAAGTTTTATTAATAAAGTTCTTATATTTGTTGTATAAGAAAGACAACAACAACAACAATAATTATAATAATACGTTACTCTCGATTGCTTTTTCTTATTTCCACTCACCCCTACTCTTTGTCTTCCTGTCGCTTATATTGTGTGTTTCGAAGGTTTCTTTGTTAGAAGTATTATTCATATATTTATGCTCGTATTCTCTCTTATACTCCGCATATGTTTTAATATTAAGATATTATTTTGTTGTTTTTTTTAAATTATATTTTATTTTATATGAACAAACATAGTACTCATGCATACACGCTCACGCACACACAAGGTCAATGCCAGTTATTTATGGGCCTTTCTATTACAATTCCTGAAGAACTGTGATGGAATAAACGAATTGTACCAGTTCATTTCTTAACTATTAAATCAGTACCATGAATAACATTCATCCGATTAAACAAATAAATGCTTCATAATTAGATTTTGCAATAAGATCGGGTAATTTATGATACGGTCTTAAATTACCTGCGCAAATATGGGGTCCGCCATCTAATGTTTTTTTTATAGCATTATACAATCTGCGTTTATAAATTCAGGCCCATGTTCAATAGCGATTTAATGGCAGAACCCTGATATTTTAGGAAGTCTCAACAATCAAAAGTCGGGCAGCAAAAACTCACCTTACCATTGGTAGATATACCCTTAAGCCGTTCATGCCACGACACATAGCATTATCTAATTGCCCTGTTTCCTTCTAGATCCATACATTTTTTGCGTTACTCCTCTTGGGAGCATTTGGCTTTCCAAAAACCTACCATTGCCTTGTTTTAGTTCCATTTATCAGTTGACTTTCAAGCTAAGTAGATGATTAGTCTGTTGTAGCTCGCCTCCATGTTATTGTGTAATGGTGAAGATCCTAGCTAAGTGGTGGTACCGATCTTTACTTAGCATTGCCATTTTTCCTCAATAGGCTGCGTTTTCTCCTGATCAGTTGTGCCAGGTTTGTCATCATCGCAGAGTTGATGGTTCTGTTTGAGGTAATAGCTTCACGAACGTCGTTTTCAAAAAAGTACAAACTAGGCGTGAATCCACAAAAAACTGTAACATTTTACAAATACCAATTCATACCAGAGATCAGCAATGAATCGACATTTTGCTACTCATACTCACTCATAAATTTATAAGTATAAGTGAGTACATATTTACATACATACATATTTATATTAATTCCCATAACAATCCCTGCAGGAACATGGACACTTTTCTAAGTCAATGAGGTGCACCCGATTCTGTTTCATTGAAAGGGATCTACAGTTTAAAGCGGGCTCCGAATGGCAAATGCATTAGAGAAGTTTTCAGTAGTAGTAATACTCATAACCACTTACTAGCTAATGTTATGAGGTAATATCGCTATTGAAAAACTTTTTTCTTTTTCAGATGGTCTGGCGTGGCATTAAACCGAGGAACTTCCGGCTGGTAGGCGGGAGTCTTACCTACCATACCACAGCGACACACATCATTCAAATTCAACTACTCATACTAAAAATAACATTGATTCATAAGTATAAGTCGTAATGAGTAAGAATCAAAAGTTGTGTTCATACCCATAGCATTCATTCTCCAGATAATGCACATAATACTCATAAATGATTCATGAGTACTCACGAAAAAGAAAACACACAAACATCAAACCTTATAATGAGTATTTAAATGTTCATATTCGAATCATACTCATTCCGCTTTGTCTACGAACAATGAGTTCTGATGAATATGAATCAATAGCGTCATAACCGTTGATAAGTATGAGTATAAAAAGTACATCAAGCTTTAGAGTATGATTGAGTATGCGTATATGAATTTATGAATCATGATTCGAGTACACTCATGTTTTCAGTATTCATTACTGAGCTCTGGTTTATCTTCACCCTTATCGCGTATAAAAGGCAAACAAAATTTTCACGTGAATTTTTTCTCATGAACAAAATAAATTCTACAACATAGAACTCCAAGCCAAAAACAGTTTAAAATTACCGGTCAGAATTTGGTGAGATAGGAACAGATTTCGCGTGAAATTATTTTTTCATAATGGCCTATACATCATTAATTTTTGGGAAAAATAAAAAATATTTTACCAGCTCTCTGTGAGTTGGTAATGCTGTTGTTGGCCTATTACGCAATTTTTCTAAAATACCGGGGTAAAAAGATTCCACCTGAGTACACTTGGGTAATTTGGTCTTAGATACTTAACTGTTGTACCAGGGACTTAAGTTTATAATGCTAATTGGCAGTTAAATTAATGATAATAGAACTTCCAGGGAGTACTTTGTAGCACTTTTTATTGTTGTGATAACCTTACACATAAGACAACCCAAAATTATTCGAGTAGAAATCGTCATAAAAATATTACAGATAATATTTTAAAATACCACTGCAGGAGTGTGAGAAATAAAATAGTGAGTAGGTGAGCTTGCATTCGCATGGGGTATACTCTTCGAGTGTTCAGTGCATATTGCGAAAAACACTACATCACATCGCTTCGAAAATTTATAAAATTTTGGAAAAGTAAAAAATTGGAAATTCATTGAGTTATTCCTAGAGAAACTATTAATAAAGCCAGCATCACGGTGGTGTAGATGCAAGTATCGGGTATTTTTATAAAGGTATAAAACTTTAAGTTGGCAACACTTTCTTAACTGGTGTCCATTATATCAGCTGTCAAGTGATTTACATTTAGTTTGGTTTGGCGTTTCAAAATATATAGACTTATGCCTGAACAGCGCTTCCCAATGGGCTAAATGGGTCCAAAACAAAATTGCCATTGATCCCGATTTTAAAAAGCACTCTTGTTTGAATAGGTACGTCAATAAACAAAACTGCCGTATTTGGAATGATGATAATCCTCAAGTGTCTGTTGGAACACCGTTACACCCAAGAAAATTGACTGTTTGGTGTGCTTTATGGCCTGTTGGAATCATTGGTCCGTACTTCTTTAAAATCGATGCTGGTCAAAGCGTTACAGTCAATAGTGAGAGCCATGATTACCGTTTTTTTCGTTCATCAATTTAACAACCATAATGTGCGGGAGCTGTGGTTTCAACAAGAGGGCGCAATATGACACACAGCTCGTGCCATAATTGATTTATTGAAGGAAGCGTTTGGTAACCGCAAAGTTTCACGTTTCGCACCCGCAAATTGGCCACCAAGATCGTGCGACTTAAAGCCGCTGTGGGGATATGTGAAGACGCTAGTCTACGCCCATATGCCCGAAACAATTGACCACTTGGAGGACAGCATTCGCCGAGTTATTGCCTATATAAACCCACAAATGTTAAAAGAAGTCATCGAAAATTGGAACACCAGATTAAACTACGTCTGAGCCAGCCGTGGCGGTCATATGCCAGAAGTTACATTTAACTTATAATACCAGAAGATTATCTTTCGAATGGGTAAACTTTGTCAAAATTTAAAAAGTTCATCTTTGTTTTATTCCATTTCAAAGCTCTATTCATCTATAAGAAAAACGCCCCTTATGAAAGATCTAGCGAGGCGCAGTACATAAAAATTATTATTTATTTTTAAGGAATATTTTATCCGATAGTTTGTATGGAAAGACCCACATATAGTATATCCCTATGCCAGCATAGAGTAGCACCAGCTATAAAATATTGCTTATGCGTGTGAGTATGCTAACGTGTGTACATGTATTTGCGGGTGTTTGTGTCTGTTTGTGCTAAAGTGCACAGTGCATGCAGCGTTCATAATGCAAATGTAAATATCGAAATGTTATTGTGTTTTATTATACTCGTATATCTTTCGCTCTCTACCAACTCCAACTCTCTTACAGTCTTATATACACATGTCACCCACGACACACACACACACACACACACCTCCACACATGCATATGTTGAGTAAAACAACAATATAATTCATCATTTCTAAGCAATTTCATCGTTGACAATTTAAATTGTTTAAAATCCATATGAAAAATATACTCTGCCTGAGATACATACTCGTACATATGTATAGAGAATGAGTGAAAGATAAATGAATGTCGTCGTACTCTTTTGTAATAAAATGTTTAAAAATAATATTTTATTTTATTTTATTTTCGTAGTGAGGAAAAGGAAAAATGAAAAATTTATTTAAATTCATATCAACTTATTTACGCAAATTAGTTGAAATAACTACGAACTTCAAACTAAAGTTGACGGCATTAAAGCAAAACAAAGAAAAAAAGGATTTATTTGTAAAAATTAGGTAACTAAAGAGAAGATGCCAGAGATGGGAGCATAGTTTTACAATATATTGTGATGTGATTAAGTAATAATGCATAGGGATTAAGATTGTTTACTAAATGCCAAGAAAAATGAATGAAATTTAAGAAATGATATTAATGGATTTGAGTGAAATGCAAGACAAAACTCGCAGAAGTGTTTACTTTTTGAAAACATTTTTTGAATTTTTTTTGTTAATTTTTTTATGGATTAACAAATTGTTTCTGAGAAATATGATGATTTTTTTTCATATCTCTAGGGAACATGTTCGTTTTGCACAAAGCACCTACTGCTTTATTTCAGTTTTACTAATCAAGTTGATTTTTTCAAGCTAAGCAGATGATTGATTACTGTAGCTCGTCTCCATTTGATTGTGTAGTGGTGAAGATCCCTGCTAAGTGGTGGCGGTGATCCTTACTTAGCATTGTAATTTTCCCAGTGGGTGCCATTTTTTTTTGCCGAAATTTATCATCATCGCCAGAAGTAAGCTGGACTGTTAGGAGGGCTCCTTTGAGAGGGATTTTGTCATGTCCGCTGCTGTGGACTCGATCCTGGGCCGCTTGTGTTCTATGCATGCACTCTAACCAGTATACTACTACTGAGTTTTTTTTTTTACCCAAAAAAATATGTCAAGCCTTCATATCGCCTAAAATTATGGTTATAACACTATGCAACAAGCAACCTTACCTTGGATAACCAATATATTTTTTATTCGCTAAGGTCGCCTCACTTCAAAATCATCAACATTTCAGATTCTATGATACGATACCAATTACATACAATTATAACAAAAAAATTTTATTTTCAAAACTAGGTAGTTTCAGTTAATTGGCTGTGCAAGTTTTCGCACTACTGTGGACGAAACACGGGCAAAAGATTGCTGTACAGATATAGATTTACCTCACTGCACATAATCAATGGTATCTGGAAAATATTAGTAGCAGGCATAGTTGCGGATTTCCTAACCATCTAAATATTAGTCGGTGAAATTAACAGAATATATTGCGGATTACTTACCGACAATTGGCAATAGGCCCTAATCTCTAGAAAGTAGTGAGCAACATCGATTGAATGGCGGCAGGCCCGATCCAACGCTCACTTACGGTAGTAAAAGCTACAACATTGACGAAATTTTAGGCCATCAAATATGCCTCAAAAAATAGCTGTTTGGATTGGGTCACAATATGATACAATATGTTCGTCATGTGTGGTGACGAAGGAGGATGCAGATATTGTTTTTCACTGTCTGATAAATAAATTATATAACAGCTATAGGAATTTGTTAGATATATGCCGCTTTTGCCATTGGAATAACGAAGGTAATGATTAGGTTCCCATGGATTCAAAGATTGCTTCACATAAGCACACGAAATATGAGTTCAGAATCTTCGCAAGTGTCCTGTTCGTTACATCGAAATACCTATAACGACAGTGTCGCAAGGAATGGTGATAAAAGCAACTAAAGTGATTCTGTCAATCCTCAAAGTCATGACCACATTATTTTCTAATGAACGCGATGTCAGTAACATCGATTACTTTCAAATGAGTAAAACGATTGTTAATTTATGTTGAGCGGGGCTTAAACTTGCTGCGACGCAAAGGATTTTTTGTTTAGCTATTTACGTTATTCTCTCTCGGCGAGAGAAGAAAAGCTTTATTAAGAGTTACCACAGCATTTACTAGGTGCCTCATCCTACGAGCCACATAACCTCGCAAAGTTTGTGCTAAAATACCTCCACATAAGTATTAATATCAAACAGAATCTATATCGTCCATACTCAATATTGCCTGAAATATACTGTTATTCTCTAAGACCACAATGCCCGCTAAATAGACTAGTAAGTATTCCAGGTTCGCTCTCTTTGAACTGTAATAGCCCTCTGAATCTACAAGAAAAAATAGAGACAAAATTCTCGTTTGACTCATACCGGAGGCACCCCCCCATATTCGAGCGAATTCTACCTCAACCCAGGAGCCAATCCTCCCACTTGAATATACCAAAAAAATCAGCTTTACAATTTCCTTTTGACCTAGAAATATTGTATTGCCCCTTACAACCTTTAGCTTCACCTAGCAGAATAGCAAAGCCCTTAAGGTCGCTTGGCTATCAGACATCATATGCATACTCAAATCCTTCGACTTTTCCTCAGATACTCCATATAGGTGGGAGCACACGATTAACGCAATACATCGATTATCGGTACAACAATCGTGTGACGTCTCAATAGCCAATCATGCGGCAGCAAGAAAATCAAAATTGTGCCAATTTATATTGTGCGGCAATCGAAGTGCACAATTCGCACCAATATAGCACAATAAATATTGTGTCATATTGGTGCATGTACCGCTTGGACAGTAGAAGAGTATTTACTCATAGACAACTTGCAAGGGTAGTTGTGACTTAAGAACCTAGCGCCAGTTACGCTGTCGGTCCATTTTGCTAAACGATTACCGGCATATATTATTCAGAGCTTTTTATACTGATTTGAGTAAAAAGTGTTATTCAATCCAAAAAGATCGCCGAATATTAAAATATTAAAAGAATTATTATTCTTTAGAATATAATAGACAGCTGGGCCACTATCCTTGCCTTTAGAGAACACTCTACCACATCACAGTTGGTTAAAGAATGCAGGAACTAATTGAACACCCTAGTTATTAGGGCTTAGAGGGCTATACTTAACTTTCTAACTTGGTCGAACGAATTGCAAGTGAAAGGCTAAAGCGACCTGTAGAATTTCAAAACTGACTTGGCCTGAGTATGCCGTTAGGCGCACACGAACCCTCATTGCTTATGGTAGAAAGGATGTTTCTAGATTGGTGGCTTATCGGACACTGGACGGTTGAAAACCATGCCCGTTGTATGGAGTTACGGTATAACGACCACTGTTGTAGTTGTAGCAAAGTAGAGAAAGTGGAAACTGTTGAGCACTTCCTATGTAGATTTTTGGCCTTTATGAACCGTTACCTTTAGCGAATGGGTTTTATGCGACATCTCCACAATATCCTTTATGAGACCAGGTAATCTTCGCACATTTCGTAATCTGACGATGTGGATGTGAGGTAAATTCCAGAACGGTGTTAAAGGACACTACTTGAAACTCGTGGAAGCTGAAAGTGGTCTTAAACCAACCCTAAAACCAGTATATTTACAACACAGCGACTCTAACGGGGGTATTCATAAATTACCTCTAAAAATTTTTCTAAGGTTACTATTCTAAGAAATATACGAATAATCGTGTAAAACTATGGCTTCTTCGTGTAGTACTCCTTCTTGCTTAGAAGTTGATAACTATTGAAGCAGGTACGAGCTTTTCATATTAAAATTGTTCAGGTTCAACACACACTTATTCCTACGCTCTTGTTTTTAGTTGTCACTGAAACAACGACAACTGCACAAGTGTGGCGGAACATGTTAATTTTTTTTAATTTTTTTAAAACATCAACTCTCTCTGAGAGAGTAATTTCTATGTTCTCACTAACTAAACTACATTTTTACTTTTGCACACTACTGTATTAAAGCCATTGAACCATGAGCAACGTTACTTGCACTTCAGTTCCACACAACTACATCGAGACATCAATGCGTCTTGGTTTTAGGTAAAGTCCGTAGCCACCACGTATATTCTGCATAGAGTTCACCTGCCAGTAAACTTAGTTCATAGAAATCTGTGGCAGATACTTTTTATCTATTATTCTCTCTATTCTCTCCAATATAATGCAAATAATGATTAATTGAAATCTAATATCCACTAATAATATAATCCGAGCAACTAAAATCTATACTCATAGTTTTTAAATCTAATAAATAAAATCAACATGTCTTAACTACGAGCTTCTATAGTTTGCTGATTTAAAACTATATTCAGTTTAATTATTTATTGCCAAAATAGGAACATAAAGAATCAATAAACATTAAAAAGTAAAACGCAAACTTCTAATCTCATTTATACATAAATTCGAGATCCCTAATAACTAGAATATATAAAAATAAATAAACAAAAATCTTTTAAACAACTTACATTGTACTTTTAATGTTATACTGGAACTTCTGGTCTCTCCTTCGGTATTTGTGGCACCACAAGCATAAGCACCAGCACTTTCACGTTCCAATAGAGTCAAATGCATTATCTCTGAACTTTCACCAGACATACGCATACCCTGTAAATAGAATAAAAGAAAAACACATACACTCATAAACATAAAAATACAACGAAATAACATTTTTGTTTTATATGATTTTGGCCATACAATAAGGGAGAGAGAGAGAGATAGAGAGAAATAGTACTACTGCGCTCCCTCTTTGCTTGTAATAAGAAGTTAAACAAATAATACTCATTTATTTCAAAGCATAGAGTAAAATAATGATGTTTACAGTCTTTGTGTCTCTGACTCCTTTCCAACGTAACTAAATAACTTTAAAACACATTATTTACACGAGTACACACACATGAATCTTCTACACTAGTATAGGTGTTTATATTTTGTGTGTAGTTGTATGTGTGCAATGACAATGCCTTAATTAACATTTTCGTTTCGTTTGTCTTTTCATTTTTTGCTTTTCGTTTAATGCAATTTGAACAAAACAACGACAAACGACAACGTAATCTTATATTTAACAAAGACATTATTAAGTCAAAGTTTATAATACGTTAAGCGAGAATGAGCGCAAGAGAGTGAGTGGGTATGTGTGTGAGTGAAGAAGTGAGAAAGAGTAGGGACATAGTGAGTTATAAAGTAAAGAGATTTTACTTTTACACCCACACTATTGTAACATGTATGCGTATTTGATGGGAGTAAATACATTGTCACTTAATTTAAGTATAACTGTGTGAGCGTGTGTATGTCTTGGTTGGTAAGGGAAAGTATAAAAAAGTAGGACGCGCAACAGGAAAATGTCGCCAAGAAATTGTTTTTTTTTTTTTTTTTGTAAGATTAACAAAATCAGAAAATGAAATAATTTGAAATTAAAATTAAGAGAGAAAAAACGAAATCTGTGTACAATCTGTAGTTGTTGTTTGCACAGAAACTTGATCATTAACAAAATGTATCCAAAAAACAGTAAGAAAAATATCGTAGTTGGTCAAGCATGACTATATGATGTCACAATCAGTATAATTGTATAAGACTGTTGAAAAACAACAGCTACATTATTAAAATTATTTTATTTTTCAATATCGGGTGGGCCATCTATCGGTTTAAATTATGTCATTCTATTCTGTCACAAAATTCTGTGTATTATCTTACTGAACGAAATGAATCGATTGAGCAACGTTGGGATTTATTGCAAATTTATTTCCAAAACAAAGGCAATTGATCGGAAATTGCAAAAAAAAATGCAAAAATCATTTTTTCGGATGAAGCTAATTTTTATCATGGTGAGAACGTTCGTAAGCAAAATTGCCCTATTCGGTGCTTAGAAAACCCAAACTTGGTCTTACAGAAACCAATGCCCCCATTAGGAGTGACTGTTTGGTGCGGCTTGTGAAACGGAGACATATTGGCCCATATTTCTTTGATATTGAGTAGGGCGCAACCATAACGGTCAATGGAGACACGTATCGGACCATGATAACAGATTTGTTGTGTCCGCTCTTCATGGTGTTGATATGAACGATATTTGGTTTCAACAAGATGGTGCAGCTTGCCATGCATCTCATATCACATTCGATTTATTGCGCCAAAACTTTGATGGCCGTTTAATTAGCTGAAATGGTGATGTCAGTTGGCTGGCAAGAAGCTGCGATTTGACATCGTTGGACTATTTTCTGTGGGGCGCCGTTAAAGACAAGTGTTATGCCGCCAAACCAGAGATAGTTAAGCATTCGTGATGCCATTGCTGAGATACGAGCCCATATTTTCGAAATAGTCAAAAAATGGCTCCGATCGAAATGATTACTATAAAGCCAGCTGCGGCATTTTTTTTTTTTGCCAAAATCGGCTTCATCGTGCAGTTTCTCGTTGGCCCATCTAGCAAAGCGAAAACAAAGCGGATGATCATGCGTCTTCAACTCTTGAACCAACTTAACTCATACCGATATCTTTTCGCAAAATTCGACGTAAGCTGGTGCGTGAAGTGACGATGATGTTGATGGATTCTCAAGCAAACTCTCAGCTACAGCTGCGATATTCTCGAATGTACGCACTTTATGAGCACGCTTACGTCTTGGCGCATCAACAATGAAACCAGTTTAACGAAACCGGCCACTGTTGTTCCTTCACTGCGACCAAAATTTTGTAGAATATTTGCGTCCAAATTCCGACCGCTTGTCTTTGTTTTGAAAATAGATTTCCAATAAATCCCAACGTTACTCAAGCGTAAGTCGATTCATTTCGTTCAGTGGAGACAATATACAGAATTTTAAGTCAGAAAACAATGACTTAAGTATTGCCAGTTTCAAAATAACCGCTGGTTCAAATTTAAATCGATAGATGGCCCATTCGATAACATTTGATAGGCCTGTTTCTCTTTTTGAAACACCGCTTAATAAGTAAACTTTACTTTTTTCTTCTTTTTAAGAAAATGACATATCGACACTTGTACCCCTAAAGTGAGTCAAATCAACATTTTCACATTTTCAATAGAAGCAAAATGCTTCTCTTCTTAATATGAAATTTTATCACAAAAAGTAGTAACAGTTGTACTTTTTGTTGGCAAAAGAGTAGAGAAAATGGTAAAAAGTGAAAATTGACAAGTGCGACACCGTTTTCACTGTCTGTCCTTTGCAGCCCACTGTGCAAAGCAATATTTGGTAGGTCATGTTCTCGTTGTCTTTTGTTGTCTTGTTCAAACATTACTTTGACTTGTTAATCTCTTATGTATAATTCTACCCAAAATTAAAAGATACCAACCAACAAGAAAAGTAACACAATTTTTTCTCCATTTTCTCATTTTTTTTTTTTTTCTTTCTTGGGACTGCCGATGGATGTATGTATGCTTTGTAATTGAAATCTCATTTACTCGCACACTTAAGACAGGCACCTGATTTTCTTAAATAAACAATAGCAGAAAACGACAATAAAGGAAAAACAAAAACAACAACAAAATAAAAACATGTTTAAAAAATACGATTTTTTAATGAGTTTTACTTGTTTGTCATTTACTTTTCTTTAAATAGATTTTTTTCGGCTTAAAGTTCATTTTATTTATATATTTTTCTCTTAATTTTCTTTAAGGAACTTCGTGACAACATACACTTTCACAATTTGTTTTGGAGAACAGAGAACGGTAAGTCTAGAAACCAAGAAGAAGAAGAAGAAAATAATAATGAAGACACAATGCTAAGCCCCGTAAAACATTTAAACAATAACACCTGCTAACATACACAAATACTTATGCAAACGTACACTCTGTTACAATTTCATTCTGTCTCTCTCTCTCTCTCTCTCTCTCTTTTATTTATTTTTCTCAAAACCCCGTATTATTGTTTATTTATTTTTTCAAGTAGAGTCTATTTTTTATAACGGTGAATATTTTTAAAGGTGCTTGTCTGTTTATTTGTCTCTGTGTGAGTATTATTTGTGTATTTTTATTTTTGAATACATTAGTTTCGTTGTTATTTTGTTCTTGGCTTTGGTAGTACTTATTACGGTGGTAAACTTAAAGAGCAGAAAAGGAGACAGTGATGTATTTGTGTTGCTGTTGTTGCTGTTGTCGTTGTAATAAACATTACCGCAGATTTATTCGGAGCTTATATGTATTTTCTAATTATTTTATTCTGTATTTTATTGTTTATTTTTTTGCTTTGGTGTGTCAGTACTAATATACGCTTAACTAACACAAATACATCATGTTATTACAGTGAAAGAGAATACAAGAGACATCAATGAAAATTTAATTGATTTTTATTCTCTTTCGTAAATTCTAAGCAAATTTAAAAACAATTTTAATTCTTTACTTCGTTGATATTGATAAAAGACTTTTTAGCAAAATATTTTAGCAGCGTGTACATTATACAGAGGATTTTCTAATTTTAAATTTACTAACGGGTTGTTATTCAGTGTAAAAAAGATTCCTTATATAGGGTCCGCCATCTAATGTTTTTTTTTAAACCAGTGCTTATTTCGTGGATGGTAGCGTAACACTTAGCTCATGTCTTATGTGACAGATTATTACTTTTATCCTTCCGCTGAACGAATATGGTTGTGTATACGCTTCGCTAAGTGGGCCTGCGATCGACTTACTTACCGATTTTGCCAAAAAAAAAATCATCTTTTCAGATGAAGCTCACTTTGATCTTGGCGGGTATGTAAACAAGCAAAATTGTCGCATTTGTGGCACAGAAAACCCGCTCGCATACATTGAAAAGCCGATACACCCAAGACGAGTCACTGTTTGGTGCAGATTTTGGTGCAGAGGCATAATTGGGCCATTTTTCTTCGAAAATGAGCATGGAGTGGCCGTTACAGTCAATGGCGATCATTTTCGGGCCATGTTGAACGAATTTTTGTTCACAAAAATTGAAGAGGAGGATATTAGCAACATTTGGTTTCAACAGGACGGCGCTACGTGCCACATAGCCGAAGCTACACTCGATTTTTTGCGCCATGTTTTTGAAGATCGCATTGTCAGCCACAGGACTGATGTCGTTTGGTCACCTCGAAGCTGCAATTTGACACCGTTGGACTATTATTTGTGGGGTGCCGTCAAAGATAAGTGTTATGCCAACAATCCAGAGACAATTGACGCTTTAAAGGACAATATTCGTGAAGCCATTGGTGAAATACATCTGGACACAATCGATAAGGTGCTTAAAAATTCGGCCGATGGTGTAGGCTACTGTATGGCCAGCCGAGGCAGCCATTTGAATGAAATTATTTTGCATTATTAACCGTAAGGATAGTACTTTCAAATAAAAAAAGAAATTTGAGAAAATATTCTGTAGTTTTTTTTATAGCATTTTCAAAAAAAAAAAATTATTTGGCGGACCCTTTATAAGACAATGCCAAAAATTCTCAGGAAGGCTTGCCATTTCATTAAGAATAGACTTATAAACGAAAAGTGCAAATCGTTGACTTTTATTATCGAAATCCGTCCTGTATGAGAAATACAATTCGTATCGAAAAATTATCATCAGCCACGAAGCTCATTTTTGTCAACAAACTTAATTACCGAATTCGGAGTAAGGAGCAGCCAGAGGCAGTTCA
This sequence comes from Wohlfahrtia magnifica, assembly GCA_023159175.1. Lineage (NCBI taxonomy): Eukaryota > Metazoa > Arthropoda > Insecta > Diptera > Sarcophagidae > Wohlfahrtia > Wohlfahrtia magnifica. Next base: position 11,968,358 of record JAKWBJ010000483.1, on the reverse strand, counting down.
AGAGCCGCCCATGCACCCTGCAAAATGCACTGTTTGTTGGGGCTTGAAAGCCGCCGGCAAGGTACCGTGTACTGACTTTTTTCCAGAAATGGATGAATTTAATGCTTGACATGTAGTTTTAACCAAATGGTATCACATGATACACCTCACGCTATACCATGAACCTATCGAGTTGAGAGTTTGGTGAGAAATTAATCTCACGTTTTGGAGAATCCACTGAATAACAAGATCGTGCGTTTTGTGGTCAAATTTTTGGTGGGATACGTAAAAGCTCTTGAGTACAGCAGACTGGTCCTTAATTGGCAGCCATTCTTTTAGTTTTTCAATGGGGAACCTCCTAAATTGTTCTTTTTAGTAGCACTGTTCTATTTGGAAACAAGATCGTTTGCTTGTTATTGTTATTGAAAACTTTATTTACAGAAGAGCTCTTGGTGTAGGCGTTATAATTCCGTCAATTCACATCCGATTTAGAAAAATTAAGTATCATTTTATTTTAATAAATCCAGAAATAGTACGGTTCCTATTTAAAATATGGCGTAGAAACGTCTATAAACTTGAAAAATTTGGAATGAATTGAACAAAAAAATATGTTTGCTTGAGAAATACATACAGATTCCATAAGCCTACTTAAGTAAAATATACACCATGTAATAGAATTGTTCTTAGACTTTCAAATCAGTTAACACTTAGCTTATAAGTACATGAAGTTACGAAAATCCGGTTTTTTACCCGCAACTAGATATTTTGGAGATGTTACGAAAATACCAAAATATGATTCTTGTTGTACTTGATATCACCTTTAAACAAATTGCTATCATTCCCAGGAATTTCTACGTCATTCTTTAGTGTGGTATAGATTTCTTTTCTTGTACACTTTACACGCGTAAAAAATGGAACAAATTTCGTTCTTGTTGTATAGAATTTTGTTGTTGTTATTTATAGAAATATAATAAATTTTCCATATATTAAACGGCGGAAATAAAGACTTAATTCTAGAGAATAAGATTGTACAGTTTATTTTCACAGTCTGTGAATAGCATATGTCGTCCGCGGCTTCGCTTAGCGACAAGCATCCGAAATATTTAATTTTCCACGACTCCGGTGCATACATCAGTCTAATATGACTGATGGGTTATGTCGGTTTTAAGGCCGCTGTGATCTGTGGTTTATTTGCATAGACCTGCGACTTAAGAAAATTTCCCAAGAAGACTAATGTGGCCAAAACTCACGATCTTAGTGGTCTGTTCACATCACCATCAGGAGAAATGGCCATGCACTCAAATTGTTATTGCAGTATGTTCATTATGATATAAGCTGTGTGTCACGTAGCGCCATAGTGCTGAAATCACATATCGTTTGTCGCAGTATCATACAATTTAGGCCAAACGAAGTTGGATATCACTGAACTTTAGCACTCTCTGTTCAACGTAGTTCCCAAGGAAGTTTGAACCCACAACGCTTTCTACCCAAACACTTTATCAGACGATGACTTTTTGAGGATGCTTTGAATGCTCTTGGATTTCATGTAGATGTGTATTGTCCGAAATTGAACGATTATATTCGTTGACGCATGTCGTTCTTTATCCTGATATGGGGTTCATTGGTAGAGATGATTTTTTGATTAAAGCTATTGTCAGTTCTCAACTACACTGAGGTCCATTCAGCTTCCACACGTTGTTGTCTATGGATATTTATCTTCCTCCTCTAGAGAGCATATTGGCTTTCCACAAGGCATTAATTGCTTTATTTCAGTTTCATTAATCAAGCTGGTTTTCAAACTGTAGCTCACCTCCATGTAATTATATAGGGGTGAAGATATTTGCTAAGTGGTGGTGGTAATCCTTACTTAGCATTTTAATTTTTTCGCAGTAGGTGGCGTTTGCTCCTGATCATTCGTCTGATGATTCTTATCATCGCCAGAGGTAAGCTAGATAGTCGGGAAAACTTCTTTAAATGGATTTGTCTGGAGGGAGGTTAAAGTCCCTTTATTAAACGCTCGAAACCGCAATTAATTTTTTTTTCGTCATGACCTCTGCTGAGGTTTAGAACTTGGGTCGCTTGTGTTATATGCGCTACTCTATCTTTATCTCCTAGTTCCGTTGAATTGCGGTTACAGGCCAAAGCCTCGATGAATAATTTACTATGTTTTGAACGACGAGAAATCGACTGATAAGTATTTTTCTGTTCTCTCTAACGGAAAGTGGCTGTTTTTCTTTCAGGTCGTGCGGGTGTGGAATCGTTGTTTACTGATCCTGTGAACTCAATTTTATTCACAACACTGCAAACAGTACTTTTGGACGAACGCTAAATGAACAAAATTTGCACGATCAGCATACCCATTTTGATAAAAGAAATTTGCACTTGCACTTCATGTTGAAGTCCATGTAGACTTAGCATAACACACTGAAAAACTTAAAGCCATTTTGGCAGATGTTTGGTCCCATTTCGAAGGTCAATCAAAATCCGCAGTGAAGAGGCCTGCGTGTTGGTACAGCTGCTAGAACGTGGAGAAAGACGACAGATGTGGAGCTCTGGGCGAACAACTTATGGAATGTTATCAGCCACATATCTCGCAATACCATCCGCTATTAATCTGGCTGTCAATTTTCAAAGTTCAGAAATCCGTATCGAAATTGGGCTTAAAGTTATATATTCAGCAACAAACAAAATAAATTTAAGCATTTTGTTAATTCAAAGATGGAATATATTTTGTCACCCACTGTATCATATGAATAAAAGTATGAATTTTTAAAGATTTTCACATTCTTAACGCATCTAGGCATCACGCACATTCATATTTATTATGAATAATACTGATTACATCTAATATGTCATGAGACAATTTATTTTTATTTATCAAATATGTGCGTATTTGTCAGAGATATTCTCTCTTTCTCTGTTTTTTTTTTTATTTATTTACGTTATTACACGTTTTTCGTTTTGACGATATCTTGCTGTGGTGGTGTCTTCATTTTGTTGTTTTTTTTTTGTCTCTGGCATTATTTGTTTATGGCTGTCTTATTAGACATAATGTCGAGTTTATTTTTTAATAAACTTTATTTACAATGGCGTTATCAACAAAATACAGTTAAAGCCAGACAAAACCCAAGTTACCAAAAAAATCATAAAATAAAAGTGGCTTAGAAGAAAAGTCTTTAATAATTTTTTTATCCATTTTTTGTTGTCTATTTAGACGAGTTCTCATTTTCTTAAATATCCTTGTCTTATAACCAAACAAAGCAGCGAATTTTATAGCAGTATGTGGTCATTGTGGTTGAAGAAAAAATATTTATTTTTTCTTGAGCCTTAGCTTAAGCTAAAGTAGTGGTTATTACAAAATTGTCTTTCTCTTTGAAGACTGATATATCAGTACTTTATTACGTTGATATCACAGTCTTAATATCGAGCAAAATTCAAGACCTACTCCAGGTTGTGTAGGTGAATTCGGAGGAGTAGGTATGTTGAAAGAAATAAAAATTAATTGCGGTTTAAGACGATCATATGCTTAGTGAGAGTCATGCTACGAAGGCACAGACTATAGGGACGTATCGAACTGAGAAAATTATTATTATCTTTTGAAGATCGTGAACGCCCTATATGTATGCGGATTGGTAGGATTGCAGATAGTGTTAAAGGTTACCTTCCATTATAATGGTGGCGAGCTAGATAACGTTTCATTCTATATTTGCTGGAGATATTCAGTTAGAAACTGGCAGTAAAGTAACAACAAAAACATCCAGAAGGTTTTGGTCTACCAATGCCGGGCAAGAGGTGGTTTGTAGGAGTTAACAGTGCTTATTTGGACAAGAAAAGAAAAACCTCACGTATTAGCCAAAGGTGAATAACTAAACGCATTTTCTATTAAGATTGATGTGAAAATTTAAGATGTCATGGCCATTGTCCTGTATACTGAGATTAAACTGAGCAGTGAGCTAAATGGTGGGATAGGCAAGTTGCATTAAAAACATTCGGCTCTCATGGTATGACGCCTAAGCACGTCAAGGATGGTTACGACCAGCTGCAAAGTATAGTGAAAAGGGTCCAGATGTTTTGGGTATCTAGAAACGGTGGGATAGGTAGTTGGATATGTAGGTAAAGAAAGCGATGTTCGCGCATTCAGCCCAAAGACCTGAAAGGAAAGGAAATACAATGTAAAGAGAATGTAAAAAAAAGTAAGAAAAATAATCTCGGTGATATAAAATAAGAAAGCAAAATAATAGAAAATAGCAGAGTATGGAAGAAAGAAGATCGAACTTCTCTAACACCGAGAGTCACCTCACTGTCCAACTGATGCCCAATACAAATCCTTTCAGGTTTGGTAGACCCAGACTCGCCTAGAAACTTGAGCCTACATCTCAAAGTCACAGTCTCAGGCTCTCTTTTGTTGTCACACACTCGGTAGAAGCCATGTCTATTACAGCCTAGCCCTTGCTTTCAGAGTACTATGTGCAGTTAGAAACCCTAACAGAATACTAAGAGACACCGCAGGATAAGTGGCAACGAAACTGCTGATCTATTGGCTAGAAAATTTGTCTGGAGCTCTACTGTACGACACTGCTTGCCAAACGATTATAACAGTGGAACGCTCTGAGGGCACTCAGATTCCATTGGTTGTCACGCACACGGTAGAAATCAGGATTACCTGCTTCCCACAATCTAATCCTTGCTCTCAGAGCACTATGTCCAGTTAGAAACCCTAACAAATTACTAAGAGATACTGATGCTCATGGCAACGAAACTGAATCCAGAGCTCTACTGCGTGCCACCACTTACCAAATGCTTGTACTGTTGGAATGCTCTTAGGGCACTAAGGCGATGCCAATCCCTAATTTTAATGTGGCTCTGATGTTCTCAAGTATAGCATCCTGAAGAAGTTTGTAACGGGCGATTGTAAAATAAAAGCTCATCTGAAAATGATGGCTGTCACGGATTTGGATGCTTGTAGACGTACATAGTCATACTGGTGGACATATCCATCACTAGGGTTTCAGATATGCTGGAAGGCAACATAACTACTAAACAAGCTGTAAAATAGGAAGTGCTTAATAGGATTGCAATGTCCTACAAGTGCGCCCGCTGAGAATATTAATGAAAATAGTCTTGAAAAATCCATATGAGGAACTTAAGCAACAATTTCAAGCCTTTGTAAGCAGTAGGATACAAAAAGCAAGCAAGGATATTGGATACCACACAAGTTAAAGCCTGTAAGATATTAAGCGACAATTTTACATGTCCGAAATGCTGCTTAAACTATTCAAATGAAAAACTGATCCACAACAACAACTCAGACTTCAACAAACCGTATGTGAAACATGGCTAAACAGACGAATCGACACGAATGTCATTCACTTGATGGGACGAAAATGGTTCCTTTTTAAAAATTGAAAAAAAAACTCCCAAAATACCCTGGGAACTCTATTTGCAGTTTCTGCTCAAGTCGTCACTTCTATTTCTAGTCGTCACTTTCTATTTACACCTTCTACCAGAGTAAGTTATTTTTATTTAAAATAAATTTAATTAAAAAATGTTTCTTTAATTTCATTTTAAAAAATATGTATTTCTTCACAAATTTTATTTTAATATTCTTACGAAAAAAGAAATCAATTTTTCTTTTTAACATTAAGATGAGATTAAGAAGTGATTTTCTTTTCTTATTTAAAACCAATAAATAAAAATGCTTTTATTTTATGAGTATTTTACCATATTTTTTAAAGGGCTTTTAATACTCGTAATACAAGCATTTCAAAAGAAAATAAAATAAATAAAATATGTTGTGCTCGTCATATGTATATGGATATGAATTTGTCACCTGGCTTGGTGACGCATACACACTCTCAGCAACACAAGTGAATAAATATTTTTTTTTATTATTTCACACGTACATATGGATTTGCAAATATTTGCAATCAATTGTATAAAATAATAATAAGAAAATAAAAAAGATGGCAAAGAAGAGTAATATTTGTAAATCACCAACTCTCTCTCTCTCCGTCATGTTTTTTAAAGCACTTTTACCCCTTTTTCTCATGTAAATTCTCATGAATTTACATTTAAAAAATACTTTTTTAAGCTGATTTAAGAGCATGTGATAAAATTTCAATTGTTAATGGAGGCTGAGTGAGAAAAAAAACCGGCATCAAAATCTGAGTTGAGGTTTTATAGTCTTCGCCAACACTTTGTCTTGTAATAAAATGTTAACATTGATTTAAGGCTTAATTTAATGTTATTTTTTGCGCTTGTACTTACAGGTGATGGCAAATTTCTAGGCAAAATTTGTTATCGTATTGTTTTTCAAAAGATATCGATAAAATTTTCAAAGACAATCATACGCTGTTAACAATTAAACTGAAAATAACGATTAAAGAGCTAAAGAAGGATAATTATACGATGAATGTCCTAGTGGACATCGGTTTCAAAATGAAAGCCAAATAAAACACATAAAAAACTGTGATTTCGATGAGACTTTTATTTCATTATATAGCCTGGACCTTGCCATTATGTATAAAATACAATGGTATTTAAATGAATTCCTCCAAATTAGGTAGTTCTCGACCACTCTTTTTCACATTTCGAATGGCAGCTATCTTGAAGATAAGTCAACGAATGTTGGTTTCCAACGGCTTTAACGTTAGGAGATTACCCGCTAAGACCTGGCTTTCGACGTTGTTCCACAAAAAAGTCTAACCACGTCAAATCGTATGATTCTGGTGGTCAATTGGCGTCATTAAATCGAGAAATTATGCGGCCGTATATTTCCTTGCATAATAAAGCCAAAACCGATCGTGTTGTGTGGCTCGAGGCACCATATTTTTTAACACACACCTCGTCCAGTTCAAAATATTCAATTTTAGGCAAAAAAAGTCAGTTTTCACACAGTCATAGTGCTCTGAAGTGATGTTAACTGTTCTTACAGTGTCATTTTCGAAAAAGTAAGGCTCAATAATACCTTCAGATCATAATGCGTACCAATAAAACCCTTTTTCCGCTTGTAATGGCTTTTGTACAATCATCTCTGCGTTCTTCGAGCCCCATATGCCACGACTTTGCTTGTTGTTGCTTCATAACTAAAGAAAATTCTGTTCGAAGAATCAAAAATCAGTATCCACCAGTGAGTGAACTACCACTTTTGAAGAAATTTTAACACTTTATAGGGGCTTTTTGGTTGTTAAGCGATCCATATCCGTAATGGCAAACCTTTTAGTAAATAAATGACACTTCAGATGACAGCCTTGCTAGACTGGCAGTTTTGAAAAATACTTAACGGATAACCGGATAGAAGACTATGACAAACAAATTTACTGCATTTGAAGAAATAACGCATATTTTGCTAAATTTTGTTCGTTCCGAGTATTAAAATTGTCACAAAGCATTTTATTTTGCAAGTTCTGTACACTACGATTTTGTGTTATGTGTACGAAGCGACATACTTATATCGCTGCATTCTTAACTTCAGATATTGACACAATACGTTGCCCCCAGACCTCTGTAACAAAAAAGACATACGAATTGTACTTTAGGACAATATTGTCTGCATGTAGCCTCTCCCACAAACTCCTGTCTCTTACTTCAAATTACTAAAGCGACTAAAACCCTAATCGAAAAAGAATCTATGTCGGTGGTACTTTAGATGTGCTTATCCAGATTGCACAGAGCCTTTTTAGTGCAAAAATTTTAGCAGTCCTGGTAATCTCATTCTCTCAAACCACTTTGCACTAGCGGCTGTATATTAGCCAGTTAACATTGATGATGCTTTAAGGAAAAGGAGTATCACTGTATGATATATTGAAGGACTTGTCACAAAATGCATTTTAGACTCTCAATTCCGACTCAAAGGCCTTTCCGCAACAGAAAAGCATCAGTGATGTCATGTTGGATCTTCCAAGAGTGATGAAACCTGTTGGCTAAAATATCTAAAAGTTCGTATCGTCTGTCGAAGCTTTCTATGGTGCAAGTAGTACATACATACATTGCACCGTGTCGCGGTTAGTTAAGGCGCACGAAAGACTAAGACTTACTAATGCTGAAATCAATTTTGTCTTCTTTGAAGAGAAACGAAAAATGTTGCTTTCAAGCTTTCACAAAAAAAAAAATTAAATAGTGGACATCTAAGCCAAAAATGGCTAAGGTTGATTCCACAGGACCCACACCATCCTTTTGCTTCGACAGGTGTCTCCTGAAAGGCGAGATAAGAAAGTGGTACGCATCTATCGTGAGAAATCAATAAAATGACGCTAATGGCCTAAACTGCTGCCAACTGTTTCTGAGCTTCGACGTTAAGTTTGATCTGAAATTGGATAGGAAAAGTCTAAGGACATTTTCGTGGCATATGCAATACTAACATCTGAAGATTATTTTGTGAGGAATAGGAGTCAATGGCGCACATGATCACTAACTGCGTGACCCGGGGCACAGCACTAAAATGCTGGATGTGCAGGGTTTGTTGGCTATCTAATTAAAGGAGCTGGTACGGTTCTTTAGGATATTGAGCACGTATATGACAAGGGGATCAGCGCTGGTTTCTGTGCAAATAGCCGTTTTCAGTCTGATCCAACTTACATTGCATTACAATACTTTACGCCACAATGATTTCGACTAATACTGCCATCATGTAGGGTACGACAGCACGCATTTGTGTGCACGTGTTTCAATTATTTCGATAATTATCCTAAAAGTCTTATGCAGTCTAATGCTTTTCAAATTGCCGTATGTTTAAGGATATCAAAAATCTTTTCAAAATCAATAATGATTAATGGACTGCCGAGAATGTTAGGTTAGGTTAGGTTAGGTTATATGGATCGCTCGCGATTTACGAGTTCGGCCCTATGGCCTATTGTGATACCCCTTATAGAACAGACCTATTAAAGAGGCCGAAAGTCCGAAAATGGGAGAGTTGCTTCAATCACTCCTACTCCTCCTCCTCCTCACTCTGACAGCTCCTAACTAACGCGTCCCATGCCACCGATCAACCATCTTTCAAAACTTAGATGAGACTTAGTCCTTTCCATAGAAAGAGAAGGTCAAAGCATTCTGGATTATCAAAGCATTATCCATCTTGGTCAGTGCCCATCTATCTCTCAAACTGGACAGTGCACATAGAGGGACATATACATCGTTTCTTCACAAGAGACAGAGAAGACCTTTTAGTAGCGTACTCTTCAGCAGTTTCATTCCTTCGAATACCCCCGTGGCTAAGAAGCCATATCAGCTCGAGCGAATGCAGCTGAGTAGACATTTCGATTTAATCACGCACGATTTCAGAGCAGTGATAGCGGCGAGACTGTCTACATAAAACGTATCCATAGCGTAAACCACCGTCTTAAAAACAGTGCATTGCGGCTGTGATGTTATAGGTGAGATACTCGCCTACCAACCAAGAGATTCTGAGTTCAATCAATTATAGCTTATTAAAAACTTCTCTACACAGATCCTAACAGGACTCGGGTTTTGGTTCACGGATACGCCTAGCGAACCTATCTATAGCGTAAGCCTCTGTCTGAAAATCAGTGCAATTATCGGGTAGTCTGAAAGAGACCCGGAGGTCCAGATCACAAGAGTACTCGTTTCCGTCTTCATTGGTATAGACCGCGACTATGTCATATCGTAGGACACATCCAACAGACCACTCATCCCCAGAAGTTATGCTGCTATGGTAAGCTCTACCGAAGTTCAAAGCAAGTACCGCCCAATCTGTCCGCGCGTTAATATCTGTCCGTCCACTTTCTGTAGGAGAGTATCTTGTCCAGTGCGAACGTGCCTGAGTTCAACCGACTCTCCGAGTCTAAGTACAGACTAGAATGTTAACTCCAATAAAAATGTAATCATGTAATCAAAATGAGACATTTTTGTAGGTCATCATTTAGTCAAACTGGATGCTATGAAAAATTATATCTGGTTAATTTTTGCTATTTTTTGTCTTAAATTTTTAACGTACACATACCTACCTACTCATGTATCATTATCAGTACGAGAAATGAGAGAGAAAAAGAGAGGTCGAATATTTCAACTTGTGCTTAATGCATATAATTTTGTTACCCACTGTATGTTGTAAATTTTTTATGAACAAAACTGCCATAAAAATTTATGTTGAAAAAAAGTTTCAACGATTTTATTGCATTAGTGTTTGTTTGTATGTGTGTGAGAGAGTATATTAGTTCGTTGATCACAACCAACAGCCGTGATAAATTTATGATGAAACAGGCTTGCTGCTGTTGCTGTTGTTGTTCTTGCTCTGCTACTACTACTACAAGCGCAATAAAAATGTGTTTAAAAAACATGTAAACTTTTTTTCCATTGAAAATGCCATATGCTGTTAAAGGCTGAAAAATCTATAAAATGTGTGAATTTAGGCGCACTTACACACACACACATATATTTACATATTTACCTATACATGTAACATAATTCATTTTCAATACAATATTTTGTTTTTTGCATATTTTAGGGGATTTTAAAAACAATTTCTCTTGGGTTTTTTTTGTTTTTTGGTTCTATTTTCTAAGTTGATTTCAATTATTTTGGTAAGTGATTGTTTTTTTTCTTTTTGTTTGGTTTTTTGCACTGAATACAGATTTTAAAAATAGAAAAAGAGTATGTGGCTAAAAAATAAATAAAAATTTTCAAAAAGAGTTGCTTTTGTATTTGTGGCTTTATACCATGTGTATATGCATATGATATGTATTGGATTTAAAGCAGCATTTGAATAAAAGTTCCTCTTCTTTTCCTTGTTTCTTCCTGCCTATCTGTTGTAAAGGTGCACAAAAATCAATGAATTTTAAATCAATTTCAGTAATTTTTTTTGGTTCACTTTTTTCTTGCTTTTGCCAATGTGCTGATGGCTAAATAAATAAAATATAATATGCGAGAAAAACTCAACAGAAAAATATATTTTGAATAAGAAAAAAAAGATTCTATGAAAAGAGATGCCCATAAAAAATGTATATGGCAGGCAAACCAACAAATCATTTGTGCAAATCAATTGAGAATAAAACAAAGAAAAATTCGCTTATAAAAGAACTTCATAAAATTGCACAAAAAACGTATGAAAATCAAGCTGATGTTGGTAAAGATTTAACTGAAAACAGAAACAAAAGAGAAAACAGAGGGTTAAGAGGCCAATGTATGCGTGCATTGCATACATTTATGAGTTCCCTATATCAAAAAAATTTATCATACTTTTAGGCTGCTGTTTTTAGTCTGCTTTATTTAATCAGAGATTGTATTTTTATTATATTTTTGGTACATGTTTGTGTTTTTCTTTGCCAAATTTTTTAGATTGCAGACGTTAAACTATTATGAGGTGATTTTGCATCTGAAACAATGAAAGTTCGTAAATATATGCGCAAATGCGAAGAATTACAATTTAAAGGCAATAAAATGAAAAAAACGAAATAAATTTTTACACATTGTACAGAAGAATTTGTCAATATTTGAAAGACGGCTAATGTAACGACAATCCTTAATCCTAATATATAAGGCAAACCGATAAGAATATGTTCTGCATGTATTCCAAGTAACGGAAGGTATGGTTGTATTGTTTCGATAGAATTTGCTTTTGATAAAGCACTCGGAAAAGTTTTGTAGATCGCGATCGACAAGGCAAGAGTAGGATTGTGCCTCTGGCTACGCTGAAACCTATACTATACCATGCCGGTAGCAATTTTCTTCGATTTAAAAAGCGTTCTCAGTGACAACACGATACGAGCTATCCGAGACATGCACACTGACTGTGAGAATGTGTTATTAAACCAATTATATTTTACAGATTAGCTGTCTGGTGATTGGCACATGAGGAAAGGTGCGTTTAGATATATTATAAGAACGAACAAACTGAGAATTCTACCATCAAAAGATTAATATACTATTTTGAACTGGGTGGTACAGTTCGAAAAAAGATTCCCACATAAGGACACAAAAATTTTAACCCTGAAGTCAATCTACTTTGACAGTGACATATCCCTAAGACAGTTCAGATCATAAAAGTGGCATGCACCAAATGCTTTAGTCTAAGCTCCATAGAGCGGGACAGTCACAGAGAAAGTGTTACACCGCTTCCTTCTCCACGTTATCTTGACAACTCCAACAGTAACCACAACCAGGGCGTCTCATGCACTTTCATAGGAGGCCAACGAATTCTGGATTATCGACAATTAGTAATATTGGTCCACCCGTGTTCCATCTTGCTCAGTGCGCATCTATCTATCAAACTCAACAATGCATATAGAAAGGTATGCACGTCGCCTTGCAGGCCGACTAGTAGCGTACTCATCAGCAATTTCATTTCATTGGATGCTTGCATGACTTGGAACCCATCAGTTCGAGATGATTGCATTCCAAGCTGACCAGTGAGTAAATGCAGCTGAGGAGGCATTTCGGTTTAATCACGTAGGAGTTGAGAGCACCGATCTGCGGCGAGGTTCCCAGATACGGCCCTGTCTATAGCAAAAGCCTCCGCCTGAAAAACAGTGCAGTGAGAGATCATCAGAATAGAAACCTGACACTGTGCCCGTTTCCGTCTTCAAGCCATCGGAATAGACCGCGTCTATGTCATATCGGAGGACAGGCCTAGCAGCCAACTTATCCCCAGAAGTCATGCTACCGTATTATGGAGTTTTTAAAGAGTAGCTATAGTTTTCAAAGGTCGAAATTATGATCGTAAATATTCTAAAGTTCTTTGCAAAGAGCGGGTGGTTGTTCTATACCCACTCAATATTGTTCTAGAATACAATTCGTATGTTGTTTAAAGTAAAGACCTTGATGCGACGTTATATAATAGTCTGAAGTTAAGAACGCAGCATAATAAGCCTGTCGAAGTAATTAAGCGCTTAGTAAACATAAAATGGAATCGTAGCGTACAGAGAGTCCATATGCAGATGTGTCCATATGCCCTATAATTATTAAGGCCTATATCACCTCACAAAAGAGAGAATGGGTTTCTGCCTACATAGCGAATGAACGCGCGTACACAATTACCGCTTTAGATATTTACGAGGTCGTAGCTTATCTTAATAGAAATAGACAACTTGCATCACAGGTTCAGGACAAACTAACGGTGAGCAAGTGTGCTAGGTAAGACCAAACCAAAATCTAGCCACATGAACAGGTGATGAAACTGTCCAGGTTACTTATAAAGAATATTATAGAGACTTTAACGAGCTAATGGGCTCTTGTAAAGGATGCCCAAAGGATGAAAATCTCATATAATAATTTCTGCAGAAACTGCAATAATAAAAGCAAGAAAATATCCACAAAACATCTTCTTTGCCATAGCTAGGCATTTGACAACTTAATGTTGCCATTGCTACAGAAGATTCTGTGACAAGAACAATCTCAAAACAAGGGATTTAGACAAAATCCACGTTTTATTCAAATCAAATAAATAGCAGACCAGCAATTAAGAGGACTTTTTGTCATAAGTAAACTGTACCGCGGACAGCTGCTGTTTCAACACGTAATCGGCTGCAGTTATCCAAAAACTTACCATTTTTAAAACAAAGCTTGGTATGTTGTCATTTAGTTGTTGATTTTGCGAGCCGTTTGTAATATTTGGACTATTTTTGTCGCTAAAAATTTAAGAAAAAACATGCAATCACACAGAATATAACACGTGTTGTCAATAAGTCAGTATTACAACAACTCTAAATAAGTAGCGTTATAAGACAAACAAAGCAAAACTTTCTATATAAAACCTATAAAAGAGGGGACAAAACGCGTTAGTAGAGATTTTCAATGCGTTCATTATCAACACATTTTCTTATTTATTTTGTTGATATGAGACCTGACATTGTAGCTAAAAAGAAACAGAAAACAGAAAATTAAACCAAAAAGTCAAGCGTTACACGACCCACACATAGAATTATTAATAAACTTGTACTACTCCTCCTCCGACCTCCTTCATCTTCAACTCATTGTTTGCCATGCTCGTAATTTTTCGTTAAGTAGTGACAAATTCTACTCTCAGATATTGACAAATAATTTAATAATAAAAACGAAATTTATTAATAATTGATGTTTGCTTTTGTAGTTACGAGTGAATATATTCTCTACTCTGCCTCTCTTTGATACACTTCTTTACTTCGAATCATTTAGGATTAACACTCATACACACCCACAGATACACACGTACCTTTATAAGTGTATATATTGACAAAGTTGAGAATTATGGATTCCATTTCAGGCTTAATACACAACATGGCATATATAGAGAGCGACTCGGAGGAACTAAGAAGGTATAAGTGTGAGTAGTGTTGTTGATATACAACGAGTATGTTAAGAAAAATGCTCTCAAAATAAGTTTTACCCATAACAACAACAACAAAATAACAGAATAAAAACAAGAAAAGTTAATGGTTATTTATTTATGTATGAGTTTATATGTTAACATAACGAATACAACACAAAATATACGCTACAGTAAAGGGTATAAATATAGCTCAATATTTTTTTCATTTTTATTTTTCTTAAAAATTGTTTTTATTTTTCTTAAATATAGAAAAAAATTAGAAAAAACATAAAATTGATTTAATATCAGGGCAATTTAATGGTTTCGTGATTTTTTGTAATTTCAGCGCAGAAACCTACAATGCAAACACTGCTTTTTTTATAAACAAAATTATAATACAAGCATATGATATTATTCTTTTGCTTCTTCTATTAGAAATCTATTGATTTTTTTTTATATTGAATACATATATACTCGTAAATAAATAAAAACATTTTATTTAATTTATGCCATATTTTAGGCTGACGATTTTCTTTTTCCGTTTGATATTCAAGCAAACTTTTTACTTTACCTGATTTCCTGATTTATTTTTTATTTTTTGAATTGGTTTATGGTTTAATCGATCATATGGTATTACAAGTTTGAAAGCAAAGTTTGTAACACAATTGGAATAATCGAGTGGCAATTGGGTAATACATATTAACTAGAAGATTAAATAGTTATGAAAGTATCATCTTACAAGGGCAGTTTGAAAAGTTTTCGTCTTAGACATGATAGACATATTAAGGGTGGTCCAACCATAATGCACGATATTAATTGTGATTCACACTTTAAGGTCATCTTTTTTGCCCAACTTAATTCGACATTTCTTTGTTTCAGTTTTTGACAAATTCAACCATGAAGAGGTACACAATTTGGTAGCGCGTTAAGAAATTGAAATGCATTTCGTGCACTTCGTAATTTTTTTGGTCAGCAAATTCGACCAAATGCGTCCACATTAATTCTGCAGAAACACAGGTTTTGTTCGCAATATTGTAGCAGAACTCGACTCGTTGTCGTGCACAACAATTACACATTTTGCGATAATAATCCGATTCGCAGTTCTGTTCTGTTAATCCACATTTACACACAGGGTAGTATGGACCACACAAAGCCAGCTGAATGGTAAACAGCATAGGTAGAGTCTGTATGTGGAATGCATTAAGGCGAAGGGGAATGGCGTTTCAGCTGAAAAGACTTATAAAGACACAATACGACAGACAAATTGAACACCATCTTTGGAGTACGTCAAAATTATCTTATGTTGCCCTTATTATTCCTGATAGTGAAGACCGTAGAATGCGCGTACAGTTGGCTTAACGATCAACTCTATGAAGACGAAAAGCCTGAAGATAAATTCGCTTGACTGTGATGAAAATTTTAAAGTCGGGGACGACATAATAGAGAATGTTGACTACTTCAGCTACCTTGGCACTGTAATATTAATAGAAAGCGACGCTTCCACAGATATACTGAGCAGAATATACCAGGCATAAGGTAAATTTGAAGATAATCCTCCATATCAACCGGTACGAAAATTCGACTGCTTTATGCTTTACTGGCAGCTGAAGGACATAAGAAAAAATAGACGTATAATATAAGATACCGTTATGATGGATCTGCCACCCTTTGCTGTCATTCTCCGATAGATCGTGAGCGGTTCTCTAATTTCAGTTTTTGCGACGTTGCCCTCTTGGGGCTCTGGACGCAGAACGTCTGTCTGCCGTATATAGTAGATTATCGCAGCACTGTTCTGCTCATTTCAGTGCCGTATAGAGTACGACAGACATAACTGGTTATCGCTATATGACTTTCTGCGGATAATTATGAAAATTGTTGTCTAAATGAGGCCGAAATGCAAACGCACAGTTAAATAATGCATTACTCTATAATTGCGTCAAAATAAAATAAACACCACATTTTTGTTGCTTTACAGTTTTTAATTCCTCACTTTACAGTATACAATTTATAACTATACAGTCTACAACTTATTTATCATGCGCTTAATATTCGTTTATATGACTGCAATACGATAACTATCTATCTAACTAATGCATAAGGCGCCACCTTTTATATACAATTTAAATTACTTCCTAATGTTCTTTTCTGCCTACAACATTGGAATTATTTCCGTTAATTTCAAATGTAACACACAAAGATGGTAGAATTGGCAATGCTGCCAAATACACAAATAATTACGGCGTTGCCAGGGTGATACATTACCTTGAGACAACCAAATAGACCAAAATCCCACAATACGGTCTTAAAGGCGCTCTTGTGGTGTATCTCTTTTTTTAGGTATTTTTTATTTTCGTAATACTTTATTGATTCCCATAACATTCCATGAAATAACATGTGGACTTCTCCCAGTCAATGAGCTGCACCCGATTATATTTTTAGACTCATTGAAAGTGACCTACAGTTTAATGCCGGCTACGAATGGCAAATGCATTAGAGATGTTTTCAATAGTAGTAATACTCATAACCAATGTTATGAAAAAACTTTTTGTTTTATTGTGATGGTCTGGCCTAGTACTGAAACGAGGACCTTCTGATTAGTAAGCGGGTATCTTACCTACCCTACCAAAATGGAGCTCTTTTTGATCGCTAAAGTGTTATGCTTTTATTTTAGTAATAAAAAAACTATCAATATACAATAGGGCACAAAAGAGACTGTTTCCTTTTGTAATCCACAAAAGCATCAAACTAAGGGGGACATTTTCAATATATTGATAAAATATTACGAACATTATTTTATTATTTTTCGAGTCCTTAAAAAAATGTTTTTGTAACATATGAACACATTGCGAAACAATTACGTACAGGAGTGACCATTGTAAATGATAATTTGTTTTTATTTCTGTTCCAAATAAATTCGTAAGTACATGCAGAGACGACTAATTAAGGGTGAAATACTATAAACATTTAGGATTTTATTTATTTTTCTTTTCCTCCGTCACTCCTCTAGGGAGCTTATTTTCTATCCACAAAGCATCTATTGTTTTGTTGCAGTTTCTTTTATCAATTTGATATTGCAAGCTAAGTAGATTATTGATTAATCCGCTGTAGCTTCCTTCATATGTTTTTTTTGTGTAGTGGTGAAGATCCTTGCTAATTGGTAGTGATCTTTACTTCAGCATTGTAATTTTTTCCCAGTAGGTGGCGTGATTTTCCTGATCATTCGTCTGATGTTTGTCATCATCGCCATAGGTATGCGGGAAGGGTCAGGGGGGCTTTTTTTTAATTTTAGATGGAGTTGTCTGGAGGGAAGTTGAAGCCTTTTTTTATTATTAAACATTAGAAACCACAATTAATTTTTTTCTTCGTCATGTCCTCTGCTAGGGCTCGAATCTATGCACGATATTAATTGTGATTCACATTTTAAGGTCAACCTTTTTGCCCAACTTAATTCGACATTTCTTTGTTTCAGTTTTTGACAAATTCAACCATGAAGAGGTACACAATTTGTCAGCGTGTTAAGAAATTGAAATGCATTTCATGCACTTCGTGACTTTGTTGGTCAGCAAATTCGACCAAATGTGTAAAACACAGCTGTTTTTCGCAGTAGTGTAACAGAACTCGACTCTTTGTCGTGTCCAACAATTGCACACTTAGCGAACATCACTTCCTCCATATGACTTTTTCTTCGTCATGTCCTCTGCTAGGGCTCCAATCTATGTAGTTTGTGTTGTTATGGGAGCGCTCTAACCACTACATAACACCACCCAAAATATTTACGATTAAATATGCTAAAAAAGCTTAAATAAAATATTTTTTTCTCTGCCTAAAATAGTATTTAATAGCAGTAATAGTTAAGTATTAATAATATTCAATGTAAAAAATAATTTATACTAAAAACCTTATGCATTTATAAGTATTTAATAGGCCTGTAATGTGTAAAACCATTACAAAGAGATATTTTCATAAAATATTCATTTTAAACATGTTTTTCTATAAAAAATTGTTTTAAATTTCTATACAGAGAAAAATATTTAAATAAAAATTACTATAAACAAATATTTAAAGGCAATTTTAAATAGTGTTTTTAGTAATTCTGTAATTACTATTTAATTACGACAAAAAAAAAACAAAAATGAATCACAGAACAAGACGAAAAAAAATTTAAATGTAAAAAATAAAAATAAAACTTTTTTAATGAAAATGGAATGAAGTAAAAAATAGTGTTACAAGAAATCTGTGTCAATGTTGTGCTTTTTCATTTGGGCCTCATTTCTATTTTTTTTTCTTTTCGTTAATTAAATAAAAGAAAAAGAGACAAAAATAATAATATTTTCCACAGCATTAACACATTGATAAAAACGAAAAACGAAAAACTTTCTTCAACCACTTGTAACAGAAAATGAAATAAGTTGGTAAAGCAGAAAAAAAGGAAATTAATGAAAAATAAGAACAAACAATTTCGTAATAATGTTGAGTACATTATCATCATATTTGCCAACAGCGAAAATGACTGAATATGCCCTGTTGACACGAGACTTTCAATTACATTGTTCGCTGTTTAAATTACTTATACGAATTATCCTATTCACATGGCATATTTCGCTTTCATTTTTGAAATAGAAAAGTCAATGGAAACAGTGCAGTGATCGACCATTGTTTAAAAGGTAATTACAACTGAATTACTTACAATTTGGGTGATTTGCTCTCAAAATTTTGTATACAGAATTAAAAAATTAGGCTCATAATTTGGGGTTGGATTATGAGTGAGAGAGTGAATTATGATAAAACGTTGCGATATGAACATGGCATTGCTAATTTTAGTTTTGAAAACTAATTTTAAGCTAGAAAGCTGCATGTGAGCTAGTTCTTAGGTGTCTTCCAATAGGCACTTTCGATTTTTGACAATTCATAGCAAGCATATTGCTTAAGCCGTATCTGTCGAATATCACCATGAACGGTTATAGCGCAATGTGACAGAAAACCGTAAAAAAATCACCTCCAGCGATTGTACAAATTTCTGGATAAATAGGTATGTTAACATTGTAAAATTTTAAGCGATACCAAACTACATGACATTCAAGAGCGTTCAATGCAATGTCCGGAATTGTTCATATGATTGTGGTGAAGATCTTTGCTAAGTAGTGGTGATCCGTACTTAGCAGTGTAATGTTTTCCCAGTAGATGGCGATTTCTCCTGATCATTCTCTGATGTTTGTCGTCATCGCCAGAGGTAAGCTAGAAGGTCCGGAGGGCATCTTTAGGGAAGGGAAGTTGAAGAACTTTCATTATCGAATTCGTAGTTAAATTTTTTGTCAAGTCCACTGCTGAGATTAGAACATATTTGGGTTGAACACCGCACCATCCCCACTCGGTCGTGCATAAGAAGTCAATGTGGAACTAACTGAAGCGATTAAAGCCTTAAAACTCAAAATCCTAGAGTTGATTAAATAAATAGATACGCCATTTGGCGTATTATTTTTCATTTATAAATGCCAATAAAAATTTCAATAGTTTTTCTAAAATTTTTGCTTTATTTTGTTAAAAAAGAAACTTTTTATATGCCAGTTATAGATTAACAAATAAATATTCAAAATTTCCGCTTTAAACCCTTAACAATCCATCAATATTACTTAGAACTCAATTTTTTTAAGCCAAACAATATGCGGTAAGTTCTTGATATGAACAGGACTTTTTACAACATTCATCTACAATGCCGTTCATACGTATGCGTCGAGTTTTAGCCAATAAACTGTCACTTCCAATTTGAAAAATGTTTGAGAGGGCACCACCGTCATATGAGGGCGGCATCAAGTCGTTAGCCAAGGCTGGTAGCATAGGATTAGAATGTCCTAAAATTTTGTATAAAATTATTATTTTTCTATTTTTAAGTTTCAAATTCTTACCCGATCTTTTCATCATGGTATTAAAACCGTTTTCACAAACCAACCACATAATTTGACTTAATTTAGCGCCACACATGCGATCTGAATTACCTTGGATACAGATAACAAATAGGCTGATAATGAGAATAGCGAGGAGTTTCATATTGAAATGAGAATGTTAATCGAAGAAAAGACGAAGATGATGTGTTAACCAGTATAATTGAGAGAAATTACTGTTAAAGTTTAAAGGATTTTAGCCAATATTTATACCAAAAATCAAAGTGAACTTAATGTGGTCGAATTAATAGAAGAGAGAAGGTTGGCAATTATTTAAATATTCATAAGGATTTTGACACATGTGTTGACTAATTTTATACAAGAATATGCAAATAATTTATTTTTAGGCTCACAAACCTCTTTTCAAATGACGTCATGTTAAATGAAAATTACCTTCAGACAGAATGAATGTATGCAGATGCAGTGGTTGCTATAAAAAGATTCCTTAGCTACAAGACAATGAATATAAATTGTATTCTAAGGCAATTCTAAGAAAAATAAATAAATTAAAATTCAATTTTACACATATGACATGGTTATGGTCTTTAAACGTCTAATTCAGGTATAAATAATTGCAGAAATTCCTTACACGTTATCAGTTAATTTCTTCAGTCGCACTTAACTAGACATCATCTTTACTTTTTGAGATTTTCCTTATCAGCCTGTTTGATATTACAATCCCAAGCCACCCATGAGGTTGAGAATAAAGCGACTGGCTGTTAAATTGTTCAAAAGTCTCTAGAAGATTATGGACACGATTCTAGGCCTTTTCAAGAAGGTTGGCTGGTTTTTATAAGGCAAGTACATATATGATGTAATGCAATGAAATTTATGGCCTTTAAGGAAACTCTCTCATAATATTTTGCTATAATGTTTGGATTTCTTGATTGAAGAGCTTGGTGACAACAGCAGTATAGCCACAAACCTTATGGAGTTTGCCGTCTTTATCCATTTTGTACGCACCGGACCATTCAACGATTTGTTGTACAAATCGACTTGGAAGTTCATGACAAAGGGCAAGTAAAGAGCGTCTTGCAATGTCTTTATCAAAAGACTCAGCCAAGATACCATTGAAACTTAAAGATTTTTTTCAAAATTTCTAGCAAAGCTTGATTAATGTCCCTGATGCCATTAACAATGGGAGCAGCTGCATCTACATCAATATCAAGTATTTTAATAACGCCATCGCTATTTTTTACAAACAAAAAGAAAACGCCCTTGTAAGACACCCCATATAGATATGAAGCAAGAACCGCCTCACCTAGTGAAGGCAAAATGCATGGTGCACACGCTTATAGTCACTACTCTAGAGAGCATATTGGCTTTCTTTAAAGCATCCATTGCTTTATTTCAGTTCCAGTGGATTTTCAAGTTAAGTAAATGATTAATCTTCTATAGCTCGTCTCCAAATAATTGTATGTAGTGGTGAAGATCGTTGCTAAGTAGTGGTGGTAGTGATCCTTTCTAAGCATTATAATTTTTTTGTAGTAGGTGACGTTTTCTTCTGATCCTTCGACTGATGTTTGTCATCATGGATAGTAAAAAATTTTTTCTCGGGTGCCGAACGAATACCACACGTTAGTATGGTGCATTCTCGTAAGTTAGTTAACCTTTTACGGTCCCATATATAACATTTAGCTAATGTCTTAAACCAGTAAATGAATTTTTGACATACTTACGATAAACGTGGGGGGTGGCGTGCCAGGTTCGATTGCTAGTAGAGGACATGAAAAATTTTATTGTGGTTTCGAAGGTTTTATAAAGAGGCTTCATTCCCTCCAGGCAACTTCATCTAAAAAATAATGAAGAAGCCTTCCGCATACCTCTGGCGACGATGACAAATATCAGACGAATGATCAAGAAAACACGCCACCTTCTGGAAAAAAATGCAAAGATAAAGTAAAAATAACCACCAATTAGCAAGTATCTTCACCACTACGCGAAATCATATAGAGGAAGCTACGGTGGATTAATCATCTACTTAGCTTGAAAGATCAAATTGATTAAAAAAACTGAAACAAAGCAGTGGTTGCTTTGTGGAAAGCCAATATGCACCCCAGAGGAGTGACGGAGAAAAAAAATGGGTTATGGTAGAGAGATTTCGGTAGGGACTGCAAGTGTGCCTCCCTCATAACTTAACAAGAAAAAATTAAATTTGATGGCTGATTTCCTTAATGATGCTTTCTCTTCAACTCATTTTAATTTCATATCTATAACGATCTTATAAAATTCGCCCAATGCAATTAACTCCACTTATAGTTATTTAGTTACAACGGGTAGGCAGACAGTGGTCCAGCTCACTCGGGCCTAATACTGATCCCACTGTGATACCAATAGAGGGTAGCATCCAAGCGAACTTACATATTCGCACCCCGACCCGAAGGAGCCAAATAGACGCATGCATAAAGTAAGTAAGTCGGCTGACATTAACATCATCCGATTTCTACATGCCATATGTAGAAACGGACTGCAGTACCGAAAGATTCGGACACCAACCTAGGAAATCTTCAACAGTCACCTCCTCTTTCTTAACCCGACAACTCCTACATTAGTCATTGAACGGTAGACCCAGTTTCCTAGCATGCGCACCAGCCGCCCAGTGCCCAGTGATAATAGCCACCTGAATTTGCAGGGGCCTGATTTGTCTTGAAACGGAGCAGGTGTTTTCATTCTTCCACCGTATTTATGCCCTACTCACAGAACAAGAAGTCTACAAGAGGAAAGTGGCATCCCAACCAGATGATCATTTCTCTCGTTACCAAAGAGAGAGCCTTCCCTCTCTAGTAAGTGCACTTATAACTTGATCAGAATTATTTGACATTGGATTGGTTACGTAGGCTCAATAAGTTGTGAGTTTTCTCCCGACTCGTATATATAATTGGATGTGCGAATGACTTCAAGGCTAACTGATGGTTCTTGCATCGAAAAAGACATTTTGAACGTTTAAGTATTACCAGAAGCATAATATGCACCCAGTAAATATCAACATATGTCATAAGTATGATATGCAACAGATTTTAATTTGTCCTTTCTTAAGTCCCTTTTAATTATGTTTTGTTAACAGACTTATTATTTTCTCAAGGCTATACTATTTTGTGTACACACATGCATACATACACTTTAAATAACTGAGCACTATTGCAGCGAAGTATTTGATGCAATCACTGCTGCTTATGCACAATTACTTTGCAATTTTTCATTTCATTTTAATTGTCCTTCTCTTTCTCTTTATGTACATTCGATGGCAATCTTGTTATTTTTCTTTATTAAATACTCACATACGCACACACAAAAACACACACACTCACGCACACAGTCACAGCCATACATAAACATATAACTTAAGTTTATTAAAAGCAACAATTTTTTTATTCTCTCTTTCTCTTACGATTTTATTTGTATTATTTTTTTTTGCTTTTATGTACATATGTGCTGGTTGGTATGTTTGTATATGTGTGTGTAATTATTTACCATTATTTTCTTTTAACAACTGAATAAAAATGATTAAAAGTGAAAAGAAAATCGTACGTGGGAGGAAGAAAAGAGAGAAAATTTAAGTGAAAAAATCCAGACAGAAATCTCTGCAGTGCATTGAAAATTCTGAGAAATTCCAAAAAAAAGTTGTGAAAAACGAATATTTTTTGAAGTAAATTAAATAAATGAAAAGATATGAAATTAAAGAAAATGAAAAAGAAATACATTTTAATGGAAATAAAAATATCTTTACACTCGCATTACATTCAATAATCAGAGTTTCTTTAAGAGTAAAATCCTTTTAACGACTTTAAATTGTTGACTGTAAAGGGTGTTTCGAAATTAACGTCAGATTGGAATGAAAAGAAAATTTAATTTTTAGTGATAGTGATAGTGTTTAAAAGGTCGTTAAAGAAAGAGTGATGAATGTCTTCTCCTAATTTACATGATCACTACTACGAAAGAAATCGTTATGAGGCCGTTCTGCCTTTGAATCGTCTTTATTCTAGACGACTTACAAAGTGCCACCACTTCCGCCATTAAATCTATCGGAAGCCAGCATTTTTCTAAATTTATTTTGACGATTCGTGACAATCGTCATATTTTCTCAACCGGTGCTTCTAAGAAACCAATGCTTAAAACTCGCAGCAAATCATGTAACAGCTCCGACTGTGTTCTCCAAGTATAAGTTGGCCCAAAACAGATATGGTGGGCATACTTCTCGCCTAAAATTCCCCTTCAACGATTAGTGTCGTAGCTGTCTTATCAAGAAAAGGCAGAAAACGGTCTTCCGTCTACTCTGTGAATGCCTGGCTCTACCTATCAAGAGAAACAGACTTATCGGCAGTTGCATAATGTCCAGCGGTATTAAGCCATCTGGGTCTAGGCTCAATGACCTACTGAAATATCTCTGATACACACTGTAACCTTGTGAACACGGAGTTCTTCCGACTCTATTTGATTGTTTAAGCATAGTGAACTACTACTAAAACCATGCACTGGTCTTAAGATTTTTCGGCTTTCCCTGTGATTTAGATTCTGTGGTCAGTTGTTCCTAAAAGATGCAATTTCCTACCATGCGCTGGTCTTCAAATTTTTCGGCTTTCCTGTGAGTTAGTTTCTGTGGTCAGTTGTGCTTTGTAGTCAGCGGTTTTCCCAATTTCGTGTGCATAATTTTCATTATTATAGGATTTTGGTAGGCTCTTTGCTATAAGAAAAGGTTGAATATTGTTTAGAAGCCACAACAGTAGGGCGAAACCGACTTAGCAGCTGTCGAAAAAATGATGCAAACGATTTTTAGGGAGCCTTTTACTTCTAAGTGAGTTTGTTTCGACAATCACCAGTCCTGACTCACTTCTAACTTACACTGGGGCTGCGAATCCTGATGGGAGGCTTAATTCCAATACCACGGTAGTCGAGAAAACCAGGTGGAAGCAATGTGGTGGCCCAAATCGCCGGGAGAGCGCTTACTCGATATTGAGTTACATTCTTAAACGAGTGCAGTGACCCATAAATCGGTAAGAGTTTAGATAGTCTCTGACACTTTACCAAGATAGAATTTGGTGCTCACATGTTTTTTTAATCATGTGCAAAAGGCGTTGTGGACGCACTATATTCATTAGATCAATGTGGGGTATGCCATTGTGGCGATAATTTCTTCAAACTCGTGATTTACTTCACCGGGCTATAGAAAACTTCATGTATTCAAAGTCAAGCCA
Source organism: Wohlfahrtia magnifica (assembly GCA_023159175.1). Lineage (NCBI taxonomy): Eukaryota > Metazoa > Arthropoda > Insecta > Diptera > Sarcophagidae > Wohlfahrtia > Wohlfahrtia magnifica. The sequence continues at coordinate 11,943,009 of JAKWBJ010000483.1, read as the reverse complement.
ACACAGTTTCACTTAATGGCTTTGCTGTCCTTGCCAGGTTATTCTTTCATTGTAGCCTTCTATTCAGAAACATGTCACTTCTAATACAGCATTAACAAGAATGGCATGCTGTGGTGTTTAGAGCACAGACATACAACATTAGCGGCCTAGATTCGAAGCAGGCATTGCACATGACAAAATAAAAATTAATTTCTGTGTCGAGTGTTTCATAAAGAGACTTTAACCTCCTTTCAACCAATTTGCATCTAAAGAAAACCCCTCTAGCCGCCTAAGACTGGGAAGAAATTGCAATGCTGATTAAAGATCACTACCAGCCTTACTTAGCAAGGATCTTCACCTCTACACACAATATTATGGAGGCGAGCTACGGTAGATTAACCGAACAAAAACAACAACTTGATTACTGAAACTTAAACAAAGAATGGGTGTTTTTTGGAAAGCCAATAAGCTTCCAAGAGAAGTGACGGAGAAAAAATACAGCAGGACCAACGTTAACCATTTTAAGAAGTAAAAAGGATGTGATATTGTAATACAAGTCCTCTCCCATGAATTCTATCTAGTGCTTATGGAATAACACATAGTACAAATACGCTTCACCGCTATACTACGACATATGCTTTTTGTTTTTGCAAATTTTTTCAGTGATCATTTGCTTAATGTAGCTTTCAATTTTCTCCTGTCATGCAAGTGCAGTTGTGAGCTTGTTGACATAGTCGTTCGATTAGAATAGATGCCCGACATTTTATCATATCGTATAGTAAAGAAAAAAAATTAATTAAATTTCATTTCATTTCATTTCAGTAACAAATATTTTTTCTTCTCACAAGCGTTCATATATCCCTATGCAGTCTCTTAAAATCCTGTTCAATTTTTCTACGCATAATAATTCAAGGCCACATTTTGCCTTCCTCTACACTTGCTCATAAAGAAACTTTACTTTATTGACTTACAGCTCTTAAAAAAAGTTCGTCCAATTTAAATATTTTCTGGAAATTATAAAAGTTTTTTCCGAAAATTTTTCTAAACAAGTTTCCTATTTAACTTCAAATCTAATAAATTCTTCGAAAATAAATTCTAATCAATGAACCAACAACCGCATAATAATTTTTGGTTTAAAGGAAAATTAAAGAAAGTTTTTAAAGGAAATCATCATACATACATATATATATATGTACATATACATATACACATAGAGAAATTTATATGTTAACACTGAATATTTTCAATATTTCAGAGAAATAAGTACATAAATTAAGAACAGACCATTATAATATTGGGTGGGGGCAAATGTAGTGAATAGAGGGTAACACCGCGAAGAAAGTTTGTTGATGGGATTTATCAACAAATTCTAAGTATGACCAAACCGGTTATGACAATAAATGCATTCTTAACATGGACCAAGCATTAGTGCGACTTACGAACTGGAAGCATCATTGTACTGTAGTTGGTTACAATAAGGCTGGTCAAACAGCGACTCTTACAGCTACTGCTGAAAAAGGATGATGTTGATTTGATAAATCTATCTTAGCAGTGCCATCAACGAAATTCGTCATTTAAAAAAAAAATAATGAAAAATTTTGAAAAAAATATGCATATGAGGCGCAAAGCTTCATCATATTCTCACCTATATTGTCCGTTATATCAGTGGTTTCTAAAGGTAAAAATGTAGTTGTATTAGTGAGAACATGAAAATTGCTCTCTGTGAATTAAGTTGAATGGATAATTAGCATTGCTAGTATCGGAGTGAATTTATTTTTATTAAAGGGTCCGCTAAATAATTTTTTTTGAAAATGCAAAAAAAAAAAAACTGCTGAATATTTTCTCAAATTTCTTTTTTTATTTGAAAGTACAATCCTTCCGGTTAATAATGGAAAATAATTTCATTCAAATGGCTGCCTCGGCTAGCCATGCAGTAGCCTACACTATCGGTTCAACTTTTAAGCACATTATCGATTGTGTGCAGCTGTATTTCACTAATGGCTTCACGAATATTGTTCTTTAAAGCGTCAATTGTCTCTGGCTTGTTGGCGTAATACTTATTTTTGACGGCACCCTACCAATAATAGTCCAACGGTGTCAAATCACAGCTCCGAGGTGGCCAAACGACATCAGCTCTGCGACTGATAATGCGATCTTCAAAAACAGGGCGCAAAATATCGAGTGTAGCTTCGGCTGTGTGGCACGTAGCGCCGTCCTGTTGAAATCAAATGTTGCTAATATCCTCCTCTTCAATTTTGTGAACAAAAATTCGTTCAAAATGGCCTGATAACGATCGCCACTGACTGTAACGGCCACTTCTTGCTCATTTTCGAAGGAAAATGCCTCTGGACCAAAATCCGCACCAAACAGTGACCCGTCTTGGGCTTTTCAACGTATGCGTGCGAGTTTTCTGTGCCCCATATGCGACAATTTTGCATGTTTACATACCCGCCAAGATCAAAATGAGCTTCATCTGAAAAGATGATTTTTTTTTTCATTCTGCAACATTACCATGATTTTCAAAGTAATGTCGCAATATTTCCCAGCGTTGTTCAAGCGCATACACAACCATATTCGTTCAGTGGAAGGTTAAGACTAATTATCTGTCAAATCAGACATAAGCTAAGTGTTACCATTCACGAAATAACCAATAGTTTAAAAAAAACGTTAGATGGCGGACCCTTTAAGAAAGTAAAAATCTTAATACTTTGTCAATAATTTTAGTATTATTGGAAAAGAAAATAAGTAATACATTTTAAAAAGTTAGAACATCAGCATACACCCGTGCGCATGTTCACTCGTCACTGTTTCATTGACGACTAAAAGCAAGAGCGTAAGAATACATTTTAGTTAAGCGTGAACAAAATGTTTATGAAAAATGCATGACTGCTTTATATTTACTTCAGACCAGTTACGGGAAACTCAAGCTAGAATAGCCTGCTCTATATTTTTTATAAGCAACAACTGCAAGTCCATTACAGTATGATTTCGAAACTCTCCCTCCAAGAAAATTCATCTAAAAAAAGACCCGATGACCATCTACAGTTCTACGTAAGAATCACTACCACTTAGCAAGGATATTCTCCAATACACAATTATATGGAGGCGAGCTATAGTAGATTAATCCTCTACTTAGTTTAAAAACTCAACTTGATTAACGAAACTGAAGCAAAGCCATGAATGCTGTTTTGCAAGCTAATATACTCCCTAGAGAAATAATGGAGAAAAAAAGTCTAGTTATGGCTGCAATGGAAGCTATATAGGCTTCATAATCTTATTAACTTTTGTTCTTTAAACCTTCTGCTGTGCTTTTATTTTAATTAGCTCAGAGGCTTAATGTAACAGCCTAACTTAAATCAGAGCGCTAAGCGTTGTCTAGCTGGCAAAAATTCTTATGTCCATAAAAATAGCATAAAGCAAAGCATAATAGCGCGGCATCAACGATTTGCAATTGTAAAATCCCTCTTGACAACGCGTTAGAAAGTCAAGCTGCCTGCGAAGAAAAAAAAAATGAAAGAAGATGAAGGAAAATAGTACATTTTAGCAGATTTTGTGACATATCTAGCGATTTACTAACTTTTTAATTTTAACTTAGCGATTCTGTTTTTGAAAGATTACTGCTTATGACACAATTTTAACGCTTTTTTTAAGTATATTTCTTTAACGTCAATGCAACGCCTAACGCTTTAATTTAGGTTTTTCAGTGAGTTCCGATACATTGGAACCTGAAATGTCGCACAGCATGCTTTTCTTACCGTTTAAGGCTCAGGTGAGGCTTTGTTAAGCCTCTATTACACTTATGCCATCCTATAAGTCACGGTATGTAGCTCACTGCAACTCTAAACTATCTTCGCAAACAAAGCTCTTAGAACTACTGATATCCGTCGTAAACCTCTGATCAGAATTCGCAAGCTATAGTAGTGGTATCAGCTGGTGATCCATTCCATCCTTCAATGTGCCCATGTCATTGTATGCTGCAGAACCCAAAAGTTGTATTTTGTTTTCTAAAATAAGCAACTTCAAGGCTAAATGTTGGTAAGCTACGAATTTGTTTTCATCACTCCTTCAAGGAAGCATATTGGCTGTTTACAAACCATCTATTGCTTTTTTCCAGTTTCTAGGTAGATGATTAATCTACTATAGATCGTCTCCATGCGATTGTATGTGTAGTCAAGATCTTTGCTTAGTGGTGGTGTTGGTGATCCAGTACTGTAATTTTTTCCAGTAGGTGGCGTTCGTCTGATGTTTGTCATCATCACCAGAGGTAAGCTGGAAGGTCACAGGGGCTTCATTAGATAGATTTGTCTGGAGGGAGGTTGAGTCTCTTTATTAAACACTCAAAGCAGCCATTAAATTCTAACTACTACACCACTCCAGCCCTATGAAATTAATAGTAAAAATATCGGATCATATACTAATCGGTAGTCTAGCTAGTGTTCGCTTAGAACATTCAGCAGTTTAAGTGCATTTTTTAAAATCTGTTTTACGCCTCTGTACAGAAGTGTTAAACAGCCTGGTGATGTGTTAACTTGCTATTGATTAGCTTTTAACGTTTACCAGAACCACCACAGTGCCCAGGATAATGCATTTACGCATCAACATTACTATTTATCGGGGTTGATATTTTAGACCAAAGACTACATGGCAATCATGTCTCAGCTATTTATGAAGGCAGAGCATAGCAAGACTAGATCCATAATATAGCTTTTATAGCTTTTCAAGAGCAAACAAAGCTTTGGTAGAACTGTAATGTATTTGAAAAGGATAACTCTGAACGAAAAATAAACAATGTCTTAAGAAGATACACAAAATTAGTGCAGTAAATGTCTTAGCTATAAACTTTATTATAGAATTTATTGGTTTGTGTCAAGGCTGTTAATGTATCTGCCGCGCCACATTATCTGTGCTACTAACAGTGTTATCACTTACGCATTGAGCGGTGTTACCGTACCGGTTTTAGTTGTTATATTTGAATTGACGGAAATAGAATGCTGTGGTAAATACAAGAACATTCAAAAGTAATGTGATTTTTATATAAAAAGCGGCGTCTTATACGCTAGTTAGTTCTGTTGTAGATTTGCAGTCATAAAGTAAAGTTGTGCTAAGGCGTAAATAAGAGTGTTGAGTATTTGTGTATTAAGCGAGTATTAAGTGCAAGATAAATAAGCTGTATAATTAGAATTGTATAAGTGGAAGTTGAATAAATAAGTGCATAATATAAAATAACAACAGACATGTTATTTACTTTATTTAGCGCAATTAAAAAATTCTCAACCATTTTAAAAAGGTTAAAACGTAACAATTTGTATGTTTACCCTCAAAAGCATTATTGGCAGAAATTCCTTTTTCCCATACCCAAAAAAAATATAACAATTGACACAAAAAAGCGATATATGTGACATAAATAAAAGACATTTCAAAATAAATAACTTGTGTTGATAGAAAAACTTGGAAAATATGGAAAAATAAATAAATAAAAAAAAAAACTAAAACTGCAAATGAAAATGAAAACAAATGACTAGAGGCCAGAAAAGAACAAAATAAAAAGGATTCTATTATTTCAACAATAACAACAATAACGCAGACGGCACAAACCAGAATGAATAAAACAAATATACCCTGAAGAACAACAATCGAGTGGTGAGAAACACAGCCACACAGTTCAAAATGTCTTAACAAATGTCACAAACATATACACACAAAATAAATACGAGGGTCAGAAAAAAGGATTTACATTTGTAACGATTATACGTTTTTTTTCTTACTTATCAATTTCTTTTATTTTTCTCTTTTGTTCTTTTGACTTGATGACTATAACGAGACATTGTTTTGATGGGGAGGGGGGGCATTGAATTGAATAAATCGTTAAGACGACTTGCTTGGCCATTTCTAAATTTTTTGGTAAGCCAAACATGTCTAGGCAATAAAAATGGTTGAAGTGTTTTAGACAGTGTCACACTTACAAACTCTTATTTGTAATAAAAAAATAGAAATAAAAAATTGCATAAAAAACAATTTATGCAACAGAACTCTTTAAGAGTAGCACAGCACCGAAATTGTGACAAATGTGGCTGGAAGCTTTGACACACAACAACATAAAAGCCTGTTTTTTTTTTAAATTGAAAATGATTAAAAATGATAACTGTTCTACGATACAGGAAAGGGGGTGTATGGCCCACATTTATTATAAATTACTTGACGACTAGTGTGCTTGTTTGAAGGGTTTTGTTGTGCCTTAAGAAAAAAATACTATTTTTCTGTCTTATGGCTCCATATGAGTACAAATATTGTACGAACTCAAAGAAACAAAAAAAAAAAAAAAATAAATAAATGAATGTTCTCTCAAAAGAGAAAAAAATCTAACAAGAAAAAAAATTAATGAAATGAGAAACAACAAATTTCTCCATAGATTTTAGGCTTCTATAGACCTCATTTTTCTACTGATATCGGAGCATAGTAGCTTAATGGGGGAAAAATTAAAAATTTTTATTTTTCCCTAAAGCCACCTTTTTCTTGGAAGTATAAGATACTGTTATTTGAACCGCCATCTGTTAACAGGATGCGATTGCGCTTGCGGTTGACAGAGAACTGTCCAATGTAACGGAGAGAGTGAGAAAGGCATTGGCTGTATGATAATGCTGCAAGAGGGCCATTGGCGCACTTTTGGCCACTTCCTCCGAAGTCCACAATATGGATTTTTACAGCTATAGTCTTTGCATTTTTTTTAATCCGTCACTCCTCTAAAGAGCATACTGGTTTTCCACAAAGCATCCATTGCTTTGTTTCAGTTTCTTTAATCAATTTGATCTTTCAAGCTAAGTGGATGATTAATCCACTGCAGTTTCATCCATATGATTTTACGTAGTGGTAAAGATCCTTGCTAATTGGTGGTGATCTTTACTTTAGCATTGTGAGTTTTTGCCAGTAGGTGGCGTGTTTTCCTGATCATTTGTCTGATTTTATCATCATTGCCAGAAGTATGCGGAAAGGTCAGGGAAGCTTCTTCTTTATTTGTTAGATGCAGTGAAGTGGAAGTGAAGTTGAAACTCTTGATTAAATCATTCGAAGCCACAATAAAACTTATCTTCATCATCCGCTGGGCGTCGAAACTGGGTCGTTTGTGTTGTTATGCGTGCGCTCTAACTACTACAACACGCCATCCTCTGCATAGGAAGTATACTATATACTGAACTCCTTGATGAGGACGATGCCAGGTTTGGCGCTCAGTGCTTCCATGTCTCTGCTAAGAATCAGTGGAGAATTCCGCTGAGTTGCTGCACCGAATGGGCTTTCTACCATAAGGACGTATTACTGTATCCTGTACCTATAATCAACGACCAATATCAGGACATATTTTCCAAATAGGAATATCTGGAGAAGGACACGGAAGCTATCCGATTCTTCTCAGACAGATCAAAGTTGGATGGAGTAGTCTATGGCGCCCATTCTCCTGATTTCAATACTAACAGGTCCTACAGGTTGCAAGATCGCTTCAGTGTGTTTCAATCAGAGGTGACCGCTATCTGAAGGGTTGCTGACTTGTTGAAGGATAGTGTCACAACGGGCCGGACGGTCAGTGTGCTAATTAATCTATTGGGACTATATTTATCTTGACGGTTAGGAAATGTCACTCAGCACTAGCGGTGATGGCTGAGTATTTCGATATTAATTTTATTTGGGTATCGAGTCATAGTGATATTCCAGGCAGCTGTGTAGCGAATGAGCTGGCTAGTCTGGGCCCTGTTACTGACATTATTTCGGTGGAGAGGCTTGGTATACAGATCTCTACCTGCCGCTAGAACTCTCTGGTCATGGGTAAACAAAAAAAGGTCTAGGCAGCTTCTTAAGCTGCCGACGTGCAAGATATCTACAGTAATAGTAGCAGTCATGAGTCATTGTCTTATATGGAGACCCGCCCTTAGGTTGAGCCATAGGGACTCTGTTCTATACAAGTGCTGATGCAGTGAAACAAATTGTTCCCTTTCGATCTGACAATTTTGATGTTAAATATGCCAATCACTAAAAATGGCGATGAAATCATGAAAAAAAAGTTAACAAGACCCGGACATAAGCAGCATGCACGTTGCTATCGAACTGAACATTCACTATCAAACAGTATCAATCATTTTAAGTTTAATGTTTAGGTGCGACATGAATTAACAATGAAAAATTTAATATAAACAATTTACTTTTTCGTTTTATTACTAAAACAGAACGAAATCCAACCATTTCTGAGGAGAATTTTTACGGGAGATGAACAGTGGATCACATACAATAGACAGTGGCAAAGCCAGGATTGACACCAAAAGAGGCAATGGTGCGTGTCTGGTGGTATTGGAAGCGAATGGTTTGCTATGAGCTTCTATAACTTGGTCAAACGATACTCTAAAGAGCATACTGGCTTGCAACAAAGCATCCATTGCTTTGTTTCAGTTTCTTTAATCAATTTGATCTGTAGCTCCGTCCATATGAATTACTCGTAGCATAGTAGTGAAGATCCTTGCTAATTGGTGCTGGTCTTTACTTAAGCATTTTAATTGTTTCCCAGTAGGTGGCGTGTTTTCCTGATCATTCGTCTGATGTTTTTCATCACCCATCTTTATTAAACATTCATGGTGTCCTCTACTGAGTCTCGAACCTAGCACGGGCTTTATTACATTATTCTTTGTTTTGGTTTCTGCAGAATTCTCTTAAAAATGAACATTTAAATTCCATAGAGGCCCAATTAAATCAGTTTTTCGCTCAGAAAACCTGATTGCTGATAGAAATATAGCTTTACCTCAAAAATGTCAAGAGGCATGTATGGTATGTATTTGGCTTAATAAGGCTCGTTTCAAATATAAGAAAAGCGTGTTTCATCTTTGCTCACAATTGTAAGCGAAGCTTTTTGAACACCCTATAGTACAGGACAATTTTCATGAATATTTGGATACGAAAAGACTAACAGTGTGATAAGTGTCGCAATTACAGTACTCGCTCAAAGCACAGCCGTGAAAACATTTCAAGCAATTCGAACGAACGCGAACCTTTGATCCAACACAAGTACAAACAGGACAATATTTTTCTTTTGGGTGAACATACACAGCTGTTTATCAATCAGCTCATGGACATATCTATCACATGAAAAACGGTTAAACGATAACCGGTGGAACAAATTTAATATTGATTTGAAGGAATAACATTGATTTGAAGGAAAAGGAAAAAGTACTGTTTTATGTGTAATCATTATAACAAAGATTCATTAACTAGGAATACAAACTACATCATCCTGCATATTTCGAAGACCCCTAGATGTCTTATTGCATAGAAGAAATAGAAATGACACTAAAAAACACCTGCTGTCACAAAGTACAAGTACATGATTCAACACCATCCTTTACCACCATATTGCATAAATATGAATGTGGCATGTTCTGTATACGTAAGTTACACCAAGGCAGGGAAGTCTTTAAACAATGCAGAATTTCCCTATGGTGGTAGCTTCCTCAGCCTTCTATCACCAAGCTATTGCCTTATAAATGATAGTGAAGCGAATAAAGGCACATGTATATGTCTTAAGCCCTTTAAAAACCAAGTTAGACACAAATAAGCTCTCAGTGATCAATTAACACTGCACCAAATTGGATAGAATTCATTCTTAAATTGGCCTTAACTATCTCTCAAAGAGTTACTCAAAACTCGTAAAAAATCAGTTAAAACTTAGCAGTTACAGCTAAGGTTCAAGTCAATTAAAACCACTGTTGTTCCTTTATTTTGATTGAAAAAAACCAATTGTAGTAAATGTACGCAACATTGTCGAAATCAAATTGACATTTTCTTTCTTGCAACATATACTCGTAATAACGGCAGCAACAAAAACTAAAATGAAAATATTACTGAAAACAACAAAAAAAAAAACAAAATAACTTTAAAAAGCGGAAGCTACTGACGAAAAATAAAAGAGCAGAGGGAGTAGAAGAACAACAACAGCAATAGCAGCAGCCATAGCAATAACAATAGAAACAAAACGCAACATCATCAGTATTTTGTCCGGTCATTATTGGTGAATGATTAATGTTTTTATGCTTTCATTCACTTTTGGAGTTTCCCTTCTTTCTACCCAACCATTGTTATTGTGCACGAATAAATGGCTGGCTGACTGGCTGACTGATTGAATGAATGAATGAATGAATAAGCGAATGAATGGCTGATATTCCAAGCGAATGACTTCTAAGCAAGTCGTAAAAGGCAAACAGCACACACACACACATACCCTCAACCATACTTTTTCGAGTATAACTAATGACAGTTATTAGCAGCCAGCCATTGTTGAAGAGTGGTGAGTATATAACCTTTTTCCACTATTATTGTTATTAAAGAAAAGAAAAACTGAGGGGCTGTCGGTCGTATAGGTGCCTTTTATCTACTCTACGAAAGATCATTAATTTATCTCCTATAATTTGCCATTAATTTGAAGACAATTTTAATTCCATTTAATCATTTTAATGTTAAAAAGAACTGTAAACTATTTTTGACTCATAAAGCCAGCAATAAGAGAAAAAAGAAATCAAAAATCACTTGATGCCTATTTGTCAAGGCACACAGAGTTAGCAAATGGTATTACACATGAAATCTCTGTTAATGAATTAAACAAAAATAGAAATGATTGTGTGCTTGTGTGTGTGCGTGTGTGTAAGTGTGGTGTATAAGAGAGAGAAATAGGCAAAACTGTGTTGTTGATTTTGTGTTGCAGCTTTCATTTGTTATTTGCCATACAGTTAGTCATCATACCCAAACAAACACTTGCATAGTAAACTATGTACACTTCCTTTCTATCTCTCCCTCTCCCTCTCACACTCACTGTTGCTTTCCTCTACGATAACATTTTTGTTTATATTACTCACATGGAAGTGGAAATGTTAGTGTTTATTTTTGTTGCTGTTGCTGTTGCTGTTGCTTTTGTTGTCATTTTATTAAAATGTGTCATTAGTTTGAGTGCAGTTTATAATTAAATCGTTGATGTTGTAGTTGTAGTAGCAGTATAAGCATTAAAATCTAATATAACTTGAAAGCTTGAAAAGCATATTATTGACACACACACACACACATGCTTAAAAGTAATCTCTCTTTGATGTCGTAAAGCAAAATCTCTTTAAATAGAGTCAAGTTACCATGCTTAACTCTATGCAAGTATTTAAATATTTACAAAGTTTATTTTACATTATTAATGCAACATAACATTAACAACAACGACAAATACAACAACAGTTAATTGTGAAATATTTATATATGTATATACAGTGGCTGCTAAATTTATAAGTACACAGGTTTTTTAATAATCACCCATTCTTTATGAAGTACGTAAATAGCCACCTAGATCCATTGCATTGTGTACAGCGTTGCCACAACCTCGAATTTTTGGTAACCAAATTTCAATAAAAAAGTAACCAAAATTTTAAATCATAATTTTATTACAAAAAACGTTAAAATATCATTTTAAATATGGAATTTAAGGCGGTATTGACTGAAAATAAACTGGTCAAAAAAACTTGGGACAACAAATGATGAGGCATGTTCTCCTATATGTCCTAAGCACTTTAACTATGCATTAAAAACACTCGCACTATAGAAAATATCGTCCTCTCATATGCTTAGCTTAGAGGTTTTAAAATATATTCCCTGATAAGAAATAACCAATTTTGGTTAAAAATAACCAAAACGGCAACATTGATTGGGTATATATACTTGTCCAGATAGCCAAGTTTTTTGCTCCACCACTCCTCTAAGGAGCAAGCATATTGGCTTCCACAAAGCATCCATGCATGCCTTGCATGCTTTGTTTCAGTTTCATTAATCAAATTGATTTTTAAAGCTCTGTAGATGATTAATTTACTGTAGTGCCCTCTATATGATTGTGTAATGGTGAATGTCCTTGCTAATTGCTGGTGATGATCTTTACTTTAGTATTGTAATATTTTCCCAGTAGGTGGCGTTTTTTTCATGGCCATCGTTCTAAAATTTTCAACTATAATCGTATTTTGATGAGGATTAGGCTTAGGATAATGTACGTTTTTTCCACCTAAAGCCCAACAATCTTCTTGGCATTCTCTATACTGGTAACCCGCTATTATTTACCAATAAGAGTAGAGTTTTGGTTTATTTTATTTTCTGTTCACTTTTTTAATTCAGGAACGCTACACAATTCTTGCAAGTAGTTCTGTTATTATGTTACTTCATTTTCATCCTACTTTCTCTACGTATGGTGGGTCCTCCGGGTTCCAGTCGATGGCCATTTTATATATAAATCTGAACGTTCCAGTCGATGGCCATTTTGATAATTGCCATTTAATAAGAAAATCGCGCTATGCGTGTCGTTATCTACCTTCAATAACTCATATAGATCTTTAACAAGTCATACAAATTGGACTTAATCATAGAAGAAGAGCTTGAGGTTAGCAGCCACTTAGTAGTATGGTAACCGAATGATAATTAAAGGAGCTTCGATCTCGCACCAGAGACTTAGTTCTGGTACAATAAGCAGCGGAAGTTCTAGCGACCTTGGTTTCTATTTAGTAGTTGGTTATAGCACTTCGGAGAGTATATAGGCTAGTTGTGTATTCGATATAAACTTAAGATAGTCTTTTATAATTTATTTATCAAATTCGGTTGTGACGAACACAGAGTTTTAGATCTAATATGGACATAGAAACATAGGGTGAAGTGACAAGGTATAACATGTACAAATAGCTAACTTCAAACAACCTCCGAGCGAAATCTATTGGCCCCGAAAACAACTTTGACTTTTTATTACTTCCCGTTGACTGCTTGTTTGTCACTACATTATTTTCATTGATGAATCCTCGTGACAATGAAACGAGCAAAGCTAAAAATTTTGCGACATTGTCTGTTATGAGTCAACTATATGCTGGAATTTACCTACATTGCCTGTTTTTAATTGACTGCATGCTGAGCGATGAAGAATTTTGTCTGCTACACCTCCCAGTTAACGAATAAAGCACTGATGGCTTTCGACGATATTGTTATGAAAACGAAAACGTCTTAAAAGATGTACCAACATTTATAAACTTTATTACGGAAGTTGTTCTGTTGGTTTGTGTAATGGCCACGATCACAGTGCTACCAGTTCAATTTTAGACATTAAGCTTCACTTCTCAATTAGGTTGGATTATACTAGAACATACGAAAATTACCATAAAAGAGCGCCACATTCTGCTTTTTTTTTCTCCGTCACTCCTCTAGGGAGCATATTGGCTTTCCACAAAGCATGCATTTCTTAGTTTCAATTTTTTTTAATCAATTTAATCTTTCAAGATAAGTAGATGATTAATTCACTGTAGCTTCCACCATATGATTGTGCGTAGTGGTGAAGATCCTTGATAAATGGTGATGATCTTTACTTTAACATTGTAATTTTTTCCCAGTAGGTAGCAATTTCTATGCAATTTAGAAGAAATCAAACGTTTTAAAAAGGTTAAAACGTAACAATATTAACTGTTAGGACCCACTAAAACACGGCCGACTGCAAGACAAAATTAACTTCTTTAATTTATGAAAAATTGGAAAAATTACTTTAAAAAATCATGTATGGCAGCGAAGAAAATTCATCGACAGTCACGATGATTCACTATGATGTTCGTCACCGGGTTACACTGCCTGCTCGGATTTTATCTCTACACTTGATACATTTTGTCCAGTATTTTTCTAGTTCTTATAAAAGTAGCTTCTTACGTAGCTTTTCCAAATTTTAATCTTTTGCGCAGTTTAATTAAATTCGATACATGTTGACCAACAAAACGTGTATATTTTTTGTTCTTAGCTCTGTACTCTATTTAATAGGATCCATGTTTCGTTCGCAGTTACAAAAAGATGAAAAAGCGAGTTAGTATTACTAATAAACATCGCTAAATTTCTCTTTTAAAGTGGTCTACAAGTAGTAAAAAATCAATTAGTTAAGAAGAGTCGCAGATCTATATCCAAGCTAATTTACATTTGCCAATAGTTTTGTCCTCCACTGTATAACTTCTTATTAAGCAAACACATATTTACACACATAAACACACTTAGCCATAGAGCATTTGTTTATTTTATTAAAATCATTTTATTTATTTGCCTATGAGAGGGAAGGCCTTAAAGGATGTACTTTCCGAATATTTCCATGCATTTGCCTTCAAATTTTATTTATTTAATTTTCCTTTTATTTATATTTTTATAATTTTGGTAAAGTTGTAGCATTTAATTATTATCAAGTCAAATAGAGTTTTCAAAAAAATAAAAAAATACTGTTTTTTGTAAGTGGTTTGTATTATTATGGCAGCCTCTGTCCACTCATTATGGCTTGGAATCGCTAGCTTAGTGCTGTTTTTTGAGTTGGAAAATGTTTGTAGGAGTTATAGTTAGTGCATGATGGCGCAAACAGTGTGTAAAGGTATGAAATTAATATGTATTTCCAAAAGGCAAATTGTTATAACAATTGTAGAATACTCATACATTTACGTGTGCTATGACCAGTGTCACCATATTTTTTTTTTTTTTTAAACTAAAAAGTTGGAAGATTTTCGAGTGAAAATACTGCACATACTTAAAAAATATATACCATATTATTATACGCCAATTATTTTAAACTTTTGATAATCAAAGGAGTTATTTGAAATGTAATTGAGTTAATAAGAACCAGTTTGCAAAACATACCGGATAATTTATATCATAGTTTACTTTTTTTTCAAGCATAACACAACAAATTAAATTTGATGTACATAAATGATGATAAAACACTGTGCTCGACTGTTTCCGACAAACTTAGCAACCAGTGGATAAACTGGTCTCATGTACGCTGATTCCATTGCTGCTAATCGCTTTTTTGGGTTAGCTCTTATTTTCGAGATATAGCGTTATTTCAAAATGGATGAGGTTGCAAAACATATGTTCACGTAAAAAACCCAAAAATCATTATGCCCTTTGACCCTTTAGATCGTTAAGGGAAGATAATAACAATGAATTTTGTATACCAATCGGATTGTGTAATCTAAGTTGTGTGTGTGTAAGACTATTGAAACTGCTTTGCATCAAAATCATCATTAGTGAACCAAAACCAAAATACAGTACAAGTTTTTCATTAAGTACTCGGTAAACACAATTTTGTTTCTTTTATGATATCATTCTTTTCATTCTCTGGGTATCTTATTTTTATTTTCTCTTATAGATAAATGATGCATTGCTGTATACAAAATCTCCTGCCAGTGAATATGCGATCATGCATGGGTTCGTGCATCGTATGTATTTTAATTCAACAACAAAAGGATTAAAAGCAACAAAATTCAACGAAACGTAGCGTAACTGAACTGAACTGAACGAAAAAAGACCAGGGCTTTACTGGCAATCATGAACGTATAATAAAGTAAAATGAACAGGAGATAGTGTACTTTACTCTTCTCTATCTCTCTCTCCCTCTCCTTTTTCTGTATATTGAAATGGTTTATTGAAGGTTTATACTGTCTTGGTTTTAAAGTTTTATTTTGTAAACTTATTGTTGTTGTAACTGTTGTTATTTTAAAAGCAACAAACTATAGAGAACTATGGAAGGCAACTGCATTATCATCATGTGTAAAGGCTAAAAAGTTTACAATTGAATGTTGCAAACGGAAGTGAAATGAAGAATTAAAAGGCAGCAGAGTAGCAGAACAAAACATAAAAGGAAACAGTATAAAATATAGTATAACATACAAACAGCAACAATAACAACAACAGAGAAAAGTTAAAAGTTAAAAACAAACCACCTACTGTTTAAAGCAGCGACAGGCAAACTAATATTAATGCATTTTTCAATTGTGGTAGTAACTTGAGAGTCTCTTACTCACGCCATAATGCACTGTATTTTTCCACTAGTTTTCTCTTTACTTCCCTTTGTTTATTTTTTGCTTATTTTTTGCCTATGCGTGTGAGTATATACGTGAAATAAAAGAAAAGAGCAGCTTTTTGCCTAAATCTGCTTTAAAGCAATATGCATTTTAATCCCATAGACAGGATATAATCATGTACTTGCAAGTGTATATGTGTGTTTATAAGTATCATATACACTTCCTATATACATATGTATGTGACTCTTTGCAACTCTTCTTCCATAAACACAAAAAGCAAAAAATAGAACATATACATACGAGGGGAATAAGCGTTTTTTGGTACTCCCTTATCCGCTTTTAATCTTATGCGTTAAATTATTAAAAACAAGCCCCTGTTTGATTTAAAACAAATACATACGCGCATATTGACTACGCGAAAGTCTATAGAATGTGAAGTCAAGATACCAACCAAATTGCCGCAATTTTCATATTCTTTTACGAGTACACAGTATGCCAAGAAACAAAGAGCAGACCTTTTAAATGCTGCCATAAAGGCACGGTGATTAAAAAGAGAATATTGAGCTATAAATCAAAGCAAAAAAAATATTGAAAAATAAAAAAAAACGATTTTTAATGGTATTAATTATGGTCCACAAAATAAATATCGTCTTAACAAGAGTGCTTTAAAATGAAGAACGACTATGAAGTGATTTAAAAGGCAATTTATTTAAAAACGTCTACAATAAAAGCTACTTTTTAAATGCACTTAAAGAAAAAAAGATTTCGTTTATTTTTGTTAACTGTATGACAAGTTATTGTTACGTTTTTACTTTTTTAAAACGTTTAATTTAAGGAGTTCGTAGATTGCAGTTAAAATAAAAATAAATTTCTGTTTGGTTTTTAGGTAAATAATTCTTTAAAAACACAGTTTTGTGTTACACTGCTCGTAAATAATAATCTTAATTACCCCCATTTTACACCCTTTGTGTAAAACAATAACAACTATTACACAGATCTTTTATTTAAAGATCTTTAGCCAGAACTTAGCTTCGATCATGACATCTTCAACCAGAGTTTATCCACACAAAGCTCTTTTACAACCTGAGTATGGTCCCGACTCACTCCACAAGCTTACTTTTATTAAACTCTCTACACGCTGAGCTTATATCCAATAAGCTTGGATTAGTAAGCAATACTTTAAACATCTTGATAGACATTCAGGAAGATTCCATTTCATTACTTTTCTTTTTATTGTTATTGCAGCAATCTGATCGTAAACATCTTGTTTTTTTTAGTATTGATTTTCTTGTTGTTGTTTTTGTTTGTTTCGTTTTCTGTTTACTTTGTTGTTGTATGTTTTGTAATTTGTAAACAAGTATATTGCTGTTTTTGTACCTTTTTCAGGTTCCCAAACCTGATTTTCGTAACAGCACCTATTTTTTTGAGCAATACGATATTAAATCTACGTGATTTTAAAACATTAAACGTATTAAAGGAACATTTTTTTTAACTACTTTGCAACATTGGAGAAGTGATATTGTGGATGTTATAGCTTATAAATCATTTACTATCCAGTATCATATCTCCTAGTAGATCTCGAAAGCTGCTACTATTGAACAAGAGCGAATTTAAGGTACTAAAGTATCTATTTACCGAGCACTGTGATCTTAATTCTACTTTTTCGGCTAAGGTTACTTAATTTGAGGTGACTAAAGTATAAGACTGCACAATGTATTGTTTGGATCGTAGTGCATTTGACCTCGATCATTCAATCAATAAATCACAAAACAACTTCTACGCAATAGGCCCATATTGCGATCAGCAAATTGGAATCATCACTGATACTTGTTAAAATAAATAGCTTGGTGGTCAATTTCGCTAACGTTTATTTATTTTACCCTTAATATTAGCATTAGGGGTAGCGGTGGCTTAGTGGTTAGAGTGCCTGCATACATCATAAGCGTCCCAGGAGAGGGTATGACAAGACAAATATGATAAGGAGACTTCAACACGTCTCCGGACAGATACATTAAAGAAAGCCACCTGTCATTCTAGCTTTATATCTGATGACGATTACAAACATCTCATAATTGCTCAGGAGAAAACGCTACTTAATAAGGAAAAATGTCAAACCTAAAAAATAATCACCACCACCACCAATTAAGGCCATGACTGACTATCACATTTAGTCGTTCGATATGTTAAAAATTGTATGTGTGTTCAGTGTGATAGTGTTGACAGATTTGATTATCTTTTGGAAATTTTAATTCATATCTTTCTGAAAAAACAGGTGCTTGTATGGTATTTAGAATTGTCATCCCTTAAAATACGCATTTTTTAACTATTTATGTGTAAATAGCATCACAAACTTCTACCATTTCTTTTTCATTATGAACCATTTTGAACACCAAAAAAAAATTATTTACTAGAACAGCTGATTGCCATAAACTAGAACAATCGTGTCATAGCGTTGTGACAATTATTGTCAATACATCGCTTCGCGACATCTTGTGACAAAAAATTTTGTACAAAATAAGACAACCATGTGAATACAGAATTTTTAATTGGGACAATTTTATTATTGTGCGCTGATTTGTCACAATATAAATTGTATCAGATGGGTGTATTTGAGTCAATCGTCTGATCCCAGATCTACACTTATTTTAGAGACACAGTGTACTTTTTTTAAAAATTAAAATTTGTATGAAATTTAATTTTTTTTTTTTTTTGTAGGATTTTAAGTATTTTTTAGTGACGTTTTATTCAAATTTTTATGCTAATGATTATATAATTCCGTAGAAAACCATGCTTTGAATATTAAAATTTTATAACCTAAATGCCTAGAAAATTTAATTTTTTTGATAGAAATTAAAATTATAAGAAAATCTTTCATTTGAATAAAGATTTTTAGGCAAATCATTGATTTCATATAAAATCTTAAAAGAAAATAAAAACAACAAAACAAGAAAATGTGTTTCCATAAAAACTAGGCTAAAAGTCAAATACTTGTAACGCCGTTAACGTTTTTTTGTAACAGTAAGTTCAACACGTACAATAATCTCTGCAAGCAGATGTTAAAATCGATGACCATTACACGCCACACCAAACTCGTAAAAACTCTTGTAGAGTCATAGTAGCCGGCATAAGGAAGATGAAAGGCAGATGAATGGTAGAAAGGCATCGGTAAGAAAATAAGAAAAACTGGAACAGCAGTGGCTGAAAGAATTGAGAAAATCAAGTCAAGGATAACAATGATGATAGACCACAGCTGGGCAACAAAATCATGACTCCAACATATTAAGAAAAGTAGGGTAGTGGGGTAAATAAAGAAGTGGCAAAAGGATAAAAGGAAAACAGCAACACCGACAAATAAATAAGAAATATATTTTCAGCATAATATACAATCTTAGAATATGTACCAGATAAGAGCATCAGAGCAATATTCGAAATAAAACTCTCTGATAAACACAAACATAACACACTCATATAAAGGCAAGTAACGTTACAAAAATCTTTATATTCAAAAGCATATTGTGACCACAAACAAAAAATGGTTTTCCAAGCGTCCATTATTTTACGTCTGTGCAAATGCAGACGTGATGTTCACAAAAAAAGTTTTCAAAAAATAACTTTTTCAAACAGCGTTAATGTGATGGCAACATATTGTGTCTAAACGGGTTTTATTTAAATTTTTGCTTTTTTATGTTTTTAAATAAAAAATATAAAAAAAAATCTGTATAATTTAAGGGCATTAAAACGAATAAAATATGAATTAAATATGCTGCATAAATTTAGGAGAAATTGGTATAAAAAAGTCTAGACTACTTTTTTTACGTTGCACGTGAAACGTGCTAAAGCTGAGGATTAATTCTTTCTCTCTCTATGCTGTCATTTGCCCGCAAAAAATCAGAAATTTTCGTCTAAAGTGAAAGCTAGGGTACTGAGAATGCTATCGGGATATTAGTTGTTTTATTTTTTTAATCTGCTTTTGAGCATCCATGCCATAAATGCCTGCAATCTCTTGGCATGTGTGATGTAATTTTTTTTTTTTGCCTTTTTGTTTAGTTCGGAAACAATGACAAATCTTCTACACTTTTGGCTTTTCGATTGAAATGCAAATGCGAAATGAGTGATAACTACTATCAAGCTTCAACTCCCTTTCATATTTAAAATCGGCAATCCACATCTAGAATAAATGCACTGCGAACCGAAAAATCTTTGTGCAGTCCTATATTTTCATCACATCAAATTGTGGCTGCGAATAATGGTGAGAGGTTGGTGAGAGAACAAATGATCTTTTTGGAGTTACTAGAGCTTCCTGTAGAAACTTTATTGTGTGAACTGAATTGCATATGGCATAATTAAGGGATGAATAAAGTTTCTTCTTTGAAAAATATTATTAAATAAAAATTACCAAAGATGTTCCCTAAACTTCCAGATTACCTTATCTCATCAAACGAATGGTCAGGAGAAAACACCAACTACATTGCTAAGTAAAGATCACCACAATTTAGCAAAAATCTTCACCACTACTCGCAATCATATGGAGGCGAGCTACAGTAGATTAATCATCTACTTAGCTTGAAAATCATCTTGATAACTGAGACTGAAATGGATGTTTTGTGGAAAGCCAATATGTTCCCTCGAAGGTTGACGGAGAAAAAACAGTCCAGAATATTCTTAAGAGCTCGCAATGTTAAGAAGATTATTGCTTCCCTTGAAGGATATGCCACCATTGGTCTTGATTGTTTCAAGTTTATCTCTATATAGTTTATGGGTTTCCATTAAACCTGCCGCCAAACAGCAGCTTGCATACAAAACCAGATAACCCCAATGCTCCAATATAATCTTAACAGGAGTAATAGGAAAAGGGTATTGATTGGAATCCGCCCTCTGTGGTATTGCAGTACTGGTCTTTAAAAGAACTATGACTGATATTATCATGATTTTGCATATGGAGTCAGAAGAGATTACACGTCAGGAATGATGACATCTCTCCTCGTTTTTTTACTTCATTAGGGAATCCCGAAATTAAATAATCACAATCAGGGTATGGTTAAATTCCACTTTACACATGTTCAAAGGTTACTAGTATCGGGTGTTTCTTTACAGTTTCATAAGTTGAAGTCTTAATTTTAATACCAATTAAACTGGCTTTATTGGGTAGAAAACTTTATGACATTAATGTTTAGATATGAATTCGATCATGTAGCCGCCACTGCTGGCGCACACAAGGCGCAATCTGGACTACCAGTTTTAGCAAACTTTTCGCAGCATATGCGGCCGTATTTCGACAATAACTTCACGAATGCTGATTTCCAGATGCTAAATAGTCTATGGTTTATCGACGTAGACAAGTCACTCTATGTCACTCCAAAGAAACTATTCAACGGGGTTAAATCACATGATCTTGGAGGCTAATTAATATGACCATTACGAAAAATTAAACTTTCATCCAAAGTTTCTTTGAGTAAAGCAATTGTAGCATGTGCTGCGTTGCATGTGGCTTTATCCTGTTGGAACCACATGTCAGCAAATTGAGATACAAAAAAACTTTTAATCATGTCCCTCCTATATGTCGTTCACGATTGACAGTAACATTCTGATCATCATCGCTTTTGAAGACAAATGGACCAATGACTCCGCCAACCAATAAAGTGCACCAAACAGTAAAATTCTGTGTATGTAATGGTGTTTCGCTAAAAGTTTGTCCAAATGCGACAACACTCCCTTTTTATGTACCCATTCAACCAAAAATGGTCTTTCTCGGAGAGCAAAATTTTGAACCATTATTTTGATAAAAAATCTCAACAGTCTGCAAGCGTTGCTCTGGCGTAGGTCTATCCATAATGAAATTTCCAACCAAACTAAACGAAAAGCAACTGTCAGCTGTTAAATTTGTTGTTAAATAAAACAGTATTGCCAACTCAAAATTATGAACCTCTAAAAAATCATCGCTCTCTGTGTGTTTGGTGTTGTGGTGGTTTGGAGTTTTAATGCCTTTGCTCAGCATAGACTTCGACCAATTTATATTTCCTTCGTTCCCCAAAAAGGTTGTCTGACTCTTTCGATGACTTTTTTTATGTTTTTTTTTTTATCTTCCCTACAAAGGTAGGCTGAGTGTTCTCAATTACTTAAAATCTAAGTCGTGATGAACATTTTCTTCGGCAGCCCTGGTATTTAAACCAGGACTGCTGGTGTTTTATGCAAGACCTTTAATCACTACACCAGACTACTGCTTTTGTTCCTATGTAATTTAATATTATTCTAAAATATTATAATCCTGTAGATCAAGATCTTCAAAAACCTGAGTTAGTCCTCAGGCTAAAGTCGTGGAATCTTCTTACCTTTCAGTATATAGTCGAACATGGTTATAGTGAACATAATTTACTGTGGGAGGTGGATTTGTATAGTAGTTATATCACACGCATAAGATCTCACGCGACCCAGGTTCAAGCACTAGCATGACGAAACAATTTAATGGAAATTTCGAGTGTTTAATAAAGAGGCTTCAATTTCCCGGCAAACAACTCCAAAAAATAAATAATAAAGACCTTCTCGCTTATCTGTGGCGATGATGACAAACATCAGACGAATTTCAATGCTAAAGTAAAGATCAGCACCAATTAGCAAGGATACTCACTACTATAAAATCATATGAAGGGGGCTACAGTGGACTAATTATCTTTTTAGCTTAAAAATTAACTTCATTAATGACTCTGAAAGAAATCAATGGAGGCTTTGTGGAAAGCCAACAAGTTTCTCAGAAGAGTGATGGTGAAAAAAATATTTAGCAGTGCCATTCATTACATTTTCATTAATATCGCAACATTCGTAATGAAACAATGTTTGTAACAAACTAAATTGTGCAGTGTTTTCGAGTTTATTGAAACAATTTTCGACTGCATTTGGTACTTTTTATGTCCTTTTTTATATATTTATGTACTACTAGATATAAAATATATAAATTGTATTACACAAAATAACAAAATTAATAAGATTTTTATTTTGAACATATGTTGCTTAGACATTAAATATAATATTCTTGTAAGTTATTAAACAACTTGCAACATAACACTCTTAACACTAAATACCTGATGTTGCACACTTATTATTAATTTTTTCATTTATGGCCAATAGTCCTTAAACAAGCTTAGCTATGGTGAAAGCAACAAAAGAATTAAATTAAATTTTACTTACATTCTTAAACCACGAATAGGCAGTAACGGGTGGTCTGGCATCGGCCCTACACTTGAAAGTAACATTTTGTCCCTCGGCTCTGGTGACTATACGACTGGGATCTTCATTGGCCAAATGCACAGACACAGTAGGGGGATCTGTAACATAGATAAGATAAAAAAAAAAATATTTTTATTTTATTTTCATTAATTTTTTTATTTTCTAGCTGTTTTTTAAACGAAGACAAAGAATGGATGAAAAATAAAGAAGAAAATAAATGAAATGTAAGTAAATACTCGAAAATAAATTGGGTAATTGGTAAGGCGAGTTTAATGAGCGTTTGCAAATTGAATCATAAAAATCCCAAAAAGAAAAAATAATAATAAATTGGAATGACTTTTAGAGTAGAGCCAAAAAAGGTAGGTGCTGCTCTCTCTCTCTCTCTCTCTCTCTCTCACTCGTTCACACACACGTATACTATCAAACCAAAATGATTGTATTTTATCAGAATAATGTTTTTATACAAATATTTCAAACACATACACACTTACTCTCTTTTCTTTTTTATTCTTTTTGTCTAGCTTAGTATGTGTTTTTGCTTAGATTTTCTTTTTTTTTGTATGAGTATTAGTTAAATTACATTATTTCATTTAACAGTAAGTGTACGAGTGTATGTATGTGAATGAGTGAGTGTGTGTGTATGCGTAAGTACGTGTGTCTGATTATAATTGTATTGCTTTTCGCAAATGTATTTGTGGCAGTAGAGCAGCCTGGGTATTCATCCATTCTAAGCCATTAGTTACGGTTGTGTACGCATTCATCCGTTCCAATTTCATTCTTTTGAATGAAAAACAAATTTTTTCGTTTTTTTGAGTTTTCACCATTCAAAATACAACTTCAGTTTTTTACGCACACACACATACACATACATATACACACACTATAGATTTCCATATAAAAATTCTTTATTTTTCTATACCAATTTATTCATTACATCGCCTTAAGAAAGAAATACAAAAACAAATACAACTGCTGTACCAAAAAAAAAAAAAAAAAAATCGAAATTATTGCGAAAGAAAACTGCTGACGCTTGTTGTGAATTATTAATTTTTTTTTTTTTTTTTTTTTTTTGTTCTAGACTCGATATAACAATTGTGGGAATAGGAATAACAAGAAAATTAAACTACAATTTTGAAGCACAAAAGAGGAAAAAGAATAGAAATTCAAATAATTACTGCATGTGGTCAAACTAAACTGAGGGAGGAACTATTTTCTTCGTTTTCTGGAACAAAAATCTGCAGACAAGAATCATAGACAGAAATTTCTTGTGGAAGTAAAAAACTTTTCAACAGATATTTTTCTCAGTCACTCCTCTAGGAAGCATATTGGCTTGGCTTTGAGGATGAGCATTCACCGATCCAAGACCAGTAAGCGCAAATCAGTTGGAGATCATGTGGGCCATTGTGATCGTCCTGAGCAGAAGTTATAATCAACAAAAAGAAAAGACTTCAAGAAAAAAGAAAGAAACTACAAACTGGAAGATCCTAATCCCGACGCCACAACCAGCTAAGGCTCTTTGCAAGCTTAAGAATAGCAGTAGGGTCTGTACACGACAGGGGTTTAGAGATTGGATTATAAATTCACCCAAAATACGATGTCTGCTGCCCAAGAGCTTAGGACAACGGCACAAAAGGTGTTCACTAGTCTCTAAGTCTTCCTCATCTTCGCAAAACCTACAATAAACCGTGTAAGCATTTGCCCATCTAGAAAAGCGGAAGTCCTACGACTGGAAATAACTGGCCATAAACATCTAGAGCCAGCGTTCCCTATGAAGAATTTCTCGAATATGCTGATATAACGGTTCAACGACGGCATGACGTCTTTAGTCCGAAGAATCGTTGATACAGCCAATTCTTCTGCCCTCTCATCACCAGTGATACCGTTGTAACCAGTTACCCAACGATGTTGAACGGTCTTCTGCAGCCTACTCAAGGCTAATTTACTGTCCCGAACGACCTTGGACCTAACCTATCAGGAACTGAGTGCCTTGAGTGCCTTGAGTGCCGCCTGATTATGCACAAAAATAGTTACCCAACCCTTAATGCTGTCAATTTCTCTCTCAATCATTTCCAAAGCCTTCTTCTATGAAGATATTCTCGAGGACGCTGATATAATGTTTCAATGGCGGCCTGACGTCCTCAGTCCGAAGAACCATTGACACAGCCAATTCTTCTGCCCTCTCATTACCAGTGATACCACTCTGACCTGGTACCCAATAAAGTTGCACGGTCTTCTGCAGCCTACCCAAGACTAATTTACAGTCCCGAACGACCTTGGACCTAACCAATCATGAACTGAGTGCCTTGAGTGCTGCCTGATTATCCACAAAAATAGTCACCTGACCCTCAATGCGTCCAATTTCCCACTCAATCATCTCCAAAGCCTTCCTAACCGATAATTTTCCGTTTGGAATACACTACACTCGCCGCTCAACTTACAACGTTAACCAAAGTTAAACTGTTCGCAGTAGACGCCGGCTCCGGTACATCATATTGTCTTTCTACAAGGCGCATTTATTGCGATGTCTCAGTTTCATTAATCAAGTTGTAATATACTGTAGCTTGTCTCTATATGATTATGTAGTGGTGAAGATCCTTGCTAAGTGTTAGTGATGATCCTAACTTAGTAATGCAATTTTTTTCCAGTAGATGGCGTATTTTTCTGATCAGTTATCTGATGTTTGCCATCACTGCCAGAGGTAAAGTTGGATGGTGAGGTGAGAAGAGTCTTGTTTTAAATGGATTTGTCTGGATGAAGGTTAAATTCTCTTTATTAAATAATCGAAACCACAATTTTTTTTTGTCATGTTCTCCGCTGGAGACTCTAACCTGGGCCTTTGTGTTGTATGCGTGCGCTTTAACCACTACATGAAGCCATCCTCAAATATAATATATCAGGCGATAACGTTTGAATTTATAAGTCGACAGGTATTTGATAATTCCGGAAAATTTTTAAATAAAATAATAAAAGCAGTTGCACTCATAAGGGGATGAAAATGTTGCCCTATTTTTAATACTATTTTTGTTTTTGGTGTTAACTTTACAATATTTTCTATTTTTAATGGTGTATAATATGGAAAATGGAATATGGAAAATGTCTACATTTTAGTAGGGTGATGGCAACATTTTAAAAATATAAGCCCTTTAGAAAACAACATTTTTTTCGAACAGCTGATGATTATGTAGCCATGGCACAAATGCATATATCCGAAGGGGATCAAATAGGCACTGCAATAGGCATAGTGTCTTTTATTAAGAGCTTCCTATCTTTAAATTTAAATAAAGTTAAAGGAAATTTGAAGGGACTATGTAAGTCATTATGTATAGAATATAACATCGTTTAAATGTTAGTCACGGCTTCGGCTGAAGCTGCCCAATGGCATTAACTATGTTGGCTTTGAGATTCTATGTTTTTCGTGGCTTACTGGCTTAGACCTAAAACTGAAAAAACCTCCAAAAAAATCAAATGAGGATCAATCACACGACCTCAGCGATAAGTTCACTTTACTCAGCCATGCAGTTCACATTATTCAATGTGCCACGCAGCGTCGTTCCGTTAAAATTGCATATCATCGCTCAATTCAGGCCAAAAAAAGTTATTGATAAACCACTGCTAGTGCTCGATGCCAACGTCGTTTTGAAAGAAGTATGCACCGATGAAAATACCAGCTCAAAAACGACACGAATTTTTCAGGATGATTCAGATCAGTCATGAGCTTTTAACAGGACTCTTGACTCCGATCAAATCACATGTATTCATACGCTCTTGCTTTTAATCGTCTATGAAACAGCAAAGAATGCATATGTGTGGTGAATGTATGCCATTTTTTTTAAGGCACAGACAAATAATTTAAAGAAGCTTCTTATGCTCTTGCTTTTAGTTGTCACTGAAACAGCGATAAGTGCACATGTGCAGCAGATGTATGTAGATTTTCACAAAATTTTTTTAAAACATCAACTTTACTCTCTCTGAGAGAGTAATTTTCATGTTCTCACTAACACTACTACTTTTTTACTTTTGCACATCACTGATTTAGATGCTCTTGAATGTCATGTGTATTGGTATTAAGGTTGCCAGATTCAACATTGCAAAATTCTTGACAGTTATAGAAAAATTCTTGATTCTGAAAAAATCCTTAACAGTTAAAGAGGTTGGTGTTCGAAAAGCTTAAGTTACAAATTGTCGGTAAATGGCTCTAAAATTTAATATCTCTGGTAAAATTAATTGCATCAGACAACACTACAGGTTTAAAGATTATGGATATGATAGGTCCGAATGAAAATAATGTGTGAAAAAATTATGACAGAAGTAAGGTGAAGCTTTGCAGGCAGTGGCAAAGCCAGGATTGACACCAATAAATGCGAAATGCTACGTGTGTAGTGGGATTAAAAGGCTTCTACAATCCGGTCAAACAATTCATTCTTATCTCTACTGTCAACATTGAACTTTAAAATATGTTTTACAAAATCTTGCCAATCCATATTTTTCTTGTAAATCAATCCAACATATGTAAAATGTTAATAGTTTTTTAACAAGCCTCGTAATTGTTTTCAACTCAAGATAGAAATAATGTATATAAACATTTTAGAGTTATACTTTCAATTTATTTTATGTCGAAGGACATATATAAGTACCTTCCTAGTAATGGTCACTGTGTGCCCTTATTCAATGTAGGGTGTAATTAGAAGAAAAAGAAAAATAGATAAAAGGAAACAAACTTTTATTTAGGAAATGGCACATAAAATTTAGAAAAATGTACTCTCTACGACAAAATTGAGTAACACAGTTACAAACAAAATACTAAAGGACACAAGTTAGCAAATACCAGAAAAAGAAAGGGCAATTTAATATTAGTGTTAGTGACAGACAAAAGTATACGCACGCATAGAAAAATATTATAAAATTGGTTTTCACAATTATTTCTGTATGAACAGCTTTCTTAGACAAGGATATGAAAAACTAAAGGAAACAACTTTATTCGTATAAACGTCACGAGAACAACAGTTATAACAGTAGTTTGAGTAAGATGAAGAAGAAAGTTGTGGAAAAGAAATCGCAATCAAAAGACAGCACTACACTGTCTGCCAAACAAACCAGAAAAAATAGAAATCGAAAGACGAAATTGAGACATACCACTCAAATATTTAATAGACCAGAACTAAATAAATGTCAATGAGAATGACGCTGCCGAGTGTAATGGCAATAACGATGAAAATGACAAGAAGAACGTTGACGATATTGTTGTTATGTATACGATTGGATGGTTTTACTATTTTGGCAACTATTTGTCCATTACCATGGCAATGGCAAATCATTGTCATTCCAAAACGAGAGCATCACAGAAAACAGACTTTGGAAAGATATTTCGCTGAAACACGCACAATTTCTTTGAATACGATATTCATACAAATGACCCATAATAGCAATAATAATCACGATGATAATGATGATTACTTTGTAAATAATAGAAAAGCCAATAAGAAATTTCTCCTTCTTCATAAATTACCCAGTAATTACCCATGTATAGAGTATAGAATACTAAAGCTTTACTTTGAATACCATTGTATTTCGATTCGAAACGAAATAAAATAAAACTAAACAATCATTATAAATGTCAAAAAGGATATTTATGGCAAATTGAATTCACCAATGTGAACTTTAGAACTTACAGTTGAACTGAACTGCAATGGGTATAAAAAAGAACAAAAATGCCAAGTTAGGGCTTACAAGGGCAAATTATTGTTAAAGCCTAAAAATATACTCTACTAAATACTGCCATACAGAGTAGTTAACAAAGATAAGACTGTGATTGAAATCCTGACAATAAAAACGTTTTAATAATGAAGCAGCAACTGTAACTGTGAGTATTAAATAGCGTGTGACTTAATAATAAAATGGCTTAAATAAAGGGAAAAAATAAAAAATTGTACATTAATGTATAAATAAATATAAGCCTAAATATATACTTTAAAAATAAGCATTAAAGTACAACCAAATAGCAACATATTATTATTTCTGTAAATTAGAAGGAATTCTGTTTTGTACAGATAATTGTCTAAATCGAATCTCCTATAAATTCGCCGATCCACATAAATTCACTCTTTGTAGGCCGTTCATCTTTTTTCCCATAAATCCTTCTGGGAGCAGCATATGCCTCTTTGCCATATTCATATTTATTCACCGGAGATCAAAAATACTCATACTCATACTCAAAAACTCATCATGCTCATTTTTATCAACATTTATAACGCTATTGATTCATACTCATAGGCTCTCATTATGCGTAGACAATGCAAAAAGAGTATGATTCGAATATGAACACTTGAATCCTCATTATAAGGTTGTTTGCTTGTATGTGTGTGTTTGTTTTGAATAGCCAATACTTACTCATGAGTATTCATTAATCATGCGAATCATTTATGAGTATTATGTGTGTTTTCAGCGAAATGAATAAATGCTATGATTATGAGCACGTCATTTGCTTCATACTAATTGCTACTTATACTTATGAATCAACGTTATTGTGAGTATAAATGAGTATGAGTAGTTGAATTTGAATAATGTGTGCTCAGTTATACTTATAAATCCATGAGTGAGTATGAGTTGCCAAAAAACAATTAATTGCTGGTCTCTGTTATAGACCAAGAGGTTGCATTCCCTAACCCTACTGTTGATGTTTTAAAGCTACCGTTCCTTTTCTTTTGAACTTTTTGCCATGAAATCCATGCTTTATAAAGTGTTAATTTAAACACTTACTGATCGCACTGATTTATGATTTACAAACCTCATCTGCTGTAGTGTGGTAGGTAAAATGCGCCTACCAATCAAGAGATCCTGTGTTCGATACCAGGCCAAACCATTATGCTACTTTTAACAGTGGATTACCGCATAACTTTAGCTAGCAACTGGTTATGCCTTTCGTTATAAACAAATGCCTTCGCCGTTCGGAGCCGGTGTTAACCCTTTTACGACGGAGGTCTTTTCGGCAAAATTAAATTTTGAAAAATAGATATATAAATTTCTGAACATTAGGTGCGCATAACCATAATTACATCATCGCAAAAGAAAAATACATCATCGATTGAGAGAACGTTTCTTATTTACAAGGTGATGCTGATGCTTTGAAAGAGTTTAACAAATGTTCAATAGGATCGACTTACCATTGAATGGAAACGTTTATTGCTGCTGCTGAGGTAGCTGGGGTTGTTTGTTGAGCTTACTTTTAATTCAAATACCTAAGAACTCATTCGCTTTTTATATAACAAAACTGATTAGGGACTTATAGGTCCTGTTCGTAGTTAAAAGGACTGTAACAGAGGATAACTGAGTTTGCACCCCAAACCTTGCATTGCAGCAGAAATGACGTCAACAGTTTTAAAATATTGTTACGTTGTAACGTTAACGTTTTAAAGCGTTTGAGCTTTTAAATTGCGCTTAATAAAGTAACTGACCCGAATTTGTTGTTCCACTGTATACAATGTCCAACTTACTTAACTTACACTTAAAACCAAAATTTACTCAACACTTTTAATAACATCTTAGCACGTATTTACTCTCTGACAGTCAAGTTAAGACTGACTTACTATGGATAATCGTAGCTTTGAAACAAACCAATAGAATAACTTTCATAATCAAGTTTATAGCTCTAAATGTACACATTTTAGTGTATACATTTAGGCATTTTCATCTTCGTAACAATATTATAATAGAACTTCGTAGTCATCCCATACAAATGCCTTTAAATAGTGCCAGTTCTAAACTAAAATCCAGTATGAACTGCGTTAAAATGCTAATCGTTCCTGCAATGACGAGAACAGTTAGTCTTTTGTCTGTAAGCATCTTAGCCAAATGATATGAATATGTAAAAGCTGTGCCAGCGATGAGTGCTGCAATAAGTCACACCCGATCACATGAAATAAAAAAATAAAGAAACTAGAAAAACGTTGGGCTAAATAAACTTATAGGTGCGGCGTGCTCTATTGGTTAGAGTGCAGGCATGTAACATAACGAAAAAAACATTAATTGACGTTTCGAGTGTTTAATGAAACACTTTAATTTTCCTCCATCAAATCCACCTAAAGAAGCTTCCCTGACTTTCAAGCTCAATCAGGAGACAGCTCCGCCTACTGGGAAAAAATTAAAATGCTAAGTAAGGATCACAACCACCTAGCGAGGATCTGTACCACTGCACACAAACATATGGAGACAAGTTGCAGTAGATTAATTAACTACTTAGCTTGAAAATCAACTTGAGCACTGAAACTGAAACAAGGAAATGGATGCTTTGTTAAAAACCAATATAATCCCTAGATGAGAGATATGTTGTAAGAAGGTACTTATTTAGTTAAAAGTGTTTTTTTAAATTCTTTTAAAATGCCAATAATCAAAGCGTATTGTTTCCTTTACAATACTCCTTAAGTGGCTTACTTAAGTATAGCGTTTAAAGTTCATTTTGTCATATAACAGCCATAAAATAACGAAACAATTTTCTTCTCTCATTTCTCTCTATCTCTCTCTCTCCATTCTTGGCAAATAAGCCACTGCATTGAAAAACAAAAATAAAAATATTTTATGAATGTATTGATTGCCTAAAAGGATGTTCATTGTTGTACTTTATTTCCTCTTAAGAAAATTATATCACAAGGCAATCAATACACCAATTGTATGAAATTATTTTGCTGAGACAACAATAATTTATGAAACTACTCGGAGGAAAAAACGAATTTGGTAACATATACTATAAAGCAAAGGATAACAGAAATGTTTTCTTTTTTATAATATAGTTGGCCAAGAAAATTTATATCTAAAAAAAGAGGAAAATATTCAGGAAAAACTTACATGCTACACGTATGACACGTTTATCTTCAATGGCGCCACCAGAAAACCATGGATTAGATGCACGACATGTGAGCTCAGCATTATCATTTTCAGAAGTTACCTTTAATGTTAAAATGCTGGTGGTAAGATTTGAGTCCTGCAAATAACAACAAAAAATTAGAAAAATGAAATAGAAAAATGAAGTTAAAAAATTGAAAAGAAATAACTTAAGAAATCTAAGCATCTAATGTATGGTATGTCTGTTTGCTTATCTGTCTATGGGAATATGTGTAGCACATACCACACGGACCAAGATTTATGACTATAATGTACAAAATTATTTGACTTTTCGCCATGTACGAACGAGAATATGTGTAAGAAAAATAAAATTTTTTTGTGGTCAAACGTAAACCAAATATTTGTTGCTGCTGACTTTAATAAAGAGTTTCGTATATAATGTTTTCTAAACATTTTATATTTAATTTTTTATTTTATATAAATAACTTACTTCACGATCACTGTGCACTGTTATTTCGGCATTTCGTATGGGCTCACCATCTAGGAGCCATGTTATCTTGGCTGCCGGATAAGAGCCCCAAGACTCACAACGTAAAGGCACTGGATGACCGGCTGTAAGCAGATCATTGGGTGTTACTATCTTCACTCGAAGAGGTTTTACTAAAAGAAACAAAAGAGAAAAGTAAATATTCTTGTTCGATATAAATTTAAAAACAAAAGGTACTAAGTAAATACTTTATTAAAAAAGTACCAAAAAAAAAGTTTGAGAAGTATAAGCCCCTTTATTTATTCTCTCGAAAATTAAAAATTAAAATAGCGAGATCTATATGTTTAAATTACGTAAAGCCCATCTCCTATTTGTGATGAGGGTGACGACATGTTTGGCGACAAAATTTCCGCCAAAGGGGTCAAAAAACGCTTCGGGAAATCTTTCAATTCTATGCAGGGTGATCGAAAAACATCTTCAGTCCTGGATGTTACGCCTTTGAATCTGTGCTTTCGCAGAAGTTTCAAGGTTCAGTACCTGGACCCTGATTGTTGGTCTAATGGGGCCATAGTTCGAAGTGAATTTGATCTAATTTGGTATACCGTTGACTGGGGTCCATAGACCAAACCGAGACTCGCTGATCCCACTAGAAACATCACTGAGTGCCTTACGGCAATGGCCATGACATTGCTATATGTGCGAAGATCAATCTCGACAGTGGGCTGAAGAGTAAGACCATTATATATTCTCCGACAGCCAAGCACTTGGGTCGAATCGGATGAAATCTAGATACGATACGTTGCAAAAGCCTTCGCTTGAAAAAAGGTCCATTTGTTTGGGTACTGGGACGCTGTGGAGTAGATGGTAATCCTCTATATCGGTGCGGAACCTGCTATGCAGCACCTCTCATTATCATCCTCAATCTAATAAAGGAATTTGAAATTGCCAGATGCTTGGAACACAGAAATGCACAAAGGGGATTTCGGTTTTTGTCTGAGGTTCTCAAGTATGGCAGGACGGACTTGAAACTCTTTATGGAGTTTCGTGCGAGCCACCGTAGAGATCATCTGAAGAGGATGGCGATCACAGCTGTGGATGTTTATAGACTATGAATACAGGCATCAGGGACAGCGTAGCATATATTGTGTGAATATGTGGTTCTTAATAGTTTTAGTCTCAATAAAAAAATTTTTTTTTGATTTCAAGTGTTTAATAAAGAAGTTGCAACTTCCCTCCAGACAACTCCATCTCAAAAAAGAGGAAATCCATCTGACCATCCAGCTTTCCTTTGGCGATAATGACAAACATCAGACGAATGATCAGAAAAAAAACGCCATCTATTTGAACAAAATTACAACGCTAAACTAAAGATGACCGCCAATTAGCAAGGATATTCGCCACTACACAAATTGTATTGAAGGGGCTACAGTGGATTAATCATTTTTCAAGCCAATTAGATGATTAATCTACTGTAGCTCGCCCTCATATGATTGTGAGTAGTGGTAAAGATCCATGCTAGGTGGTGGTGATGCAGGGCTTTTCCCAATAGGTGGCGTTTTTTCCTGATCATTTTTCTAATGTTTGTTATTATCGTCAGAGATAGGCTAGGCTTTTTTATATGGATTTGTCTGGAGGCAATTTAAAGTCTCTTTATTAAACACTCAAAACTGCAACCAGCATTTTTTCTTCACGTCCTCTGCTGACATTTGGATCTGGGTATTCTGCATTGTATACCTGCGATCTAATTACTACACCACACTAACCCTTATCGACTGCTTTTAGTGTAAACTGAACGTTTGCACTCTTTTCTGCTGGTACAAGCACTATAGTACAACTAGTTTTGTAACTGATTTTATATAGCGATTCGGTATTACTGATCACTCAGATTTACTTTATACTTAGTAGTATTCGGGTAATCTTTTCAATCAGCGGTTCATGGACCGATGACTCATTTAGTAATCTTTGGGTAAGTGGCTTACTCAGCGGCTTTCGAACCGACTTCGTATATAGCAGCAGTTCGGTCTTGCTGCTCGAACTGCGGTTTTTGGGCAAACTTACTCAGTATTATTTATACTCTTACTTAGCGGACCTACTGCTTACTTATTATCCTTTGGCTTAACTTTTTACTCAGCGGTTTTCGAAAAGATGGCTTACTCAATAGAAATTTACTTTAAGTGCTCATTTAGCGTTTTTCGGACCGATTACTTTTCTTTCTCGTTAGCTTCCTCCTAAGTAATCTTTGTACCGACATTAGTAAAAAGGCTAAACTCAGAAAGGATATTGTGGCCAACATCAGTGCTGTTCTGAGGAACCATAGGTATTATTTACAATATATTATGTATAAATATTATTATACGGCACCTTTGTATGTTGCTTGGATTACTTATACGAATTACCCTGGTCACATGGCACCTTTACATTTCGTTTTGACGATTCTTCTTCTTTTTAGTTTTATTCATTGTCTTGGTAAGGAAATTAAAATAAAATTAAATTAGGCTTAGATCATGGAAGTAACGCTAGACAACCTCTTCAGGTCAGCAGCACACGCATCAGCTATTTGCGATAGATTTACAAATAGGAACAAGATTCTCAAATCTCTTGTCGACAGCAGTTGGAGAGCAAATAAGAAAACCTTGTTGACCACATGCAACGCAATAGGCCAGTTTGTGGTCAGCTATGTGGCTCCAGTGTGGTTCGCAAATGTTAGTGATAAGCAATGCCAAATCGAAATTCTAAATCTGTTACAGGATGCCTATGCATATCTCATGTGGATCTAGATGTTGAGTCAAAGGTCCTGTCGATGCAATATCCGCTTGGTTGCTATCGAGCGGGCCATCCCAACCACCATCCAATGGGTAGACACCCAGGCTTTTCATGAAAGACCTTTATAATATACATTCTAATACAGTAGCAGAGATCACCTCGAAGACCACCCACCTCGCATATCAGCAGAATAACGTAATTTACCAGGACAGACTAGAGTATCCTTAGCGAAGTGGAAAATGCGGCTCAGAACAGCGTGCAAAACAACTCATGATACGCTACATCTACTCAGTTGCCCGTCTATCAAACCCAGCTTATACCGAGCTCATTCTGTACGCAGCCTATTAGGTCGGCTTCCTTCCAGCTGCGTGATTTGGAGGCTGTACCGGACTGTACCTAATAATACAACTACGAAGCTGCTACAAGATAGAAAGAAGTAACATTGATTTCTTAGCAATCTGCAGATTAATGACAAAATGATTTACAAATTGGGTGTTACTGTCTTATTGGAGAAATTTTTTAAATGGGAGTTGATTTATGAATGAGAAAGCGAAGTACGAAAAACATTGCCTTTCTCTATTGAAACAGCAGCAGTGGTATTTTCAACTATAAACGAGCTAAAGGTATTTCAGAGTGAAATCGAACAAGAACACGACTTAATCAGAGTCGTTTCATAGCACTACCGATGCTGTCAGGAACCAGTGCCAAGCAGTGGCCGCATTAAACACAGAGATAAAGCTACGGTACACTTTTTAAGCAAATTTTCAATTTCAAAGGCTGACAAAAGTTGTCTGCTGTAGAATAAGCAAAGGGCTTCTAAAAGTATTACTATTTGAAGAAAAGAACAAAATTAAATTCTCGGTGAATAAATTAACCAACTAAAAGAAATACGTTTTTAAAAAGACATATGTTTTTCAAATTAAATGTTAAAAAATTATTTTTAACACCCCTCTTGTCATGCTATGAACAACAACATTTCTGTTTAAAACAAAAAAAAAAAAACCGCTCCAGGCTTAATTTGTTGGCTTTCCTTTTTAATTTAATTCAATAGTTCAAAAATTTTTAATAATTTCCTTTTGAAATAGCCTGTCATAACGTATAATTAAATGTAATTTTCTTTCCTTTTTTTTGTTTCATACTCACATTGTACTTGTATCGGAACTTCCTTTATAACGGGCTCTATCAGTTTTGTGCCTTGGGCACGACACTGTATCTTGGCACCATTATATTCACGCGTTGTTGTTCCTATTAACAGTTGATTAACTATAACGGTAATACCCTCTTCCACCGATGTATGACTGGTGCCTATTAATTCGGTATCACCCATCCACCAGGTAACTTTTGGTGGTGGTCGTCCTAGAAATACAACAAAAACAAATAAATAAATAAATAAAAAGGAGAAAAACAAGCATAAAATATATGAGTGTGTATAATGAAAAATTATAATAAATAAATATGTAGTTCAACAATATAAATCATAACGACATATAATAACAACAAATAAAATATATAAAAAAAATAAAATAAAAAATTTACATAATTTTCGCTATAGCGTTCTATAAATTACTTTCTTGTTGTATTACTTGTGATACTTTTTTTGTTCTTCCAAAACATATTCGCATACAATGTCATTCATTTAATTTATAACATTAGTGTATGTGTATATGTGAGCATACGCTTACATACAGGCATACATACAAATGCTTTTTTTACAAATGTATCCTGTGATAATATTTATGTTTATACATCATACATATGTGCATGTGAACTATATAAAGAAAGAAAAAAAATTCAAAATAAATTGTACTAAATAAACATCATCATCATCATCATCAGCAGCACCAACTACAACAACAGCAATAATAATAATAATAACACACAAAAGAGAATATACAATATGGTTTAAACGTTTCGGTAAAAGGATTTCGTAAGTATTGTCATGACACAGAAAAAAAGTGAAAAAATATTTGTTCCACATTCGGAGAGCAGTAGATCGAACAAAAAAAAGGGGATTTGACTAAAGAGCATATTAAAATTTTCTTTCAATACAATAAAAAATATAATCTGGCTATGCTTTAAAGCCTAAAAGTAGGCTTCATGATTATGACTGAAAAAGAACAATTAAAATGAGTGACAAATAATCAGCACTTTTATGTGATTTGGGTTGTTCTACTCATTACTACAATAGACTATTTATTCTACAAAGTTAAGTATAAATTTTAAGAAAATATTGAAAACATTGCTTTACGCCTTAAAGTATGCTTTAAAAAATTACTAAGCTTTTTTAAAAAATAAAATCAAAAAGTTTTATCTTATGGGATATATTTTCCTCTTTATTTTGTAGGACTTAAAACAATAATTTTAGAATCTTAGAATTACTAAAAGAAATATATTATCTCGTAAAGCCTAAAAGCATACCTTAATGTAAGTTTTTTGACTTTTAAGAAAAATGCTTAAAAAAGGAACAAAAAGAAATTTTAAAAAATGTTTAGATCCAAAGCAAAATTAGTTATATAGTAAGCTATTGGGTGATCCTATGTCGCGTTGTGATGGCATTTACAGGACAGACACATTAAAGAAGCCGAAAGGCGGACATGGGAGAGTCTTATAAAAGGTCCCCACCTAAAGATCGAAAAATTTCAGTTCCCCACTTGAGTCGACCGTAAGCCTTGACGAAGTCAATCAACTTCGACCGTGACATATTTCTAAGACAGTCTTGGTAGTGACATGCACCTAAGTGCTTTGGTCTAAGCCCCATAGAGCAGAACAGTCACAGAGAAGGTGCTGCATCGATTCCTTCTCTTCATCATACTGACAGCTCCTACAGAAGGGCGTCTCACGCGCTCTGATATGTTTTACGGTAATTATGCCCGTAAAAGGCCCGATCAACCTCCTTCCAAGTCTAGGAAGAAGGGAAGAAGCCAAAACATTCTGAATATTCTACAAATGGTGATATTGGTCCACCTGTGTTCCATCTTGTTCAGTGTCCATTTATTTATCAAACTCGATAACGCACTTAGAGTAGCATTCTCGTCCCCCTAGTAGCGTACTCATCAGCAATTTCATTCTCTGGGATGCCGACATGTCTCAGAACCCATATCAGTTCGATATGATTCCGTTCCATTTCGATTTAGTCACGTAAGAGTTGAAAGCACTGATTGCGGCAAAATAGTCCACGTAGATCCTACCAGGCCTTGAGACCTCGTGATTTAGTTTCCGGATACGCCTAGCGAGTCTAGTTGTAGCGTAAACCTACGCCTGAGTATCAGTGTAATCATCGGGTAATCTGAGAGAGACCCTGAGGTACAGATCATCAAAGTAGAAGCCCGACTTTGTACTCGTTTCCTTTTTCGATCCATCGTTATAGACCGCGACTGTGTCATCTCGAAGGACAGAACCAGCGGCCCACTCATCCCTAGAAGGTATCCTACTGAAGTGCAAAGTAGACATCGCCTAACCTGTCCGACGCGTTAAGATCGTTCCGCCACCTATCTGTAGGATAATACCGTGTTCAATGCGAATGTACCTCAGTCCACCCGACTCCCTGAGTTTAAGTGCAGACTTTGTGGACACACTTTATTAAAAATATATCCAGGGGTGGTATGCTCAGCATTATCTCCAAAACTGCGGAACTCATGGCATCGGTGATTGCAAGACAGGCTAGTTTTTGCACCCTATTCAGAATGGGCAGTTATGGGCCACTATAGAACTATATAGAAAGTCACCTAAAATATCTTTCTTAACTGTCTTATTCCAAAAATAAAAACATTTACAGGCTAGATTTCAATTTCTACTTTCTAAGCAGGCTATAAATGTAATGAGTCGGATGTTAGAAATAGTTTAAGAGTTGGGGGAAAAAGATAGGCGTATGTGATAAGTAAATTCCAAACAATTGACAATTGATGAGAAAAAAAATTAAAGAAGGTTTACGGGAGCATAGATAAGTAAAATATTTCCCACATAGCAAAAATTATTTTATGCGTCAGAGGAATTTGTTACTCTACTCTCTCATTTATGTGTAGTTTAGCTCACTCTTGTATGCAGTTAAACAGCAGCATCAACTACAAGCTGTCAAAAATAGAATACATGTGGGCATATGAGATTAACTTTTTCTTGGCGACAGCAAACAGTTTAGTGCTGTCAATACAATAAAATGCTTGAAACAGGCGTTTTAAAAACTCAGTACATGAAATACATACATTGAAAACGCGAAAAAAATGTATGTGACACCACTGAAATGTTTTGTTTAGATTGTGTTTAATGTGCCAAATCAGATGTCTATTTTGTAGCTATAGCCGTCAAAGTAATTAAGTAGTCGGTTATCTGGATAAGGTTGGTTGGTAGCCTTGTATGTGTTAATAGCATAAGAGTTGTCTTTCGCTTATATTTAATGTTTCTTTTTGTATAGTTGGCTTATTACAGACTTGGATCAAAGTTTTCTTTTTTGCAGTAAAAGAAACGGCTGGCTTTGAAGTACTGAGTTAAAGATTAGAAAAAAAATTTTGAATAATAAGATCAAACTATTCTCATAACAATAGGTTTGTGTTACAAATATTGTCTTCTAAAGCGATTTTCGCAAGAAATGCTTGTATAGAAAACTTCAGCCCTATTTGACTGTCATGCTATGTAGTTCAGACTATAATTTTTCAGTTAAATTTTTATAAAAAATAATTTTTTCCCGTTATCTTTGCTAGTACGTTATCTTACTTCAGCCAATGTCTCCTCTCCACTGAAATTAAAATCATAAAATATTCATTTGACCAAATCAAGACCACCACATGATAACGCGAAATGTCAAGAAATCCTGAAAAAAATAAAAATACAAACAAGCAAAGAAGTTTTAATATGAAAACATTCATTTCTGAGTTTACACAGCAGCAACAGCAGCAGAGACATGTTATAAAGAATCTGAGAAAAAAAAAATCGAAAAGAATGCGTGTCATCATCAGTAACAACTTATAAAATAATAACAACAAACAAGGCCACCTACCCCAGCATATATTGCTGTGTAGGTTTGTTTTTCTTTATATATTTCTCTCCATCACTGCTTGTTTGTTAAATTTAACAGCAGCAACAAAAAGGACACTTTATTTTTACAATTCATTTATTTATACGCGTATATATTGTACAATACACACATACATATATAATTGTACAGTACAAGTGTAAACTATAAACCTTGAGTCACCATTTTCATATCAACGTGTTTTGGATGTGAATATGAGAGTGTAAAAGAGCAAATAAATTTAAAAAAACCGAAATATTCCTGCTCACACACACACACACACTATTACATATACACTTGCTTACAGGCATTCCATACATATGTAATGATTATAAATAAATAAGATTGATGGGCATTAGTATGAGCAAGTGAGTGTTTATGAATAAATATAACACACACACAGACACACATACACATAAACATACTTTTATCTCTTGTCTGCAAGTGTAACGATGTAAAAGGGTTATTTGTACTCTACTCTGTGTACGTGTGAGTATTTGTTACGCGTAAACTATAAAAACACATGTTCTTTGGCTCTTATTGTTGATGCGGCTGATGTTGCCACTGTTGACTGATGATGGCAACCAGTAAACATACACACAAATACAAATATCTTCACACAAACAGCTTTAAATGAATTTTCACTGAGAAACGCATTCATTTTCGTAACATGTGTCTCTTATATCATGCGTAGGAATGTATGTATACGTGTTTATAGAGGATTATTATTATTTTTTTTATAAATTAAAATGTGTAATAGTGTATGTATGTATCTGTATGTTGAAAGTGTAAATATCACGCTTTTTTCCTGTATGGCATGTACAAATTTTCACTCAATTTATTATTTTTTGGGTATGAAAAAAAATGCAATTTATTTTAATTCCTTTTGTTAAATTTATAAGTTTTGCTATAGTTTTCTAGAAAACAAGCGTTTGATTTCTCTATAAAGCGAGAAATATATAATAAAATTTTCGAATCACTTTTTAAAAAGGGTGGTATGAAGGCAATTATTCCGTAGCGTTTTGGAAAAAAAAAATCAATTTCATTTTTAATATAGTCAGAGCTTAGTGCAGACTTTTTCAAACTTACAATCATGCCTTTCAAATACAAATTGTTCACAAGTTTGTCAAAATAGGGTTTTGGTTTTATTATGTCCTCAATGTTCAAGACAATTTTCCACTCACCAATTTTTTAAAGGGTGTTTTTTATAGAGGTATAGAACTTTAAGTTGCAATAAAACAGCGATGGATTATTCGATTGACATGAATTTTATTTATGCGATAGATAATTTTGTGGCATTACATTTTAAATATGATTTCTGGCATATGACCGCCAACGCTGGCGCGCATGTAGTCCAATCTGGACGTCCAATTTTCGAAGAATTTTTCCAACATTTGTGGCCATATATCGGTAATAACACGGCGAATGTTGTCTTCCAAATGATCAAGCGTTTGTGGCTTTACCGCATAGACCAATGACTTTACATAGCCCCACAGAAAGTAGTCTAGCGGTGTTATATCTTGGAGGCAAATTCACAGGTCCAAAACGCGAAATTAGGCGGTCAGCAAACGTGTCTTTCAATAAATCTATTGTGGCACGAGCTGTGTGACATGTTGCGCCGTCTTATTGAAACCACATCTGCTGGATATCATGGTTATTCAATTCAGGAATGAAAAAGTTGGTAATCATGGCTGTATATCGATCATCATTGACTGTTACGTTCTGGCCACCATCGTTTTTGAAAAAGTACGGATTCCACCAGCCCATAAAGCGCACCAAACAGCCAGTTTTTCTGGATGTAACGGTGTTTCCACATACACTTGAGGATTACCTTCACTCCGAATCCTGCAGTTTTGTTTGTTGACGTAGCCATTCAACCAGAAGTGCGCTTCATAGCTGAACAAAAATCGCTTATGAAAATTGAAACAAAATTCACTTATGAAAATTGAAAATTGCACTATTTGCAAGCGTTATTCAGGCGTGAGTCTATTAATGATGAATTGCCAAATCAAACTGAGAATAAATCACTTGACTGCTGTTAAATCGGTCGCCATCTTGAAAAGTAATGCCAACTTAAAATTCTATACCTATATAAAAAACACGCTTTATTTGAACTCAGACAATAGTTGAAAAGCGCTAAATGGATTTCTTCTTAATGACTATAGGCACGTAGGAAACCATGCGTTACATTCAAAAAAAACACATTTTTTTCGCTAAATTGGTTCACTTTTACTTAAAACCTTAGCAGAAAGATCACGTTATGAAACTGATCATATTTAAAAAAAAATTCTTTTCATATACGTCAACACAGTGCGACAAAAAAGAAAAAAAAATTGAAATATCTTTTATATTAGATTTATATTGAGTTATGAATAAAATGAGACTTAATGTTTAGAAATCCATTGGAAATTGACGGAGTTATTAAATATTTTAATAAAGCAACTCATAAAAAAACATTGAAGTTTGTTTAAAAATGTAAGGTGACTCTGGAGGAGATGGTGATACATACAACGTTTACCCTCAAATAGGTTCTTGGACTGCATGGAAAATGAATTTGCTCACACAGGTACCACCTCTTTTATATAAGTAACGGTTCGAAAGTTTACAGTTTCGGAAGAACGGTCTGTGGCCTATTCTGTTTACCAGGCGGTACAAGATATTGCAGTTTAGGTCGCCTTAGTTGGGCGGCGTTGTAGCTGTGCGTGATTTTGGACTCTATATGACTATTTGGAAAGGCTCTATATGTCTTCTATATTTGCATTAGGGCCTTCGAAAAAAATAGGCTCTTAAATCCCATGCCCTATATTGGATATACACCGCAATCTGACGCTATTGTCTGATGAGAGGTGGCGGATATTGGGTCATATCTGATCATTCTGCATAGAGTGCAGAGGCTAGCCAGTCTTGAAATCACTGGTGTCATGAGCTTGGCTCCTCAGACTGCTCTGGAGATAACGCTGAGCATACCACCCCTGAATATTTTTGTTAAATATGTCTGCACTTAGAATCAGGGAGTTAGGTGGACTGAGCACATTCACATTGGATATGGTAACATTTCACAGAAAGCCGAACCTGAAACGTGGGACACATTAGGAACTGCCTAGTCTGAATTTCGATAAATGGGCTGGCGGATCTGTCCTCCGTGATGACACAGTCGCGGTCTATATATAGGACAGAAATGGGTATATGGTCGGCTTACTACTCTGATAATCTAAACCTCAAGGTTTCCTCTAGACTACCCAATGTTTTCAGGCGCAGGTTTACACTATAGAGAGGGCCTCTAGACATATCTAGGAATTAAATCTCGAGGTCTCAAGGCCTATAGGATCTATTTAGACAGCCTCGCCGCAATCAGTGCTCTAGTACATGCATTGGCTCACTGGTCCAACTGAGTTATGCAGGCATCTTTTTTCCTTTTTTTTCTCCGTCACTCCTCTAGGAAGCAGATTGGCTTTCCACAAAGCATCCATTGATTAGATGATTAATCCACTGTAGCTTTGCCCATATGATTTTGCATAGTGCTGAAGATAGTTGATAACTGGTGGTGATATTTACTATAGCATTGTAATTTTTTCCCAATAGGTGACATGTTTTCCTGTTCATTCGTCTGATGTTTGTTATCATCGCCAAAGGTATACGGGATTTTTTTAGATGGAGTTGTTTGTATGGAAGTTGTAGCCTCTTTATTAATCATTTGAAACCACAATTAAATTTTTCTTCGTCATGTCGTCTGCTGAGATTGAAACCTCTGTCGTTTGTGTTGTTATGCATGAAATTGAAACTAAAAAGATCTGACTAAACATTGTTAGAGTAAGAACATAAGAAGTGTTAGAAGCAGTAACCTCATGAACATGGAATTAGAATTAGTAGAGACTGATCGAATATATTTTCTGACATTGCTTGGTCAAAGAAGATTCTTGCCCAAAATGCGCCACCTTAATCCCAACAAAAGCAGGACAAGTATGCAAAGGTCTCAACACTCACCCGACTCAATACAAATTATTCTACAAACTGTGAACTCAAGCCAAAGTTTTTCGTCAAAATGTTGACCACCCTTCAAAAGTTGGATCTCTACAATTTTAGCATTTTACCCGTTCTGTTCCCATCATGGTTTTCCAATAGGAGCCTTATGGTTCTGCTTACTGTATAATTCTACTAACAACTCTCACGAGTTCCTCAGGGCCATTATTTCAGCTCACACTGTGTCGACTCCAGCTCACTCCACCTGATTAAGAAATTACAAAATATTATAGAAACATGTTTCAGTTTATGGTCGACTTTGAGCAAAAGCTGCACTTAGGGTAGCTGTTCCATAGAATTAAGTAGGTTTTACGGTCTATTTCTTTCCTCGAGATGAGCTGACCATATTTATTACTCAAGGGACTTTGGTCAGCCACTTCTTAAACTTTAAAACTGATGATAAGCTTTGTAATAACCTGGTGGGCGGTGTGGTCTCTTTCAAAGAGCGTCTCTCAGTATACTTGGTGCTGCATTAAAATATACAATAAGCGCGGAACTAGCCATTTGTGTTTGTAATACTTTAAGTCCTAA
Source organism: Wohlfahrtia magnifica (assembly GCA_023159175.1). Classification (NCBI taxonomy): domain Eukaryota; kingdom Metazoa; phylum Arthropoda; class Insecta; order Diptera; family Sarcophagidae; genus Wohlfahrtia; species Wohlfahrtia magnifica. The sequence goes on along the minus strand of JAKWBJ010000483.1, from coordinate 11,898,314 downwards.
CCTTACCAGACTATCCTTATAATATTGATATTGATGACTTCACAAAATGGAAAAAAAAACATTTTTAAAAAACCATCTTACAATGACATTAAAAAACGTATTGTCATGGTCATGGTTCAATCATGTTATTGCTAAAGAAAAACCCAAATTTTATGGCATAACGCAAAACATGATGAAACAGATAAAGACGATGAATTTCTCTTACGCGGTATTTATATTTTTACACACACACAGACACTTACAAAACTTTAATAAGCGTCCTTGAGGTCCTTAACAAAAATATGCTTATTTTGTATTAAAAAGGCATTTATTCTTTAAAAAATAAAATATAAAAGTATTTTATAGAAACAAAATTAATCTATTGATGAAGATTGATGATATTTTTATATACAAACGCAATAAATATGAATGTGAAATAAATATTTTGTTGTATTGGAAGCCACTTGTTAAGAAAACCAATAAATTTGTAGAAAATTCAAGGAGTGCTGTCTTTAAGTAGAGTGATGGATTAGAGCTGAAGAATTCATATTTATTCGTACAATTTATATAAAATTTTTAAATAAATATTGAAAAAAAAAATCGAAATAATAACCCTCATATTCATAAAAAAATATGTGTTTGAAATCTACATGTGTGAAGAAAAATTTGTACGAAAAATTGTTTAATACATAAATTACATGTCAAACTAATTTTATGTTTTACGAATATGGGGGTAAATATATTCGGGTCAGATATTAAATTTTTCATAATATATCAACTTTAAATATTTAATTTTTAAAAGTGTTTTCCTAAAGAAAATATAAAAATTGTTTAATTTTTTATGCTGATTATTAAGAGGTGATTTTTTAACTGTTTGGATTTGGAAAATTAAAGAAACGCAGAAAGTTTGCAAAAGTGAATGAAATATTTATTTGGGGCTATAAACGAATTCTTGCCATTTAGTTTTTTTTTTATTATTTCATAAAAGTGTTGCCTGCGGCTACTCTGTATGTATGTGTGTAAGCTCCAATTTTTGTATACATTTTCCAGCATTTCGAGCGGTATTTTACCAATGGCAGCCCTAATGTTATTTTTCTGACTCTGTATACGAGAGACTATGCGTATCCCCAGACAACCTGGTCTAGTGAGGTCAAACCGCACGAAATTGGCGGCTACAAAACGTGAGATTAATTTCTCAGCAATCCCACCTCTCAATAGATTCATGGTATCACTTGCCGTATTCATGTGCGCCGTTTTCTTGAAACTACATGTCAAACAAAAGCAATCATTCCGTTTCCGTTACCTTGCTTCACTGACGTTGTGGTTTTTGTCGTTGAAGTAAAACGTACTGAACAGTGCATCTTTCAGCGTGCATTGGCAGCTTTTGAACTGTGTCTGGTTGCTCTTTAAATAAAATGCGGCAGTTCTGTTTGTTGACGTACATTTTTAGGTAAAAATAAGCTTGGCCGCTGAAGAAATAATTACTCTTCGATCATTATTTGTCTAAGAGTGTGAGTACAAAACAAAAGAGAAAATTCGCTCAGAGCAACTCTTTGCCTCTCGATGCTATACAGTCACCCCAAGTAACACTCCATCCTTTAGCACTCCATCCATTGTTGACATGAAGTCAAGAGCAAGAAAGCTTAATGAATCACTTTTTAGCTAATGAAATTGAAGTTGGTAGCTTGAACTGAAATCCGCAATAAGCGGTTTTTGGCTATTAGCGAAGAATTTTCGAAACAGAAATATTTGTTTTTGCCGAACAAAAATGCCTAACAGAACACAGAGAATTGCTGCTCATTTCATAAAACTTTTGTTCCTCCTTAATTCACATATTATTCTTATTCTCTTGCTTTAATTCGTCACTGAAACAGCGACGAATGACCGTGCGTAGCGATTTTCTTTTAATTTGATTTTTTTATAATTTTATTTATTTTCTTGTTCCTTGCTTTGAGTTGTCACTGAAATAGCGACGAATGAACAAGCGTAGCGGGTATATGCAGATTTTTTTGTTTTTTTTTTAATATTCTTTTCTTTCTTGTTTCTTTAAAGCAGTGACAGGCAAACTAATATTAAAGCATTTTACAGTAATTTGAAAGTCTCTTACTCAAACCACTTTGCACTGCATTTTTCAACATTTTTTCTCTTCACTTCTCTGTTTATTTTTTGCTTGTTTTTTTGCCAATGCATATGAGTACGTACGTGCGAAAAGAGAAGAGCAGCTCTTTGCCTGTAGATGCTTCAAGGAAATAATATCTTTCGTTTTTAGTATTGAGAGGCGCCAAAAAAGAAACTGCGGAAATCAATACTCGTTTTCGAACGTTTTATCAGAGAAATGCTTGGCAAACATTTGAAGGGGATGTTATTATCGAATTTCTTGGTCCACCGGGTGTAAATAGCACATAGTACTTATCAAGTTTTTCTATGGCAGTTTTTTACCGCAAAAACCAAAAAGGAAATTCCAATTTCCTACAGTTTTCTTCAAAATTAAGTTGTTTGTCTAATTTTAATGGATTTTGACTTTTTTGCTTATACTCATGCATGATAATCTAACTATACTGTAAACAGGTACTATACGTTCTATCATCATTTTCATTCTTTAAAGACTGCATTACACTGAAAATCAATAGTTCTTAAAGCAAATAAGCTTTGAAAGATGCCATAGTTCTTTCTTTAATTTATTATTGTGTTTGGCTTCTTCATTATGGCCATAACAAAGTTATTTAGCCATTTTCGCTGGATAATATATATTCTTAACATATAATTCGCATGTCCTTTAGTCTTTTACTCCCATACTATAATACTCAACGTATTAAGATAAAATTAATTTTTATTTAACTTTTCTGCTTGTCCGCCGCAATCTCCAGCGTCGTGTATGTAAGAAAACCAATATTAACATCATTTCGAAGTTCATTAAACTTAAATTACATTTCATTTAAACTATACTACGACTACAACTACAACTGCTACTATATAGGCTGGACAAGCCAGCAATAAACCAACTGACAGCAGTCTTTCATGCCATTACGCAGTCGTTCTGTCGTTATATCGGTCGTTCGGTAGTTGTAAATAAAACCAAAAAAAGGAAAAAAAGAAAAAAAAATAATTAAAAACTTACCGCCTTTAACTTGACAGCATAAAAACAGTTCATAGCCTTCACGAAATGGGCCGGCAGTCTGTGTCTGGTTAATTTCTTTGCCTTGAGCATCAAATATACGAGGCTCTTCGGGAGGAACTATAAAAATATTGTGGGGAAAGAAGGCAGAAAAATTACTCAAAAAATAAATAACAAACTAAGCAAAGTAATCAGATATTTAATAAAAACCCTATATATACGAACAATTTATTTTTAAAGAACAAACACTATATTGAAACATTAAGGGGAGGAGGAAGAGAGAAAGGCACACATATTTTCATTGTTACCAGGTCTTAGAAAGAGTGTATCCTTGAGATAAAACCCAAACAAATAAAAACAAAATTAACAACAAAAAAATAAATCACAAGTGAAATTGTATACTCTTTAGTATGTGTCTGTGTAAGGGCATCATGTATCAGTGTACGAGGGCAGTTGAATAATTATACGATTTTGTGATATCTATATAACAAAATTTCTCAAGAGCTTCAAAAAAGAACTTTGTGATAAAGAAGAACAAATAAATTTGTAGTCCCAATACGTAAAGTACAACTATTTTTGTTGTAAATAAACTACGAAAACCTTTAAATGAAAAAGCCAACCCGGGTTGTTTTAAATATAATAGCCAATAAAACCCGGGTGGGTTTAATTGGGTTAGCCAGTGCGTTGGCAACCCTGGCGAACAATGACAAGGAATGAGTGACATTTGAATATGTTCCGGACGGTACGTTCGTACAAGAACATCCAGACTTTGGCTTCGAATTGAACCTGAGGTTCATACTGAAGGGACACGGCTCGTTCAAAGCATTTTTCCACCGAATTGGCCGGACTGAATCTGCGCACTGCCGGTGTGCGCTGGGGATTCAGACTATGATAACGTTATGAGTTTAGATAGTATTGGTATCACACATACTGAGGGGATATGGGATTTCAGTAGGGTTTTGTTGAAGGTTCGTACGTATTGTAGATTTGGCGCTTTTGTCCTGGAGGTATTTAGGCATAGAAGGACAGCACTGTTAGCAGAGCTTCAACCTGCACCGCTATTTAGTGGTCTCCTGGTCAGTCTTTCTAGCTCGGTTGCGTGGTGTGCTGATAGTTGGTGTTTGCTGCTCAATGTTTGCTGTTCAAGTATGTAGGTGCCGACCATGGTGTGGTGTTGTATACTAGTCTGTCCTTGACTGATTGCACTTTTGTTTTTATGTATTGTGTCCGTGTCACTTAGAGTTCCCCGTGAGTATGGCTCCGTTGATTGTTGTGTTGTTGAGTGTTTTATGTTTGTAATTTTTCATCATGGCCACCAGTCCGCAGTCTTTTGGGACTTACACTGGTAGTAGAATTTATACTACGAAGACTGACCGTAGGCTTAATTCTGGTACCACAGGTGTCGGGAGCCCCAGGCATCTTGGTCCCTGCCCGACTGCAGTGAGGTCCCCTTGTAGAACCAATGACCCAAATCGCAGGAACAGCTATGCTGGCTCGGTGTGGAGTTAAGTTCTTAACCGGGTGCCGTGACCCATAGATCGGTAGGAGTTTAGATAATCTTTGACACCTCACCTTGGTGGAGTTCATGTCCAAATAACATGGCTTCGGATTGGTACTCACTGTTGATTTTAATCACTCGTGCTTTGGCACCATGAGGTAAAGTTCTAGGGCAGGTAATCACGTAAAGTAACTGACTTTATCACTTATATAGGATCTTTACCTCTGCATACAATCATATGTAGGCGAGCTACAGCAGATTAGTCATCTACTAAGCTTCAAGTCAACTACTAAAACTGAACTCCCTAGTGGAGTGACGGAAAAAAAAGAGTTTTAGACGAAATAAGTCCAGTAAAAGACAAGAGATAACAAAGCTATTGCTCTTTATATACCAAACCTCTGGCAGTTATTAAGCTACCCTCGTGCTTAATAAAGTGCGTGTGTAAGGACATCTTTGAAAGTATTAGTACGTGCATGTTATGCGTGTTCCTGTGTTAAGGTTGCGTCTTTTTCATTTTGTTTATTTTGGTCTTTTTTTGTTTGAAATTCTTGTCTATCTGGTGTGACTTGTCGTGAGGGCCTTCGTGTGTCTAGTGTGTCATGTGCGTAATCACAATTTCACTCTTTTCACGTACTTTTAAACACGCAACCATTGCTTTATCTTTCATTCATTTTTCTTTTTGTTTTCTTTTGCTTTCATAGCTTTAAAAAAATAAGTTAAACTAACAATAACAACTAAACTAAAACTTAAAAAATATCTGTTTTTGTTATAATAATAAGAGGAGAGAAAGAAAAAAAAGTTTGATTTTGTCCAAATAAGAAAAAGTAAGTAAAACTTTACTTTACTGGTAACTATCAAAACTTTTTCTTTCATTTTTTTCCTCCACACTTTTGCTAATTTTATTGTTGGCTTTTTCAAGTTTGTGGTGTTTGCGTGAGTTTTGAAAAAGGTAGGGGAGAAAAAAACTATAAAGAACGTGATGAAAAGTGTCTTTTTTTAATTTTCTCTTGTTTATTAGTTTTTGGAAAATAAACGAAAAGCTCGAAAGCAAACAAATGTCCTTTTTTGCCAAACACTTGCTAATAAACCATATCACAAGGGTGTTAAAGGGTTTTATTTGTTTAAGCTAAACAGGGATTTCTTAGACTCTAAGCAGGTATAGATGGAAAGATAGATACTTTGTATTTCCTTTTTTTAATTTCCCTGGCATATACGTATTATAAGAACAATTATTTTAATTTAGGTTTTCTTACGAAAAAAACTTACCAACTAAAGTTAAATTAATTCTATAGTTACGCGTTGGAAAATTAAAGAAATCTATTCTACAGCGATAGACACCACCATCGGTGGGCTTAACATCTCTGATCTGTAGACGAGAATCCTTGGGATTATCGCCAATTGAAAAGAATAAACGTTGACCCAAATCGCTAGCTATGGCTGAATGTGGTGCTAATTTGACATTTCCGCCACGTGAATCCAAACTGTAAGAAAAAAACAAGGACAACATTAAAAATATTAATTATAAGCAATTAAAAGGAAATTAAATGAATATTAAAAAAAAGGATAAATTTTTTAGTAAAATTTGTTACTGCGATGGCAGCAGCTATTATGACACGAATTTTTAAAATTTTTTCCCAAATGCAATAAAAGCGTTTATATGAGTTTAGGCGACATACACACACAGTCTGTTTTAAGTTTTAAGTGTATGCGTGTTTATCATAAATTACAGCAATTTATTTTCAAGTTGCAATTTACTGTTGCCGTTGTGTGTTGCTCTTTTGTTGCCGCTATTTGATGAACGTTTTCAATTTTAATTTGTTTCTTTTGCTTTAACTCTGCATTAAAGTTTTTTTTTAAACTCTTTTGTTTTTTGAGTAAAAATTAATGTTTATAACGTGTTTTGTTGTAGTTTATTATTATCCTGGTTTAAAAAGTCAAGTAAAATATTTAACAACAACAGAAACGACCAGCTATACTTCAATCAAAAACATGCAACATACTTGGCTACACAAATGCAAGCATATAAACAAACACACGCACATACACCATATTGAAGTAAAACAGTTGTGTTGGAAATTACAGCACAATTCTTATTTATGAAAATTAGTTTTTTATTCACTCCAAATAAAATGCATAATTTCAAAAAGAACTTCTTTCTTTGACCAAAATTTTGTAATAACGTAACATAATGTTACATTAAAGGGTCTAATAGTAACTAAAGGTCCAATTTTTAAGCACATTATTGATTGTGTGCAGCTGTATTTCACCAATGCCTTCACGAATATTGTCCTTTAAAGCGTCAATTGTCTCTGGCTTGTTGGTGTAACACTTATCTTTGACGGCACCCCACAAATAAGAGTCCAACGGTATCAAATCGCAGCTCCAAGGTGGCCAAATGACATCAGCTCTGCTGCTGATAATGAGATCTTCAAAAACAGGGCGCAAAACATCGAGTGTAGCTTCGGCTGTGTGGCACGTAGCGCCATCCTGTTGAAACCAAAGGTTGCCAATATCCTCCTCTTCAATTTTTGTGAACAAAAATTCGTTCACCATGACCCGATAACGATCGCCATTGACTGTAACGGCCACTCCATGGTCATTTTCGAAGAAAAATGGCTCAATTATGCCTCTGCACTAAAATCCGCACCAAACAGTGACTTGTCTTGGGTGTATCGGCTTTTCAATGTATGCGTGCGGGTTTTCTGTGCCCTAAATGCAAAATTTTGCTTGTTTACATACCCGCCAAGATCAAAATGAGCTTCATCTGAACACATCGCACACATTCTGCAACATTACCATGATTTTCAAAGTCATGTCGCAATATTTCCCAGCGTTGTTCAAGCGTATACACAACCATATTCGTTCAGCGGAAGGATAAAACTAATTATCTGTCAAATCAGACATGTGCTAAGTGTTACCATTCATTAAATAAGCACTAGTTTAAAAAAAAAACGTTAGATGGCGGACCCGATATAAGGACACAACTACAACTTACAACATCCACCCTTATCGTGGCTGCCAAGTCGTAGTCGTTTTTCGACATTTTTGTAATATTAGGTCTGCTTTAAAAAAAAAATACATAAAATTTTGATAAATATATGAAATCTTTATGTCAGTGGATAGAACGATCTGTATACTTCAATGTTTAAAGATGATATTACGGAAATGTTGACGACAGCGATGCCTCAAATGGTTCTTACGCTGGGTCCAATGTTGACATACTCTCTCCAACATATCGGCCGGTATCTCAACAAAAAATCCTTCAATATTGACTTCCAGTACGTCAACCGTTGGGGGCTTGTCCCTATAGACATGAGCCTTAACATAGCCCCACAAAAAATATTCTAAAGGCGTTAAATAGCACGATCTGGGCGGCCAATTGAGCGGCCTCAACTCTCGATTGGCCTATTGTGTGGCATGTGGCACCGGCTTGTTTAAACCACCTGTCAGGAAAGTTCAGCTCTTCCATTTTGTACCTGCCTTCATCGTTTTTGAAAAAGTACTGTCCAATGATGCCTCAGGCCCATAATCCACACCAAACAGTGCACTTTTCGTGATGCATTGGCAGTTCTTGCAATGCTTCTGGCTGCATTTCACCCAAAAAACGGCAATTTTACTTGTTCCATTCAACTAGAAATGAGCTTTGTTGCTGCACACAAATTTCTGCTAAAAAAGTTGATCATCATGAATTTTGATAATAAAATTCAATAAAATGCAAGCATTGTGAAATCACGTTTAAATTATAGACCCAGCTGAACATGTTTGACAGTAAAATGTTACATGAAAACAGCTGAGCTGCCAAAAGGAAAGTTGCAAAAAATCACTCGATAAATTTAAAAAAAATTTTGCATGTTTTCTAGAGCAATAATGTCGAAATACGATAACGAATACGCTAATGAAACAATAACCCAGAAGAACAAAGCAGACTAAGTATGTAAAAACAAATAACAATGTTCTTATGCACGTGACATGGAATATTAGTAATTCTCATCGAGTTAATTTAATTATTTCTATAAAAGCCTTAGTTTTGGTCAACGAATATCGTCAAATACATGTTAAGGAAAAAATCATTAAAATCGTCAAATCGTGGTGCATTAAAGCGAAGTTTTAAAAGCAAATCAGCCCTCATGGAGAAACTTAAATCCTCTGCCTGTTTGAAGTCCTAACGGAAGCTTGACTACCTCGATCTATGTTTCTGTCGACCTTTTTCTTGATACCCATATCTCGGGTGGTTTTGACAACCAAGCCACTGCATCCACATATGGGCGTAACTTTTTTATTTAGGAATCTGGCTAAATCATCGTGACTGAATGGCACTATTTCGGCTGGTGTTCTTCCCTGGTTGTTGACTTTCTGTAATGCGTGTCTTGGTCTCATATATACTACCTTTGTATTAGAGAAATGCCAAGGTGGTGTTTACTTTCAAATTGGAAAGCGCATCACACACTAATCCAAAGGACTTTAGACTAATCAGTTGCAGTAACTTTAACTTAAAGATGTTGGATGTAAACCAGAATACACGAGCGCCTATTTAGAAGCAAAAATGATCTTAGAATACCAGGAATCAAATTAGTATTATGAGAAGAAGTTTATTAAAACAGTGAAATAGTGAAAGCGGGTAAAATTCACGAAATTATAAATATGTTCTCTTCAAATTCCTTATGCTATATTTTTATTTTCCTCTTTAGTACTATTTTTCTCTTGCCTATTGAAAAATGGATTTGCTGTTCAAAAATAGCAAATATGACTTTATTTGGCGTAAACTGTTGGCTGCATGAAAAATTTAGATTTTCGTTTTAAGAGCCACAATTACATTTATATTAAATACCGTTATTAACATGATTGTTGTTGTTATTTTTATTGCTACCTCACTTCAGTGCTTAAATTGCTCAAAAACGGCTACGGCTACAATGAAGGCAGTAAACCCTTAAGCCAAGCACTTAGAAAAAATAAGCAGACTATGGATTTAAAAAACAAAGCTTTTTACATTGATGCAAGAAATTATAGCTGAAGTATTAACAACGGAACGTAGTGAACCTACTTTGAATAAAAAAAAGTATTTGTCATCAGTAACACCGACTGTACAGCAACCTCTTACTTACTTATTCCGGATCTCTTTCTAAATTACAGAGTAGAGGTTTTATAGACTTCTCCTTGTGGCGCTCCTTGTTAACTGCATCAATTCTGGTTTTTCTTTTTCTTCCTCAGCTTCGCATCGCTATAAGACATGCTTTCATAGCATGTTTAGGCAAGCTTTGCTATGTTTTTTTTGTAAATGTCCTCGATTCACTTCTATATGTAAGTTAAATACCGCAAGTTTGGTACCTATTGTTACTTTTCTATTGCGGATGAAATTTTTGTTCATTTACACTTGACGCTATTTTGTGATTGCAGCTCTTGCAAGCCTTACACTTATCCTAGATAGCACTTTTTTCGGCGTTATAATCCGATGTATATATGGTGTTTACTTTTAATGCGACTTATACGCTTGCTTTGTATTTTATGAGTGATGCGAAAACCTAGCCATTGCTTGTGCGAAAGTATAATGTTGCGTTAAAGATTTTCCGCGTTGTGCGCTAATAAGGTCACATTGTCTGCATTGCGATTTTTACAGGTTGCAGTTTTTAATTTCCGACTATCATTGTAGCGAATGATTCCTTGCACTTTCTTGTATTATAGTAAGGGCCCCGAATATCGCCCTGTCTAACCACTTGAGTTGTAATGCATTGTTCAAAAATAGCATTTCCAGTTCTTACATAATTACGGCAGATATTTGTTAACATTTCTTCTACGCAGCACCTTCCATATTTTATGACATTTGACACAGTCGAAAGCCTTCTCCTGGTATATAAAACAGCTTGTTGAATTCGTTGATTTTTTCCGATCTGTCGTGAATATTAATGCGTTCCACGATTAGGCATGAAACCAGACTATTACTCTTCGAGCTGGTGCTCAATTTGGCTCTTGAGTTTTTCTGCTAGTAATCTGGAGTAAACAATAACAGCAGGATTTACTAAGGCCATTTGCCAGACGCAAAGTATTGTGGCCTGCTTCTATGCTGCATTTGTCACGAAATGAAGCATAGTTTGCTCTTCTTCCCCCACGTAATTCAGAAGTTCCGGAATAACACCAGCATATCCTGCTATTTTTTATTTTGCATAGACCCTGTCATTTGTCACTGTTCTCTCATCCTCTAGGCCTAGAGAGTTTTCTTCTACCACGGGGGTGCTCTCGCCATTCAATAGTTCTTTGAAGTATTCGAGCTAACGTGTCATTATCTTATTATTGTCTCTCAATAGATTTCCTTCGTAACTGCGCATACATTTCTGGGTCCACTCCTTTGGCTTCTGGTTTTGTTTTGTAGTTTTCATCCATAAAATGTGTCAACTCTTCTCATGCTTCCGATTTTGATAGATGAACTGGTTCCTTTACTGTCTTATGCGTTTTCTCTTATAGTGTAATTTTCATCAGCTTAATTTTGTAGATCATCATCTTACCACCTAGTGGCTATCACATGTTGGCCATCCATTTTTGCTAAGTTTTTGAATTCAATACAGATTATTTCTACATTATCCGTTGATGTGAACGATCGTATTTAGTCATACTTATCAGACACTCTTCCATGATATTGATCCCGAGTCGTACCGGATTTTAGTTTTGATATCTTAATTTGTATCTTCAATTTTCATAGTCGGGTCTTCTTATTTGCAGACTTTTCGAATGCTCTACAGAATACCACTGAGTAATGGTGGCTTCCTTTTTCAGACCCGTGCTCTATCGTCTCGTCATCTTGATAGCACTGGTCTACAAAAACAAAAACTTTCCTCGCCTTTAAATAAAACTATATGGGACGAAAAATTTGCCACGCCCATAAAATTTGAGCACAATGGAAAAAACTGAGAACGGATTTGAATTCAGCGCATCAAAATCATTATATTCCATAAAGTTTTATTTAAAGGCCTCTTTTGCTGTAGACCAATGTAATGGGTTTCTCCTTATGATGATAGAGTCTATTACCGACATTTGTTTTTTAGCGGCTTCTTTTCTAGTGTATCTATGAATGTTTTTATGTGGGAATATTGTTTTTGCTATAGAAAGTTTGTCTGAGATGCAGGGTTGTAGTATGTCTTCTCCATATCTGCCTATTACATTCTCTTAGTTCTCGGGTTTACTGCGAACTCTTCCATTCAAATCTTCTAACAGGATAACATACAATATATCGTTAATCGGGTTCTGAAGCTTGACTGCCACCGCAATATGCAAAAAATATAAGATGAAATTAAATGACTTTCAGAAAAATATTTAAAACAAGTATTTAAAAAAATTTTGAACTTCTACTGCCTCACATCACATCGGTATGGAAGGAGAAGATGCTGCCGCCTACGTGGAAGGAGGGTATCATTGTAAAGTTATCAAAAAGTGAGGACTTAAAAGACTGTAATAATTGGAGAGTAATTACTCTACTTAACACCATATATGAGATACTTGCAGTCAGATAAGACACTCAATAGAATAGACAATATACTGCGAGACGAACAAGCTGGCTTCAGACCGAATAGAAGTTGCGTAGATCAGGCTAACACCTTACGAATAATCATTGGACAGTTCATAGAATGGCGTACCCCCTGTATCTACTGTTCGTCGATTTCAAGAAAGCGTTTGATACCATCAGGCGAGCGGCTATATAGAAAGCACTAAGAACCAAAGGAGTACCACAGTCGATAATTCGAATAATTAGAGAGATGTATGATATACGATGTATTTCAGTTCTTCACAACTGGAACATCAGCCAACCATTCCACCCACACCAATGCTGGAGTTAAACAAAGCATGGATGACATAATAAGTAAAGTCTGTTCGAAAAGAATAGGAATCACATGGAGTTTATCACACCAATTTGAAGACTTGGACTATGCAGATGACATTTGTCTACTCTCGCATAAGATTTCCAATATGCAGTCGAAACTAGAGAACCTAGAAAGACTGGCTCGTAGTGTTGGACTTGAGATAAACATCAAGAAAAGCAGGGCCATGACAATAAATAATACGAGCATGGAAAACATCATGCTACAAGGTAAACCAGGCGAGTATATAGATAGCTCCTGCTATCTAGGATGTCCGATGACTACAAGCGGTGGAGCAGAAACAGACGTAGATAACAGGCTCAATAAAGCGAGAGCGGCATTTGGACGAACGCAGTCAGTATGGAGAAGCTCACATATATCCAGATGGACTAAGCTCAGAATATGTGTTAAGTCCGTACTGCTGTATGGCAGTGAAAACTGGCTTGTATCGAATAACATCACACAGAAACTCCAGGTATTCATTAACAAGTACCTCAGAATCATATGCAGAATATTTTTGCCTAATACAGAACTGAAACAGATAAGGAAAAGAAAGTGGGGATGGATCGGTCACTCCATCCGAAAAAGTCCAGAGAGTCCCACCAGAATGTCACTCGAGTGGATTCCTTAAGGTTCAAGAAATCGTGGTCGACTAAAAAATACCTGGAGAGGCACAATTATCCAAGAACTGAGACAGAGCCTAATATGGGAGGAGGCAAAGTCAGCAGGAGTAAACCGTGTTACATGGAAAAGCATTGCTCTCCAGATGGGTAACGGGAAAAAATATTAAAATTTATTAGCCAATTGCATATAAAATGACAGTTACGAACAAGAGGCTACTAACGAGAACTCATGTGTTAGACCTTCCATTCTTATCTTAATTTAAAATTGTACTTTTTTTAAATAAATAAATGTTACAATGTTGCACAAATGTTATCGAGTAACTTAACATAAGCAAATAAGCAATATTGTGCAACAAAAGTTCCCTCCTTTAATATCCCTCATCCCCTGTACGTTTCTTCATGCTACTTACTAGCTCATAATTTAAAAACTAAAATATTTCCCTACTCTACTCCAATGCAATTAATATTTCAAAGAGACTTGTATTAAATATATTTTTTTTTACTTATTTTATCGCATTTCCACTTCTAATTCGGTTTGTTTTCACTTCACGCGAATCAAGTGAATATGAATATAAATAATGATTTTAAATCCTAATTGCCGGTTATTAAATGTTTTAAATTTTCACATTTTTAATGAAACAAATGAATTTTAATGAAATGGGAGAGAAACAGCTAAAAACACTTCTGGAAACATGCAATGCACTCTGCTAATATTTTTCATATTTTTGTTTTCAAATGGTATAGGGAACCATAGAGAACTTTACTAAGATTACAATACTTTCCAGAAAAAACAACTGAATAATTAAAGTTAAAGTTTAAAACATGTGTTATTCCTCTGAAGTCAGAATTTTTTTAATGGAAAAGATATTCGTTAATGGTCATACTCCTATTAGATGGTTTCCTTTTAGCATTCCATTTCTACATGCCGGAAACTAACCGGATGATTAGTTGCCAATGACTGCTGTAGTTTTTTTTTTTTTTTTTTTTTTTTTTTTTTTTTGAATTATTAAAATAAATTAAGGCTTTTTAGGCAAATATGTCAAAAATAATATAAAAGGGAATTATTACAAACATACATACTTATGGTGAAAAATATTTAAAAAGAAACACGAACGTCACGCATATATTAATGCAGCATGCAACACTTTAAAAATACATAGCAAACTCATAGATTTTTTTCTTTTCTATAATTGAATATATTTATTTTACTTTCTCTTTTTTGGTTTAATAACTACGACACAATTGGAAATGTTCAAGGAAAATCAATTGTTCTATATGGACGTTAAGACACCCTAATCCATGCATGATTCTCCCTTTATAAGAATTAATTGACAGAATTTATGATACAAATCAGAAGAATTCCAACTCCAAAACCGATGTTTTGTTAAAGCATCCTTTAACCCCTTAACTTGAGACTTCAAATTAATTAGAGCACACTAAACAGGACAAACTGTGCACACTCGAGATAAATCGGGCGGCGGTGTACCTTAGTCTAAGCTCCCATAAAATGGGACAGTCACAGAGAAGGTGTTGCACCGATTAATTTTACTTCTCATCTTGATGGCTCCTACAGTACCCAAGACCGGGGTGTCCCATGTGTTTTCACAGGGTGCCCTATAATATACAATTGAGCACCCATAGCGGCCCATTGTGATACCACATAGCGCGTTGTCCATAGTCCTGATGATCAAACATAGACACGATACAGACACACTTCCTAAAGTTAGATCGGAAATCAGCCCTACAATCCAATGAAACTGGCTATTAACCAGATGTCAAAGATCAAGAACTCCGATAATCTATTAAGAAATGGAGAGATTAGTGTGAGAAATCTCCGCCGAGCCAGAGGCGGACACTGGCAGATAAAGTAGTCCACGTTCTCCTCCTCCACAGCCACGGCGAAAATCATTTGCAGGTAAGCGCAGCCTTTTTGCATGCTTACTATGACGCAATGATCTGTGAGAATAGAACAGCAGAGAAAATGCTCCGCTGGTCTCGTTTAAATAGCTAATAGGTAAGCTTTCTATCCAACCTGCATCAGGTGTGTCTGGCGATAAAGAAATAGTCTCCTTACGTTCAGGTTCTTTTAGCGTCCAACATATACTTCTGATTAATCACCAGTCTAAAGGAGGTAAGAGGCGAGAATATCAGCAGCACAGTTACCCGGATATCCCTTTGACCAAGAACCCAGATAGGTAGTACATTAAACTGTCGTAATAGTGCTACAAGGGAATCACGGCAGTCCCTGATCAGCCCAGAGTTGAAGGTCCCGAAAGAGAACTGATCGCAGCCCGGCTATCAGACCAGATATATAAGTATATATATTCGGTAGGTGCAGCATTACCACGGATCCACTCTGCTGCATAAGAAATTGTCATCTCTTCGGCCTGAAACACACCGCAGTAGACCGGAAGGCGAAGAGAAACACCAAGGTTAAGCTTCTTGGAAAAAAACTGACAGAGCCAGAGACCCAATCTTCCCTACTAAGACTCATAACACAGAATCCCCCTATACAATTCAGTTTTAGATGAGGCATAGTCGATACCACCCAGTATCAGGGGTTCCTCAGGTAGAATAAAGGAGTGTCGTGAGGGGACAATATGCCAGAGTGATGCGGCCTCTTGTACAGTGTCCGGTAATTATGCTAGAAAGAAGCCCGATCAACCCTCTTCGAAACCCAAAAAAGGAATTTGTGTTTTCCATAGGAAGGACAAAAATTCAGGATATTTTACAGGTAATGATACTGGTTCATCTGTGTTCCATCTTTCTCAGTGCCCATCGATCCATCACACTTGACAACGCACATAGAGGGGTATACACGTCTTCTTACACGAGAGCCAGAGAGGACTTATCAGCAATTGAAATCTCGGATGCTCGTATAACTCGGAATACATACCATTTCAACCTGATTCCGTTCCACACGGCCCAGTGAGGTAATGCAGCTGGGAAGACATTGCGATTTAATCACGTAGAAGTTAAGAAGACTGACTGCAGTGAAACTGTCTGCACAGATCCTAATAGGCTTTGAAGCCTTGAGATTTAATTCCCGCATACGCCTAGCGGCCCTTTTTATAACCTAAGCCTCCGCCTGAAAAACAGTTCAATCACCGAATAGTCTGAGAGAGGACCTGAGGTCCATATCATCAGAGTATAAGCCCGTTTCCCTTTTCAAACCATCAGTGTAGACCGCGACTGTGTCATCTCGGAGGACTCATCTGGCTGCACACTCATCCCTGGAAGGTAGGATACATGGTAAGCTCTATGAAAGTTCAAAGTAGGTAACGTAGGTAAGTAGAAATATTTTTACTGATGAAAATATATTTTTTCTCGAAATGGCAATTAGAAGAGAAAGATAAAAATCGTTGTACGTGTTACAATTGAAATATTCGGCTCTTTTCTGTAATGTGGATCAAAATCTAAAATTAAAATAAATATTTTGGTAAATTTTGTATTTTTTTATTTTTGCCGAGACCATCTTCTAAAATGCGTTCTTCAATAAAAAAAGTGATTTTTTGGCGTTTTTTTTTTTAATTTGTGTGTTAAGGAGTTAAGCCAGTTTCAAATGTTATTATCACACAACATACCACCACTTTCTATGGTAGCGTATTAAAAAAAAAATAATTTAAGTCTAAACACCAATAAAACTTATTTTCCAGCATAAATTTGCTAACAACACGCCTTTGGGGACACCTTGTAATACAATCGAGTATCGTGTAGAATAGTGGCTTAACAATAAATTCCCTATAATTGACGTTTTATGATATTTAGATAACAATCTTTCTAAGGCTTTAGCATTTTAGCATTTTTTTTAATAATTTAGCCTGAAAACAGGGTCAGCATAATACTCGTAAATGCAGAAGGATATGCGGCAAAAATACAAAAAAATAAATAAATAAATAAATACAAAAAATGGAAATAATAATAACCAACTATAATACTATCCAGATAGAGAGAGATAAAGCATAAAAATAATAGAAAAGGAAAGAGATTGAAACTAAAACTAAACATTGTAACCGAGATTTCTTTTGTTAAACTACGAAACGAAACACAATTGAGGATTTACACGTCAAGTGGCAATTTGCAACAGTTTATAACATGCAGCAATAGCAACAACAGCAGTTAATACACCGTTAGTTATCTGCACATACACACTCACACACACATACACATGGAAGCACAGCAACAGCTAAAGCAGCAACAATGTTTTTCAAAATTTTTTTTTTTTTAACGGAAACACCCCAACACGAAGGTTTAGAACTGTATAAATAGACACTTTTAAACGGTAAACCACCATATTTACAACAAAGTGGATTATAATGATGACACAGTCCCTATTTTGTAGTTTGAAAAAATCTTTTTCTCTCTCTCTCTTTCTCTCTCTTTTTCTCTGACACAAATGTATACTTTTCATCATTAGAGCTTAGAAAATACCAGGAAAAGAAAAGTACTGACACCACAGGCACAGGCTTATTTGTTAATAGAAAAATGCATAGAAAAACAACTCTAATACCCGTTAAAATACAAATAAGAATATTATCGTTTGTACAGCCCGACTAGAAGACACCCTACATTACAGTGTAGGTTTTGTAATAATTAATTGTTCGTTTAGAAAATGTTGCCATGACTCAAATCGTCTACGTTTCTATCTTTCAGGCACTCAGTGGTGCTACAAAGCGCCTGTCACTACTAAAAGGATCATCACCGCCGAGCAGAAACCTATATTCAGCCGCACCTTGGTGAAAGTTGTTCTAAAATTACATCCCTAGATATAAACAAGCAGCTATTAGATCTCTTACGGTTGTAAGCTCTAGGCTGTTTGGTGTACATCTCATTTGGGTTCCTGATCACAGGGACATTACGAGTAATTGTTTAGCTGATGAGCCTGTCAGGATGTGCATATTCCCTTCCCAAAGTTACCTTCCCACGAGAGTGGGTGTACCGTTGTCTTTCGTTAAGCTGTCTATTAGGCATAAGTACTTATTGCGCGCTGATGATGCAGAGAGCGAATTTTGCTTCATTGCTCGAATGAATGATAGACGCAACAATCAGTTGTTTAAATTACATCCTTGGAGCATCTCTTCTTCTGTGTCTATTCTCACTGGATATTACGTTATGGGCAAGTACGCGCACAGGCTGCTTTTACCGGCGAATGATTTCTGTCGAAGTTGTAGATTGAATAGGGAAGAGCAGAATGTAACCCACTCTATTTGCCAGTGTCGATTTTCAGCTAGACGTTGATTGCTTACCCTTGGCTTTTCCTTTCTCGATAGCTTATCGGAATTATTGACCGTTGATATCAGGTCAGATTCACAAGATTGTCGGACTAGACTCCGACTTGATTTGTGTGATTGTGGTTCTATGTGGCATCTTTGGATGACTGTCAAGAACTGATACTACAACGGGCTGCTATGTGGAGGTTGCCACCCCCTCCGAAACTAACTTACACTCTAGAATTACTTCGAAGCTCATTTTCTTCGTATTTGAGCATCAAACTAACTAGAGCTAGATAGACTCGATATGGGTCAATAATTGTCATCTTCTTTACTAAGCCCGGCATCCCAGTTTCAAATCCCAGAATGGAAATTAAATATTCACCTCGATTTTCGAATTGTGAAAATAATTAAGAGGCGTTACTTCTTCTGGGAGCATATGGCTTTGCACAAAACATCAATTGATTTGCTTCAGTTTCGTTAATCAGTTGATTATCAAGCTACATAAACAGATGATTAGTTTAGTGTAGCTCACCTCCAAGTGATTTTGTAGTGGTGAAGATCTGTGCTAAGTGGAAGTGTTGATCCTTACTTGGTACTGCCAAGCAGACGTTTAAGGTTCTTCAATGGTTTGGTGCCTTTACCATTGTAGCTCAGGGTTGCTGTAATCCCATTTTCATTTGCTTTTCTGCAATCTTAGTGTAGTTTAAAAGTGGCAAGCTTAGCAAGTTTTTTGGTTAGTTAGCAAGTTTTTTGGTTAACTAGGCAACTAACTTGGAGCGGAGTAGTGAAATGGTTGGAGTGCAGGCACACAACTGCAACGGCTCATGTTCAAATGCCAGCTGGGAACATGACAAAAAGAGGAAAGAGAAAAATGTAGTTGCAGTTTCAAGTGTTTAGAAACAAGACTTCAACCTCCCTCCAGACAATTCCATCTAAAGAAGTCCCTTTCCAGCTTACCTACTGGGTAAAAATTACAATGTTATGTAAGGATCACCACCACTTAGCAAGTAGATTAAGCATCTATTTAGCTTGAAAATCAACTGGATTAATGAAACAGAAACAACATGCTGCCTAGAAGAGTGACAGAAAAAAACTCCATTTGAGAGCTTGTTTCAGTTCCATTAATCAGTTGCTTTTCAAGCTACATAAGCAGATGCTCAATCTACCGAATCTCACCTCTAAGTGATTATGTGCTGGTGAAGATCTTTGCTCAGTGTTGAACCTCACTTTCCATTGCCAAGCAGAGTGTTCTTGGTTTGGCGCTATTCTCTGTGCTGGGTCCAACGATCTTTTCCATTGTAGCTCAGGGTGGCTGTAATCCCATTTTCCTGCGGCCTTAATGTAGTTTTAAAACGGCACTCAAGTGCATTTTAAAGTTAGTAAGTCTTTTGGTTAATTAGGGAACTAACCTATCCCAACCTCCTGCCAAACAGTGTATTCAGAAAGCGGTACGACCAAAAGAATGATAACATCGACCAGATTACACGGAGGCAATGACAAGTGACGGCAGTACTATTACTCAAAGACTTGATGCAGTAAGCCAACAATCACCAGCTTAGCTTCAGAAATAAAGCAGATAAGGAAACTAAGACAAGTAAAAATAATTGAGATACTTTGTGGAAGCCATAGCTCCTATGAAGAAGTAATGGTAGAAAAATGCTTCTTTCGATATCAGAAACTGATTCTAAATAAATTGTTATAAAAAAGCATGGATTTAGGGCTACAGTCCACCTTCACTGTAGTAGGGTGTAATCTTGAATACAATAATTACTATTCGTAGAGATAATTTGTACAGAAAATGCTTAAAGAAGGCAAGAGTTAAACTATATTATCACTCATTACCTTCTCCCTTTACTATTTATTTTTTCAGTTCAATTGTTACTAAAAAACAAAATTGCTTGCTAAAGGAAATCATTAAAATTATTGGAGGAAAACAAAACCCAACTTTATATTCCGCTTCCGCTTTTTATAATTTGGAAACAATTAAGCGGTTATAGAACATTATGTTAATTTTTGTGTTTTTTTTCTCTATTAATAATAATTTGCAAAACATACAAAACAAATTAATAATTAAATATTCAAATTGTTTTTTTAATTAGAAATTGTTTAACTTTTTTTTATCATAATATACATACATGGCAGTGTTTTATAAAAAATAAAATCCAGTAGTAATTACAGGACATATTAGAAAAGCAATTATTCAGTTGCTATTATCGTAGGAATAATTAAAATGACAGCAGAAAATGCGATTAAAGAAGGTTCTTTTAAAAGTTTAAAAAAATAGTTTTAAATTGCTAATATGAGATAAGTAATTTTAATTAAAAACAATTTATACAATTTATAATTAGACGATATAAATTAGATTCTATATTTCAATTTTTACCAAATTTTTTGAAGCCTAATTTAGTTTTAATTTGAATTAGTCCCTGGGTGCACTCACGTAATTCATTAATATTTCAATTTATTTTTGCAAAGTATTGTTACAAAAATTAATCGCCTAAACGAATAAACCAATATTTGTATGTTTAAAGCAATAAACTTTATTATGGAAGTTATTCTTTTGTTTTGTGTCATGGCTAAGATCACCCTGGCAATGCTGTAATTATTTGAACGGTATTACCAAATCAATTTTTTATATTAAACTTTACATTTCAATTAACGTAGCTGGTTAAAAGGTTGTGGATTAAGCTAGAACATTCGAAACTAATGTTAATATACTATAAAAGAGCGCCACATTCTGCACAGTCAGTCGGTCATAATTAAACAGTCTAAGAGTAAAATCGTACTAAGGCGTCAGTAGAAGTGTTGAGTAAATTTGTGCATTAAGTGGAAGTTAAGAAAGCTGGAGACTACAATTTTAATTGTGTAAATAAAAAGACTGTAAAATAATAAATTCGTATCATTTGTTTTATTTAACGCAATTTAAAAGAACTCAAATGTTTTAAAGAGATTAAAACGTAACAATAATGGTTACTGAGATATATAAATTTGTCTATAAGTTTCTACAAATTAAAATGATAACAATGCTGTATAATACTTTTATATGTAGAGAAATGAAGGTACATATTACATTATAACCATAAACACAGAACACTATTATGTTTGCTTCAACTACTGCACACAAGCAATAACAGCTAAATCTGTCATACTATGCAAACATGCGCACAAATATCTGTAAATGCAATTAATCACAAGGTTCTAGAATTCGTTAAGTAAAAGAAGTTTCATGTCCATACTAGAGTTTCTAAAGCTTTTATTGACTAAGTATAAAAAGCACAACACAGTACAGGTGCATAACATGGGCACTAGGTAGGGATGCCACATTCTGGAGAGGAAAAAAGAGTACAAATGCTGAAAAAGACTATATTTTTAAGTATTTTCAATTTCTGCAATAACAGAATCTAGCAAAACTTCACAGTCGATTAATATTCCACTCAGCGCATCTGAACAAATAGCTTCAAACTAATTTTACATTCAGTCCAAGAAATTTATCATTATATGTATATACGAGTATATATGTAAAAATATATTAAAAAGTACTTTTGGGATTTCTCGCATATCTCAAGAGTACATTTTGTAAAAATGAGTACATATATTCTTTAAAAAAACACGTCAGACATTTCTAGGACTAAGTGGAAGCCTGATTGATTTTGACTATGCAGACGGCATATATCTCTTGATATACACTCAGTCTGAAATGGTGAAAAGCCTTAGAATGTTGAAAGTGAAGCTGCAAATGTGGGTCTCAGGATTAATGTGAAGAAGACGCAGCAAATGAGAGTAAGTGCATCAATAGATCATTAGCTATTCAGATCATTAGCTATTCAGAACACCCAACTCCAGACAGTGAAACACTTCTGCTATTTGAAAAGCATTATAACATCAATTAGGGGGTAACGTGGTGCAGTGGTTAGAGCACAGGTATACAACACAAACCAAAATTAATACAGGTTCGAAAATAAAAAAGAATCCTCCCTGACCTTAACGCATAGCTCTGGCGATGATGACAAATGTCAGACGAATGATTAGGAAAACACGCCATCTACTGGGAAAAAATTACAATGCTAAAGTAAATTTTACCTCCAATTAGCAGGGATCTTCACCACTACGCAAAAGTCATATGGAGGAAGTTACAGTGTATTAATCATCTACTTGGCTTGAAATAACAAATTGATTAAAGAAACTGAAACAAAGCAATGGATGCTTTGTGGAAAGCCAATATGCTCAAAAAGTGTAATACAAGTGGTATGTTCAAATTAAAAAATTTTGATTATTCGAATAATAGTTTTAATTTTTTTTTTATAATGAACTTTTAAATTTGAAATGTATTTTATTTAAAATTTGTTATAAAAAATTTTTTAAAATAGATTTCATATACATTTTATTTCTTGTGAATATGAGGGTAAATAAATAAAAGGATTTATAACACCGTGTGACAAAAAAAAAAAAAAAAAATACCCGGCAAGTGATACTATTTTTGTGATAGGCGCAGTCGAGTAGAACTGGGATCTGTTTATGGAATTTTCAAAATAAATTGTTCGCCAAATAATTTTTTCTTTTTTTGAAAATGCTACTGAATATTTTCTCAAATTTCTTTTTTTATTTGAAAGTACAATCTTTTCGGTTAATAAATGAAAATAGTTTCTTTCAAATGGCTGCCTCGGCTGGCCATGCAGTAGCCTACACGATCGGTCCAGTTTTTAAAAATGGCCCAATTATGCCTCTGGACCAAAATCCGCACCAAACAGTGACTCGTCTTGGGTGTATCGGCTTTTTAATGTATGAGTGCGGGTTTTCTGTGCCCCAAATGCGACAATTTTGCTTGTTTACATACCCGCCAAGATCAAAATGAGCCTCATCTGAAAAGATGAACACACATTCTGCAACATTACCATGATTTTCAAAGTAATGTCGCCATATTACCCAGCGTTGTTCAAGCGTATACAGAACCATATTCGTTCAGCGGAAGGATAAAACTAATTATCTGTCAAATCAGACATGAGCTAAGTGTTACCATTCACGAAAAAAGCACTAGTTGAAGAAAAACGTTAGATGGCGAACCCGATACCTTCAAAATCTCGAGTTACGGGTAAAAAACCGGTTTTTCGGACCTTCATGCACGTATTTACTAATAACTTATTTGAAGAATCTGGGTCTATTTCTCAAGCAAACACATTTTTCAAGTTTACATGCATTTTTGCGGACTATTTTATACAGCAATCGTACTGTTGATGAACTAATTAAGGAATTATATTGAAATCCGTTTGAAATTGCCGGAGTTCTTCAATTATTTAGTAAAGCAACTCATGAAGAAATTATACTTTTATTACAAAATTTTACACTACAATTTCGAAGTAATAAAAAATACCAGTTTGCTGCTTAATTTTTTCATGAGGTGCATTATGAAAACGCTTAATAACTCCGACAATTTCTAACGGATTTCTATACCATAGGCCTTATTTTATTCATAACTAAATATAATTCCTTAATTAATTCATGAATAGTATGGTTCCTGTATAAAAGAGTGCGCAAAATTGCATATAAACTTGAAAAATGTGAAAAAATTTGATGACAAATGTTTTTGCTTGAGAAATACAGCCAGATTCTTCAAGGCTACTTAAACGACAAATCCAACAACAAACTTAAAATCGATTAATATTCAAATAAGTTATAAGCTTATAAATGCATGAAGGTCGGAAAAACCCGTTTTTTACCCGCAACTCGAGATGTTGGAGGTGTTTTGAAAATTCCAAAAACAAATACTTGTTCTACTCGACAGCGCCTATCAGGAAAGTAATATTATTCTCCAGGCATTTCAACTTCGTTCATTTATTTCGCACCGTGTAATTCTACTAAATTTTAAATATTTTAATAAAACATTGCAAAATATTAGTTATTTTATTTATTTTATTAAAAAGCAAAAACTTTTCACATCAAAAGGAAAAACTTAATTTAATATTTTGTTTTAGATTATTTATTAATATTTTATTATTTATTTAAAAAAAAGTTTCTTGGCAATTAATTCATGTGTAAAATTAATTTCATTTTTTTTCTCCTTTTAGTTGAAATTAAACATTTGCTCATTAGATTTAAATTAGTTTACACCACTTAAGGCCATAATGGTGATGAATCCTTGTGAAGAAAAAAGGGCGAAAGAGAAAAAAAGCGAAAAGTACAATTATAGCCCGGTTATAAAACAATAAACCATCAGCAGCAGAACAACAATTTGTCCAAAACAAACCCTTACGTAGTAGCTATTGTTGGGAAAATTTACTGAAAAATAAAAACTACGATTACAGCGAAAGTGTAATGCTGCTATACACACTAAACCCCTACGGTATAATCCTTTCTATTACTCCAAAGTCCTTCTTTAATTATTATGGCCAAAATGATGGCTTTAAGCTACAAAAACTAATAAATTAACAAAAGCAGCAGAGTGTATGGTATAGAGCTACTAAGTTTTTGAGGAAATATACCAAAAACCAAGGCATCAAGGCGTACAGGAAAATAATGAAACAAAAAAAAAAAAAAGGTAGAAAGAGACAAAAAAAGAACACAAAATATAATATTACACGAACAAACAAAATCTTGAATGAACTTTAAAGTGAAAAACAAAACAACGAACGACAAAAACTAAAATCCAAACAACAAACCCACTAAACAAATTGTCAACATGAACGAAATTTGATGTTGGAAAAATGGAATAAACACACTGCATTCTCGTTGCCAGCACGCACAAACAAACACACGGAGATGCTTAACCAAAAGAAAGAAAAAAAACAGAGGAAAAGACAGCAAAAGAGAATATTAAAGGATTTTGCAACAACATGAGGTAAATTTCAAAACAGCCCCAGAGTAAAATAAAAGAAACCCCAACTATGCAATACAAAAGTAGTTAGAAAACCGTTAACTTTATTTATGTTACTTTTAACACACTTTTGCTCTCTATCTCTGCCTCTCTTTCTCTCTTTTTGTACCACTATGCCAGTATACTGCTTATACATTTTACAAACTCTGATGGCCTTCGTTTTAAACAGCTTTATATAGAGTAGACGTAACAGGAATCTTAAGTGGACGTTAAAAACCACGTAAATATAGTTTACAGCACAACAACACCAACAACAGTAGCAACTACCACAATAATAACTAAGTTATAGACTACACACACACAAATACTACTAAAACTACTACTACTACTGCTACTACTACAAAGGCATTAGAGTTAGTACCACTGGCTTACAGTGAAAACTGTTTATGCTTTATCTCTATCTCTCTCTCTCTCTTTGTGTGTGTGTGTCTGGTGTGTATATACTCAAGAAAGAGAAAGCAGAGTTAACTAAAGGACACTTGTATAGGTACTCGCCGCATATACATTCTTAACAACGTTTTATACTTTAGCGTTAAATGGGTCGTTCCTGCTCTTGCTGTTGTTGCAGCCTCAATCTCATTGTTGTTGTTTGCACTGCACGTACATTACTTTCCTTTTGTAATTTTTTAGTAGCATGTTTGTTGCATACAACATGATTTTTCTTTTTTATATACTCTGAGTGTGTGTGTGTGTGTGTGTTCGTTGGTGTATGTGATGTGTGTTATTTTAACGCTTTTCCTTTATGATTTTTTATTTTTTTATTTTGCGATTTTTTTTTTTATAAAATTTTGTTAACAAGTATAGACATTGTTGTTGTTATGGCTTATGGCCAGAGAGTGAAGTGAAAAATCAATTTCCTTTTTCTAAAAATTTATTAAATTTACGATTATGAAGGCATTAACAATAAACTGTTGGCCCCAAAAGACACGTTAACTGCTTAAGAGGGAAGGCGCAGTGAAAGAAAAAAATATTTCAAAGAAAATATTGCAAGAAAAAACCACAACGAACCCTTAAAAGGTTTAGGGGGAAAAATCGAACACAAAAAATCAAAATATTTTGCAGTATAAAAGGGGAAAAATAAAAGTTTAAATGGCTAATGAACTTTGATTTAAGTTTTAAGAATGAATTTTTAAAATCTATTCTTATTCTCTACTTGCTGTTCGATGCCGAATTTAAGCGATTATGCAGTTGCAAAAGCAATTATTATATTGTTACTAAAAAGAAAATACACCACATCAGGGACTGTATTATGGGATTTTTGTCTATTGGTTTGTGTCAAGGTTAATAACACGTTACCCTGAAATTGTTGTACTGATTTGTGCATTTGACGGCATTGCCAATACGAAAATATTTGGGTAACAGAATCCTACATGTTTAAAATAAACGGACATAAAATAGATGATGTGAGAGCGTTTGAGACATTTCCGGAACTTTCAAAGCTGTAGGCAATTAGGTATATAAAGAAGCTGCTTTTCCTACGTCAGTTAAGTTATCATTTTGCGGTCGTATAGTAAAGTCGTGTTTAGGCATAAATAAAAATTTGATTGTATAAACGAATTTTAAGTGCAAGATAAATAAGTTGGGGACTGTTAGTTATAATTGTATAAAAAGTGTAAAACAACAACAACGTAGTGATTATTTTTTTTTCTTTTTTGACGCAAATTTAAACAACGCAAACGTTTTAAAAAGATTTATAAGTAACAATATCATAGATTTTTAACAATATTTGAACATAAATCTCGGTTTATAGACGCTTCCAAGAGCTGACCCACTTGTTGTAAGCCAGTCCACTACCTTATATTTCGGAACTTAGATAAATGCTTACAACTAATTCCTCCTTTTCCTTCTATCTTTTCTTGAAGTATAGGTTTTTCGTTTGGTGCACTTAAGCAGCTGTCTTTCTAAGTTTACTCTTCGTAGCACTTCTGCGTTGGATATATAAGCAGTCCATGGTATTTTAAACAATCTCTGCAAAATCTGCATATCAAATGCTTCTAATCTTTTCATTGCAGACATGTTTAAGGTTAATATTTCTCCATCATATAGAATATCCGACCACACATAGCATTTTATGAGACGTCATTTGAGTTTCAGATTGAAATTTTCGCAGCGAAAGGTATATTTTAAAAGTGCAGATCTATGTTAAGGCAACTCAATTCTCATTTAATAGACAACCAAGGTATTTAAATTTATTCACTCTTCCTATGGAAGCAATGTTAAGCATTAAACACATAACCGACAGTTAGAAGATATAAATATTTTGAAAGCAGCAGCAGCAATAAAATTAGGTTTCATTGTCATCTGTTTTATTTGTTATAAAAATATTTGTTACAGAAAAATATTTTTCAGTAGTGACACTCAAGCTTTTCAAATCAAAGTAGATGATTAATCTACTGTAGCTTGCATCCATATAATTGTGTGTAATGGTAAAGATCCTTGCTAAGTGGTGGCGGTGGTGATCCTTACTTAGCATTGTAGTTTTTTCCCAATAGATGGCGTTTTCTCCTGATCATTCGTCTGATCATTCGATGATGAAAATCGACAGAGATAAACTGATACATTATAATATTTTATAACTGTGATTCGCTAGCATTCTGAAAAGCGTTTGAGAGACTTTATCAAATATGGCATTTACCGCAACTGTTTCTTTAAGCAGAGATGCAAATTTCAGTGTCTGTGTAGATACTCCACTGCGACGATTCGTGGTACAAACTTCACAAGCCACAAACTTTGAAACTTATGCTTGCCTGCAATAAATGCTTTTAAGTGATTTGTGGTGAGTTATCGGATTTTCACCATGATGTTTTTACAGTTTTTCTACTTTCTTTGGAGATAAATTAAAAAAATTAATTTATGCAGACAATTTCTTTTTTTCTAATAAAATAAATGAAAGCTTTTAATAATTTCATGAAACAAATACACTCCCATCGTTCATTTTACTCTCATATTTCATAAGAATAACAAAAAATATCCTCACCTGTAGAGTGGAATTCCTGTTGTATCCTTGAACCATAGTAATAATTTTACAGAATCCTGCGGTGATGGTGGTGTCAAATCGCAGGGTAAATCTACGCTTTTGCCCACTGCTGCCCAGACCAGACGTGCAGGAACTAAAAAGAGAGACAATAAAACAAAAAAATTATTAAAAATTTTAAGCTAAAAGTGATTTATCGATAACTATTGGGAAAAAAGATAAAGATAAAATATAAATTTGATTTCATTATGATTTCAAGTATTTAAAAAGCCACAGGAAGACAGAGCCTAAGGAGTTAACTGCAGTCTTATGGGCATAAAATGAAATCATAAGAATCATAAAATTCTTCAGTTTCCGCCTTTTGAAATAGTGTTGCAACAATACTGACGTTGGCTGTGCCAGCGACGTATACTCGTACTCTAATATCATGTTAAAAGTCTTAAAATCAATTCAATTTAATATGAAAAAAATAAAAGAAAAAAGAGGTAAGGGAAGCCAATCGAGCTGTTTGTAGATGTTTATGATGTGATTTTCTTTGGTTTCCTTTTTAATTCTCAGAAAAATGTTTTTTTCCTTGTTATTTATTATTTTGTTTTTCTTATTGTTCTTGTTATACCCTACAATACCATAATTGGTAAGACTTTATTAAATGCTTATACTAATGTTGGAATTGTTAAGGCAGTAGAAGTGTTTTTAAATGAGTTTCTAAGTAGGGAAGATATAATTTGCAGTAGGAAAGATTAATTAAGAAGATCTAGCACACAATCAAACAATAAACTCGAGTCAAATGGATGTTAACATAAGCTTTTACCAGCGGTGTAGCTACAGAGAATGCTAAAATGAGTGATAGGTGTTCTGTAAGACAGTAGGGGATGAAAAAGCTGATGACCTCATCATATGCAAAAGTTACTATAAAAATGTTTGCCAGTTTAACCCTTGTGCCATAAAGAATTCTCCGGAAAAAAATATTACCAAAAATAAATCTGGCCTTTAGACGTACTTAAGCATAATTTAAACAACAAAATTTCAATTTCAATTCGAATACCTAAGAATAATTTAGCTTTTTATAGTACAACACTGATTAGCCCATTGCAAGAAATAGGACATATATGACTCGTTCGCCGTTAAAGGGTTAATAGCTATCATATAAGCAACTGGGATTGCTTATACAGTTTTATCTGAAATATATAACAATGATTTACAATGATTCTACGAACGAAGTTTTTTCTATAGTAGATACCCGAGTTGCATTTAAGGACCATACTTTCTAGCTTTAGTGCTTAATATCTTCTACACGATTAGCAGTATAGGTTGCAATGCAATTTTGTATTCTCAAAGCAACTTAGTTTTCTAGAGCTTCTGGGGTCCTGTAAGATTTCTATTTAAAAATAATATATGCATTATAACCAGGCCACAAGAAAGTGCCCATTTAATGCCATATATTCAGACACGCTTTTCCGCTTAGTTTGGGCTCATAGCCCATCTAACACTCTTAATCTACTCTAAGCTGAGGTTACGTTGTCCCTGTAGCCTTAAAAAAGGTGGTTATGTAGAAACCTTAACTCTTTGGGTTCTTGACAGCTGTGGCACGAGCAATAAGTTTTTCTCTGGTCACACAAGATAACACGGGCACAGGTTCCACAATATTTAAATTGCAAATGGTACTCCGCTCGAATCGTAGTATTTTCATGTGTAGAAAGAAATACATTTGACGTCACTTAACTGTATAAGGAAGCATAAGCTAAAAAGCTATCGTACGCGTCCACAGTTAATGGATGGTGGAACGCTCAGTAGATATGCTGAATAGCTGCGAATAAAATAAGCAGTCGTGGACAATTTCAGCTGTTTTAATGCTCCCACCAAATACCCGAATTGCCAGTGATCCCTAAAATGACGTGTCTAGCAAGTGGCACCGTCAAACATCGCCTCCCATAAAAACGCAGTGCTTGGATGCTTAAGCCGGCAGCCACAGTACCAAACTTGTATGCGAGTGGCTAACCACCATTCCATCTTAAGCTAAACAATTTACAGAAATCACAACAAATAGAATTCATAATGACCGTAATCTCGAATAGTGAGCTATGGGGACGTGCGGGTTAATCGCCAATCCATATTGAAATAGTCAGAAGGAAATAGAGCTGGATTGGCCACGTTTTGAGAAGAGCGAACGAGAATATACTCGTAGCTAAGACGGCAATTGAGTGTAACCCCCAAGGCAGTAAAAGAAGAGCTAGACCTGCCAATACCTGGAGAGGGCAGATTGATAAAGAAGTGAACTCTATTAAAAAGCTGAAGTAAAACTTTTGGCGCAGGACAGATTAGAATGTAGGAACTTTGCTGTGGCCCTGAGTTCCAGTTGGGAACCATAAAAGTCAATATATATAATATGTAAATGGTTCGACAATAATAAAGAGAGAAACATGTGCTTAAAATGGTTATCGTCATTAAATCATATAATGCGTCTGTCAATGCTACCGAATCCAGTGCAGAAAAAGGCATACAAGTTGCAATCTAAGACTGTGTTGTCTAAGAAGACTATCTAAGCTTCAGCTATACCAATGCCAACATTTCGTAATTCGCTTTCTCATTCATAATTCAATCCCTTATTATAAGCTTAAGTATATAATTACAAAATGCAAAATTTCGAAAGCGAATCAATTAAGATTTTATGTAATTCAGTCTCAATTAGCCTATGGATTACTAAAACATCAGTTTGATGTCTATACCTTATCTGGTTTTCTCCATGTTTATTTTTTTAATTTCCTTTCTTTTTTTCCAGTTTTAAAACACAAAATATTGGGAAATAACAAAACAATAAATAAAAATAACAAGAAAACGAAAAAACAATCGAAACGAATTACAAAGCTGCTATTTGAACAGGGTAGTTCGTATTAGTAATTCCAACAGCGAAAAAAAATTCGAGGTCTCGTGTGCACATGTCATAAAGTAGCTGTCAAGGCTCAGATTACAGCCACTATTAGTTGCCGCCAATCAACTGGCAGGAGGCCTATGTTCGTAGAGTCCTCAAGATAATATTATTCTTAATCAGGTTTTCTAGGCGTTGATATCTCTATAAGCTTAAAAATATCACAGATGACTGAGACTATTTCAAACTGTCTAAAGCTTTACGAAAACTTTCATTACTCACTTTACTTAATTGGCATAACCGTTGGTCACTTTTAAAAGCGTGACAGATTATATTATACCAAGTGCGTGAATCTTTGTGCATCTTCGCCAGTCCGTCCCATCAAGTATCGATCAGTTTTCTTCAATCTGATCGACAAAACGGAGCCCTGGTCGCTCTTTTTTGCGTCGCCCCTCTAATTCGTTACCGAATGCCATCTTTTTTGTAGAAAGTTTCCCATCTTTCCTCATGATGTGTCCCAGCCACTTTGTACGCTGCATCTCTATACATCTGACGAACAGCTCTTGTTTCATATGGTGCCGATATTCTCCGTTAACTAACATCGGACCAAATAACATATTTTACTACTGTGTAAAATGTTGGGAAGTATTAATGTCCTGTACAGAGTTGTACTGGAGTCTTTTTTTTTCTAAAGAGAGTCTTATTATTATTATTATTCAGGTATAAAAGTACTGCGACCTCTCGATTTACTGTATAGCTCACTATCCATGCAGGGTTTCCTTATAATATCTCCCAAAACTGGTCGATCTGACCGAGTTCAGGATGTCGGTTGATACCACCCGCAGTAACTAGATACTGCCACCAAAAATACATCAATGACTCACATGTAGCCAGTATGTGCTCTGGTGATTCGATCTGCTCATCACAGAATGCATTCCTATGCAGGATTGAAATCTGTAACTAACAAAAGTTAAGATTGTCTCAAACCTGTACGGACAGAAAAGTTTACCCGCCTTTCATTACCCGGCCCCCTTTCAACAAAAGAGTTCTGGCCCCAACAAAAGGGCTAGTCAACAAAAGGGTTCTGGCCACTCCAGAGGAATGGACCTTAACTTTCTGGCCAGTTCTTCGACCTCTTCTTTCCCGGAAAATTCTACACTATCCAGGATCCAGCATAAGCTCACCACCCTATTGTTCCTGCCAAGCCGGTTCAATTCATCTATTCAATCCCAAACTAGCTTTCTATCAACGTTATAAGAGCAGAGTGCTCGAATGACGGTCTGACTATCAAATATTTTGAATATGTTTTGTTCTCTATATACTTCCCCAGGCTATGGCGCATACTTCCACTGGAATACGATGACGAATTTTTCTATAGATTTCGAATATTCCCTCTTAGGACCAAGCACTTTCGCTTTTGTATCACTTTCCTTCTTTGGCTCATTCGTGTACCTCATAATGGTCACTTCTCTATAGTATTCTGCAGTCTCCACTCACTTCTATTACCCAGTCTTGCTATGAAGCATTTGTCAAAGTCATAGATTTTCATGAACCTGTCCATAGTTCAGCCAAGTAGAGAGAAATCGACCACTTGTCTAAGAGAGGGTCTTATATCTAAAGAACTTTAATAGTCGTTTGATTTACTGGATGACAATATTGTCTCTGTTTACACAAAATCATATACCACCTCGAAATTAATGATTCCCGTATTCAGTCGCTGTTCTAGCCGTGTTTAGTCCTTGTTCACCGTCAAACCGAGTTTCACTTTGAAATATATAGTTTTTCTAATTTCTCTGAAATATTTTCTAAAGAGAGTCTTATTATTATTATTCAGGTATAAAAGTATTACGACCTCTCGATCTACTGTATAGCCCACTCTCCATGCAGGGTTTCCTTATAATATCTCCCAAAGCTGGTCGATCAAATTTGGCAAAAATCTGTTTAAAGATGTACTGAGTACTTTAGAAAACTTCTTAAAAAATAACAGAAAGAAAAAACTCTAAGGCTGAAATTTGCCTCTGATAAGCTCCACGATAACCTTTATTGTAGTTAAGAAGGTGCTTTAATTAAATTATTATCCGAAACTGTTTAAATTGTTACACATTGCGATGTAGTGTATCACACAATCGATGAGCATCAACCATTACTTTCCTATTTATTAAAATCTCCTTCTCTCTCTCTCTCTTGATGAAGAAAATTTCAAATAATAAACGGCCATTATGGCTTCAATGGTTAGTTGCTGGACTGGGATTGTGCTATAGTTTCCTCTACTGTTTTCTTATGGCTTTAAACAATCAAGCAGTAACTGCTTTATGTTCTACGTTCTACTATTAAAAGATAGAAATGATGAGGAAGTGGGTGGAGATGGAGTGGGGAGGGTGATATTGTATGATTATAAATAGGTCTGCCTGTTTATTTGTTTGATTTGAAAGCAACACAATTTCCTTTATTGTTATGTTTTCATATAATTTATATTTCATTCTTTTTTTTAATTTAATTTTGTTGCTGTTTTTTTTTTTTTTTTTTTGGTTTTTCTATTTTCTTTCTTTATTCTTTTTACATGAACTTCCTTGAAAGAAAACATAAACCGACTGTTGCGCTTTTTCCATAACTTCCGTTATAAAAAAATAGGAAAGCGTTTACTCCCACACTAATAGCAACAACAAAATTTAACATCACGTTTTCATATTTAAAAGAGAGAAAAACAAATGGCGTAGTTACGGTTTATAGTATATATGAGACTGCTATATATGATAAAAAAAAGAGAAGATGAAATCAAAAAAATTAAATTTAAAAAAAATATCAAATTTTATTAAAAAATCCTTATAAATGCTTGTATTAAATTTCATTTCCCACTATATGTTATCGAAAAAGGGTATCTTAATATTCGTTGTGGTTTTAAACTTCTCCAATAGATTCTCTTGCTCTATGTTGAAAAAATACAAGAGAAAAAAAAAATATTAAAAAAAGCGCTTCTATACCAATCCTAGAGTATGAGTTTCTACATTTTTCATTTTCCTGTTTTTTCTACTTTAAGGAATCGGATGTTTAATTTCTCTTCCGTTTCAATTTTGTTAAAAAAAAGAAATATGTCAGTTTCTATTACATTTTAATAAAGTGCTGCTGCTGTTACTGCTGTTACTGGTCTTACAGCTACTGCTGTAACACACATACTGATGTTTTCGTCTTTTTTTTTTTTGGTTGGTAAAATGCCACTGAAATGATTTTTTTCAAGTATTTTTAATTAATATTGTCTAATTCAGTTATTTAGGTTTAAGAACTCTGGGAAATGCATTATTGAAAAAGAGTTAGAAAAAAGAAAGAAGTCAATTCAATGAATAACCGCAATTGTTCGCACAATATTGTTTCAAAGAAAAAATGTGAGCTAATTTGCAGCTTTTTGTATGAGGTGGGCCATCTACGGGTTCAAACCGTCACTCTACTCTGTCACAAAATTCAGTATTTTATAGCCACTGAACGAAATGAATTGATCTATGCTTAAAAAACATTGGGATTTATTGGAAATCCAGAACGATGACAATTGGTCTGAAATTGCACGATAATGTCGTACAAGATTTAGTCGCAGAGAAGGACCAACAGTGGCCGGTATACGAAACTGGTTTCATTGTTGATGCGCTATGACTGGGAGCGTGCGTGAGACTCCATCAACATCCAGTCGTCATCGTTCTCAAGGATTGAACATTTCACGCGCCAGTTTACGTCGAATTTTGCGAAAAGATCTCGGTATGACGCCCTACAAAGTTCAATTTTTTCAAAAGTTGAAACCGCAACTATATGGGCCAACGAGAAACTACACGATGATGTCGATTTTGCATAAAAAATTAACGAATTTTCGAATGAAGCTCATTTTCGTCTTGGTGGGTACGTTAATAAGCAAAATTGCCGTTTTTAGGGCCAAGAAAACCCAAACGTGGTCTTACAGAAGTTAATGCACCCATTATGAGTGACTGTTTGGTATGGCTTGTGGAGCGGGGGCATCATTGCCCCTATTTCTTTGAAAATAACGACGGCAAAATAATTACGGTCAATAGAGACACTTATCGCACCATGATAACCGATTTTTTTCGCCCACTCTTCATGGTATTGATGTGAACGATATTTGGTTTCAACAGGATGGTGCAACTTGCCACACATCTTATTCCACAATCGATTTATTGCGTCAAACGCTTGAGGGCCGTTTTATTAGCTGAAATGGTAATGTCAGTTGGCCGCCAAAAAGCTGCGATTTGACACTGTTGGAATAATTTGTGTAGGGCGTCTTTAACGACAAGTGTTATGCCTTCAAACTCATAAAAGTTCTCGAAAATTGTGGGTATTCGCAACCGCCATATAAAAGAAATAATATTTACAACAACAAAATAAATTTGACAAAATTACAAACCATTTTTGTTTTAGTGCATTTTTAAATTTAGACTTTTTGCCCACCCAATATAAAATTTCATTAATTTATGCACGGAGCTAATTCTCTTGCAGGAGACTTATCAATCATCGCAACTGTCATTATTATGTATAATAAACTTTAAGAGATATGATATTTATAATTTTTATTTAAATTCTCTTTAATTAATTAATCATTTTAATCCCATTGCCTGGCTTTAAAGACATATGGTTGATGTCACAAAATCATCATTATTCATTCATTAATAATTCATTAGATGCCTATGACGGCCAAAGCTGCTAATGAGTGATAAAACTGCTCATTTAATAACGTTTTCATAAATATTGTTATTTTAGTTACTACGGTTAATAATCAGTGATTAATGTTACCTTTTTTTAATTATATAACAATAAGTTAGATTATTAAAGTCAATGTCAGTCACTATTCATAGCTCAACTGAACGAAAATTTATTAAAAAATAATTTGAGAAAATTTGTGTAATAAAAAGGACTAAGCGAATACGGCAAAAAAAATTATGTGTAGATTGGGTGGTAGGTTAAGTTCGGTTAAAAATTTGACCAAAAATTAATGCTCTTTTTCTTATATTTGAAACGAGCTTTATTTAAACCAAATTTGAACCGTTTTTAATGATAACCTTTTGCCACTTTTGGAGTAAAGCCTTTATTCCATCAGTGTAGAACTTCTGGATTTTCTGAGCAAAAATCATGAGCAATTGCGTTCTGCAGGCATCTACTGCATTAAGAATGTTCTGGAAAGATGGAAACAATATATATTCTGAAGAAGCAAAGTTTGGGCTATGCGATGAATGATTCTCAGTTTCTCCCTCAATTCTGTCTCTTATACCTGAACCTGCGTGTGTTTCACCACAGTACCAGATACTGGTATTTGACACTTGATATGTTTTGTTTGTATTATTTGCATAATTGTTTTATATTTCAGTCCAACTTCTCTATAGTGAACTCTTTTTATTATCAATTAATTTTAAAACATAGCTTCTTCGCTTTAGTGCTGGTGTATTACATTTCCTTACTATCAATGGCGGAACGCAAATTAATAACGTCCTTCAACAGATTTCAAACCGGATTGGAAAAGAACAGAGCGTACTGCGTACTATATTCACTCGTTACATTAGCGACTCATTAAGCAAGAAACACTACTCTGAACTATAAACAATAAAAGCCCATTTGAATTGTTTCAATTATTTTTTGATGCTGAAATAATTACCCTGCTTGTAGACGAAACAAATCGATATGCAACATTTGCGTTTCACGTGGAATTCTTCTTTTTTTCTGGGTACCATAATGTCCCACCAACTAAATTATTTTCGAGTTTAGATCCAGCTTTAGGCATTCCCATTATTCGCCAAATAATGTCGCGAAACGCATTAAAAAAAATTGAAAATTTGCTTTAAAATCGCTAACAATGACAATTTAGATAATTCTGTTAAGTACGCAGAGATTGGGTCATTGTTTAACAAGCTCAACAAACGTTTTAAATAGTTCGGCGGTTAATAGTTCGGTTTTTTAAAACATTTTCGAAAGTTTCGCTAGAAAATTCTAACGTTTAAATTTTTGGTAATTAATGGGTTAAACTTCAATAGTTCATAAAGCAAGTTAAGTAAAGAAAAGTTTTTCAAAAGTTCAAGGCAAACTACGTCAATTGCGCTATCTAAAGGGAAAATTTCTTAGGGTTTACAATTTTAGAGTGAACTGTTAAAGGGATTCATTTAAGTGCAATTACTTCAGGCACTAGCTAATTTTAAACTTCAATAGCTCATGAAAGTAAAGCAAAAAAATTCGCTCTTTAAAGAGAACTAGCCAAAGCGAACTAAGTCGATGGAAAGTTTTCCATTGCGTACAGTTTTAGAGTAATCTGGTATAAAGTAAAATATTTCAAAGTGAAATAGTTCAAAGCAAGGAGTTCACTAATTTAATCTAAGCATTGGATACTTAACGTGATGATGATGATAAAAATAAGAAAATCAATGTTGTTTACTCGAATAGATACCACTGAACTATATTGCTTTATTAGTTAAAGTTTGAGTTGAACTATAGTTCAAAATTTCGAAATCCTAAAAACTGAAGAAAGTAGTGAAAAAGCACTTTAGTTCAAGAGTTATATTTTAAAATGGTGAACTAGCTTGAAGTGAACTACTTTAAAGGCAAATATTTCTGCCGGTATTGGTTTAAAGTAATATATTTCTAAGTGAATTAGTTCAAAGCAAAGGAGTTCATAACTTAAATTATGACTAGAAAGCGAATATAAACTTTATTTTCCCGGCAAGTAACTACTGAACTATGCAAGTTTGCTTTATTAGTACATTTTTCTGAGCTGAACTACAATTCAAAATATCTAAACGGCTGAAGTTACAACTGAATGTCGTTAAAAATATGTGCATATTTTTAATTGTAGCAAATGTTCCAATCCGATGATTGTATAGCCTTCTTCCTTCGCATAAGTAACGCTTTTGCCGTGATTAGGGCGGCAAGACCATTGTGGTTCATATATGTACAAGTTTTATTTACATAAAATCGCGTAAATGGATCCTCCTATCGTCCTAACCTAAAAAATTTATGTCGCAAAAATGTTTCCCGGTTCAAAAATCATAGCTTTTCTGTTTCGAAAAAAAAAAAATTATTCATGACCCTGAAGTAGAATTACTTGGCAATGCTTTTAAGTATATTACGTTCTTAGAAATTTGCGATGCTCATTTTTTTCCTCCTTTTTTATCGCAGCAAAACATTTCCATTTTTATATTGAGTTGTTGCAGCAGCAAATTTAAAAAGAGAAAAAATATTGAAAAAAAAAAAAATCAGAGAAAATCGAAACGACTGACTGTTGCTTCATTAGTGTAATGAAGAAATAACAAAACAAAAGCTGACAGGATTTATAGGAACAGATACCACTACAAAACCAACACAATGTTTCTCTTTCCTCTTTTTACGAATATCCAAGCAGCTATACAACCTTTCTAAACCAGAGTAAATCAGAGTAACAGAGCAGAAAAACAAAACAAGGAGCATTAAAGCACATCGAAGGACATGTTTAATTTAAAGTTAAAAGTTCACACTGCAACGTACATAACTAAGCCACACGAAAGGGTAGTTTTAGAGTAAAATGAATAGGAAGAAGGGGAGCTAGTGGAGAAGACATACAATTGTTGGACCTTTTAGTTGCTTCCATTACGGCTGCTGTGTTGTGTATTTTAGAAAAATGCATTTAAATACCAACTCAATTAGCAAATTAAATAAAGCTTTACGATTCTATTTCCCTCTCTCTCTCTACTCCTACTCCTCCTTATAAATCTGTAACGTATTTTTCCAACTTGTTTGGTCATGCAAATGTTGTTTAGAACAATTTATAATTTTATTTCTCTTTTTTTCACATTTATTTTCTAATTTTTTCCATTCAATTTGTCGTGGCAAAAGACAGTTGCTGAGAGATTCCACAGATTTATTTATTCATTTAAAATGTTTAAAACAGATGAGATAAAGAGAGAGAGAGAGAGAGAATGTAGTATATTTTCAGGCGTTTATAAGTGATTAAATTAAAACAGGTGAATTATATGTAATAGTGAAGCACATAATCTCATTAAAGTTTTTATTAAAAAAAAAAAAAAAATAAATTATCAAATACAATAAAAGAGTTTTAGAATTTTTTTTCGAAATCAACTGTCCAGCTAATTTATGGGGATAATCAAATGAAAAATTAAATGAAGCGATAGTGTATTAAATTCTAAAAAATATTGTTGACTTAAATTAAGTTTACACATTAAAAATGTATTTTCATAAAAGTTTAAAGAGAAAAAATCTAAAAAAAAATTAAAATTAAAATTAAAAAATATAAAACTACTGGAGTAATCCTTCGCTTCCGTTGCTGGGAGCGTTTGTGTTGTATGCCTATAAAAATGGAACGAAATACATACATTTTATACGGGTAAAGACACCACCATAAAGAGGCAACTTATTGTAATGAAAATGCCTAAAAAAGTTACAGAAACATTTGTACATTTAAAGCTATAAGCTTTATCATGGAACTTTGTCTATTGGCTTGTGCCAGTACTACAATCACCCTGGCAATGCTGTATTTATTTGAACGGTGTTGTCAATTCAACTAAGGGTATTAAGATCTTGCAGTTGAATTAATGTAGCTGAAAAGGCGGCGCTTTGTGCATAGACAGCCAGTCGAAATTTAACAGTCAAAGAGTAAAGTTACGTTAAGATGTTCGTAAAAATTTTGAGTAAATTGTGGTGTTAAGTGGAAGTTCAATAGTGTGGAAAAAGACTGTATTAGTTAAACAATAAGTCCGTGTTATTTATTTAACTTAACTCAATGAAAAAGAACTTAAACGTTTTAAAAAGGCTAAAACGTAACAATATATAATAGCATTTAGCCGATGTGCTTTGTGCAATACCCGCTTATACAATCCCTCCCGCTTGTTGACCGATGTGGATAGATAACGAAGCTTCAACTGTTACCGTTTCTCAAATATGTAAAACCCCGTACTTAGTATGAATGGAAGCTGCCACGCCCAATTATTTTATCTCGCCCAATTGTTGACATATATTTTGTCCTGTCATGAAGTGGTACAAAGCGAATTCAACAACCGATCTTAAAAATTAATATATACTATGTATGGAATATGCCACGCCCATTCATCTAATTCCTTTTCTTTAAAACTGATAAATTCTATTGACTGCCAAGTTATTTAGACCAAATTCAGAAACTTATTCTACCGTTCTCAAGATATACAAAAATCAATATTTATTTTGTATTGAAGATACCATGCGAACTTGTATAATTCCGCAAATTTTTTGACTGCTAATTTGTATTAATTATCAAGTCGAGGAAACTTAATTCAGAAACTTGCACTCTAATTAAACTCAAGATATAAAAAAACCAATTTTTTCTTTGTATGGGAGGTACCATGCGTACTTATTCGGCTTCGTCCACTTTCTGACTGATGATTTGTGTCGAACTTATTTGAACCAAATTTAGAGACTCTTACTGTTACTGTTTTAAAGATCTAGACAGATAAATATGTTTTTAAGCGTGACGCCGTCTGTTTTTGAGTGGCGAGACTAATATTGTGGCTCTGGATATCTCCGAGGCATTTGATAGACTTTGGCGTGAGACTCCCACATCGAAACTTAATAGTTTTGGTATCGGTAGTCACTTTTCTCGATTTATATCGAGCTTTTTCAGAGATCGCTCAGTAAAAGTGGTTATAGGTGGGGTGCCATTCGACGAGTTCAGGATAAACTTAGGGGTACCGCAAGGCTCTGGTCTTACCCTTCTCTTTTTCTAAAGTTTCTTAACGACTTTCTTCTTTTGCAGATGACAGCAACATTTGTCATTCATATTTCTTTGAAGGTAGGCCCATCCTCTAGGAGATTTGGGCGCAAAGGATAGATATGAACGACAAACTAACAACTGATTTGGTGAGAATCTCTGAACGGTCGTGAGCGGAAAATCTGTTTTAATGCACGCAAGACCTAATGTTGTTTTTTATAAGCAACGTGGTGGTGTGGTGTCACCCGTGTCTATGGATGATGTATAGTAGATATTGAGGAATCAGATGCTCTTGATGTTTTGAGCATGAGAATTCACTTCGACGTTCATTGGAACGATCATATATTTTGGATGTCGAAAAAAGCTTTCAAGTGCCTCGGTTTTTTAAAATGGAATACAACTCTCATGTATGGGCCGGTGCTTCAGATCCTATTATGGAGCTTCTCGACCACGTACAGGATAGAGCAAAGATACTCATTAATGACAATAGGGTAGCCAACTCTATCGATTCATTAGAGCATCGCTGCAATGTGACGTGTGTTTGATTGTTCTATCAGTACTATAAAGCAAGTTGTTCTGACGAAACTAATGAATTAATTCCGAATAATCATATATTCTTACGTAGTACTCGTATTTCTCATAGCGTATCCCTTTGTAGTTGATAGTTCAGTGAATCGCACAACGCTGGTTAAAATTTAAGCCGCTAGCTAGCTCACCCGATATGCATATGGCCATTACAATTTTTTAACGGCAACCGATCTGACAATAACGTTTGACGCAAAACTAATAGAACTTTCAATGTGAACAATTCTTAACAAACCCATGCTATTTTCATGCTCTCTACTGTTTCAAATGTTTATCTTTTAAAGTTAAACCTTTAGTTCATCATCGTTTCATAGCCATCATCTCTATATACCTGCCTGTGTTGTTAAGAGTATTTACACTGCTGGCAGTTGCTGCTATTGTTCTACAGCAACTTCTGCTCTGTCGTATGGCCCTAAGAAAACTAAACTTTATTCAGTTATGAATTAAGTAAATTTCATGCAATAATACGAATAAATTACGGAGCTCTTTTAAGAGAATAGTTGTATTTCAAAGATTTCAGTTCTTAGTGCATATGTAAATTTGTGCAGCAGTACTCATAGCTGATAATTTTGTAAAAACGAATTAAACTGCGTGTTTTAATTTAATTCCTTTATTAGCAGCTTGTTATTAAAGAAGAGAACTAAATTTAGATAAGTTCTTCAAATTCATTTTAGGTCAGTATAATTACTCCTTAAAGGTGTGTAATAAACTGATGTAAAATTCAAAAGCATTTTTAGAATATAATTATAACGAGTGGCTATTTTACTATTTGATAACTTAGTTAAGCTATTTCTTTGGCTGTAGGATGAGTAAAATTTGATTTAAATTTAAATATTTTTGCTGTTTTAACATCTTAGTTTTGGTGCATAAGGAGCCAGGTAATATCCTTAGTATCAGAAATAATAATAAATAAATTAAGTCACTCTCTCAATCACTTTCAAGTAGAATAGTTTGGATTATAAAAATTACAATAATTACTCCCCCAGAATATATGCTCAGAATGTAAAAAAAAAACCAAAATCTCAAACTCTCATACAAAATACTACAAAGTGACTTCAACAGCATTAAACTGTTAAGACAAATAAAAATAAATTGCATACTTTTAGGTGCAAGCCAGGATAAACAATATCCACACCTACACACATACACTAACACCACCACAAATAAGAAAATAAAAACAGGTCTTACAAACTGTCATATGTTTTGCTAAACCAACAGCTTTGGCAAAAGGCGATGGAGCAAAGGGAACTAAAAAGCCATAAAACGAGCGGGTGTAAGACCGAGTACAGACAAGCCAGTAAAAGTAAACGACAATTGCAACACATTTGTAAGGATTAGGTGTGAATAACTTTTATGACTTAGATTTTCTATATAAAGAGCAAAAAAGTACCAATACTCTCTTCTTCTCTTCTGATAAATATAATTTTTACTTTTTTTCGTTTTCGTGCTTGAAGTTAAACTCTTGCCACTCGTTTCTCTATTGAAGTAGACAAATTATTTGTCTATTTATCATTTGCCAAAAAGGATTTTCAGTATGTGTTTATAAACTATCCACTCCCCACTCTCTTCCTCTCTTCTGTTTCTGTTTTTTTATACTTTTTATTTCTCACTTAGTTAATGGTTGTTGAGAAACTTTTGTTTTTATTGGTTGGCCTTTAAGTCTTTCTCTCTCTCTCTCTCCCCCTTAATTTATTAACAAATGGCTAAAGACACGTTTGGCATAATGAAGCTGCAACTGCAGGGGTAGTAAATTAAAAAAAAAAAATCTGAAAATATTTTTTAATACTTTTTATAGTCTTAAGTGAGGAAAGTTAAGGATAAATGATTTATGAAACAGTGGTTTGTGGTTTGTTTCTTGAATAGAGTTGGATAAGCAAACAATTAATGTAAATATAAGGCATACATATGAATTTAATAAAATAAGCAGCTAAATTAATAAATAAGGAGTGACATTTTCATTGCTATTGTTGCGTTCTAACATTTTTAAATTATTTGAGTCCTTTTATAATAGAGTTAAATAAAGTAATGACACAAATTTATTATTTTACTTTACACAGTCTATTGTATCCACAGTTAAACTTTGTACAGTGTCTAACTTATTTAACTTCCGCTAAATACGCAAATTTATTCAATACTCTGTTCTTAGTACGACTTTACTCCATGATTGCCTAATTATAACTGACTGACTAGGCAGCACATGGCGCCCTCTTCTTGTTATTTAACAAAATTTTCGAATGTTCTAGTATATTTCACAACCGACTATTCCGCTAAATTAATTCAAATGCAAAATCTTAACACCAAAGTTTTAATTTGTAGATCGTAGTCTTGACACAAACCAATAGAATAACTATCATAATAAAGTTTATAGCTTTAAGCGCTGATAGACCTTTTTAGGCGTTTTCATTGTCGTAACAATATTTGTATTGTTAAGAGGTATTGCAGTACTGTGTAGTGTATTACTCTGTATTCATATCGTACAGCCCTGGACTATGGCTTATATATGACTTTACTATAATCCATCCCAACTTCATCGCTATCACAAGACTCTGCCTAACCCTTATTTACATATGCAAATATGACATTCTTAGATGGAATATATAAGAAACTACACCTGCAGAATTTGTTTTGAATTTTAAATAATTTAGAAGGATATGATTCATACAAAATGCACCCTGAACATCCACGTCACTCAGTTATAACATTATTTCTAAACATCTAGGGAAAGGCGGGCATTGCCACCTAGCGGGGAAAAAGAAAAAGGGTGGGAATTTAACGTTGCCAGAGTAAATGAAGGTAATTTTCACAAAACTCACTATGTGCCATCTAAGCAAAGTGAATTTATATTTGACAAGTGGAAGAACTTACAAGAGTTTTGCTGTACATCAAATAGGCTGACTTAAGTATTTATTTCTTCTGGCTCAGTCATCTCTGGCGATGCGGTGGAGATCTATACTGATGGCTCTAAATATGGGGACAGGGTGGGCTGCGGAATTTTTTCGGAGTAGCTCGATTTAAGGGTGTCTCTCCGACTTCCGGCCGCTTATAGCGCGTTTCAGGCCGAAGTGATGGCTATTTACCATGCTGCGGAGTTGATACGGAGAGGCGGAACACACACGGCTGCTATGTGCATTCTTTCTGATAGCCAAGCAGCGGGTTGGTGTCCATCTCATTTGGGTCCCTAGTCACAGGGACATTCCGAGTAACTGTGTGGCTGACGAACTTGCTAAAGCAGGCACACTCCTTCCGGATAGTCGCCTGCTTGTTGGGGGTGGTGTACCGCTGTCCTCCGTTAGACTGTCTATCAGGCGTAAATACCCATTGGACGCTGATAAATATTGGACAGAGGGTGATTCTTGCTTTATTGCTAGACTCACCTGGCTCAGATTGGATGGTAGGCGTACCAATCAACT
Organism: Wohlfahrtia magnifica; assembly: GCA_023159175.1. NCBI lineage: Eukaryota > Metazoa > Arthropoda > Insecta > Diptera > Sarcophagidae > Wohlfahrtia > Wohlfahrtia magnifica. The sequence continues at coordinate 11,853,627 of JAKWBJ010000483.1, read as the reverse complement.
TATTAAATTGGATCGCGGGAGCATCTCCTCTGTGGTGTCTATCCTTACGGGGTATTGCATTATGGGTAGATAAGCGCAGAACCTGCGTCTAGCGGCGAATGGTTTCTGTCCAGTTTGTAGATCGATTGAGGAAGAGGAGAATGTGGTCCATTTCATTCCGTCTCTAGCTAGATGTAGACTGATCACACTTGGCTCCTCGATAATATATCGGGCTTATAGCCAGTTTCATTAAATTGTCGGGCTGGTTTCCGGCTTGATTTCCAGGAATGTGCTTCTAAGGGAAACTCTGGCTGGCGGTCAAGACCGGTTACCACCGGGCTTGGTGGTCGGTACGGAGATCTTGCTCAAGTGTGCCTTGTCTCAGCGAGGCGGCCACTCCCTCCTAACCTAACCTGGTGTTTTCATCTCATTTTTGTTGATGTTTGTTTGCCTTTTTTTTTGTATTGAATGAAACAAAGTATTTTGATTAAATAGACCCCATAATTTGCTTTAAAATACTAATTTTTAATGAAAATTTTTATTTTTTGTATTTTTAGGGTCAATTAAAATTTCTAATTTGGTTTGTTATTTTTAGTTCTCATTTTTATTATTTTTCATTTCATTTTTTGTTTTTTTATTTACAAACTAGATTATAAAGTAAAGGCTCTGGCTAGGTGAGAATAGTTGTAGTGTTGTTAGTGGCGTTTATTCTACTTTTTGTTTGTCAATTTCTATGACATTTTATTTGAAATTATGTTGCTATAGTTTGAGTTTCTTAATTGAATACTTCGTTCGTTTTTTTTTTCCTTCGTGGCATTTCATTTCGTTTGTGTGTTGATTATAGTCTTTTGAAATTGAATTTTTTTCATCTTCTCATCCACTTATAAATACACTTCACTTTTTTTAGTTTTTAGGGATGTTGAATAAAAAATAATTTTCCATAGAAAAACGGAAACATCGACAATAACATCAACAACAGCAGCAGCAATGAATGTATCACAACGACAGCCATACGATTAAGTGACAGACAGGCAAACTGATAGTCTTGCACACACTTCTACATAAAATGTAAAACCCACTTTATAACACCAAAAACAAAAACAACAGAAAAAAGAGAAGATTATGCTTTAAAACGCAAACTATGCTTATGTACAACATAAAACTGCAGCTAAATACGAGGGTTGTGTGTAAAGTTATTAGTGGAGTAATGTTGTAGTACCTGTCATACGACGTATGATGTTAAAACAAGACAATGATAAAAAGGGAATAATATAGAAAAAACGTGATGACAGAACTTCGTCTAATGATAAGCTTATAGATACTGATCACATCAGTATGCGATTTCGGCAAAGTGGGAGTTAAATAGCTGATATTCGGAAAATAAATATGCTCAGCAAAAGCAACTCTAAAGAGGGGGTCATAAACATTTAGTTTTGGTGGTATTATTGCATATTCCTTCACGTTTTTCAATTCTCTTTTATAAAGAATCATTGGAAAACTATTTTTTATTTATTTAGGAAACATTTTATGACCTCAATGCGAAATTAGAAAAAGCCAATTATAAATTATAGAGATGAACGGGATATCGAACTTAGAGCTTCAGTTAAAACGGTGGGCTCTGAAAAATTGGTTTATAAAATAAATTAAACTTTTCAAGTGAAAATTCATCCTAGAAATTTCTATCTTTACCCCTTAAACCTTACCCTGGGTACATAACTGATGCACTATAACTTGATATTTTTTCCACCCTTATATCTCGATGTGTTAATTTGATGATTGAACCAAGGAACTCCGTTCCTTCGGAAGGTTAAGAAAAGAAACATCAACTACAGAAAAAAAAAAATATGGAAAAAAGTCAGGTAACGCCATCTCTTGGTGAAAAGAGAAAAGGATAGGAAGGTCTGTGAGGACTAGCAGCAGCAAGGCTCTAAGCCATCACTACACCAAATACACAAATACATTGTAATTTTGTACCCGTAGGCGGCATTTTCTCCTGAGTATTCGTCTAGTGTTTGTCACCTTCGCTGTTTGAACTGGAAAGTCAGGGGGGAAATTTTAAATAGATTTGTCTAGAGGAAGGTTGAAATCTCTTTATTAAAGGATCGAAAACGCAATAAAACTTTTTTGGTCCTCTGCTGGGGTTCGAACTTGGGCTACAACCACTACATCACACAACCCTCGAACATCTGACTTAGACAAATGACCAATCACTTGCTTAGCTGGAAAACAAAATAATTGCAAAGAAACTGAAACGGGGCAATAAAACCTTAGGGAAATTCACCAAAATCTCTTTTATTCACATTTGTCCAATGAAGCGCTTCGGTCTCATTATTCTTTGGTCTTTGGTATGCTATAATTGATGCATGCTTCACCCACAGCTGAAAAATGGCTTAAAAACTCATTCAAATTGAGCCTGGAAATTGTTACTCATTTGAAGTGGTTAAAAGATTTCGTTTGAGCATTTGGTTATCGTCCTCTGGAGTGAGGAAGTCTGATGTACATGGTCATGACAGGTTTCTGAATGAACACTTGGTTGGACTACATTCTGCTTCTGACTACTGCGCTGTTGAGCTCAGCAGTATTAAAAAAGCATGTCGTACGGATTAACACCCAACATCAGTGCACAATTACTTTTCTCTATTATCCAAAATTCTGTGACTTTGGTTACCTGTCCGCCGGCATTAAAGAATGAGTCATTGTTAAAGTGTCTAAGAAAGAGGATCTCGCCAAATACCAGATCTGGAGCGGAATAACGTTGATTCGCATGCTCTATAAGATAATTGCAAGCATTATAAACTGTGGATTATCCACAGCGTTTTGTGGAGAGTTTCGGCAAGAACAAGTAGATCCTGGAAGATCCTATGTTGACCACGCAAATAGACTGAGAATAATCATTAAGCAATCCGTTGAACGGCGCCCTCCCCTTTACCTTACGTTCATTGACTTTGAGAAAGCTTTCGATACTCTCACACATACAGCAGTATGGGAAAAAGGAGTCTTTAAAATGAGGCCAATTGCCGAGTACTGCACGCAAATATAATTGGACATGATTATTTAATATCGTTCTTGACGTCATTATTACAAATATAGGGTCCGCCTTCTAACGTTTTTTTTTCAATTAGTGCTTATTTAGTGAGTGGTAACACTTAGCTCATGTCTGATTTGACAGATAATTAGTTTTATCCTTCCGCTGAACGAATATGGTTGTGTATACGCTTGAACAACGCTGGGAAATATTGCGACATTACTTAGATCGATCGACTTACAGAAGATGCCGATTTTGCCAAAAAAAATCATCAAATGAAGCTCATTTAGATCTTGGCGGATATGTAAACAAGCAAAATTGTCTCATTTGGGGCACAGAAAAGCCGCACGCATACATTGAAAAGCCGATACACCCAAGACGAGTCACTGTTTGGTGCGGATTTTGATCCAGAAGCATAATTGGCCAATTTTCTTCGAAAATGAGCAAGGAGTGACCGTTACAGTCAATGGCTATCGTTATCGGGCCATGTTAAACGAATTTTTGTTCACAAAAATTGAAGAGTAGTATATTAGCTACATTTGGTTTCAACAGGATGGCGCTACATGCCACACAGCCGAAGCTACGCTCGATGTTTTGCGCCCTGTTTTTGAAGATCGCATTATCAGCCGCAGAGCTGATGTCGTTTGGCCACCTCGGAGCTGCGATTTGATACCATTGGACTATTATTTGTGTGGTGCCGTCAAGGATAAGTGTTACGCCAACAAGCCAGAGACAATTGACGCTTTAAAGGACAATATTCGTGAAGCCATTAGTGAAATACAGCTGCACACAATCGATAATGTGCTTTAAAATTGGACCGATCGTGTAGGCTACTGTATGGCCAGCCGAGGCAGCCATTTGAATGAAATTATTTTCCATTATTAACCGGAAGAATTGTACTTTCAAATAAAAAAAGAAATTTGAGTAAATATTCAGTAGTTTTTTTTATAGCATTAAAAAAAAATATTTGGCGGACCCTTTATAACACATACAAATAGGGTGTTATCTGGGGACTGCAGGGATATTTAGAAGACCTCGATTACGTAGACTATGTTTGCGTTATTGCTCACAGATACTCTGACATCCAGGACAAACTCCATACGGTAGAGGATATATCCGCAAGAGTCGGATTAAAAATTAGCCTAAAAAAGACCAAAACATTGAGCATAAATGCATCAACTTCTCAGCCATTCCTTTTAAGCAGTAACTTGTGCACTATTACAACAACCGGCGGCTCATCTCGGGATGTGAAAAGCAGATTGGACAAGACGGGCTTTTATTATACGAAATCCCTTATGAATCTTTAATTCCAACGTGAAATCTATATTGCTGTATGGCAGTGAAACTTGTAATGCTGCACCCGAACACATCAGTAGCAAACAAGTATTTGTATTTGACTCCGTAGAATCCTACGTATATTCTGGCCTCTGGTAATAAGTCACATCAATCTTTGGTATACTATCCAGCAAATACCTATCCAATTGGAGATGAGTAGACGTAAGTGGCACTGGATTGGTCATACGCTTGGAAAGGCAAACGACAACATTGGCAGAATGGCCATTGTCCGGAATACTTAGTATTAATGACGTATTGAAAAGGCTGCTTATACATGAAGGAGACTGCTGGATACCTAAATAGGAATTTCAGGACACAGCTGGGGCGGGACAAAGCATATTGCAAATGAAGGAGGTGATTGGAAAAACTTTGTTGTGGCTCTATGTTCCGTATAGGAACTCAAAAATGTGATATATATGTCGTGCGAATAAATGAAAATGCTAGGGCGACTATAAGCCCAATAGATGTCACAGAAGGTGGTTTTCTCTGCTCTAGAAAGACCAAGTGTAACAGAATATAAGGAAACTTGGCATTGTCAACTAAAAAAAAGCTCACAAGACCGAAGCGTTTGAAAATCTATTTTACGTTCAGCCTCACAAGAGCTATAAAGCTGCATAAGTAAATAGGTAAGTGCTCTCGGTTGAGATGTTTAAACCCTCAGTCAACTCACGAACTTTTATTCATCGATAGTTCAATATAATTTCATGAATTTTATTAACTTTATAACGACTATGAGCTTTCTTCGGGCTATTTAAACATTTAAAGTCTTGATTATTAAGACCACAGCAGAATTCTTTCTAAGCATTTAATGAATGGAGCGCAGTTGTTTCACCAACAGGGTTCTCTTTTTCCCATTTTTGTTGGTGTAACTATTTTTCGGTACTACAATAGGTAACAGCTTAATTGAGCAGTATTGCATTGATAGCTACTGGTTTGTTATAAGAAAAGGTCACAAGATTACTTAACCACCCTCGTATGTTCATTTATAAATGCAAATATATTTTGTAGAGAAATAAATAACTGTCCCCTTCCTCTCCGCTCTTATACATTTTCGATTTTAATTCATTCATAGCAACTGGCAACAACAAATGCAACAGCAACAGCAGAAGCAGCAGCAGCAGGTATTCATCATGGCAGCTGTCAAGCACTGGCATGAAGCACAATTGCATGTTGCTAACACCAGTAAATGATTTTGTATCTCTGTGCGTGTGATATTTGTGCAAGCGAGGGTGGGGACGAACATCATGCTTATGCTTTTTTGGAATGTTTGTCATTTAGATTTTCATTTTATTTATTTTTTTAAATTCTTTTTAAATTTCAAAAATAAAAATATGGAAATTTGACTTTTAGCATGAATGGATGGATGGATGGATGGCTGGCTGGCTGGATGGATGGATGCATGTTTGTTTGGATATGTATGTATGTATGTATTTGTGTATGTATGTGTGTTGTATAGATGCAAGTATGAATGGGTGTGCGTTGATTATTTGCTTAGCGTGGCTTTGCCTTTTGCCACGTTTTATGTTTAATTTTATTATTTCCTACCCTACCGATGAAAATTGAGGAACAAAATTTAACGAAATAAAAAGGTAAAACAAATGACACACTAAAATCAAATTAATTTTGAAGCATAAATCATTAAAAACATACATACATACCATACATATGTATATATTTTATCATGAGTTTGCTAGAATAATATATTTTTAATTGAAACAAATACTAACCTTTAGATATGTACAAACATACATAAATAGTTCGCTGTATTTGAGTTTTGAGTTTAAAAAATAAATTTTTCGTAATTGCATTTTATGGAAAATAGAATTTCGCAAATATTTTATGAAATTCTATCAACAAGAGAAAGACAGAAATTAAAGCTAAATTTGTAATAAATTTATGATGCAGGAGATAAAAATGTTTTAAATTTAATTTGAAAATATAAACGCAATTTATTGGTGGCTAATTTCTCTATGCGATATGAGAAAGCAACAATTAGGGGAGTTATCCGTAGACAATACCTACTGAATGATACTATATGTCCATCTCTTGCTTATATGAATGCTACAGAAAATTTTGTCTGAACACAGCTATTGGGCATCGAATTTATTTGATAGTTAACATAGTTGTTCATTTTAGCAAAAAATTTGACGGAGACATCAATGATTTGATATGTCAGCCATTTTATGTCAAGACAAAATTTCAGAAAGAGGAAAAGAGGGAGTTGCGTTAATTGTGTTTCTTTTTTTCTTGATAACTTACAACATTATTTAGCCATTCAAAAAACAGGAGTCAAAAGGCTATATAGATACTACTAAGACTCTGAGCCATTAATTTCGCTGGCATAAAAGTGGTTCATGGAATGATCTAAGACGATCTAAGAAAGAAAGTTTGTGTAGCGACTGAGGCTGTAAGTAATTTTTTTGAGGTCGCCTATTACATTTATTTTAATTATTTGAATATGTAAGTGCTAATCACGCGATAGATACTACAATTACTCACACTCGACCGTTAGCATAACCGTTTGATCACTTTAAAATAGTGTCCAGCGGTACTTAGAAGTGATCTAAATGAAGCTTTACATGATTTGTAACTGTGGAAGAAGCCTGGATCCAAAAAACATTCAAAACTGTGAGTTTTTCGCGAGAAAGTTCATCAGAGTAGATGCTCTTAGTTAGTTATATGGCTATTTACAACCCCAATTGGTCAATAGCCGAGCATATGGAAGCCCAAGTGTGTCGATTTTGTCTGCTTCATCTCCCGTTAGTTACCTCAAGTTTCAAAAGAATCTCATCGACCTGGTCCTTCCGACAGAGTTTTGGTCGCCCTCTCTTAAAGGAGTTATACATTGGCAAATATTTGTTTGCCAGTCTATCACCCTTATTACGACATCTTTCGTGTTCCGTATCAAACATTTTTCGAGCAGTTTTTGAGCTTAATCACGTCGATGTCGAGATATAGTGCATACAGAGCTCAGAGTTTATCCAGTATCGATACTCGTTATTTAGCACAACATACCCGTATATTCTGCGGGAAATCTTTCTGTCAAAAACTACTAGAATCACCTCATCAGTTTGTGCCATCACTTACGATTCGTCATCATACAATAAAACTTGTAAGATCAACGTCTTATACTCAAGGTCTTATCGCGCAAAAGCTTTTAACTCGATAATAGCATCTGTTGGCAGCAAGATTCTCCTTTTACTTCCAGGCTGGCATTATTGTTTCTGTGCAAGGCGGAACCGAGATAAACGAAATTATCCAAGACTTCAAACTTAAACATATTTACGCATAATGATGGTCCAAGGCGCATGGTCTGTTCATCCGTGAAGACCATTAACTTCGCCTTGCCCTCATTCATTACCAAATAAACTTTAGTTGACTATTTCTCAATTATGCAGAACATTGATGTGACTTCTCAAAAATTCCGGCTCATTATGTCGTCATCATGGGCATATGCAATAAGCATGTGGCTCTTGTTGTAGGTTGTGCCACTGGTATTCACCACAGCGTCTGTTACTATTTTCTCAGTTACAATGTTGAAGAGGCAGCACGATAGACTGTCACCCTGTCTGAATCCTCTTTACACACGCCTTCATTACAAATAGCTCCGAGACGTTCTTGCCTATTTTCACTTTGTATCTGTGAGCGTCATCCTACATAGTGTTACAAGACTTGCAGGTATTCCAAACTCAGACATAGCCTTATACAATTTGCTCCGTATAGGACTATTAAAGGCAGCTTTATAATCGACAAAAAGATGATATGTATCGATCTGTTTTTCTTCGGTTTTATCCAGGATTATGCGTAATGAGAATATTTGATCAGACAGTTGCCGATCAGTCTACCGACGATAGATTTCGGTTGCTGCAAATGATTTTGGACAGATTTGAATATTGATTTGTGAGAAGAATAGAGATCGTTGGGCGGTAAGAAATTTGATTCGTGTTAAAGCCCATCTTATCCGTAAGGAGACGGAGGGATGAAAGAACTTCTCGTAAAGTTGGATATAGGTCGGCTTAGAGCGATCGCCTATGCAGCTGACGTCGTTCTTACCATCTCGGGCAAATATGTGGATGCTATTACGGACAGGATACAACTTGCTCTACGGAAGGTCAGAGAGTGCGCAGCTGATCGTGTTTTGGGAAAGAATTCCAAGAAGACGAAGGTGGTTCGTTCACCCGTAGGTATAAACCGTCATCATCTGGATCATAATCTTAGTGATGTGGCTCACTTCCAAAGGGAATGTTCTAGATAGAGAGCTATTCGTTAAGCCCAATATCCTCAATAGGGTAAAGAAGGACTCCATTGGTATCTACATTTGCAACAAAGTGTCGGGCAAGTTTGGGATTAAATCCTAAGATAGAGGTGTTATTCTTCAGCCAGAGATATAAACCCCCCTTTCAGCACTTAAGGGTGGACCTTAATTTTTGTGATGAGGCTCACTTCCTGTGACGTATTTTTGATAGAAAGTAATCTCGAAAGCCTAATATGCTCTATAGGGTAAAGAACGCCTCTAAACTTGCAGCAAAGTGTTGGGGAAGAAATTGGGTTTAAAGTCGAAGATGACTGAGATATATCTTAACCAACGCTTGCCTTGTTTGGTAAGAAACTCTAGGATCATATTAGAAGCAGGGTACAACTTGCTTTTAGAAAGGTTTGGGAGTGAATTATGCGGAGGCGGAGGCCTCTACACTTGTAACAAAGTGTTGGGGAAGAAATGGGGTTTCAAGCCAAAAATGACTCAGACCTACGAATGCCTTTTTGGTGGGAATTTCAAGGGAAGGCAACTAATCTTAACCTGATACAGTGGCTACAGAGATCTGTTTGCATTATTATTTCAGGTACATGGCGTATTGCGCTGGAGGCCAACCTATACCTCATCTCGTTAGATCTACACTGGCACAAGTGAGTGGCTGTGGACGACTGGACATTGACATCTTAACTTAACATTTAAGTTCAACACAATGACTGCGGATACATAGGTATAGATAGGTGGTATAGCGACTATGAGATGATAGTTACGGATTTTTCCAAACGAGATGGATCTGTAGCTGGAGGTATTTTTTTGAAGTCGACGAATATCGCTTATGCGATAAGGCCACTGTAGTGTTTTATAAGCGGTAGTATCTGACATAAGAGCTGCTTTGATGTTTTGTGGAAAGTGTGGCATATCCAAGAGGGATATTTGTTTACTTTTGGACAGCCAAGCTGCTGTAAAGGCTCTGGGATCTTACAGAGTGGCCCCGAAAACGTTAATGGTTTTCGGCAGATCTATCTATACAAACTATTATATATCATTTTATATTGATCTCTTTGTATGGTCAATGTGCCATGATCACCCTTCAAATTCAGTGATTACGAGAGTTATCAGAGTGAGCAATTATACAAGCTTTTAACTACGATTGCTAAAATGTCCCTGTTTGAGCTTATGTATGGAATAACAAACGAAAATATATCAGAAGAGAAAAGGATATGCTACTTTTGTGCTCTTAGGATAGCGATCGTGTATTTTTTTATTTATTGGCAGCTAAAACCGAAGTTTGAAATGTGTTCTTCTAAACAATTGAAAAATACCAACATCACTATCAATGTTATATTCATTCATTTTTTCTCAATTTTATACGAAAAATTTGAGTTTCTAGGGGAAAACTAATGCCAAACTCATAACAGTTCGTCTAATATATCCCAGCACCAAAATAGCTGTTAAACTGTTTAAATAAAATGCTTTCTGACTAAGCTTGTTTCACAATATACAGGGTCCGCCAAATAATTTTTTTTTTTTTTTTTTTTTTTTTGAAAACAGGGCGCAAAGCTTCGAGTGTAGCTTCGGCTGTGTGGCACGTAGTTGAAACCAAATATTGCTAATATCCCCCTCTTCAATTTTTGTGAACAAAAATTTGTTCAACATGGCCCGATAACGATCGCCATTGACTGTAACGACCACTCCTCGCTCATTTTCGAATTATGCCTCTGGACCAAAATCCGCACCAAACAGTGACTCGTCTTGGGTATATCGGCTTTTCAATGTATGGGTGCGGGTTTTCTGTGCCCCAAATGCGACAATTTTGCTTGTTTACATATCCGCCAAGATCAAAATGAGCTTCATTTGAAAAGATGATTTTTTTTGGCAAAATCGGCATCTTCTGTAAGTCGATCGCAGGCCCACTTAGCGAAGCGAAAAAAGCGTATACACAACCATATTCGTTCAGCGGAAGGATAAAACTAATTATCTGTCAAATCAGACATGAGCTAAGTGTTACCATTCACGAAATAAGCACTAGTTGAAAAAAAAACGTTAGATGGCGGACCCGTTATTGATCCCGTTTTTATGAAAATAAAATGAATCAATTAGTTCTTTCAATGTAATTATATTCTCACAAAGTATACAAAATATGTTTTTTTTTGTAGAAATAATTTTTTTTTTGTTATAAAATTTTTTTATTTATTTTAAAAACATGTAAAAAACGTAAACATAAAATAAAATAGAAATGCAATTTCTCAAAGCATACATAACATAATTTACTCGTAATATTAACAAAAAAATAAGCCACCTTTTTATAACAACACATTTGTCTAATAAAGATTTTTTAACAAAACTATACATTCATAATATTAACACCGTTTTTTATATATATTTCTTGTATATAAAAGCCAACAACTAGACTATGCAAATTGAAAAAAAGATACAGAATAGAAAAGGCCTTACACACCCATCTGCATAGCCTTATGGCTGTTAATAATAGTCTTTTATTTGTTTGTAAGATCCTGTTTATAAAGCACTTTTTAAAAGGTAGTTGAGGAGTTTTTTTTTCTTTATCTAATAATAGTGGAAGTACTTATAAAAATCTATTTCCTTTTTACTCTTTTTGCAACTCTATTTTCTCTTTTTTTTTCTAATTTGTAAACACTTTATATGTTAAATTTTATTATCCTTTTGAGAACATTCCTTCCTTTTAATTTATGCAAAAAAAAAATAGAAAAAAAACATAATAACACAACTTATGCGCTCATGTAATAGAGGAGCTAACAATGGTTTTGAAAATATTAAAAAAACAAAAATAATGAAAATAATGTGAAAGGAAAATACCAGTAGATGACAAGGAATGTTAATGCACTTTATGTTTACAATGGAGCAATAGAATGGATTTAAAAAGTACTTATGGTGGCAAATAAACGGACAATTTTTTTTAAATGTATGTTTTAAACATAACACATAGCCAAACTCGCATATTTACGCATTTGAATGTAAATAGATTGTTGTTAGTAGACCTCTTAATAAGACAGTGCAAGTGTGTGCGTATGTGGTATAAGAAACATACCGATTTTAGTCAAAAACAATACAACTATAGCGACCAATACACTTAAAAAGCAAACTATTTATAGTAAAACATATACAAGTTAAACTTAAGCTACACAAAGAGAAGAGAGAAATATATTGTATAAGAGAGCGTAATACACACACTAGAACCATTAAAAACAGAAATTCAGAAGCATACATGCTTAAGTTTAAAGGGGGTGATACATTGGCAAACATTTGTTTGCAAATATCGCAAATAGCCCATCGCAGTAAGGGAGAAGTAAGTTATCCATGTATGCGATTGGCTATTTGCGATGTTTGCAAACAAAGAGGGTGATACAACTTACTTCTCCATGAATGCGAATGGCTCTTTGCGATGTTTGCCAATGTATCACCCCCTTAAGAAAAAAGGGAGAGATAGAGGGAGAGACAGAGTTTAGAATAATATTTAAAAAGAAAGAAAAACTTTTGTTTCTACAATAATGTGTGTATGAGAGAGGAATAAGAGAGAGAGAGAGAGATAGAGATAAGACGCTTTAAGCTTATATGTTTGACTTTTTAAGAACAGACAATTTAAAAAAGTTAGTAATTTTAGTTTCAGATACATACACACATACAATTAGTGCATTATTGTTAGTACATTTTTCAATATATATGTACGTATACAGGGTGTAACTGTTTTAATGTGGACAAGTTTAGGGTGCTTTTTTCTAAACATATTCTTTTGCTTTCATGAAAAATTGGATTTCTTTGGAAATAAGAAGTGCATACAGGACCTCAGAACCTGCATAATCCGCATAATAACATTTTTATACAATTATGGGGTAAGCCATCTATCGGCTTAAGTTTGAACTAGCAGATATTCCGAATACTGCAATACATATGTCATTTGTGAAAGTAGTTTCATTGTTGATGTGCAAAAACGTTAGCGTGCTCGTGCAGTAGACTCGAATATATCGAAGCTGTGGCTAAGAGTGTACATGAGAATTCATTAACATTAACTCGTCATCGTTCTCAGGAATTGAAAGTATTACGCGCCAGTTTACAACGAATTTTGAGCAAAGATCTCGGTATGACGCCTTACAAAGTTCAATTAATTCAACAGTTATAGCCGCTTAACAATTTGCTTCGTTTCTACTTCGTAGTTCATACGGCAGCTTTGGCATTCGTTTTGATGGTTTTTTTCCTCTTTTCGGTACTTTTTACTTAATGTTTTGTTATTTGCCTGTAAATTATTTTTATAAAGGAATTGAAATAGGAATTTAAATAAAAATTTAGATATTACATTGAATGTATAATATCCACAAAGCTATTGAAACTGAATTATTAATAATTTGGGTGTTTCGATTTTGAAATTTTGCATGGTGAATTATGTAATTCGGCTCATAATTGGGGTTTGAATTATATGTGAGAGAGTGAGTTAGGAGAAAAACATTGTATTGCGAACATGGCATTACTTCAACTCTAACTTACACACTCTTTACATACAATTTTTGCGATACTCTTAAATAAAATATTTTTCTCAAAAATATTGTTTTTTATATATTTAGTCTCCGCTTTCCATTTATCTTCTTATCTTTTTTTTGGCTAAAATAGATGCCAGTTTTAGCTTAAAAAAAAGAATTTTTTTCAACGTAATGAAAGTTAAAAAGTGCGAAAATATACATTAGGGTCAGCTTTTATTCCATATTTTTTTTTGTTTTTTTTTCTCTATCTCTTTTATTATATACATACACTTACACAAATCCCTTTGTGTCTGTATCACTTTTGCATGAGTGTGTGTATCTGTATTTGGTTTGGTTATCTTTTCTACACAACAATTTGTCTATTCGCAATCCGCAATAATATCGTGGCATATAAAACTTTATAAAAAAAATGAAAGGAAAAGCCAAAGAAATACAGCAGACAGACAGTCATTGTTTTATATAAAAAAACTGAGATCCATATATAAGATGAAAGGCTTATATGGTTAAAAGTTAAAGGTGGTGTAATTGATAAGTTAATAAGAAAAAAGCCGACATTTTTTTCAAAATCTTCGTAAGCATTCAACGAGATTCTATACATTAAACAGATTCTTTCCGTCGATAAGTATGCCTATTACACTATGCAACAAACATATATTTTTTGCGCTATGGTCACACAAAGTCGTCAGCATTTCAGATTTTATGCATGTTTTTTTCATTTTTTGAATAATTTTTAGTAAAATGTAAGATTTTTGAAGAGGCTGCTTCATACATCTTATGATAAATTTGAAATGACATTTCCGATGTCATTCAGTCATATGTCAAATAGTTCCAAATTATACCAGATTTAACGCATTCAAAATTTTTCAATATAACCCGTAATTTTAGAGATATTGAGAAACAAATTCTAAAATAAAATTTTTTTGGAAAAAAAATATGATATTTTTGATTCGAAAAAATTCACAAAAAATAAAAAAGTAGTTAATATTTAACAGTTTAACTATTTATTCATAAAATTGTATATAAAAGATATAAAATAAACCATAATATAAACCAATACTTAATGCTGATGTGTTTTGAAGTTAGGCGACCATAGCGCATCAAAAAAATATAGTCGTTATCCACGGTCAGAAAATGTATTTCCATTTGTTGCATAGTGTTATCGCTGCTGATCTATGATGAATGATTTTTTTAATTTGAATTAAAGGCCAGTTGCTACTGCTTCCTATTAAAATTTCAATTTACCTACAACAACACTCAGTTTAATTTCCAATTTAGCCACTTTTCATGACTCTAATAGACAAGCAGTCTAACTGCTGGGTCTCGACAAAAAGCTTAAGTCTCTTGTAAAAGCACAAGGAAAAACGAAAAGAAGAATAAAAATTAAATAAAAAAATAAATACAATTAAAATATATATTTATAAAGGATTTACATAAAAGCATAGATACAAAAATATCCATATGCAGACACATGTATGTATATGCTTATATTAATACAGGGGTTTTTAATAGCCACCACAAGATTCTAAAAGTTGATGTCAGTGGCAACAATTCTATGATTTTCTTTTTTCAACTGCATACTTTAAATGTGGAATTTTTGCGTTGAGTAAAAGTCTTAATATAGATCGATATGTAAAAGTTCTTTACTTGGTGGCTGTAGTAATTGAATACATCAGATTAGTACGTGTAGCTTTAAAGGTGTCGAACCATCACTATTTACCACACCACAAAGTAGAATCTTGCAAGTTCGTTTTTGTAGTTAAATACGTGTCAAAGTAGGATATGGTTGCTTAATCAACTTGTCATTTACCTCGATTAAATGCTAAAGCTTATGCTATGGCATACACTTGACCATAAGCGAAACTTCGTGATGAATTCAAAGGATTATTGACTATTTTTAGGCAAAATTTATGAGGTATTTAGCAGTTCTTCTTCGACCAGTTTCTAAGTGTCATCAGTGCCCGCTAGTAGATGATGGTAGCTACTTATGTATATCTACCCACCTCTTGCAGCGTACGTCCAGTGGAAAACCTCTCTATTTTCTATTTATGGCTATATGGTATAATTGGTTTTCGGTCATTTGCTCTTGGAGCAGCGTAACACCAATGACCAGGTAAATCGCAAATTTCAATCTTTGAGCACTTTTGAGGTATTTCTTACACCAGCCAGATAACAGAGCATAATTCCGATAGCAGTATACCAATGCGGTATTGTATCTAGCCTCTAGTCGTAAGATGTAACAGAAAGCTATTAAGTCTAGACCCAAATTACGCAATAAGGCTGGACAGTATTATTACCACCTTAAAACATTTGAGTTCTTTTAAACTGCGTTAAATAAAATAAATGACACGAATTCATGTTTTACTTTATACAGTCTTTTTATTTCCACAATTAAATTTTGTACAGTGTCCAACATATTTAACTTCCGCTTTAAACACAAATTTATTCAATACTCAAAAATTAATACGACTTTACTCTATGACTGCTCAGCACTATGGCGGAGCATTTTATAGTAAATTAACATTAATTTCAAAGATACTAGTGAATTCAAAAACCTTTTATCCAATTGCCGTTAAGAATTTGAATTACATAAGCGACTGGCAGCACTGTTCATATATACACATAATTGACAGGGTGATCGTAGCCTTGAAACAAGCCAATAGAATAAATTCCGTAATAGTTCATAAAGAGTGTTTTCTATAGAGGTGTAGAACTTTGAAATCGAGTAAAACAAAATCAACTTTTTAAATTGATATGAAATTTACTTTATTCGACAGATGATCTTCTGAAAGATAATCTCCATGGTTGACTCGGTTGTAGTCTAATCTGCGGGTCCAACTTTCGATGATTTTTTCCAACACTGGTGATCGTATATCGGCAATAACGCGGTCAATCGTTGCAGGCTTGTCGGTGTAGACTAGCGACTTTACATATTTCCATAGAAAATTGTCTAACGACAATCTTGGAGGCCAATTCGCGGGTCCAAATGTGAAACTATACGGTTACCAAAGGTTTTCTTCAATATATCAATTGGGGCACGAGCTGTGTCAAATGTTGCGCCGTCTTTTTGAAGCCACAGCTCCTGCACATCATGTTTGTTCAATTGGTGAACTAAAAGTCTGGCTCTGTAGCGATCACCATTGACAGTAACGTTCTGAGCAGCATAGTTTTTGAAGAATTAGGGACCAATTTTTCCACCAGCCCATACAGCACACTAAACATCGAGTTTTCTGGAGGTAACGGTATCTCAACATACACTTGAGGATTATCATCACTCCAAATATGGCAGTAGTCTCCTACTCCTTTCGATTTCCAGATTTAAGGACATGGTGGGAAACTTTAGTAATAAATGCTTAAGAGCCTTGTTCATATGTTTGAACATAATATAAGCTTCTGCTTATCAAATGGAGACCTCATACCTAATTAAGGAATCTAGTTTCTCAAAAGTAACCTAAATTCTATAGATTATTTGTGAGATATAGTATTTTATACTGTTGGCTCTAAGTGCGAGGACGGGGTCAATCTAAGGGTGTCTCTCCGACTTATAAACTATTCCAGCGTGTTTCAGGCCGAAGTAAATATTCGATGCTGCGGATTTGATACGGATTTACACAGCTGATATTTGCATTCCTTCTGATAGCCAAGCGGCTATTAGATCTTCCTCGGGCGCAATTTTCAGCTCTAGGCTTGTCAAGGCCTGTCGTGTTTCCCTTGGGTTACTCTCACGACAGTTTGGTGTCCCTCTCATTTGGGTTTTTGGTTAGAGGGACATTCCGGGTAATTGTGTGGCTGACGAACTTGCTAAACTGGCACACTCCTTCCGGACAGTCACCAACTTGTAGAGGTTGGTGTAACGCTGTCCTTCCGTTAGACTGTCTTTCAGGCGGAAGTATTCAATGGACGCTGATAGATCTTGGGCAGATGGTGATTCTTGCTTTACTGCTTGACTCACCTGGCCCAGATTGGATTGTAGGTGTACCAATCAACTTTTGAAATTGGATCGCCTCTGTGGTGTCTATCCTCACGGATCATTGCATTATGGGAGACACGCGCAGAGGCTGCGCCTACCGGCGAATGATTTCTCTCGAGATTGTAGATCGATTGAGGAAGAGGAAAGTGTGGCCCATTTCATTTGCCAATGTCCGTCTCTAGCTAGACGTAGACTGATCACACTTAGCTCCTCGATAGTCTATCAGAGCTATCGATCATTGAGGTCGGCCTTATAGCCAGTTTTAAATTGTTGGGCTGGTTTCCGACTTGATTTCCGGGAAAGTGCTTCTATGTGGGACCTCTGGCTGGCGGTCAAGACCAGTTAATTTGGGCTTGGTGACCAGTACAGGGATCTTGCATTATTTGTGGTATCACAACGGGCCGCTATGTGTGCTCAAGTGTGTCTTGTCTCAGCGAGGCTGCCATTCCCTGCCAACCTAACCTATACCAATCAAAGCAATTTATTAAGATCGAAATGATTTTTTGTTAATTATATTTATTTAGGCTGAGTGCTGAAATATTACTTTTATAAGTAAAACCGTTGCATTTTAAACCTATACTTTTACGACAATTAAGAATTGTTTCCTCGTTTTCTAATGGAAAACCCTTTAGCCATAGTTATTAGTTCGTCCTATTTTGTTTTTCTTCTTTGCTTTAAAAGCAAATATAATTTAGTTTTATTTACTTGAAAGAAAAAAAAAAATACTTTTTTATCTTCTCTCATATGCTGTGCTTAGCGTTATACAAGACTGTTATAACAAATTGAATTTGTATAACACAGAAGAGGAAAATGGAAAGAAAATTAAAAAAGAAAAGCAAAACGAATTATTCAATATTTACTCGTATTTACGCAATTGTCAGTAATTTGCCATAAAAAAGGAGGAACACTTTCTGCTCACAAAAACGTTCACAAAACAGGATAATGAGTTTAGATTTCTTGCTCACATGCACACACACACACACAAAGCTATAAATAATAAAAAAGTATTTAAACAAACACTTAAATAAATGCACGCATACACAAGCACACACACACAAGCACAAATACATACTCGTATTATATTATGCAAATACGTGGCATATTTTTGTAAAAAAAAGAGGGAATGCGTGCAAGCAGAAAGCCATGTACGAGTGAGTATTCTCTGCATGTTAAATTGTGAGAGAAAGAGAGAGGCAAAGGCATAGGATAAGGAAGTAAATCTATGTATGCGTGTGCGTGTGTGTGCGTGTTATTGTTTGTATTAATATATAAACAAAAGTTTAAAATAAAAGTTATGAAAATTTATAGACATGTTTTTAGGAATAAAAACACAAGAACTCCGTTTATGGAGCTAAATAAACCCCGAAATTTATGTCATAAATTAACAGTAAAATTTTTAGGAATAAAACATTAAGCCAAGCAACCAACATGAAAAAAATAAAAATATTTTATTATTATGAATATTGCTTCGTTTCATTTGCTATTTTAGGTCGCTGGCTTAAGCCAAAAAAAGAAAATATTATTTTATTTTATTATAATACTAATGCCAGTAACTGTTTTAAATAGAACTGGCGAATAAAATCGTATTTTTTTTTACTTTCCTCAAAGACATTTATGTTTTACGTGAGTTTTTTGCTTAGAAAAGATTTAAACGTTTGGCCTATTTTGCATTGCAAATACTTATTAACGTAATGGAAGTTAAATTTACTTTTTCTTTTTGTTTTCAAATGAAAAACAATGGGACGTGTAAGCAGTATTTGCACATAAATATGTGTGTGTTTATCATACGTAATAGAAAAGATTTGTTTAGGACAATGCAGGACTAAAGTTAAAGTCCTGTAACTTTAAAATTGTTTCCTAAGTAGTTGGACGTTTAATAAGTTGTTTATGATACAACACTTTAATTGAACAATTGTAACCAGTTTGAAATACGGGGTATTACTTATTTTTCCCTAGATCCTCTATGTATGAAAGGAACTCAGTGAATCGCATGAACGTGACTTTGTCCTATTCAGCTCTAAGAACCTTGCCCTCCCATTCTTCTATTGCCTTGTGGATTTCAATCTTTGGCATTTTTTGCAATGTCAGCATATGGCCTTCTTAGAATATTGTTACGAAAATGTTAATGTCTTTGGGACTGCATTAAGGGATTTTTGTCTATTGGTTTGAGTCGAGGTTGATAATGTTTTATCCTTGTATTGCCGTACTGATTTGCTTATTTGACGACATAGCCAATTCGACCATCTTTGAGTAACACAATCTTACATGTTCAAAATTAACGGATATAAAATAAAGAATATGAGAGCGTTTGAGACATTTCCGAAACTTTCAAAATTCTAAGCAATTAGGTATATAAGCAGGCTGCTTTGCTAATGTCCATAGAGTTATCGCTTTACAGTTATAAAATAAGGCCGTTTTAGACTTAAATAAAAGTGTTATATAAACGAATATTAAGTGCAAGATAAATAAGTTGCTGTATTAAAAAAAAATTGTATAAAGATAAAGACAGAAAATAAATCCGCGAAACAACAACAACGTGGTGCGATTAAAAAGAACTCAAACTGTTTAAATATGTTGAAACATAACAGTATGTTTCATACAACGCTAATTTTGTATCTTAATTTCCATGGCCATAGGTTACTGGTTGAATTGCGTTCACCATATGCCGCTGGAAATTACCTTTGGCCAAAAAAATTGTCATAATTCTTCGGAGTCCTTTATTTGCAAATACTAGCACCTTCTGTATGTCTCGGTGGCCAGCGTTCCAATTAGCGCAACCATAGAACAGATTTTTTTTGTCTGTCACTCCTCTAGGGAGCATGCTGACTTTTCACAATGCATTCATTGCATTGTGTCAGTTTCATTAATCAAGTTAATTTTTCTAGCTAAGTAGATGATCAATCCACTGCAGCTCCCCTCCTCGATTGTGTAGTGGTGAATATCCTTACTAATTGGTTGCTGCTGGGGCTTAAAACAGCGCCACTTGTGTTGTTATGTATGCGCTCTAACCAATACACCACGCCACCATCGTAGGATAATTATATTAGTGTTAAAGACGTTAGGTTTAACACTGTGCAAACGGTGTGTCAAATCCCATACAGGTCCAAGTCGGTCGAATATATTACATGCTTTTTACCAGTTTCCGAGATTATGCTTCCAAGGTAGCAAATCAATCCAACATCCTCTTTTTGACTGCTACAGGGCTATTCTTTGAAAAGAATAATATTTTGGACCCCAGTTGGTATCATTTTAGCCATATACACCAACGAAAAGTCTTTCCGGAAAGAGCACAGCTAGTTTTGGTAAAGGAAATGGTTTAATGACTTTACAATAGCCTCTTGTTCACAGAAATGTATGTCAGTGACTCCATCTTAAGTGCTATCCCTAAACTAAGCCACGACTGCAGATACATAATGATTCTTTTTGACCTCTGAGAAGAGTTCAGAGGCAAAAAGAGTTGACTCATATTATATTTCTTGGGGACAAAATAGATGAAAACATAAATTTCTTTGAAAAATTGTTAAAAGTCAAAATATTTTATAAACAAACCTCGCAAAAAGCTGTTTGGCCAATATTTGTAACAAATATTTTATAAACAAACCTCGCAAAAAGCTGTTTGGCCAATATTTGTAACAATAAAAGGGTCCTAGTTATTAGGTTGGATAGTTGTATAGAAATGTTGAATCGGCGCTGGAATGATTGCATTGGTCTAATTTTAAACAAAAAATGATTCCTTCGTTACGCCCGGAACTTTTCAGTCGATATTTTAAATGATTCTTAGTCATCTTCATCTAATGGGTTTTGCCAAAAAATTAAGCTTAACGAAGAAAACAAAGATAAATGACTTCATATTAATGCTCAAAATCTCCTCTATCGAGCAATGCAACGGCGTTATTAGTAACAGATCATCAAGGGAGATAAGAAGTGGGACATGAGCAATGAGAAAAGAAAGAAGTGGACCATAATCTGTGTTTGGTTTGAATGGGAGGGTATGGTGCGCTGGAAAATACTCGAAAGGAATGCCGCGGTCAACAAGTAGCTTTACATAGCCCGGCTACAACACGTGAATAGGCTATTGAACTAAAAACACTCTGCTGAAAAGGTCCAACCGTACTCTGTCACAATAACAAGAGGCCCCCGGTTGCACAAGATTTAGCATCAGCAGCACAGTACTTTGTCCCATAGACAAAATTTAAGAAATCATTCGTCACGGATATTGATTTTTTTTTTTTTTTTTTTTTGATATTATTCCTTGAAAGCTAATTAACAGCTGAGTTTAACAGTGAACGATTTTTTCTGGTTACTCTGTATGTTGTCGCAACTAATTTATAGTATAAAAATACCATGTAAAATTAGATTTTAGGTACTTCAGAAAAATAGCTATAAAAACTATATATTTTAAGAGATTAGTTTTTTTATTACTTTACAATTTTGTGAACAAAATAGAAAAAATTGGTTCTAAAATTTGTTGATTGGTTTTATTATTCACGGCTTTGAAAAACACACTTATTTCAAATAATATTTTAAACTTTCAAAATTTTAAAGAAATATTACAAAAAATATATATAAAATATATACATTTTTTAGTTATATTTCTAAAACTATGTTATATGTCCTATCAAATAAAAAAAAGTAGAATGAACTTTGTCCTACAAATAGAAAAATTTTGTAATTTAAAAAATCTTTAATTTAGAGAAGTTTTTATAAATTTAACTGAATTTAAGTAGCTTAAGGCAAATAAAAAATTAAAAATAATTTAAAATCATTATTCATATTCCAAATTTGAGTACAACGTCGAATTTTCGCAAGATTACAATACATTTTTAATTATCATTTGGTGCAAAATCCGCAAAATTAAAAACTTGTATCAGTAAATAACACACCTCTATGCTCTAAGAAACATTGCTTTTATTAATATAACTAAATTATAAAAAACTATCTTAAGAGAGACTTTGTTGGATTTAAATATATATGGGCGGTGGGCGTGTCTGTTGTCCTATTTTGTTAAAATTTGGCATATATCTATATTTTGCCCTAATAATGGTCTGTACGACAATTTATTTACCTATCACTGAACCTTGAACCGACTGATTACCAATTTACTGTTCACTATTGAACTGTATGAGGGGTGTTACCTATATCCAAAGAAAACAATTGACAATTTATGCCGTAAAGATCCTATTTACTAAGGATAAAACGCCTGAAGTTTTTTTATTTAAAACAAATAAACAATAAAAAATGATTGATTCGCCTATTTCACGTTTTCAAGAAGTGAAAGAAGCCGAGAGCCTTAAAAACCTAAGAAAATTAAACAGCAACATTAGAGAACATACAAATATAAATTCCAAAAATATAATCGTGTTGCTTTTTAAAACTCAATTTATAACAATCGTATTTCGTAATTGCTAATGACAGTATTTGCTGTTGACACTTTCGACATTTCGTTTTGGCAAACATCAGAATTTCAGTCAAATAAACACGAAAACAAAAGTCAACACAAAACGTGACTAAACCTTTTTGCCCTGACAACTGCTGTTGTTTAACAGAAAGTATAACAAAAAATATCGAAAAACAACAACAACAAAATACACAAATGTGTTGTTATATTTACATAATAATTACATGAAAATTACATCATCACATTTGCCAAAATCCACGACACTAACAAATTAAAAAAACACACAAATTACAAAGTTGACAAGTGGATTACAAAAATTGCTAAAAAAAAATATGTAGAAAATGCTTAAATAATACTTTAATATATTAAATAGCACAACGAATGTTATAAGAGCAAAACAAATCACGGCAGTGGAAATCGTTATCAATGCTATAAACACATTCAAAGCTACCGACCACCGACTACAAGCTGTCAAAAATAGAATGTATGTGTGCACGGCTATACGACTACTTTTGTAGTCCGTAGTCAACTTAGGCTAATTTCTATTCTTCATGGCGACAAGAAACTGTTTAGTGCTGTCAATACAATAAGCTGCATGAAATAGGCATTTTTAAAGCACAATAACTGCAATATATACATTCAAAACGAGAAAAAAAATGTATGTGACACCATTGAAGAAGAATAACCATATGTCCATTTGTTTACATTTATTTTGTAGTTGTGTCGTGAAACTAATTAAGTAGCTGGTTACTTGGCTACTTTTGCAGTCGTGTAGTCGATGGTCGGTGTGTTTATAGCATAATACCAAAAAGTACTGTTATACGCTAACCTCCATTTTATCCACCATATTACTATCCATTCTTCTAAATTCTTATAAATATTTTCAATAAAATGCTATTACAGTTAACACTACTGTCGAAATAAGCCATCTCGGGTTGTTAACAATAATATTAATACTCGTTAACAATAAATACAAAACAAAATATCTATAAAAAAAAACTTTTGAAATATAATAGAACCACAATTACAGATAAATTTACTATGAATTATCAAAAGCCATACATAATCCAACAAGAGCAACATTTAAAAAAGTAAAAAATAATGACAAATACTGCGAATTAAAATGTTTTTACAACCAATACAATAATAAAAATAAATAATAATAAAAAAATTTTAAAACCAAATATTAAATATAAGAGAATAATAAAAATATGAATTGTAAAAAATAAACTTCCGCATCCGTTCATTTATAATAAAAATGTCAAATTGTAACAAAAAAGAAATTCTATATAAAAATACGCAGTAACACATATAAATACATACGAGGAGAGTTCAATAATTCCCTGACTTTTTACATTCCCAATGACTTTCAAAGCTTTCTAGATAAAACTATTCTAATAAAATTGTTTTTTAGCATATATATGACAACGAATGATCTGGAAAAAAAGTGGCAAAGTGAAGATCATCAAACCTCTTAGCAAGGATATTCACCACTACACAATAACATAAAGGCGACCTATAGCAATACTTGGCTTAAAATCAACTGATTAGTGAAACTGAAACAAGGCAATAGATGCTCTCTTCTTCTACACTCTCTTTTATTACACTGCTAAAAACATAAACAAAAGCCACAAAAACTACTACGTACTTGTTTACAAATAAAAATCAACTACAACAACAAAGCTAGCAGAAGAGGAAACAAGTAAAAGACAACAACAACACCATAAGCACTGTGACAAACAAGATACTTAGGAGCAGATCGCTGTATAAAGACTAAAGAAAAAGAAATGTAAAGAAACGGAGTCTACAGATATTTCGAGAGGTCCGAGAGCTTTTGAATTATTGGTTAGTCAGCCATATAAAAAGCACATCTATGCTAACAGTAGTCAGCTTATTTGGTGTAAACTCTGTGAGTAGAGTCTACTGGATATAAGCTCTGTGTGAAAAAAGTTTAATTGGATTAAACTCGTAGATTGAGTCATGATCGTAATCAGGTTGTAAGGAATTTCAGAATAGATAAACTCTGGAAGATATTTATAGAGAAAAATCTGTGGCGTAATTGTTGCAGAGATTATATAAGAATTGTTGTCTGTGAATATGTTATTTTAACTGCAATCTACGAACTTATAAAATAAACGTTTTTTAAAACGATTAACGCAAGAAAAAAAATTCTCAAAGCGACATAGCCTTGCTAGCATCCATCAAGGAATAATCTGACGGATGTTAGAACGCATAATAATTATTTGCAACGCATAATAAATATGTTGCTGATCATATATCTGGAATACCAATTCGATTGCGTTAAACGAATATGCGCTTTAAAGCTCGATTTTCAGGTTATATATCACCTAAAACATGTTCTTTATTGGCTGCTCATGCTCATGACGCACGCAAGATTTTATTACGTTTAGAAAACGTAGATGGCAAAATTGTATCATCTTGTAATTGTCGACTAGCTACTGAAATAGTAATTAAAATGTAGAGCAAGTAGCAGTAGTCGTGTCTAGTAGAGCTGCAGCCGTTTCAATTCACTACTCACCGAAAGGGACCTACAGTTTAATACCGACTTTGAACGGCAGATACACTAGCTCTTGAAGTTTTTAAGAGCGTACTAGCCACAATCAGTCGCTAGCTAATGTTATGCGCTAATGCCGCTTTTGAAAAATATTAGATGGTTTGAACTTTCTGCACTCACAGAAGCTCAATATTTTACACCAGTGAAACGCTACTAAATAGCAAAGAAATCAAAGCTCTCTTCAAGCAGATCACTATGGAAGATGAAAAATGGTTAACTACGGAAAATATTAAATGAGTTTTAAAGTCTTGAAAAGGTGGAGAATGTTTGATTCTAAATGTCGCCTAGATTGGCGGCAAGCAAGTTTATATGAAATATTTCTTGTACTTAGACGGTGAATATTCATTATGAGCTGTACAAGATTATTATATGCTGCTCACAGTCGCACAACCACTGGATTATTTTTGTAGTCGGTATTAATTTACTTTCATTGTAAAACGAAAAAAAAAACAACAACTATGTGGATTACGAAGTCGTTGAACACTTAGGCATCTACAACTATCGCAACAGCATGGTAACTACCAAGGGTGGTGCTGACATGAACATTGAAGCACGTATTAACAGGGCAAAAGCTGAATTCGGTATTCTCCGATCTATTGGAAGTTGTCGACAAATATCACCAACTACTAAGGTACGCATACACAATTCGAATGTCAAAACTATCTTGTTTTACGGTCGTGAAACTTAAAAGCGTGCAAGCGCTATTACAAACAATTGTCTGTGACAGATTCTGGGTATATAGTGGCCGAGGCACATACGGAACATCGATATTTTGAAAGTGGCAAAGGAAATGGAATCGGGAAGAGGCAAGAGGTCCGCGTATTGGTTTACCTGTTAGACTATCGAGAAGGTCAATTGATGACTAGCTACAGACTGCGAACTACTCATGGAATAACGTCAGTCAAACATATCGCAATAGAATGCGCTAAAAGAGGATGGATGCTCTAGTGGGAAACTGGAATAACAGCAAAAACAGCTTTACCACTTAAATGAAGCAATGAAAACTGGGCGACCGGATTGTGTACCATCATAATCACGCTAAGCCACACATTTTTGATGACCAGCTAAAAATTGATGCATTCATCCACTCTAAAGCCCAGACCATTCATCGTATGACAAACATTAGTTTTGGTCACAAAGTTGGTTAAGTTTTTTGATAATAGGTGGGTAGGTAGGAGGGAGTGGCAGCCTCGCCAAACAAGGTATACTTGAGACCGCATAGTGGCACGTTATGATACCACACAACTAATTGTCCCCATTCTATTCACCAAAGACCTGGTGATCGAATAGAGGAACCGCATAGAAGCACTTCCTTAGTTAACCTGATGTTACAAATCGATAGCTCCGAAAAGCTATCGAGAAATGGAGAGCCCAGTGTGAGAAATCGCTGTGAGAAGGGCGGACACTGGCAGATAAAGTGGACAACGCTCTTTATCTCCTCCTTCAATCCACAGCCACGACAAAGTCTTTCGCTGGTAAGCGTAGCCTTTGCGCGTGCCTGCTCATGACACAATAACCTGTTAGAATGGATACAACAAAGGAGATGTTTTGAGGGTCCAGTGTGAACAGTTGATTGATACGCCTCATATACAACCTTGGCCAACTAAGTCTGGCAATAAAGCGAGAGTCACCTTTTGTCCAGGCGTTTTCAGTGTCCAACATACACTTCCGCTTAATCACCAGCCTAACGGAGGTAAGAGGTACACCTATCCTAACGTGAAGTTGAGTAGATCGAAACAAAGTTTTATTACAATGAAATACTCCAACGATATGTGAGGAGATCCATGGAATAATAGTAAACATTCGAATAGTGGAATGATGCGTGAGTGTAAACGCAGTGCAAGTGGTCCCTCTAATGGAGTGATTGGGTTCGTTACAATTTAGTGCCCAGTTTTTTTTTTTGACACATTTTACAATTAAGCGCGAAATATGGATTGAAAGCGATATACAAAAGACCACAGAACAATTAAAGCAATGCTCAGGACTGATAAACTTCAGGAATCTAGGGTAAAATGAATCCACGTTACAGAAAATGGAAAAAATCTTTAACGTAAAACATTTCATGTTCAAAAGAGGAGTATTTCAAAAATTAACGGAATTATGAAAATGCCCTCGGTCCTATACGCAAAAGTAAAAAATTGCTTTCGTACACATAAAAGGCAATAAAATCCGTTAAAAGTTTAAATTACTCTCCCATTTTTATTTATTTGTTTTTCTAGTTTTATCTGTCTCTCGCTATCTCTCTCTCTCTCTCTCTTACTCTGATGCTTTGTGCCTTTATTTGCCATGATTATTGTCAACGTTGTTGTTATAATGAAAACAAATACGAGTACTCGTCTGCCTCAGAGTGTATGTGTATTTGTGGGTATAAAAGAATAAATATAAGCAAGCATGTATGCATGTGTATGCGTATATGAGCCATATTTAAAAATGTTGGCCATTTTATGACAAAAACAAAAAACAAAAAACAAAAATTAAAAATAATGAACAATGACAACAACTATAACAATATATTTGCGAGTTTTAAAATTTCACTTTTTTTAACGTTTTTTTTTTCGCTTTGTGTTTGTTCTTGTTGCTTCTGTTGTTATTGTCAGTTTATGCTCATTCAGGCGTTTTCATATTCATGCATATGACTGCATGCATACACATACACAGTTACACCATGCACACACACTAATAAACAATTATTTATTTTGAGCATGTGTGTCAATTTTGTTCTTCCATTTCCTTTGTTTTTTTTTAATTTTTTTTATGCAACTTTTTGAGTATTTGTTTATATCAGGGAGTACGTGTGTGCGTGAACGTTTTTTTTTTTTTTTTTTTGTTGGCGACAATAAATTTTAATAAAATTTCTTCATATTTACACACAATTTTTGCCATAGAAACGATACAACAAAAAGCGATAGAGAGAAAATAAAATTATCAGTTTAAAATTATAAAAATAAAAAATAAAAAATAAACTTTAAAAATTATGCTGAAAAATTTTTATTAATCATTTATAAGAATGCATATTTCATAAGTGAAAGAGAAAAAATATTAAAATTCCCAAGAGGATTTCTTATTGGTTCTTTACACTCAGAAGTATCTTACAAATGACTCAAGGGAGTTCTAAGTAAGATGAAGAGTGGTTCAACCATAATGCGCGATGTTAATTGTGGGTCACACCTAATTCAACATTTCTTTGTTTCCCTGTTTGATAAATTCAACCATGAAGAAGTAGACAATTGAGCAACGCGTTAAGATTGTTCAAGCCTTTTACGAAAATGGGCGTTCAAATCAAAATGCATTTCGTGCACTTTGTGATTTTTTTTTTTTCGACTAAATGTGTTTACAATCGAGTGAATTGGTCTGTAGGAAAAGTGGAAACAGCTGTGCGTACTTGTCCAGTTCGTTCTGCGGAAAAATTGCTGTTGTTCGCGTTAGTGTGGCAGAAGAGTCGCCAGCCTCGACACGTCGTCGTGCCCAGCAATCGAACATCTCACGGACATCACTGATACGAATTTTGAATTTAAATTTACATGCTTACAAGGTCCAATTAACTCAAAAGCTAAAGGCTACTGAACATTTCAAGCGTCGGCAATACGCCGAATGCTTAGTTGAAAGAATTGAATGGTGATTTTACAAAGAACTCCATTTTCAGCGACTAGGCACACCATTATGTTAGTGGATGCGTTAGCAAGCAGAATAGCCGCATTTGGGCAAATGAGAATCAACGAGTGATTGTTGAAAAGCTGATGCATCCACAAAGAGTGATTGTTTTGTGCGGCTTATGGGTTGGCGGCGTTATGTGGCCGTACTTTTCTGAAATTAAGGTCGGCCAAGCAATTACCGTGAATGATGTTCGCTATCGTGAGATAATAACAGATTTATTGTGGCCAGAAATTGAGGATATAGACCTGGATGGTATGTATTTTTAACAGGATAAAGCCATTTACCACACAGCCAACAAAAAATGGCTCTTTTGTCGATAAAGTGAATGGCCATGTTATCTCATGTCGTGGCGTTGTTAATTAGCCGCCACGATCGTGTGATTTTATACCCTTGGACTTCTATCTTTGGGGATATTGAAAAGGAAAGGTATACCTCAATAAGAGAAGAATAATTCAAGAGCTGAAGAATGAGATAATTCGGCACAATAATGGCATTCAACCTGCAGTTATGCCTGAGAGCTATTGAAAATATGGACTGACGAATAGAGGTATGCCAACGGAGGCATGGCAAGCACTTGAAAAATATTTTGTTTCACACATAATTGTCATAGATCCTTGTATCATAATACGAAATATTCATATAAATCTCTAAAAACTTTTTGTTTTATATTGTTTTGGTTGAACCAGCCTTTATAATGTTTAATCAGAAAACCTAACCCAACAAATAAATGATTTATATCATATCGAGTCACTCAATAAGTCCGTAGGATGATACATAGATCACGTTACTAGAATTTTGTTCATCTGATTTTATTTAATATTAACCTTCAAACAATACGTGTATGAAATTGACAGCAATCCGTCTATTCACCACTATCATGAATAATTTTTCCCTCGAAATATTTTGCCATTTCCCACAATAGCAATCATGAATAATTTTCCCATGATATGTTTTCTGATTATTCAGTGAATAATGATAGCCCTGTAAGAATTCCCCCTGATAGTGAATAGTATTTTCCCTCGAAGTTTGTTCGCTCTTCCCATTGATTTGTTCACATCATTTTTGCTGGGGAGTTGCACTTATCATTTAAGTATTTATTCCTTTTATTGGATAATTAAAGTTTTTATTAACGTATTTTAGGACTAGAAGTGTTAATAAAATGCAAAACAATATAATTCACAATAAAGTGCAGAGTAAACGATTGTTGGCTGAATTTTAAAATTCGCTCACAAAAAAAAAAATTTCTCGATAACAACGTAATCGACGACCTCCTCCGAGTCATCTGATTCTTCGCCACTATCAAATATGGCATTAAATCCCTCCTCACCTTGCTCTTAAAAGTACCACTTAGTCCTTTTTGTTTTGTTGATTTTTAATTTTATTTGATAAAAGCTGATCGATGGGTATAACATCGGGATAAATATACACTTTTAGTTTTATATTTCTATTGTTTTTGGCGTTTAAGACATTTTTAAATTGTTACTGTTTGGCCATATTCACCAATTTTTTTTCGCCCATTTTGCTGAAGAAAATTTTGTTTTGTTTCTCCTCTTTTTTTATGTGTAAACATTTTATTTTTTAATACAAATTCACACATTTTTTCCCTATTTATTCTTGTTAACATTCAACGTAAAATAATAGCTTGTAAAAAGGGAAAAAAACTTCATGGGAGATTAATACAAGCAATTTTCCCTTCGAGGGGAATGAAAATTTCATAGGAATAGATATTTACCATGTTATTCATGATAGGGGTGATTAATTCGTGAGTTATAGCATTTTGTGTGAAGCGACTATTGTTATTGAAAAAAGTAATTTTCGAGTTTTGATAAAGCATTTCGTTTTGATGAAAATAATACAGAGCAAACCAAAAATGGATTGATAAACATTATCCGAACTCTGCTCCTTCCATACAAATGACAAAGAGTGGTTTGCAGTATTTAAACGTGGTGGTACCGGCACAAATGACGCAGAGTGTTGTGGAAGCCCAAATAAGGCTGTTATTCCAGAAAACCTTAAAAATATCCAAAAATTGCTCATGAACGATCGCAGTTTGAAAGTGCACGAGCTAGCTGACATTGTAAAGATATCAGATGGTAATGTTTAGGTATGCGAAAGCTCTGTTCAAAATGATTACGCCGTGAGCTCAGAAATCGTCTCACAAATCGATGAAAACAATAGCAAAATTGAATGATATAGGCTTCGAATTGCTAACCCAGCCACCGTATTCTTCAGATTTATCCCCCAGCGACTTTTGCCTGTTTTCAAATCTCATGAGAATGCTTGCTGGAAATGAATTTAAGTCTAATAATAAGGTAATCGCTGAAACTGAGGCCTATTTTGACGAGAAAATAGAATCGTACCATAAAAGTGATATCGAAATGATGGAAAATCGCTATACTTATTGTATTGCCCTCAAAGGCAGTTTTTATTTATTTTTTCTTATTTATCCCATGCACTTATTGGTTCACCTGCTATCTAAGTTTTATAATTATTAACACCTTTTTTTCTAAGGTAATTCTAATTATTTTGGTAATTGACATGCATCTGCTATACCACCATTAAATGGCTTAATAATGCCCTCCTTATTCAAGAGCTTTATGAGTTTCACTTTTATTTAAAATTTCATAAAAGTATTGATTAAATTTGGTGTTAAAATATAATTTTCATTTTTGCGTTTTCACAAATTTTTTTATTTCCCGGATATAATAATTAAGTTAATGAAGTTCGTTCACTTTATATGCATGGCCTATATCAGATTTCATTTAAAATATTTTTTTCTCATATTTTTTAATCCTTCTGATGTAGATTTACAGGCTTCATTAATTCATATGAAAAATTGTTTGAAAAATATTTGAAATTTTTGCAACTAAAACACTCTGCTATTGATATCGGCTTTCAACTTAGTTAAGCTTATGAGTATGATTTGATATAAAATTTTCAGCTCAAAGTTAATTTGCAACAATTAAATGATTTCAGAAAATACTTATTTTTGCTTTTGGCCAAGATAAGTCAGGCAATTAATGCATTTTTTTTCGCTTATACGAGTATAGCTTGAATACCGCCAATACAGCCAATAATGGTAATAATAAAACAATAACAACAACGAACATGAATGATTACAACAATGAATATAAATAAAACTAAAGTGTTGAGATTTTTTTTTTTTTTTTTGTTATTTTAAGCAAAAATATTTTAAATATAAAAACAACAACTAACAATTAAATAACAAACGTCTTTTTTGTATCGGCAACAAATACATATATGCTCGAGAATTAAAATAATTTTTTTTATTTTTTTAAGAAACACTGCAAACACCATAAGCAGGAGGAAAAATTCCAGAAGTTATAGTTTGTAAAGGCCGACAATTAAAAACCCTACACTAGTTACTAAACGAGTGCCATGGTAAAAATCTTGACTGACACACTACATATTCGTATAGGCTATAAAGTCATGGTGTAAGGTATTAAAGCAACAAAATCCCTATACGTATACTAACATACATACATCTGTGTATGACATACTAATCCATATGCATTTTGTATATTTATCTGCATGTGTGTGTGTGTTCTGACGCACTTTTCTGGATTGGAATGATAAAATAAAAAAAAAAATAAAAAAAATTGGTAGCATTTGGCAGTTGCATTTAGTGTACACAGTCTGTGCCTAATTACTTAAGAACATGTATAAATTTGTTGTTGTTATAAGGTCTTTAAGTCTACAGAAAATGCCAATAGTGAAATATTAGTCCTTCGCTACTGACATTGTCAGTAGTACTACTGACCAGGTATACCTCAGGCAATATAATTCTCTATTGAGATTTAACATTAGTTTGTAATTTAATATCCACCAGCAGACTTTGACACTATTGATGATTTAGTTCTTTTACGATCATATGGAGATTACAGATTCACTAGTCCATTTTAGTTCGTTGACAATGTCACCAGAAATACACTAGAACTCTTGACTCTAACGTATCTTTACTCACTAGATTTTAAGAGGAAAGACTTTTTTGCGTCGATTAGGAAGTATAGATGAGACACCACTTCACTCATATCTGACATAGAGGAAGACCTAAAGCACTGGAAGGAATTGGGAAAATCTTGTTCCAAGAAGTTGAAGACAGTCCTATTCACAGGCAAAATCTTGGCATTGAATTTTTTTATGTTCGTGCTAGCTTACGGGATTAAGTAAGAGAGATTGAGACAAAATTACTCGCCTCTCTTAGTACGGTAGTACTCTCCAAAAGTCAAGCAAATTCTCCCCTAGCCCAGAAATTGATCTTCCTTGCAGAATAACTAGGAAAACCTAAGAACGGCCAAGTTCAAATGAAAATTCATCGATCTGTTCTGCTCGTCTGCCGGTCTTCTTTTCCATTATTAGGTTGGGTCTCATAACCCCGTAACCAATATAATGTAAGCTTGTTGTGAACACTAAATTCACTAAGAGATGTAAGACAGTCCACAACAACTAAAGCTGCTTGACCGTCATCACATACATAATCTAAACCTACGATGTTTTTTCCAGACACTCTTCGAAATAAATGAACATGGCATTAGTGTTGGCCAGGGTAATCGGAGAGTATTTACCCATAGGCAATTCGTTCTGTAGATTGGAAATATTCTACCATTTCGGATTATTTTCTATTTCTAAATTAACAGATATGCTGGTGGTAACAGATATGCCGACAATGTATAATTTCGACTATAAACAGGGTATCAAAGCTATTGAATATCTCTTTTTTAACTCAGGAGAGTTACTCATGCAGCGCAATGTTCTGGTACTAGGAAAATAGGTAGTGAGAAGGAGGAAAGAGAAGTGGTGTTTATGGATGTTCGATTTGAATTTACTCAAATCGTAAGTGGCAAAAAAGACTTTCGCGAGGAAAGTGTTCCACAAACGAAGAGAGCGACTAAAGTACCAGTTCTGCCTATAATGCGTTATGAGGTTTGCTGGATAATCAACTACGAAGGGGTACGTAAAAATACGTGATTATCGGAAATTAATCCCCTTATTTCGTCAGAACACATTTCGTTGTAATATCGATAGAACAATGAAACGTACCCACATTTCGGCGATGCTCTAATGAATCGATAGAGTTGGTTGTCCTACTGTCACTAAGACGCACTTAGGTGGTCAAGAAGCCTAAAAATATACTTTGAGGCACCCGCCCATACATGAGAGTTTTATTCCATTTTAGGTCGGATATAGGTCTTGTAGATATTGAGGAGATCAGAGGGGGTGAAGTATTTGTTACACCTTCTTAAAAACCCTAGGCATTTGAATGCTTCTTTCAGCACACCAGTAGAGCGGCCCATGCTGACGATCGCTTAGCAAATCGTTGGACTCTAATACGCCTGGCTGAAAAAAGATTTTGTTGAGAAAAAATTTGTTGTTAGATCGGCTATTTTTTTTCCTCCGTCACCCCTCCAGGTAGCATAGTAGCTTTCCATGAAGCATCTATTGCTTTGATTCAGTTTCTTTAATCAATTTGATATTGCAAGCTAAGTAGATGATTAATCCGCTGTAGCTTCCTCCATATGATTTTTTTTGTGTAGTGGTGGAGATCCCTGCTAAATGGTGGTGATCTTTACTTTAGCATTGTAAAGCGTTCTTCCTGATCATTCGTCTGATGTTTGTCTTCATCACCAGAGGTATGCGAGAAGGTTCAGGGAGGGCTTTTATCTTTTTTTTTTAGATGGAGTTGTCTGGAGGGAAGAAGTTGAAGTCTTTTTTCATTATTAAGCATTCGAAACCACAATAAAATTTGTTCTTTGTCATGTCCTCTCCTGGGGCTCAAACTTGTGTCGTTTGTGTTGTTATGCATGCGCTGTAACCACTGCACCACGCCAACCCTAGATTGGCTAATTTCTTTTCTAATGAATTAAAAAAAAGGTTTTTAATTTTTTTATCCCTGTACCTATTTCCATGCCCAGCAGCTGTCAAAAGCGAATGAACTATACACAGAGCCAGGCAGATATTAAAATCAAAACAAAAAAACAAAAATACTGGTATTACTCTTAAAATATGGGTCAGTCCGAAGGCACAAAAACCAGAAACGAATGCACAGACACACACATACATTTGTATAAATATTTGTTATAAAAAATATATTTTTTTTATTATTTTATTTAATAAGGATATACAAATATACATACACTCTCACATAACTATAAATACGGATGAAACACCCCAAAATGTTTAAATAGTTTTTATTGTTCACAATCCTTTCAATATATGTATATACTCGTATAAGTGTGTGTGTGTGTGTGTGTGTGTGTGTGTGTTACGGTGTTTTAATTGTAAATTGTTGAAGTGGTAGTACAAGTAGACCTGATTCATAAACAATTGGCCATTTACATTAAAACCAGCTTACAAAAGTTGTTTTAAATTAAAGAAAAAGCAACAGCAACAACAACAATAGCAACAAAA
Organism: Wohlfahrtia magnifica; assembly: GCA_023159175.1. Lineage (NCBI taxonomy): Eukaryota > Metazoa > Arthropoda > Insecta > Diptera > Sarcophagidae > Wohlfahrtia > Wohlfahrtia magnifica. Next base: position 11,818,502 of record JAKWBJ010000483.1, on the reverse strand, counting down.
GCGTATATTATAAAAAAAATGGTATACTTTTGGGTATAAAACAATAAAAAAAGGAAATGAAAAATAAAATAAAAAAAACATTTTTGTATGTTTTTATAAATATTCATTTTAACTGTGTTTTTAATGTTTTCTTCTCTTTTTCATTAAACGAGAGAGAGCAAAAAACAGAATCAAAAATTTACTGTTCATTTGTATAGATGGCCGAAAAGGAATAAAAAGAGATATTTTTTTATTACAAAAACACGCAATAAAATAAAAGAAATTAAAACTTTTCTATTCTTTTTTGCTGGTTCTCATTTTATTGTTATACAAAAACGTAAAAGCGGAAGTTGTGGGTCTATGTATGTGCGAGGGCAGCTTGAAAGTTTTGGGATTTTTTCAAAAACTTCTCATTCAACTTGATATGAATATATAATTATATATACATACTAGCTAAAGCCCGTTGAGCTTCGCTACCCCCATCACAATTATTATCTTAAATGCTACCTTAGTTACATTTTTTAAACTTTTCCCCCATTTTGTCTCCTACCGGTCAATATTTAATCGTTTGCTCCTTCCACAAAGACTCTGTAGATTCAGCTTTTTAGCTGCATATAGTCTTTAAACAGACATGCATTCGTTTTTATATGATATACGCGTTTTTGGACTGATGTGTATAGCTAATGAGTGCCGTTTGGTCTATATAGTTGCCGTTTTCCACATAAACAAAATCCATTATTTAGTATGAATGGAAGGTGCCACGCCCACTTATCCAACTCGCCACGTTAATGACTGATGATGTGTATTGCTCGCAACGTTGTCTGAATCTAATTTAAAAACTCCTACTATTCCCGTTCTCAAGATATACAAAAATTAATATTTATTTGTCCAATTCCGCCCACTTTTTGTCTGGTGATTTTTATTGACTATAAAGTCATTCAGACCAAAAACAGAAGCTTATACTTTAACTATTTTCAAGATATAACAAAATTTACATTTAGTTTGTATGGGAAGAACCACGCTGTCTTGTCCAATTAAGCCCCTTTTTGCCAGATGATTTGCACTGACTATGAAGCCATTCAGACCAAATACTGAAACTTTAGCTTTAGCCGTTCTAAGGGTGTAATGAAATTAATATTTAGTCTACATGGTAGCTACCACGCCTACCTTTTGCCCAATGATTTAAACTAATTACGAAGACATTTTTCCAAATTAAGAATCTTTTGCTGTAACCGTTCTGAAGATATACAGAAATCAATATTTAGTTTGTATGGGAGGTACCATGCCAATTTACCCAATTCCGCCTAGTTCCTGTCCAATGGTTTGCATTGAATATGCAGTCAATTACACCAATTTGTGAAAAATTAGCGGTAATTGTGCTCAAGATGTACTACAATAAATATCTCCTTTGTATGAGAGGTAACACGCCCACTTGTCTAATCCCGCCAACTTTTTGACAGATGTTTTGTCTTGACTATTAATTACGAATCTTTTGCTGTAACCGTTCTCAAGATATACAGAAGTCAATTTTTACTTTGTATGGAAAGTACCATAGCCACTTGTCCAATTCCGCCCACTTTTTGCCAGATGGTTTGCACTGACTAAATACTAAAACTTAGGCTTTAGCCGTTCTAAAGATATAATGAAGTTAATATTTAGTTTACATCGTAGCTCTCCCATGCCTACTTTTTGCCCGATGATTCGAATTGACTACGAAGTAATTTTTTCCAAATTTTAGAATCTTTTGCTGTAACCGCTTCAAGATATACAGATAAATATTTAGTTTATATGGGAGATACCACGCCCATTTGCCCAATTCCGCCTAGTTTTTGCCCAATGGTTTGCATTGATTATGCAGTCAATTACACCAATTTGTGAAAAATTAGCGGTAATTGTGCTCAAGATGTACTACAATAAATATTTCCTTTGTATGGGAGGCAACACGCCCACTTGTCTAATCCCGCCCACTTTTTGGCTGATGTTTTGTCTTGACTATTAATCTATTTGGGCCGAATTTTGATCGTCTTTCTATTAACATTATAAAGATATAGACAATTAAATATACACTTTGTATGGGCGTGGCACCGCCCAGTTGAAATTTTTAACATCTTGTATGCGGGTACATTTCTTAGCGGAATTGTGCAAGACGAGGAGGTTTCATACAATGAATAGCTAAAAATGTGTTTACCAGACTACTATTTCTTTATCTAAAAGCGATACAAAGACACCTTGCCTTTACACTAATCCGTATTAGTACGTTACCAGCGCTCAAGTAACAATCGTCAGAATATGTGTCCTGCAAGCAATGTGTTAAAATTTATATACTCTATAGTTCTTCCCATACACACAGAGAGATACTGTAAAAATTTCAAGAAAATCGGTTCAGCCGTTTATTTGTCCACAAGACACAAACAAACAAACAAGAAAATAAGTGTGCGTCTGTGTAGTTTAGCAATAGATAACACTTAACGAAAGCGATGTAGCACTGAACGATACTATACAATGAAAATACCAGAAATGATGAAACTCACCTCGTAAATGTGTTAGTGTATGTGAGTGAAATACAATTGTTCTCTATCTCTCGATCTGTTGTAATAAACCATAAACACTGGTTGTAAATATGCTGCTCGCCTGCTTGTATTTATTTTTATCAACGCATAAGTGTATTTGTATGTGTATAAGTGAGAGAGGAAGTCAATAAGCGCACGTGTGTGTGTGTGCGTGCATGTATGTTTATATTCCATTTAATCGCCATTGTCATTCTGGCCATTTGTATTGTGTTTTATTATGTTTTTTTTTTTCTTTACTGTTTTGTTTCTTTAATAATAATTCACCTAAAAAAATTCATTTTTTATTTTTACTGTTAATTTTCTGTAAATGCTTTCGTTTAAACATGGTTTTCGTTAAAAAAAAAGTTAAACAGAAAATAAATCACCACGTTTTTTGATTATGGAATTTATCGTGTTTTAACCATAAAACAATAAAGGCTGAGAATTGTTGTACCAGTATTATAATAATCAAGTAAATATTTTTCTGTTTTTGTATTTTATTATTATTTATTAAAAACATTTTATATTTTAATCATGGTGTTGTGTTTTAAAAGGAATTAAATTAATTAACAGGGATTTGTTTTTCTGGGTAATTAAACGTTTGGCTATGTAATATTACGTAATAAAATATTTTATTAAGAAATTAAAGGAAGGAATTGTGGTACGTGGTATAATAAATTTCCATTTTAAAACACTACAAAGGCAATTAAATAATTCGAAAACTTTTTGTAATTTTTATTGTGTGACTTCTGGTTAGTCGTCAGCTATTACTGGATTAGTTAAGAATATTTAGTAATAAAGGGTCCGTCAAATAAAGTTTTTTTTTTGAAAATGCTATAAAAGCATTTGAAAGTACAATCCTTTCGGTTAATAATGGAAAATAATTTCATTCAAATGGCTGCCTCGGCTGGCCATGCAGTAGCCTACACGATCGGTCCAACTTTTAAGCCCATTATCGATTGTGTGCAGCTGTATTTCACCAACGGCTTCACGAATATTGCCCTTTAAAGTGTCAATTGTCTCTGGCTTGTTGGCGTAACACTTCTCTTTGACGGCACCCCACAAATAATAGTCCAACGATGTTAGATCGCAGCTCCTAGGTGGCCAAACGACATCAGCTCTGCGGCTGATAATGCGATCTTCAAAAACAGGGCGCAAAACATCAAGTGTAGCTTCGGCTGTGTGGCACGTGGCGCCGTCCTGATGAAACCAAATGTTGCTAATATCCTCCTCTTCAATTTTTATGAACAAACATTTGTTCAACATGGCCCGAAAACGACCGCCATTGACTGTAACGGCCACTCCTTGCACATTTTCGAATTATGCGTCTGGATCAGAATCCGCACGAAACAGTGACTCGTCTTGGGTGTATCGGCTTTTCAATGTATGCGTGTGAGATTTCTGTGCCCCAAATGCGACAATTTTGTTTGTTTACATACCCGCCAAGATCAAAAGGTGCTTCATTTGAAAAGATGATTTTTTTTGGAAAAATCTGCATCTTCTGTAATTCGATCTCAGGCCCACGTATCGAAGCGAAAAAAGCGTATACAAAATCAATAGAATGATATTGGACGATCGTATAATGGGAATGTGTGAGTCGGTACTTTGCATTTTGCAAGAATATTTAATTATACGTAAAAAGGTATACGTAAAAAGGAAATCCGCGTGAAAGCTGTCTGGTTAGCTTACGACCCGTATGGATACTTTATAGCAGCGTTAGGGGATTTTCATTCACAATCAGAAAACATTTTTGCGCGAAATTCTTACACAACAGGTTTCTGTTTATGGGCAAGTACTCCTAAGAAGTTTAGTTTATCAAAGACATAATAATATCGAATGAAATGATCATGAGAGGTAAGGATGGGATATGCGATAACTCAGTTTTGACCATAACAACAAAATAAAATGGTTCCGCATTTCAAAAACGAGTTTGGCGATGTTCAAGCACAATTTAAAAAGTTTGTAATGTTTTGTAAATATGAACTAAAAATGGATAATAATTCACAACAATCAAGAGATCAAAAAACAAAAAAATATTTCTTTACAAGTAAATGTGATAAGAAGATGGATAAGATGGGTCTGTTGGTCCGCTAGGTCTGTTTTTTTTCCGTCACTCCTCTAGGGAGCATATTGACTTTCCACAAAACAACCACCACTTTAATTTAGTTTCAGAAATCAAGTTGATTTTCAAGCCAAGTAGATGATTAATCTACTGTAGCTCGCCTCCATACGATTTTGCGTAGTGGTGAAAATCCTTGCTAACTGGTGCTGGTGCATTTTCTGCTGATCGTTCATCTGATGTTTAACATCATCGCCATAGGTGAGCAACAAGGGTCAGAGACGCTTCTCCAGATGGATTTGTCTGGAGGGAGATTGAAGACGAAACTATAATTACATTTTTTTTGTCATGTCCTTTGCTGGGACTCGAGCGTGGGCCATTTTTGTTGTATGCCTGCGGTCTAAGCACTACACCACGTCATCCCCACGCCTCAAACGGTTGTCGGTGAAGGAATAAAATGAACACCAGCGAAAACATTAACCAGATCTCTATAACATGTTCAGCCTTAATTTAAGACAGACAGCGATCAGATCTAGCAAAGAAACAGGAGCAGCTATTATAGGATAAGATTGTATGCAGGTACATAAGTTTGTTTCAAATATGAAAAATATGGGCTTATATTTGCATAGAAGGCTTATAACCAGTGATTTTTTGGCTATTTGGTTTCAACACAAATGTTTTTAATGTTAAAAAAGTGATTCGTGACATGTTGTATGTATATGCACTATGTGAGAAATATGTTTCGTATTGACGAAGCTCAATTGGCACAATTGCTGCGGTAACAAACTACATTGCCGAATTAGGAATGAAGAGCCAATAGAAGCAGTCCAAGAGCTACTACTGCACCCTGAAAGATGCACTGTTTGGTGCGGTTTGTTAACCGGCGGCATGATGGGACGGTACTTCTTCAAGAATGACAAAAACCGGAATATTACAGTCATTGAAGGAAGAAGGTGCCGTACGATGATTGACGGCTTTATTGCCTAAAACCAAAGAATTGGACTTGGTGGGTATGTGGTTTTAACACGGCACGCGATATCATAAGAAAGTGTGGAAAACAATTTATCTTACGTTTTGAAGCATTCAGATTAGGCCATTTATCCCAGGTGCATGCCAATCTCAATTTCAGCCCTGAAAAACAACATTGCAGCCATCATTAGTTAGATATCAAATTAAATGGCAGAGCAGTTATTTATTTCCACAAGTAAACATTTTATTCGCTTTTGCAAATCTTCTGTGCTTTTTATCAATTTTCCAAATGTAAACGGTTAAAAGATAACCCGTTATAGTTTAAAATTTATTAAAATTTTAAATCGTGAAAAAAATCATTTTCAAATTTTTGCTTTAGAATTGTTTAATTAAATATTAACCCTCAAATGCACGAGCAAAAAACACGTATGTTTTCAATTTTAAATTTACTGCAGTGTTGCTGAAGGATGAAAGAAAATGTATCATTAAAATTTGTATGTAACAAATCTAAAGCTTCGAAAGAAATTACTTTTTTGCACATGGATCATTACATTTAAGAGAACATGCAAAAAACCTAAGGAAGCTAAAAAGCAGTCTTGTGCAATACAGGCAGTTGTGAAGATTTTTTTGGACATTATTCAGCTTTGAAGTATTTTGTTAAAAATAAGATTTTCGGTACATTGTTTAGATTTTGCAGTTTTAACATTTTAATTTTTTACGTTCAATTTTGTTATTTTTATTACAATTTCTGAAGTAAGAATTTTCTTGTGCTTAATATTACTAAAGTGAGGTTTACTCGTACCTTTTTTAATGTCATTAACACTTTTTTTGCCCCTGATCATTTAGGTTTAAAAAAGTTGCATTATTCTGCGCTGTCGTTTTTCAGTGGGATCACAGTGGGATCACATTTCATTCTATCTAAGCACGTACGTATGAGTGATAAATTTGGTTTCCCAATAAAATATTATTGTACGTGGTAATGTGATCCCACTGTTCTGTCAAGAAAACTATATTTTTAAAACTACAGCTCAGATTAAAAAAAATGTTTCAACCTTACCTAGAGGTAATTTTGTGGCGGGATTTGAGTTACGCGAATATATGTTGTGCAACCTCAATCATTTTCTATATAACGCGGTATATCTCGAAAACAAGAGCTAATCTAAAAAAATGGTAAGCACCTCTGGATGCAGCGTACACGAATCTAATTTAACCGCTGGATATCAAGCTTGTCAGAAAAATGTGCAAAATTTGAGCGCGGTTCAACTCGAAATTTTCAAATGTTCTGGAGAGACAAAAAACTGTTTTAAAGAACAGTTTAAGTTTATATTATGAAACTAAGTTTCACAGTAAAGAGAACCGTCTTAGAAAAAAGTTTCAGTATTTTTTCTTTTATAAATTTGAAAATAAAATCTAATATTGATTTGTGACTCTTCAATCTAAAATTTTTGATCGAATAATACGTCTTTAATTGGAAATATGTTTTAACTTAATACATTTTTCACTAATGGAGTCACAACTCGAAATAATACTATTTAGGTGAAAGGAAACTACTCAATTACTCATAATCCCAATGTCACAACTAAAAATAGTACTTTTTAGTTGATAATACGAGTATGCAAGCGACACAATTATAGTAAAAACAGACATAAAAATATTTCCTCATGTACGAGTGACAATGATGCAAACGAAAATTTCGTGATCATTAAAGATTTGATCTGTTAATTGATTTATGGAAAAGAAGCGATTTTGAAAAATTTTGAGCTATAATTGTTCATGATTTAGTGTGCGATATGAACAGTTTTTTCTTCTAAATTTTTAGTTTTTCTAAAATAAATTATGGCAACACTGATTACAGTGTTAAATTGTCGTTTTTAATGGTTTCTAATTTACCAACTCGTGTTCGATTATAGCTCCCTCTCCCGTACGTATTCTTTACAAATCTCAGATATGTATAGTGAATTTATAATTAGTCTGTGTTATTGAAACAAATTTTCATTATAATTTTCTATTAAAAAATTTGGCAATAATTACATAAACTTTCGCAACATCATTGTTGCAACATCTAATTACTTTGATACAATTTAAATGCCATAAAATCTACATTTTCTTACTTCTCTAACAATTTTCACTTATAAAATGTGTGAAACCTCTAAAAAAATGAATTCCACTTTCTTAAAACAATAAAAAAACTGTGTTAATTGCAACCTAAAAATATGCATAAATAAAGCAGTAGCAGCAGCAACAAAAAACACGAATTTTGCTGCACGTTTTCTTTGCATATTTTTGTTTTCTTTATTTTGGCAATTTTTTTCCCAATTTGCAAAACGTCTTATGGAAAACTATCTTTCCGCTAAGGAATTGTGGCAAAGATGAGGTGTTACGCATACAAGACACGTAAGGAAAGAAACATAATTGTATGAAGCAATACCAAGAACAGGAAATGAATGTTTGCATTTCTGGCTGTATATGAATGGCAACAGCAGCCATGAAAGGAAAACCGGATATAAAATGTTATTGAATAAGTGAAAATTTGTGTATGTGCTTTCATTTTATATCGCTCTCTATGTGTGTGTGTGTGTGTGTGTGTATATGTACGTGGCAAACAAACTTTTCTGCTGATTGTGTGCAACGAATTGTATACGTAAGAAATATACAAGATATACAAAAGGCTTTTTTAGTAGTTCTCTTTCTTCTTATAAAAAAAGCCAAAAATACTTAAGAATTTGTCATGAATATATTAGGGTGGTACATATAATCATAAAATAAAAGCTATACTAAGCGAAATTATTTTAATTATTTTAAAAGCACATTGAGTTTATGTGTTACCACCTTATTAAAGTACAACGTTTTGCATTTCATATACTTTTCTGTAGCTCAGAGTGAGTGCTGAAAGCCAAAAATATAGAAATTTTACCCAAAAAAAAAAAAATTGAAAAATACACTTATAATATAAAATATCTATAGTAAGGTACGAGGGTAGTTGGGAAATTTTTGTAACTTTATGAGTAAAACAAATATTTTTTGCTGAAAATATCTTTACTAACCTCACTTACATATCCTTTTCGAAGGTATGTACTGCCTCAACATTTTACGGAAATGCAAATGTATTGTGTTGAGAGCATGATATTGTAAAAAAATGGTTAAAAAAATAAAGGAAGAAACCGACGAAAAAAAGTTATAATAAAGAAGCGTAACTAAGTATGGTAAAGAGTATATTTTCTTCTAAGAATCCTTTTTCTTCTGTTTTTTTTTTTCGTGTAATACTCTGCCAGGTTTTTCTTTCTCAAGTTGTTTTTCTACAAATTTGTAATGGTAATGGAGACGTTGATATTTCGAGGTACGAGTACAAGAAAAAAGTGGCAGCAGGTACTTAAATAACATTTGAAATGATGGTATTAAAAGAAAATTATGTGCTTTTCACTGCCAAACTGAAGATATACGAGAAATTCATATGGAAATAATCTTAAACAAATTTTAAAGAAACTATTGAGTTTTAAAAGAGGGAAAATGAAATTAAAATGAAACATCCCGATAAAGTTTTTGAGCGACATTGTCACTATAATATTTTCGTTGAGAGATAAATCGTCGTCATAGAATCAGTATTAAGTCGAAATTTCTATGAAATTATCGTAAATAAAAAATTTCAGTGATAAGTCCTCAGAATAATGACAAAACCATGTATGACAACTTCGTTATAATATCATCATGTTAAAGAAAGCTGTCTAACACGGTTCTCGCTCAGACCATTTCCAAGGGAATCTCCGAAAGAGTAACACCACTATTGAAAAGTCTACTATAGACCATGTTAATACTCTCCGTAAAATTACGGAATAATATGTCGAGTGGCGCTCATCACTGCATTTTTGATTTATAGACACATAAAGTGATATGGATTGTGCTAACATGCTGCGGAGTTCCACTTAAACTCGTTAAACTCGTTAAGAGTTTATATCGCAATGCATCTTGCAGAGTTAGACATGGCAAACTATTAAGCGGACCGATACACGTGGAAATTGGAGTCCGGCAAGCGTGCAGCCGAAGCGTTAGGTTGAGAATAAATGTCGCGAAGACTAAAACTCTCCGTATTAACGCGACGTCCTGAGCATTATTTGTTGTTAGCACTGAAGAAGTTGAGAACATCCGTCAATTTTGCTAACTGTGGAGTAGTATATCGGCCAACGGAGATTAGAGCGAGAATATGGGGAGCCGCTTATAGAAATCTTGTCAAAGTTATGGCCTCATTGATATTATCAATGAGGAAATCATCCATATTAACGTCACATACAAAAATTGCGGTATTCAATGCCAATATTAAATCCACCCTTTTGTATGGTGGCAAAACGTGGAACGCTGCCACTCGCGCTATAAAAGAGTTACAAGTTTTCGTATACTGGGCCCATAAATGTGTCTAATCATACGTGCAGAACAGAACAAGAACTAATATAGATTGATATAAAGAGGTGAAAATGCCGGTGGATTGGTCACACTCTTAGAAGGAATCCGAATGACATTAACAGAATTGCCAAAGATTGGATACCACAAGGTAGCAGAAGAAGATGATCCCAGCCCATACATGAAGAGAAATTGAGCCCGGGTTGCACAATTGCGGGAAGAATTGTAGTGACCTTAGCACGTTAGTACAAAAGAGACTGTTGTTCGGGGAATATACTGAGGATCGATTGTAACTTATTATTAAAGAAAAGCTGAAATTTTACGACATTTTGTGTAATGAATTGACTATATTCTGAACGATGCAGCATTTTGTCTGATACACCCCACAATACCAGTTAAAGAACTAATGTTTCCCGATAATACTGTCTGTTAGGACTTACGAATGCACGAACGGCAGTAAAACTAAATCAAATTCTATAATCTATGAAAATTTGGACAAAAAGAAGTTATGTATGACACCAAAGCAAATTCATCGTCAGCCATCTATGATTTAACATTGTCACGTTGATTCACTATAACTTTTGCCACCGGGATTATATTGAAATGAATGTCAGGAAATAAAACATACCAGCTATTAAAAATATTACTCGAACAGAACGCTTATCTTCAAAACATAGTTTTCTATTACTTGAAGAGCATTTTAGAGGGTTAATATCTATCATTTGTCCTCACTTAGGCATTAAACGAAATAGTGCAAACAATAAAGTTCTTTTTGTGCTGCCAACAAACAAGGAATTAAGAGAAGAACGGCTTCTGAAACACATCTATTGCTAAAGAAAGCTTACACTGCATATATTGTTTTTTAATAGATTTCAACGTGAGGTAGATAATTAGTGTCAATCAGTAGTGGTGAGTTTGTAAAAGGAGACAAAGGCGGTCCATTTCAATCAAGAAGGAAAAGTGTCAAACTCATTGCAGTGCAGCAATTTTAAAGCGTTTGCATGTCGCAGAACTCATCCAAAAGCAAAGAAATTGGGTACCACAGGAAAAAACGCTTAGAACCGACTTTGGCCGTTCGAAATTCTGCTTGAACGCAAAAAAGAGAACCCATTTTTGTATTAAATAAACAACAACAACAACCAAAGGGTCCTTTGTGTAGCCTTATATATTAATCATGTCAGATTAAGACTCCAAATGAAGTCGGTTATCGGATTTGACCAAATCCAACTCTTGGATAAACAAAACTACTTGAAAGCCGAAATATGGGCAAATTCACACAGTACATAGAGAGAAAATGTTTCTCTAAAATTTACTAAAGCTGGCCATGGAGACTTTTATCTGAGAGCCGAAATAGACGCACATTCACACAGTACATAGTTCAGATGTCTCAACGTAAATTGTACAAAATTTGAACTGCTCAGTCTGAACTCATTCTAAGATATGTTGAAAGTATCTAAGGCCACAATGATCGGTAAATAGACCAGTTTGTACTCTTAGTTCAGTCTTGTTGAGCAATAGTAACTTTCGGGATCTACTGGGATATAGGGAAACAACATAGCCGAGAAAACACACCCTCGACCCAGAAGTTGATAGTACAAGATGACTAGATGACACAGCTTTCAAGGCTGCCCCAATGTCTGTCGTCAACAACGCCTGTGCTAGCTTCGTTGCCAGTCACATTAGCGGAATCAATACTGACGATTCCTAGACGCTAGTTACTTCACCAGATGGTGATTACTCATACTCCATATAATTATGAAGAATAACGAAATAACTGCCATTGGGCGGTAATATTCAGGGTTGGTAGCTTCATCCTTTTAAGGGGTTGGTGTTACATTAGAAACCTTCAAGCAAGAAGCGGAAATACCGGCGTGATATGTTGTTGGAATGTGTTGATATACGATATTGTGCCACGTAAGATTGTCCATCCCGACAATCTGACCACAAGAAATCATATGTGAAACTCGATCAACCAGCTGAATAAACGCCAAATACATGATTTCAACGCAGTGAACTACATTTCTTAGGTTAAGAAGGGTCTTATCTATTATATGTTGCTGAAATCAGGCCAGATGACCGCAGAAGACCTGGTCCAAATACAAATGATTCATTTAAAATGTGCTTGAGCTGAAAAATTTGCTGAATATGCGTCCAGACGTAAAGACGTAATATTATGTCCTAACAAAGCTCGGCCACATAAAATATTTTAAAAATAGTTGTTGGGAAATTTTGCTGACCAGTCTTATATTTCAGACCTTACAGCGTCCAACTACCATTTGTTTTTATCGATGCTTAGCTCATTAACCAGAATATGCTTTACTTCAGAGCAGTAAAGTAGTTGAGAGTATAATCAGTGAGTTTTGAGCGCTTTGTAGCCATGGATGCAATAAGAAATGAAAACTGTGGGCGTTTTAGAGTGAGCGACAGTCAAGGAAAACTAATATAGATTTATCAGATAACAAAACAATGAGGGCGTTGAGAAATTTAATTATTTTGGGAAAATAAGAAAAACAACAACAACCCTGGACTACATGAATTTCAATAAAATTTTTCTAAAATAGATATTTGCCGCCATTTTGAATGAGATTTTTGTTGACGCTCTTATCAGCCGATGGTAAAAAATTTGTTTGCAGTGTTGGTGGAAAAACACGTTTAAATGCTTTCTGATAAGAAATTTTACGCCAAAAAAACGGTGATATTATCACAGGGTGAGACAATATATGTTAAAATATTGTTACGAAACTGAAAACGCCTAAAAGATGTACCAACGTTTAAAGCTATAAACTTTATTATGAAAGTTATTCCATAGGTTTGTGTCAAGGCTGAGATTACCCTGCCAAGGTTGTATTTATTCGAACAATGGTAGCAATTTAACCTTGGGTATTAAGACTTTACAGTTGAATTAACGAAGCTGAATAGGAGGTTGTAGAGTAGGTTAGAATATTCGGAACTAATGTAACTTAACTATATAAACCGCGCCATTCTCTTTAGACATAATTCAGTCATAATTTAGCAGTCAAAAACTAAAGACGTACTAAGGCCTTAGAAAAAGTGTTGAGTAAATTTGTGTGAAAAGTGAAAGTTAAATAAGTTGAATACTGTATAATTTTAATTGTAGAAATAAAAGCCTGTATAAAGTAAAATAAAAAAGCGCATCATTTATTTTATTTAACGTAACAATATTACCTTTTGAAAAAACAACATATTTTTGTAACCCCAAACGGAATACTAGGGTGGGGAGTTTGTATAAAATTTGTAAAAAATTTAATTTTTAAATTTAAATAACTTATGCACTTACATATCCATTCCAAAAGCTTGAATAATTAAAATTATGTTGCAATTAAATTATGGTTTAAAATAATAAAAGCTTGACCCACTATCTATACCCACAATAATTTCTTAGTTGTTTCCTAACAAAATTTAAATTTTTACCGAAAATTTCACATCGTCATCTTTTCCTCAGATGAAGATTAAATTAATTTCAATTAAATTTTCATATTTTACCTTTAAGTCTCTACTTTATTTTATTTTTTTAAATTTATAACATACGTATGTACGTTGTTACAGTATTAGCATACTTTTATATGTCTACTACCGAAAAAGCTATAGGTAAGGGGAACACGGAGCCAGTGTCTACTCGTATATAATGTATGAATACTTTCATTTTTATATATTTTTTTACTGAATTTAAGTTTGGAACAACTACACAGAGACAACATTTTGCCTGCCAAGCAACACACAACACATTATTTCGTAAGTCCTTAAAAGAACATTTTTAGACAAATGCAAAAGACATATGCATGCACAAGCATGTTAAGAGTTTATTATTGTCCTCTTTTGCTGAAACACATTTAATAAAATTTATATTTTATTATTATATATAAAAGTACATATTTTTTATACACAACAAGTCTAAAATTTATTATAATAAATGTATTTTTTTATTTTAATTTAATTTTTTTTTATTTTATTTTATTTTATTTTATTTTATTTTATTTTTTTATTTCTACTGCTTGCCATGTGAGTTGGGAGTTTCTTGAACTACTGAGTGTAGAAAGATGTCTTTTAAATAATAATGCAAGACATTTGAGGTAAGGGAATAATCATTTTGGGATGAAATATTTGCAGGGTAAGATATGAGAATTGTAGAACATTGCCATATCTGATCACATATTACCTTAGATTCATAAAAATTTTAGGGTGCTGAAATCGGAGGAGGATAATGCTGCGCTCCATGTTAAATATAGTCAGAGCATATATTATAAAAAACTATCGAACTCTCTGAAATGCGAGGGCGTACCTGATAAACTAATACTCGTACTACTACTCCAATTGCTATATGAAGACGGCCACTACAGCATAGTTTACAAGGACTTAGTACGCGGACAAATAAAATAACAAAAGAAATCAGACTAATGCTTAACTTGGCCATAGATAGTGAAATGGAATACACCACCTCAGCACTTAAAGGCATTAACTGGGGACTGAACTGCCGATTAGTCTAGACGATGCTATGTAGGGAAAACTAAAAATACCTGACAGTGGATAATAATAATGTCTTAGACTGAACATCTCGCAAACTATGGTCATATAAACAGCACAAATTCCAACCACTGATACATACCAGCAACCTATTGCTGAGGTTGACTTCTTCTACTACTTCAGCAGCATAATTACGGATTCTGGTGGCTCCTACAAGGATGTTCTAAATCGAATCATTAGAACGAGTAAGGCTTATGGGCAGCTCAACTCGACATTAAAATCGAATTACCACTCAACACGCACAAAATGCAATGTTCAATAGCAGCGAAAAAATCTGGAATGACGCAAGTCGTGATATAAGCGGCCTACAAGTATTTACATCTCGTTGCCAAACACCATAAGCCACCCTTAATTATGTGAGACAACACACCATACCCATGTAGCTGTTAAAATAAAGCGACGGAAGTGAAGATGTATCGGCCATAAGCTGCGCAGGCCACAAGACGACATGACTAGAAATGCTATTAACTACCATCCTCAAGGTATACTTGACACCGGCAATTTGACAATGAAGCTGCCGAAATGAATAAATCGTTGAATGAACTGAAGATACTGGTCTTGGACAACGGCGGGTGGAATAAATTTGTACAGGCCCTATGTCCCTTGAAGAAATTTAAGGAAATGTGATATAAAACAAAGTTGGACAAGAAGTTGAAATACCTGATGAATGATACTACTATTCTGATAGGCGCTAATGAGTAGAACAAGGATCTATTTTAGGAATTTTCTAAACTCCTCCAAAATCTTGGGTTACGGATAAAAAACCGGTTTTTCGGAACTTCATACACTTAATATCTTAACCGATTTTAAGAAGAAAAAATACCTTTTAAAGGATATATATATACAATGTTTAAGTAGCCTTAAAAAGTTTGGATTTATTTCTCAAGCAAACACATTTTTCACCCCACTTTATATTTTTCAAGATTGGATGTGTTTTTGCGCACTAATTTATACAAGAACCGTACTATTCTGGAATTAATTAAGAAATTATGTCGAGTTATGGATAAAATGGGTCCTACGTTTTAAAAATCGGTTAAAAATTGATGGATTTATTAAGCTTTTTAGTAAAACAACTCATGGTCATTGATCATGCGATTATTGCAAAATTGTTCGCTTTTTTTCAAAGATACAGTTTAAAAGTATTTAACAAAAAACAGCAGTTTGCTAACAATTGTATGATTTTTTCGTGAGTTGCATTACTTGAAAACTTAATAACTTTTTAAATTTGAAACGGATTTTAAAAATTTAAGACTCATTTTATTCATAGCATAGCATAGTTTTTTAATTAATTCATAATTAGTACGGTAACTATATCAATTAGTATGCAAAAATGCATTTAAAATTGAAAAATAAAGAAAAAATTTAATGAAAAATATGTCTGCTGGCATAGATTTTTGAAGGATAATTTAACAATTATTTTCAGCGAATTGCTATGCTTTTACGCAGACATGATAGGGTATAAATATTTTGTAATCTCAAATTTCATATTTACATATTTGCTGTCTCAAAAATATATAAAAAATGCAGAATTTCAAATTAGAAATCCAATTGTCGCAAAAGCAAAAAAAAAAAAAATATTCAAAAATTCCAAGCACTTTGTACAACATATTCATTCCATAATACATATGCTTCCACTCATATAAATACCGGAAACGTGCACTTTTCCGGCTTAACATTGTATGGCAAGAAAATTTAATTTCTCTCTCTCGAACTTCCTCTCTCTCTATTGCTCTCAACTGTGCCTTTTTAACACTGTCATAATTTTATATATCTTCTACGGTCCAGTAACGCTGTAAGCCAAAGCAAAGGCATTTAAAAATGTAAAAATTTCGATGAATAGTTTAAATACACATATGGGTTACTCCACAGTAAAACGAATTTTAAGAATTTTAAAATTATTTTTATTTTATTTTTGAATTTGGAATATAAACTGTAGTGTAGCTTTTATATATATGCTATACATGAACAAGTATTTTGAAATGTTTTCACATTTTCTTTATTTCCTGTGTAACCGAGAGTTTCCTTTGCAGCTAAACATGCTTATTATGAATGCTCGTATTGAATATTTTTTTCGTTGTGATAGTGATGGCAGTATTAATTTCAGATTTTGCTTAATGAAAAGAGTTTTTTTTTTATATCGCATTCTGTTTTTGAATTGGTAGAAATTATGTAGAACTTACGACTACTTATACTACTTGGCGTTGTACAGGTATGGCAAGCACTTTAAGCACAAATACGAATTTTAAAAAATAATTTTATTCATCTTGAAACACCATGTAGAGGAAAAAATTGTGATTTATTTTCTTCTCTATACATTAGATAATTTACTTATATTGGGTGTTCAAAAAGTTCAGTTACAATTTGTCGCTACATAGCTACGAGTATGAAATGTAATATCTCTGGTAATATGAATTACTTTGTTTGAAAGATGAGATTTCTAACAGCTACACTTTATTAGAAGACATGATTAAAATAGATTTTTCTGTGAAAGGTTATCTACATTTAAAAATGACTACAAATTCGGTACATTACCGTCATAATTTGCTTCTGTATTTTAGAAAAGATAAGATTTCGTCACAGGTTACTGAAAAATATTTTTTTAAGTTTACGAAGACGTTGCTGCAACTAGAAAAATAGCAGCAAAAGACTGATCTATTAGGTGGGTAAGGCAAAACTTCCCAATCAATATTTTCGAAATATTTTTAGAAGGTTTTGCTGCATGTGTTCAAGTATTGTCATGATGAAATATTATGTCTTAATATCTGGACTCATGGTCCAGTTATTTTTCGGCTAATGCTTATTTTGAATGAATCATTAATTATGTGTTAATCTGGCTTGATTTCAGCAGCCTATAATAGATAAGATCCTTTTAGACGTAAGAAATTCAGAGAAATTTAATTCTGCTGGTTGATCAAAATTCACACATAATTTCTTGTGGTTCAGATTGTCGGGATGGATCCAATTTTCATTTGATTGGATAACCTGCAGGACACTTATTATAATAAATTCTTCTGCGTAGCACAAGATCGCAGATTAAATCTTCTATGCCGGATGGCATATGAATACATACCATACCAGCAACATATCGAGCCGGTATTTGTCCATCGTGCTGTAAGGTTTCTAATATAACACTAACGCCTTGAAAGGGTAAGGTTATCAAACCGCTCAATAGCAGTCCAATATTATGGGGAGTGTGATTATTCACCATCTTGTGACGTCCAACAATTTGTTAAAAGATTATCCATACAGTCTCCGTTAAGTTCTGCTAAAATGTCACCGGTGTTGTTGTATACAAATCCCTCGTCTGCCTTCTAAGGTAGAGAGAGTGTCTAAGAAGAAAATTGAAGGGTTTGTGTATTTATGTTGGCTCCTTCTGATAATTTGGATGTTAAAGAGCACCTTGCTCTGGTCGATTAATCACTAAAAAGTGGATCAAATTATGAAAAAAAAATTAAAAAGATCGGCACATAAGCAGTGTGGTGTGTTCATTACCAAACCGTTATCAACCGTTTAAGAAACGCTAAATGTACTAAGAAGCTCGCTGTTTACTGCCACATGAACTCAAGGTGAAAAATTTTATGGATCGCATTTCCTTTTGCAATTCACTGATAAACTAACCTGGAACTACATGGAACCATTTCTGAAACGTATGATTACGGGCGATTAAAAAAGGATCACGTATGTGTGCGAAAAGATCATGGACGAAGCATGGTGAAGCTTTGCACACGGTGGGATTGGAAGGGAATTACTCATTATGGGCTTCTAGGTTAGTCAAACGTTTGATTTTGATTTTTACTGATAGCAGTAACGGGTGTAGTGTTTAGAGTGCAGGCATATAACACAAGCGGCCAGGCTAGAATCCCCAGCAGAGGATATGATGACAAAAAATTAATTGCCACTTCGAGTGTTTAATAAAGACAATTGAAGCCCCCTCCAAAAATCCATCCATCCTCGTGACCAATCACCTTAGCTCTGGACACGATGATAAACATCAGACGATCAGGCATAAAAACGCCACCTACTGGAAAAATATTACAATGCTAGGTAAGGATCACCACCATCACTTAGCAAGGTTCTTCACCAGTGCATCATATTGAGGTGAGCTATAGTAGGTTTATCATCTACTTAGCTAAATAAAAAATTTTACTAATTTTACAGGTTTTACAATTGTATTGTAATTTTCATGCCTTAAAAAAGGAATATATTTTTATGAATTTTTCAAACAGCTCATATACGAGTACATATAACATATAAACATAAATATCAGATTAAGGGCCAATAAAGACTCTGTTTGACATCAAAACTCA
Source organism: Wohlfahrtia magnifica (assembly GCA_023159175.1). Classification (NCBI taxonomy): domain Eukaryota; kingdom Metazoa; phylum Arthropoda; class Insecta; order Diptera; family Sarcophagidae; genus Wohlfahrtia; species Wohlfahrtia magnifica. The sequence goes on along the minus strand of JAKWBJ010000483.1, from coordinate 11,799,705 downwards.
TCATAAAATTGCAGAATAAGCATATTATGTGTCTTGTTATAATGAAATTTGAAATAATTTCTTAAAAGTTATCCATCTTTTGTTCTAGAAGCTTGTTTTTTATATTAAAACTTTGATAATTTTATTTTTTATTTGGTTTTTTACAAAAAACAGTTTCATGCACTAAAATAGAATCTTAAATCCATCTCCGTTCTCTATTATCGCAAAGTTTTTTAGAACGACAATGGAAAATAATAAAAATCTAAATAAAATATTTACAAGGATACAAAGAAGAAGACGAAAGAATGCTCTCTGAAAATCATTGACTTTCAAAAGTAAAATTTTTTACTTTTTTTGTTGCTGGAATTTTTTTCTGTTATATTCCACCCACCCCTATTTGGGATGCAGACGAAAAATATGAGAAAAAACAAGAAAATCATCTTAAAACATCTTAACTTAAGCAGGAAAGAAAAGAGAGTGGCATGCTGTGCAGAATGCAATGAATGCATACACAGTATGCATAGCACTTTCATTTTAAGTGCGTTTTTTTAAAAACCATTTTTTGACTTTCAAAAGAAGTTCATAAATCAAAAATAATTCTTTTTGTAAAACAAAATTTAAAAAGTCATAGCACGGTAAGTGGGTTTCTTCTCTACTCTTCAAAGAAAGACCAACAAAACCCAAAATGTTATAGAGAATAAAAAAATTGAAAACTGTCATGTTCACTTGTTAAATACACTTGACATGTGAAAGTGGAGATTCTGTCTTTTTCTCTCTGTCTCTTATCATAAAACTGTTGCATTTTACACACGTGTTGTACATCCACCACACATTGTAAAGCCAAAGGGTGTGAAATATTTTTCATTCATATTTTATTTATAAAAATTTAAAAAACATTATGGGTGGACCCTTAGTGTGGAGATCTGTTGGTTAAGGCCAAGCAAATAAAGTATAAGATTTAATGAAAGAATTTATTTTTAAAAAATTTAAAAATTCAAAAGGGCCTTCAATTTAAAAAAAGAAATACAAATTTGTTGCGAAATACACTTTAGCTTGTATTGAATTTAAAAAAGAAAATATAATGAACGTTAGCGGCAGCTGAACTATACCACGCGACACATTGTGGCAAAGCTGTCGCGTAGTGTAGCTCAGTTGCCGCAAAGTCCGGTATGGCCAGAGACACGACACGACGAAGCCCACGCTTCCTTGACGTGACTTAAAGAAATCTTAGAATGTATCCCTCATTTGTATAGTACTATTAATGAAATTTCCTCCAGGTCGAGGAAGGTATTTCACCATAGTCTTCATTTTCAAACGTTGGTGCATCATTTCGTAAAAAATTGTGCAGGGCGCAAGCTGCAAAAAATTCTGTATTCTTGGCATAAAATACCGAATGCATTTTCAGATACTCCCCGAGTTCTGCTATGCCTGTAGTCATATATTTTTTTGGACACATCATGCAGTTGTAACCCGGGATAAGGCCTCATCAGACATGGCTTCAGTAGGCATGTTTCGTCACCCACTATAACGTATGACAATTTTTCATATGTCCCTGGAAGTGCCTTTGGTTCGGGAATATCTAAGCTATTATTCTCCAGTTTCTCGGCCAAATCTGAGCGCATAAATATCCTCGCATCACTGTTCTTTCCCAACTCGTCAACACCATAGGGCGCCCGATTTTGATGGCGCGAAAATTTGCACCTGTAGGGCTCCAATGTTCTGATAATCAGGGTTGCAAAAATGAGTACAATTGTACTCTTTTTGGTATAGTTTCTTAAAAGTACAATGGTACACCAATTACTCATTTGGTACAATTTACGAACTTTTTTTAGTTTATTTGTTTAATGGAATTTCCCTAGTTTATCGTTTAATTGATTTACAGTGGCAACTTATCTTTACCACAAATTCTTTGTGATTTAGTTTTTGAACTTGTCCGTTTATTTTCAAACAACTGCAATTAACTTCACTTTGTTTTTAGTAGTTTTCTGTTATTACAACAATTCTTGCTGACAGCTCCTAAAAGAAAAATCGGCTGTTTTACAACGTCTCATGCAAATCTTAATTTCATTATTACTAAAATGAATTTTTATGTACAATTTTACGTTATTTGTGCTAAAAAAAATATCAAAAAATATTTTTGGTACAATTGGTGTCGAAAAAGTACAATATTATGAGCTTCTCGGTACAATTTTGATGTTCTCATATGTCAACCCTGCTCCCAACTATTGCGGGCATTACTATTTTTGATAATATGTCACACAATGCGGCACATATTGTCTGTACGATTTCTTGAACCGTTGTGTACCCCAAACGAAAGTGGTCTCCAAGGAGTCTCCAGTCGCAGGAAATCTAAAGCATCAAAGCATTTAATTAATGTATTAATTTTGTTCCAGATAGTGTTTGTAAAGATAAATAGATATTTTTGGGATTAAGTTATTGACGAAATTTAAAAACGCGGAAATCTAAAATTGGAGACGGAGCTTCTAAAACAAAAAAGTAAAACTATGAAAGCCAAATGTTGTTCTTACAACCATATTCCAATGAAAGAGAAACTAGAAGTAACTTTCAAGATTTCGATGATACTACCAACGATAGTTATTCATCTGATTTAATAGAAATGTCTCCAGAGGAAGAAATTTTTTTACAACCTTTCGACACTTTTCTGCAGCTCCAGTGTGGTATACAAAAATTGTCGCGCAGTTCCGCTGTTGTGTGGCGCCACCCAGTGAGACCTCAAGATTCAAATTAAACTACGCTTAACTATTAACTATTAAACTTATTCGTCTGTATACATGAACATAGAGAAGGAATTGGCAAAACTATGAAACTATAAAGAAAAAATAAAATGAAATTCCGCTGGAAAGATGAAGTTCAAGAAATCCCTTCTAAACTTAATACAAGAAATTGGAGAAGCAGCGCAGAAAACCGCGGCGCGTGAAAATCCAATCAAAGATTTATATGGGTTGCTACAATTGGCCAACTATGTAAGTTAGTTATTATAAATAAGCCAGATACTCGTTATTCACCATTCTCCTGTGTATTCACACATAACATGATATTTTTTAATATATCGGGTGATTTTTTAGCAACTTTCTCTTTGGCAATACTGCTTTTGGCAGCTCGGCTGTTTTCGAGTAACATGTCACTGTCACACATGTCCAGCTTGGTCTAGAATTTAATCATGAATCGACTAACAAATTACCAAATTCATGTTCGGTTAAGGAAGCGCATCGTGCACTATTGTGTTCCACAGCGAAGCTCATTTCTGTTTGATAGATAGGTGTGAGCAAACAAAATTGCCGTACTTGGTGTGAAGAGCAGCCAGAAGCATTGCATTTACTGCCAATACATCTCGAAAAATACACTGTTTGGTTTGGATTATAGCCCGGTGGCACTATTAGACTGTACTTTTTCAAAGAACGTTACTGTGCATGGCGAGCGCTACCGTGCGATAATTAGAAATTTTTTTTCTTTTCTTTGGCCCAAAAAGGGAAGAGATAGACTTGGCTGACAAGTGGTTTCAACAAGCGCGTGAAACTATGACCGAAGTGAGAGGCGAGTTTGGTGAACAGTTTAGCCTAGATCGTGAGGTTTGACCGCCTTTAGACTATTTTGTGTGGGGCTATGTTAGGCTCATGTCTATAGGGACAAGCCCGCAACGGTTGATGCTCTGGAAGTCAATATTGGAGAATTTATTCATAAGAAGAAGAAAGAGATCATACATTTCTTTAAAGTTTACGTATTCTTTTAAATCAAAACCAAGGGATCTTAAAAACCCACCCCATACATGGTGATGTTAATTAAGTACCTCTTTTAGGTCATAATCAAAAAATAACACTTTTACGTATTTTGTTAGAAAAATCAAAATGTTTCTTCTAAAAGCTCTTTTTTATTTGTGACTTTGTGATTTTAAAGTACCTTTGTTTGACATACGTTCAAATTTTCTATTAAATTTTTGGTACTTTTCTCTATATATAAGAAGAGCACCAGCACCAACACTTAAGCAAGTTTAATTATGAAAATCTATTTAATAAAAAGTAACTTTTAAAATAATTAACAATGAGACTTAAAATATCACATTTTAAAGCTTTAACATTAAAATATAATTATATTACAAAAAAAGGGTAAAAATAATCCCTTCAATGGTTGCCTTGGTAGAAGAGAACATACATCCATATATGTACGTATATTCTGTATATAGATATTGTATTATTATTCTTATAAAGTACGAAGAAGTGTTTTCTATGATTGGGTATTAGACATGGGAGTATTTATTGCTTATTGGAGTATATAAATTAAACTATAGCGAGGGCTGTACGATAAGTTGTGTTTAATACATATTATTATTTTGTTACTCATATTCTTTAATTTCCCTCAGTTTAAAGTACCTTTTAAAATGTTTATGTCCAAAAATACATACAAATTTTAATAGATACACATTTTGTTATTATGGTTATTAGAACAATTTGCCATATCTTACAAATATTATTATTATATTCTTGTTGTTGTTGTTTATTTTTCTTTTTCATTTCATACAATAACAGTTTAACAACTTCTTTTGTTGGCCTTGGCAACACACACTCAACTCATACGATACAAGGAAAAGGAATTCATAGAATTCCTTTTCAACTATACATGTGCCATGCCATGACTACAATTGTATTACCCACCACCGTGTAATACATACAGCATAGTAAGACAGCATTGACTTAAAGTCCATTATCATCAGTATAAAAGTGGTTTACTTTTCTTCACTTATATACATACTTGCCAACGAGTACTCACTCGTACTGTTGTTAACAGTAACACAGTTACTGTCACTTACACATTGACTGCCCTGCTTGCTGTCATGTCATGAATGGTATTTTCCTCTATTTTGACTATTTTTTTTCTCTTCATTTTTATGATTATTTTGTTAGAAATTTTTATTGTATTTTGGTGTATAGTACGTGTCATGAAGTATAATATTTTGCCCCTAGAAAAGTTGGCTAAAGAAAAAAAAAGACCCATATAATAGAAAACGTACCATAATCATAATTGAGACATTCTCGTCAAGTCATCGCTCGGTAAGATTTTAAATGATTTTAAATTCCTTATTTATTTGATATTTTTTACTATTTTTTCGAAAAGCAACTGCACATGATAAATGTATTCTTGTGTGTGTGTGTATGGCCCAGGGGGGCGTTGGCAAAGTATTCCATTAAGGATACTTTTCATGTCATGATTTAATACATTTTTAAATGCTTAACACAAGATTTCATTGTGCTGCTTTTTAAGACATTTTCCTGTCATCATAAACGAAATTTGGCCAAGTGGACAGTTTGTTGCTGCTTAATTTTCTTCCAAAAAAAAACTCATTTGAAGGCCAGCATTTTCTTAAAATTTGATACCAAATGGAATTAATAATTCAAAAAATTAAATTTTTGTCTAGAGCTCTTGTGAAAAGTACTCGTACTCAAATTGAAGACAAATTTATTCATAATTTATTCATTAATTTTTTATTTTTGTTAAACTTTTAGGCTTAACTTTTAAATTTAATACAATTGTGTTTTAAGAAGTGGTTTAAAATTTAAACGATTCCAAAAATTTTCTTTAAATATTAGAAAAAAAAGAACTTTATACTGCATTTGCAAGATCTATGTTTTTATCCCTCTTTTATATTTTGTAAATCCTTTTTTGCATTCATTTAAATGAGACACGATGACAAATTGTCATTAGCAATTGCTAAGCATAATGCGTTATAAATTGCTTGCCAAAAAACAAATAAAAAATACAAAAAAAGAAATTTGCACAAACAAATGTATTTCCCCATTTTATTGTCATTACAGTACTAATGATAATGTACAGTGGCTCATCGTTAGACGGGATAAGAAATGAGAATGAAATAAACATGCATTATCGGGTTGTCTATTTAGTGGTCTGACAATCTGAAGCATCATTTATATAGTGAAAGGCTTTTCATTTAAGAATAAAGATCGTTTAACAACCGAAGAATGCGTAAAAATATTCAAAAGTGGTAACAGAAACGGTTGAACTTTCAAAAAATATTCTTGTCGGCGATGAAGCACATTTCTCACTCGGTGGTTATGTCTACAAACAAAATTGTTGCTTATGGTGCTCTGAGAACATAGAAATGTTTCTGGAAAAACCATCCGACAAAAATAACTATTTGGTGTGCATTACGATCTGGAGGTGTTAGAAACCGTATTTTTATGATAACCGAGTTTTTTTGGTCTGCAAATAAATTTAATGAAATGGACAGTATGTGGATTCGACGAGAAGCTGCCGCGAGCCACACAACACCGATTTTGGCTTTATAAGAAAAGAAATTTTCCGGTTGCGTTATTTCTCGATTTGAAGACGTTACACGTTTTGTGGGGTTACGTCAAAGACCATGTCTATGCGGATAATCCCTTCACTTTGGAGCATTTTAAAGCCAACATTCGCCAAGTTATCGCCGAGATACCGAAAGTGGCAGCCTTATAAAATAAATGTTTTAGTTGATGACTATAGATGACGACAGACACCGGCCGAATGATGTGGTAAAAACGCTACCTACTGGGAAAAAAATACTATGCTTAGTAAAGATCATCACCATCACTTAGCAAGGATCTTCACCCTTACACAATAACATGGAGTAGAGCTACAGTGGATTATTCATCATTACTTAGCTTGAAAAATCAAACTGATTAATGAGATTGACGCGAAGCAATGGATGCTTTGTAGAAAGCCAATATGCTTCCCAAAGGAGTGACGGAGAAAATAAATCTTCCAAGAAGAAAAACAATGACGAATATTATAAAGGGTGGGCAAATTTGAGGTGAGGAAGTAAATTGGCTTAAAAACATATATTTTTTTTTGACAAATTCAGTTTTATTCTTACCAATATAAAATAGAAATTTGGGAATTAATAATGGAATTTGCTGTCTGCAAATGTCCACTTCTAGCACGTCGTTGGACGTCCGCTCTCTTCACATCATTTTGAACCACATTTTGCAATAAAGCTACGCTTATCTCGTCAATGCAGCGCCGAATTTAATATTCCAGCGGCGTTAAATCACAAGAACGAGGCGGCCAATTGATATGGCCAAATCGAGAAATTACGAGACCGGAAAATTTCTCATGCAATAACTGAATTCTTTGGCTGGCTGTGTGGCTTGTGGCGCCGTCCTGCTGAAGCCAAAGGTCACTGATGTCAACATTAGCCGATTGTGTCCACAAAAAATTGGTTATTATGGTTTGGTAGCGCGTAGAATTCACAGTGACGGCGTTTCCTTGATCATTTTCGAAAACATAAGGGCCGATGATGCCGCCTAACCACAAACCGTACCATATGGTCACTTTCTTTGATTGTAATGGTTTTTCGAGGACTGTTTATGGATTTTGTGAGCCTCATATGCGACAATTTTGTTTGTCTACATAACCACCTGAAGATGAATTTGTTGAAAAATGCACTGGTTTCGTTTAGTTTTTCAAACAGCCAATTCACAAACGAACAATTCTTTGTTCAAGATTTCCCAATATTTTACTAAATAGGTGTCAAAGTTTGACAGCTCAATTCTTGACATTTTATGATTTGACAGTTAATTTACTTCCTAATCTCGAGTTTGCCCACCATATATTATACAAATTTATAGCAGCGTTTAAGTGATGATATAAAGGAATAATGGCAGCGTTTGGCGAAAAATAAGCTTTTGTTTCATTCAAACAATGCACCAGTTAGCACAACCACGTTGACTAAAATCATTGAACTAAAGTTCGAATTGCTTCATCACGTACCTAATTAGCAAATTTAGGTGCCAGGAATTATTTTCTAGTTCAATATATAAAAAAATTGGTTGGTAATAAAAGATTTACCAACAGTGAAGCGGTGAAGTTTGCCATTATTGGCCACTTTAAGAGATTAGACAGTTCTTTTTATAAACAGTGCATCGAGGCTATTGAATATACCTGGGAAAAGTGTGTGGAAAAAGAAACATTGTCCATAATCTATTGCTTTTTCTTTGCTAGGTCAGCTAATTTTGGTACAGCCCTGGTATATCAACAAGTAAAATGTCAAAACTGTTATGTTATTTTATTATGACCCTGTTTGTGGCAAAATTCTTTTCATAAAACTATAGATTTCAATACGTTCATTGAAGTAACACACATACTTATGTTTGCTTTCTGTTCTGCTTATTTAGGCTCCATTTAACCGAATTTTTACTAGCATATGTATGTCAATCGATAATTCCGCCTACAGAATTGGATCTTTCGGTGGACTAGTGGACAGTGTGCTAGTCAAACAGTGCGACGAGCCTGCGTTCGATTCCCACCAGAGACAACACACAAATGTCTTGTCACTACGTTTGTAATAATTAGAACATATTTTGTCATTGCAATACATTCCAGCTGTAGGATTCAATTGTGTATAAAATTCCATAAAAGTTGCTTAAGCAATTGATTTAAGTTACAATTGATTTTTATTGTAAAACATAAATTGATACTGCCTTGTTGATGGTATTATGGCTTCGTATAAGCTTATCTTGTATCATTGTGTCAGACGATTGATATTTTTTCAATAGAAAACTCATTCAATTTCCCCTGCTTTAGTTGACTCATCTAGAATTTGATTTTCTTGTGAAAAATTGTATTAAAGTTTTATATAAACGAATGCTTTTAACTAAAATTAACTTTTTTATTTATGACTTCTAATATTTTTAGTGCATTTTCAAAAATTAAAAATAAATAAATTTCTCTTGCATATCATTTTGTTTTGTTTTATTAATGTTCTCGGGGCATACGACATGTTTTTCTAATTAGTAGTTTCATATCCCTGTGCTCTTCAGCCCCACAAATTCCCATCATCCAACCAAAATATATTCAATCTGAAACTGAAAACATTCATATTTGTAGCATGAATTTCATTTTATTAAAAAAAGAAACGAAGAAAAAATTAAAATCTATTTTAAATATACAAAAAGAAACTATTTTTGTCACTAGAATACTAGTGTTACAACAAACATATTTTGCTGCTATTTTTGTTAAACAAATATACAAAAAGGAAAAAAAAATTACCCATATGTTGCAGCCACAAATTGGGGTGAATAACATTTAAAATGCACACTTAAAATCGCCTGCACTTGTGTTTCCTCTTGTTTATGGTAAAAACACAATGTGACGTCAAGGCGACAACAACGCCAACAACGCTAAACTCGTAATAATAGTGATTAAATTAAATATAAAAATAAAAACAAACAGAGAAAAATCCCAAAATACTACGCGTATGAACTAAATATATAAAAACAAAAAATTGAAATTTAAAAACAAAAAACAAAAATTTGTTTTTTAATTTAAATTTAATGTTAAAGAAAATATTGCGTAAAGTGTGCGTACCACAAAGTGTGTATGATTTTGAGAAGAAAACAAAATTGACAAAATGCCAAATAATTTATTTTCTTTTGTTTTTTTCTTTCTTTTCGTAGCAAATCAAATTTAAACGAATGTCTTATACAAAAACAAACAAAAAAATACAAAAATTACAACAACAAAAAATATTTCAAGAGGCTTTATTTAAGAGCATTTCTTGTTTTTTATTTTCTACAGGGGGGCATTAAAGTTAAATTTTTAATTTAAAAATACCTAATAGTAGTGGTCCAAGGAGAACCAACTACATCCCTCTGAATTTGTTGTAGGCAAAAGGCAAATTTATTTGCTGAACGAACGTCAAACGTAACATCACAATGACACATAAGAAAAACCTCTAATTGGGATTTTTTCAATAAATACTTAGAAAAAAATAAAACCAACGAAATTTTAATAAAAAAATATTTTTCGTTTTATTTATGATTTGAAATAAGCGGTTTCTATAGCTACATTTTATTTAAAATGATTTACGAGACATTTTTCTTCTGGACATTAAATTAACTTTATAAAATTAACACTTTAAATTATTAAAAAAGTAAAACGCGGCAATATTATTAAAAATAAAACATATTTATTAAAATGAAATCAGTCACTTTTTATAATTTTATAGCCCACACAAGAATACGAGCCCTGGTATTACCTACTTGCCCAAGAATGTCAAGTGAACTAAATATAGGCCGATGTAAAGTGAACAGTTGTTAAGTTAAACTTAAGTGTGAACGAACGACATTTTTCATTGCTTGACAGTGGCCATATGCAATACTACCGAGAGAATCGTTTGTGCAGCCTAATATGTTAAAAAAGTTCAGTTTAAAATTTCGGACCATGCCAGATATCTTATTAGCTAAGAGAACAAATGGCTTTCCTGTAGTTACTATAACCTTCCCTTAGAACTCTGTCATGTGAACCGAAAAAAGCACATTCACATTGTACAGCATATAGGGCACAATCGGGTGAGTGGCGTACACCACTTTGATTTAACTTCATTGACTTTGAAAGGGCTTTTAACACATTTGATCACTTAGCTATTTGGAAAGCATTTGCTTGCAGAGTTATTCTCGAAAACAATATCGGTTTAATCAGGGCCTTAGACACAAGTGCGAGCTTTCGTGTTCTACATATTTGCAGCGGCAGTCTACCAATCTCTATTTGAGCTGATGTTAGACAAGGTTATGCTCTCCACTGCGGTTCATCACTATTCTGGATTGTGTGTTATAATGTCCATTAACCACTCTAAGAGGTAAAATCGCCGACGACATCCGTCTACTGGCTCATAGACATTGCAACATGCTAGGAAAGCTGAATAAAACCATATTATCACATCAACTCTAATAACACAACTACTTTTTGAATTGGAAACAGAAATTAGGAGATGTTTCGCCTTTTTGCTTTCTCGGCAGTATTCTCACGACGTCCGACGTTTCCAGCGCTGATATTCGAAATCGATTGAACCCAGATAGAGGATTGAATGCTAAATGGCGTTCTCCATATATCTCTCCAAAAATTAAGAGTAACATCCTTAACTTCTGCGTGAAGCCTACGTTTTTGTATAGTTACGAGTCATGTATCAGTCAGGTATTAATGAAACGCTGCCTACGGTGAAATATTGTAAATATTCTGGCCAGAAACAATATCCAACCTTTCTTTATGACAAAGTGCAGACCAAATTCCTGTAATGAAAGTAATTGTGAGAAGAAAATGGCATGCATTGGGCATATACTGAGAAAATCAAACGAGTGCATAAAGCAACTGTTCATTGAATGGTACCCGCAGGAAAGCCGAATATGCGGACACATCATGAGTATTTTCTCAGAAATGAATGAATGCTATGAGTATGAGTACGACGTTTGATTCATACTCATTGCTGCTTATGGTATATATATAAATCAATGTTATTGTGAGTATGAATAGTTGAATTTGAATGAAGTGTACTCACTTAAAGTTAGAAATTCAGGAGTGAGTATGAGTAGCAAAAAAGCGATTCATTGCTAATCTCTGATCCAAAAAACTAGTTTTTTAAAATATTAAATGTGGTGTGGTGTGTTCATATTTTCCCAGAACTACTCTTATAGTTAAAATGAAATATATTTTTCAAACAGATTGCGTTTGTTTTATTGTAATAGTTTTGAAGAAATTTGTTCTATTTTTTGCAATAACTTACCTATTTTGACAGACAAAATATGTTGTTGATGATGATGATGATGATGCACACAGATTTCCCAGAAAATTATCGTGAAAAGATATAAAAACAAAAGAAAAATATTAGAAAATTACATTAAAAAAATATTTAAAAACTTTTTATATTCATTTAAGCACTTAACACAACAAATGTTGTTCAAAAAAAGAAAAGATATAAAATCTAATGTAAATACATATTTTATGACTTTAAATAAAATTGTGTTTTTAATTATGCAATAATTTCATAAAATAAAACAAAATCTAAACATATTTTGCGACAAGCAGTAGGAAAATGATAATAAAAAAATTAAATACAAAATTGAGAAATTTCATAGAACATGTTTTCTATACATTAAAATACGAGAAGAAGAAGAAGGAGAAGAAGAAGAATATGTGTAAAGTGTATTGATTTGCTTTCTTATTTTGATTTTTATTAAAACACTTTAAAAAGCCTATTGAATAAACTTAAAGTTGTTTTTCTAAAGTACTTTTCTTTACATATATTTTTATTTGTTTGTTTTCATAATCATTACTTTCAGACAAGTTTTTCATAAAACGCGTCATTAATGGCGTGTCCTTGTGCCTCAGTTAGTGGCAAGTATGTTGTGAAATATTAAAAATAAAAATATTTTTTTTTTAATAAAAAAACTGGATATATTTGTTACTTAATTGATTTTACATGCGCAAAATCTTAATTGATTTTCATAATAATCGAAGGGAGGTAGTCATTCAGGCAAAGAATTTTGTTTTCAGGGAAAATATTATAAAAAGCTTGTGTATCCTACACAATGAGTGGCAACACAATTTATAATTAAATGTTGCGTAATTTTGAACTAAAAATACTAAACAAAAAATGCATACAAAATTAAAAAAATTTCGAATAAAGATGTTTTCAACACATGTAAAAGGAGGCGCTGTAAACAATACTAGGGTGGACAGTGCAAAAGAAGTGACTACAGCCGCCAAGGGCAACAAGTTTCAAAATCTTGGAAATATCAAGAGCCGTATTTAAAGGGTCAGGCAAATATTTTTTTTTTAATGCTATAAAAAAACTACTTTTTTATTTGAAAGTACAATCCTTCCGGTTAATAATGGACAATAATATCATTCAAATGGCTGCCTCGCCTGCTCATGCAGTAGCCTACACGATTGGTCCAATTTTTAAGCACATTATCGATTGTGTGCAGCTGTATTTCACCAATAGCTTCACGAGTATTGTCCTTTAAAGCGTCAATTGTCTCTGGCTTGTCGGCGTAACACTTATCTTTGACGGCACCCCACAAATAATAGTCCAACTGTGTCAAATCGCAGCTCCGAGGTGGCCAAACGACATCAGCTCTGCGGCTGATAATGCGATCTTCAAAAACAGTGCGCAAAACATCGAGTGTAGCTTGTTGAAACCAAATATTGCTAATATCCTCCTCTTCAATTTTTGTGAACAAAAATTTGTTCAACATGGCTCTATAACGATCGCCATTGACTGTAACGGACACTGGAACAAAATCCGCACCAAACAGTGACTCGCCTTGGGTGTATCGGCTTTTCAATGCATGCGTGCGGGTTTTCTGTGCCCCAAATGTGACAATTTTGCTTGTTTACATAGCCGCCAAGATCAAAATGAGCTTCATCTGAAAAGATGATTTCTTTTTTTTGGCAAAATCGGCATCTTCTTTAACTCGATCGCAGGTCCACTTAGCGAAGCGAAAAAAGCGTATACACAACCATATTCGTTCAGCGGAAGGATAAAACTAATTATCTGTAAAATCATACATGAGCCAAGTGTTACCATTCACGAAATAAGCACTAGTTGAAAAAAAAACGTTAGATGGCGGACCCTTTACGTGACCGATAATTGAATTGAATCTATACATTGAAAAGTAAGGCAAACCATTGAAGCGTACTGCACTAATGAACACCATTTACATCTTTTACTCGCATTCTTTTCGTTTGCCATACTTTACATAATTTTAAAACGTATCCTTTAGGTAACACATTGGCTTTCCACAAAGCATTCATTACTATGCTAATTAATTAAACCACTGTAGCCTCCTCCATATCAATTGTTTAGTGTTGGTGATCTTAACTTTAGCATTGTAATTTTTTTCCAGTAGGTGGCGTTGTTTTTCTGATCATTCGTCTGATGTTAGTCATTATCGCCAGAGGAAAACTGGATGGTCAGGGGGGCTTCTTCTTTATTTTTTAGATGTAGTTGTCTGGAGGGAAAGTTGAAGACTCACTAAACGAAATTGTAATTAAATTATTTCGTCATGTCCTCTACTGGGGCTCGAACCTGACTCGCTTGTGTTGTTATGCGTGCGCTACACAATGCCACCACCCAACATACTATTATGTTTAGACCTTTTTAAAACGTTAGAGTTCTTTTAATTGCGTCAAAACAAAATAAACACCACTTTGTTGTAGTTTTACAATTCTTATTTGCTCACTTTATTTTTATACAGTTTGTCTTAAAGCAGCAACTTAATATTCGTTTATACAACACTTCTACTTACACCTAAGCACGACTTTATTTTATGCCAGCAAAACGATAACTATATCACTAATTCCTAAAGCTAATTCTTATTCTTCCTACAACGTTCGAATTATTTCTGTTAATTCAAATGTAGCACATAAATATGGTCGAATTGGCAGTGCTGTCAAATACACAAAAAAGTACAGCATTGACAGGGTGACACATTAATATCAAATATAACAAAATCCCACAATACAGTTTTAAAGGCGCTGATGTGATGCGTTCTCTTTTTGGGCATTTTTATTTTCGTAACAATACGATAAATTTCATAAAAAATCCAAATTCTAAGAAATTCCATTAATTTCTTATGCTTGAAAACATATATTAAACAACATAAAGGAAAGGTAACGATTTTGTTGTTGTTGGCGTTGTAATGTGTGGATCTATTTTAAAAGCTATGGCGTCTTGAAATCCTTAAAAAGTACAGTAACGGGAAATGTACAAAGATAAAAACAAACTTGTTAAGAATTTTTTGTTGGAATTATCAAATGAAAATAGGATTTTAATCTTTTTTCTACTTTGAAAACATTTAGTTGACAAACTGTATATAGTCTGTTGGTAAAATTTGCTGTCAAAATATATTTTTAAGCTCAAGGTGTTATATCGCTAATAAAAAATAATAAATTTTTCTTCTTTTTGTCTTATTTTCATCCATTTCTTGAAAAATAAAGTTTGGCGTTAAATACCAACACAATGTTTGACACTTGAAACTGCAAAAGAAACTTATTTTGACAGCAATTGACTGTAGGGTATAAAAAGCTAAAATTGATTTCTTAAAATAAAATTAAAACAATTTTTTTTTATCATTAAAATGGCTAAGAAGAGAAGAAGAAAAAGTAAAAAAAGTTTAACACGATGACTATAAAGAAAAAAGAGAGCAGCAGCGAAAAAAATTCATAAAAAGAAAATTTTCAAAGTAAATGAATTTAAATTAAGAAATTTAACAGAAAAATCCCTGTCAAGAAAAAAAATAAAAAAATAGCTGAATGCCATAAATGGGCCAAGACCTATTGAATTAAGCGAAACTCTACAGCTGGCTAAGGGTATAAAGAAAAAGATAAACTTTTTTTCATACTTCGTTTATACGTTCGTTTATGCTTTCTTTGTTTTTTAAGTGGAAATTTGAGTGATTTTAAGAAATAAAGCAAAAAAATAAAAAAAATACATATTTAAGCGCCAGCAGTTTTACAACACGAAGGCAAAACACACACCAGAGAGTATGAGAAAAGCACGTTAATTTATTTTATAAAAGGCGCCACATTTTTATGAAATTCGCCAATACGCACTGCGGCACTGTGTAGCCTATTCTCATATACAACAACAACAGCATTGAAAATCAATTTTAATTGAAGCTGACAATTAAATTTAAATACATTTTCATTTATGGCAGACCTTTTTATTTTTGCGCTGTTTTTTTTTTGTTTTTGTTGTTGCTTTTTTCCATTTAAATAAAACTCAACTGCCATAATCAACACCAAACACCATTATAAAGTAAAAGCATCATAGCCAATACCCTGTCGGCCCTACCCTTCCACCCACCTCGTACATCCCTTTGGCATTTGCAAATAGTGGCTTTAAATAAAGCTTTTACACATGAATTTCATAGTTAAACAGAAATGGATAAAATGAACAAACAAAAAAAAAATTAAATAAAAAATTTGTTTTTTTATGACCAACATAAATGCGTAACTGGGCTTGATGCCGCTGGTAATGGTGGCAGTAATACTGACCCCTGTTGTTGATCGCAAAAAACAAAAATAATGGAAAAAATAAAAATTACTTTGAACGCATAAAAACAGTCATACATTTTAATTTAAATAACTCGCTAAAGAATGGTGTCATCACCTCTTGGCTATGATGATGACATGGTCAACACTCTAGCATACCCCTCTTCCTTCACCACTCTTTTATATCTTTTATATGATTTATGCAGTTTTTCTGTTTTTCTACTGCCTCATACCCCTGTTATAGGAGTCTTATTCAATCAGTTTGTACATACACTTCATACGCACATGTTATAAATGAAAATGATTTTATTTTTGAACTATTTTTTCCTTTGCTCTGTTTTTTATTACAAATTTTTATATTTTAATCCATGTATCACCGTAGCAGCTACGTTTTTTATTAAAGATTTAAAAACTTTATTAAAAAAAAATAATTAAATTGTCCTTATATTGTACCATATGCTTGTTGATTGTCATAACACTTGTATCTTTTGATAGTGAAATAGGTGCAAACAAAAGCTTTTAAACACTTAGTGATACTGTGATCCATATAAAAAATATAATAAAGGGTGGTCACACCACAACGCACTATCTTAATCTATATTTATAAAAATAAGTTGTGCCATGTTCATCATTTTATAACTCGGAAACCACTAAGCCGACAAACCAACATGTGAGTTAGGAAGGTGTAGTTTCACTGAGAGTTTAGCTACAAGTGGGCGGTGCCACGCCCATATAAAATTTTTATTTATATTTTTATATTTTCAAAATGTACTAATAAGAGTTTCTAAGTGCGGCCCAAATCATTAGTAAAAATTTGGCAGAATTGGATAAGTGGGAGCGGCACCTCCCATATAAAGTAAATATTGATTTTTTATATATAGAGAATGGAATAGCTAAAGTTTCTAAATGCGGCCCAAATAATTTTGTGTTCAATAAAAATCATTAGTAAAATGAGCAAAATTAGATTAGTAGGAATGACACCTACCATACAAAGTAAATAATGATTTTAATGCATAATGGGAACGGTAATAGTGGAAAACTCTGAATTTAATCCAAACAACTTTGTGGTCCATATAAATCATCACTCAAAATATTGGCGGAATTGAAAAAGTGAAAGTGGCACCTCCCATACAAAGTAAGTATGGATTTATATATATCTCGAGAACAGTCACTGAACTTGGTCTAAACGATTTGGTAGTCAATACAAATATATTATATTAATTCCGATAACATGCCAGGAAGGAATATGGGGACTTCTTCCAGTCAATGAGCTGTACCCGATTTTTATTTTTTGACTCATTGAAAGGGACCTACAGCTTAATGCCAGCTCCGAACGGCAAATGCTTTAGAGAAGTTTTCAATAGTAGTAATACTCATAACAAGTTACTAGCTAATGTTATGAGCTGATACCGCTGTTGAAAAACTTTTTTCTTTTTTCAGATGGTCTGGCCTGGTATTGAACCGAGGACCTTCTTTGTTGGTAGGCGGGTGTCTTACCTACCATACCACAGCGGCACTAATTATCAATACTAATGATAAGTTAAAAAATGGGCGAAATTGGATAAGTGGGCATGGTACCTCCCATACAATGTATATGTTGATTTTTGTATATCCTCAAAACATTGAAAGTGGAAGTTTCTAAAATTGGTTTAAATAATTCGGTAATTAATACAAATTATCAGTCAAAAAGTGGTAGGAATTCTATAAGTGTATGTGACATCTCCTATACATATTAACTATTCATTTTTGTATATCTTGAGAACGGTAATAATAAAAGTATCCAAATTTGGTTTAACCGTTATGTGTGTGACAGAGTACTCGGGTACCTTTTCGTATTTTAATTGCGGTTTTCATTGAAAATCAGAATACCTAGACGCTTGACACTTTCTGAGAACTTCTAACTTTTGTTTATATGCCTTTTTTATATTGATGACATTTGTGTCTCAGCTTAAAAGGAAGTGGCAAATCAAATTATATTTTACACCCTTAATAGAGTGACATGGTACTCGGATACCACTCTAAAAAATATTGTTACGTTTTTAACTTTTTAAAAACGTGTTGTTATAAGTTCGTAGACTGTAGTTAAAATAAAATAAATTTTGTGTTTGGTTTTAATTTAAAATCCTTTATTCAACACAGTTTTGTGCACCACTGCTTGTAACCTTTTTACAGGCAATAACAATTTTCTATTCTTAATTACTCCGTCTGTTTACAATCTTGTAAACAACAACAATTACTCGACAGATCTTTCTACTTAAAAATCTTCTAACCCGATCGTAGTTATAACTTAGGTTCGATCAAAACCTTTTCAACCAGAGATTATCCACACTTTACTGAGTTACTTTTCTCTTTACTGAGTTAGCTCCAACTAAACTGGTTTTTTACTTCACTAGTCACTTCAAGAGTTTACTCTTTATAAACTCTTTCACACAAACTGCGCTCGCTGGGTTTACTTTACTTAAACTCCACTCGCTGAGTTTAAGACACATCAACTTGTTCACTGAGTTTACACCAAATAAACTGATTGCTGTTCGCATCGATGTGCTTTTTATATGGTTGAGTAAACAACACATCGAAAGCTCTCGAACCTCTCGATATTTCAGGTAGATTCCATTTCTTTCTTTCAACTTCTTTTTAGTTCTTTTGTAGCCATGCGTATGTAAACATCTACCCCTTTCAGATCTTAGTATTTGTTGTTGCTTGTTTATTGTCTGTTACTTGTTTTCTTTGCTGCTTAATTATTGTTGGTGCCGTGTTATTCTTATTTACTTTGTCTCTGCTAATGATTGTTGTTGTAGATTTGGTTATTTGTAAATAGCACGTATAGTTGTTCTTGCATTTGTGTGTTTCAATTTAGCTTATAATCTTACGAAAATAAATAAATATGCTAATTCATACCTATCTTTCTGAGGTAGCACATTTAATGACAGAAATGTTTTGTTTTTTCTCACTGTCCTCACTGGTGTAAAGTTCTATGAACTTAACGTCTGAACCAGTTGCAGAGAAACGAAAAGATTATCTGTCTTTCTGCCAGAGTTTTCGTACAGACTGACTAGGGGTTAGCCTACTTTTTCGTCCACATTTCATTTGGCGCTGGCTTATCCGTATAAATTCGGCTTTTGAGAAGGTACGAATTTCTCGATTTACTTTTTTGCCATACTTTTCGGGCTTCGATGGCATGTATTGTGTGAACCGAGTACGTTCTCGATAGCAAAACAATTGTTCATAAACGATAATACTCTCGCCTGACTTGTAACTTTTAAATAAATTCTCATTACGCGCGGTTTAAATGTCTCTAATGGCAGCACATTTATCAATTTCAACATGCTTTGCCCGAATTTGTTCGCTATTAAAGCGAATAAAGCGTAAAAGTAGTATACATCTATCTGGGGATGTTGCTGGTATACGTTCACATGAATTTGGATACTTCATATCCAAGTACCTGTTATATTCATCAGTCACTTTTTCCCCTTCTATTACTTTCGAACAAAATTATGTCGCATAGCTCCTTTTAAACACATCTTTATTTATATATATATTTAAGCCGGGTGCAGGGCCACAATGTTGGCATAAATTATTTCCAATCTTACCAGTTACTGAATCGTGGTATTTGAATTTACGTTACGCTAAAAAACATTTTTTTCGTTTTAACATGCAGCTTCCGTATATAAGAATAGTATAGTAATATGAAACTCATATATTCTCTGTATGGTACCCGAGTACCTTGTCGCCCTATTAAAGGATTTTCTTTTTGTCACACACATAAGGGTTAAGATCATATGAAAAATATTATTTTTTAACTATTATTTTGTTGAAAATTTATTATGTATAGAAATGCTATTGTAATATTCGTATGAAGAAGGATTTTGCATACTGTATATCTCGTAGTTCTAACTTCTCACTGAACATACTTCATGCAGAGTTGCTACTCCTTTTGCCACGTATTTCTCACAGGTTTGAATTTTAACTTCAACTCAATTAATTGTGCATTTAAGTACCAGTTGAGCAAATTAATAAATGTGCTACTGATACGGTAAATTTAGCTCAATTAAGGCCTTAATTGCATAAAATTCCTTAATTGGCAATTAAAGTTTATATGTGAACTTAAGTATATAAAAAATATTTTGATGTAGAAGTTCTATTTATTTCAAAAGGAAATGCTGAATCATTTAGTTTTAGCCGAGAGCTTAGTTTCCTGACCGTTGTTTCGGTACTGCTCTTGAAAGAGTAAGTTCTAGCTGTGGTTTGAAACTCTATTCTAAGAAGAAGCTATTTTAGACTCAGTAAATAGTTTTTTTTTATGTAAGTCTAGCGTCCAAGGCATAGCCGCTACTCATGCAGTGCATTGTGCTGATACTAGCAAAAGAGGTTATTGGAAGGGGGACAGAGGGAGTAGTGTTTATGGACGTTATACTTAAAATTACTCATAACGTAAGTGGCAGGAAATACTTTCGCTGGAAGATTATTCCACAACCGAACAGTGCGACCAAAGAATGAATTCTCCCTATAATGCGTTGTGCGATTTACCGGACAATCAATTACAAAGGGATGCGCTCTACGTGAAATATAAGTACTACGTAAAAATATATGATTTTTAGGAATTAAGTCCTTAATTTCGTTAGAGCACATTCTGTTATAGTACCGATAGAACAATGAAACAAACGCCACATTGCGACAGTGCTCCAATGAATCGATAGGCTTGGCTACCCTACCGTCATTGATGAGCATCTTCGCTCTCTCCTGTACGCGGTCGAGAAGCTCCAAAATGGACTTTGGAGCACCGGCCCCTACATGAGAGTTGGATTCCATTTTGGGTCGGTTATAGGTCTTGTAAATATTAAGGAGATCAGATGGAGTGAAGTATTTTTTGCACCGTCTTAAAAAACCAAGGCACTTGAATGCTTCTTTCGACACTTAAAATATGTAATCATTCCAACGAACGTCACAGTGAATTCTCATGCCCAGAACATCAAGAGCATCTGATTCCTCAATATCCACATTACCCATTGACACAGATGACAGCACACCACCACGTCTGTGTGTTAAAAAACAACATTGAGTCTTACGTGCATTAAAATCGACTCTGTTCGCACGACCCCACTCGGAGACCTTCACCTTGTCACTTGAGAGTGTGTCGTTCATATTCATCCTTCTTGCCCCAATCTCCAAAAGGCTCGGTCTACGATCAAAAGAATAAGAGTGACCAATGTTGCTGTCATCCGCAAAAGAGTAGATAGGATTAGAAGTGAGAAGAAGAAAGTCGTTTAGAAATATTAGAAAAAGAGTAGGAGAAAGAACAGAGCCTTGTGGTACCCCTGAGTTTACCCTGAACTCGACGGATGAGACCCCATCTATAACTACTCTTACAGAGCCATCTCTGAGAAAACTCGATATAAATCGAGACAAGTGACTACCGACACCAAAAGCATTAAGTTTCGAAATGAGAGCCTCGTGCCAAACTCTATCCAACGCCTTTGAGATATCCAGAGCCACAACCTTGCTCTCGCCAAAACCATGAATGGACTTAATCCACTTCTCTGAGAGCAACTCCAGCAGGTCACCAATAGAACGACCTTTTCGGAAACCGTATTCACGATCGCTAAGTAAATCGTTGGACTCCAGATATCCCACAAGGCGGTGATTGATCATGCTCTCCATAACTTTGGAGCGTGCGGAACACACTGCTATTGGACGGTAGTTCTCATTGTTACTAGCCTCGCCCTTTTTTGGGATTGGCGTTACATTAGCAACCTTCCAGCAAGATGGAAAAAAACCGGCGCGATATGACGCACTGAAAAGGTGATCTAATGGACGCGCAAGCGTCGAAGAGCACTGCTTCAGGACCAGTGCTGGTATGCCATCCGGCTCAGAAGACTTGTTAACTTTGAGATTTGCAAGTTGTATTGTAACCAGTCTTTCTGATTGCGCGGTAAAGATTTAGATAGTTTTCAAACCTTCTCGAGAATAAAGAGAATAAATTCGCATTTGGGAGTCTTTTATAGTAGACGAGGCTTCTACTATAAAAGAGACGTACTATAGGATCATTTATAGCGGTGTAAGCATAAATATCCTTTTATCATAAGCCCAATCGAATTATCATTACATTCAAAGTTGAAATCACGACAATGTCTGCATAATTAGTAAATTTTAAATTAAAACTTCGTACAAATGCTATGTTTTAAATTCGGAATAATGATTTAAATTAAAATGAGATGATAAATGCTTTACCCGTTTTCTTATACATTTTTGATTTTCATTTTTTAATTGCAAAAGTCGAAAGAACAAACTTCAAATCATATTTATTTCATTTAAAATCATGTTTTTAATTGACGGAAACACATACTAAAAGGCGCCCTCGCAATATATAAAAAGGGTTCCACCGAATTTGTTCCTCGTTTTATTTTTTGAGCATAAATTCCAGATAAATGAGAGTTAATAATGGTTGTTGGCCCAGTAACAAATAAAGAAACCAAAAAAAAAGGAAAACATTTTCCAACATAATATTTGCCACTTAATTACAAACGCTTCATTAAGAGGCGCCTCAATAGTACTTTTTACTTTTTACTCTTGGTAAACTTTATCTCAGAAAAAAGGGAGCCAAGGAGCATCGTTTTGGTTTTATGTTGCATTACTGGCGTAAAACTTTTTTATATAATTTTACGATTTTTTTTTATTTCTCGTTTAATAATGAAATATTTTTGAGAAACCATACCAACTGCTATGTATGTAAGTGAATATCTACTTTGAAATAAATTTTTTTTATTTTTGGCAATAACGTATGTTATTAAAGTACGTCCGTTTCATCTCATGTTTTCATATGTTGTGTTATATTGAAAAGTGTTTTTGTTTTTGCTCTTTTTTGTATTCCACGTATAAAACATTTTGAAAATGTTGTTAATTTTTTATTGCAAAGCATATATGCGTTGTTACATTACATTTTGACTTCTCCTTGAGTTAAATTTACATTTTATTGCTACACATTTGGCCGATTTCTTGCTAATGTTGATGTTGCTGCTGCTATGGCTATGACTACTGCTGGCAGGCAAGCGCGGAAATTAACAAAGCAAAACAGGTTTTAGGTCTTCTCATCATTTACACCAAGATGAGGAGAAAAAATATGCATTAAAAGCAAAAGCATTCACTTATACATTCACTAGTAAAGCGAATATGTTTTTGGGAATTATTTTCTTAGAAGTGGAAAGCACACTGAGCAAAACAATCAAAACACTTAGCAGGGGTATGTGTTTCAGTTGGTTTCAATCTTCAGTGTCGAATATTTTATGGTTGTTGTTGAACACCAATGCAAACAATCATAAAATCTATTACAAATTTTTGTCTTTCAAAGTCTAAGCAATTTTCTAATTATTCAGAAAAGAATATAAATTTGTTCGCTTTAAGTATTTCATAAAGTAAAAGAAAATAAGCTTAAACATAATGTTACGTTTTTTTTTTTAAAAACGCCTCTTAATTTCAGTCAAAATAAAAATAAATCTTGTATTGGACTTAATTAAATAATTCTTTATTTGCCCAATTATGTGCTTCACTGTTTTTAACCTTTTTACAAGCAATAAAAATTTAATTAAGTCTCTCTGTTTACATTTACCAAAGCAGCAACAACAACCATTACATACATTTTTTAGAAAGATCGTCATACCCAATTTATGTCGCAACTTGGGTTCAATCACGACCTTTTCAAACAGAGTTTATCCACACTAAACTCTCTTCACACTAAACTTACTCAAATTACCCGTTGCTCAGTGCTTACACCAATAAGCTCTCTAGACGCTGAGCTATAAACTTTTCTTGATGAGTTTACACCAAGTAAGTTGAATGCTATCCGGATCAATGTGCTTTTTGTATGGCTGAACAAATAATATTTCGAAAGCTCTCAAACCTCGCGATATGTGCTGGCAACAATTGTAACTGTATCTGCATAAAAGTATAAATCAAGTCATTAGTCAGATTCAGAGATCAGCATTGAATACTGAAAATATGAGAAACATACTATACTCAAATAATGATTCATAAATCCTTATACTCATACTTATTCTTACTCATTTCAGTGGGTACTTATAGGCATTAATATTCTAAAGTTGGAAGTACTCATCATACTCCTACTTATAAACATTTATGACGCTATTGATTCATACTCCTCTGCACTTGCTTCGAATATGAACATTTAAATATTTTTTTTTTTTTTTTTGATAGCCAACACTTATATTCATGAACAATCATGATTACTCATGAATGATTCGAATCATTTCTGAGTATGATAAAATTAACGAATACTTATTGCTATTTATACGTATAAATTAACGTTATTGTGGGTATCAGTAGTTGAATATGAATGCTGTTGGGGGTACTTATACTTATATATTCATGAATGAGTATGGGTAGCAAAATATCGATGTCGAAGAATTCGAAATATAATCCATTCTTTTTGCTCAATTTAAAATAAAAAAATGTATTTATTTATTAATTGAAGATTCACTTATCATTTTTTAGTTAACTTTTTACAAAAATAAGAACATAAATAACTGAAACACTTACACTTCCAAGCAGATAATTTATTTTCAAATAATAGGTACTTAAAACAGCGTCAAGTTATAAGCATGTATTACTAAAAGTTATCGTAAGTTCTTAATTTCTCTGAGTGTATTTATGACATAAATTTACAGTATTTATCCCTACATTTTTATATGACAACTGCATTATGAATTTAATGATGCAGCAGCAGTAGTCCTTTTATATCCACTTGATATTATTATGGGAGTTATTTTTCTTTTTTTATTTCTTTAAATCCCAAGAAATGTCTTTCAATGAGTGAGGATATATGAGTGTGTGCTTTCATTTTTTATTATTTTATTTGTTTTTGGGGGTCATGACATGAGTCATGGGGTCTTTTGTCATTTTTAATGATATGACAAATGATAATGATGTTTAATTTAATGTTTCTTCTTCTTTTTTCTTTCATTTCATTTTCATATTCTTGTTGTATTTCTTCATTTACTTCTCAGGAATCAACAAATGCACTCCCTACTCGTACAGCTGAGGAATTTCTAAAGTCAAATGGTTAAACAAACGCAACATGTACGAAGTACACTCGTGTGAGGCAACAAGAAAAATGAAGGGAAGTAAACTGGCATGAGAGATGGATATTGCAAAACAAACAAACAAACAAACAAATAAACATGTAAACGTCTTTGAAATGAAATCATAAGTGTCGTTCATATTTGTTGTTATTCAACAAAATGAGGGAGAGAAAAAAAATTAAAAAACAGACAGAAATAATTGAAACAAAAATTGTTGCTTTGATGTTCTGTTATTAATTATTTGTTATGTCAACAATTACAATTTAAAGACATACTTTCCATTGCTTTTTTTGTTTCTTGTTTTTCGGCTGCTTTTACTTGAATAGAATTTTTTATTTTTTATTTTTGTATGTAAATTGTATAAAAACTTTTTTTAAATTAAGAAGAAAATATTTTTGGAAAAATTTTGTTTAATCGTAAACGTTTTGTTGCATTTCAATAGCAATTACAGAAGCAACAACAACAACAATGTTTCATGTTTCATTTCGCATTCGGTTTAAAAATACAAAAAATGTGTTCACCATGTGTTCATTTGCTTACAAGAGTGATCATCAAAGTTTAATTATTTTTTTGTTTTTTGTTTTTTGTTTTTTAATTTTTATGTAAATTTTTATTATTTGTTTACATTTTACAATTTTAAAATTAAAAAAAAAAACAAAAAAGAACGACATGTACATTCAAGTTAAAAACAGAAACTTTTAAGTAGAATTTGCTGTTTAATGTGATGCCTGTCTAAATGCAGATGTTAGGGATACTTATACTTAAAAGGCACAGTGGGTTAGAGTATGAAAGTTTATGTCTTGTACTATATTTGAAATTTATAATTTATACAATAAAATATCTTACGTATAGAAACAAACAAAGCAAATCATTATTTTTAATGAATAATTAAAATTTGTTATTTATTGGGGAATTGTACAGAACATCAACATCAAAATGAGCTTATTTAGCTTCCCGTATACTTTTTTTTACTTGCTCCTCTTCAGACAAGGCGACTTTTATAGTACGACCTCTTCAATTTCGTCATGTAGAGGGTTCTGTGGAAGGCAAGAGTACATCGCATTGACACCATCTTTTACAAAAGTTAACAGCTCCTTGTATACGCCGATGATATCAATGGGCATACCAAGCGAGATGTCATTGTTGCTTTCAATGCCATCGAAAAAGGGCCTTACAAAGTGGCTCTAAACGTAAAAAAGGCTAAGACGTAGTATATGTTTTCGACAGGTAGGGACGGTTAACAACTATACATACGATGTGCTGAATGAATTTAACTTGGCTTTGCCATTACCACCAGTAACGATGTCAGTCCAGGGATCAAGCCTAGAATCACACTTGCCTATAGGTATTATTATGGTCTCAATAGGCAATTGAGTGGTAGAGATCTCCCTCGCGCTACGAATTGAGTGGTACGTAATGAACGTTGCTCAGCGAATTAACATCCAGCGAGTTAGTGTTTGACGTGGAAGTCAGTATACTTCGGCGTAGAGAGTGCCCTTGTCTACGTTCGAGAGATGGTAGGATATATTCCTTAGAAATGAACGCGGCAAGTTCTACTTGGTTACGACACCATCATAGACTAATTGGCGAAGGAAAGGAGGTAAATGGTTTACAATTATGTATGTATAGATGTATATATGTTTTTATGTATGTTCTCCTTTGTGAAGCATATGGTTCCCCAAAGACCCTTTGCCTGTTTTCAGTATCTCTGAAATTATTACGTTACATTATGTTGATCAGAGTCATAGCCTGCTGCAGGAACCAGATCACAAAGTGCGGATATGAATGTTTCGACATTGGATAGAATATTCACCCATCATTCACAACATTCCCTAAAATATGTTGTTAGTGTCTTAGACTACAATGCCCGATAAATAGATCCTTTCGCACTCTAAGTTTACTTCCATTGAGCAGTAATAGTCTTCTGAAACTACAGAAAAAAAGCAAAACAAACCTTCTCACCCGTGTCGTGCCAGGGGCACTCCCCCAAAGCCGAGCGAATTATCCGTCAATGTGTAGACCAATTCTTTCCCTAGAGTATCGCACAGGGTGACCGAAAATCTACTCAAGCCCCATAGAAACTTATCGAGCTACTCTGTTAGGTAAACTGTAAGCCCTTTTGTTTCTCTTATGACCAGGCATCCAATACAGCGTAACTCTGTAATTTGTCTCCAGCTAATTAGGTGATAGGTATAGCGCAGCAGGTCTAGGCTTAAGGATGGTACTGTCATTTGTATTTGTTGTAATGGTGAGGAATCATTGCTTATCATTGACTGCTACTTTTTTTCTTACCTATTTTTCTGAGATTTGAAGTCGCGTGAACTTACTATGGTGCTTGTGTAGTTAATGCTGTTCTCATCTCGACTTGTGGAAGCCTTTTAATTAAATTTGAAACCATGATGAAAATTGTAGATCAGACCTGTTCCTATCAGGGATTCACTCAACTTTATGCAGCAGGAAACAACAACTTTTTATGCCGTGATGTCTGCGATTGGGCAATAAAAATCTTGTTTACTTAACTGCATTCATTTTAATAATGAATGAATCTTTGGAAGAGCTGAGGAAACTAAAACCATGAATAAATTAGGCACAATAGGGAGACTCGCCTGCCTCTGTTTAACTGGGGCAACTGATTGGCTTAACACCGCTTCACTTCCATATGATGAGGGTGGCAGCATGTTCGGCGACAAAATATTTCGAAAAAGTGTTTCGACATACGTTTTGAAGTCTGTACAATCAACGCAGTGTGGTCGAAGAACCATTTGCGGTTCTGAATGTTATGCCTTTGGATATGTGCTTTGGCAAGAGATTCACGGTTGAGCTCCCAGACCAAGGTTATTGGCCTAATATGGTCTTAGTTCAAAATGAGATTGATTTAAACTGATTGATGTCTCCAAAATGAATGACTGTGTCGGTGCTGGCTTTCATGAACCCAATCGAAAAATCTCAATCCTACTGGCAAGATCACTGAGTGTCTTCAAGGATGAGATCATGGTCACTGCCATATGTGCAGTGATCAACTTAGACAATAAGCTATAATACCATTAATATATTCTCATACAGAGAAGCTGCCATAAGGGCACTTGGGTCGAATGGTATGACATCTAGACATCCGGTTGCTTTGAGTAACTGGATACTGTGGAATAGATAGTAATGAAATAGCAGATGAATTGGCTAGAAATGGTTCCATGACATGCTACATCTATCCGGAACCTTGCTGTGCGGCACTCACTGGGTAACATATCCACCATTATGGCTTCAGATCTGCTAGTGATCATTAGAAAGACAGCAGATTTGCTGAACAAACTATAGATCGGAAGAGACACAATAGTTCCTATGAGTCGCAGTGTCAAGCACTAGTGCCTGGTCGATATGATGAAATTTAAATATCGGATATAAGTGAAACGGTTTTTTAATTAATACCTAATTTTTCTGCAGAAATACTTGTTTCAAAAGCTTTTAATTTTGTGAGAAATTTTATTGGAATTTTAGCAAAATTAGTAATTCTTTAGCATATAAGCCTTTCCTCCATTGCTCTCTATTTATCCACTGTTTTCATACAACTTATACAAGTTTTTTAAAAACAATTTTCATTTACTTCACT
The DNA here is from genome assembly GCA_023159175.1 of Wohlfahrtia magnifica. Lineage (NCBI taxonomy): Eukaryota > Metazoa > Arthropoda > Insecta > Diptera > Sarcophagidae > Wohlfahrtia > Wohlfahrtia magnifica. Next base: position 11,771,190 of record JAKWBJ010000483.1, on the reverse strand, counting down.
CATATTGTTTATTTATTTATTTGCTCATCATTCTTTGTAGTAAATTCACCAAATTTACCCCATCTTTTAGAGGCTTTTCTTGATCTCATCGTAAAAGCATTGCATATGACTAAATATAATAATAAACAAGAGAGCACACACACATTGTTGTGCCTCATAATCATCATCATTAATTTTAATTGATTTATTTATTGATGCATAACATTCGGTTACTTGTGAACACTTAAAAAGAATTCACACAAGACGCCTCTTTACAAAAAATTTAAAACAAAAGCGGCAACTGCATCACATTATGCATATGTAGAGCAGTAGACGGCACATGTTTCCCTCGGTGGCCAATCACCAATCATCAACAAAATTCATAACAAAGACTTTAAAATCTACAAAAAAAATGTTACTTTTTCTCTCAGTGAACGGGTACGACACTCACAATTAAAGCATGTAGCCTTTGTGCCAACCACTGATGTAGATTCGGCATATCTATATATGAGTCAGTGTATGTGTCATATCATAGACTGACATTGACAGTTATTACTGGGGTTATAGCAAGTGTTAAGCACTAAATGATTTAAGAGAAGCATTTTAATCAAAGAAATTTCTATTTTATTTCTTGCACCCCAATCATGATAATCATTATAAATATAATCCTATCGCTATCGTAGCTTTATATAGACAATTTATTTTCCTTTAATTTATATGCAGCCTTTGCTTTAGAACATAAAGCTCTTTAAACTGCCATTCTTTTATTTTTATTTTTATTTTTATTTGTTTTCCTAAAGTTATTGTGTTGTTTTGTTTGCCACAACACACGTACTGTTGTATTTTCCTGTTGTTGTGTTCACGCGTACAGATTTATTTTTTGATTCAATAATGCACTTGATTCCTTTTAACTTGCATTAGATTTTCCTTAGAATTTTCTATTTTTTTAATATGTTTTTTACTCCATTTTATTGCAGTTTGCAAGATTAGAAAATGGCCCAGAGTATGTTAGACTCGTGGAAAAATATTCGTTATGTGTAGCAAATTAGCGAAGGATAACAATTATCCCCGTGTTTAGATTTCAGCTGGGAAAGGCCTTAAACAAATTAAATTAGTGATCGACTAACAAAGCTTTTGCTCACAAAAGCATACTGGATTCAATCCATAAAAGTCTACTATAGACCATGTTAATACCATCCGTATTATTACGTAACGATCTGTGGAGTGACGCTTACCACTGTATCTTTGCTTAATGGAGTTCGACAAAGCCTTTGATAGACTGAAGCATGAGTCGATATGGAGTGCTCTGGCATATAGTAGACTTCCGCTTAAACCCATTTAACTCACTATGGGTTTATACAGCAATACATCGTGGAGACTTAGACGCGGAAAGCTATTGAGCGGACCGATAAAAGTGAGAATTGGAGTCCGGCAAGGGCGTGTCATGTCACGACTGCTACTTAACATAGTTCTGGACACTATCCTTGAGATAGCCCTCTTCGAAGGCAAAGGGAATACATGAAGACTGCAAAGCTGCACATCGATTATGCGGATGACATCTGTCTCTTCATTCATAGTTTTTCGGATCTTGCGACAAATTTACGCAACCTTACGCTTTAGTAGCAACTAAAACTTTCCGTATTAATGCGATGTCTCTGGAATTATTTGTTATTAGTACTGCAGAAATTGGGGACGTTCGCCACTTCTGCTAGAATATTGAGCACCAAAAAAGAAAAAATAATAAGAATAATAATAAATTATACCTCTTAGAGTGCGCAATCGACAAAAATCTTGAACAGCATTTTAACACCGGCACAAATAGGGATTGGTCGGCTAGCATTCGTGTATAGTGCCTTAATTAAACCAGTATTCTGCATGACAAATAGCTGGATGATTAAGTCAATAAAGGCAAGACAAAGTGGTGTACGTTACTTAACGGGTTGCTCATTATATGCTGTACTATTATTATTATTAAGTTATAAAAATACTGCCCTCCATGTATATAGGGTTTCCCTATAATATCTCCCCCAACCTCGTATATCTTACGAAATTAAGGATATCGGTTGGTACCAACCGCGATAACTCCTTACCTAATATCTGATAAACACATAGGTACTTCCTCCTAGAGTGCGTCAATGTACCCAGAATCGGCATTGGTGATTCGATTCCCCCATCACAGAATCTGAGAATTGGGCTTGAGACTACTCTCATTTTACTCAAATGTACATTAAGCCTGCAATGACCGATCAAAAGTCCGTTCAGTATCCTCAGATTGTCTATGCAGAATTCAAATCTTCTGCTGTTAAAGTTACCAACAAAAGTTTAGGTTGTCTCAGATCCGTACGGCCAGAGAAGAGTATCCGCTTTTGAGTATGCTCTTCCATGCCCCCTTCCCAGTCTACAAAATAGTTCTGTCCCTACCAGTGGTGTGGAAGTTCTCTTTCTGGCCAGTTCAACGGCCCTTTTATTCACCGCAATTTTTACATGATCCGGTAACCTTGTAACCTTGCTCAGCTCGTTCAGTTTATTCAGGCATTCCCAAACTAGCCTTGAGTCAACCTCATAGGAGTCAAGTTCTCGGATGGCGGCCTAAATACCAGATGATATGGTTTTATCTTGTCCTCTATCTGTCTTCTCCAGATTAAATTTAGCACATCTCTCAATTGCATAAGCTTCCGCTTGGTTCCGAATATTCCCTCCTAAGATCAAACAAACTCTCGTGCCTGTATAACTTTCCGTTTTTGACCTATCCGTGTATCACAAAATGGTTCATTTCGAAAGGAGTATGCAGTCTCTTGACCTTACCACTCACTCTTATTACTCATTCTTGCCCTGAAGCATTTGCCAAAGCCATAGAATTTCATGATACTGTCCAAGTAGACAGTAATCGACCACTTCACCCTCGCATTGCCTCCTTGGTATACATAGCACGGTATCTATAGCTCTATTCTACAATGCTAAATGTGGCTGCCGACAGTTCAATAGAACCTCGAGTGCAGCTGTGGTACAAGTTCTCATTACCCTGTCTATGCTTACGCCTTTGTACCTTATTTAGCTCTGCCTAGATTGATCACAAACTTTTTACCGCCCATGAAACAGCCATATATGTTATAATCGGTCTGACCATCAATGCATACATCCAGTATAATATTCTTGGGTTGCAGCCCCAATATCTCCCTGCAAGCCTCCTGCACACCATAAGCGCATGCGTAGCTTTTCTTGAAACAGACTCCGCTTGAGCTCTCCATTTAGCCCTCAAAGATAAATTTTTATATTCAATACCAGTGTAAATTCCACCATTTTGTATGGTTGAGAAACGTGGAACGCTGCCAATCATGATACGAAAAACTACAAGTTTTCGTGAATCGCTGTCTTCGTATGGTGCAGAAGATTTTCTGGCCGATAGCTGTGTCTAGTCATACGCTTTGGCGCAGAACAGAGTAAGAACCATTGGCGATGTGAATTGCAGTGGATTGGTCATGCTTTTAGAATACAAATGAACGATTTTAGCAGAATTGCCATAGATTAGAAACACATACTTGAAGACGACAAATTGAGGCCCATTAGAACGGTTGCGGCAATGGTTAGAGGGGAGTGAAAAGAAAGTTTTTCAGGTAATTTATTAAGGCCTTATGCTTCCTTTAGGATCGAGTGCAACTTATTATTTTTAATATATTCCTACAACACAGGCAGCCCTGGTTCATGTCCTAGCGAGCACAAGAGACATTTTTATTTCATTTACGGATTTTAAATAAATAAGAGACTTTAGCCACCCACAAGATGATCTGTTCAAGAAAACAACAATACTTTCGATATTTTGCTGCCAAATTGTCATCTACGAGCGTTTCTAATTTGCCTGGGCGGTCTATGTCTTTCGTGCCAACATCCCACATTAATATTAAACGAAAACTATACTGATTTTAACAAATATTTCTATTTCGAGTCTAAACAATCGGTAATAATTCCTCAAATGGAAACTGTATTATATTGTTTTCCTTTAAGCCATTTTCATGTTGCTTGCTGTTGCTACTGCTTTCTTAGAACGTGATGTTTTCCTTTCAAGTTTTAGTTATTTAAGCAAATAAACTATTGTTGTTCGTATATATCTAAGATATCGTTCCATAATGTATCACTTTTGAGAAATGAAAACAAAGGCAAATAGTGAATGAAAAACACACCGATAGCAGTCCTTAAGCACAATAAAAAGGGAAGCACAAATGCATTTTCAACAGAAAATTCACACAAATATGGACATCGCAGCAAAATGGTAAAACAAATACTTGCATATTTTGCCAATACCAGCAGTAAATCAGCGGAAAATTAAAATAAAAACAAACGGAAGGCAAATACTGTTATAAGGTTGAGCAAGCTAGACTAATGGATGCTCTTTATGGAAATACTTTAATATTGGTTGGTAGAAACTAGAAATGTTTTATATAAACTGCTTAAGTTTGTAGGCTTAAAAATTAACTAGAATTTAATTTTTTTAATGAAGTGATTTAGGGCTTAAAAAATTTCAATAATACAGGCATATTTTCAGGCTTCTAAAAAAAACTGTGTATTTCTTTTGCTACTTCATTACACACCACAAGATTTATAGGGTGTTATCTGTTTTGTGTTAATAAAGAAAAAATAAAAATTTTTGTAACAATATTTGTAAAGGATACTATGGTAGAAGCTGAAAAAGAAAAACTACAAAATAAACCACTGACAGCTTTTACTTATTTATTATTTTCTTAGAAGCAGCTCCTTCCATTACACTTTTCTTATGTGCACTTTTTTCGTACTCCTTTTGTTTCTAGAAATGTTGTAAGAGAATGTAAAAACTTAGAATTGAGTTGCATTAAAAATTTAACAATTTCGTTGTAAAAGAAATATTACAAACTAAAGGCAGCATGACAGGCATATTTATTGTACTAAAATATATAAAAAATGTTGCATATTTTTTAGCTGAGCCATAATAAAGTTGCCACACAATTGTCTTGACTTGATTTATGATATTGTATATATGAGAGTTTCTAAATAAAAAATCTATTAAATTCATAAGAAAAACTGCAATAAGTTTTAAAAAGAATCGGCTTGTATGTTGGGGTCTTGGGGTTAAATTTATATTCAGGCCACATCAAAAGCATGGGAAAAAGTTACAATATCAGCCTTGGACAATGTCCAACACTTATTTTGGCTTCATCATTTAACTTGTACATCTCTTAAAAGTCTATGAGTTGAGTTTTTCGAAATGTGCAACTAGTAAATGAAGCAACACCCATATCTTCCTCTGAAGCCCATTATATTACATTTTTCTCATAGCACAGTCTGACAAGATGAAACCTAAAATACTCTTCATTATTCGAACTTTATGTAAAACGATTTTTTTTGAAAACGAGCGATAAGTGTGCAAGTGCTTGAAGTGTGGGTCGTGCTTGAACGTGGTTCCTGCTCAGAAAACATTTACTGAGTGGGTGTTGTAGAAAAAGACAGCTCAGCTTGTTTAATATAACCACGTGTTGAATATTTAGAATTCTCTGACACCTACTCTGGCACAGAAAGGATTCCCTAGACTCTTAGTAAAAATTCGAATAGAGTTTTTGAGGTTATAACACATTACTAAGCATTGAATGATTCGACATTAGCTACAAAGTATGGCTTACCCTCACTTTGACTGCTAGAAAAACTATTGATAAGAATAAGGATTCTTTCTTAATATATTGCAAAGTAAATATCTGAGTTTTTTTTTTAAGTTTCATAACTTTGTGTTGACAACACTGATAGTCCGATTCAACAGCTGATAGTCACTTTTTGCTTAGTTTGGTTGGACATTTCATAATGAATAGGCCTATATCATGTAAACACATAAGCTCTAATTTTCAACTAACGGCTTAATTGAGCTCAATTTACCAAACAAAACCACAAATTAACTTAATTAACTGAATGAAACTCGAAATGCTACTCTGGCTGAAGCCGGTATAATTAAGTATAAAGAATGTTCATTTTCTATTTTCTTACAAAATTTTAAATTTGTATCAATTAAAAGGTATGTCTGAACACCGTAATACACCAGAGTAAAGCTTGCAAATTATTGAAATTTTTTATCAAAATAATGGTTGTATTCACCATTGGTTGTATGAGTAACTAAATAAGCAGAATTGTATTATTTGGAGTGCGGGTAATCCGCAAGCCTAACAAGAGTAATTGGTTCATATGTCTTCGAAAACGATGATGGTCGGAATGTTACTAATTTCACGTAATGATTCAATTAATTGACCATCAAGATAGTTTGATTCAACCCCATTGGATTATTTTCTTTGCGATTGTGTAAAGTTATGCTACGTTCACAAAAGACTTCGTTGCATATTTCCAACTCAAAAAGTGACTACTTGAACGGCAGCAATAACAGGAGAGGAATTACACCATGTACAGGATACTAGCAGCTATGATACAGTGAAGGCTTCAGAGCCAAATAAAAAACATATTGCGAGATGAACAGGCAGGCTTCCGGCCAAATAGAAGCTGCGTATACCAGAGCAATACTCGACACATCATAATAAAACAGTGTATAGGATGACGTAGCTCACCATACCTACTGTTAGTCGACTGCCATATGGAAAGCATTAAGAAGAAAAGGAGTACTGCAGAAAATAATCCGAATAATACAAGCAATGTATGAGGGGATAAAGAAATCTCTGTTCCTCATCAGTCAACCATTTCATACTAACGCTGAAGTAAAGCAAGGATGTCTGTCTACTTTCATCTCTACTATTTATCATCGTACTGGATAAGATCATAAGCGATGGCTGTTCACAGAAAAGAGGTATAACATGAAGCCTCTCACAACAACTCGATTATATGGATTATTATGGATTATATTTGTCTACTCTCAAACAAAATCTCCAACATGCAGTAAAAATTCTAAGACCAGGAAAGACTGGCTCGCAATGTGAGACTTGAGATAAATTTTAAGAAAACCAAAGCCAGGAGAATTAACCAAAATAGCACAGAACATATCATGATATAGAGCCAACTAATTGACAATGTGATATCCATAAATGTGTATCCAGGCAAACCTAGTTCAGAATATTCAACTCAAGTGTGAAGCCAATACTGTTAAACGGCAGTAAAACCTACTTGTGCCTAACACCATCACGCGAAAGCTACAGGTATTCATGCTATAAACACAATCAAGGCTACCGACTATCGTCTACACGACTACGAAAGACGCTGGCTACAAAAGTAGCCAAGTAACCAGCTACTTAATTATTTTACCGACTACAACGACAAAATAAATTTAAACAAATGGGCATATGATTATTCTTTTTCAGTGATGCCACACAAATTTTTTTCGCGTTTTTAATACAAATATTTCATGTATTGCCTTAAAGCGCCTATCTCATACATCTTATTGCATTGACAGCACTAAGCTAAAAATTGGCCTAAGTTGGCTACGGGCTACAACGGTAGTCGTGTAGCCGGTAGCCATATTGCCGCTAAAATAATTATTCTCATATGAACACATGTATTATATTTTTGGCAGTTTGTAGTCGATGGTCGGTAGCCGTGAATGTGTTTATAGTATAAGCAACATAGGCCTATGGAATTTGACAAATGTGGAGATCATACTGAAGCAGATAAGGCAAAGGAAGAGGAGATAGAAGAAGTTGTATTAAGGATGGCTCTTGAGTGGAATGCTCAAGTATCAAAAAACCGCGGTCGACTAACTAACACCTGACGACGCACAGACAACGGCAACAAATCCTGTAATAGGGAAATACTTTGTGGAAGCCCTTTGCGAACGAAATAAAATTTCCAAGGCCTTTGTTAGAGCTTGGCTTGCAATATTAATCTCGTAGAGTAGAAAATAATCATACTGCTCTCGTGCGTTTTATTACAGAAAACATACTTATTTGTCCCAGACTTCAGTGATGTATTTGATCTCTTTTTGTATTCTAGAACCCATTATGCATCTATTTATTATTCTTTCACACCAGCCCATTAAAATAAAAAAAAAAATAATAAAAATTAAAAAACTTCAATCCTTATTTCAACACAATTTTAAATACAATGCGGCGAACAATGAAAAGGCTAACAAATATTGATAATAATTTCAGAAAAACACCTTCCTATTGTTAAGGTGTGCTATTTAATATTTGTTGTGTTCTTTGTTTGTTTTTGTAATTTTGTACCCGACAATCAGTGTATAAATATTGTGTATTTTATTGTTAACCGCCAACAATTGTTCAAATTTAATTTCTATAAAAAATTATGTAAAAAATAAAACCATTTCGTTTATTTTTATTAAATCAAGCATGTTCATGTTCAGCATGCTATTCACATGTTTGGCTGACATTCTGTACATTAAGGTATTCCGTCAGTCTGTCAGTCTGTCAGTAGTCAGTATGTCAGGATATTAATAGCCAGTCTGTCCTGTTGTTATTGTTTGCGCGAGTTGTGCGTGTTCTGAATAGACGAGTTTATGGGTTAAATACATTTACTTTTCTCTTTATTGTACTGCTGCTGATGTTGATTTCACAATTTTATTTTTGTATATTTAATATTTAATTAAAAACACACACTTAACACAACCACACATGCTGCAATACAAAGCATTACTGCGTGTACTTGCAACAACATACCATACGTACTGTCAATAATATCGGTGTTAACGACCACACAATACAATAGAAAAGTTGTTTCATTAGAGCGTTTGTGTAAGATGAGGGAGCCATATTAAAACCATAAATTATGATTATTTTTCTGTCGATTTTCATTTTTATTTAAAATATTTCGAAAAATACCTGATTTTAAATGTGTATAGGCAGGCCATCATACATTCATTCATTCATTCATTCATTCATTCATCACCAATTATTACTACTGTTAGCTCAGCAAAATTCAGAAAATCGCTGTATGTGCTGTTCGACAAAAATACACTTTTTGTGAGGTTGCATGTTATTTTTGTTTTTTGGAGGGCAAAAGATATGATATATGGTTATTATGATAAAGAAAAAAAAATATTCTAAACACACTTTGGCATATTAAATTTTTCTAACAACAGGTGTTTAATGTTAAATGAAATATAAATTATTATTGACAACGCTGTCACATTGGCAAATAAAAATAAATATTTTAAATTACTTTTTGTTGCTATTTGCATATAAGGTACGAGGCCGGTTCCAAAATTAGCCTGGCTGACTCATAGATTTTGTTGAATTGTAGCAACTTTATATGTTTTAAGATTTGTGGATCCATGATGTTTCGCACTTTTTGAATTTATAAACAAGAACAAAATTTGTCATCAGCATGTTATCCAATATTTTCACTTAAGAGGTCTCCGGCTAACCAATACTAAAACTGAGCTAGGTTCTGGAAGAATCTTGTCTTCCGTTTAAGGCTATAGATATTGAGTTGCGGGAGGACTAAATAAATTGTCCACACCAGAAACGGTTAAGGAAACTCGACAACATTTTATTGCATGATTATTGCCTGAAGCCGGGTGAGCTAGCTGAACTGATAGGCATATTGATCGATTATATGGAGTGATTAAGCTGATCGCAATATGAGTGCCATGTTTGCTTACAATAGCACATATATGTATAACATCACGAATTGATGTTTCACTGCTTTAAAGCCGAGTTTTTCTATCCATTTGTAACCATAGCTGAGTCATGGGTGCAGCTCTACACACATTAGAACAGCCTCACACTAACAGCCTAAAAAATGGCTAAGAATGCTTTTGTACAGTAACATGCAAACATTTAAATTAATATATAATTCGATAATATTGTTGGTGTTGTTTATATGTATAAGTCCATATCGTAAGTACAAAGATATCACAATTCCAAATCTTCTGTTAACTTAAACAAGGCTGTACAATGAGTTTATAAAGAATAAGAGGTTAAAGTCTGTAACGACAAATTTTCCGCTCGGATGCTGAAGTAGGCCAGCAGGGTCCAGTGCCGGACAGAAAATAAATTAAAACATCCCTTATAATCACAATATCACTTATAATCATAAATAGTTGTTTAAAACATTGCTTAGTAATCTATGCTTAACGCCAAACAAAGGTTTGTTTCCTAAAAAATAAAACAACTAAGTCAGTCCGTGTTCGTAAGTCGCGTTAGGGAAGGCTGGGTAACTCGCTCATCATGGATATCCAGTGTTGATCGGGTTACTTGACAGAGCTTCACTTTTGTTCCCTCAGTCACGTCTACTCGTACTGTCGTTGTGAAAAGGTTCGATGTCTGGGTCACTACGGATATCCCAGTGGTGGTCAAGACATTTCGGGGTAATCTTAGTCGCAGCGGTTTACCACACTGGTACGGAAAGTCACCCTTGTCACCGTCGTCCACGAGTTGATGTCAGGATTAATATTACTGAAGCCAGTAATATTATATACTTTAAAATTGATTATTTAGCTTGGCACGGAATACCACCAGCCAAACTAAACTTACCCTTTTGAAGCTGAACACCAACTGTGCTTTTGCTTTCTACTTTACTTTATTCATCCAAATATTCTGTTCTTACATAGTTTATCTTAAACTAATTAATCGTTTAGATACTTATCATAGACTTATCAACTAAAACTTAATATACTGCAGAATAGCCGCAATCCATTACCAAAACAAATCAACTCTTATACCACAAAAAATAGAGAAACGGTAACACTCATATACTTAAAACACTACTTACAACTAATTAACAACAACAGGGCACAGACATCCACCTCACTGTGCAGTGTTATGCACCAGGCTGTCCAAATCCAGCGTATTAACCCTCCTGTGATAAAATAGCAAGCCCTCGTCGCCATAGAGCAGCCCCTCGTCCCTCAACATTAGCAGATCCACAGGCAACAGGTATCTGTGCACCCTTAGGGTCTTCATATCACTCTCCCTCGCGAAGCAGTCGGTCACCATCCCATTCTCTAGGGCAGACGATCGTTCCAAAAATGTTAGCGCAGTCCTCATAAGAAAAACATCGATTCTCTCGAAACCCGCATGGTCATAAATGACCCGACAAGACGGTCTCCGGAACGAACCATCGGGGAATTGGAGATCCCTTAATCCAAGGCAAGCCGACAAAATACGCCTCTCCCGGACCCTAAGCCTCTCCATCTGATGGGACGAAATCCCAAACCAGACAGGGAAGGCATAAGACATCAGAGGTCTGATGATCTGCCTGTATATAAGCAGCTTTACCTCCCTACGCAAACCTTCCCTTCGGCGCAGTAACCTACAGTAGGAGTGGTATATCGCCTTCATCCTATACAAAACAGAATCCACATGTCGATAAAACTCAAAGCTTTCGTGGAAAATCACTCCGGGATACTTAATCCTGTCGGAGACTCTTACAATTTCACCGCATTCCCTTAGCACCGGTACGGACTTCCTTGCGTTGGGATACAGCCGCCCACGCCGTCCCTTAAATATTACGCAATCCGTCTTTTCCATATTCAGGCAGAGACCCCATTTGTGCTTTTGCTTGGTTTGTTCCCCATTTTATACCCTTGACAATGGTATGAGATCGAACATGTTCACACCAACAGTGATGTTTGCAACATCATACCAATATTCGCGACTGCGAGAGTGAGGGCGAACATCCAATCAACACAAAATCGGTCGCAACAATGTAAGATCACGTGTTAATACCGTTATTCTAGTCAACATATCCAATTAAAAATACAATCATATTGTAAACATTATTTATAACAACAAAAAGAAAATATTTCAGGGTTACAACAAAAACATGACAAAGTAAATAACAAAATAAAACGAATAATAAAATAACATAATTCAATACCACTATACAAATTACAAGTAAGAAAAAATAAATATTGGGCCTGATGCCGCGCTGACCGCAATAGCAATCACGGGTATACAATTGTGTTTTGTTTAACTATTGCACACGAGAAATAACAACAAGTAAAACTGATATAATACGCACATGCATTTATATGCAAATAATCAGGAAGGTTCTAGAACTCCCTAGACGACTGAAGTTTGATGTCTCTACTAGAGCTTTTTACAGCTTTTTTAAGTATTATAATATTAAAAGGCTTCAACCTGCCTTTACACATATCCATCTACAGCAAACCTCTTGACATTTCTGCTTAACATTGTCGAAGATGACAAAATCACACTAGAAAACGCTACCTCCACCATTGCTAAGTAGGCATCACCACCGTCACTTAGCAAAGCTTTTCACCACTACACAATCACATGGAGGCGAGCAAGAGTTGACAAATCATTAATTTAGTTTGAAATCTACTGATTAATGAAACTAAAAGAAAACAATGGATGTTTTGTGGACAACCAATATGTTCCCAAGAGTGACGAAGAAAAAAAAATAAGGTTGCGAAACATATCCTACAGTGGTTAACCAGATGCAAAAAAATCTAATCATGCCAATAAATAAAAGAGGGCGGTCATACGCGAGATAAACGATGACCAATAAGAGTAAAGCTTTATTAACATAAAGTAAGAAAATTATTTCGAATATAATTTGTGATTTCGAATGTTTAATAAAAGATGCTTTAACTACCCTCCAGACTTCTCCATGTTACAAATAGTTAAGAAGCTCCCCTGACCTTTCCGCATACCTCTGGCATGATGATAAACAATAAACGAATGATCAAGACAACACGCCACCTACTAGACAAAAAAATACAATGCTAAAGTAAAGATCACCACCAATTAGCAAGAATCTTCACCACTACGCAACGTCATATGGAGGAAGCTACAGTGGATTAATCATCAACTTAGGTTGATAGGTCAAATTGATTAAAGAAACTAAAACAAAGCACTTGTACTTTGTGGAAAGCCAATGTGCACCCCAGAGGAATCACAGTGGAAAAAAACATTATTCGAAATAAATTATAACAAAAAGAAGCAACATTTTCTTTTATTGAATTTATAATTTCCAAGACGGAAAATACACATATTTAAAGACCAAGAATATGTTAGTTAGTTAGTTACGACGGGTAGCCAGACACGTCCAGCCCACCTGGATCCAGTATTGGTCCCACTGTGATACCCATCCGTGATACCATGTCCGCGTCCCGGTGCGATCCGAATCAACCAGACGCATGCAAAAAAAGAAGAGATCTTGCCGATATTCACACCAGCCAGTTCCGACAATCCATCCAGAAACGGACTGCCAAGGAAAGCAGTCCTCGACAGTCTCCTCTTACTCCTCAACCTGACAACCCCTACAATAATCATTGAACGGCAGACCAAATCTGCTTGCGTGAGCACCAGCCCCCAAGTGCCCAGTAATCACAGCCACAAGAGTTCGCAGTCTAAGTCGCGGCATCCCTTTAATAGACTCCGAGCGAGCCCGATCATATAGGGGCCAGATTTGCCTCGATATAGAGCACGTGGGTTCATCATCCCACCGTAGCTGTGCCCTATCCAACATGTACCGCATGACCATAAGTCTGCAAGAGGAGAGTGGCATCCCAACTGAGTCGTCAATCTGTGGAGAGAGCCAGCCTTCGAAAGTCCGTCCAACACACAGTTCCCCCGGGTGTCCAAGTGACCCCTTACCGAGACAAATTCCAGGTCTGAATGTCTCGTCATGTCCTTGAGAGATGCCCGACCCAGAATATAGTTTTTTAAGAATTTGTTATGCATCGGCACAGTAAGTATCTTTAATGTAGCCCCGTTAGTTCTCCATATAAAATTGCTGCTGCGGATAATGACATAAAACCTATTTAGTGAGCGAAAAAATATACCTTTTGGAGTACGACATCCACGAAATCCCCCACGAACAGATATAGCTACACACTTACAAATTGTATATTTAGATGTTTCGTTATAAGTTTGCAGAATCTATACTGATCATCTTAAATACTTAAAAAAAAACAAAATCTAAGATCACAATGCAAATTCCTCCTCAGCTGAGAAATAAATCCTACTATTTGCGTATTCAACAGGAACGTTGGAAAAATGACCAGGCCCAAATAAAACTCGAAAGTCTTTTCTCTTGGCGAAACAATCAGACCTTTTGTTTCCACGATAGGCTCCATGACCAGGGACCCAATATAGAGTACCACTTTTGTAAACTCTAAGTTTAGTCCATAGCAAGCTTCGATCTAACCTCACAGGATGACAAGGCCCGAGAGTTACCTTACTACTTTATTTTGTCAATTCTTTTGGGAGCATTTGGCTTTTCACAAAGCGTCCATTGCTTGGCTTCAATTTCATAAATCAGTTGCTGTCAAGCTAATTGGATGGATAATTTACTGTAGCTCGCCTCCGGGTGTAACGGTCACGATTTTTGCTAAGTGGTAAGTCAGCATTTTAAGTGGGTATTCGCCGCGCTGGCGTTACTCGCCCTACCCGAGGCACGGGTCGATATTAATAACGCTCCCTACCCATAATAAACACAAGTCAGTACCAAATTCAAAGACGCGTTGTCATGACTTCACACCTTGGCGATGTGTTATAGAAGATCTAAGCTTCAACCGTTGTATAGGCCAAGGCTCTCTTCCTCTGTTTTAAGTTTAAAGCCACAGCCACTACGAAGCTTCCACAAGAGAGCCTACCCAAAAGTCAGGCAGAGACTGGAGATCTTGGGGCTCCTGACTCCCGTGGTACCAGAATACCTTTGGTCAGGCTCAGTAGTATAATGTTCCTTTTAGCTTCGGCCAAATAATGGCCCCAGACTGACAGCTGGTTATTTTGCGGTGGTCTGTAATGGTGGTGGCGGTAATTCTTAACTAGCACTGCCCTTGCTTTGCAAAAGGTAGCGTTTTCTCTTTAATATTCTTGTTTTCGTCGCCACAGTTAAGCGGGAATGTCAGAGGAACTTCCTTTGAATGGATTTGTCACACACGAAAACCTCAATAAAATTTTTTTTGTCATTTTTCCAGCTTGGGACTCGAACCTGGGCCACTTGTGTCGTATGCATACAGTTCGAATTTTGAGTATATGTGTAAATACTGAAACCTTTCAAATTCTGAGTATTTAAGTGATGTTAGATAGTAAGGGGTAGCGCGATATAGTTACTAGAGTACTGTCTAACGTTTTTAAAGATAAACGTAACTTCTTGTGGATGGCACTGAAAACATAATGGTTCAATGACCGAAAAAGACCATATGCATTATAAATTGGCGCAAGCCCTTAATCAATATTAAGTTAGAAATTGAAGGCTAATTTAGAATTTATTACTTAAAAAATATTCTAAAAAATAAATCCAATAATAAACTAAACACGGAAAATATACGAAAAATATTACGATTTTAAAGGAAGCCCGAATATTTTCGTATTTCTATTCGGTTTTATTATAATTTTTTCATAAACACTGCTATATACTTATCTAACGGAAAACAAAAGCAAAATCCGTAAGCAATTTCCTATATCTAAAGCTAAAATTGACCTTCATGAACTCTACTATGCATGCAAGTACCATATCCCTTTAATCCTTTCTAAAAAATGTTTTGTTTTTTTTTCTTTATAATTTAAAAAATTATTTTGCTGCCTTTTTTTCTCAGAAAACTAGCAAAACAATAATGAACAACAAATTAAAAATGGCAACAATTGCAACAGCAATAACAACTTGTATTTATTAACCCAACTATCCACACACACGCACACACTCGAAATTATTTTGAGTGCAACAAAGTATACTGCAGAAAATTCCAAAATAAATATTTTTAACAAAAAGTAAATAGAGAAGGAAAAAATGTTTAAGTTTTTACAAAAATTTCCTATACCAATTAAAAGTAACATAGAGAGAGAGAGAGAGAGAGAGAGAGAGAGTAAGGCGAAAAAAAAACAATCAACTGCAGTTAAACTTAGCAAAATAAAAACAAATAGAACAACTTTATATTGACAATGATACTCAGTGTTGCCAACTTTTTATGATCAAAACGCGCAGACCTAGTACTGAAGAAGCGCTAAAAAGCGCTAAATTATAATTTATGTAACCATTTGTAATCCAAACGCGCCGAAAAAAAGCGTTAATAGTACTGAAAGCCAAAAAATATACTAAAATTGTAAAGAAACAATTTCTACTATTAAAATTTCCACCTTTACAAAGTTTTTTTTTCATAATTTGAACGATTAACAAATGAAATTAAAAACGATTTAGAACAAGGGAAAAGGCACAAACAAAGGTTAGGCAAAGTTGTGTTCTTTCTCCACTGCCGCTTGACGTTTTACTCGATTATGTGTTGCAAGGTGTAAGATCTAGATTACTAAGATGACATCTATCTCTTTGATAAAAGACATTGCGAAATGCAATGAAAATTTGACTCTTTACAGTCGGAAGCATACGGAGTGAGCTTGCGAATAAAAATCTTCAAAATCAAAATTATATGAATCAACCAACGCTAATAACAAAACGATCTTACGAATTCTGAAACAGAAGTTTTGGAGATGTCCCGTCTTTTTGATGTCCGGAGGCTCCAGCACTGATATTCAGATCAGATTGGACCTATTCAGGTCGACTGATGGCTATATGACCTTCTCTTCCATTGAGGCATTTATAAACCACTGTCTACGGTAGATTTTAAAAATTTTCTGGCCAGAAATCAGATAACACCAAGTTCTTGTAACTGGACTGGGCACACTCTAAGCAAACCAAACTACGACTTAGTAAAACTACCCATTGAATGGAACTCGCAGATAAGTAGAAGAATGGAAAGGCAAGCCCATTACTAGAGAAGACAGATTGAAAAAAAGCCAATAGCATGACTTGGTATCAGATTAGATCATCGACTTTAGATGGGCGTAAATGGAAAGAATTCGTTATGGCTCTGTGATCCCCTTGAGATCTTTAACCCTGTAATAACAAATAAGTTTAGTATTTTAGTTAAATACTTAATATTTTTAGCTTTTGTCTTATAAGTTTTGCAAAATGGGCTCTTAGATTTGAGATACGTTTCAAAAACACTATTTTCATTCACTTTTTCTCAAATATTATCTGGAATTACGTAATTCTTACAGCATGAAGCATTTTAAGTCAATAGTTTATATGAAATAAGGAGTTTATTGAATCTATTAAATTTATATTTCTTACAAAAAACTGCAAGTAGAAAAGCACTAACCTAGCGCGTTTTTTGAAAATACGGCTAAAAAAAGAGAAAATGCAACTTTTCGGTAGCTGAAAGGCGCGAAATTGGCAACACTGATGATATTCTGCTGTGACCTAACTCTCTCTCTCTCTCTCTCTCTCTTATAATAATATAGTGAACAGGGTAGTCAGATCTTTCTAAAGTTTTTTCGCCAAATTCAATTTCAAAAATCGCCAAAATCGCCAAATCATATATTTCTACATTTTCGCAAGGTTATTTTTATTTTTTTAAATAATGAGAAAAATTTTTTTAAAACAAATAAAAAATTATTTGTTTCGAATTCTTAAATTTGGGAAAAAATCGTTATAATATATATTTTGTTATTTTATCAAGCAAAAATATTAGCAAAAACAAAAAGTGTACAATGTTATAGTTTACATAGTTCATAGCTTACTAAAAGCTAGAAAACTATAAAAAATAATTTTTATGTTTAATATAAAATACATTTTGAATATAGATATGTAGTCTAATTATTGTTTTATACACATTGCCTTGTATTGGAATTAAATTACTCTAAGCGACAAAAAAGAACGAAGATAAAATACCTGAAAAGTACTATACTATCATTCTAATAAACGCTATCGAGTACAACAAGATACAGTTTTTGAAATTTTCTAGTCACCTCCAAAGTCTTTAATTACGGGTAAAAAACCCGTTTTTCGTAACTTCATATACTTAGAGACTTATAATTTAGTCGAATACTCATACTATCCTATTTTAAGCTTTTCAGTGGATTTGGAAGAGGAGAAGTACTCCTTTTAAATGATGATATGATATACTTCATTGCCTTGAGGTGTGCATATGTAAGAAAGCAAAAACAATAATTTTCTTTTTTTTCACATTTTTTAAGTTTAGAGCTTTTTTGTACTATTTATGAATTTAAATCTTTCGTTGTCAGTTACCGATAATTGAATTATATCGGTTCCGCCATCTAACGTTTTTTTTTTTTTCTTCAACTACTGCTTATTTCGTGAATGGTAACACTTAGCTCATGTCTGATTTGACAGATAATTAATTTTATCCTTCCGCTGAACGAATATGTTTGTGTATACGCTTGAACAAAGCTGGAAATCTGCGTCTGCGATCGACTTACAGAAGATGCAGATTTTGCAAAAAAAAATCATCTTTTCAGATGAAGCTCATTTTGATCTTGGCGGGTATGTAAACAGGCAAAATTGTCGCATTTGTGGCACAGAAAACCCGCACGCATACATTGAAAAGCCGATACACCCAAGACGAGTCACTGCTTGGTGCGGATTTTGGTCCAGAAGCATAATTGGGCCAATTTTTTTCGAAAATGAGCAAGGAGTGGCTGTTACAGTCAATGGAGATCGTTATCGGGCCATGTTGAACGAATTTTTGTTCACAAAAATTGAAGAGGAGGACATTAGCACACAGCCGAAGCTACACTCGATGTTTTGCGCCCTGTTTTTGAAGATCGCATTATCAGCCGCAGAGCTGATGTCGTTTGGCCACCTCGGACCTGTGATTTGACACTGTTGGACTATTATTTGTGGGGTGCCGTCGAAGATAAGTGTTACGTCAACAAGCCAGAGACAATTGACGCTTTAAAGGACAATATTCGTTAAGCCATTGGTGAAATACAGCTGCACACAATCGATAATGTGCTTGAAAATTGAACCGATCGTGTAGGCCACTGCATAGTCAGCCGAGGCAGCCATTTGAATGAAATTATTTTCCATTATTTACCGGAAGGATTGTACTTTCAAATAAAAAGAGAAATTTGAGAAAATATTCAGTAGTTTTTTTTTAGCGGACCCTTTATAAGTAAACTGGAACCCAAAAATCTATTAATTTCAGTTCCATATAGGCAACTACAAATTTCTCGTTGCCGGGAACACAATTAAAGTTCAGATGCTATCTATAATCGACACATTAAAATAGCCATGTTCACGAATTCAATACATAATAATACCAAAATAATAATTTTTTATTTTTCGTGTTCTTTTTTAATCAAAAAAGCTAACAAAATCGCCAATTAATTTGCAAATCGCCAAAAAGTCGCCATGTCGCCAAACCAAAAATTAGGACTCCAAATAACTTTTAAAATGGCCACATCTGACAACCCCGGTAGTAAATACTGCTACGTATGTTCTCTATTCGCACATTATTTTTATTATTTGCGACTAAAAATCATACAAATATTTTGTTGTTCTTTTTGTTGTTTTTATTTTTAACAGAAATTATTTTTCCAAATAAAAACAGCAAAGTTATAACAAAAAAATAACAACATTTAACTTTGACCCATATTGTTTTAATATTAGGGAGAGAGAAAGAGGGAGTGAGAGCGGGTAATAAGAGTTATTGTGTGTGCTTAACTAAAACTATTGCCAATAGTTTATGCATTTTAAAACACAATACAATAACACAACTATTAATCATAAACTCATATGAGTATAAACCAAACACGAATACAAAAAGAGTGTGAGTATGTATGCATATGTTTGTATAGCCAGAAACATTGTATTTGTCTAACAATTACAGTAACAAATTTTGTAGGCTTGCCGGGTTTGTTTGTTTGTTCTACTGCGGCTTGAGTTTCGATTACACATCTCACACACTTGTATTCAAATGCACATAGAAGTACTCACACAACTGTACGTACTATTTTTTAATTTTTTCGGTTGATATTTAAAATACGAATGTTACTTTTGGCACGCGTGTGTGTGTGTTTTTAATTACTTTTGTTATACACTGTAACAAAAGTGTTCGATGAGGTATATATATGTGTTATATTCATAGTTTAAAATAAATCATACGCCTCCTCAATACCTTCATGAACATGAAAAAAATTAAAATGTATTTGAAATCTATTTTAAGACAATTTTACAGTGTGTCAGGAAAGAGTTTACACATTGAAAATAATTAAGTAATTACAAATTCATCTGCAATAAAATGACAATTTTTGCTTCCTAACACTAATTTCCAAAATCTAAAGTAAAAAGTAGAACAAAATCAGTTGAAAACACATAAGAAATTTACCAAAAACAATTTTTGCTCACATTTGGTGTTGTCAACTAACTCTTTACACAAAAATTGAAATACATATTTACATTATATTTAGCGGATAATAAAAACATTTTTCAGACTTTTAATATTTTTTTGCATTTATTACACATTGCAGTAGCTTTTCCAACCAATTAACAAACTCTTTTAGACCATATTATATTAATTACCATAATATTCCATGAAGAAACATGGGGGACTTCTTTCAGTCAATGAACTGCACCCGATTTTTTTTTAACTCATTGAAATGGACCTACAGTTTAACGCCGGCTCCGAACAGCAAATGCATTTAGAGAAGTTTTCAATAGTATTTACACTCATTACCAGTTACTAGCTAATGTTATGAGGTGGTACCGCTGACGAAAAACTTTTTTCTTTTTTAATATGGTCTGGCCTGGTATTGAACCGACGACCTTTTTTCTGGTTAGTAGGCGGGTTTCTTATCTACCGTACTACAGCGGCACACTTTTAGACCATAATCTGCTGCTGTATTTTTTTTTTAAGTCTTCAGTTACTTCAGTTTAAACGCTATAATTTTCTTTGGTTGGCGTTTGGCTACTTTTTTTTCAAAATAAAATCCAAAAATTTTTAATAGGTTTTACGCAGAAGAATCTTTATTTTTTCCGCAGTTATAAAGAATCCACATCCGCACTATATGCGAATTATTCTTAGATTAGTTGTGTTGATAATATTTAAATTGTGGTTTATTGTCACTGAGGAACCCGAATTTCCTAGTGCTGCTTATCAAATAGGTCTTTAAAATGTCTTAGTATTGACGTGCATACATTGTTGATTCTATAGAAGCAAAACCTTCTACGTTTTCCCTTCAGACATACCCCTAACAATTTTTTAAAATTTAACATTTGGAATGATAATGTTATTTTCCACACTATTGAAGGTCCATTGTTGTAATACTACACCATTTTCATTTTAGCACAAATTATAAGGTTATCCCAACAGAGAGACGGTTGTTAAACGTTCATTACGGTGACGGCAAAACGTTATTTTCTGCTGATAATAATGATTTCTTACATATGTGCTGCTCTTGATTATTATTTATATTTTAAAACTGCCTGCCGAACCGTTTGATGACAATCGACAACACTATACTCCTCTTCCAGCTTTTTCACAAGTGTTCCTGTGGAAATTTGAAAGTTATGAGCAATTATTCTAATAATAATACCCTCTGCATGTTAACTTAATATGGTCTTAAGGCCAATTCCTCTCTTTAACTCCAATCTTCCGATTTTTTAAGCTGGATTCTCTACATTGTAAGTCGTTTTTTTTGCTACGACAAAACACATTTGACCCTTAAATAAATGCTAAACAGAGTAAAAAGCAATAGGTGTGTAAAGAGTTATTTGCCACTAAAAAAATGGACTAATATTTGTTTTTGTTGTATCTTTTTCTTAATTTGCAATAAACTGGAATATTTTTGGTGATAATCCTTTGAAGATACCGCATAAATTACCTACAACAACAAAATATGTATGTAGTAATCAACCCTGATATCTTATTGCCAATTAAATTTAAAAAACTTATTATTCTTATATGTGTAAACTCATTCTTGACATACTGTATGTTTTGAAATAAAATATATTTGAAACTCATTTCAAATTTTATGAATATTAGGCATAGAATTTATATTTTGTAACCTTCGAAAAAGGTTGCAATTTTTAAGTGGCTGTAAATTAACACTCTATCAACTGGTTACTTTCTGATGACCTTGACAATACAGCTTATAAGCTATACGATTATAAAATAAATAAGAATTTCATAATTAGAAGTAATAAGCAATAAATTAAAAAATAAAGTAAAGAAAAAGAGACAAGTTTTTCCAGTTAAAGCTTAGGCTCTAGTAACGTACGGACCTCGAAACTTGTTGAACTCTGCTAAATACCCAACAAAATTTCTAATTTTTAAACATTTTATACAGTCGTTTTAAGGTCTTATCGATGTTACCGGTTTTCGATTACTGAATTTTTCAGTGTACACTGTCAATATGCATAAAAGATATTTTTAATTTCAAAAGTTTCTATTATACTGCTCACTGATTTGTAGGCGTTATACAAATCTAGTCGACATAACATTTAAAATCTTAAAATAACGTGCAACCATAAATGCAGTCTGTGAAATTACAAAAAAATATCATACTTAACATATCATTTTAAAAACAGCGTGAAAATTAACTTTAAAACAAATTAAAGTTTTTGTGGTAGAAATTAATTTTTACAAAAAAAAAAAAAAAAAATTAATTTGAAAGTAAGGGTCATAATAGTCTTACAATATTGGTTCATATCATATTGTCACCAAATGAGCACATAAATCAAGAGCCCACCTCCATACTAAACTATAAGTTACAGCAGCAAATACTGTTGTTGCTGTTGATGTAGTTGGTTAATATGTGTTTTTGCTGCATTAACCAAAAGAAAGTTTGTCATTATTGTTGTTATAGAGCAAGAAAATAATAACAAATACAACAACAACAACAACAACAACAACAAAGGAAAAATAATAAATAAGTGAAAGGACAAATATATGCATTAATGTGGTACGAAGGAATGCGTAACAAAACCAACAACCAACTGCAACTTTTTTAAAAGACTTGTACTATACACACGCAAATACACATAGAACGCAACGTATTGACAATTACTGCCTGCCAACTGTAGTCTATAGAAGTGCTTGCAGTTACTTTAGTTTTGTTTGCATCTCTGCAGTGGCACGTACGTTCTTAAACAATAAATTGTTAAACAGAAGAGAAACGACCGGAAAAATACGGCACAGCTCTACACACGTACCAATATTCAGTACAATACCTTTGCTACAATACCTACTCGCAAATATTAACAATCAAATAGTCAGTCGTACCTATGCTGAGTTTCAACATTAACACATCATATTGCAATGTTTTTTCTACACATATTTTTTTCTTTTTATATATTCTTTCTGTTTGTGCAACATGCCATAAAGGGGGAAAACTGTACCAACTACAACGACGCACTTAAACCACAGCCACAATGTGGTAATGGCAGTAGAATATTCCACTTTTTTTTGTAGCTGCTGTTGTTGTAATATTTAAACTGGGGAAAAGTAAATTGCCGTTTTTGCACTATGCACTATGGGTCTAGTTCTTATTTCGTAAACATTTGTTTAAAAAATAGTTTTTCTATAGCTTTACGAACAATTTTAAAATTTTTTAATTCATTTTTTAATACAATTTTTTTTAATACTACAATGCACTATGGATCGTACTTCGAAAAGAAAAATATTTTATGAAAATTTTTAGCCACTAATCGTTCAACATTTAAGCGGTTGAAGATATTGACAAGCATTATATCAATATGTCAGCCAGGTCGGATATAGAATGCAGTACCTGCCAGGCACATCCTGAAAACTTCACTGTAGTCATTAAAAGGAAGACCAAGTGTTCTCACATGCCCACCAGATATTCAGTAACCAGTAACAAAAGCGTTGTGTCGCAAGATCAGGAGTGTCATACCAGATATTTAATCTTTTTATCGCTCAGAAGGGAGCCAGCCACAGTAACTAGTCTGGCCGCTACGCAACTTCCGTGTGTGTCATAGTGACTGACCACTTACCAAGATAGTTTCCAGGTGTTAGAGTAACAAAGACAAGATGCTCAATTTCTTCGTCGCCCAGAAAAACGTCAACCCAGCTGGTCTATTTGCCACGTAATTTTTCTGGGTGTCAGAGTGACCCTCTATCAAGATAGTCTCCAGGTGTCAAAGAATTCTATCCAACTGAATTCTGCTGGTGAAAAACGACAGAGGCGTGGTAACATTTAACATAACCTCAGGAGCTCCAGAGGGATCAGTACTAGACCCGCTACCTTGGAACATAATTATGACGACATGTTTAACCTTAATCTCCCGGAAGAAATAAGCGTCGTCGGCTTTGCAGACGACATTGCCGTTATAGTCCGGGCAAGGTATAAAGGTAAATATATGCGAATAAGCCTATCAGGGAAATTAGAAGATGATTATTATCCATTAACCTTCAATTGGCTTATCAGAAGGAAAAGGACAAAAAAAAGAATTCGAGTGCCAAGGTGGGAAATGCCACAATTATGTCGTCGTAAGCAGTGAAATACTTTTGCGTGATGATCGATGACCGTCTAAGTATTAAGAAGCGTGCAAAATAGGCCTCTTCGAAAGCAGCCGGTGTATCAAATGCATTAGCTCGAATGATATTAAACGTCAATGAACCACGCCAAAGCAGCAGAATCTAGATTTTCCAATGCCACACTACTTTACGCTGCACCCGTGTGGGAAAAGGTAATGATTAGCACATCTAAAGGAGAGTTAATGGCAATTAATAGAACGAATTGCCTAAGAGTGTGTAGCGCTTTCAGAACGGTGTCTGGGGAGGCTGCAAGCCTGACAACGGGAATGATGCCGATTGATATAATTACTAGAGAGTACACCAGAGGTGCGCAAGCTTAACCCCTCCTCGTAATATTATTAAAGGATTAAGCACTTATTGAGTTGGCAATGTATGTGGGAAAACTCACCAAAGGTAAGATGGACTTTCAGTCTAACTCCGCAGATAGATAAGTGGATATAGAGGAAAAATGGCGAGATCAACTATAATCTAAGCCAATTCCTTACAGGCCGTTTGGGCTTTAGAAAGTTCTTTTTCAATGTAGACACGACGACTCTCCAGGGTGTCGGGTCTGTCTAGATTAGGACGAAAACGCGGAGCCCGTTGTATTCCACTGTCCAAGCTTCACCAGAGACTGCTGTCTTGTCGATATATGCTTGGGTGGAAGCATTTACGCGAAGAATATCGTCGATTTTATGCTTAAATCTGAGGAAAACTGCTATACGGTGAATCAATTCATCGGCAGACTGAACTACAAATACTACGTAAAGCGTAGGCACAACGGAAATCTGCCAATATTTACGGTTCTGAAACGGCGGTATACAGCTTTAAAAGGCTTACAGTCCTCATAATGAGAGGCAGTTCCTTGTGGTTCAGGGGTCCGAAAGTCTAAAGGAAATTTTATTTTCATATATGGAACAGATAAGGTGGATCTCTATGCCGAAGTTCGTTTTCTGTTTGATTTCTACATCAAACACTCGTATTGCTGGAAGATCTTGTTTCATGCGAACGACATGACCGAGCCAGTGTAGCCGCTGGATGTCGTCCAAATTACAAGGAAGTCCACACAACTCTTGGTTGGTTCGTGGAATTCATTGCTAACTCGCCCACCACCAAATATCTCGAGAAGAACTTTCAAAACCTCCAAAACACTCCATGTTTGTATCATCTTTGTACACTTCGTTGAGAGACTTTTGACACTTTACCTTGTTTTCATAGATTTAGTGATGGGTTTCGTTATCTTTGGAAATCCTGGATAAGTGATCTATATGATTCCCCCATCAGTTATGTTGTTTTACGTTGCTTTCTGTTGTCTTATCCTTGCCAAGAGATACAAGAGACTCAAAAGAGAGATACAAAGGAGATACAAAAGACTGTAAAAATCTAAATCAGGAACCAAAATTTAGGTAAGTTTCGTCTTATAGCTTCGAATTATGTAAAGTATTACTTATGGATGTTTACTATTCCTTCTTTCCCTGAGTCCTTCTGGTAGTTGAACACCCTCCAACCTAAACAAAGTAAGTAAGAATGTAAAATGTTTATCAACTGCCGATTGCTCTGGATTGGGCACATTCTGCTTCCTGCAGAATGACTTGTTTGAATAATAAAAATACTTTGTTTTTTCCATCATAGCCTTTTAGTATCACAATGGGTCTTAGTTAATTAAAAAAAAAAACTTAAAACGTAGTATGAGTCTGAACAAATATCTGGCCCCACTCTATCCTCATCATTAAGGCATTTTGACGTGCATCTAATGCATGGCTCGTCAAACACATATATTGACATTTTGCTTGTGTGTGAGTTCTCTCATACTCAATGCACAACATGGAGAGATACCGGGTTTTAATCAAGAATCTCTTGGCTGGCAGGCGGGTGTATTATTTTTTATACCACAACAGCACAGAGTTTTTTCAAATTTTTTACACTTTTAACCCATAGTGTTGCCTCAAGAGCCGGTGCTATTGTTTGAATATTGGGGCTTATACAACGACAATTATTAGTACTCGTACTACTGTAGCAACCAACTACCAGTCAATCGCATGAATCGTCGCATGAGGGCAAATGTCGTGTAACATTTTCATGCAGAACATTATGTGCTTGAGCGTTTTAAAGTGCATACTAATGTCTGCTTACAAACCTGTAAAAACAGTGGTAAAGAAAATTTTAACAACGTATTGCTTTCAGATGTTGCCCTTAATATGAGTATTACTAAATAGAGAAATATAGTATATAAGTTTGTCTAGAAACTATGCGCTTCAAATCGTATAACAATGTTAGTGGCTTGATGATTTGAATGCCTTAGTCTAATGTGGTATAAGTTAACTCGAAGAAATCTACATTTTTCTCTTATTCTCTGGTCTCTGGTGTATTGTAATGTGTCCTTGTTTCTTCCAAATTGTAAAAGGGCACAAAAATCGTTCAAATTGCTGCTGAATATTGCGAAGTCACAGGAAGACTTCATTGCGGAAGACAGAAAATAATATTTCTATGAAATTCGCTTTACTTTTACGCTGCACTATTATTAACCGATATACAAAATGCAACTTAAATTGCAACAATATATCTGTGTGTGTGTGTGTGTGTGCATGTGTGTGTTTGTGTGTGCAACTGAGTTGCAATTGTGCAGTTAATATAAAATTTAATAAAAGTCTACCGCATTGTTTTGTGGTTGACATTATTGCTCTCTTGCACTAACATACACATACTGACATACATGCATATTGAAACAAATTTTGCTATTTACTCTCCTATACACACAGCCATACACATGTAATAATTACTGTAAAAAAAACACAATCAGAGTGTAATAAAAACACGCATTTTAGGGTGGAAATTTTTATGCGAATATTATGAAGGCATTCAGAGTAAATGCCATTAGTGTATATGTGTGTGCGAACCCCCACAATTACATAAGCAGCTACAGGAAACACTTATGTATAGGCAGAGTAATAAATACTCGAATAGATATATAAATTTATTAACATATTAACAGGGTTACTTACTAACATACATTCACATAATTTTGTGAACATTTATATTTCACGCTACGGTAAATACTAGCAAGTATATTAAATATAGTATACGCTGCACTACCAAAAAAAATTTTTTTGTTTCGCTATTATTTGCATTTATTTTAAAACAGAACTATACTGAAATCAACCTTGTTGAACTCATAATTGCAACGAAATTTGTTAAGTAACTATCAACAGATAAAATCTTAAAAAAGTTTTAGTTGACCATCTTGCGTAAAATTATCGTATGTTACAAAAACCAAACTATACAAGACAGTTTTGTTTTTTCTAAATATCTTTGCCTTGGTAGGTTACATTAATACTAAATCTCTAATGCCATACTATGACCGATATATTAAAATAATATGAACATATTTTTAGCAAAAGCTTCTTTATTTAGAAATAAAATTTTATTTTTTGGCACATACGATATTTTTGGTCACAAAGATTTGTTCGCTTGTTAAGTGAGGTGCTTACGATAATTTCATAAGGCTATACGAATTTTTAATTAAGGTACTTTTGAATAAATATTAAGCCCTGAGAACAAAGAGACGTAGGCCCTGCAACACAGAAATTGAAATAATCCAGAATTAAAAGATATTTTTTGGCACATACGTTATTTTTGCTCACAGAGCTTATTTTGATTGTTAAGGTGAGGTGCTTATGATAATTTAATAAGACTATTCGAATTTTTAATTAAAGTACTTTTGAATAAACATTAAGCCCTAAGAACAAAGATATGAAGTTCCCTCGACACAGAAATTGAAATAGTCCAGAAACAAAAGGTGTTTTCTGGCACATACGATATTTTAGCTCACAAAGCTTTGTTTGTTTGTTAAGTGAGGAATTTTTAATTAAGGCACTTATGAATAAATATTAAGCTCTGCGACTTAGAAATTGAACAAGGCGGACTTCTGCGGCGGACGTTTTTAACTTTAAACTCATTTACAGGGTCTTAAAACTTAGCACCGGCTGTAAAAATTTTTCTTCTCTAAAGATTCTTAAGTCTCTGCACTCGAGAGATTGTTCTATCATCAAAGGACTTCCAGTCAATCAGTGCATTGCAGACATCTATAGATAATAACACTATGCAACACGCATAAATACTTGGGAAAACCGCTATTTTTATTTTATTTATTTATTTATTTATTTTTTTTTTTTTTGATGCGCTATGGTCGCCTAATTTTAAAATCATCAGCATTTCAGATTCTATGGATAAGTTTTTCTTTTTATAACTTTTTTTTTCTAAAATGTGCTGGTATAATTTGAAATTTTGTAACATATGGCTTAACGAAATCGAATGAGTCATTTCAAAGTTAGTAAAAGATGTAAGAAGCAACTTAGTCAAAAATCTCACTTTTAGAAAAAATTAAAAAAAATTATCCATAGAATACAAAATGCCGATGATATTTGAAGTTAGGCGACCATAGCGCATCAAAAAAATACAGTGGTTATCCGAGGTAAGGAAATTTTATCCAGTTGTTGCAGAGTGTAACAAATCGACACCACTGAATTTAGACTAGTCCGGAGGCTTGGTGGAGTATAGCAGAGCAAGATTCTCGGAGGTGTTGAACTCTATTGCTTGTAGCTATATAGTCTCGCAACGATTCTAAAATTAGAAAGTTGTAGTTGGCAAGCTCACTGCATAATTGGTCCGGTTAAGATCTATTTAGGAGTATGCGCATGTTCCACGTTTTAATTCGTCCAATAATTCCATGCTGAAGGTCGTCTTCGCGGAGATCTGTAGGTTAATATTGTTTAATGTGATTTCTGTAATCACTTGTATTTAGGCAAGGCGACTGATTGAGCCTCCCGTCCGATCTCAATGTTAGAGCTGCCAACAAACTCTTAGATGGTGGCCGAAAAGCGGCAAGATTAACAACTGAGCTTTAGTGACTGTTTTGTACAATTTGTTACCTACTTTTTGAGATGCAACAATGCTAGCATGGCGAACAATTGGCTGAGGTGTGCTTTTCTGATTCCAGCTGCCGATAGATCGAGTTCTATTCAATATTAGATTGTGATATTTGGTACACAAATAGAAGAAGTAAGCTGCTTGGAAATTTCACTACCAGACAATGATAAAATGAGACTGCCATTGAAAGAACGTGATGAAAGAATATCGACTAGCTGAGGTCGAAAACATGTTCAGTTCCGTTGGTGTTGTTGTTGCATATTCCTTCACGGTTGTCAATTCTCTTGTATAAATCATTGGAAAGAATAATTTTCTCTTCACTTCAAATAAAAAGTTGCTTATGATCTCAAAAAGAAAAATTAAAAAATAAAATTTCAATTGTTAAAATTTAGTGATCATTTAGGTGACGAACTCGGATTCTCCAGTTCGAACAAAAAACTATGGAATCGTTTCTTGACATTCACCTTTGCGAAAAAGCCTACCAGCCTTTAATCACTCAAAATATTAACTTTCTATTTTTCATTGTGCGATATTTAATTTTCACCATAAATTTGTATGGAACATACGATAATTTCGTTCACAGGAAGAGACACAATGTAACATACCATAAAATTATATCCGTAATACTACCCTAAATGAATATTGATATAATATTTTACTACGTGGTGAGTCTGGGACTTTGGAATACAATTGCATCAAAAAGACAATTTCGTAAAAACTTGGCTCTCACCTAGTGCAAGTTCCGAAGACGTTAAGCTTTGAGAACCTTTATAACTGATTCAATTACCTTTAACTACAATAAAATAGAATAAATGAATACTTTAATGATTAATATTAAGGTTTAAGGTCGTTTTTATTCGAATTCGATGGCCTAATAATTATTTTCACAGCTTTTATTCGAGCATTTTTGCTGTCATTGTGGTAGTTGGTTGAACTATCTTTTATAATTATTATTGTCAATTTTAATTCATTTTCAACTTTTTTTCAATTTAATTCTGTTTATTTCCAATTGTTGTTGCCTGCCAGTCGACATTTTTTTTGTGTGTATTGCGTTGCATCATCAACTACCAGCAGCAGCTGACTTAATTACAATTTAAATAATTGCCTGAATATTGTTGCTTATATTATCAAATGTTGTTATAATTGTTAATGCTGTTGCTGCTGTCTTTACAGCTGTTGCTGTTGTTGCTATTTAACATACAATGTGCGCATACATACATAAAATTAAATTGTATGTAAATTACAAACAATTTGTTGTAAATTTAACATAAATTTTCAGTAAAAATAATTGAAAACAAAACAGCAAAATGTCCCATACACTCGTGTTAAAAATAATAATAAAAATTTTACTTGTTTTTGGTTAATAAACTACAGAAGCAAGTTTCATTACATTTTTTCTTAAATGATGGGGGTAGTATTGTTGGTTAGGGGTAATTTCCTTACTATAGAGTTAGCCGACTATATCGTCTACAGATACTTATAAAACCAATATTTTATGTTGAAATCCTGCGATCTCGTATGCTACCTTAACCCGAAGAGAATAAGCCACTTAGATATGTGTTGCACTGCAAAGTTTTGTATTAGACTGGGCCCCATAGTCTCCAGATTTAAATGTGATTGATTTGTAGAACGTAGTAAAAACAGCAACCAGAGGAAAGAGTTTCACAAATTATTTTTAGTTTTGGGAATTAGTTCAGGCCGCGACTCTATGCATAGACGGTGTCTGGCAATTTTAATCAACCACAGAGCCTCAAGTATTAACTACTCTAGAAGAATATTAGAACTGAAATTATTGCAAATCTATTATTAGATTACATTTTTTATAACTATTTTTGTGTTAATTTAATACAATAATTTAATTAAAATGCTATGAAACTTGTTTCTGTAGATAATCAACTAAAACTAAGAACAATTATTTATCAGCAACTGCCTCTAATTTTGTCACATTGATGGCCCTATTAATTTCCACATGACTGTATGTATAATCGTGTATTCCACAAGTACTGAGCCTCTTTAATGAAATTTTGATTTAAATAATTTTCGCTATACTTTTTTCATTATTTTTCCTTATTCATAGTTTGTTTTTTAGTAATGAATAAAAAATAAATTGAAATAAAATTTTATTTCCATAATATCCATAATCGGTTACCATAAAAAAATGGTTTATATTGGTTTCATGTGACGTATACTTATTGAACGACGATGAATGAAATTAATTTCGTATCACTCATACGTCACGTAGTATGACATTTAATTTTTATTTTTATTGCCTTTGAATTCTTAAGAATTTTTAATTAAATTGTTTTATTGTATGGCAAACACAAACAACAAACAAAAATAAAAGTAAAAATACAATAAGTAAGGTTTCTGCTTAATATTTATACGCTTACACACACTGGATATGAGCAAAATAATCCATTTTCTATAAATAAACTTCAGTCCTGTTGTATACTGTTGGCACACACAGTGGCTGTTTCTTTCTATTTTTATATTGAATTATTATCAAGAACTAATATTCTTGTATCAATTTGATATTGATATTCATTTAATGCTATTTAGTTCAATTAAAGAGAGGTTCAGAAGTGAAACGATATCACCAGAATTGCCATGGACTGGAAACCGCCAGGACACAGTAGAAAAAGGGGCCGTACTGCTCACACATGGGGAAGTAAATAGCATCGGGAAAAGTTGGCATAAAGTGAAGGCGTTGGCACCATATAGAGAATTGTTCATTAAATTTACTGAGGGCTCTATGCTCATTGTAGAACCATGGGAAATTATTATTATCGGGTGGGCCATCTATAGGTTTAAACTTAAAGTAGTGATTGTTTCGAATTTGGCAATACTTATGTCATTCTATTCTGTCACAAAATTCAGTATTTTATCTCCACTAAACAAAACTAATCGATTTACGCTTGAGGAACGTTGGCATTTAAACATAGACATTGAGCGGAAATTGCATAAAATTGCCGTACAAAATTTGCTTACAGAGAAGGACTAACAGTGCCCAGTATATGCAATTTTATTGCAAAAGCTCGTGGAACTGGTTTCACTGTAGATGCGCCAAGACGTAAGTGTGCTCGTACTGTGCGTATACCAGACAATATCGAATCTGTGCTGAGAGCGTGCGTGAGAATCCATTACCTAGTCATCTTTCTTAAGAATTGAACATTTCTCGCACCAGTTTACGTCGAATTTTGCGAAAAGATTTCGGTATGGTGGTTGACATATAACCACCCGTTCGGTTTTTGCTTTGCCAACGAGAACTGCACAATGGTACCCATTTTGTCAAAAAAAAAAAAAAAATCTTATGGGAAGAAGCTCATTTTCGCCTTTGTGGGTACGTTAATAAGAAAAATTGCCGTATTTGGGCTCATCATTGGCACATATTTCTTTGAAAATTAAAATGTGGCAACCATTACGGTCAATGAAGACACCTATCGCATCATGATAACCGATTTTTGTGTGTTCGCTCTTCATGATCTTGATGTGCACGATGTTTGGTTTCAACAGAATGGTGCAATTTGCCACACATCTCATGCCACAATCGATTTATTGCGTTAAACGTTTGATGGCCGTTTAATTAGTCAAAATGGTGATTTCAGTTGGCCGCCAAGAAGCTGGATTTGACACCGTTGCACTACATTCTGTTGGGCCGCCGTTAAAGGCAAGTGTTATGCCAACAAACTAGAGACAATCGAACATTTGTCGAGACAAGTCCCATTCGATCGAATGTGGCGCTGTGAGGTCAGCCGCGGCATCCATATGACTGAAATAATACTTCATTTCTAATCGAAGCAATTGTGCTTCACAACAACAAAATTAATTTGGCAAAAATTCAAACCGTTTTTGTTTTATAGCATTTTTAAATTTAAACTTTTAAAAGGCCCACCAGATATTATATTATCGCATCGAGGGCTCGGAAACCCAATGTCTCTCCATCCTCAACGTAAGTCTTTTTAGTGCAGTTTTTGGCTAGAACAACCTGTTGTGGTCGATTATTTTAGGCAAATAAAGGAAGATAAATATGTGAACACATATACACATACATAACTCCCATGACATCCAATGTGGGAGTAAGGGGACTTCTCTCAATCAATGAGCTGTACCCGATTCTATTTTTAGACTCATTGAAAGGGACCTGCAATTTCACGCCGACTCCGAAAGGTATACGCATTAGTTAGAGAAGTTTTTCATAGCGTGAATACTCATAACCAGTCGCTAGCAGTGTAATGAGGTGATCCGCTGTTCAAAATTATTTGCTAGTCTGCTCTGCTTTTGAACCGAGGACCTCTTGGTTGGTAAGCGGGTGTCTTACCTGCCATATCACAGCAGCAATATTGATGTGAACAACAACGTTTATTTTCAATACGACTGTTCCACAAGCCACGCAAATAATTATATCGTTACTCTTCTATGGAAAAAGTTTCGTGACTGAGTGATTTCGCGTAAATAGCTTGTTATTTAATCACTTAAGACTATCTTCCTTGGTGATACATGAAAGATAAAGTCTAAGACAATAACCAACAATCGATTAAAGGCTTCAAAGATGGTGTTCGTGAGGTTATCGAGGACATAGAGCCGCTAAAGTGCGAACTGATAATGAAAAATTCCATTAAAAACAAGCAAGTGTAGCCGTGGTGGCCATTTGGTTGATATCGTTTTCATACCCATGTCTTTACACTTAAATAAGCAGCCAATGATTTCGCTTACAAATATTTGTTTCTTTCAAATATCAAAATGAAAAGCTTTATTGAAAGACTCTCTATATTAATACTATGGACTTATCTAAATTTGCAAAAAATATTAAAATTAATATTTCCTTTACGGTTTCGTTTTTTCCCTAATAAATTATAAAGCTCACAAGGTTATTTATAGATTCAACCAGACAACAACAAAAACATTTATAAAAAGAACAAAAAAAAATATTCCACTTGACTTGTAAGTTGTAAAGGCCATTGAAGAGCAAAAGAAAAGGTAAGGAACTCTATCATTCTTTCTAACATTTGTAATCAACTCGAAAAATAATGTTTAATTTTATTCGACCATGATTAAGTGCCAATGAGGCTCTGGGGCTTAGAAGTCATACTTTAAATAAAAGTCAAACCGAAGAAGCAGAAAAAGCCACAAAAAACGTAACATTTAGCAGGTACTTTTGTACAAAAAAAACGAAGAAAATTCAATAAATTTTGTTTAAATTGAGAAAAAAGTTAAAGGTAAGAGAGAGAGAGAGAGAGAGAGAGAGAAAGGCCATGTTCTAATGGCAACAAGAATATTTGTTGCTTTTATGGTAGATATCGTAACTGTTGTATGTGTGTTGTTGCATTGAAAATTATATTTATTACCCAGCCAAGTCTACCACATCATCACAAGCAGCAATCCCACAAAACGAACAGTTCATTCAATGTTATAATAAATGAGTTGCTGGACTCATTTGAAATATTTTTGCTTGAGCAACTGAAAACAATAATTCGGACTAAATTTTGCTTAAACGCCTACTGGTTATCCAAATACAGACGTACGTGGTTTTTAAACTTTTACTAGATGCCTGGTTTCTTTAAGACGAACAGAAAAAACAAAGAAAACCAGCCTTTTGTGAAACAAACTGAATAGAAATTATAAAAAAATAAGAGCAGAAGTAAGCTGTAGGGTAAATGAGATCAAACAAATTTTTTTGTCTACAATTACAGGTAATTTTTGTGGCTTGAATTACTTTTGAATGCCTGTACGTACAAAAGAACCAACAATTATATTTTATTATTTTTTTTTATCTTGAATTATAGACCAAAAAAATTTTTGGTTTTTGATCTACAAGGTTTCTTTTCTCTGCTCTCCAGCCGCTTTAAATGTAACAATTAAAAGCCATTTAAAAGCAAAGACATATTTTATTGTTTGTCTTCTAAGGCAATACACACAATATTTGCTAACAATTATTTAATTGATTAAATGGAAACAATTAAAGAAAATGAAGTCTTTTTCAATGTTAACCAAAAAAAAAAAAGTATAAAATCTGGCACATCCACCGATGTAAGATTTCTAAGAATTCGTTGAGACCTTGGAATCTTAAAAAATATTTTTAAGATGATTTGCGTAATAAATTTTTTTAATTCTTAAAATTAAGCACAAAATTGAAAACAAAATTCCCCTTATAATAGAGTTGTTACGAAAATGGC
Source organism: Wohlfahrtia magnifica (assembly GCA_023159175.1). Taxonomy (NCBI): domain Eukaryota; kingdom Metazoa; phylum Arthropoda; class Insecta; order Diptera; family Sarcophagidae; genus Wohlfahrtia; species Wohlfahrtia magnifica. The sequence continues at coordinate 11,735,892 of JAKWBJ010000483.1, read as the reverse complement.
AATGCCTAAAAAAATACACTTACATTTGTACGATAGTGAAAATTATTCCATTGGTTTGTGTCAAGGCTACGTTCAGCCTGTCAATGCTGTTTTTTGTTTGAACGGTGTTGCCAATTCAATTTTGGGTACTACAATTGACATTTGAATTACCGTAGCTGAACAGAAGGTTGTAGTATATACTAGAATATTACAAAATAATGTCAATTTACCATAAATGGCGGCGCATTAAGCTTAGTCAGTCAGCTGTAACATAACCTTCAAAGAGTAAACTATGGCATTAGAAGAAGTGTTGCGTAAGTTGGACATTGTGTATAGCTCTAAGCTGTGGAAGTAAAAGGACTTTAAAGCAACAAATTCGTGTCATTTGTTTTATTAACACAATTTAAGGAAAACTCAAATGTCTTAAAAAGGTTAAAACGTAACAGTATGTAAGGAAGCCATAGAAAAATTCCTCACCACTATACCAAATAAACTGTATCTTAAGCCTAGACCTGCTTAGCTAAAAGACAAATTGCAAAAAAAATTAAACAGAAAAAATTGCTTTGTAAACGCCATACGCTTCCGAGCAATGGGAGTCTGTCTGGTCGAATTTGGTGAAGTCTTAAAACTTGGTAGTTTGTGTGACCGGGTTCTAGCATGTAGATATCCACAAATCCACATGTTATCCCCTGATTTAACGCATGCAAAAAGATCAACCACTTTTGCGATTGACGGACGGCATGTTTCTAACTACAGTATGCAAAACCCATATTCGTACACCCGATAAAAATAAGAAAATTTACAAAATATTCAACGCATGAGCAAATTTTGAAAATTTCGTGTCTATTTACTGTTTTTATGAGAAAATACAAGTAATGTAGGTATCATGTAAGTCGACCGCTAGATGGCGGAGTATTCACATAATTGATAACAAAAATTCGTACAGATGGCAATGCCATATTTTTCTTTGTTGTTAATGAGAGTTTTAAACTCTATTTTATTCGTGTGGTTCCCCGTTTTTATTGTTTCAATCTGTATTTTCATAAAATATCATAGTCAGTTGAATTATCATACATACATGTGAACATATTTCAAGGTTCCAATATCGACTAGGACTACTAACTTGTTTCAGCGAAGGTACGATTGCGTTCTTGCAGGCAGATAAAGCTGGATGTCAAGAAGCAGCTATCACAAGAATAATGAGCATAAAAGCCTTGAGCGTGAGTAAGTGGAGATGCAAAGGTGTAGAATTAGTGTTGCAAAAGTTACAGAAGAGTTAAAAGTCTGACCGAACATTTTAAGCCCGGAGCATCTTCGTGCAGGGACGAAAACACTAATCTGACCACAGTTTTAAAAGGGATACTGCTGTTATGGAGGCAGCACTTTTATAAACTATTGCGAAATGACAACAACACAAATTCCGTTATTAAGGAGGATGTTGCAACGACCCTAATCGATAATAACGGCATCGAGATTCCGTCACGAGGCTGAGATCACTTTTCAACTTTTGTATAACTTTGCCGTTCTCTCACTCCTTACGTACTACTGCGATAAGAGCACTTAGTTTCGAACGTGAAACCAAAGGTAAGATGAGGAGTGTTGTGAGACTAATGCAGCATGAAAGGCGAAGGTTGCAAACCCACAACATCTTTGTGCGGAGATGAAAACGGCATACTGGTTACAGTACGCAAGGAATACTGAGGCTTTGGAAGCAGCACTTCTTTAATCTCTTACAAGAAAGCCACAGCACAATTTCCGCTATTAGAGAAGATGACGACGGCGCCGAGATTCTGTCGTCTAATCAGGGGTAATGTCAGGGTCAGGGTGGCAATGCGGCGGCCTAAAAACAACAAAGCCGCTGGTCGCGATATTCTGTCCGCTGATTCTTCAAGGCAAAAGGAGATAAGCTGGTAAGATGCGTGCATCAGCTCATTTGCAGAATTTGGCTCGGCTAGATGATGAACGAGAGTCGGCCAATAAGTCAGTGTTTAACGTGGGTACCTGTCCTGAGACTTAACACCACGGTGCCCAAGGCACGGGTGAATTAATGTTTACGAATGCTCCCCACCCATGATAACCAGCAGTTAGTTGTTAGGACAATAACCTTCACACCTTGGCGAAGTGTTGTAGACCATCTAAACTCCCGCCGTGATATGGGTCATGGCAATCGGTTGAGGAAATGCAACACTACACCGAGCTCACACTCTGCCTGCGTTTCAGACAGAACCACGAACCTCCAACAAGGAGGCCTACCCAAAAGTCAGACAGAGACCGTAGTCCCTGGCTCTCCTGTTTACTGTGACACCAAAATACTTCTGCTCTGGCTTAGTAGCACAAATGCTATCTCCAGTTTCGGCCACATAGCAGCCCCAGACTTGTCACCGGTGAGGGAGTCTGGTTTGGTGTTAAACTACGGCAACATTAGTATTTGTTGTCGAAAAGTGACGACGTGCAGCCGATCGATTCCCATAATATCGCCGACAACGATTCTTTCGTTATTTCGAATTTGTTTAGCTTGAGTTCGTAATTAGCAGCGGCAATACCGTTAGCTTGGAGACCATGCGTAGTATTAATCTTGCCAATAGGTGTTACTATGGTTTCAGACGTCAGTTGAGCAATATGATCGCTTCTAGACAAAACTAACATTCTACAAGTCACTAATCCTGCCTGTACATCTTTGCGGCGCGAAAGAGTGTTCAGTAACAATACAATTGCCTTGGCAGTGTTTGAGAAAAAAGTTATTCGCAAAATATTCAATCCTGTGCGGGTTGCCGATAAATTCAGCACCCAAACCAGCCATGAGCTGTATAGGCTCGTCGAAGATGTGTACACTGCCCAGTGCATTAACATCTAGCGGCTATTTTGGCTGGGATAGAGAAGGATATTCGTTCGGATAGAGAAGGATATTCCACAGAGACGAGTGTTTGATGCGAAAGCCAGCTAACGTAGGTGTAGAGGTCGTCAGTTGAAGAATCAAGTCGAGAAAGCCCTGTATTGATTGGCAAACTGACACTGTAGTCGGGGCATAATCGGGTTGTTAGGCCAACTAAATAAGCAAGTAAATAAACGAAAATCGAAAGTAATAAAAGCCCACAGTGTAATTAAGTGGGACTCAATAAGAAAGATGCTATGAGTTATAGGTGCGGAAATTAATAATTATTACGCAGTCGTATCTTGTGTAGGGTGTCTTCCAAACTAAGATTGATATTAATTTATTGGAATAAGTTAAGGTTTTCTTAACATTTCCTTGTGGCACAGTTCACTTGGCTTGGTCAGCGGCTCTTAAGGTGATACTGCCGGTTTAGAGACGGTTTTTTTTTGTAATATTCTTCTTTGAGATAAGACTAAAGTATTTTTATGCGAAGCAATTGAATTCTACTTATCTTGATCTTTATAGTTTCTGCCAGATTTAGTACATGGCGTCAGTGGTCTTCAAACACGTTGCCTAAGCTTTGTAATGTAGTTGGTGGGAACAGCTACAGGCTTATGATTCTATTTAATTAATGAAACAAAAAATTATCATGCTAAGCTTGACTTCGAAGGCTATAGAAAATCAATAATTTTAGATATATGGCTGCAATGTAGCACCTGTTGAAATAGCTTTCAACTTGAACTCAGAAAGTTTATATTTCTAAATTTGCTTTTGGAATCTGCTTTCTTTTACAGCCAAAAATAATTTTCTAGTTTTTTCTAATAAAAAGCATAATATTCTCTCTGTTCTTCTAAGTTCCCTTTTTTATTATTTATGCTTTGGCTTTCAAAAATTTCATCCCATTCCGTTGTTTTATTTTATTTTAAGGTTTAAACTATTTTTTAAAAAATTTCTTTTTATTCGTTGCCATAAAACATGGGATTTTTACTTAATTTTTTTTTTCGGTTTTTTCTTTCCAGTAACTTTTTTGTAGTTCTTGTTGTTGTTTTTATTTATGGCAATATTAATGTTATCGCCCGATTTTCTTTTTCTATATAGTTTTTCTTTTTTATTCCACAACTAACCTAGTTTTTGTTTAACTCATACAACTATGCTCCCAACTCTCACTCTGTCTTTCTCACTCTAACTTTATCAATCCTTCAACACTCTCTGTATGGGGAATAAAGTTGATAAAAAATTTTTAGCTGCGCTGCTCTATGAATGGACCAGATTTTTTTTAACCAGAATGAAAGAAGAAAAAAAAAATGCAAAAAAAGCGTTATGGCGTAAATTCAAGTATAAAAACAAGTATTATTGGACGAAATAGGAGATTGAAAGCAAAGAATAGTTGGAAAAGAAAAAAAAGTTTTACTCAACCGCACTAAACTATAGCAAAACGAAGCACAGAAAACAACAACGAAAACATACAAATTTTACATTTTCATATAAAATATAGAAAAATAAAGAAAAATTGATTCTGTACGTTAGTCTTACAGACTTGCCATTATCCATTTACTTACTCATACACTCACTACTTTAGTCATTCATTCATTCATTCATACCATCATTTCAATACTATTCTCTCTCTCTGACTTTATAGTGTTTTATGCTAAAATCACCAGCCGTTCAATATGGTTGAAGTAGATTTTTGGTCGAATGTATCTCTAAATTTCTTTTATTTTTCATTTTATTTTCCTTTCTATTTGTGCCATTACAAGACAGACTAAGGAAACTGTTTTCTTCTTCTATTTTAAACCCCGACACCACCTCTCTCTGTAAACCAGCAATTGATTTGGTAGGAAATTAAGAGAAAATCCAACTTATTTCAAGTGATTTATATTTTCGGCTTATATTTATAGATTTTTATTTTATTTTTTATTTCGCAGTAAGTAAAAACAGGATATGTAGAGTGGGGGTTAGGGGATGGCATAGTTTTGTAAGTTAGCATTTATGATGATTTTTATATATAGACAGCATTGATTTATTCATAATCTTCAAATATAGTCGCTCGTGTATCAACCAACATCAATTCAGTTATCCTGAGCATGGAAAACTTTTTGCTTTCCATACACACCCTCCTACTAATCTACGATAATTTTTTTGTTGTTGTTTTTTTTGCAAAGTTTGCAAAACTAAAAAGAATGGCATTTTTCTTGTGATATAGATTTTTGTTTTTATCAATGAATGAATCTTTTTATTTACAATTTAAGCTAAAGACCAAAAAATGAAAAGTTTCTCTTCATCATCATCATCATCATCATCATCATCATCATCATCATCATCGTCATCACATATAAGCCATAAGATATAATATGGATTCGTTAGTCTATTCATAACAGAATTTGCAACATTTTAATGTCATTATAGTTAAATAATTTGTAAAAATATTTTGTGTATATTCATACTTCTACTATATCGAGCCATAACCGCCAAAAAATCGTAAGCGCCATGATTATCAATTTTCGTTTTTTGATAAAAATCGATAAAATTCGATCATTCCCCCCAGCACACAAAATCTTGGAGTTATAAAGCGTACCTTTATGATTTTACAGCAAAAACAAAAAAGTCTTACGTGCTACAATAAAACAAAAAATTTTAAAAATAACCTCTTTCTGTAAAATTTGCTTTTTGTCGCTTACGTCTTTGTGGCGGTTATGTCTCGATATGTATATTGATGAATGAATTGACCCAAAAAAATAAAAAATAAGCAAAAAATCAAAATGAAACCAATGATTTAAGGTACAAAACAGTAATTAAAAGGCAACAATTTATGACTTTTCTCTCTGATCATAGATGCAGGTAATACTCTGTTAGCGCACTGCGGTCTTTTCAAGCTTATTATTTCGCTCACCACAAAAGATGGGTCAGTCGCCTAACGTCAGTATTTGCCCTAGGACTTTACTTCACGGTGCGAAAAAACGAGTGAATGTAATGCATCCAACAACACCCCCATCTATGATTAAAATCGCCAGTGAATACATATTCGAAATTATATTGTTTACACATGACCTCCATCATAGTGTGGAGTCGAAGACTATCTTAACTTCTACCGATCTTTGGGTCACGGTAACACCACACCGACACAGCATAGCTTTCCACGCGATTTGTGTTAAAACTACAATCACCACGTTGTTCCAACAAGAGGTCACCAAGGTCCCTGGAACTTCCGACACCCGTGAAATCTTCGTATAATTACTGCTGCTATCAGTGTAGATCACACACGACTCGGAACTAAGGGCCAAGATAAAAAATGCCAAACAAAAATAAGAAGCACTGGAAACACCAACAACAAACAAACACCAAACAGCACGACAGCCAGAAGCCTGAGACGAACTAAAATCCGCAATTGTATGCAAACTAACCAAACAAGCAATGTACACTGCTATATACTAACGAGCTGGAAAAAAGCAAAAACGACTACCTAGTGAGGCTCAATACCTCCCTAACCTTCCGTCTTCTCCATACTATCTAAATCGCTAATGCTAGCAAAGTACAGGCATATAGTCACCATCCCACTCCGGCAGTCTACAGATTAGTCTGGCCAATCCGATACAAAAATGAATTGAAAAAGCCATGTTCCATTAGTGTGAACGTCAGGATTAAGCAGAAGCAGAAGTCTAGGTGTTTTTGAACGAACGTCACGTACGATATAAATACATACACCGCCAGTGTTTGCCCATATAGTCTGCCACCTATCTACGAGGCACCCCTGCAAAAGGGCCTTATACATACTTATATCAAGATCACAAGCAGGAAGCTGTTCTTGCATTCGAAGTGGCTGTTCTTTCTTGATTCTGTACGCAAGTGGCGCTGCATCAAGAAGAACCTGCAAAGCGTCGGTAAATACAGTTCAACACACCGGAACACATGCCAAAAATCTATGACAAATGAGAATTTTGCGCTGTCCAACAACAGACATGGCTGTTTCATACCACGCAGAAGAGCCATGCGCTGCACAAGCAACGAACAACCCATTATATATAATACGAGTGGTACGCCTGCTGAGACTCCAATCACTTCTTAGTATTCTCCTAACCTTTCCAACCACAACGAATGAGTGGATTTGTTCGTAGACTCGATCAGCTGTGGCGAACACACCATCAACCACATCAAGACCTTAAAAAGCAAAATCATTATCAGACGATTAAAGCTTTTAAAGAGATTTTATGCTGAATTGTAGCCAAAACGACATAAAAAACATAGGAAAATAGTGCTGTTTCACTTAAATATTGTTACGCGACGCTACATAAATTTACAGCTAACCCTGCTTCTATTTTGACATGGAGCATAATAACATAATCTATGGACTCTTAAACACACCAACAAAACTTATTAAAAAAACCACAAATACAACTTGTTAGTAACAAATAAATACATGGGTGCACTAAAAACAAACAACAGTACATATTTACATTGAACGAATATAACATAAAAGAGAAACGAAAACACTAGTAAGGACATTTTAATTGAAGGTATAACATACTGTTTACAATTCTCATTTAGCTCATGGAATTATTTGAATAAAAGGTAAAGCTTTTGGTTGGCTTAGACCCATCTGGTTTACCCGACCCTTCTGATTATTAACGCTTGCGAATATCTTCTATATTATGGCAACAAGACCTCCCGAATTTCTTTTAAAGTCCGAATATTGAATTTTTACTTTGTCAAGTCAAAGAGCTCCTGACTTTTTCTTGCATTTGACATTTATAAATTGTCGACTATAAGAGCTCCCGCCACCGCTGATTATAACAGCGCCCGCATTTCTCTTATAATTGTACTTACAAAGAGCGACCACTGACGTTGCCTCTTGCACAGCATACTCGTTAAAGACGCGCAGTTTGCAGCAGAGCCGCTTCACCCGAAGCTGTCACTTGAACAGCATACCTGCGCGGATGCTATCTTCAGCGCAGCTGCTGTACCAGATGCTGTCAACAGTACCAGCACCTGACTACACCAGCAGTTAAAGCCTAGTCCAGATCACAGTCCAGCAGTTAATCCCTTTTGCCGCATCTACCGCCGAAAAGCATCTCAGCTGATCCTGACCGAAGTATCCCATCACCATTAATCTGTGGTTTAGTGTTATTTCTAATTTACATAAAAGGTTCTCATTAACAAAGCTTTGTTCAGAATAACACGAATATAAATCGTGTTTACATTCAAAGGAAGCAGACTTTTGGCTTCGAACCTCGACAGACTTAGAAATGCCACAGTTGGAAACCTAAACTGCTTTACAATATGTATTCAAAGAATAGGCGCGTATATATAGTCACTATGGCAAGAATCGCAATTGCTATGAACTGTTTCTTGTTTTGGTAAGGTGACATAGGGGATGAAGAAGTCAACTTAAGAGATTTGGATGGAAAAATTAGAAAATTTTTTGACTAAATGTATACTATGCTAAGAAAAAAATCGCTTATAAAATATTTTACATTAATTAACATCGTATAAGATTCGAATTTTATCGGATCGTTTACACTTCTTGTGAGCATAGGACTTCCATTAAGCATCTTTATCTTACTCGGTTTTTATCTGTTGTTTTCGGGTCTTCCCAAGTAAGGTCACACCATCCTATGCCTATGAGTATACCCAAGTGACTTCATGGATGACCCTGAGAATGCCACTCTAGTGCTAATCTTGTGACGCTGTACGCGCTTCTTTCTGATGGTATGGCCATGGATCCACTATTTCATACTTGCTTTAGCGTGGCCAAGGCCACATATATAATATAAATAAAAGGTAAATTAAAGTGGTCATGAGGAGTGGCCCAGCGGCCCAGGTTCCAGCCCCAGGATAGGATATGGTAAGAAACCATATATTTAATTATGGTTTTGAATGTTTAATAAAGAGACTTCAACTTCCTTTCAAAAAATAAAAAAAACGCTCCCGTGATGTTCCAGCTCATCTCTAGCGATGATGACAAACATCAGACGAATGATCAGGGAAAAAACGTCAACTACTGGAAAAAAATTAAAACGCTAAGTAAAGATCACCACCATCACTCAGTAAGGATCTTCACCACTATAAACAATCATATGTAGTCGAGCTACAATAGATTAATCATCTACTTAGCTTGTAAATCAACTTGATTAAGGCAACTGAAACAAAGCAATGGATGTTCTGTGAAAAGCCAAAAAGCTACCTAATAGAGTGACGGAGAATAAATAAGTTGGTCACGTTCAGCTAAAATTTGTAATCTATTTAACTTTCCTAATAAACGAAAAAAAAATCCTAAATCAATTTGCAATAATAAAATGTGTTATTATAGATTCTTTTAAATAAACATGAAAATAAAAATGGAATGGAATGGAAATTTTGCAACTGTCAAAGGCGAAAATGACAATAAAGGGTAATCCACTAAAAATATCATTATCGATAATGATACTCATGTCCGTCAGTGCTTTACTCAAAACTCTATTAAAAGCATATACAAATCGTATCTTTAAATGGATATATAAACGAGTGCACATTAAATGATATATTATTTCTTTCCAAGCAGAGATTTAGATCCTTCCTTTCCTCTTACTCTTACGAGTTAAAAAAATTTGTTAGAGAAAAACAGATTTGAAATTTTATACCAAAGACAGATTCATTATTTATTTATAAGCATTTTAAGAAGAGTTTCTTACAAAGTAAAAAAAAAAATACCTACAAAACTAAAGTTCATTTCATTGCTAAAAAAAAAAATATTCTGTAGATACTCGTATGTAATATTTTATTGATGTTGCCAGCACATTCAATGTCATGTGCATACATTGCTATACTTAGACAAGCTCCTGCTTACTCTAGCAGCTGTAGAATAAAAAAATAAATAAAAAAAATATATAAAAAAAATCGAATGAATGAAACTAAACATCTTAGGGTTAGATATGGTATACCCCGTTCGTATGCATGTGCATATAAAATTCTATATAAAAAGCACATATTCCGTACGCTTGAAAAATCTCTTCGAAGGAAATCTTTTGAAAAGTAGCGCAAAGGAAATAGACCACCGTAAATAAAAAGAAAAAAACCCATAAAAAAATCAGAACAAAACAACACCCAACAACTTAGCAGGGCACTGTTTGCTTGTTCTATCTCTCTCTCTCTCTCTCTCTCTCTATACAAGTCAGCACAGCCTGCTAAGCAAGTGCATTTCTCGGGATCATAAACCCGTACAAAAAGAAAGAAAAGAATTCTATTTATATGGTATGCTGTTGCTGGTTTAGGTGTCGGCAGTATGTAATATAGCGCTAACTTAATGGAAGACTGCATAACATTTACAGTTTATAGTGGTAAAAATATAAATTCAGTAAGAAACACACCAACAACAACAACAACAACAACAAAATCATAAAAAAGAAAACCTAAATGAAAATGTTAAAAAGTCATAAAAAAATGGTTTTTATTTTATTTCCATTTAACAATTCTGTGTAAACACAACGAAAGCCCCTGATGCCACCCTCGTAGCTAAAGAATGTAACAACAACCCATTGCTTTTCAAAGTTTTTTTACTTAATTTTGATGGCTGTCACTGTTCTGCAGTTAATATTTGGCACTACTAAAAAGCCATGGAATGCATTAGAGTTATAAAAATATTGTTTTATATTTAAAAAATTAACGAAGAGTGTTAATCGAAATACAGTGGTTTGGCTGGACTAAATTTTATTACTTACTCTGTTTATTAATCAAAATTTTAGACGAAACTTACCTAAAAAAAATGAAGAGAAAAAATTTGTTAAAAAAGTGATTTAAGAATTATAAAAAAGAGCAAGGCCCATAGTGCAAATAATTTCAAATTGAAGTATTAAAATTTAGGCTAAGCTATTAGTCATATTTGGTAAAAGTTAGAATACGATTTTTATACAGAGAAGAGTAAGAGGAGAGAGAAAACAAACCAAATTATTTCGACATTTTAGACCAGGTACAGGCCAAATAATACAAATGCATTTTACAATTGTGGTAGTAATTTGAGTTTCTCTCTCTCAGCGTACAACATAAAGCAAGAGCTTAAGTATATATGTGAGTGGGGAAGGAACAAAAGTCTTATGAAATGAATAACAAAATGCTATGATCTCTTAGGCATTTTTGTTGTCCTTAATAGCTACTCGTTGGCTCTTTTGATAAAGGTTATAGGTTGTTTAGCTAAATGTCTTAAGAATGTTAGAGAGTTATACTCTAAAAAACGAGTAATGCAAATGAACTATATCTGTGTTCAAGTAACGGTTTCAGAAATCTTCGAAAAAAAAATTGTGGGATAAATCGGCCTGAGATAATTTGCTAATTTGCTATTTTGATATTTTAGTATAATTACCCCAGTGGTTAAACTGCTTGCATTCAAAACCAGGCAGTCCAGGTGACAATTGCGGAAAGTACAAAAACAGATTTCGATTATGGCATTCCAACTGATTTCATTGTAAGATAAAAAATTCAACAATCTTCTTCCAACACTCCACCTATAAAGCCAGGGTGGTTATAGAGAGGACAGGGATTGCAGATACTTGAGCAAAAATAGTAGTAAAAAATAATCAGCCAGGTTCTCAGCCATTTACACCAATAAATATTTTTCTCCGTCGCTCCATCTAGGGTGGGTATTGACGTTCCACAAAGTGTCCGTTACATTGTTTCAGTTTCAGTAATCAAGTTGATTTTCAAGCCAAGTAAATGATTTATCTACTGTAGCTTGCCTCCATATGATTGTGTATAGTTATGAAGACTATTGTTAAGTGGTATTGATCCTTACTTAGCGTTTTTTTTCAGTAGGTGGCGTTTTCTCTTGATCATTCTTCTGGTATTTGTCATTATCTTCAGAGGTAGACTAGAAGGTCAGGAGGTTTAATTGTCTGGAGGTAGGTTGTAGTCTCGTTATTAAAAACTCTAAACCGCAATTAAGTTTTCTTTCTTGTCATATCCCCTACTGGCATTCGTAGTTGGCTGATTATATAGAATTATTGTATTTTCAAAAGAGGCATCTAGGCGCTTATCTAGTAGAGTGCTATCATAACAAGCATCGATCGATATCCTGAAGTTTGCAAAACAAAGGAGTTGATACAGATATTATTATACTGTACTAGTCGAGAGCAGTTGAATAGACCAAACGGTAGCAGCTTCGCTTTGGGTACGTGGACACTGGGGACTGAAGGTAGTACATCAATGGATACATTGACCAGAAAAGGTGCCATGAAACATTATATCAGTCTGGAACCCTAGTGAGCAGCAAAACTTATTAACATCCTCAATCAGAGTAAGGATTAGGAAATTGCCGGATGCTTAGAACACAACACCATAATTTGGGTGCCGCTCTGAAGTTCTCAAGTATGGCAAGCCGGACTTAACGGAGTTTCTTACGGACCGTTATGAACTCAGAGCGCTTCTGTGGCAGTCACAGATGTGGTTGTTTGTAGACTATGCTCACAGACATCAGAAACAGAGGAATACATATTGTGTGAAGGTGTGGTTCTTGATAGGCTTAGATGGTTAAAGCTATGTTGCATTCATTAGGAAGGCAGTAGATCTTCTGAACAAGCTATAGACTGACAATAATAAAAAATAATAATTAGTTGCTAAGCTACCGCTTGATTACCTTTAAGGGCCTCATTCAGACTCAGAAATTTAAACTTAAGTTAGTAAGTTGGTATAAAATAAAGAAATTGAAAGGGAATTTCTATTTAGGCCATAACTTATTTTGAATGCGAATATCTAAGAATCCAACAATTTTTTCAAAAAAATTGTTTCCACTTGAATGGCTTGGATGGCTATGCATTGATGTTTTCACTGCTAATGTCAACTCAAATTTAGCGACCAAATTTCTAATATCGAGCTCAGAAAAACGATTATGTTGGGCAATTTTTGGTATTTGAAGTCGCTATCAAGCTCCTTTGAATTTATTGTAACAATTTTCAACACTTTGAAAACGGGGCATACTTATGCCTTTGAGCAACTCACCAAACGGAGTTCGGTGGCTGGTACGCAGACTCAACTTTCCAAGCTTCCTCTCCTGCATTTAAAATTCTAAAACTACTACAACTGACTATAAAAACGCTGTTTTGATCTAATCAAGGTGCAGAAAATTCAGTGTGACAAACTCCCAATTTTTCAAAATATTACGAACTTCTTAAAAAAATTTAAATTTATACCTTTACTAAGCTCACAGACCTATATAGCCAGCAATAATGAAAAAAAACAACAACAAAAATTTTAAATAAAGGTTCCGCCAAATAATTTTTTTTTTTTAACAGGACGCAAACCATCGAGTGTAGCTTCGGCTGTGTGGCACGTAGCGCCGTCCTGTTGAAACCAAATGTTGCTAACATCCTCCTCTTCAATTTTTGTGAATAAACGTTCAACATGGCCCGATAACGATCGCCATTGACTGTAACGGCCACTCCTTGCTCATTTTCGAATTATGACTCTGGACCAAAATTCGCACCAAAAAGTGACTCGTCTTGGGTGTATCGGCTTTTCAATGTATGCGTGCGGGTTTTCTGTGCACCAAATGCTACAATTTTGCTTGTTTACATACCCACCAAGATCAAAATGAGCTTCATCTGAAAAGATGATTTTTTTTTGCAAAATCGGCATCTTCTGTAACTCGATCGCAGGCCCACTTAGCGAAGCGAAAAAAGCATATACACAACCATATTCGTTCAGCAGAAGGATAAAACTAATTATCTGTCGAATCAGACATGAGCTAAATGTTACCATTCACGAAATAAGCCCTAGTTAAAAAAAAGGTTAGATGGCGGACCCGTTACCTAGAAAGTACTATACTACTATAATATACTACTTTTCGTATAGGCGGTGTCGTACAACAAGAATATGTTTCTGCAATCTTCGAAACTCCTCCAAAATCTTGAGTTGAGGAAGGAAACTGGTTTTTCATATTTTCTAGATCTTATAGGCTATAATTAAGCTAAAAATATACCGATTTTGGATAGAAGGAACCTTAGGGAATCTGTGGGTTTTTCTTAAACGACAAAACGACATTTATTTCGCTGTCAGTGGACTGAGCATTTTTTATCTTTTCAAATTCTTTAGACAGTTTTATGCTTCCATTTTGACCAAAGAATATGTCACTATAATGTATTTTTGGGTTGTCATACTTTTAGGCGTTTTAAAAAGCAAGGTGATACTTCTGGACTATTCGGGATGCTCTGGTTTCATCCGAAACATGCATACCATTATCAGATATGATGTGAAACCTTTACGATGCTTCTGCAGACAGCAACCGGAGCTGAAATTTACCAAAATACATTCCACCGAATAATAGTTTTAATCTACAATGGACTTGCATCACTTTCAAGACATATTTTCAATACTGTTTAAAGGTTAACTTCCATCTGATAAATATCAGATTGTTTTTCACACAAAAACATCTATAACTACCATTATCTCAATTCGTAAAAAATGGACTTGCTCCACTCTCCAAATAAAAAGTGCTTTTTTGCTTAAGATTTGACCTCAACATATTTCACTTAAATCTTCATTTCTCTTTCCTTTCTTTCTATCAACAGCTTTTTAAAAACTGGATATATTTCCGGAATCTCCTGAGCATTGTCTCGGCAGAATGTCAAGCATCTAAACCTAGAAAAAGTCACACAAAGTCAGTCAGGGTAATACCAAAGCAAATACTGTTGACTGGGCTTTTTAAATATGTTTTCTTTAAAATAACATGAGTGAAAAGTCATGTGATATCTAACGTGTTCTTATATACATATATGAGTATGTGTTTGTATGTATCTATATGTACTCATATAAACTGTTATAAATGTGTAGTTAATGTATAATTTTATTGTTACTTTTGTATATTTTTTCAACTGCTCTTTTCCTCAGTGCTCAGGAGAAAACGAGCAAACAGCAACGCATTACAGATGTGCATCGCATTAAGATAAACAAAGAAATGTAAAAGCCAGGGCTGGAAAACGTCAAAAGACAATTTCCGTTTAAAGTTCATATGTTTGGCGAGAGTGTATCGCCTAGACAATTGCAACAACATTTATTGCCTTAAAATCTTTTAGCATTTCAGCAGAATTGTTTTGTTGCCATTGCACTCTCATCCATTTTCTTTTGTTTTTTTTTTAGAATTTTATTGCGATTTTAGTTGAATATTTTCTTTTTCTGTTTTTTTTTTCGCATAACAAGTTAAGAAGTCTTTTTTGTATGTTCTTTAAATGCAGAATTTGTCTAAAATTGTTTGTTTTTTTTCCTTTTCTTTTATTGCAATTCTTACTGTTAACTTGGCTTAACAAACATCCGCCAGCAAAATAAAATAAAATTCACTGAATTGTGCATTAACTCTTACGTTTATCGGGCGTATTATTGTGGCATTACTTCTTCTTACTGCATATTGTTGCCAGGCTTTTTTCTCTTTTTCTTACAATTTTTGCTCCATTTCTTAGCATTTATTTTAAGTAACTTGAAACACATACAATATAGCGTAGAGTATAAAAGATACTTTATAAAATAGAATATATTTTTTGTAAAGTAAGCATTACTTTTAAGCATTTTTTACCGTAAGGTATACTTCTCTCATCTGATTTGTTTTTTTTTTTTTTTGTTTTTTGGTCGAATAGTCACCGTATTTCTATTATTGTCAGGAGTTATTGCCATGGAATTTTTACCTTTTGCTGTCGTTTTTTTTTTTAGAAATTTTTCCTTAACACAGTTGTTGTTGTGGACATTATTATTTCAAGTTGTTGTCGATTGGCAATTGTTAGAAAATGTTACTGACTGTTATTGTTCCTGTTGCTGTATAAGTCTTTTACTTAGTGCTTACAATTTTATGGAATCTAGTCACGTTTGAATGGTCATCATCAGTTGTTATAAAACAAAAGAAATTATTTCAAATATTTCATAATGTCTGAGAGTACATTTGAAAAAAATCTATTTATAAAGGGTAACCAAAAACTAATGTAAACATATTACGAATTACAACTAAGAAGCTATACAAGCTTTTATAGAAAGACGAAGTCAAATTCATATAGAATTTTAAAACTTTTAAGTCAAGGAAAATATATCAAAATATTCACACATGTTACGAATTTCGTCTTATGAACGACAATATAAACACCTTGAGTCCTATGAATTTAGTCAATTGGAGGAATTTGTCAGGGAAAATACGATATTTTTTAAAATACTTTTAGGAACATTTTAAGCCCCAGCACATGCCACGAGTAACAAAAGAAGTCAAAAACATATTTATTTTAACCATAATTATATCTTTAATTTAATAAATAATAAAAAACAAATTATTTGTTAAATACGTAATAGAAGCATAAGAGAAAAAAATAAAAAACTTACTTAGTCACATGTCAAGAATCACATAAATATCTTAAAAAAGAGAATGCTCTGTTTGTTTCACGCTCCCGCAGAACAATATGAAAAATTGTAAAAAAATACGCGTTGAAGATACTACTCGTTGTGATTACTAATAAAGATTCGTCCGACAAACATAACTTTCTTTTATCGAACAAAAGCTAAGATCATACAGATAAGTCCGAATGAAAATTTTAAGCTTATAATTCCCATCAAACACAACAATTAGTTAAGGCACAACTTCATTTTTAGGCTACCTCAGAGCATGCAGATGTATTAGCTAGGAATGGCTGCCCTTTTAGCGATGAATTAGTTGACCACCTGGTCGAGATGCCACTTTCCTCTTGCAAACTTTCTACACTTGTTGAGCATGGCAGAGCAACGGTGAGAGGATGAACCTACTTGTTCTGTGTCGAGGCAATTAGGGCTCCTAAACGCTCGGGGTCGATCGAAATCTATTATAAGGATACCGTGACATAAACTTTGCATTATGATGGCTATTTTCACGGAACACTGGGTAGCTGGTGCGCATGTGATAATACTTGGTCAGCCTTTCATTACTACTGCAAGAGATGTCAGGGTAAGGAAAAAGGGGATACTGTGAAGCATTCCTTGTGTCAGTATCCAAATATTTCGAGTACTAAGACATGCCATAGTACATGCATGCCATATTGTCAGCATTTATGCCAGCGGGCTGACTTCTTTTGTGCATGCGTTTGATTGGTTTGTTTAGGATCTGGATACCACATACAACATTCATTGTGCGTATACATGGATCCAAGTGAGCTATATACGCTCTCCATTGGAACTAATTAGGTAAGCTCTTGCAAAAAAGACTTCTCTTTTAAATCCTAAAAACACATGCATCACATCATTGTCTCATCTCCTACTTTTTTCCCATATTTTTTAAGGACCTTCTCTGCTTTCCGGTGTCTAATCGACATCATGGCTGGTATGTAAATGCCGGGCATCTCTAAACGAGATGGGGAGACATTTAGACCTGAAGATTATCTGGCTAGGAGGTCACTCTAACACCAGGGAGAATTGTATGGCGGACGAACTAGCTAAGGCAACTAGAAGATTGACCACTTGGTTGGAATGCCACTTTTCTCTTGTAGATACTTGTTAGACATGGCACAGCAAAGGTGGGAGAATAAACCCTCCTACACTGTATCGAAATAAATTTGGCCCCTATATGATCGGACTCATTCGGAGTCCATCACTGAGATGACGCCTCATGGACTACGAATCCTGGTGGCTGTTATCACTGGGCACTGGGTAGCTGGTGCGTACGTTAGGAGACTAGGTCTACAAGTGACACTCTCGCTAACCAAGTAAACATGAGCACGATAGCGGCCCGTTGTGATACCACATAATGCGTTATCCCTGTTCTTTTCATCAGAGTCCTGATGATCAACCAGATGCAGCGCACAGAAGCACTTCCCTACATTTGATCGCAAACCAGCTCGAAAGTCTAATGAACCTGGCTGTTGACCTGATGTCAGGTATCGATGGCTTATCGGAGCCAAGAGAGAGCCGAATATGAGAAGTCTGCGGCATGCGAGAGACAGACACTGGCAGTTAAAGTGACCACAGTTTTTTCTAATCAGACAATCCACAGTAACGAAAAAAGTAATTTGCAGGTAAGCGCTGCCTCTGTGCGTGCTTACCATGACGCAATGACCTGTGGGGAAAGGTACAACGTAGGAGATGCCACGAGTGTCTAGTGCGAACAGTGGGCCAGGTGAGTCTGCCAATAAAGATAGTATCGCCTTTCGCCCAGACTCTTTCAACGTCCAACATATACTTCCATGTGATCGCCAGTTTAACGAAAGTAAGAGGCATATCCACCATTAGGTGAAAATGAATGTCCGAAAGAAATGTGCCTGCCATAGCAGCACAGTTAAGCGGGAAGTCTCTGTGACCATGAACCCAGATGAGGTGTACACAAAACCGTCGTAATAATGCCACAAGGCAATCACGACTGTCTCTGTCCAGCTTAGAGTTGAAGATTACACCTGAAAGAGGTCTGAGAGCCTGGCTATCAGAACAGATATATATATCGTCGGTAGTAGCACCATTACCACTCTGCAGCATGAAAAATTACCATCACTTCGGCCTTAAACACACTACAGTAGTCTAGAAGGAGAGGAAAAGGAGTTCCACTGCCCAGCCTGTTCTCTAGTCTAGAACCGTCCGTATAGACGTTCACTGAATCGCTGGGAATGATAGAGCCAGAGACCCAATCTTTCCTACTTGAATCATGACACGGAATCACCTATACAGATCAGGTCCAGATGAGGCATAGTCGATATCATCTAGTATCAAATGTTCCTTAGATAGAATAGAAGAGTGTAACGAGGGGATAATATGCCAACGTGATAGAGCGTTCATTCTTACCGCTATAAATTTAGCCCGTAGCCTGACAAGTATCTCCGAAGGGAGCGATCCAAGCATAACAATCATTCTTTCCATTACTGTAGGAGTTGTTAGTATAAGTAAGAGGTCAGTGTCCAAGTCTTTCGGATATTAGGACTGTTTTGTTCGGCAGTACGTTTCTTCAGGCCATATCAGGCCTGGCTGATATAAATATCAGCAGGCTGTCATATTTTCACTCGCGTCCACCTAAGCGCTACCTTCTATGTGCATCACAGTGGAATCAGTGAGCTGAACTTGTATTTGGCTAGTCATTGTAACTATCTAACGAGCATCTCCTTCCAACTTCTAATTTTAACTACTCTTTCTCAGATGACAGTAATATTTATCATTCATTTGATAATTTTTTCCCCAAATTTGTTGGTCACCCTGTCTTTTAAACATTACCAGTAAGAAGCATATGTCCAGGTAAACGTGTAATATTTTATTTTATAACAATTCATTGCACTTTCTATCTACTTTTTCGCTTTTCTTTCAGTTGCCAGTTGCCTGCAACATCTCATTTCATATCCAATATATTGTATTACAATGAAAAAATAAGTAAAAATCCAGCAGTTTTGCAGGACAAAATGTGAAAACAAAACTAAAAAAAAAGTTTCTTTTATTTTTCATTCTTTGTAACGGAATTTTACATTTACGAGTACATTTGTTGAAATGAATGCTGTAAACGTTGATTAAAAACAATATTTTTTTATTTAAGAGGGAAAAATTCAAGAAAATAAAGAACGAAACACAGATCACACACATTAAAGAGTGTAACAGCATACGAAACTTTTACTACGAAAAAAATGGGGAAAAACTAAGGAAAACAAAAGAAAAGTTTATCTGCCAAGAGTGAGAACGAGCGGTTTGCATTATAAGGTAAGAGTTAGTGCTGCATAACTTTGCACTCAATAGCTTATTAATGTGGGGAAGAACGTCCATTAATTGTTAAATACGTTACTCTCTCTCTCTCTCTCTCTCTCTCACTCTTTGGTACCTTTTTAAATATTGTTTCCTTTTAATTTTTCATTTACTGCAAATCAGTGTTGGCATGTTAGCAGAGGGTTAAAAAGCATTGGCTGCTTTAGTTGCCTTTTTGAGGGGATAAAACTTTATCTTCACTGGTCACATGGTGTTTCACCTTTAATGATTGTAAGAGAGTGGCTCTTTTTATGATAATTATTTTCAAAAACTTAAATTAGTTTAAGTAATAGCGAAATTGAATATTATTGTAGAAAATGGAATGAAGTATGAGTATGAGGTTTGATAGTTAAGGGATGCACATTAGGAAAATTACGTTAAACAGTATCATAACTAATTGTAAGTACAATTTAAATTTATGTATTTAGCATATTAACCCCTGAAATGGTGCAACATCGAGTACGAACATCATAGACAGGTCAGACAATGCAACCTCTACTTCTATGGTCGTCATAATCGTCCTACGGATAGGAATATTCGCAGTGTTGTTAGTCCACTGGTTCAGTATAAACAATGAACACATACCAGTACGACAACAAAACCGTAAATCTGATAGGCTATGTTACGCATGCTTAGCTCATTTTATGTTTGCCTTCATAATGAGGTGACACAACCCTAAATAAATACATCGTCGCTGTGAAAGAGAGCGTGCAACTGGCGAATGTTACGTCGTGACTTTGACCTTTACTCGAAAAAATTCAACTCTTCAGCTAAAGTAATGGGGCCTTTAACAATGACGTATGATCCCTTGTATAGGTATTGAAGAAGTGGCAAATTGATCCTAATATTCATCAAAAAACATCTTCAGCTATGTGTACAGTATCTAGTTGAATAAGTAGGTTAGGTTAGGTTAGGTTAGGTTATACGGGTTGCTCACGCTTCGCGAGTTTACTCGGAGGCCTTATGGCCCATTGTGATACCCTTTACAGGACACCCCTATTGAAGAAGCCAAAAGGCCGAACATAGGAGAGATCCACATAAAAAACCCCATCTGAAGACCCAAAGATTTCAGTATCAGTTCTCTCACTTGAGCCAACCGGCATCCCTGACGAAGTCAATCTACTTCGACAGTGATAAATCCCTAAGACAGTCCAGATTATGGAAGTGACATGCATCCAAGAGCTTTAGTCTAAGCTCCCATAGAGCAGTACAGTCACAGAGAAGGAGTTGTAACGATTTTTCGTCCTCCACATCCCGACAGCTCCTACAGTAACCATGACGAGGGCGCCACAGCGCTCTGACATGCGGCCTATCATACAATGCCCAGTTATAATGCTTGAAAAAATCTCGATCGACCTCCTTCTTTAAACCTAAGAGCAGACTTAGTCTTTTTCATTGAAAGAGAAGGCCAAAACATTCTGGATATTCTACATGTGGTGATATGTGTTCCTTCTTGCTCAATGCCCATTTATCTAACAAATTCAACAACTCACATTGAGGGGCATGCACAAGATACAGAGAGAACTCAGTCCCTCGGATGCTCGCATGACTCGGAACCCATATCATAATACAGGTCCATTCGGGCTAGTGAGAGAATGCAGCTGAGGAGACATTTCGACTTAAACACATACGAGGCTTGAGTATTTATTGCGGCGATAAGTCTACATAGATCCTATGTTTGTATATATGCGGTTGTATGAGTATGTTAACAAACAAAATTGTTGAATTTGGGACAATACCAGTTTACATGAGATGCTAGACTATCCTATGCATTTCAAAAACGTAACTGTTTAGTGTGGAAATTTAGATTAATTGAAAACTCCGATAGTCAATCGGCGCTAAAGGCGCTTTCTTCGGAGTATATAGGCTCGAGACTGGTACTCGAGTGCTGCACGTAACAGGTAACACTTTGTTGGGTCGCTGGACATAATGGTGCTATGGAGTACAAGGTCGCTGACAAGCTAGCGAGGTGAGGCTCGGCCACTGATACGGCCGGTATGAGCTGATCCGCGGCCAGATGGAAGATCGATGAATAGGAAAATGAACTCCCTTCGTAATTTTGGATACAGTGCCATGGTCTCAGGTAGGCGAAGCGAATAATAAGACTCTTCACCTATATGAGCAAACTTAATGGCTTCCTGATAAGCCATTACTATTTTAAATATCACCTCTTCAAAATCAATGTGGTACCTGAATCGGAGTGTCGCCAGTGCCGGAAAGAACGGGAGACGACGGAGCATATTCTCTGTGAATGTGTTGTTTTGAAAGTATTCGGTGTCGAACCTTTATGGAGCCATTTATTAAATCTTAACAGTTTCGTCGATTATCCATTGGAGATATTGTTGTCTTCATACGTAAGGTAGATGGTATTCCTCTAAAGATTGTCCCGACTGGTACTTCGAGACCAATCGGACGGTCGAACGGTTGCGCGATATCTAGATAGGTTATGAAAATATATGCCGTAAAACAAGGTGAATATGTGTTGCTTTTTGTTAAACGTTGAATCCTCGCTTCTTTGACGGATAACGAGGTAATTTGCGTCGTCAAGCGTATGTGTTCAAAAAATCAAACAGGTCATTATAGCGAAATGCCGTAAAGAGAAAGGCCGTATAAAGAGGTATAAGTATACTGATATCCTACTTTACTTTGCCTTAATTGGATTAAATGATCACAAACGGCATGTGGTTTCAACAAGGCGGTGCTACGCTGCAAGAGCAATTTTAGGCCATGTTCATCTTACAGCGTGCCATTCCGTCATGTTATCTTAAGTTAAAGTTCTATGCGAATAAGCTACAGCTCTTAAACCCAACATAACCCATGGCTAGCGCATACAAGGCTCAATCTGGAACACCAATTTACGCAAACATTTTGCATATGCTACCGTATTTCGCCAATAACTTTTCGAATGTTGATTTCCAGGTGTTTTATTGTCTCTGGTTTATCGGCGTAGAAAAGTGACTTTATAGAACCCCAAAGTAAATAGTCCGTTGGGGTTAAACCACACGATCTTGGTGGCCAATTAATTGGACCATTACGTTAAATTACACATTCGTCTTCGTCCGAGAAAAAAAAATTTTTTAAATGAAACTTCAATTCGATAATGTGCTGCTCTGGTGTAGGTCTATCCATAATGAAATATCAAACCGAACTTTACAAAAAACAACTATCAGCTGTTAAATCGGTTTTCAAATATAGCAATGTTGCCAACTCAAAGTTATGAGGAGAAAAATTTTACTTTACAAGTTACCCAGAAAAATTCTATGAAAACACTTTACATTTTATATTTTTTCTTCAAAAATGCAAATTGCTTTTTTTGCTTCCTGCATAAAAAAAGCTGTTTTTAATTCCATAGAAATTAAAGATTTTTTTTTTTTAATTTGCAATTAAATTTACAAGAAAAAATTTCAAATGACTGCTATGAATCATAAAAAATATGTGTATGTAACATAAATATGTACATATGAAAAAAAAATAAAAATATTATGAAATCATACGAGGAGATACACCACAGGAAAGAAGTTGTAAAAAATTAAAAATAATGGTCCAATGGCGCTTGCAATATAACAGGCACACTCCTCCATATGCCACATTTAAAATTGTGCAGATGAAATATTTCGAGATACACAGCGATATACTCGTACAGAGAAAAAGATGACATAGTAGTACACACATACCCAGTTGAGGAAAAATATAAAAATAAAAAATATTATAAAAGAAAATATTAAAAAAAAAATAAAAAAACAAATAAAAGTGGAACAGAAAAAAGAATGAAAATAAGAACTGAAATAAAAATATGAAACACCATAGTATCCCCTATTTTTTACTTTCAATGTTTCTTGTAGCTTTTCAACTTGGTTTTCATTTTTCATATTTTTATTTTATTTCATTTTTTTACGATAAAAAAACAACTTTTTTTATTAAAATATTTTTTTTATTTTTACAAAAAGAAAAATATAAAAAATTTCTCTGGATTTATTTTAGACATCAAACATGCATATGAACACTCTACAGCGAAGATTTTCTGGGAACGTTTATGAATTACAAGGAAAATCTACAATTTAGATAAATTCCTCTTAAACCGTTTTTATCTATAAGTAGATTTCAAATATTTGTTCCCCAATTTAAATATTTTTTCTAATTATTATCTTTTGTAATTATGTGCGGTTAACCTGTGTTCCTTTTCTTTTGCCACAATACTCTCCGTGATTGCAAATATGTCCCTGTGGTCTTTAGATACAGGTCAGGGATTGTACAATATTATGTCTCCCCTTTTTAATTCGAGTAAAATATTTGCTCTGATAACCTGCCTCTAACAACTGAAGCTGAAACATTTGCTCTGAACTGCTCTTATCCTTGTGATGAAATCTGGGATAAAAACGGATACAAATAAAAGTAATCCTGCCACCACTACATGTTACAATTTGTCTATTTTATGCCATATACATATATTCAACACACACACACATGTGCATGTGACTTGCATATCCTAGCATATAACGACATATATATTTATAAAGATTCATTAAAATTGCATGTTTATATGATTCTTTTAATATTTTATAGAAATTTTCTATGAAAATCTAAAAGAATAGAGTTTTGTTGTAACTAAAAAGAGGTACAAACATAATAACAGTGCAAAGCAAAAGTATTTTTATAGCAATCAAAAATGTTTAGAACTTGAAAGCCCCATCTAAATTATTATTTTAAATGCTATTTCGTTTAAAATAAATTATTTGTTCCTTCCCGAAAGATACTGTAGATTCTGCTTTTTAGCTGTATATAGTCTTCAAACAAACATACATTCATTTTTATATAGTATACGTATATAGACAGCTATTATTTGATTGTGATTTCTGTTTGCTTTTTATCTGATGTGAGTTGATAACAAAGTTTTAATAGTTGTCTTTCTCCACATATGCAAAATCCAATATTTAGTGTGAATGAAAGTTGCCACGCCCACTTCTCCAATCTAGCCCAGTTACTTACTGATGATGTGTATTATTCACAAAGTCAATATATACAAAAATTAATATTTACTTTGTATTGGGGGTGCCATGTCCACTATTTAAATTCTACCAATTTTTTACCTGATGATTTGAATTGAGTATGAAATCATTTAGACCAAATTAGTGAGCTTTGCTTTAGCCGTCTTTAAGATATACAAAAATTAATATTTAGTTTGTATGGGAGGTACCACCCCGACTTGTCCAATTCAGCCCACTTTTTGCTTGATAATTGAAATTGGGTATGAAGTCATTCACATACTGAAACTTTAGCTTTAACAGCGCTCAAGATATATTGAAATTAATATTGTATTATATTGTTTTGTACTGGAGGCACCACGGCCTCTTCTTGTCCACTTCCGCCCACTTTTTGCCTGATGATTTTTACTACGAAGTCATTTAGAACAGATTCAGAAGCTTTTGCTTTCACCGTTACCAAGATATACATAAATCAATACTTAGCTTGTATCAGAGGTATCACATCCACTTTTTGACTGATAATTTTATGAATTTTTTTTTTTTTGACTAAATTTAGAGAGTTTTTTTGTTACCATTTTGAAGAAATATTTTGTATGGATGCGGCACCGTAAAGTTCTAATTTTCGAAATTTTTATAGCCTATAGTTCCTTTCAGGTATATAAAGATATACTGTATAAATTTAGCTTTACCTGTTGAGGTTTAGCTGTTTATAAGGCACAAACGAACAAACATACATACAAACTCACATTCATTTGTATGTATAGGATTCTCCCATTTTTAAAAAATATTTGCAAGGTCTTAAAACTAAGTCCTAGACCCACTTTCAATAATAACGATCGCCTGCGATCGAGACGAATTACAAAGGTGCGATTGAAACGGTTTAATTCGTATAAGTAATTCAAAAAGCGTGTGAACATTATTAAAATCATTCACAGCTAAGCAAAAAGTGAACCGAACTTGGTTTTCCGCAATGTAAATGGTTTTTTAAACGTTTGGGTTTTCAAAAATGAAAAATCACAGAAAATTTGCAAAAGTAAATTCAATTTTTATTTGGGGCGATAAATGAATGTGGGGCTCAAATTGGATGGCCTTAGCAGCTAAGAAACTGCTTCAACTATCCTTTCAACAGGTTCAATGTATCGCATGCCGTGTGGCACTTAAGGTACCCATAACCTTTCTAGCTGAAGATAATTTTTCGATACGAAACACATTTCTCACACAGCATGAATTTTGATAATATAATTCCATGAGTTGAAAGCATTGTTCATATATTAGTGTTTTCTTGATGAAATGGCAAACCTTACTGACTACTTCTGGCAATGCTACATGTCACGAATATATTTTTTACACTGAAAAAGCTTACACTAAAGAACCAAATAGTAAACAAAACACCTTACATAACATTCTGATTTCAGAACATGGTGTTGCGAACCCACACTGACTAAGGAGACCTTAAGTTTAGTTAATTTTAGCTCCTATTACACTCTGTCTTGCAAACTCTTAACAATATATTGTTACGTTTGAAACTTCTTAAAACGTTTGAGTTCTTTTTAATTGCGTCAAAATAAAATAAATACCACGTTTTACAGTTTTTATTTCCTCACTTTTACTTTATGCATTTTATCTTAACACAGCAACTTATTTATCTTGAACTTAATATTGGCTTTACTTTATGACTGCAAAACGATAACTATGTCGACGTAGGTAAAGCAGCCTCCTTATATACCTAACTGCCTATAGTTTGATAAGTTCCGGAAATGTCTCAAACGCTCTCAAAGTCCCACAATATAGTCCCAAAGGCACTGATGTGGTGCATTTTTTAGGCATTTTTATTTTCGTAAAAATATAGTAAATAGTCGTCGATTTTTGTCAAAATACTTTCGTCAATTTCTCTTTTATTTTTCATGAATTTTGTTTAAAAAAATATTTAATTTAAATTTTTCAATTCCAATAAAATTTAAATCCAATTACAATTACGCTTGCAACACTCTTGGTAATTATATTTTCATTTACAACACAAAACATGTTGCATTTCCACTTTTTTTTGTTTTTTGTTTTTCTCAAACTGTTATCAGTTGAAAATTATCATTTTTATTATAAAGGCTGGGGAAACGTTACAACGCAACTTGACATAACTATGAAATGGAAATTTTTTACTTATTTTGTTCTTCGAAAAATGGACAAAAAAATATTAAGTTTGTATTTGTTTAAAACAAGAGAAGCAAAAATTCTCACCCACCGTTTCAGAGTTATATTCGGGTAATTTCCAAAATATTTAACAAAATATAGGTAAAAGGGTATAAATTTGGTTAGAACGCTGTATGAAAAAGCAGTTTGTGGCACATAAATACAATTTTTGGTGGAAGATTTTACAACTGGCTCGGTAGAGATATCTACTATTTTAGCCAATTAATTCACTTTTATTCTATGATCGTCTAAAATCATTCCATAGATTTTAAGCACTGCTTTTGACATGATGACCGAGTATTGGCTCATTTGAGCTGCTGCTACCAAAATGAAACTAATTATACACCAGATGACCATTTAAATGAATAGTGCGTAATTCATACTGTTAATCAAACATTCGAAACTCGAAGGTAGCTTCTAGTTTTAAAATAATCAAAACATATTTCTACTGCTAAAGAATAGTTCGAAACACTCGTCGAAATGCTGCTGAAATTTATTCATATAAAATCCAAATCCAGGCTGCTAAAATAATTTGTGACGTTACTCTTACTAGAAACCAGCAGTGAAATGGTTTGTTCAGTTTCGAACGTGATTGTCCAATCGCTATAAAATTCGATAATATCTAAAAAATAGATTGAAAAATACGTGGACGTTGCTTAGGAACTGAGCACTAATCACCAAACAGTTATCATCTATTTTAAGAAAGCTTTACACACAAAGAGCCCGATGTTTGGTTGTGACATGAACTAACAGTGAAAATTTAATGGCACAAATTTTCATTTGCGATTCATTGCTAAAAGGAAGCAGATGATTGCGGGGAATATACAGTAGATGACTTAAGAAAATAATGTGCAAAAATAATCAGGGACATTGTAAGGTGTAGCTTCGCAGAATTGTTGGAATTTGTTTTCTTTGTCACTACTCTAAGAATCAATTTGACTTTCCACAAAGCATTCATTACTTACAGTAATGTAATTCATTACTTACAGTACAGGCTCACTTTTCATCGCCTGTAAATATGCGTTTTTTGGGGGTGGTGTGGTGTAGTGGTTAGTTCGCATGCATACAATAGAAGCGGCGCTGGTTCGAATCCCAGCAGAGTACATGACAAAATGTGAAGCGACAATAATGTGAAGCTTCGTTGACGGTAATAAAGTCAGGATTGACACCAATAAAGGTAATGCTGGATGTCTGATGGGATTAGAAGGGAATTGTTTATTATGTGCTTCTAAAACTTGGATAAACTATAGACTATGACCTCTGCTGTTAACAATTAACAAGATTTAAGCAAGCAATTCAACTAAAACGTCCAGAATAGTACACAGTAATCACATACATATATAGTGACATCGCAGAAATTAAGAGAGCTTGACTGGGAAGCTTAAAACCATCCATCATATACCTCGGACCTTGCACCTTCAGATTATCATCAGTTCGTTCTAGCACAACTTTCATAATGGTGGTTATCTAAATTCCGTAAGCTAAATCAGTTTTTTGCCTCAGAAAACATCGAAGTTCTACACTAATGGAATAATGGCTATACCACAAAAATTGCAAAGGGTTATCGATCAAAACGGTATATATTTGTTTAAATAAAACTCGATTTTATTTAAAAGAAAAGAAAAAGAAGCAAAAAATTGAAAGAAATTCAAGTTTTCGGAAACGAACTTTAATTTTTAAATTTTCAGAATATTAAACAAAATTTTTTTTTCGAATATTTCTCAAAATTTTTATTTCGATTTAAATAAAAAAATTAAAAGGATTGGAAAATAATAATAATTAAATATTTCAGAATATTAAAAAAAAATATTTTTTTATTTTCAGATAAATAAAGAATAAAAAAAATTGTGCAAAAAAAATATTCAGAAAAATTTTTTTAATTTTTCGGATTTTTTTTTTAATTCTCAGCAAATTTTTTTCTTCTAATTTTCAGAAAAAAAAAATTTTTTCGGTTTTCTCAGAAAATTTTTATTTCGATTTAAATACAAAAATTAAAAAGATTGAAAAAGACTAAGTTTAAAAATAATAATAATATAATAATAATTTTTCTAGATAAAATTTCTGAAAATTTTTTTACAATATTTTTTTTCGAAAATTAGAAAAAAATTTTTTTTCAGAAACTTAAAAAAAAATTATTTTTATATTTTCAGATAATTAAAAAAGAAAATTTTTTTAATTTTTTTTTTTAATTTTCAGCAAATTTTTTTTTCTAATTTTAAGAAAAAAAAATTGTTTTAAAACTTTTCAGAATTTTATTGTTTTTTTTTACAAATTTTCGGAAAATTTGTTTTCGTTTTTTTCTGAAAATTATCAATTTCCAATATTTTCTTTGTTTTTAATTTCTTCTCCCTCGAAAGATGTGGAACGACCCGATACAACATACGTAATAAAAAATGTGTAAAAAATATGATAATTTAACTTCAGTAACCATAAACAATAACATCATATGAGTAACGTAACCAGCTACAACAACAAGAGTAAAATAATGTTGTAATGTTGAAGAAATAAAATGTTGCATAAATACTATATGAATGACATTGTGTGGCAGGCAGTCAGGCAGGCAGGCAGGAAAGCAGTCTGGTTATTATTGTTATTGAATGTGTGAATAAGAATGTAGAAGACAAATGTCAAAACTTCATTACAAAACCATCAAAATATGTTCTCTACATACACAAGCATATATCACATACATAAGTGAAAACATATGCATATGCAACATGCCCCATAACAGAGTGTCTTCCTTTCATTCAGGCTTTCGTTCGTTTCTTTGGCTCTGTGATGTGTTGTTCGACACATGTTGGTAAACCAGCTGGTAAAGGAAAAAGCATAACGGAATCAAAAGCCAGATACGGCAACAGTGTGATAGTAGTTATACAATGCGCCACAATGGACCACATTTTTTATTTTAATTTTTTCTCTCTTTTTTTGTAAAACTTGTTTTGTTTTTTCCAAGAATGCAAAAATGCTTTATTTTTTATACCATTAGTACGTTCTTAACAAGGAAGAAGCAATGGAATGAAAGGAAGCACATGTCAAAATATATTTTAACAGCATCACACTGACAATGAGTGATACACATACATTATGAGATTCTCACCCTCTTCAACAGCTACAACAACAACCAAGATATACAACAAATACTCAATACACATGACACAAAAATGCACGCAGTAAATACTCAGTGATACATGACACAAATGACAGAATTGAAAATTGCTGCTGTTGCTTCAATAACAACAACAACAACAACAACAACAACAACAGAGAATAGCTCTTTTTTTTCGTTGTTCTGAGTAGTGGGAAAGGGATCTAGAGGGAGCACTACTGTGTTACGCTTGTTTTTTTCTTTGTGCGTATTTTTTATTACATGGGTAACTCAAATGATTGCCACATGTAAAAAACGCATTCATTTACTCACTTCATTTGGTTTTGGGGGTACATTGTGTGGTAAATGAAGGAAAGCAAAATCGAACATTTTAAATTAGTGCCACATAAAGTAATGAACACAAATAGACCGACAGACCCTGTAAATAAATTAATGCCAACAAGATGGTATTGGATTTTAAAGTGTAATTGCAAGGCAATCAGTAATACCACTGAAGTGAAGTAGTTTTAAATATTTCTTTAATTGAAAATATTGCAGACCCAAATTGGCACAATGGGTGGTAACTTGTAATTTAATAATTAATAACTTGATTACAAACGAAAGCCTGCTATTTCTACCTATGACTTGACAGAAGAGAGAAAGCCAGTTGGATTAATTTTTTTGTATTTCCAATGCATTAACTTTCGATTTAAGTATCTTTCAATCAAGTGAAATATCATTAAAAATTATTTTTTGTCCAATAGGCCCATCGGTGGCATTACGCATGGAATATAAAATCTTGTAAAAGTCCGCCATATCTTAGCTGGATGGCGCTTATCCAAATAATCCAATTGGTCACAACTCTGGCTCATCTTTTTCTCCATCACACTTCAAGACAGTACATTGGCTCTCCACAAAACATCCATTACTTTGTTTCAGTTTTAGTAATCAAGTTGATTTATAAACTAAGTAGATGATAAATCTACTGTAGCACGCCTCCATATGTTTGTACGCAGTGGTGAAATTCCTTGCTAAGTTGGGGGTAATTTTTTCCCAGTAGTTGTCGTTTTTCTCCTGATCATCCGCCTCAGGTTTGCCTGGTGAGGGCTTCTTTAGATAGAATGGTCTGGATGGAGATTGAAGTCCCTTTATTAAGCACTCGAAACCGCACTTATTTCTTTTTTGCAATATCTTCTGCTGGGACTCTAACCAGGGTCGTTTATGCTGTAGGCCTGCTCACTAACCACTACACCACGCCACCCCTAACTCTGGCTCATAAATCGATGTCCATGTCTTCAAAATGTTCTCCGAAGTTCCATTGAATGCCGGGTTTATGATCATCCGACATCTGAGACAGAATATGGCTGACAAAAGACAACCCTGCCTGACACAAGATGTTGAGCTGAAGCTTTCAGAATAGTTGCCGTTGTCGAGAGAGAGAGAGGGATCCTCATATTGTGCTATTATAAGATGGATATATAGTTTTTAGGGCCCACACCCTGACATTGTAACAGCGTCCAAATGCATTCACGTGCCATGCCATCGAAAACAGCCATAAAGAGAGGTGATGGCCGACGATAATGCGAAGAACTATTTGACCGAAAACCAGCTTGTTATTTCTAAGCTCTTCTAAATCAGTTAGTAAAAGAATGGGGCTTAAGATTTTATATTTTTGGTGTTACTAATATGGAAAGAACTTAAGTCCAGCATGTAAAAGTTTTCAATTATGATTTATGGTACTTTTATTACTTATTTATCCTGGACTTCAAGCCTTTATTACAAATGGTTTTTAAATGCATTTTTAGTATAATTATTATTATGGCTGGTATTTACGCACATGTTTTGTTTTATTGCCATAATTTTTTTATTCTTTTATTGCTGTTCTCTTTTTTTAAATTTTTTTTTTTCGTCCTGTATCCTGCTGTTTTACTTCATAAATTACATCCTAATACAGCATGTAATTCATTTAATATGTGAGTTTTTTTTCAAAAATACACATATATTCACACATTAGTAGTAATTGTTGTAGTAGTAGTGTTAGTAATAATAATAACAATTATTATAACGATTATACGAATTGAGTTGACGCCACAAATGTCTAACAATACGAGACAGATCCATGAAGGAAAGCACAAAAGGGGTTAAAAATGTTACAGACAATAAACATAAATTGCCGCTGACATTAGGGTCGACCATAAATTAAATAAAATAATAAAACAAATAAATTGTGTTTAAACAACAAACGGAATGTGTTAATAAAAACAAACAATAATAAATTTAATAATCTTTTAAACAAGTTCATAACGAACATCATTAAAGTTCTTTAAAACAAAATAGAAAATAAAAAATAAACAACAAAAAATTATTGCAAGTCAAACTCTGCTGTTTGATACCCTAACCCGTACATGGCCAGAAAAGCACTCCTTTGAATGAGAATTATATACACCGTATATATGTATATACAACTGAACTAAGATGAAGAGATATTAACAAATAAACAATAATTTCATTCAGTTCGGTGATAGATTTTAATGAAAGCACACGTATGTTGCTTTGGGTATTAAAATTTTTTATTTAAGTTATTCTTTACCTTTTTATTACTTTTTCTTCTTCAACGCACGCTGCAAAAATTTAAGTTTTCTCTCAGGCCGTCTTTGCCCCAATCCTTTTTAAAAGTAAGCTTTGTGTGTGAAGGTATTACAGCCCTTATGTGTGAGTCCCTAGTTCCATTTAATTGTTTTAAAAATTTTTACTTTAACTTTGGTATTTACCATTATTCACCATTATTATTCGTTTAGTTTTCTTTCTCCACCACTCCTATAGAGAGCATATCGGCTCTCCACAAAAGATCCATTGCGTCGTTTCAGTTCCATTGTTCAAGTTGATTTTCAGGCTACTGTAGCTCGTCCCCACATGATTGGGTAGCGATGGAGATCCTTGCTAAGTGGTGGTGGTGATCTTTACTTAGCATACAAATTTTGTTGTTGTTTTGTTTTCCCAGTAGGTGGCGTTTTTTCCTGATTATTCGCCTGATGTTAGTCATCATCATTAGAGGTTGGCTTAAAAGTCAGATTCATCTAAGGATTTGCCGGAAAGGAAGTTGAAGTCTTTTTATTAAACACTCTAAACTGCAATTATTATTTTTTGTCGTGTCTTCTGATGGGGTTCAATCTTTGGCCGATTGTATTGTATGTGCGTTCTCTAACCACTACACCACGTCATTGGAATATCGCAGTAGGGGAGAAATTTACAACTTATATCTACAGGTCATCTGTAGAATGCGTAAAGAGGATATGGAATAGGTCGATTTCACGATAGCATCGGTGACATATCGGGCTGGGCAATATCATTAAGTGAAAAGGTACAATAAACAAAGGGAGCGTTCTAGCGATAATATTAGGACTGCATGACTGATGACTGACTGAATAACAATAAACCAAATGTAGTCTCCGCGTAAGCGATTTGTAAAAATGAGTTGTCAGATCACATTCCGTTGTAGTAGTGATAGAACAGTGAAACACACATGCCGTACTGCGTTGCTGCTTTGATTTAATATTATTAAGATAATTTCTTCTTTTCCTGTGCGCTTGTATAATAAGTTCCAATCGATCTTAGAAGGAGCGTAGGACTTCAATAAATTCCCTGAACAACTTTCCGTTTTAACGCTTTCACTTCTCTTCAACACTTGCGGCCCCAATTTGCCGTCTTTCCATATATGGACTTGGCGAACTCCTCTTCTGCTGCCCTGTGAATTCAAATCTATGGCAATTCTGCTAATATCATTAGAATTCCTTCTAAGAGCGTGACCAATCCACCGCCATTTGCTACTCTTTATCTCAATCGCCAATGGTTCTTGTTCTGTACTGCGCTATAGCGTATGATTAGTTTCTTGCGAAGACGGGGCGGTTCACGAAAACTTGTAACTTTTTCATATCGCGAGTGGCAGTATTCCACGTTTCACAGCCATACCAAAGGGTGGATTTTACGTTGGAATTGAATATGGATGACTTACAGATTAATCTTACACGTTCTACAAGTGGTTCTTAATATCCTCTCTAGAACTCTATTTGCGGATATAATACTCCCTAGATAGTACGTCCTCAATTTCTTCAGTGCCCATAACAAATAATTATCGGGACTTTGCGTTAATACGTAGAGCTTTTTTCTCGCGTCATTTATCCTCAAACCTGCCGCTTCCACTGACAGTGTTACGTTATGTAAATTCGTCACAAGATCCGGAAAGTTGTAAGCCAGGAGGGAGATGTCATCCTCAGAATCGATGCAGCCGGCTTTGCAGTCCCCATGTTATTCCTCTTCCGCCTAAGAGTGCTTTATCAAGGATCGTGGCCAGAACTATATTAAATAGCCGTAAACAATTCCCACTTCTATCTGTCAGCTCAATAGTTTTCCATGTCTAATTCTGCAAGATATAAACCATTAATGAGTTCCATGAGTTTAAGCGGTACTCCCTTATATGTGATCGCCCTTCATACCACTTCATGCTTCAGTCTGTCAAGGGCTTTTTCGAAATCTACGAACCAAGGATACAGTGGTAAGTGTCACTCCACATATTGTTCTGTAATGATACTGAGAGTATTAACATGTTCTGTAGTGGACTCTTGTGGTCTGAAACCCGAAAGCTCTAAAATACTTTTTTTAACACTCGAAAGGTGAGATGACTTCAAGGAGTATTATTTCTTTTCATCAAGAGCTTCTGTGTTCTAACTGACAACACAACATCTGCGATTAAAAAAACGACATCGGGTCATGGTTTTAGGTCGCTTGTATATCATTCATATTAGAATGTTTGACAAAATTTTTAAAATTCACGGCCTATGAGCAACGGATATAAATGATAAATATTGGCGGCATTTGCGATGATTAGAGAAGCCGACTTCCAACAGCTCTTTGAAAGATCATTTTAAATCAAAATGACTACCGAGACCAAGAGCAAACTTTATCATACAACTAAGATAAGTTCAGAGGCTCAGTTTCACTAGAATTACAAAGAGGTTAACGCCTTTTCTTTCAAAGCAACACTGGCATTTTACGAATACGTATGCTCTGGTGTACAAAAAATTTTTCAGCGGTATTGTTAACATTAGCGATTGAATTTTTTGAACCAAATCCATCAAATGAAAAAGGTTTACAAAATATTTCTAACCAGAATTTAAATTTGAAACAGCGATTAATATAAGGGTCCGCCATCTATCGTTTTTTATTTCTACTAGTGCTTATTTCGTGAATGGTAACACTTTGCTCATGTCTGATTTGACAGATAATTAGTTTTATCCTTCCGTTGAACGAATATGGTTGTGTATACGCTTGAACAACGCTGGGAATCCGGGCCTACGATCGACTTACAAAAGATGCCGATTTTGCAAAAATATCATCTTTTCAGATGAAGTTCATTTTTATCTTGGCGGTTATGTAAACAAGCAAAATTGTCGCATTTGGGGCACAGAAAGCCCGCAGGCATACATTGAAAAGCCGATACACCCAAGACGAGTCACTGTTTGGTGCGGATTTTGGTCCAGAGGCATAAATGGGACATTTTTCTTCGAAAATGAGCAAGGAGTGGCCGTTACAGTCAGTGGCGATCGTTATCGGGCCATGTTGAATGAATTTTTGTTCACAAAAATTGAAGAGGAGGATATTAGCAACATTTGGTTTCAACAGGACGGCGCTATGTGCCACTATCAGCCGCAGAGCTGATGTCGTTTGGCCACCTCAGAGCTGCGATTTGACACCGTTGGACTATTATTTGTGGGGTGCCGTCAAAGATAAGTGTTACACCCACAAGCCAAAGACAATTGACGCTTAAAAGGACAATATTCGTGAAGCCATTAGTGAAACCCAGCTGCACACAATCGATAATGTGCTTAAAAATTGGACCGATCGTGTAGGCTACTGCATGGCCAGCCGAGGCAGCCATTTGAATGAAATTATTTTCCATTATTAACCGGAAATTTGAGAAAATATACAGTAGTTTTTTTGTAGCATTTTCAGAAAAAAAATTATTTGGCGGACCCTTAACATAATAGCTCCCTACTGTAGTACTCATGCACATTGTGTGTTAAATATAATTCATTTCGTTTGTCTCTCTGGTTTATTCATTTTCTTTTTTCTTTTGAATATTTTTTCATTCAATGTCAGTCACATTTTGTCATTTCAATTGTAACGTGAACAGTGGGTGTCAAATAATCCAAAATATCATTAATGACTATTTGTCGTTTGTCTTTTATTTGCCACTGACATTCGATTAATGTCACTGCTGCACAAACAAACAAACAAGCAAGTGATGCCAACAAATAAAATAGAAAATAAATAAAAACGAATTCATATTATTTTTGTTTTTTATTTTTTGTCTATTTATTATGCGTTTCTTTGTAAAATAAATTGTTTGTCATTTTATATCCACATTTTTTACAATGCCATGTACGAGTTTAATAATGTTTGCATTACAAAACATGTTTTTATTTTATTTTTTCTACTTCAACTTAATTAAATGCTTGACTGCAACAGACGGTTGGTAAATTAAAAAAAAATTATTGTCTTTGGTGAAATGAGCTCTGATGCCTAAATGATTAAAAGGCATAAGACGGATTATTAAAGAATACTTTCTGCTGAATAAACATTTTATTTTATGATGAAAAACAATCATTGAATGGGTATGGTAACTCCGCTTTACAAAATAACAATTTATAGGTACAAAACCGTTTACTAAGTTCCATTGTAATGGTTGCGACAGCACAAATGACGTTAAAAGTTCTGGATGATAAAAAAATGCTTAAATTATATTGCCAAATCTGAGACTACAGGCAGCTCAACTGGGTACAGCTTTAGATTCTATTTTATTTTGACAGCATTTTTTCTTATTCTCTTAATTGTGCTCCCATACAATCTGTATGTGGTGTTGCCGTACTTTCATTGAATTTTATGCATTTTGTAAACAACAAAAATATGCTTTTGGTTTGAAGTTGTAGCTGCCGATTTTATTATGGGCCATCTTTTTTTGATAGCGTTTTTGCATGAAGTTACGGACATATTCCGTTTCATCACTTAAGCAGATACATATGTATGTACAAGCTCACACTCGACTATGAAAGCAACCCTATGAGAACTGCAAGGATGTGTTTTGTTTTCAATCCGACCACAACAAGCAATACAATACCTTGACATGATGATTGGCGTGAGGCTAGGATTCATACAGCACTTGGCAATGGTAGGCTGAAAAGATAAATCGCTAACTCAATCGAATAATGCCGAATATTTGTGATCCTCAGCATAAGAAGAGGCGTTTTTTGTTTCAACGGTTGTGTAGCATCATAAGCACACGGAAAAATCTGCGTTAAGAATCTCCTGTACATGCAGGACATTCTCCTTAGAAGCACTTGCAATATTATCTGAAAAGATAGATAAAGATAACCATGCGAACAATCTTAGCTCGCTATATATTGTGCAAAATATAGCACCGTCGCAAGAAGGGAAATCAGATAACCTCCTACGATCTATCAGAGAATGGGAGCAAGTGTATCAATCTCATCACAATGATAGGTGGACATATCTGGGTGATGCAAAGAATTTGGACTTGTAAGACCGATAAAATGTTCACTAGGATGTACAAAATACCTCTTTTTACGTTGCTCAGTCTGAGCGAGGTTTAGCTTAAATCATGCGGTTAAATATCTGGGCCTTATTTTTGACCACAAGTTAAGTTGGCAAGTCAACCTGGCAGTGAAAGAATTTTTAAGGCGGATTGTGCCACCTACTGCCCATCTGAGAAAAATGTGGTCAGTCCTAGTGTTATTCTGCCCTCGATAAAATAAAGATTGCCTTGTAGACTATGTAATAAAGTTAAGAGATGTGTTACAATCCAAATCATGAGTGCGTTATGTACCACCACTACAAGGACGCTTTTTGTTAAGCCTGTCTGGTTTCCATCAGTGACGAGACAAATTTGTAGCGGTGAGACTGAACACCCTATTACGCTGGTCCTCGGGTAATTCCTATATTCTATCTCAGAAAGCCCAGATACTGGGTGATATCTATTATGCCTCATCTGCACCTGAACTGTATAGGGGCTTCCTTGTTATGAGTCCTAATAGTGAATATTAGGGCTCTAGCTCTAGCGATTCAGTGGATGTCTATACGGATGGCTCTAGACTTGGGGTTTTTCTTGGCCTCCCGGTTTACAGCAGTGTATTTCAGGCCGAAGTGATGGCAATTTTTAATGCTGCAGAGTGGATCCGCAGTAATAGGGCTTCTACCGATGATATATATGTTCTGATAGCCGGGCGGCGATCAGATCTCTTTCGGGTGTGACCTTTAACCTTAAGCTGGTCAGGAACTGCCGTGATTCCCTTAGGACACTATTAAAGCACTTTTGTGTACACCTAATCTGTGTTCCTGTCACAGGAACATCCCGGGTATCTGGGCTGCTGATGAGCTCACTATGACGGGTACACATCATCCGGATATGTATCCGCACGTGATGGTGGATTCACCTCTTACAGGCAGGCGATTAGGCGAGGGGTGGCTTTTGTTTTGCTGTCCAATTCACCTGGCCCACGGTGGATAATAAGCGTTCCACTCAACTGTTCGAACTTAAATGTCGGGCTGGTTTACGAGCTCATTTAGAAAAGTGCTTCTTTGCAGTGCCTCTGTTTACCAGGATTCTCGTAACAAGAACAGAGACAGCGCGTTATGTGATATCACAACGGGTTGCTATATCTGCTCCAGTGTGCCTTGCTTTACTGAGGCTGCCACTCCCTCCTAACTACCTGCCTACCTATGTGGACATAAGTAATTCTGTATAGAATTACAAAACGGAACTGCGAACTAGATTATTCCCATGCACATTACTTGTCCGGACATTGGTATTTCTAACAATAACTGCACCACTGCGAAACAGCTATCTTTTGAGTGCAATAAGTTGACCGAGGAATGCCATGCATTAGAGCAGGGTGTGACCGCAGACCAGCACATGAAAATTTGATTATAATAACCATTCCCAATACAGGTTTATGCAGACTAGGAATATTCAGAATGTAACGCAGGGCGCTGGTGCAATAATACACGTAACAACGACAGGCAGGATTTGCAAGGAACGAGAATCGCACAAAGACAATAAATCAGTAAGTAACGTGACGTTTGACTGCTCTAGTAGGCCTCTTGCCGTAATACTTAAACGGTAGTTCTGAGAAGATAGTAGTGGGTGTAGGTCCATTCTGACTAAGGCTTTTAGCCGATTTACAGTTCGTTGAAAAAATAAAATTCTAGACACTAAGTTATTGCACACGAAGTTAATAATATTGATTAGTCTGTCCATTCTACGCAGGGTGGTCGGAGAACCACCTTTGGTTCTGGTTGTTACGCTTTTGGATTTTTGTTTCGGTTGGCCTAATTGGGCTTTAGTTCGGAGTGGGTTTGATCTGATATCGATGGAATAAAGATGAATGACTATATCGGTGTTGGTGTTCATGGAACTAGCGGATACTTGTCAATCACACTGGGAAGATCGCAGGGCGTCTTCCAGGCTGAAATCACAGCCATCGCTATATGTGCGTAGATCAATTTCAACAGTGAGCTCAAAGGTAAGACCATTTACATATTTTTTGACAGCCAAGCTATCTTAAAGACACTCGGTTCGAATTTTATAATATCTAGACTGGTCAAATATTGGTATGATAAGTTGCAAAGGCTCTCGCTTAGAAATAAGGTTCAGTTGTTTTGGGCACCTGGACACTGTAGTATAGATGATGATGAAACAACGGATGCATTAAGTAGAAAAAGTTTCATGACACCCTATATCGGTCCGGATTATTGTGGCGCAGCATCGTCTTAAATCTAATCAAGGATGGGGATATTGCCTAATGCTTGAACACTAGAATGCTCAATGTGGATTTCGCCACTCTAGGCCGGATATCAGTGCGCAGCTTGGGTGTCGCCCTAAGATTCTGAAGTATGACAGGCTGGACTTGAAATTCCCAACGCTGTTTCTTACGGGTCACATCTGAAGAGGATGGCATTCACAAATGTGAATGTTTGTAGACTGCGCTCAGAAGCATCAGAGATAGTGGAACACATATGGTGTGAATGTGGTGTTCTTGATAGATTTAGGTGGAAATGTTTAGGTGGACATAAGATCTCACTGGGTGGTATATTCACCTGCTGGTGTTCATTAGGAAGGCAGCAGATCAATAGTGCCTGGTCAGAATAATAATAATGATAATCGGTAGTTTCGATAGTATAATAGTGGGTGGAGGTCCCACTCTGACTGAAGTTTTCAACAGATTTACATTTCGTTAAACACAAGAATATTCAAAACAGTCACAAAGTTAATTACATCGATTATGTTTAAAGTAAAAAGACTTTTTTAACAAATTGCTGTTCTAAAGAGACAATGTAAGGGGTGTACACGTATCTACTTACTATGGCATAAATACACAAAATTTAAGTACAAGCAGTTACTCATCCAGCATAATCAACAGCTGTAGCTCTTTGATCTGATTTTCAATATGGATCAAACGAAGAAGTTTTAATTGAAACAGAGTGTTAGTTAAATAAGAGAACTAAATGATCGATCTTAATGGAAATTACGATTTTTTGCTTATATTCAGCGAATATATTTTTAATTTTTGCTATTAAACTCGTAAAAATATTAAAGACATTAGACATGAAGGCATGTTTATATTTATAAATGGCAACATACTTCAGAGCTATAAAAGTTCTTCTTAATATTGTTAATTCACTATGATAAGTTACATATCCAGGCCAAGCATAAGTAGAGGGAGTAGCAACAGGATTAACAACAACAAAAACAAAAATAAATAAAAAGAAATCCACACAGACGCCTAGATATGTGTAGTAGACTAGACAGTCTTTAACTACTAATGTAAGATTAACGTGTCAAGGATCAGTCAAATGTAAGATATTTAACGGTCAACACCTTGTTTTTAGCTGATTTCATAAAAATAAATGTTCATGTGTGCAAAAGCATGCAACAGACGTGCAACATTTGTTTGTGTATCTATACTTTTATTTTTCTTAATGAACACAACCACACAAGAGCTGCTACGAAAATTATGGAGAAGCGAAAAAAGAAAACAAAAATAAAATTCAATTTAATGTGTTTAATCAACAATGGATACACGCACATTATCTATCAACTTCACTAGCAGAATCATCATCATCATTATTATGAACAACGTTGGTGGCATTAACATTATTACAATGATGTTGACACTCATGTCTGCGCTGCTGTTGCTATAGCCTGTCAATGACTGACGCTGATGACCACCAGCGGGTGTCTGTGCTTGTGTCATGTTTAACAAACATGTACTTGTGGCACAAGTACACTAGTCAACATTATTAAATGGACATTTTATATATACAAAAAAAAGGAAAATAAATTAATTAACCCTATTACGCCTCCTACACCAACACTACTTAAACACTGCACTAACACTCTTGCCACACGCTGAGCAACCACATAATTTCATAGAGCAAATATTGTTGAACCAAAAAGGCGTAACACATTAAATACAAACAACAAACACTTTGCTGAAAAGAAACGAAAAAGAAAAGAAGAAAAATAAACAAACATGTGTCTGTTTGCTGTTGAAGGGTTAAAAAATGTGTGTTTTTTTAATTTTTTTAACAATCAAATTAATGCCCATCAATTCCATCAATAAATAATTGGACACTAGATAAGAGAGTCCTTCATATATATATTTTTTCATGGCAAACCTAAATGAATTGGCCATTGAAATAGAATTTAGCCATATCATAGAGCACTACACAGTGCATTTATTTGTCAAATAAATTTCAAATGTTTGTTCAAGTCACTCAAAATTGTAAAAAACTTTTGGGGAAAAGAGCACTTTTACGCCTTTGATAAAAGTGATATTTAACACCTTAAGACATGCAATGTTAATCAGTGATCCACATCTAAAAACTATAATTTTCTATTAATTAGCCATTGAAATTCTTAGAATAGCAAAATAAAGGCGAGTTTGATTGCTTTTGACCATTTATTTGCACTTTAAGCAGTTTAATTTCATAATACAAAGTAATTTACGTCTGACACGCCAAGAAAAATCATGATTCATATGAAAATGAAAAAAGGGAAGAAATTTTTTGAAAATAAAAGCATAATAACCGGGATATACACACTACAAAATTAAAAAAAATCCCTTAAATATCCCGTATATGTGTGTTGTTTGATAATTCTTGATCTTTTTTTTGCATAAGACAGTTTTATTTCTATCCACAAAGTCCAGCGGTTTTTTTTATCATTCCTTCCAATTATTAAAATTTTAATGTCGACATAGGTTTGTTTAACTCAAATTCGGTCATTTTTCCAGACATACAACTATATGCGCCCCAAATAAGGCCTCATAGCCCATCATCTGTATATAGTGTTTTAAAGAAGCACTTTCATATTTTAGAGAAATAGCCACTTATCCTCCCAAGAATTTTCAGATTTTTCAGAAAGGCGGTTTTTTACAGTTATATTTTTTCAAATCCGGTGACTTTTCAGACATACCACTATGGGGCTTCTAAACTGAGCCCCTTGGACCACCATTTGTATATAGTGGTATAGGGGAGCAATTCCATACTTTAAAGGAATAACCACTCATTCTTCCAATAATTTTCAGATTTTTCAAATAGTCGGTCTTTTTAATTCCATTTTCTCAAATCCGGTGATTTTTCCAGACATATCACTATAAGGTCTCTCAACAAGAACTTTTGGACCACCATTTGTATATAATACTATATGGGAGCAGCTTCATATTTTCCCGAAATGTCCACTTATTCTATGAAGATATTTTCATTTAATATATAGTCACTGTTAACCTCTTAACAGTACTCTGTTAATGCAAAATTTGAGCATGTTAAAAAATACGGTTGTTGTCTTCGCTTTTCAAATTTGAATTACTTCATACACATGGACTAAGCGAATTGAGGTGGAATGATAATGATGAACTAAACCCAACAAATGGTGATACTGTACTGTACAGTCGAAGAGTAAATGGCGGCGAAGGTAAAGGAAAATAAAGAACTCCCTTCAAACATGGCTCGTGGCTCGCTTTATGAGTAGAGTAGGACCATAGAACAGTGCTATGCCCCAATGGAGGAAGAAACTAAGAAAGATGAAATCTACGCACAATTAAAATCAGCGCTCAGTGAGATTAGAAGGGGTGATATCATCATATTCATGGGTGATTTCAAGGCGAGCAACATCCACACCACCTTGGAAACGCAAGATACGCAAGATTATGGAGCAAAGAACAACAAAGGTGACAAGAAAAATAAGCGTTTTGTAGAGCGTGAGATTGTTTTGTTGAAAATGCTCTGCTTATCAATTGTCTACTGGGCCAAAAGTGGCATCTTTTGGCAAGTGTGACTCTTCGTTTGATCTGTAGGCTGACACCAAGATAGACAAAGTCCTTCACTGCTTCAAACAACAGAGACGCTCTGTTTTCATTCACCACGAGACCAACTTTAGACGTTTCTCTCTCTAGACTGTCTAGACTGGAGTACACAAGAGATATAG
This sequence comes from Wohlfahrtia magnifica, assembly GCA_023159175.1. NCBI lineage: Eukaryota > Metazoa > Arthropoda > Insecta > Diptera > Sarcophagidae > Wohlfahrtia > Wohlfahrtia magnifica. The sequence goes on along the minus strand of JAKWBJ010000483.1, from coordinate 11,692,558 downwards.
GCTTATGCCATGTGTTCAATCAGTTCTGCTGTATGTTAGTGAAACCTGGCTTGTATCGATAAACATCAAGCAGAAGCCCAAGAATCATATGTGGATATTCTGGCCTAACATCGTAAGTAACATAGAATTGTGAAACACGGCGAATGAGGAACCCTTAATGAAGCTGATAAGAAAAAAAATGGAATCCTAAGTCCACAGAAATCGTGGTCGACCGGAAGCACGTAGAGATACACAATTTTCCGGGAAATTAGACAAAAAAATCTAATATTTGAAGAAATAAAAATAACAGCATTGAACCGTGTAAGAAGAAGATGCTTTGTGGCAGCCATGTGCTTCCAAGTGGACTAACGGAAAGAGAAAAAGTAAATAAATTGTGGTAATTAACGGCCGTATTCATAGAATTTTTCAAACACCTGCTGCTATGTTTGCTAAGCTTGGATAACAAACTTTCAAATTGTCTTATGAATACGGCTGTAGTTGCCTATAAACTTATTTAGCTTAAACTTAAATTTAAAAAATAAACGCTACTAAAATTGAAAAAACTAAACTCTGTAGAATTTAAGCAATAACTCAAACTCCGACTATAATTTAGCAGAAAAAAAGCTTAAATTTTGTTTCATAATTTTATTTTTTATCATAAATAATAAATCGCCCCTAAAGCAAACATAAGTATTTAAGAGTTAAAATGTTTAGTTTTTAAAACTGCAAAATATTAAATAATCTACTTAATTGTATTTACAAAAAAATAAAAAATAAACAACAAAAAATTAAAATAACTCGCATATAATATTCAAAATAAATAAAAGGATTTAACGAGTGTTGGAGTATTTAAGTATTTCGTTGAGTATTTGTCTAAATCATGACCGCAGATTATCTAAATACCATTAAAGGCAATATTATTTAAGCCGCAAAAATCTATAGAAAACACGAAAGCAAATACAACAAATATAAACCAATATAATAATAAAAAAAATAAATTCAACAAATAAAACTCATATGTGAACTAATAAATTTGCTGAAATAGTGTAACAAATATATTAACAAAAAAGAAACAACAAATCTTTCTAAAAATTTCAAATGTTAACTTTTTTGGGGGGCACTTCACTAAAAATAAATTATTATGTCAACTAAAATAATAAAAAATGGAATATGAAAATAGATCAAAATGTTACGAAAATTATATATTTTTCATATATACAACCAAGATAAATAAACCAAAAATATAAATTAAAAACAAAACAAATATCGGGTCCGCCATCTATCGTTTTTTTTTTCAACTAGTGCTTATTTCGTGAATGGTAACACTTAGCTCATGTCTCATTTGACAGATAATTAGTTTTATCCTTCCGCTTAACGAATATGGTTGTGTATATGCTTGAACCACGCTGGGAAATATTGCGACATTACTTTGAAAATTATGGTAATGTTGCAGAATGCTTGCGATGTGTTCAGACGAAGCTCATTTTGATCTTGGCGGGTATGTAAACAAGCAAAATTGTCGCATTTGGGGCACAGAAAACCCCCAAGCATACATTGAAAAGTCGATACACCCAATACGAGTCACTGTTTGCTGCGGATTTTGGTCCAGAAGCATAATTGGGCCATTTTTCTTCGAAAATGAGCAAGGAGTGACCGTTACAGTCAATGGCGATCGTTATCGGGCCATGTTGAACGAATTTTTGTTCACAAAAATTGAAGAGGAAGATATTAGTAACATCTGGTTTCAACACGACGGCGCTACATGCCACACAGCCGAAGCTACACTCGATGTTTTGCGCCCTGTTTTTGAAGATCGCATTATCAGTGGTTATTGTTTGACCACCTCGGAGCTGCGATTTGACACCGTTGGTCTATTATTTGTGGGGTGCTTTCAAAGATAACTGTTACGCCAACAAGTCAGAGACAATTGACGCTTTAAAGGACAATATTCGTGAAGCCATTGGTGAAATACAGCTGCACACAATCGATAACGTGCTTAAAAATTGGACCGATCGCTTGACCGATCGATGTTATAGCAGTAATATTTAATATTTTGATGGGGAAGTACTTAAGCAGATAGAAAAGTACCAGTGTATTGTTATCATTATCACTACTATCGTCATAGCGATCAGATAATACTGCAGGACACTGTGAGCCATGAGCTTTATTGTGCCCCTTCTGGTTTGTAGTTCGTTGAGCGCACGCATAACAACACAAACAACGCAGGTTCAAGCCCCAGCATAGGGCATGACGAAGAAAAATTTTATTGTGGTTTTCCTCCCGACAACTCCATCTAAAAAAGCTCCCTGACCTCCGCATTCCACTGGCGATGATGACAAACATCAGACGATAATTATGGAAAGGCGCCATCTACTGGAAAAAATTACAATGCTAAAGTAAAAATCAACACCAATTAGCAAAGATCTTCACCCCTACACAAAAATTATATGGAGGAAGCTTCAGTGGATTAATCATCTACGCCTGTGTATGCTGTTTGAAAAGCGATATGCCACCTGGAGTATGACACGCTATGTTTACCTAAACATTTTCATCTGAACCTATAAAGAACCCCATATTCACACAATATGTGTTCCGATTTTTTGATGCCTGTGAGCACAGCCTAAAAACATCCATATCTGCGACCACCATGCTCTTTAGTTGCGGTCTTAGTCTACAGTGGACCTTAAGAAACTCCACTAGGCCTGCCATAATTGAATATCTCATAGCGACGCCCAAATTGTAAGCTGATGCCGCCCTAGAGTGGCGAAGTCCAGTATTCAATTTAGCAATTTTCCAATCCTGCACAGCAAGGTCCCCGACCGATATATGGCTTCACGGAAACCTTTTTAGGCAATGCATATTCTGTTTCATTACTGTCTATCCCATAATGTCTAAAACAACTAGACCTTAATTCGTAGCATTATTTGACCATTCAAGATGTCATTCGGTTCGAATCAAGTACCCTTAAGGCAGCTTGGCTCTCAGTGTATCGTTATTACTCAAGTATTTTACAGATAAGGTGTGGTGATGTACACAGCAAGGAATGGAATCGGAGCTCTTTTTTTACACAAACCCTCTTGGGAGCATATGGCTTCTACAAGCCATTTGTATTCCGCTTCACATTCTTCGTAATTGTGTTTGTCTGCCAGATAAGCAAGTGTCCAGTATAGTATAGATGCTGTCATCTCTTGATGCCTAGAAAAACGCTTTCATATATTTGATGCAGTAATTGTTTTGCTGCTGCTGCTCATTACAGACTCCTACCTTTTTCTTTATTCCACAAGAGCTTGCGTTGCCTTACCCATCCAATGATATCTTTGATGTTACTTTTCCCTCCGAAAGGAGGTTCAAAAGGCTTTTGGATGGATCATCTAGAGGTTAGTTATTTAAAACTACAGTTGCGATAAAAATTTTTGTTGTCCTCGCTGAGATTTGATCAAGGGCTGCTTGTGTTATATGTAAGCACTACTACACTAAATTCATAGGAACTTCAGAGGAAATTTAAAGCTTTAGCAAGGATCTTCACCACTACACACAATAAGTTGGAGGAGAGCTTGGCTTAAAAATCAAATTGATTACTGAAATTTAAGCAAAGTATTGGATGCTTTGTGGAATTCCACTATGCTCCCTAGAGGAGTGACAGAAACGTAAAATGAAATTATCCAAAATATCATGTTCGCAGAATGGTAGCGTAACTCAACAGTCTAGAACTTCAAGAGGAAATTGTAAGCTTTCTTAATGCAGTATAAAATGCCCTTTTTTAGAAGTCAGCTGAAAGCCTCAACAACGTGGTAAAGAGTGTCGGATCGGTGAAAAAAGAAACGTGATTCCCTATATACCATAATAGCCTGATTACAAATAAAAATTCGTTAATCATTGAAAAATGATTTCATGGGCTGAAAGGTCCCGGGCCTAACACATAGATGGCACCAGTTCTATTGCATTCACCTTTTTTCAGAAAGTGCTAACCCTCAAAAGACAGCATGCAATTGCATGATATTCTATTATTTAGTACGTGAGTTGTTTTGCTAAAAGTGGTGCTACTTTTGATATTTTCGGAACAATGGATCAAACATAATTTCGTGTTTTAATTCTTCACTGCTTCTTGATGGGAAAAGATACTGTTCAAGCAAATCAATGCCTTGAAAGGGGTCATTCAGAAACAACAACAAAGTGTTGGTTTGCTGACTTCAAACGTGGTCGTAGAGATACCTACGATGCAGAGCGATATGGACCTCCGAAATGAACTCCGAATGATCGAAAAGTGAAGTTGCGTGAGTTAGCTAACATTGTAAAGATATCAAAAGGATGTGTTATCTTTATATTCTATGAGCATTTGGCTGTGGTATTAAAATGTTGGAGCATGGAGATTACGTTGAACAAAAAACAAATTTTGAATAATTTTTTCTTTGTTAGGCCCGGGACTTTTCGCCCTATGTGTTATGCGAGGTTAAAATAATTTCCTGTGCAAAGAATTCAATGTAAAAGCATTTTCGGCATTTTGTAGTGAAAAGTGTAGTCAGTACAGTATTTTTTTTTTTTTTTTTTTTTTTTTAGCTAACATCCATTAGCTGGCCACTTAACTGCCTCCATTGGAGATGGTAAAGTGACTAGTTATGAAATACCAGAATATTTTTCTGATTACCTTTTTCTTAACGAAAAATGAAGTACTTTTATTCCATACCAATTTAAAGTTAAAATAATGATGCTGCTTAGGATTCCGTCCCTAAAGAGCAAATTTAAATTCATTGCAAGTAGTTAAAGATATATTTTCCATTGCCTGTAACTTGGCGTTGGTGTAAACGTTGTCAGCGGCGTTAATGGTTTATATTTTCACTCTATATAAAGGTAATTGAGTTTGAGATACAAACATAACTGTCAAAAAAATAAATAAATAAATAAATATCTATCTGTACATATCATTATTATAACCACAAAATGCGTTGCAAGTGGCACATGTTGTTTAGTGGTTAATAACAATGTTTAATCTAAAACTAAATCATATATTTAAAACGAAACAAAAAAGGATGTTTAAACAAAAGTTTTTTTTTCGTTGCTAAAACTATGCATATAACTAAATTTAAACAGGGTGGCTACAATGAGGAATAGACAAAGACAGGCAGCTTGAACTAAACAGCAATAGATCTAAAAGTTAAAAGATATTTTATAATAATACACTCTTAGTAATAGTAAAATAAGTTACTTCATGATGTTTAGGGTAATGGCAAAAAGAGTTAAAAATTTCCTAGACAGTCAGCATTTGTTAGGCACCACACTGTATTGACATATTTCGCTGGTATTTCATGTATTTATAAGCACATGCAAGGTTATACTTTTTTGTTTTTGGTAAATTAATATGCATGTGAGTGTTGTATGTGAGTACAGCATTGTGGTATTTACCATTACATATGTAGATAATGATGCCTACAATGCACAACCAATAATACAAAAAATAAAAACAAGAAAAATATTTGAAAACCAAATAAAACCTTTTGCCAAAGGCCGTTTGACCGCTGAACAGTGGGTCAGAATAATAGAAATTTGCTGATTAAAATTTAATTTAAACACAATAAATGCCCCAACTCACTTCTCGTTAAAATGATTGTGTCACAAGCATTTTGTGCGCCTGTTATCAGTGTGACTGTTATCAGTGTGTGCTTTTATCAAACACCAATTTATAAACCACATCTAAGCTTGTGTATCTCTAATTTATATTGTATATACGAGAGCATGAGGAGTAAACGAGTTGAGTATTATTTTATAATCCTTTTGATAATGGTGTTTATAAATGTTTAAAATATTTTTTTTTTATCCTTTTGTGTCTGTCGTATTGGTTTTAAATGCTTAGATGGCTGGTTATTTTTCGGTGTGTTTTAACTCACATTTTATGAACAATTTTAAATAATCCCATAGTAGTTTTTTTTGTAGTCATGTAATACCAGCAGTGTAAATACACATGTGTTTTAATTTTTTTATTAAAAAATATTATATATATAACAAGCTTTTTTCTGTTAAAAAAAAAATCATAAAATTTTTGTGGTCAAATTTTTTCCAATTTTTTTTTTTAAGAGTGATAGTATTTTTCAAATAAAACATAATAAATTCATTAAAAAAATACATAGTTTTTATTAAGTAAAATTGCTTTGAGGCTTTAATCATTTAGGACCAAAATACAATCAACCAAAATTCAATATTTGTTTATAAAAACAAGAAATTAAAAGCGTAACTAAAAAATTTGTTAATGGTTTTGCCCGACTATTCGATACTTTAAACCACTTAACTGTACTCACTCTGGAAAAAGTAAAACTTTAACCATGTGGCCCACAATTTCAGTAGAAAATTTGTTCGAACGAAAGGCAGTCACTCACTTTATTTCGTAATACGGCAATATCTTACGATTTATCGTACGCTTGGCTTCAAACGTTTTTTTTCTTTCTCCGTCGCTCCTCTAGAGAGAATACTGGCTTTCCACAAAGCATTCATTGCTTTGCATCAGTTAAGTAGATGATTAATCCACTGTAGCTTCCTCTATATGATTTTGCGTAGTGGTGAAGATCCTTGCTAATTGGTGTTGATCTTTACTTTAGCATTGTAATTTTTTCCCAGTAGGTGGTGTATTTTCCTAATCATTTGTCTGATGTTTTTCATCATCGTCAGAGGTATGGGGGTAGGTCAGGGAGCTTCTTCTTTATTTTTTTAGATGGAGTTGGAGGGAAGTTAAAGCCTCCTTATTAAACATTCGAAACCACTATTAAACTTTTATTCGTCATGTCCTCTGCTGTCACTCGAAACTGGGTCGCCACACCACCTCCCAAACGTAATCCAAATAAATAACTGACTTGCTATATCTTTATTTCACAAATAAATCGCCAATATTAAAAAGATGCTTAAATGTGGAAATTGTACAATGTAATTGTGGTACCACTGAAACTTGACAGTAACAAATGGAAGCGAAAATAAAGTGTAAAAAAACTTGAATTTCGTTATTTTTTTTACAAAATTGTGATATTTTTTCATTTGTTTTAGTTAGTAATGCGTATTTGTTTTTTAAATCGCGTATAAAATACTATTTTTATTTATTTATTTTATAAAAAAATAGTTTTTGAAAACGTGTACGAATATTTATTTTTCACACTGTAAGTAAATTAATAAACAATTCTACAAAAAAAAAAAATTAAATTTATTCAAATAATTTCTTTTTTATGTGTTGGTGGCTACAAATTGAAGCCTTTACAGTGATCAAATACGTAGTAACGAAGCCATTTACAAGAAAAATAATTCCAGAGTTCTCCAGTGTGCATTTCATAATACAAACGACAATAAAAATCCAGTGAGTGATTTTGACATTTGTGTTTATACAAACAAAAGAAAACGTTATAATGGACCGCAATTTTCTATTGATATGCTTACGTTATCTTTCGCATTAAATTTTTTTTGGCTAAAAAGTGTTAGTGTGCTACAGATCAGCTGTTTGCCGTTCGAAACGATAACGTTTGACATTGTGGGCCATGCTGTAAAATTTTAAAAATATTAAAAAACTTTAAATTGGTTCGGTCTATTCCCGATGGAATGCAACACATATTTTAATTAATTGCTTAAATATCAATAGATGACAGAAGTTGATATTGCCTTACGGGTGTCCATGTATTTTTGAGTCCTAACAGACAATATCATGTAAAATTATTAGTGCTTTATTTAGTCGACTCATAACAGACAATGACGACATATTTCAATATCAAGTCCAGTTCTAACAGACAATGTCGCTCAATTTTAGTATTAAGTCGACTTATAACAGACAATGTCGCTAAATTTCAGCTTTCTTTCGTTTCTTTCGTTTGGTGATATTACAATGAAATAGTCGTACAGAATTTCATTTTTAGGGTCAAAGTCACGAGGATTCATCACTGAGATTTTTCCTTTGCGATAATTTCACACAAATTTCGATTCAAGACTGAGTCTGTAACGAATATTTATCGATGGTAATATCATAGTGACAATGTCGCTCAAACACAACGGATATGTTCTCAAGATTATACAAAGTTCTCGAAAGTGTGGCAATTTCAATATTATTCTACAAGTAAGACGTTATTTTTCACGATTATTCTTAATAATATTTAGAATTAAATTATTTTTTTTGCCAATCATTAATATGCCAAGTTTGTAAGTTTCGGAATTTGTATCGGAAAAAATTAACTTTTGATAACTTTTTTATAGCTGGGGAATTTGACATATTGGAGCTACTTTATCCTTAAAAGTCTGATAAAAAAACCTGTAAATTCTGACTGTAAATTTGGTTCTGACGCCACACACATTGGAAGTATCATGACCTTGTGTTTAGAGATTGTGTTTGGCCCTACAGGGACTACACGTATTCATTGTAGCTTAAACCAAAGTGACAACCAGAGGATATTTTATTGGTATAAAGTTGCACTGTAACCAATAATATTAATGATGCTGCAGAGATTTAGATTGTTCTGCATACTTAAGCAACAAGGAATGGATCTGATTTATAACTCAGAATTTTAGTAAATGTTTTACATAAAGATTACTTGTTAGAAACTCCCTATAATAAGTGAGTACGCAAATCACATTATTCATCTATAGCTGCTATTGATTGAAAGTAATCGAACCAGTTCCGGATTACTTCACAGTAGAGTTGGACAGAAAGTTTAATACTATTGACTACGAAGCCATTCTGTAGCTTTAGCCTTAACGGTTCTAAAGATTTACAAAAATTAATAAGATATGGGAGGTATCATGCCCATTTATACTATTCCGCCCACTTTTTGACTGATGACTTGTATTGATTATGAAGTCAACCAGGCCAAATTCTGAGACTTAAGCTTTAACCGTTCTCAAGATTGATAGATATCAATATTTAGATTGTATGGAAGGTACCACGCCCACTTATTTAATTCCGCCCACTTATCGACTGATGATTTACATTGACTATAAAGCCATTCAGACCAAATTCAGAAGCTTTTGATTAAACTGTTCTGAAGATATACAGAAATGAATATTTAATTTGTATGGCAGATACCACGCCCACTTAACCAATTCCGCCCACTTATTGTTTGATGATTTGTATGGACTATGAAGCTCTTTGGACTAAATTTAGGAACTTTCGCTGTCACCGTTTTAAGATGTAGACATATAAATATTATTTTGTATTGGCGTGGCACCGCCCAGTGGGAGTTCTTAAAATTTATATAGCCTATAAGTCCTTCCAGATATACAGAGCGATACTGCAAAAATTTCAAGACAATCGCTTTAGCCGTTTAGCTGTTAATAGACTTGCACGTTTATTTGCAAATACCATATAAGAAAAGCATTACGTTAAGCCTAACCACTTCAATAATCTAATATATAAGTGTAGGGCATAAAAACAAATGCATACATATGTATGCATGTATATATGTTATATAATAAATGATTTTTATTTTATTTTTATAAGCATTTATTCCTTATTGTTTGTATACACTGACTGGCCACAAACTGGCTTAGCTGCAGGTGTAAGAGCATTATTGAAAAAAATGTTTAACTCAAGAGGAATTCTTTTTTTATAATAATTTTTAGCAATTATTTTATTCATTGGCAATTCATAAGAGTATTTAAAATACAAAAAACAAATATATCTCTTTTGATATACGTATGTACATGCCATTGTTTTAATTACATAAAGTGTTTTTGTAACTTAAATTAGTAATTAAATAATAAAATAAAATAATATCGAGTATTATCTTTATCAATTATATATGACAGTTTTTATTGTCTCTGGTGTATTAACGGTAATAACATCACCCCAAAGGCCAATTAAACTATGCAAGAAACTTAAAGAGCAAACCTTTATGTATGTATGTGCACAAAATCTTTTTTAAAGTTAAACTAAAAAAAATTAGTTTTTGGATATATGTCATAGCTAATGCTGCAATGGCTTATGCCGTGACACGTTATTTAAAAGCTACAAGTAGATTATTTAAAAAAAAAAAATTTACACTTAACAATCTTCTCTGGGGTGCATATTGGCTTTGCAACAAAATACCCTTTACTTTGTCTCAGTTTCAATAGACAAGTTGATTTTCAAGCTAAGGAGGTGATTTATCTACTATCTATCGCTTCCATACGAATACGTATAGTGGTGAAGATCCTTGTTATGTATGGTAGTGGTGATGAACCTTACTTAGTATTGTAATTTTTATTAAATCCAAACTCGGCTATAATATACTTTTTGTATCAACTCCATATATAAGCATAAGCCAAAGTACATTATATCTTTCGTAGTGTAGTGTATAATTGAATTGCACATACCATAATCACTCTCTTAACTGTACTTATGCTAACCAAACAACTAACAAATACGAACACATATGCACACACCCAACGACATAATTCCACATCCGTTTCCTAGCTTTGATTTCTTAATGCTTTTCCGCATACTCTACTGCTTACAACCATGCAAATACAGCCATATACTGCTTTGAGTATTTATGGTTTACTCGTATGAGAGTTTAACAAGCGCTCATTAGAAAAAATGAATAGAAATAAACCAAAAAATAAAACAGAAAAATAAGAACAAAAAACAAAAACAATCAAAAACTTTGTTAATAATAAGTTTTTCTAGTAAATTATTTTGAAAAGTATAAGTATGCAAATAAACGAACATGTATGTATGTATGTAATTAGTTTAAAATTGCAAAAAATAAAGCATTAAGCAAAACTCATAAGCTAGAATACATTTTATTTAAAAAGAAATATTTTTTTTTTTTGTAATTTTACAAAATAACTCTTTAAACAGCTTAAGTATTAATCCAAAAAAATGGAATTTTAATAAAAGACGTACAAATCAAAAATGACACATTTCCTGACAATTTTCTTATTGACAGCAGCAGTATAAACCACAAACGCTTGATTGCTCAAAAGAGAAATATTTAATAAAATAGATTGATATTGATACGAAAATGTAAAAGTTAGTTAACGGTGTAGGCGTTACAAACGAATGGGCGGAGGACACCTTGCGTAAGTACTTAAATATGAATATGCATCTATTCGCAGGGCCTCGGTAGCGAACGTCATAGTGAATCATCGTGACAAACAATGAATATCTTATATCATCGACGACTTATGATGAACTTTCTTTTATGTCATAAATGATTTTTTCACACAATTGTCCAAATTTTCATAGATGACAGAGAAAGTTGAGTTTGTCTTGCAGTCGTCCGATTAATTAGTGAGTCCCAAGAGACAATACCATCGATAATCATTAGAATTTTTTTCATAAACAAGAAGGTGTAGCAGAGAAAATCTAGCATCGTTCAGCATGTAGTCGACTCATAGCAGACAATGTCACTATATTTTAGTGTGCAGTCGACTCATAGTCGACAACGTCACTAAATTTCAGCTTTCTTTAGTATGATGACAATACAATGAAGTTGGATTAATCAATGAAGTTATTCATTCATAACATGATGATTCATTCATGAAAATATAGTCGTCCAAATACACCACCAGGATAGGTAAAGCCATTACTCATACATATGCGTAAGTATCAATTATTCAGACAGCTTTTTGACTTATATGGAACTTGACATATGTATTTAAAGGAGCTTATTTAGGTAGGTAGGTAGGTAGGTAAGAAAGGCTGTATCGAAGTTTCCCACGTAGAGACCACAGACGCCAGGGAAAAAAATGGACAAAAGAAGAAGAAAGAAGAGAAAGGGAATGGAAAGAGGGAAGCAGAGAAGGAAGGAAGTGAGGTGTAAAAAAGAGTATGCAAAAGAGAAGAAGTACAAAGTTTTAAAAACAAACGCCCAAACAGACATCGGGCATAGCCTAGTAAGCCAGCCTAAGTCAGATAAATAGCCCTACAAATCATGTATTCTAGGTGACGCCACCTTGTCCAGACCATTGAAAAAGCGCTGGCCCATGAAGAGCCTGGCAATGGTAGAGAAAACGTTCTACAATCTCTGGCTCCCCTGTATTGCCATAAACTCGGCAGAAATTTAAGGTGCCTACTTCCCAAATCCCTGTCCTTTCCTAATCAAAACATCTATCAGAATCCTAAGAGTTTCCTTTCTCAGATTGAGGACCCATTCCATCCTAGAGCAGTCAAGCTTAAGCCAAAGCAGCTTTGAGAACCTGCAGTGTCTTCTGTTCCACTGTAACTCCTTTATTCCACGACGGGTACAGCTATGTATTAAGTTCACAAAGAAATCAAGCGGTGTTCTTAAGAAACATCCGTCAATTCAGTGACATTAGCCGTGCCCACTCTTGCCAGTTCATCTGCGGTCTCATTTCATAGCTTGACGCTGCACATATCTAGGAGCGACTTGAGGGTACTTCTGCACAGCGCAACCAGCCTTGAACTGACATGGCATCCAGTCAGCACCTTGATAGGCGCCTGACTGTCTATATAAAAAACTCCACTATATCCTTCTGCAGCCAAATCGCTCAACTGACTTGAGAAAAGCAAGAACCTTAGCCTGGATGGAGCACATTTAACTCCAATGTCAAATCTACACTACTACATGGTGTGAAACTTAAAATGCGACAATACGGAACATTTAAGCCATACGGATCTTTGTCAACAAATGGTTGCGTAAAAGTCTATGCATATTCTAGCCAACAATAATCTTAAACTTTAAATAACATTAAAAAAGCTAAGCGTTTAAATACGGCTATGGCCTACCTATATCGATCAAATCAACAGAAGATTACTACATACTACCAAATAATAATGTTTGAAGTACTTGCGTATTACAGTAAAACCGAGAAATCATGAAGAAAAGAAAAGCAAAACAGTCTAGAGGTCAACAGCAAGAAAATGCCGTTGGACGCATATGATTGTTGTAAAAGTTCATTTTTTTTATTGCCTAAGTTTTAGATTAGAAAGAGAATATAGTCTCATACATGGCACGGTCTGAGCAAGTTTGAAAATATGTGAAAGCATTGTCTGCTACTGTGCTTCAGAAATTCAGGAAAATTTATCGAATCCATACAAATTAAAAAACAATTCAAAGTAAACATCCAGCGACCAAGTACCTAAAAGGCTAGAACTTATCCTACGATGAAATACATAATGGTTCTACTACAGAACAAATTTTTTTATGTGCTGGCGACTGTAGGCGGTGTTAAGTGGGCTAAAGCCACTCACTACTGTTAAGGAGAGTCTTACGAATATTGTTACACCTCAGTGGGAAAAATCATTAGGAGAGAAACAGACAAGCTTCCCATAGTAGAAATGGCTTTGTTATGGGCAAATAATATGCAGGCATCCAAATAACGTTGCTAGCTAGGCTATAGCATGAAAGCCATAAGTTAGTCGGCGTATGAGAAAGCCAGCACACACATGGAAGCTCTAGATCATTATGGAATTATCTAAATTCGGATAACAGTGGAACGATGTGAATCATCACGCGAAATATTGGAAAAATCTTGTGTTGATCCTCTGCTTCTTGCAGGCTTAAAAGAAATGATTATAGAGTGGTGCCCAGTTACTTAGAGAGAACAAATGCCATTTGAACGGGGTAATACAAACAGGTAATTCAAAAAGCGAATAAAGTAATTCGAAATTTTATGTGAACCTGCTATAGAACATATGTTCGATGTAGTGTTACAGAAATCGAACTTAAGACCGACGTGTTGACATGCGTCCTTACTTGACACTGCATTAGGGTATATTAACGGCGTAACTGCTAAACTATCTTAAAAATTGTAACATAACTGTAGCTACAGTTATATGACTAGCATGTTCTACATTCAAAATAGCACTTCTCTCTCTTCTAAATCAATTGAAAACAAATTAATTTTTTTTTTTTTTAATAAAAAATTTAAATTTTATCAAAGCTATCGCACGATTTGATATCCACCTTTTTCTTTAATACTAAATAATACCTATTTAATGTCATATCCTGTACTTTGTTTTGTCGTTTTTTTTAATACATTTGTTTACAATTACACATAAGGAAGAGCGAAAGGATAATACGCCGTTTCTTTTTATGTTAATTTTGTCCTGCTGGATTTAATGGTCCCTTAAGCGTTTCCATAAAATGTTTTGACTCTTTTCTTGTTTGTTATTAAAATCCATTTCCTCTATATAAATATAACACAAACATAACAAAAACAACTATAACAAGAATAATAATAAGCCTCTGAAAATCATACGATACGATATCATCTTATTAACCCAAATACAAATTAAATTGCGATATTTACATAGAAAACGACAGAACGTATGAACGGGAGCAAAAAAAAAAAACATGAATAAAATGGGCAACGTAATGAATGAAAGGAATGTAAAAGGAAATTTTCCATTGAAAGCATTTTTGTTAAAAGGATTCTCTTGAACACAATCTTTTACCACTATTTACTCTCACACACACACAAAACAAACACCTTTAATACAGTATACGTATAAGTAAATAAAATTAAATAAATAACAACGTGTATACGAGCATAGTAGGAAATGGAAGTCTTACTGTGTGCGTGTGTGCATGAGTGTATAGAGTGCGTGCCTGCTAGCGGATGTAGAGATTAATAGTAAACGTGTAGTGATATTTGTATGTATGTGCGCATTTGTATTTATTTATTTACTGCCTCTCTTTTTCTCACTCTCTCTGTGTGTGTGAGTTATTTGTTTATTTATTTTATTTTATTTTTGTTTATTTGTGTACTCACTGTTCTTTTGAAAATCCTGGGATTCGTCGCAAACAACCAGACCACTTAATGCGATCAATAATGAGCCAATCACAACCAAATGTTCCACAATTGATGAGATACTTCGAGGACGGGGCAAGTAATTTTTTAATCCGTTCAATGTTATCATTGTTGTTGTTGCTGCTGCCGCTAATATTTGCATATGCTTTTGTTGGTGGAGCTGGTGTTGATGTTGTTGCTGTTGCTGTTGCTGCTGTTGGTGGTGGTGGTGGTATTTCTCTTGATACTGTTGTTGCTGTTGTTGATTGTGATGATGATGTGTATGCTGCTGCTGCTGATAATGATGAGTATGTTGCTGGTGTTGCTGGTTGAGTTGTATAGTTGACGTTGACGTTGATGTTGATGAGGTTTGTTGTTCTGTGCATTGGCATGTTGTTGTTGCTGTTGCCACCACATTTATTAATGCTGATATTGATTTGCTTTCCACATTCTGCTGTTGTTGTTGTAGCTGTTGCCTCGTTAGCCTTTTGTTGCTTCGTAGCAGACTGGAGGCGTTTAAATGATTTTGATTTGCATTTGTTTTGCTTTGATTTTCTACATATTCTGGATGTTCTGTTTGTTTGCCTAACGACTGTTGTTGCTGTTGTTGCTCTTCCAGCTCTATTGGTGTGTATTTCAAATAACTCAAATGCTGATGATGATGGTGATGATGTTGTATATGATATTGTTTTTGTAATATACGTTGTTGCTGATATTGTTTGTGGTCTGAGTGCATATGCTCGGTAGCCATTTTTGAAAATTTTTAATGCCAATAATTTGAGATTTATTTCAATTTGTTTTAATATTTCTTTAAAACTCAATAGGTTTTTATTTATGTCATCAAATTTTACAAATTTAGTCAGTTCTTTACCAAAAGCATACGTCATTTATAATGGAAAATTTTTACAAGATTTCTTAAAGTTTTTATCGCCATCAAAATACTTTTCTATTTCAAAGAAATTTTTTTTTATAAACAATTGCCTGTTGTTTTAGTGTCCTTTTTTATTGATGACTTCCTGTTTTCAGTGATGCGATGAAAAATTCTTTTTGAGTAATGATACCCAAGTTACTGTCAATGATGACTGGCTTTAATGTCGATATGTTGCCAAATAATTCTGTAAAAGTTTTCAGCCTGACCACCTGTAAAACAGATTGAGAAAAAATGTAAAAAATGGCATTAAAATGAATGATAAGAATTTAGGCTAAAACAGAAGTTAAAAGTTAAAAAGCAAATCATACGAAGGACCATCATATATCATAAATTTAATCCAACAAGAAAAAAAACTTTAGAAATGATCAGCACAAAAAATTAAAGGCAAGTGAAAAAAGTTTTAATATAAAAACTTAAACAATCGAGGTAACTTGGCTTACTATACAAAAAATATGAAGCAAAAAAGCTTTCCGAAGGACCACTTAGGCCAGCTTTAACTTAACGACAAAGTTTTCTGTATTGCAGAAAACAAGTGTTCAACTGAACCTCATTTTACCCACATAAATTGACAGTTTTGTGAAGTCCTTATTTACCAAAAAGAATAAGCCTTAGTACTACCAATACTGGTGGCCTTTGGAGCCTCGGTAAGTATAGTCTCACTTTATGGCTAGGTGCGGGTAATAAGGTGGTACTACAATAACATAGAATAGACTTAAATTCTACTTATAAATCCCCTGTAATAGAGGTAAATTGTATTAATGGGGAGTGTTAAGTCTCTAAGGACATTTTAGGACGAATTCGGCTATCCATAGACTAGATTTTGATAGGTAAGTGAAGATATCCTGAAGAAGAGGTAAGATTTTTACAGACTCTAGGATCACGATCATAGATATATGTAAGATGACATCAGATGTGGTTTTCTTCCGAATCTACTTACTTATGGCTACTTTCAGATTACCGAAGACTTGCCACTTTCAGGCGGAAGTTTTTTGCGATTCTGCGACCATACTTAGAGGTCTGTGTTTGGGCTTAGAATTTTTTCTGATAGTTAGGCTGTTTTCAGGGTCCCGGTCTCGCTTAGTAGCAACTGGACGTTAATTTTGCGGTGTCAGAAGAAAATGAAGCTCTTTAGTAATGCATGCGCCATTTACTTAATTTGGGTCTCGGGAAACAAAGACACTGCAGGAGTGAAAGGGATGATGATTCTGCTACTCTGATAGGAGGCAGGGTTATCCTATAACTGCCGTCAAAGGGTAAATCTGCGATTTTTCTATAGAAAGGCACAGTACAGGTGAAGTTCTATATCCTCCAGTGCTATTTCGAGGACACTTAAACATTTGAGAGTCCATTGCCGTTTTATTTTCAAAAGAACGCAGAGAACGTGGGTTTACTCTTTAACCTTCACCCCAGAAGCTAAAGAAGCACTTCTAAAAGTGAGAGAATCATTCGCTTCGTCTGCAGATGTCCGGATCTAAGGCAACATTTATTCAATTATTTAGCGCATTGTGCAGACCAGAATCGCCTCAATATTTTCCATATATTAATCGGGATAGCTCTAATTCATTTTTTCTTCCCTTTCTCTTTGGCAATCTGATGCTAATTGTTGTCAATCATGTCTAAGTTAACTGGTCAGCTAACCTAACCTAACTAGCCCTTTTGAATTTTGGCCAGCAGTAATTTTCAAGCATGTTTTCTTTTCGGCGGGTGCCATAGAAGTGCTGTAATAAAATCTATTTTCGTATTAACACACTATGAGCGGGTACGTATATTAATACCCGTTTCGCATATTGCCACTACTGGCTTGTGTGCTGCTGTGGTATGGTAGATAAGACAGCTGCTTACCAACCAGAAGGTCTTCGGTTTATTACCAGGCCAGATCATCCGAAAAAAAGTTCTTCTCAACAACGGTATCATCTCATAACATTAGCTAGTAACTGGTTATGAGTATTACTACTGTTCAGAACTTTTCTAATGCATTTGCCAATCGGAGCCGGCGTTAAACAATAGGTCTATTTAAATGAGTCTAAAAATAGAATGGAATGTTGTGGGAATTAATATAATAATACTGGATTAGATCATACATTACCGGCGAGAGTTATGGGGTTCAACACATTTTAATATTTTTCTCTCTTTTGTTAAAACAAGTCCTTAAGAAATGGCGTAATGATTCATTAAAGCGCTAACATACAACACAAGCAGCCAAGGTTCAAATCTCAGAGACAACAAGAAAAATTTGCCTTTGCTAATGCGGGACTTAAATGATCAAGAGACGTCAACCTCTTAAAGATGATCCATCCAAGAAATCTTGGGACCGCCATTTTCCCTCTTGAGGAAACATAAACTACAAGATAACAGTGAAATGCTCAGATCTCACGTCTTTGGAGAAAACCGACAAAGCTAGGAGTCTATGATGAGCAGTAGCAAGGCTCTACCCAATCGCTAAATGAAATACATAGAGGACGTTGCGCAGTGCGTTGTCCCGTTGACAAAAATCAAAAAATCACTCCTTACAGATATTAATAAAATATATCTTTTTTGAAAGCTAATTACCGGCTGATTATTATGCCAAACGACAGTTTTTCGGTTGCTTCTCTAAATTGTCGCAAGAGGGCGCTAAACCCCACTAATTGATAATAAAAAATACAGCGTAAAAAATTGGATTTTAAGTACTTCAGAAAGATGCGAAAGTCGGTACCGAAGTACTTTACCCAGAGACCACAGAAGCCCATCGTGGAAAGTACTTCAGAAAAATAGCTTTAAGAACTCAATTTTTTAAGGAAATTTTTAAAAGTTTGACTTTTTTTTATTATACTACAATATTATAAGCAAAACAGGAAACAAAATTTTAACATTTTGTTTATTGTTTTTATTTTGTACTGATTTAAAAAAAGCTCTTATTGCAGCAAAATTTTAGTTTTATTAAACTTTAAAGAAAAAAATAAATATTTTTTAAAATTTAATTGCTGCAGCTATATAATATGTTCTATCAAATAAAAATAAAATAGAATCAATTTTTCATACGAGTACAACTTAAAAAATTGTGAAATTTTAAAAGTTTATGATTTAGAGGATTTTTCATAAATTTTATTGTTTTCAAGCAGTTTAGGGCAAATAAAAAATTTAAAATAATTTGAATTATCATTTTATATATGATATATTAACATCGAAAAAATTAAAACTATTATTCAAATTTTCGCCAGATTTGTAATATAGCGTGTTATTTATAGAGGTATAGAACTTTAAGTTGGCATTACTTTTCAAGATGGCGACCGATTTAACAGCGGTCAAGAGATTTATTCTCAGTTTGGTTTGGCAATTTATCTTGAATAGACTCACGCCCGGCGTAGATTCATCGAATGGACCCAAAACGAGATTATCGTTGTTCCCGATTTTCATAAGCGAATTTTGTTTAGCGATGAAGCGCACTTCTGGTTGAATGGCTACGTCAGTAAACAAAACTGCCGCATTTGGAGTGAAGGTAATCTTCAAGTGTATGTGGAAACACTGTTACATCCAGAAAAACTGACTGTTTGATGCGCTTTATGGGCTGGTGGAATCATTGGTCCGTACTTTTTCAAAAACGATGGTGCCCATCACGTTACAGTCAATGGAGATCGGTATAGAGCCATGTTTACTAACTTTCTCATTCCTGAATTGAATAACCATGATGTCCAGGAGCTGTGGTTTCAACAAGACGGCGCAAAATGTCATACAGCTCGTGCCACAATAGATTTATTGAAAGACTCGTTTGGTTTCACGTTTTGGACCTGTGAATTGGCCTCCAAGATCTTGTGATTTAACACCGCTAGACTACTTTCTGTGGGGCTATGTTAAGTCATTGGTCTATGCGGTAAAGCCACAAACGCTTGACCATTTGGAAGACAACATTCGTCGTGTTATTATCGATATACGGCCACAAATGTTGGAAAACACTGGATTGGACTACATGCGCGCCAGCCGTGGCGATCATATGCCAGAAATCATATTTAAAATGTAATGCCACAAGATTATCTTTCGGATAAATAAAGTTCATGTCAATCGAATAATCCATCGTTGTTTTATTGCAACTTAAAGCTCTATATCTCCATAAAAAACACCCCTTACATTTATTTTTTTATACTTTTATTGCAAAATGCCCAAAATTAAAAACTTTTATGATAAAAAGAACATTTTTTTGTTAAAAAAAAAAAAAAAAATTAAATTAAAGAAACCTATCTTAAGATAGGCTTTGTTTGATTTAATTGCAAGTGGGCGTTTGGCGTGTCCGTTATCCTATTTTGCAAAAATTTTATATACAGGGTGTCCGACGGCAAGGTATACCACTTTTTTTGCTGCGATTTTGGTAAACATTAGTCGTGATAGTTCATATATGGCAGTCGTGAAGTAGAGACTGCCATAAATATTCAGTAAACCAACGTGTTTTAATCGTTAAAACTTTTTATCAAAATCAATCATCGATTTTTATGAAAAAAAGCATAATGAGTGACAAGACATATTTTAATTTTAATGGTTATGTGAATAAACAGAGTAGTCGGTTCTGGGCAATGGAAAACCCTCAAATTATTCATCAGTCACCTTTGTATCCATTTAAAGTGACAGTCTGGTGTGCAATTCGGTTAGAAGGAATCATTGAACCTTATTTCTTTGAAACTGTAAACGGCGTAACGGTAACTGTCAATAGGAAGCGATATCGTGATGTGATTGCAAAGTTTTAAACGCCACAATATGTGGTTTCATGTGCCACATCGCATACAGCCAGGATTACAATAGAATTACTGCGAGACCTCTTTCCACAACAAATTATTTCAAGAAATGGTGATGTTGATTGGCCTCCACGGCTACCTATTTTTAACTGCTCCGGACCTGTTTTTGTGGGGACATCTGAAAAGCAAGGTTTATTCAAACAAACCAGAAACGCTGGAGCAACTCAAACAAAATATTCGTGATGAAATTAATGAAATACCGAGTGAAATGTGTGAGAATGAAATGAGAAATGTGCTCAAAAGGGCTCACATTTGTGAGGCTAACAGAGGCGGGCATTTATCTAATATTGTATTCCACACATAATTGCTGACATTAAATAAAATATTTATCAATATAAGATCCATTCTCTTTCGTATAATCACAAATTATAAACAAACAAAGTAGTATACCTTCCCGGCGGACATCCTGTATATCTATATTTTTCCTATATCCTTGTCTGTACGCAATTTCATTTACTCTCTTTCTATTTTTGTTCATTCTTTCTATGGGATCGACACACTGTGCTTTGTTCCTAACATCTATCCTAGACACCCACTAAAGTAGACCGATCTGAAAGACGAAAATGTGGATTCCGCATACCTCCCAGGAGGAGTAACGATAAAAATAGTAGTTTTTTGTTAACGATAACAAACCAGCCATTTCACACAGTGTCAAAGTCAAAATTTGAAAAGATTTTGCTGAAAAAACCTGCAATATATTGTTTCAAATCATCAAAAACTACACCGACCGTTTGAAGACACGCCAGAGAAAATCATATGTCGTATCTTACACCACGGCTATGTTTCGTAATTTTTACTCCTATTATTTGTCCCCTTTACTCAATGCAAAAACTATTAGTATTTCTCAAAATGTATAATTTATTCCCTAAATTAACTTACTGCCTTCAACAAAAAATTTTTGTCGTGCTGACCGCTTTACGTAGATTCAATCTAAATGACTTCCTGCTTAAAAAAACTTAAATTATATGAAAACTTTTGTCACTAAATCAATTAAGAACTTAAAGTTGGAGCATAAATTTGAAAAACTTTGTTTGTAACTGACAACAAAAAATAGCCACAGGGATAATATTAAAAGTAATTTACAATCCTTACATAGCCCTGACATACCCTTGTCATCAATAGGCCATCATCATAGCCATGGCCATAACAAACAATTTGAGAAGTAATAAAGCGAAAACAAAAATAAAATGAAAAACGAACAACAAATAATGGAACATTTTTTATTCTATTGACATCTTCAGGTCATAAATAATGCGACATTGCTCGTAAAACTCATACATATATCCGTATATCTCGTTGGGTACAGAGAAACAAATGCTTGAGAACATACATGCCAACAAGGCTAAGGCTAATAATTTGCACAACATATTGTGTACAAGTATGGCAGCAGTATAGGAGATGTACTTCAAGAAACCTAATTTTGTTGGCAATACTGCTTAGCAGACATTATTTTCAATGAACTTTTGTAAAAATATAAAAATGTCAATAGACATACGAGGTCAGCCCTTACAATACGTGAGATTTTCATTTCATAAAAAACGGTTTTCATTTAACAAAAAAACGTTTGAGTTCTATCGAGTTTTTCTCTCTGGAATAAAATACACTTTTTCAAAACAAACAAAATCTTAGCATTATTAAACCTCCCTCGTATATGTTTCCTTCTAGCTTAACACAACTTAATATCTCTAATGCACAGCCTAATACAAACTCTTTTATTAAATTTAGGCAACTCTCCCTCTCTCTCTCTCTCTCTCTCTCTTGTTTTGTGTTCAACCATATGATGATAATGTTGTTCTTGTTGTCATCATATTTATTGTTTTTATTGGCAAAAGTTGAAATCAACACACACACACACACACACGCTTACCCACACACATACCTACGATTACATACATATGCCACAACAAAGAGTTTTATTAAAGAATAAATTATTATTTACAAATAAACAAGAGTTACCCTCTGTTTCTCACTCTGTTGTTCCGACTTTATTTTTATAAGACATGATTTACGCGATTTATTAGACCTGCGATTTGTTAAAAGTTAAAAAGCGGCAACAACAACAACGACAACAATGTCGAACAAACAAAAAAATATTTATAACAAAAAATAATATAAAATGACATCATAAACTCAAAGTTTAAAGAAAGAAGGATCAAAATTGGAATAAATTTATGATTTTTATGGGTTAAAATAACAAACAAAAAGGAAGGAAATGAAAAACATTAAAGTGAGATTAAAGAAAAACAAAAGATGGTGTGAAAGAGAAGGAGAGAAAGAGAGACAGGAAGCGAGAAAGCAAAAGAAACTTAAAACACATAACTGGCATCCTTTGGTTGTTGTTATAAAACACGAATAAATTTTCATCTTAAAAGACAAAAGAAAAATAAATAAATAAAAACAACAACAACACCAAAGCATAAGTAAGCTTAAAAGGGAGTAAATAAAACAAAAAACAAAACAAACACTGATTATTTTACCGGGCACAAGAAGATGCACATAAAACAACTTTTTATGCACGTAAGTATGTAAGTATGTGAATGCCATTTACGTATTTCAATCGTAATAATTACTATGAATAGGCATGAAAGATGTGTATGTCTTACTTACGCATTGTACTTATGTTCTCTGCATAGAAGATGCTTAAGTATTTGATTAAAAAGTTGTTAATTTCCTGTTTAAGATAAAATACTACTGATAATTCCTAAATACATTCTTTAAATCACCTCAACAGCTTTTAAGCCAAATAGAACTTACGAAAGGATTAGGTTAGGCAAGGTTACGTGAGTCACCTGCGTTTTGTGAGTTCACTCGGAGCTCCTACACATATTCCTAAATTTGAACTACTACTTTAATAAATTCAAAAATAGTACGGTTCCTATTAAAAATAGCGTGTAAAAACAACTCGTAACTTGAAAAATTTAGAATGATTTGATGATTAAAACATGTGTTTTATTGATAAATACACAGTAATTACTCAAGTTTACTTAAGTAAAGTACACACCATCTTCTTCTTTCCAAATCGGTTAATATTTATATTAGTTATTAACTTATGAGTGCTTGAAGGTACGAAAAACCGGTTTTTTATCCATAACTTAAGATTTTTAGGTATACAAGTTAATAATGGCGATTTGGAAAATATATGTTATAACTATCACATATGGTTTGTGTCAATAATAACAAATATGGTATTTTGGAGGGTAAACATCTGTCATTATAATTCAGTATTCGATAGACGCCAAAGTGTAAATACAGATTTGTTTTCAATCGCTATAATAATGTCGAAATTTGTACCTAAAAAAGATATTTTGCGGGGAAGTTTGATAACCTTCTTTCATTTGAAGAAAGCGGCTGCTCAAAGTTATCGATTGTTAGTAGAAGCTTACGGCTAACATGTATCAAAACAAAAAAAACTTGTAAGCGATGGTTTGCGCGATTATAAAGTGGTGATTTCGACACAGAAGACAAGAAAAGGCCTGGTCAGCCGAAAAGGTTTGAATATAAGGAAATAGAATCACTACTCAACGACTGTTGTTGCCAAACGCCAGGGGAGTCACACAAAAAAACCATTTTCCTACGTTTAAAGCCATTGGGATGCATTTAAAAGCAAAGAAATTGGATCCATATAAACTCAAGTCGAGAGACGTTGAAAGGCGAAATAACGTGTCGCAAAGGATACTTGAACGCAACAAAAAGAATTCATTTTTGCATCGTATTGATAATGAAAAATGGATACAATACGATAATCTTAATCGCAAAAAGTCGGATGTAAAGCCCTGCCAACCAGCCAAATCAGCGCCGAAGCCGAATATCCATGACACCAATGTAATGCTTTATATTTGATGGGATCATAAGGGTGTTTTGTATTATGAGCTGCCGAAATCGAGTCAGACGATCACAGGTGACCTTTTCGAAACACAATTGTGTCGTTTGAAGAGAGCAGTCAACGAAAATCGACCAGACACGAGGCGTTAGAGCCAGAGAGGGCTTCTTAGGGGTGCACTGGTGCACGACACGGAACTCATATCAGTTCGACATAATACCGTTCCAGTAACGCCAGTGTGCAAATACAGCTTAGAAAACATTTCCAAATTACTAGGCTGGACTCGAAACCATTGAATGCCGCAAGACATAAATTCCAATAGTCCATGAGACGTCGCGATTAAAGTCCCAGAAAAGCCTCGAGGCTCTGTCTATGGACTATGAAAGCGTTAACTGTGAAACGTAATGTCATACTGCGCTCATTTTTTGACATTTGTAATCTATATACTCTGACAAACCACTATTAGTAGTTTGATACTTGAACAACACTACTAAATTATTTAGATTTACTTTGAGACTTAGAGGTGGCTTCCTGTTTTTAATGGCGCACATAATTGTCCATCTAAGCACATCTTCCATCGAACTATGTATCGATTTCTTACGCATACTGTCTAAATAGTGCAATAACAGCAACAAGTCTATGAACTGTGCGGCAGCTTTCGTGGAGCCGATGTCAAGCTGTAATTCCTTTTCAATGAATATAAATCTGGTGCAGCTTATTGATTGAAAGAAGTCTGCATTGACCATCATCATCATCATTTAGATCTACAACCCGGTGTGGGTTTTGGCTTTTTCCACAACTCTTCTCCATTTTTCTC
The DNA here is from genome assembly GCA_023159175.1 of Wohlfahrtia magnifica. Lineage (NCBI taxonomy): Eukaryota > Metazoa > Arthropoda > Insecta > Diptera > Sarcophagidae > Wohlfahrtia > Wohlfahrtia magnifica. Next base: position 11,667,557 of record JAKWBJ010000483.1, on the reverse strand, counting down.
TATTTTTGGCATAGCTGCGTAAATTCCTTACTTATATTGCTCGCATATATTGTCATATATTGTCAAATAGTGCAATAACAGCAACAAGTCTATGAACTGTGCGGCAGCTTTCGTGGAGCCGATGTCAAGCTGTAATTCCTTTTCAATGAATATAAATCTGGTGCAGCTTATTGATTGAAAGAAGTCTGCTTTGACCATCATCATCATCATTTAGATCTACAACCCGGTGTGGGTTTTGGCTTTTTCCACAACTCTTCTCCATTTTTCTCTATTTTTGGCATAGCTGCGTAAATTCCTTACTTATATTGCTCGCATATATTGTCATATATTGTCAATTAGGCGCTTATGTGGCCGATTTTTATTTCCTGAGATTTATAGGGTGTAGTCAATGACAATCTTTTGCGGTCAACTTTAGTACACTTTTAGCACATGACCTATAAACCTTTAATGTATTTTATAATAAGTTAAGTTAAGTTAAGTTCTGCATTGCTCCTCAGGAAATGCTCACCACCTTCATTATTTCTTGGACCAAATATATGTGTGTACGTCTGAGATTTTTCGTTCGAAAAAAATGAGAGACTCTTCCTCAGAATTCATCAGAGACCAAATTTCTGATTCGTAAGTAACTGTGGGCCTTATGGTAGTATAGTAAATTCTCAGTCTTCTTTGATCCAGTTGAGATGATGAAGGAATTATGTATGTATGTATGCATCTTGGCCTACACCCGTTTAAGAACCTGCCTCTCCTTAAGCTACCATCATAAGTGTAGCTCTCTTTGTAGATTCGGCTCTTGAGCACTGATCCGATGTTTTATCGTATGTGTACAGTGATAATGTTCACTTATGGCTAAAAGGGCTTGTTAATACTCAAAACGAAAAAATTGGTGCATATGGAGAGAAACCAATCCATAACAAACCCTACAGAGTGCATTACATCCAGAAAAATGCACCGTTTGGTAAGGTTTACACGCTGATGTTAGCATTGAACCTTAATTCTACAAAAATAAAGCCGGAGTATGAGATACTTTCATCGTTCCTGCATCATTATCAATGACATTTATTTGAAAACATGGATGGCATTGTTCTATGAGAGATGCAGTTTTACAGGATGGCGTTACATGGCATATGACAAGGTCTTGTGAGACCTATCGATTATTGCTTGATGCCACAATCACTGGTTTATAATCATAAATCAGCAACGATTGGCATCTAAGAGGCCAACATTGTTCATTTTACTTATTACATACGGCCTGCAATGCCCAAAATGTGGTGTCCAGTGTGCGCTCCTTCAAGAACAGCCGCGATGGCTATATATGTAGTAATCTGCCTTGCAATAATACTAAAAAGTATTGTACAGTACTAAACATCATTATCAATTTAATTTAAAACTTAATTAAGTTGTTGCACCCACCCGCTATACAAACAGTTAAACTATAATTCTTAATAATGAATATATTAAGTAATTTAAGTATGAGGGGGATGGTGTGAAGAAATATAAATAGAACTAAAAATAAATTAAATAAGAAAATAGTTAATTTTTAACCTTTATTTACGCCAGCATTCTAATGCTTCCACAACAGCTGTTAACATGTCTCTTTCCATTCACGGTAAATTATGGCAATCAAATAAATATGAAAAACGTTAATTAATAAAATTTCTCTATTTTAATTATTATTTCTAACATGCTATAGCATTAATAAAAAAAAGTAAATAACAAATTTCAGTCAAAAAAAAAAAAAAACTCAATTAACTTCTTCTATGACTCTTTTACACGCATAAAGTTATTTATTTATTAGGAAATTTTATGAAAATAAGTCGAAAATAAATGGCTTATTTGCAGCCACCATTTGGTACCCTACACAAGAATCAAATTTTTAAAGAATAAATACACACTGCCTGTGGCCAAATTCGTTAGGTTATTTGTGTAATAGGTAAATCATTTTATCTTATATGTGACAAATTTTTGCGGTTACGATATTTGCGCGGTTAAGATATTTTTTTGTTCTTCTAATGGGCTGTCATATGACTGATTTGAGCAAAATTTGAACACACGTAGAAGCCGACCTAAATTCTGGACTAAACTGCAGCCAATAATACAGCGAAAATACTCATTTTTTTATCTAAAAGGCTGTTAGACATCAACAGATTGGATGATGAAGATGGTGGTGGTGGAATCAACAAATTTGCTGGCATATGTCAGAGGGTTTGAGTATTTTTTCTTCATCATTACCAAATAAATTAGTCCGCCTCATACAGGCAAAGTAGGATGCATTCAGGTGTAGAGTGTTGCACAGATATGCGCTATCTGCACCAATCAATATAGTTTCAGGTGTCCGTCAGGGATGCATTGCCACCCCATTTATTTTTCTGGTGGTAATCCACCAGTTATTTCGCAGAATTATAGATGCCACTCTCAACGAAGGCATTTTTTGATACCCTAACTTATACTAATATTATTACGAAGCGAAGCCACATGCAAGAAAAACTGAATAGCTTGCAAATATGTTCTGAAAAATACTAGTTACGCAGCAATGCCAATAAAACAAAAACAACGCGAATGAACAACTTATGCACTGATCTTTCTTTGATGATAAACCTGTTGAAGAGGTACATAACTTGGCAGATGGCGGTGCTAAAACGATCTTTGCAAGCCTTCAAAAAGTATGGCAATGCTTGCAACTATAATCTGAAACCACAATTCGAGTATTCGATGTGTATGTTAAGTCTGTACTTCTTACGGAAGTTCAATTTGACTTGTGTTAGTGGAGGCAAGGAACACACTACAAGCTTTCATCATTCGATACCTGAGGAATTTTCTGTGTATAAATGGCCCCTCAACTCGATTTTCAACTCGGAACTTCATAAGATTCTAAAAATGACGCTGGAATGGCACACAACGTAGAAACCGACAGATAATATCGCTAGACTAGTTCTCGATTCGAATCTGCATGGAGAGCCAAGCCCCGGTCGACCGAATTGGACATGGTGCATATTGAACAAAATAAAGTCTATTGATTAGGAACTAAGCTGGACGAAGATCAAATCATGGGACTATGCGCCACTTATGCGGCGCGAAAGAAAATGAGATGCAAATTTAGACGCAAACTGGGAGCAAAAGGGCCATTCGCTTAGCAAGCAGGGGAGACCGCAGAGTTTTTAATGAGCCTAAGCTATTTGTCGGTGTACGCGTGGGATACTATATGGGGAGGATTAACTCCTGGGCTAAGGGAAAATCCGCTCAGTTTAGGAGTAGTGCCCTCAGCATGAGGCAGGCGAGAAGGCCTATTTTGCTTCTTCCTGGAAGAGAAGAATGTTACTGCCCGTTCTGGTCTTAGATAGCATCAATCTTTTTTGGGGAACCACAAAAGTTCTACGAGTAATGATCAGGCATGCTTTCCTCTAACCTTAAACATCTAAGTTGGTAACTATCAGCCTTCTTAATCGTTAATCTGGCTATAGCCACTCTTAAGTCATTCTGTTTGGGTGGTAAGTACTCAATGCCAACAGTCAGGATTGTCATGGACTTCATGCTCAGTTCTATCAGGTTCTAATATTTAGGAGAATTGTCTTGTCGATGTCTTTAGCACACTGGCTGTATCAGTCATCAGGTTTCGATGTTTGTTTTTAAAAGAGGATGTTCTTTTTCGCCGTCACTCCTCTAGGGAGCATATTGGCTTTCTACAAAGCATTCATTTCCTTCTTTCAGTTTCAATCATCAAGCTGATTTTCGAGCTAAGTAGCTCGCCTCATTATGATTGTGTAGTGTAGAGTTGATGATCATCACTAAGTAGTGGTGGTGATTCTAACTTACACTGTAATTTTTTCGCAGTAGGTTGTGTTTTTCTTCTGATCATTTGTCTGATATGTCAAAGATCAAAGGTGGTAGACTCATTACTCTCTATGTAGGATGACAAGACCTCACGGCATAGTGGATTATTCTCATACACTGGGGTATTTAAAATAATTTATTGTCCTCAGTCACTCTTCTAGGGAGCATAATGGCTTCCCCACAAAACATTCATTGCCTTGTTTTACTTTCATTAATGAAGTACATGATTAGTCTTCTGTAGCTTGTCTCTCTATGATTGTGTAGTGGTGATGATCCTCACTAAGTAGTGGCGGTAATCTTTCCTTAATATTGTAATATTTTTCTAGTAGTTGGCGTCTTTCTCCCGGTCATTCGTCTGAGTTTGTCGTCAGCACCAGAGGTAAGATACAAAGCTAATGGCAGCTGCTTTAAATGGATTTGTCTGGAGGTAGGTTTAAAGTCTCTTTATTAAACATTCAAAACAGGAATTAATTTTTTCTTCATATCCTCTGCTGGGGATTCGTGCACTGAACCACTACTCAGCGCCACGCCCCATAAGAGGATTTACCTGTATCGAAACTACCGTCTGGTATTTTATTAGCTAAAACCCCTTTCTACTTTCATTTCGACTCCTGTGCATTTAAATTATGCTCGAAATCTTGTCTTTCCATTTTCGTTTTATCTTTTGAAAACTAAGTGAATGCGGATTCTTTTATATGATTGGCTTTCTCTCATTCCAGTATTGGAATATCATACTTTTTGTTAAAGTGTTTTTGAAAGGACACAACAATGAATAAAGGTGTGAAGTTTTGTTTTATTTGAATAAGTACCTAAATTTTTACACAATTTTTTCCGCTCAACTTCAAAACATCCACTTGGTTTTGGTTCCCAATGTACTATCTTCATTAAAAAGTTCCCCGAATAACCTCTGTATTGCGGTTCTATAATTCTGATTTGAGTTTTTTGTTTTTTGTTTATTTGTTAGGTTGGTACATCTGTTTTGGATATTCTTAGCGTCATAGCTTGACATTTGCAAAAGCTACGTAGCCAAGAGTACATCTATTTCTATGGGTGTTGACGGGGGTATCTATAAGCTAACTTGCGCATATATGTATCATCGTATTTTCTCGAGGAATTATGAAATTGCCTTCGTTGCTATTGAAGCTCTATATAGACGAGTTACAAACGTCAGCTCAAAACTTAAGTTATCTGTGACATGATAGGATGTTAAAAGTCGCCTTTGTGTCAATAAACTTTTTTATTTCAAATAATTAAAGGATAAAAACTTCGTGTGAGTGACACATATACACTCGTCGTCATTACAATTGTACTCTCACTGTTAGTTACTATTCTTCTGTTCTTTCTACATATCTATGATTTTCTTTGAATTAAATAAAGTTGTCGACTGTTTATATAGAATATGGTTGAAAGCAAGGGGGAAAGATGGTTGGAACTGGAAAAAGAAGTTTTGATTTAATCTCCTCTACACAAAAGGTATTTTTTTTTCTTTTCCTTTATTAGTTTCTATTTTATTTAAATGAGAATGAGTTCTTGGCAAACTGTATGCCAGCATTTTGAGGACCTGGTTGGTTAAAAGTTGCTTTTGCTAAAGCCAGTCTAATAGAGGCAAATGTTAAATAGGCAACATTAACAATAACAACCATAAGTTCTAATTTTATAAAGTTTCTTCTTCGTTTTGTTTTCTTTTGTTTTATTTGTTGTTCATTTATATTTCTGTCTTTTAATTACTCCAGTCAGCAGCAGCAGCAGCAGCAGCAGCAGCAGGAAGTATAAGTGAGTGAGTGCGTTAATTTCTTTGTCTTTTTGTCTTTGCGTTTTGTGTTATTGGGTTTGTAGGATATTAAACTGTAAGCTATTCATTATGAGTTAAATATATGCCGCTATTTTATTAATGAAAATTGTTTATTGAAAAAGATTTTAATGAGTTAATTGCATAGAAAAATAATTAAAAAATAAAAACTAATGGAAATTCAAATGAGTTATACAAAAAATTAAAGGCTTTCTCTTAAATAGAAGCTATTCTTTAATTGCATATATAATTACCATATTATAATACTGAACTATTTCTAGCCTTGAATGCACGTTTCAAATATAATACAAATTTCCATAGAAATTTGTTGTATGACATACATGCAACAGGTTTTTAATTGCATTTAATTTTCTGGGCGTCAAAAGACAATTAATTTAAAATGCAACGAATAAATGAATTAAAAACTATAGCCACACACGAAACTGTCATAATACGTGCACGCACCTACACACGCTATCATTCAACTAGTGGCTGCATATCATTTCTTGTTATCCTGTCTTACAAATGTCCAAGTACTCGCAGCACAAATACAATCAGGAATAAGAAAATTATGCTGAGATTTATTGCTCTTTAAATGGCAAAGCGCATTGATAAATTGAAATTTTCAAATATAAGTACTTATACAATTCAAATGGTTGGCATTTCTAAATAAATTATTATTCTACCATAAGCAGAGATGGATACACAAGGGAGAAAAGTGCTGTTAATTTTCGCTTTGAAAATTTTCAGTGAAAGGATGATTGTATTATTGCTTAGAGGTCTAATTAGCAAGTCATATGACCAAAATTATCTTAACTCATTAATATTTATATAATGATATATATTAAAAAAATATTACATTTTTTTAAATTATAATTTTTTATTAAATTCATTATTTTGATATTAGAGATGCAAAAAATTATGAATTAATTTTTTTTATTACAAATATTTTCATAAATATTTCATATTATGAAAAATTTGTCATAATTTTTTAATTAAATTTTTTTTATTATTTATTATTATTTTATTAAAAAAAATTTTCATTAAATTTTTATTAAATTTTTTTTTTTATTAAAATTTTTTTTATTAAAAAAAATATTTATTTATTTAAAAAAAAATTAAAATTTTTATTAAAAAAATTAAAAATTTTTTTTTATTAAAAAAATTAAAAAAAATTTTTTATTAAAAAAATTTATTAAAAAGATTTTTTTATTAAAAAATATTTTTTTTATTAAAATTATTTTTTATTAAAAAAAATTCTTTTCATATTATGAAAAATTTTTCATATTTTTTTTTTAATTTCTTGCATTAGTAGTTAGCTATATCAAAATAATGAATTAAAAAAAGAATTAATTATTTTGATATTACTAGAAATGCGCAAAATTAAAGAAATAAAAAAATTATGAATTAAATTTTTTTTATATAAACAATTTTTTTTTAATTATAAATATTTTCATAAATATTTCATATTATGAAAAATTTTTCATAATTTTTTAATTAATTTTTTTTTATTAGTTATTATTATTTTATTAAAAAAAAATATAAAATTTTTTTTTTATTAAATTTTTATTAAATTTTTTTTATTAAAAATTTTTTTTATTAAAAAAAATTTTTTTTTTTTCATATTATGAAAAATTTTTCATTTTTTTTAATTTCTTATAATATTAGTTAGTTATATCAAAACAATGATTTAAAAAAAATAATTATTTTGATACTACTAGAAATGCAAAAAATTAAAGAAATAAAAAAATTATGAATTAAATATTATGAAAAATTGTTCATAATTTTTTAATTTTTTTTTATTAAAAATTTTTTTTTTTCATATAATGAAAAATTTTTCATAATTATTTTTTAAATTTCTTGCATTATTAATAATTAGTTATATCAAAATAATGAATTAAAAAAAAATTAAAATTTTTTTCATAATTATTCAAAAATAATTTAATATTTTATTTAATTTTAGATTTAATAACTACACCTTTCACTACTACAAAATATGTTCTTTTATTCCCAAGAAATTTTTATGATTTATCAAATACTAGGTCTTCCCAAATTAGCATGGCTGCTTAGAATGGGTTAAACTGTAAAAGAAAATTTTGTGTTGTATACTGACCATGTGCTTAATGTCTCTGTTGGATAAAATCAATTCTTTTCATAATTTTGTATTAAGCAAAAGTGTTTAAGAAAAATTATTTAATGTAAGAAACATTTTCAATGCCTACACCACATTATGAAGTACCCGCGTACCTTGAACTACTCGCGTCCACCTGTTCACTTATGCTTTTTAGTCAAGGCGTATCGCTGTTAATTAGTATAAGTTCAGAATATAAAATAGATGGGTTGATAGGCTTAAGTCGTACGAAAGAAAACGATTTTGTGAAAATCAATCAAAAACAGGCAGATTTATTAAGAAGCCTAGTGTGATAACCCCTATCATTAACATTTCTCGAAGCCGTGCACACAATTTATTCCATCATGTCCTCTGCGTAGCATGCTTGTCACTCTTCAGAGAGGCTATCGCATTCATCTTTGGAGATATTAAAGTAAGAAATTTTCAAGACATTTTCCCATCCTTTTTCCTTATGGAGTTAAGTAGCTGTTGTCTCTTTCTCTCTCTCTCTCTACTAGACAGTTTCTACATGAGTCATAAATTTTCAGTTCCATCTATCAGCCATACACCAGATTATGATGTGGCCCATAAAAAACAACACTTATGTTAGTACTATGTTATGATTTTATATAAGCCTGATATCAATGAACGATAGCTCCGATACCCTATCTAGAAAAGGCGAGCTAAGTGAGATTAATCGTCTAGCTAGAGACAGATATTGGCAACTGAAATGGGCCACACTCTCATTTTTTACAACCTCAACAGAAATTATTCGCCGATAAACGCAGCCTTTACACGTGTCTACCCATAATGCAATGCACCGTAAGGGTAGACACAATCCAATTTAAAAAGCTGATTGGTAAGTCTGCCATTGAATCTAGGCTAGGTGAGTTTAGCAGGAAAGCAAGAATCACCCTCAGCGTCTAGTAAATACTTCTGCCTAATAGACAGCCTAATAGAGGCCTGCTCTAGTAAGCTTATTAGCCAAACAATTATTTGGAATATTCCTGTGACCAGGGACACAAATGAGAGGAACACCAAATGAGAAGAACACACTCTGCCGTCACACTTAGAGCCGTCAGTATAGACCTCCACCGCATTTTAGGGGATGACCAAACCCGAAACCTAGTCATCTCTCCTATGGATCACAGAATGAAATATCCCATCCAGCACCGATCCGGTTGGGGCCTAATCAATATCATCCAAAACTCAGGATAAATCGTACAAAATCGAAGATTATCCAGAGGCGATAATACGCCATCGTGACAGGACATTAAGTCTCTCCGCCGCAAGTTTTGCCTGTTTTCTGACAAGTATCCCGGAAGGAAGCCAACCAAGCATGTCAAAAAGCGGTCACGTAGGGGTAGTACATAACGCCCCTGTAATCTGAATTGCCGCAGACCTCCTGACACTATCCAGGCATGACGCTAAGTCTGAGACCCCATCGAAAAAAGAGGGGGTAAACATTCGAGACTTAAGCAGGAGCTCTCTGAAGCTATCTAAGCCATAATCGACGCCAAAGTCACGTAGAGCTTTGACGATTGAGTTGGGACAGACATTGTTGAAAGCCCCCTCAATATCAAGAAAGACAGCAAGAGTGTACTCCCTGAAATGTGGGTATTTTTCCACTGTCTCGACTGATCTACCGCTCGTATAAGAAAGCTGAGAGGTAGGCAAGCGTGAACGCTGCCCACAGCATAGCAATCGTGGTGGTCGTTCCAGACACTGCCCAGATCTAAGTTACTATTCTTAATGCTGCTCACAGCACAGCAGCCGCTCTAAAAGCTGCCAGCAGCACAGCTACTGCTCCAGACGCTATCTGCAGTAAAACAGCATTGGCCGCCACAGCACACCACACATCACAGACGATACTGTACCGAGTTCCTGTTATCATACCAGGCGATACCACAACTAACCTCGAATTGTTCCAGGCAGCATTATATCCTTTATATTGTCGTAGTTAAATTAAAAAATAAAATAGAAATAAGGGTTCGGCACAAAGTTTTGTGTATATTTTAATTCGAGAAAAATTCTTCGCGTTTTAGTTCAAAGGACACAGAACTTAGGCTTCAAACTTTGATAGATTGGGTTCAACTGGAAACCTAAACTGTGTTACAATAAAGTTTCTGAAGCTTATTAGTTCAAAAGACACAGAACTTTGGTTTCAAACTTTGATAGATTGGGTTCAGCTGGAAACCCAAACTGTGTTACAATAAAGTTTCTGAACTGTGCGTTAAACTCACGGCACCAGTATAACTGAGCTTGAATTTCAATCTTCCTAGAGCTAACAAGTGGATCTAGTGTAGCATTTAAATTGGATAACTCCATGAAACCAGCAATAAGCAAGCCAAATGCTATTATTAGTAAAATTTTACTACTGAGTCTGTAGATCATACTATTTTGATTGCTGACAGCATCCATAGCCAAAGCTGCTTATTTTAGTTTTAGCATAGAGACATAATTATCCTAGAACATCTGTGACTTACTTTTGTATGCAATGCTATTATCTTATGCACCTTTAATGCAGTATAAAATTGTTTTTTTTTTTTTTTTTTTTGTGTAAAGAAATGTTGTCACAGAAATGTTTTATTGATTTGCAAGAAACTGCTTCCTCTCTCTGCTTAGAATTATAAGACAAAGTAATTAAAAAATTCAAAGTTGGTCCCACTTAATAACACTCAATCTCTTTATCTCTTTCTCTTTTCCTTTACCCCTCCTAATTTCTTTAACAATTAATGTATAAAAGCTCTGGTGCTAAGAGTTGAAAATAAATTATAGGCTATTTAAGTCAAAAAGAAAGGATTGTTCTTTCACTCGCTCTCTTTACTTAATAAACTTTATTTAATAAAAAAAAAAAAACTTTAAAAAGAAAAAAATTTTTTTTTTTCAAATTTTCCAGCTTATTAAACTTAGCACTCAGTTATACTCGTAGTTTTTATGGAGGAAAGTAAAGAAAAATAAAAAAATTTCTCTTTTTAATTTATAAACTTTTGCTCCCTTCATCATTTATATTCATTTCTCTTATACTGAGCCAGTATGTGTGTGGACTTGTATGTTTTGGTATTAGTGTGTGAAATAAAATTCTTTTAAAAACCAACAACTGTCAAATGCACTACAAGTCAAAGTGATAAAATGTTGTTTCGTTCTCATCTGTTCTTTTATTTTTGTTGCTTAAAGGGGAGACTAAAGGGAGAGAATAATACACCCACTCATTACAACAAACACTCACGCTTTTTGCCATTAAGCCAGCAATTAATATAATGGAATACCAGTAAAGCGAAATAGTAATGAAGAGTAAGTAACACAGTGTAAGTGAAAGAGAGAGAATAGAGTAAGAGAGGAAGGTTGAAAATAAAACTACTTGCCAAAGTTAAATTTAACCACAATTCAAGATGCAAAACAACAACAAAAAAGAGGAAAACAAAAAAGAAAAAGAAATTTTTTGGCGGTTTGGTAAAGTTTTTTTTTTATAGAATCTTATGCTCTCTTCTCTCTCTTCCTTTTGTTTGCAATATAGGTGAGTGTATATATGTGGCTGTGCAGTTATTTGTATTTGTAAGTGTGCATTAACAATGTAAACCACACAAAAGCATTTATTTCATTTGCTTAAAAGATAAAATGAAAAGCTAAAGTCTTAAAAGAAAACTTTAAAAATTATTGCAAAAGCAAATGGGTGGAGATGGAGAAGCTTTACAGAGATTTCTAGTTTATTAAGTTATTATTTTTTAATTGTTCTGGTTTGAAGTTAAAAAACATAAAAATTAATTTATAATCAATTGAAAAAAAAAGGAAAAACTCCTTCCAACTAAACGGTTTTCGTTTTTATTTTCTTTAAATTTTTTACTAATTTTTTTTTTATTTATTTCTTTTGGCACTTGGTAGGTAGTCAAGCCATTAACTTCCCACCCGTAAAAACTTTGCAAGTTTCTTTCTCTCTTGCCTATAATTTCCTTCAAGTTAAATATTGATAAATCACATTATGCCTGATTATGACAGAATTCAATGATTTTGTATAGAATTTTTGTAAAGAAATATATATGTTTTTTGTATATTTTATTAGTGAAAAAAATCTGGTAATAAATAATACCCAAGAATTGGAAATTAACAATATTAGACACATAAATAAAAAATAAAAAAATAAATAAAAATCTTTTTTGGAATTTTTCTGGAAATTTAACATCAAATAATAATAATTTAAGTTCAAGGAATGAAATTAAGTCAATTGTCTGAAGCTATAGACATCACAACTACAGGAAATTCTTATTATATAGGAAACCTATTTGTGCAATTGATGGTGCAATTACTTAAAGGACTACTTAAGTACTATACGATGATGTTCAAAAGTATTCGGATCCAATTTTTTTTACCATTTTGTAACTGTGGAAAAACTAAGAGTGATCCAAACAAGGCAATATCCTCTAGGATATTGGATTTTCCACAAAGTAACCATTACTTTGTTCCAGTTTCAGTAATCAAGTTGATTTTCCAGCTAATAAGACGAATTATCTACTCGCACCCATATTATGGTGTTAGTGGTGAAAATTATTGCTAAGTGGTGGTGATCCTTACTTAGCATTGTAATTTTTCCCAGTAGGCGAGGTTTTCTCCTGATCATTCGTCGGATGACTGTCATCATAGCCAGAGGTATACGGGAGGGTCCGCCCACTGGGAAAAAGTTACAATGCTAAAGTAAAGATCACCACCAATTAGCAAAGATCTGCACCACTATGCAAAAAAATCATATGGTGGAAGCTACAGTGGATTAATAATCTATTAAGCTTGAAAGATCAAATTGATTAAATAAACTGAAACGAAGCAAAGGATGCTTTATGTAAAGCCAATATACTCCCTAGAGGAGTGACGGGGGAAAAAACAGCCGTATCGATATCTTGCAGAAACTGTTAGTAACTATGTCATAGGTAGGTGGTTGAATAGAGTAAAGAAAGTCAGATGTGCATTCGTTGTCTAAAACGAACATGGTGCTCATCTTAACTATCTTAACAAAATTCATAGATTTGTATACTTAATTACTGTATGAAATTTTATCTGTTGCATGAAAGTGGAACGAGGTTGATAGCCAATAGTACAGCTCAGAGGCTACAAGTAATCGTGAACAAGTGCTTGCAAATGATACGCAGAATATTTTGATCAACTAAAAATACACAAACAGACAAGTGAAGAGCATCAAATGTTACGACGAAAATGGAGATAGATCGGTCACACTTTTCGTAAAAAAGAAGAGAGTCTTGCAAGTATGGAATAGGAAGTCTCGGTTTATAGCTGCTGTCACGAGATGACCCACTTATATTTTCAAGTTGGCTTTCTTTTACTAACGATGCCTTTTCTACTTTCGATTTTTCCAATACTTTTAATGCCTTAGAAGCCTTTACCCTTTACAGACCCATGTGACACACCTTGAACAGACCGTAAAAATCGCTCTAAAGTATATAAAGGGTGGGTAAATTTGGGGTTAGGAAGTAAATTGGCTTAAAAACACATTTTCACAAAATTTTGAACCACATTTTGCAACAAAGCAGTCGTAAACAAGTGCTTGCAAATGATACGCAGAATATTTTGATATTTTGGTGTGGTAGATCGAACACACTAGGAAGTCTCGGTTTATAGCTGCTGTCACGAGATGACCCACTTATATTTTCAAGTTGGCTTTTTACGAACGATTCCTTTTCTACTTTCGATTTTTTCAATACTTTTAATACCTTAGAAGCCTTTACCCTTTATGGACCCATGTGACACACCTTCAATAAACCGCAAAGTATATAAATTTGAGGTTACGAAGTAAACTGGCTTAAAAACTCAGTTTTATTCGTACCAATATAAAAAAGAAATATGAGAATTAATAATAATAATAAACGTCAGCAGACTTCCGCTCTTTGCACAAAATTTTGAACCACATTTTGCAACAAAGCTTCCCTTATCTCGTCAATGCAGCGCCAAATTTCATCTTTCAGAGTGTCAGTTGTTTGTGGTTTGTTCACGTAAACCCGGACTTTCAAATGGCCCCAGAGAAAATAATCCAGCGGCGTTAAATCACAAGAACGAGGCTGTCAATTGATATTACCAAATCGAGAAATTACTCGACCGGGAAATTTCTCATGTAATAACTGAATTGTTTGGCTGTATGTCTGGCTTGTGGCGCCGTCTTGCTGAAACTAAAGGTCGCTGATGTCAACATTGACCAATTGTGGACATGAAAAATTGGTTATCATGGTTTGGAAGCACAGAGAATTCATGGTGACGGCGTTTCCTTGCTCATTTTCGAAAAAATACGTTATATCTTTGGATATAATGTGGATTTTGTAAGCTACACAAGCGACAATTTTGTTTGTTTACTTAACCGCCTAATTGAAAATGGCCCTCATCACTAAAGATGATTTTGTTGAAAAATTCACTGTTCCGTTTAGCTTTTCAAACAGTCAATCCACAAATAAGCAATTCTTTGTTTAAGAATGTAGAGTTCCATAGTTAAAATTTCCCAATTTTTTAATAAATATGTGTCACAGGTTGACAGCTCAATTCTTGACATTTCATCATGTGACAGTCAATTTACTTCCTAACCTCAAATTTGGCCACCCATATAAAATAAAATTGTTTGATATAAATCGTCGTAGCAATATGAGGGAACAAAGTTATTTAATAGTGTTGTCTGTAGTGAAAACTACAGATGGGGTCATTAAGGAGATAAATGACTTTGAAATTTTGAAAACAGATAAACGCAAAAATACGTTTTAAGGCAGAATTTAAATTTTGTTAACTTATATAAAAAGTGAAACAATTTGTTAAATTTTTCTACGGTATAGCATTGTACTCATTCAGAAATTTTCACACTAAATATTATATCTTATCGTTTAACTTAATGTAACAAATATCCCCCTACACCCTAAAAACCAACATAAAAATATAACAAACAATTTTTCTAATTTCATAGAACAAATGTTTCTTTGTTTACATAAACCTATGTTATAAAGGGTCCGTCATCTAACGTTTTTATCTTCAACTAGTGCTTATTTCGTGAATGGTAACACTTAGCTCATGTCTGATTTGACAGATGATTAGTTTTATCCTTCCGCTGAACTAATATGGTGGTTTATACGCTTGAACAATGCTGGGAATCTGGGCCTACGATCGACTTACAGAAGATGCCGATTTTGCCAAAACAAACATCTTTTCAGATGAAGCTCATTGTGATCTTGGCGGGTATGTAAACAAGCAAAATTGTCGCATTTGGGGCACAGAAAACCCGCACGAATACATTGAAAAGCCGATACACTCAAGACGAGTCACTGTTTGGTGCGGATTTTGGTCCAGAAGCATAATTGGGCCATTTTTTTCTTCGAAAATGAGCAAGGACTGGCCGTTACAGTCAATGGCGATCGTTATCGGGTTATGTTGAACGAATTTTTGTTCACAAAAATTGAAGAGGAGGATATTAGCAAAATTTGGTTTCAACAGGACGATGCTACGTGCCACACAGCTGAAGCTACACTCGATGTTTTGCGCCCTGTTTTTAAAGATCGCATCATCAGCCGCAGAGCTGATGTCGTTTGGCCACCTCGGAGCTGCGATTTGACACCGTTGGACTATTATTTGTGGGATGCCGTCAAAGATAAGTGCTTATTTCGTTACGCCAACAAGCCAGAGACAATTGACGCTTTAAAGGACAATATTCGTGAAGCCATTGGTGAAATACAGCTGCACACAATCGATAATGTGCTTAAAAATTTTACCGATAGTGTAGGCCACTGCATGGTAAGCCGAGGCAGCCATTTGAATAAAATTATTTTCCATTATTAACCGGAAGGATTGTACTTTCAAATAAAAAAAGAAATTTGAGAAAATATTCAGTAGTTTTTTTTTATATCATTTTCAAAAAAAAATTATTTGGCGGACCCTATATTAAAATATTTCAGCTTTTCAAGACCTTGGGCTATATAGGGTTAAGTTTTATAATTTTTATATATTTTTTATTTATACTTCTATTGCTTTTAATAAAATGCCAAAATTCAATAGAAATTATGTTATGTTTTACTAAATTACTTAAATATTTCCTTAAAAAACTTTTGTAATATTCTTTCCTCAATTTTATGAATATTATTTGCAATTTGAAAGCCTTAAGTATAAACAACAAATGAAGCCTAAAAATAGGCAATAAGCAGTGCAATAAAATGGTATAAGAACACAGCAATTACAATCTCACATACACCAAACACGCACAAGGCCATAAGTAAGAGAAAACACGCAAGGAGAAGAGAGTAACGGTTACGACATAAAATAAACGTGTGTCATCACCTCTACGAAAAAGGTCACACACACAGTGATACACACACAGATTGAAGCCAATAAAAGACTACATTTTAGTGGTTCTATATAATTAGACACATTCTCGCAGAGAATAAATGTGGCAATAACATTGTAATCAACAGCAGCGGTAGTAGTAGTGGTAGCAGTAAAATCAACATTTGTACCCACACTGACATACACGCACTCGCACATATGTAAACACAAAATATTACTTAACAGGGACATTTATTCCCCAGCTAGCGATTGCTTGTAACAATTTAAAGAGAAAGCGAAAAAAAGAGAGAGAGAGAGAGAGAGAGGAAAATTGTGTGCGTATGTGTATAAATGAAAGTGTGTGTATTTTACCATTTATTTTTATGAACTTTTATCATTAGTCAAGCCATAAACAAACAAAAAACAAATAAACTTTTGTTTCTTACTCTCTACCACTTAGATACGTTCTAATCACCAGGTAACACAAACAAATAAAATAAATAAATAAAAATCTACTCCGTGTTCGTGTGTGTGCAACTGAACTCTCTCTCTCTCTCTCTGTCTCTGCTCAATGTTGAAGATAATTGGAACGATAAGATAAGATTGAATTGAAGTTTTCGTTTTTTTTATTATGGAATTTGAGTGGTTAGCCCCTGATGGCAGTGGTTTAAGCAGAGAAAAAAGTGCTGGAAGAATATTTAACAAAACTAATAGTAATTTAAAGATACAAGTTTGGATTCAACTACTAAATGTGTTACACAATTCATTAGGCTACAGCCACAAAAACAGGTAAAAATAGACAAAAAATTTATTTCCTAATAAAGTAGCTGTAAAGAGAAAGTTGGTAGGCCGGTAAGCAAAAAGTAAGAAACCAAACAAAAAAAAAGTATTTAATTTTCCTGTTTTAAAAAACCCCAAATACTCATCGGAAGTTGCTTGTTTTTGGTTAAAATATGAAAAAAGTTTTTTCCCATTTGCTCTTCTATTTTTCGATTAATTTTTTGAGATTCCGGAAAAAGTTTGTTCATTAGAAAATTTTTTAGGTTTTTCTTGTTGTTGTTAATCAACAAATAAAAGAAAACTTCTAACAGAAATCTAAAAATAAATGAAACTTTCAATTAAATTATCAGTTGACAACGGCTGCTGGAAATCATCACACTGATGACTGACTGACATTGTACGCTGTTGATTGACAGCAAAACATTTACGCACAAGTGTAGAGCATCATGTTTATATTCATTTATGACAAATAGACAGAAAAAAGATAATTTATTTGATATTAAGCAGCAGTCTTACAAAATTAATTTAATAGAAACACAATGACAGCGTTAAGCTGCTGCCATTTGTTTAGAAATACAAGTTTTTAAAAATAATTGTATTTCAAAATAAATTGGTTGTGTCGGCAGCATAAAAACTACATATTTAACGGACATGTACCTTTAAATGGAATATATTATTCCAGTTTTTATTTCATAAACTTCAATACCTATTGTGTTTAATAAAAAAGAAACAATCTGAACAGTATCGCCATATTTTTTCCAAAAAAAACTAAAAATTTAGAAGTGAAAAAACTACAAATATCTAAAAAAATTAAAAAATGTATACACATACCCTGATGAGTGAAATTGAAAACGATTAAATTTTCTAAAACACAAATAAAATTTTTAAACTTTTGTTAATCAAAGAAGTTATTTGAAAGATAATTAAGTGAATTAATAAGAAAAAAACATCAAAATATTGTCTAATTTGAAGTTTCACTCGATTTCAGGCAAAAAAACAGCAAATTAAATGTGATATATACAGATGATACGACATCATGATACGGTGCTCGAATTTGACACTAATATTTTCGACAAGCATGGCACCCAGCGGGTTAGTCGTATTTAAGTATGCTGAATCCAGTGATGCTAGCCGGTATTTTAGGGTAGCTCTTATTATCGAGATATACCATTATTTCGAAAATGGAAGAGGTTACACAACATATATTCAAGTAACTCAAAAACGGTTAAGTATATTGAATAAACTAAAAAACCGAAATTCCGCAATGAAATTGCCTTTAAATAAGTTTAAAACCTTTTTTACTGTGCAGTCGTTCTACACATTACACATTATTACGTAAGTACATACATATGAGTGATATTTTATTAGTGAAGCAGATATATCACTCATACGTATGTACTTACGTAGCACTGGTCTTTCGCTAAAAGACTAATTAAGCTTTCTTAAACCTCAATGTGAATTTTTTCCTTCCTGATGATTGCACTAAAACAAGTACGAGTAAACCTCACCACAGTTATGTTAAGTAAATGGGGTCGTATTCTTACTTTGGATGTTATAATTAAAATAACAAAATTGAGAGTAAAAAACTAAAATTTTAAAATCAGAAAATCTGCAAAATGAACAGAAAAACAGATGTTTTTAAACAAAATCTTCAAAACTGCTTAATGCTTAAAAAAATGCAAAAAACAGATAAATCTACACATTTGGCAACGCTGAATCTGAGCATCAGTTTAATAAATTTTTAAAGTAATTACCTCGGCTGTATAATCACTGAAAACGTTGGTCATTTGTAAATGTCCTGATGAAATATGCAAATATGCCCTTATATACAATCCCCAAGTTAGCAGAGGGAGTGGCCAAAGGCAACATGGCGACAATACACTCCATGAGGTAAACTTGATATCGGGCAGCCTAGATAAAACCTTTACAAATATCGGAAAGTTAAAGCAGATATCAACACTTCGACAAATATGCTATAGACAGCTATACTCCTAAGACGATGACCATGGCATATACTGTAAGCGTCAAAATAAACTGTACAACCTCATTCTCTGGAATTAAATCTGTATTTCAGTATTTTAAAATGCGGTGAATTTAGAAATTTCGTTTGTCTTTTAAAAATTTATTTAAGGCTTTACAAAACTATTAAAAAAAACTAAAGTTATACAACAAAAACAAAATTTACTCTATTTCTTACGCGTCAAAATAAAGTGTAGAAGGAAAAAAAGTAAACCACAAAAAAGTAATACCTGGGAAATGGGTTTTTAAGGTTATGTCGTTTACAACTAAAATCATATTTTGGAGTTTTCGTAACAGCTTCAAAATCTTGAGTTACGGGTAAAAAAAACGGATTTTTGTACCTTCATAAACTTATAAGCTAATAACTTAGCTAAATGTTAACTGATTTGAAAAACTTAGAGGAATTTGGAAGACGAGAAACACATCTATTAAATGATGTATACTTTACTTAAGTCAACTTAAGAAATCTGTGCATATTTCTCCAGCAATTACATTTTTTGTTTAATTTATTTTTAAAGTTTTGAGTCGTTTTTACACGCTATTTTAATTCGGAACCGTACTATTTTTGGATATATTAAAGTAGTAAGTTCCGAATAGAACATTATTTAATTTTTTTAAATCGGATGGGACTTGACGTAGTTATAATACCTATTGGCTAAAGCCGCTATGATAAAGCTTTCAACTGCCTTGTTCCAGTTTCATTAATCAGTAAATCAGTCGATCTCGAATGTTTAATAAGGCTTTCCCCCAGACAAGTTCAGCTAATGAAGCCCTTCTGACCTTCCATCTTACCTTTGACGATGATGATAAACATCAGACGGAATGATCTGGAGTAAACACCACCTGTTGGAAAATAAATTACAATGCTAAGTTCGGATCAACACCACCACCACTTAGCAATGATCTTCGCCACTACACACAATTATATTGTTACGAAAATGAAAATGCTGAAGACAAAATTCACCACATCAGGGACTTATTATGAGCTTTTAGCTATAAAATTTATTGGCTTGTGTCGAGGCTTAATAACTTCCAAAATTGCTTGTACTAATTAAGAGTTATACCATCCACATGTCTGACGGAGTTGCCAGTTCGATTTCTTTTTGTGTTCATAAAGTTATTTCAGACCATTTGAACTATCGTAGATAAATCGAAGATTCGTGTCTGTACCACAACATTCGAAACTAATGATGAAATTCTATAAAAAGTTGGCGCATTTCGGTTGGTGAGTTAATTATCATTTGGCTGTCAATAAGTAAAGTCGCATTCAGGCGTAACTAAAAAGTGTTTTATAAGTGAATTTGCTGTATTAAGACATAGTGTATAAAATTTGTAGTGGAATAAATAAAATTGTAACAACAACAAGGTGGTTTAATTTTATTTTAAGGCAATTTAAACGAAGTCAAACGTTTTAAAGAGGTTAAAACGTAACAATATGGAGCAGAGCAACAGTAGATTAAACGTAGCTAGAGTAGATTAATCATCTGAAATAAAGAAATGGATGCCTTGTGGAAAGCCACTATGCACCCTAGAGGACCGACCAAGAAAAAAGAATTAAGTTTTTTTTTTACGGAGAAAAACCACCATTAAAGCAAGGCTTAGCTTAATAAATAGTATGAAAACTCCTTTTGATTAATTTCAATGGTAAAAAAGTGGTTTACTAACTTTTACAATGGCTGTACTAGCACGTAAGAAGCCGAACGTGGTGGACGCCGAGTTGCAGTCTCTACACTGAAAACAATTAAAAAATTCTCGATATATAATTGCCTGATAGGAAATTCAAAGTGCCAGAGATTGTGTAAACCAATAACATCTCATATAGAATAGGAGTTTTGATTTTGAATGATCACTTGGGTATAATAAAGCTTACCGCAAGATAGGTGCCACGTTTGCTCACAAGCTATCACAAATGCAATCGAGTGACAACTTCACCGCCATTACGAAGAGCAGAGACCTAGCAGTGGGTTTCCCGGGGTTTGGGCTTCAAGGAACGCCAAGGTGGGTATGAAGCCAATAAAGCTATGATATCTGTTATTTCACATGCACGCGGTATAATCAACACTGACTTAAGGTAAAACAATCAATGATTTTATTTTATCATTATAACTAAATTTAAAATAATTTTCAACATAACATTACTCGTATTGATAAAAAAAACCACAGTCTATGCCGTCCACCTGCTCTAATGATATAAAGCATTGGAATATATTTAATTCCAAACGAATAGCTTCGAATCCAAGTCAAGCGTAAGAAAAACCGCAAAAATTCCGCAAAAGCACACAATAACCTTTGAAAAAGAAAACCACAGTTACTTGTTTAAAATTGCCCTAACCCATCTACGCTGTATGTTCGTTAAATCTATGCCTAAGCTTTTAATTTAATATGACACAGCATTTGAGACAAGCACACAAAAACTGCTAAATAATTGTTTCATTACAAATTTATTGAAATATAATAACGAAGAGGGGAGTACGTTCTTATTAAGAAAAATACCAAAGAAAGATCTTAAGAATTCTTAAGGAAAATTTATCATTTCAATCTAAAAACATCATTTTCTTCGGTGGGTTAAGATTTTCTACTTTGTTTCAAAAAAGATTAACAATTTTTGTGGTTCACCCCTTTTAATCATAAATTTTCATATATGAATAGTGAAAATGTGGTGAGTATGTGTATGTGTGTGTGGTTAACATATTGCGTAATGTATGCATGTGTGGAGAAGTAAATGAGAGTTAGTGGCAGCGAGAGCGGAAGCATGAATGTTTGTTTTAGAATTAATTTATTTACATTTATAGGTATATTAACTGTAACAACACGAGCTAGTGTGTGTGTGTGTGTGTTTATGTGTGAAAGAATATTTGCAAGTAAATAGAGGGGGATAACACACACACACACACATACAAGAATGATAAAGTGGATTACTTTTGTTTTTTTTTTCATTTCGTTGTTTTTCTTTTTATTTTTGTTGCTGTTGTTTTGATGCCACTCTTAACGTTTACATTTGATATCATTTTGAATCACATTTGCGCTTAATATTGCTTACTCAGGCTTATCACTTTATAAACACATGCGTTCGTTGTCTCGCTATCTACGTGTTTGACTGTCTGTTTCTATGTTACTCACAAGCTTATGATAATTTCTCTTAAATATTCCATCTCTTGCTAATTCAAGTAGTTGTTGGTACTGTTTTCAGTGAGCCTACCTTTTAAATCTCACTCATACTCCCTCACTTTTTAATACAAATTTTAACGCCGTATTGTAGTTACTCATACATGCAGGTGACGTGTGTACAACAGCCCCTTGAACATTAAAATAAAAAACTTGATTTTTCAGAACGACAGTTACTACCACTAAACTACACAAGAGACAGCCATTCATTGCCTATGCCACTTGTACTTGATTTTGTGTGTTGTGTGTAGTGCCTAGTAAACAGTCTGTCTGTATGCACGTGAGAATTTTGTTAAAGAAAAAATGTGTGTATTGCCCATATTAAGGTCGTTACTTGTCTTCGTCTTAACTTGACAATGTTTTACAAAATAATTTTCACATATTTTTTTTCGCTCCCCCTCTCTAATCTTTACAATGTTTTTGTTTTCTTAACATTTAACAGATTTTTCACTTTCATGGAGAAGTGGAAACAGAATCGTCTTTAAAGAGGAAAAAATACATATTCAAATAGACGGTATGTGGAAAAGACAGTAAAGGAAATACACTACTTGTCATAAGTCTGTTACTAAAAGTATTTTTTTACAGTTACACAAGTCTAAAATATAATAAAACAAATTTTTAATACTAATGAAACGGGCTTTCTTGAAAAAAAAAAATTTTTACATTTCGGCAATGTGGCCGCCACGGCTGTCGCGTACTGGGCGCAATCTGGAACACCAATCTTCACAAAGTTTTCGCACATACGCGCCAATAAGTTGTCGAATGTTGATTTCTAGATGTTAAATTTTCTTGGGTTTATCGCCGCAGACAAGTAGCTTTACATAAACCGACAGAAAATAACCCAATGGGGTTAAATTAATTGGACCATTACGTGAACTTATCCTTTCATCAAAAGTTTCTTTGAATAAACCAAAGCAGTGTGCGCTGTCTGGCATATGGAACCACAACTCAGCAAGTTTAATGCCAGCTAATGAAGACCCGCCAGCGCAACAGCCGACGATCACATCGAGTCAATATCCCTAGACGAAAGATAGCCTGATCGATCCGGAAGAACCAATGGGAACAGTTTGTTTAAGAAGACAACACTAACTCCAATGGGTAGCCGACGAACCAGTGCAGACCTAATAAAGGGCTCTATAAAGGTTCATCTTCGAATGTGCGCCAAACCCACACATTCATAGAGAATATGATCCGTCGTCACCACTTCCTCTCTACGCAGGCGGCACTCCAATTCAGGTACCACATTGAGACTGAAGAGATGATATCTAAGATAGTAATTGCCCGTCAGGAAGCCAATATGTCTCCTAATAGTTGTTTTGCCTATGTGGCGCAACACCATATTATAGATGAAATGTCTCATTAGCCGCTTCGCCTGCCTCAAATCCGGAAACTGAGCACAATTTGAAGAGCGTAGCCCATACTCCCATTCGTCGACCTTCCTCCTGGCCGTGGACCAGCTAATACACACAGTATTCACACACGAAACAAGTGGCCGAGTTCTTGCCAGTTCATCAGCAAACTCGTTCCCCATACCAAGAGAGTTTACAGGGATACTGGAAAGCGTTAGCGTGTCCGCCAATGCCAGTGTGTTGATTTTCGTGTAGCACTCGAGTATCAGTCTCGAGTCTATATTCTCCGAAAAAGAGGCCCTTAGAGCCGCTTGACTATCGGAACTTATATTAATAAAAGCACCCCTGATCTCACGCTTTATATTAAGTCGCGCATAGATAGAAACAGTCTGCAAAAGGCTGGTCCACCTGTCTGCGCGTTTCCAGAATTTGGTATTGAGCCCCGGGTCCTATAGCACCATCCATTTTAGATCTATCCGTATAACACTATAAACAGTCGGAGCTGACATTGTCTCACTTCGCACGATCATATATAATAACTTTGAAATTGCGACCGAAGTTTAAGCCACTAATGCGCACGTTTCTCTTGCTCAACATTAGCTTAAAGTCAGGAATAGGTCCCAGGATGCGTAAGTGACCCGTATGGTTCACTGAGTTAAGAGCAGCAGATTTCATAATGAAGATATGCAATTACTGTGGCCCTGTTACCGCATTGAAGGCATGAAACCAGTGATAAATCATTATTGTTTTTGAGGACATATGAATCAATGACTCCACCAGTCCGTAAAATGTACAAAATGTAATTTTCTGTTGGTGTAATGGTTTTTCGGCAATAGCTTATGGATTAGCCCCACTCCAAATACGACAATTTTGCTTATTTACCTATCCATTCAATTAAAAATAGGCTTCATAGGAGAACAAAATTTTGAATGTAAATTCAATATCAGTATCAATTTGATATTGATATTGTGTATCCATAATAACCAAACTTAATAAAAAACAACTATCAATTGCTAAATCAGTTATCAAATAAAGCAGTGTTTTTAACTCAAAGATATGAACCTATAAATAAGCACCCCATATTATATCCTGTGGTTCCTGTACTGAACAGAAGCCCACAGCTGTCTCTCTCTCTCTCTCTATTTACTTTGGTCTGATAAAATTTGATCTTAGACAACTTCAGTTGATTTTATTATCAAGTTGACGTTGATTGACTGTAAATTCTTCGCGTATTTCCCTGGCCATCCCAGTCTGCGCAGCACGTAGAAATCTGCACAGCTCGTAGCCTTTTAAGTGACATTCAAGGCCAAGTATCTCGATATGAACTGGTTATTGTTCGGTCTGCAGCCAAAACTGCTAATTGGATATAATGCTTATCTAAAATAGGCCGAGAATTTTTTGTAAGAATAAGCGTCAGCGATTAACGCACTTGTCGTGTGGTTTAGTTTTCCAATATTCGTAGGCGTAGAAAGAACCGATTTGATTTAAGGGTTAAATATGTTGATCTGAGTGCGAACCGTGACACCAGTAGATTTTCATACAGGGCGTGAGATCCCGAAAGACTGATTAGCTGCCGAAATTCGGCCAACCATATGTGTCAGAATGCTACCAAGAGAGTAAAATGATTTCACCTTTCCCAGTTCAACACCAAGCATCTCAAAACCGTCATTGTACAAAATATTGCAGCTTATCACCCTGCCCTAACATGTACTCATCCCAAGACCAGCTTATGCAGTCTCGATTTTAAGGGATATTAGTTAAAATGACATATAACGATGATTATGTTATAAGAGGTATATATCGTGCCTGCATATTCCAGGCTCGTAAGTTGTTGGCCCAGCACCCATCCAATATATCTGCCTGCTTGAGTAGCATATTCTGCTATTTGGTCATCTGACTACAAGGTATATATATTCGGACAGTTAGATTATAAGTTAAGCGCTTAAACTCAAGCTGAACCTTAACTATTAGTATTGATGTAGAGTATTCTTGTGCCACTTCTAACAGTTTCTTTTCTTTCTTGTTTTCTCTTCTGAGCCTGTTTTTCTTTAAAACTTAGCAAATCTTCTTCATCTAAGACCCTGTCTTGTTGTTAAGAAGGGTGTTACACTGTTCACAGTAGATGAGTGACAAGTTGTTAAGATGTCATGTTTTTCTTATTGTTGTTGCAGTTGTTGTATAGTCATATGTTGTTTCTTTAGATAGAAAGGAAAGTGATAACGAAATTGTTTTCTTGAGTACTATTGCTACTAAGAGAGTATGTATGGTACTCGTATATATTGTTCTCTTTCTCCACCATGTTTTTATGTTTTAATATTGTTTATGTTGTTGTTGTTAATGTTTGCTATAGTAACACAATATACAATAAAGGAGTACCCTATTAGAAACAAGTATAGGATGCAGTGAGTTTTTAAGCTTGACAGATCCTTTACGAATTTTTGGCAGATCAAATCTGATAACTCATAAAAGTGTTACACGGAAGTATCCGAACACATAGATCGCTGACTTTGAGCAAGAACAACACAATTTTTCAGACGGAACTTTACACAATATTAAGAGCTGTAGAAATTTTATTCGAAAGGGGCCTAGGATCAACATATTCTTTGTCAATTTTTTTCCCAACACTCCTCTAGGGAGAATATTGGCTTTCCACAGTTTCAGTTTCAGTAATGAAGTAGATGAGTAGATGTAGCTCGCCTCCATATGATTGCGTGTAGTGTTGAAGGACCTTGTTAAGTGGTGGTGATTCTTACTTAGCATTGTAATTTTTCCCACTAGATGGCGCTTTTCTCCTGATATAGCAATGATCTTAAAGGACCGATAATTTCCCAAATGTTCTTTACAGTTTATCTGTGATGATGATGACAAGCATCAGACGCATAATTTAAATGCTAAAGTACAGATCACCACCAATTAGCAAAGATATGCACCACTACGCAAAATCATATGGAGAAAGCTATAGTTGATTAATCATCTACTTAGCTTAAATGGTAAAATTGATTAAAGAAACTGAAACAAAGCAATGGATCCTTTGTGGAAAGCGAATATGCTACCTAGAGGAGTGACGGAGAAAAAAATACCTTCTTGGGAGCATATTTTATCCGCCAAGAATCCTTGTTATGCTTTCTTGTACTAATTTGTAGTTTAGTATGTAGGTGATTATCTATTGTAGAAAATACTAGGATGATGGTGCTGCCATTTGTCGTTGTCTAGAAATATTACCCTCCGTGTATTTGTAGTAGTAGCCAGGAATTTTCGCTTATCATTGATCTCAACCATTCTTGTGGTAAGCGTGACGTTTTTATGATGTTCGTTGTAGATATTATCCATTTTTTGGAAGGTTCAAATAGTTTTCTAAATTACCAGCCTAAAATTTATATCAAACGTGACCTTTTCGGAACGCATTTGATGCTTTTGGATCTCATGTGAAGTGGTAACGTTGCTGAAAATTAGGTTCAGTTTGTCACTGTCTATGTTCGTTTACCTTTAGCTACTGCGTTAGCTAAATTTTATACGGGTGCTGGCTCAAACCACAGTGCTAACTTTGCCAAGTTGTAGTCTGCGAATGTCTGAGTTTTTGTGAGCGACGCTACATCGACTGCCTCGGATTTTCTTGCACATTCTAACGGACAGGGTCGATGTTATCGACAGATCGTGAATTTGTAGCAATATAATCACTATCAACTGTTAAAGTTCGGAAGTCCCTATTATAAGACACGTTAACTTACCAAATCCAATAGCCATAAACCAAATTAATCTTTAACATTTTACTCTAAAAACCACATTCACCAAAAAAAAAATATCTTTAGCTACTGTAGCTGTGTTTTGAAAATATTCCCACTCAAGAGAATTTCCATATTATGCTTAATCCAGTGGTAAAGTTGAAGGTGTTCCGGTTTTCTGTACATTCAGAGATATGCAAAGATGTTGACTTTTTTAACTTGACATATGACATAATAAGATTCATCCGGTAAATAATTTTATTTTACATCTTTTCTCACATGCAAGTTATTTTTCTTTTTTTCCAACTTCATAGCATTCAATTTTCCTTTCAGGTTGTCTTAAAACACATCAACTAAAGCAACAAAGACAACAACAACAACAGAAACATTTCACCTTCCTTTCTATGCCACAAACACATTCGAACAAATGAAACTTCTTTACTTTTTACTTAAAAATTAAATAGACACTATTGAGAGAAGAAGCAGAAAAAGAAAAACAAAAGAAACTGAAAATTCATCTTCTTCACATTGTGGCATGTCTGTCTAACATACCATGCAAATTCAACAATATGTGGCAAAAAAACCAAAAACAAAAACAAATTGAAAATGAAATTTGTGAAGCAGGAAGGAAGCATAAGAAACCACATAACAACACACGTATTTTGAAAATACGAAAAATTCTATTCCCATTTATAGAAAATAAATTTAAAACAAGAAATTTTACAAAATTGCATTAAAATATACATGATGACAGGGAGAGAGAGACAGATCGGAAAGGAAACATACTTTCTTGTAAATGTTAGTGTAGTTGCTCTGAAACAACAACCATGTTCTTAAAGTATATTGAATGGATGGATGAACAAATGAATGAGTGAATGAATACATTTATTTATACATTATTATCTCTCTCTCTCTCTCTTTTACTATTTAATTTTTTGCTATTCACCTCAAGACATTGTCAGGTTGAAAAGCAACACATGTGCGCTGCAAGGTTACGAAGACATCAAAAAACACCCATAAAATAATGTTGGTAATAAGGAAAGAGTAGCTTAAAACAAAGAGTAAGTTACGAACTTTGTATATGTGTATATATGTATGAAGTAAGATTTCTCGTTTATCAGAAACCCTTAAGAGAGTCTTGTGTTGACTGTGTACCAGTCAGCCGGAATTTTTAAGCCATAGTCCCATAAAAAGCTTAGTATATTTTCCAGACTAGATCACAGTCTCGATCTTAATGCTCTTATAATTATATTGGGCTCTTATAGTCAAGAGTTTAGTTAAGAAAAAATTCATAATTTAGGTGGTAGACAGAGTTGAAGCCAAATATGGAACAAAGTCAAATTTCGCGGGTACACATTCATTGCTCTTGATTATGTATTCAAAACTTCGATTAAAGTATTTTTGGTATGCAGGCAGAACTTGAATGTGGAATTTGAAATCAGTTGTGATACTGTTAGAGATGAGAGGACGGCAGGCACAAAAGTGGGGACTAAGGAATTTCTAAGTGATTTTCTAAACTTTAAGTCTAGCAGTCACCTAAAGATTGGCACTTGTCCTATATACGAGGCTTACTTTGATAGCCAAAGCCAGTAAATAAAATAGATTTTCTATTTGACGACGTTTATTAATTTCCTCATTATGATTTGTATATTAATCACTCGAATTTCCATCACAGCTCACCATATGTCATCGTATTTGGCCAAAAGATGTTTAATATCCCGGTGGCGTATTTTAGCGACATTGTCACTATAATATTTAAACCAATATTTCATCGTCACAATATCAGCATCAAGTCGAAATTTATGTGAAATTATCTTTAACAAGAGATTTAATTTATAAACCTTCGTGACAATGACAGAACAAAGAGAGTTATATAGGACAACTTCATTATGATGTCAACATACTAAAGAAAATTGAAATTTAGCGACATTGTCTGCTATGAGCCGGCTACATGTTGAAATTTAGCGACATTGTCTGTTATCAGTCGACTATATGCTAAAATTTAGCTACATTGTCTGTTATGAGTTGACTACATGCTAAAATTTAGCTACATTGTCGGTTATAAGTTGACTACATGCTAAAATTAAGTGAAATTATCTGTTATCAGTCAACTACATGCTAAAATTTAGTGACATTGTCTGTTATCAGTCGACTATATGCTAAAATTCAGCTACATTGTCTGTTGTGAGTTGACTACATGCTAAAATTTAGCTCCATTGTCTGTTATCAGTCGACTAAATGCTGAAAACTGCATGATTTTGCCAGCTACACCTCCCCGTTAGTGAATAAAGCACAAATGACTCTTGATGAGACTGTCTTTTAGGATTCACTAATAACACTGGT
The DNA here is from genome assembly GCA_023159175.1 of Wohlfahrtia magnifica. Classification (NCBI taxonomy): domain Eukaryota; kingdom Metazoa; phylum Arthropoda; class Insecta; order Diptera; family Sarcophagidae; genus Wohlfahrtia; species Wohlfahrtia magnifica. The sequence continues at coordinate 11,638,160 of JAKWBJ010000483.1, read as the reverse complement.
CTACAAAAAACAAAAACTTTTCTGGCCTTTGAATAAAATTATATGGAATATGATGATTTTGATACGCTGAATTCAAATCCGTTTTCAGTTTTTTTTTTGTTTTTAAATCGAGCTAAAATTTTTTTATAAAAATACCTATTTTTACACCGACTTTGTTAAATTGTATCGATGCTCTCTCCGATAAGCATGGCATACGTATTATATGTATTATAGCATACTTATTAGCAAAGTATCGTTTTCCCCGTTTCCCTAAAAAACTATTTTTACATCTGATCTAATTTTCTTCTATTTAAAACTTAAAAATGTATTTTTAATATTACGCTCTTCTCCACTTGAATTTTTCGAGTGTATTTCAAGTATTATTTTCGACTTTTCTACAGCATTTAAGTAAAATATTTTCTTATTTATTTATTAGAACGTGAAGTTATGCAAAAATTTAATTTTGTGGCATTTGCTTCTACACACAGACTTGTCAAATTGATGTGAGTACAACAACAACAAACGTTTTCTTATCTCATCTCTACTCTTCTTTTAGTTTTCTTTGCTTTTCAGTTTTTCTTTCTCTATATGCGAGTATTTTAACATTTTGACTGACTGGCTCAACTCTGTGGCCTTAGAGGATGTATTCTTATACAGTCTTATAAGCATTTATTTAACCATAAGAAATTGTTATGGTAATGGTATTAGAGGCTGTATATGTACTTACATACATACACATGATGGTGTAAGTTAATATTGATGTAAAACGAGGGTTGTTTAAAGAATTTTCAGCAGGCTTCTGGTAACATTTATTTGTTACTCGACTTGTATTCTGTGTAGAGCAAAATGTGTCTACTTTTATAGCCATTGATAGCACACATCACAACTAAAAAAGGCTGTTTGGACACCGCACCAATTTTCTTTCCCCCTTTAACTTTTCTTGCGAGTGTTCACCAAGCATCTCAATTACTTCGATTTGTTATAGTTTTTTACCCAGTTTGCATTTTACAGCTAAGCAGCTTATTGGTCTATTGAAGCAAGTCCTTGGATGATAATGCTGCCATCTGTCGACAACTTGTAGCAACACCATCTATGTACTTGGTGTAGTGGTGTGGAACCTTGCTTATCATTAGTTCCTATCTATCTATTGCCAAAAGTTGGCGTTGTTTATCTTATTTTTGTTAGTCACTTCTCTAGGGAGCATATTGGCTTTCCACAAAGCATCCACTGCTTTGTTTCAGTTTCAGTAATCGAGTAGATGATTAGTTTACTGTAGCTTGCCTCTATATCATTGTGTATAGTGGTGAAAATCCTAGCTAAATGGTTGTTGTGATCCCTACTTAACATTTTAATTTTTTCCCAGTTTGTGGCGTTGTAATCATTCGTCTGATGTTCGTCCTCATTGGTAGAGGTAAGCTGGAAGTCCACGGGGTATTTCTTAGATGGATTTGTCTAGGGGGAGGTTGAAGTCTGGACACCGCAATTACATTTGATTCGTCATGTCCCCTGATGGGATTTCGAAACTGATATCTTGTATGCCTGCGCTAACCATTATACCACGCCACAGTGTCTAATTGCTGTTATTTTTTTCAAAGCTCCAGCCCCATAAATTGCTCAAAAAGTGGTTGACTAGCATAAATGCCATCAAATGTTCAGATGCCCAAAAAGAATCATTATTCTAGAAATAGATGTAGAATTCCGTGGGATTCTATTAGACGATCTGAGAATAAAATTGCATGGATTGGCTGAGATAATATGCATCCGACTTTGTCTGTGTAGTGGGTCACAAATATGCTATCTTTGCAATGGTTGCCGCAGCTGTTCTTATTCAATCATAAGCGATATCGTGTGACCGCTATAAATTATTGTTTCGCTATCATTATGAGAAACTATTGCAGGACATTGCGACCGAAGGGATCCCTTCCAGCAGATCTCGAACCAAGTCACCAAGTGAGACCTTATATCTCCCAAAACATATCCAGAACCCCACACTCACACAATAAATATTCCGCTGACTCTGATGCCTGTGAGCACAGACCACAAACATTCACATCTGTGACCGCCATCCTCTTCACATTTTTTCTCAGATCACAGTGGCCGATAAGAAACTCCATTAGGAGTTTCAAATCCAGCCTGCCATACTTTCGGACTTCAGAGTGAAGCCCTCCTGAGCAATCCAATGCTCCAAGCATCTGGCAATTTACCAATCTTTCGTTAGATTGAAGATGGTGCTAAATGGTGCTGCACAGCAAGGTTCCGTACCAATATAGGCTGCCACAGAACCTTTTCTACCCAATGCATTTGCTGTTTCATTATCATGTAACTTAAAGTGTTGAGGTAACCAAAACAAATGGTCCTTATTTCTAAGCGAAAGCCCTTTCAACGTATCATAGTAATAAGTTATCAGTCTTGATATTATGCGACTCGAGTCAAGTGACCTTAAGGTAGCTTGCCGGTTAGATAATATATTAATAGCTTTACCCTTGGTCCCACAGTTTAGGTTGATCTCGGTACATATAGCAATGGCCATGATATTAGCCTGGAAGGCACTCAGCGATTGCCCCAGTGAGAGATGCATGAATACTAGCACTGTTACAATCACTCACTTTGGAGTCATTAGTATACCAGTTTAGAACGAAATTATCTAACGACCCTCCCCTCGTATTATTTTAAAAAGTTTTCTGAATTATATATGAGATGATAGTACATGTACAAATATGCGTATAATAGCAGCAGTAATGTTTTTCCAAAACCCAGCAAGATTGATGATATTCGACTTAAGTTTTCTTACTTGTTTTTGGTGCTGATATTGTTTGTTGTTCATCCTCTGCTTGGGTGTTATCCTTGTAGGCAAGTCCTAAAACATTTCCCGGGCAATATATTAAAAAGCCAAAAAAAATCTCTCAGTCTGACTGTTTACTTGGCTGTGGTCGGCCTCTTTTTTTATAATTTATTATGTCTTGCGATTATTTTCTTTTATTTATTTTTTCTTTTTTCTAATTTTTTCTTACAAGCTTTCTTACTTTTTCTTTACTTGTTTTTTAATTGATTTCCTTTAAATTTCTTTTCGCTTCTTTCTAGTTAATGTGCTTAAATTAAGAGTGAGAATACCGCAATTTATATAAAACAGAAGGAGGGAGGAAACAAAAGCCAAAAAAAAAGAAGAAAAACAACAAACGCATTTGGGCTTAGAGATTAGTTAAGTAACAACAACATTAATAATAATAATTATAACAACAACATAAAATTATGATAAGAAAAGAACTTCGAAAATAAAATTAAAAACTTGTAGCAGAGACCCATTAAAAAAACTCAAGTAAAAAAGTCAGCCAGCTGAGTCGCTTTTGAAAAGGCGTACAGTGTTTGCCTCTGTTTTTGTGTTTCATTTAGTTTGTTTGGTTTTTTCTTTTCTTAATTTTTTGTATGTGTCCCACTGTATTAAATCTTAAGCTCACCAATATTTTTCTTAATACTGCTGGCATTTCTTCTTACAACCCTTTTTATTCCTGTGCAAGTGTGAATTTTTTTTTTCTACTTTTTTAAGGGGTTTAAACGCATTTTTCTTTATTTTATTTGCAGATTAAGTTGTTGGGGAAAAGGCAAAATGAACTTGTTTTGAAAAGAAAGAAATTATTTTTTATTTTAGACATTTTTCTTAAAGATCTTATTTTTTTAATACCCTACACCATCAAAGGTGGTAACAAAACAAAACTAATTCCTTTTAAAGTTTAAAAGTGTGGTAAAGGGGCATAACACATTTCTTGCCGTCGATCTAAACTTAATGATTTTATCACGCTTCAAGTAGCTCTCACCTTTTTTTGCCAGTAAGAGCTGATATTTTAATACTTCGGCTTTCATGTGCATACTATATCTTCGTTATGTCGTCATCCGATATTCTCACGGTGTGAGGAATCCATTTCAATTTGCTACTTTATTGTAGTTTGATGATTAATCCACTCTAGTTCGTCTGCATACATTTGTGTGGTGGTGGAGATCCTTGCTAAGTGGTGGTGGTGTTCCTTACTTAGCACTGTATTTTTTTTCGGTAGGTGGCGTTTTCTCCTGATCATGATGGTCTGATGGTACCTTTTACTTCTGTGATTATTAATTCCTCTTCTGTGACGTTGCTCTTTTGTTTATTACGGCGAGTACATAGTTGGTTGTAGATAATTTGGCAGGCAGTATTCGCATACAAAACCTTGAGTGTTAAAATTTTTTAAGGCTTAGGGTGTCAACTCAAGATTTATTAGTTCGGAAACCGGAAAGTACTCTTCTGAGTTCGGACATAAGATAGATTGACAGCATTTTGCTGATGATTTGTGTGATCACCCAAGTAATCATGCATAAAAGCGTAATTCCCTTGCTATTTCTACGCTCGGTTTTTTTTCTCTATCACTCTCACTCGGCTGGAACGGAATCATGTCGAACTGATATGGGTTCCGAGTCATGCGGGCATCTGAGGGAATAAAATTGCTGATGAGTGCGCTACTAGAGAATCTCTCTGTGTGCGTTGTCGACTTTGATAGATAGATGGGCACTGAGCAAGATGGAATACACTTGGGCCAATATCACCACATGTATAATATCCAGAATGCTTTGGTCTTCTCTTTCTATAGAAAGTACTAAGTTTTTTTTAGGTTGGGAAGTGCTCGATTTTTCCGGCATAATAATCGGGCACTGCATAATAGGCCGCATGTCAGAGCGCATGTGATGCCCTAGTCAAGGCTACTGTAGGAGCTGCCAAGATAATGAGAAGGAGTAATCGGTACAACACCTTCCCTTTATGGCAGCTTAGACTAAGGCACTTGGGTGCATGTGACTTCTATGAGCTGGACTGTCTTCAGAATGTGTCACTATTGAAGTTGATTGCCTTTGCCAAGGCCAACAGCTCGATCAATTGAGGGAACTGAAATTTTTGGTCCTTTAGGTGGGGATATTTTTTTGTTATGGGAAATTGGCCTTTCGGCCTCTTTAACGGGTTTGTCCTGTAAAGGCTACCACAATGGGCCATAGAGCTTCAGAATGAACTTGTAAATCGGAAGCGACTTGCATAACATAACCTCTATTGGTTGGCTTGCTTACTATGCGGTGTGTATTGACCTAAAGTGCCGAGTGATTCCTTTTACTTAGCTATTTAATCATAGGTGAAGCTGTTGCAATAGGATCTTACTAAACCCGTTCGGCTAGAGTTCATTGAGATTTTTGCCTAGTTTTGTAGTTTAACCATTCTATTCTTAATTCCGTGTCTTGGATATAAATGCATATATGAAACTGACTTCTTAAACTGCTGCCTCCGACCAAACGTACTCGCAGCCTTACAAAAGATGTTCATGTTTGGTATTGAATGAGATGTGCAGAGATCGCCATACGGAGTTCAATCGGGCAAAAGATTGACTGCTCATTCTGTGTAGTGATGAAGATTCTTGCCAAGTGGTGGTGGTGGTGATCCTTACTTAGAATTGTAAATTTTTCCAAGTAGGTGGCGTGTTCTTCTGATCATTCATTTGATGGCTTGTCGTCATCGCCAGAGGTAAGCTGAAAGAGTTCCTTACATAATCATTAGAAAAAATTCTAATTTTGTTGTCAATATATTGCCAACAAATTAGCTAGAAGTGATTTATTGAACTATTCGTATGCAATATAGCACAACTAATAAACAAGACTTATTAACTACTGTCTCGAAATTTCTTACAACCAACAGCATAAAAAGTTACATCTTGGATAAGTGTATATATGTTGTGATAGTAGATGGTAAGTGCAGGATAAAACAAGCTTCGTTCACCTCCGGTTACTTAATTTTAACTCTTCATTTAATTGTTAAGCTTTTTTATTTTCTTAGAATTAAGGTTTTTCTTAATTAATAAACCGTGATTATAACAGACAATTCACCTTTTTTATTTATTTTCATTTTTTTATTTATTTATATTTTTTTTTTGTTGTTGCTGCTGATAATGTTGTTGTAAGGATGATAAAATAAAATCTTTAGAATTATTTTTTAAGAGGCTTGAGGAAAACAAAAAATACACGCCCAATTAAATTGATGTTTCAATAAAAATAAAATGAACATGAAAAAAAATTATAGGCCCTTTCCAAACAATATGCTGATGCTTGTAAAGCTATTTTTAGAAAGGATATATTGTTTTAGAAAAAAAAATAACATTTTAATACGAACACCTGATAAAAACAAGTAATTAATTTGATTTGAGAAATAACAAAATTGAAAAATGAAAGGATATTTATTTAAATGGCTTTTAAAAATTTAATTTTGATTTTATAAATTATATTTTTTATAAAACAAATCTATTAAAACAAATTTACAGCCATGTGTGTTAAAAATAAAAATCTAACGAGTCTACCCACTTAGTCTGATATTGGCATAAATTTTTGTACCACATTTTGTGTGCAAAAGCAACTTAAATTTTCACATAAAAAAACAATATTGAAACGAAACTTTTCAAATAATTTATAAAAGCGGCTGGGCCCTAATGTATATATATATAGTAATGCAATAAAACATAAACGGTGTGATTTTGACAAATTTATGTTTTTGTTTTGAAGTACAATTGTTCCGGTTAGAAATGAAATATTGTTTCATTCATACGGCTGTCGCAGCTGGCCTTACAGTACTGCATGCGATCGGACCAATTTTCAAGAACTTTTTTTTTATCTCAGCAATAGTATCACGAATGTTGGCCTTCAAATCTTAGTTGTCTCTGGTTTGTCGGCATAATACTTGCGCCCCACAGAAAATATTTCAACGGTGTCAAATCGCAGCTTCTTGGCGGCCAACTGAAGTCACCATTTCAGCTAATTATACGGCCATCAAACGTTTGGCGCAATCGACTGTGGCGTGAGATGTGTGGCAAGTTGCACCATCCTGTTGTAACCAAGCATCGTTCACATCCATACCATGAAAAGCGGTCACAAAAAACTCGGTTATCATGGTGCGATACGTGTCTTTAATGGTCGCGCTGTCCTCATTTTCAAAAAATATGGGCCAATGATGCCGCCCCTCTACAAGCCGCACCAAACAGTCACTCGTAATAGGCGCATTGGCTTCTGTACGACTGCGTTTGGGTTTTTTGAGCTCCAAATACGGCAATTTTGTTTATTAACGTAACGAAAAAGTTATTTTTTTGAAAATAAATTTTAAAAGATTTTGTTTTGATTTTCTTTTTTTTTTTAAATTGCCAATAAATCCCAACGTTACTCAAGCGTAAGTCGATACATTTCGTTCAGTGGAGATAATATACTGAGTTTTGTGACAGAATAGATTGACATAAGTTTTGTCTGGTTCGAAATAACCGCTGGTTCAATTTTAAGCTTTTAAATTGCTTACTCCATAGAATGCTAGTGACAGAGCTGTCTATGTCTTATGCTGATACGCTATCATCAACATTATATGGCACATTAACACACAAGAGCTGACAAGTAACTCACATGAGAAGTCACACACTGAAGAGTTATTTTGTTATGTTTTAAGAAAAAGTAATATGAGATCTTTTTTATATATGATATGATGGCTATATATCTATTTGTAGATCACTCACTTCACTTCTCTAGGTAGCATATTGGCCTCCACAAAGCATCCATTGCCTGCCTTGTTTTAATTTCGTTAATCAAGTTGATTTTTAAGCCAAATAGATGGAATAGTGGTAAAGATCCTTGCTAAGTGCTTACTTAGTACTGTATTTTTTTCCAAATAGATGGCGTTTTCTCCTAATCATTCGTCTGATTGCTGGAAGTAACAGTACACTCTATAAGTTTCAAAAATTCAAACTAGGCGGTGCCAAGGCCATACAAAGTAAATATATATTTATATACATCTTGTCTTGATCTTCTAAATTTGGCTAAAATAGCTACATAGTCAATACAAATGACCTGTCAAAATGTAGGCAGACTTAGATAACTGGACGTGGTACCTCCAAAACAAAGTAAATATTAATTTAAGTATATCTTAAGAACGGTTAAAACAGAAATCAGAATTTGATCTGACAGACTTCATAGTCAATGCACATCACTAGTCAAAGACTGGACGAAATTGTACAGATGGGCGTGGTATCTCCCATACAAACCTAAAATTGATTTCTGCATATATTCAGGAAGGTAATAGTAGAAGTTTCAAAATTAGGTTTAAATAACGTCATCATCAGTAACTAGGCGAGATTGGTTAAGTGGGCGTGGCATCTTCCATTAATACCCATATCATATCTATATATTGTTACGAAAATAAAAATGCCTAAAAAGAAAACACACCACATCAGCTTTAAAAACTGTATTGTGGAATGTTGGCAGATTTGGTATTAATGTGTCACCCTGTCAATGCCATACTTATTTGTGTTTTTGGTAGCACTGCCAATTCGACTATCTTTGTATGTTATATTTGAATAAATGGATATAAAATAGAGGATACGAGAGCGTTTAAGACATTTCCGGAACTTTCCAAACTGTAGGCAATTAGATATTCAAAGAGGCCACTTTAACTACGTCAGATATAGTTATCGTTTTTCTGTCGTGTTTAAGCGTAAATAAAATTGTTGTATAAACGAATATTAAATTGCTGTATTAAAATAAACTGTATAAAGATAAAGTGAGAATATAAAAACGGTAAAACAACAACAAAGTGGTGTTTATTTAGTTTTGACGCAATTTAAAAGAACTCAAACGTTTTAAAAAAGTTTAAAACATAACAATGTGTATGTAAGTATACTAAATAAAAATGAATGTGTGTTTGTTTGGAGACTGTATATATAGCTAAGCGACAGATTCTACAGTGTCTTTTTGGAAGAAACTATAGGTTATTTCAAATGGTTGGATTTGGAACGGAAGGAGACAAAAAAGAGAAAAAATGCGACTAAGATAGAAAAAGAAAGCAAGCAAAAGCAGTTTGTAACTGTTTCACATTAAACTGATTTTATCAATGTCGTGATTTGACGATGTTAAAAGAACTTGTGTTAGGAAATGTATCAGCAGTTATTTTATCATCAGCCCACTGTGTTTTGGAGTAAACTTCACTTAAAAAAAAATGAGAGAGCCAAAGGAAAAGTATTACGAGTACTCTCGTTTACAAATAAAAATAAATAAATAAATAGACTAACACACAAACACATGCATACACTTCCAGAAGAGAGTTACTCTTTGTGTATGTATGTATGTATGTGTATATGTTTTGTATGTAGTTATGCACAATTTAACAAAAATGTAATATGAATATAAATGTAAATTTCTTTGCTTGTAATAAACTCTCTTTCTCTCTCTCTCTCTCTCTCTTTATTTCATAAAATTTTTTCTCTGTTTTACTATCTCTGTGTTGCAAAAGTGTAATCCGTGGTTTATTTACATTTAAAGCCAATAATAACAACAACAGCAACAACGACTACTTTTATGAATCTTTTAATATTAATAAAAACGGTCATAATAGAAGCCTTCGCTCTCTATCTGCTTTCTCACTCTAACTTCGTATGAAATTGGTCATAATGTTTTTATTACATTTTCTGGGAAATATATTTTTTTCTTTTTTTGTTGCTTTTTTAATATTTTTTTATATGCATTTTATTTATTAAAAATTTAAATAAACATTATTGCTTTTAATATTAAAAAATATGTCGTAGAGCAAAGGGTATACATGTGTTGGTATGTGTATTAAAAAAAAAAAAAATTATTTTATTTTTTATTTTAGCATTTTTCGTTTTATCCTGCTGCCACTCTGTAAAAAGGAGAAAAAAAATATTTTTTTAGCTGTCAGAACCATAACGGGCTTAAACGAAATATTTTTCATATATTTTCTTGTTTTTTTTTTTAATTTCCAATATATTTTCATATATTTTCCCATCCTTTTTCTTTTAGAATAGTATTGTTGCAAATATTTGTTTTTGGTCCGTTGTCATACGAGCTGTGTTTTCTACTTCGTGTTTGGTACTGAATCCGCTTTAAAAATATGTGATTGACGAAAAAACCTTTTATTTTATGAAAACAAAATGACACCATTAGGGAGATCGATTATTAGATTTTTTTCAAAAACCGGTTTTCGAATAATTCGAGAAGTAGTAATTATTCAAATAACCGGTTAACCGGTTCTTTTATTTAAAAAAATTGTTCTTAATTCTTTAAGCACAGAGCTGCACCACGTTGTTTTAAAAATAAGCAGAAGCTGTCGGAGGGTTTAAAATTAAAGTGGCAATCAATACGAACAGTAATTCTAAAAAATCTCATAAAAACTATGGCCATAAAAATCAAGTTTATTACACAAAGTACTCAAAGTTACTTAAGTTTCGAGCAGCTACTCAAAAAGCTATTTTCGTTTTTGTTGTATTACTTGGTAGAGAATGCGATTAAAGGTTTGTTATTATAGTTATAATTTAGGCGCCTAAGATAACAAAAATTAAATGTTTTGCTTTGAATAAATCTATTAGTAATATACGAGTCCTTCATTGCCTCGACAAGAAAATTTGCTCAGGTTTTGAACAGCACTGTATGTAAATTCATGCATTACGTATTTAATAGTGTGTGTATCACTGTGGTATGTTAGGTAAGGTACCCACCTTCCAACCAAGAAGTCGTCGGTTCAATCTCAGACCCATACCATCTGATAATATTCAACTGAGACATCACTGGACAACGTTAGCGACTGGTTAGCCGACGTTATATGGGTCGTTTTCAATAAGTCTAGTTGATTATGCTCCATATATAAAAATCAATATTTATTTACAGAAGATGAGATAAAGTTATTGTTGCTCAAGAGTGCATATCTTTTTCGATCTACCTTGGTTTTCAAGTTTTTTCGTGAGACGTTCAAGGTTGTCATATATACAAAAATAATAACTACATTTAAACAAAGAGTTCAACGATGACATGTTAATTCCCGCAACATTCCGGGAGCTGCACCCGATTCTATTTTTAAACTCATTGAAAGGGTTCTACAATTTATATAGCGAAGTTGTCAATAGTATTTATACTCAAAGCCAGTTACCAGCTATTGTTATGAGGTGATACCGGTGTCGAAAAACTTTTTTCTTTTTTACGATGGTCTGGCCTGGTATTGAACCGACGACCTTCTGGTTAGTAGGCGGGTGTCTTACCTACCATACCACAGCGGCACTAAACGATGACATATTTGCAATAAAAAAATTTACAAACGTACAAAAATTAAACAAATTTAAATTAACCGGTTATTGGTGTTAAATCAACCGGTTTATTTGGTATTCGAAAAATGAAGATTTTGAAAAAACCATATTTGGCAAAATTAAAAAACCGTCCGATCTCCCTAGATACTATTCACATACCATCAGTACATACGTAAGTATGTATGCAAATGCAAAAGTGTCAATATGAAATGGTACACATACTTCAATTATTTCCCGTTGTCTCTTTCGTAAACATTTTATGACAAAATAAAACCGTACTGGGTCACAGTAGAGAAATGAAATTTCAAGAAAATGGGTTATCAATTGCAAGTGATCGTTAAAGATAAACAAATGTACGCAGATGTCAATCATATGGGTTCTTTAAATGAAAAGTATATAAATGTTACACAGTCGAATAAGCTAGCAACGAACAGAACACGGTTATTGCAAACGTATAGTATCTTGCTGTATCCCTTAATAAATTTTCTTTTTTAAATAACGTTTACAACAAACAACATCTATAACGAAATGTACACCCAACGGGTTCGCTATAGCCGCATACGACTGTAATATTTATGGGCAATCTTATATTTAATGAATGTTTCATATTTTTAAATGTGTATTGATAAAAATTTTAACTCAAAACAGAATTGTTCTCTTCCAGAGTCCGGCATAACATGACTCAGAGCTAATATTTTCTTTTGCGCTTTCACACGTATGCACCCACATGTATAGACAAAAAATGAACAGATTGGTATAAAGAGAAAATAAACAGAAAACTACAGTGCGAGAACAACATTTTTAATTGATATTGTCACTTAATAGTCACCTTTTTTTAAATTTCATCTTAATTTGATGTTGTCTTGGTTGTTTTGTTTTTCCTTATTATTTTGGTAGTTTCTGTTTGTTGTTTTCTGTTAGTTTTGTTTAGTTTTTTTCCTTCGTTTATGTAGTTGTTATTTCTAATATTTTATTTATATATATTTATAGGTTTTATTGTTATTTTCGTTTTTTCCTTTAAAAAATTCTGTTTAAATATGTAAACTTAAAAAGAGTGAAAGCCTTCTTGGAGTGTGGTCTGAGAGACAGACTATCAAATTACTACCACAATTGTAAAATTCGCTGGTATCTGTGTGCCTGTCACTGGTCTATTTTAGTGCCATCATCTATTATCTCTTTGGTATTTCACACAAACTGGTTAGGTCAATACTAAGTTCTCTTCATATCTTTCCCTTGATGTCAAAATTCTCTTCATTTAAAAATTCACTTCGTTTAAAGGGAAGGAAACCTATTGTAAACCATAAAGTGCGGCTACAACTTTGCACCTGGCAAAAAATTATTATTTTTATTCTTTTGATAAACTGGAATAAAATTGAGATATTTTTGTGAAGCTTACAAAATGTTTTTGTAAGAATTCTACCTTAAATTTGTCATTGTCAGAAATTTTGAATTTACCGCTGCAACCAAAAAACTGCTGATAAAGCTAGTGTGGTTATAATATTGCTCTTTAGTGTATTTTCTGAACTGCATGATCGATATGGTAATGAAATGGTTTATGGAGTGCATGTATATAAGAATTTCGAATTTTTTTATTTTAATAATATTTTCATTTCCATACACAAATATCGCAGCATTTTTTCACTCTTGAAAGGTCAAAGGTTACTATTTAATTCCTTTTGAATAGAGTTCTATTAATTAAAACGATTTTACTTTGATTTAAATCATTCCTCTTAAAAAAAAGGCAAAAACTATTTTATTTATTTCTAAGCTACTGGTTCTGAATGCGCCTAACTAAAGCAAAAAAAAAGTGTACTTTATTGAGGCAAAAAAAATAAATATTAATTTCAAATAAACTGGGATAAGAAGCAAAGGAAAAAAAATAAATAAATACAAAAATAATTATAATATTTTAAAACTTAAAAACAAGAAAAAAAATATTTTTACTTCAAAGTTGGCCATTGGAAAGAAAAATTACCAGCAAAGTAGAGGAGAAAAGCTCAGCTGAGCAAAAGAAAAAAAACCAACAAATATTTTTTAAATGAATTACAAGAATTTAATTGTTTTAGAGAAGTTTGTTGTTATTGTTATTGTAGTAGTTGTTGTTGTACTCTCATACTTTACCATTAATTAATTTAAAATTAACTTTGTTTGTTCGAGCACTTTAACCTGTATATTTAGTTGTTGTTGCTTTATTTTCCTCCCACTCTCTCACCATGTTTGTGTGTATTTTCTTGTAGTTCTGAGTACTTTTTCAATTAAATTTTTTCTAACAACACCTGTTAGTGTGTGCTTAGTGTATGTACACACAGTATACACTCTTACTTATACGTTTATTTATAACTAAAACCTATACACACACACATACACAGGACAACATAATCTTTTTTATACACTTTTAAAAGACTATTAAAATAAAAAGCATACTTAAAGGAATTTGTTCATTAAATCGAAATATTGGATTATTCTTCCGTGTGTATTTTTGCATTTTTAATAAGAACTAATAAATAAATAAATATTCACGAAATAAAAAAAATTCCAAAGATAAATTTTTAAGATATAGTTCCGTTTAACCTTTATAAAAAGTTTTAGTTTTTTCATTGCGTCAAAATAAAATAGACACCATTTTCTTTGTTCCCGACTTTATTTTATGACAGCAAAACGATAACTATCTGATGTATGCAATGTAGCCTTCCTATATACCCAATTGCCTACAGTTCAGAAAGTTCCGGAAATATCTCAAACTCTCTCATTTCCTGTATTTTATAACCGTTAAATTTAAAAATGTAAGAATGTGTTACCCAAATATGGTAGAATTGACAATGCCGTCAAATACACAAATCAGTATGACAATACCAAGGTAACACATTATCAATTAAAAGCACTAGTGTGGTGTATTTTCTTTTAGGCATTTTTATTTTCGTAACAATATTTACCGAAAATTTGCTCCATGAGCAACGATTGGGCTATGGCAAAAAGTCACCCCTAATTCTTGCCGCGTTATGGCAATGTGGGGAAGCCAGAGGCCATGGAACATATCCACTATCATTGTCCTGTTCTCCAGAGGCGCAGATTCAAGATTCTAGGCCAGGTTTTTTTTATTGGTCTGAATGAGGTTGCCTTAGCCAGTATCTGTTACATGAAGGATTTTATATCTGGCATAGGTTGTCTTACTAGGCGACACCCGTATTTTCTTCTCTTTATCTATTTTCCTTTTCATCTTTTCTATCATTTCTTGCTTTTGTTTCTTTTTTTTATTTTGCACAATGGTCTTCTTGGTCTCTGGGTGGAGTGCGATTGCACTGTATTTCAAACCTAACCGAACCCACCAAATATTATGACTTTTTAGATATTTTTTTTTAATATCTAGTATCTCCTCTGCTTGCCAGACTTGTTCAATCATAGCGAAGTGCAGCTTCTGCAGTGAACCCTAAATGGCAAACCCATTTTCTTCGCCCGTGTCGCTTGCAACCGTTCAATGAATCGTGTTCATTACTATTAGTTTAGAAATAGAGTGGCGGGTGATCCACAAAAGTTTCAGGGTCGTACCGAGGCTACAATGTTCTCGAAGTAGCAAAGCAAGAGATTTCTCCCTTGACGACAGTCATAGGACAGCAGATGTCAATGTAGAAGGTGATAGATTCGGCATCCATCAAAGACTTCCCAGAAAGTTTATTAATCTTTTCATTCCCAACGATATTCCAGATAAAGGAAATTATACGTGTATTACTAAAAAGCTTCATTTCCTTCTAAAATCCAAGAACTAATGCCGGATTGCTACAAGGCAGCACCAGGGCCCTGATAGCAGTCTTACTTATTCTGATTTTACCGATAGACCTCCAATCGTTCAGCATTTGAAAATATAGTAGTGTCGCGGTGTCACACTAAGGATACAGTGCTTTCGATATAGCACATGAGGAGATTTTCTGCTTGACAACAGTCATAGGACAACAGATTTTAGAGTTAAGGGTGATAAATACAGCTTCCATTGAGGCTTTCTAAGCAATATCACCATTTTTTTCATTCCCAACGATATCCCTGTATCCATGGACCCAGATCAAGCAAATGGTACAAGTATTATCAAAAAGTTTCATTTCTTTTTTACATCGAAGGACTAATGTCGAGTTGCTACTAGGCGGCAGAAGTCAGAAAGGAAGGCTTTAGCGCACCCAAGAAAATTCAGTTTTAAGATAGACAAGTCTTTGCCGAATTCTATTATAAAGTAAGGAGTTAAAAGCCATTAAATATTAACATGTTCACTGAGAAATAGTCTTCAAAAGCATAGTACATGCAGTAGGCACTTTAAGGACTTAATAGAACAGCGCTTCTAATACACGTCATTATTACAATCTCCTTCACTACAAGAGACATATGATTTGAAATTTAGGGCTACGCTATGTTATTTTAACGGGAGTGGCGTGGTTTAGTGTTTAGAGCGCTCGCATAATAACAAAAGCGACACAAGTTTGAGCCCCAGCAGAAAACATAACGAAGAAATATTTAATTGTGGTTTCGAATGTTTAATAATAATAAAAAAATAAGGCTTCAATTTTCCTTCAGACAACTCCATCTAAAAAATAATGAAGAAGCCCCCCTGACCTCCCCGCTTACCGTTGGCGATGATGTCAGACATCAGACGAATGATTAGAAAGGCATGCCATGGGAAAAAATTACAATGTTAAAGTAAAGATCCACCACAAATAAGAAAGGATTTTCCCCCCACACCATAAAATGATATGGAGAAAGCTTCAATGTTAGGTTGACAGACCAAATTAATTAAAGAAACTGGAACAAAGCAATGGATGATTTGAGGAAATCCAATATGCTCCCTAGAAGAGTGACGGAGAACAAAATCTACAGACCCCTGATCCTTCAGTATTTGAGACGCCTACAGAAAGGAAAGAAGGCCTTAAATTCCAGTTTGAGTATATCAAAGTTTGTACCGAATTCCCTAAAAGTGTAAGGAGTAAAAAGCCCCAAAATATTACTATGGCCACTGCAAGATTGTCTCCAAAGTCCTTAAGCTCTCAGCCTGGGACGCGCTCATCCGAAAAGTAAAAGAAGCAAGAACTTTAACATAACGGAAGATGCTAATGATTTCTGTAAGCAAGTGAAAATGTTTTCAGTTAAGTAAAGTAAGCATAAGAACACAAGCGGCTCAGATTCGAGCCACAGCGAAGGACAAGACGAATAAATTAATATGTGGTTTCGAGTGTCTAATAAAGAAACTTCCACTTCTCTGCAGACAACTCAATTTAGAAAACAAAAAAAGAACAAGCCTCTGACCTTACAGTTTAGCTCTGGCGATAATGTCAAACACCATACGAAAGAACAGGAGAATACTCCACTTAGTGGGAAAAAAATATAATGCTAATATTGACACCACCATCGCTTAGCAAGGATCTTCACCACTATACAATCATATGGAAGGGAGCTGCAGTAGATTAATCATCTACTTAGTTTGAAAAATCAACTTGATTTATGAAACTAACAAAGCAATGAGTACTTTGTGGAAAGCACGAGATTTGCTTTAGTTTGAACAAAGGAAATATTGCATAAGCATAGTTCAGAGACTGTAAAGCTACAGACGAATGTAGAGGTCTTGCTAATGGCTTTCTGCAATAAGAGAAACCTTAGGTATCAGAATTATCTGATGCAAGTTTACTACTTAAAATACGCCTGGTTTAGTATGGAAGTTGTTACGGCTTTTTAAATCGTATTAAACATCTGATTATCCATCGTTTCTTAGATATACTCACACCATATTTACAGACTTTCACATTCTGTGACTCGTGACTGCTGCCAAAGTTGGGAAGACTTATAAAAAGACTTATAAGATCTTATCAGAAGTGTTATGAGGATTGCATTCCTTTAATTGTTGTGCTTTAAACCAATGCACTTTCCTTGCATTAGAAAACAACTTTTCTAAGTGTATCATGAACTGGTGCTAATGTGAGAATGTTTGAAAGTGTTAGTTTCTAAAGCAAAAAGTAAAATAAAAAATAAGAACAACAACTTAATTTCTCATAGATTAAATAGCTAAAGTTTGCAACACTTTTAACATGCCGGCCACACTAAACCTCCCATGTCTTACCTCAATACCAGCATGCTATAGAGAAAACATTTTGTTTTTTTTAATCCTTAAAGCACATTTGTTATATTAAAAGTGTAGTTGCTTCTGTTGTTGTTCGTTTAATGTTAAAAAATTAAAAAAAAAAAAAATACAAAGTGACCACTTGTCCTTATTTCCTAGCTTCCTCTCGCCCTCTCACTACTATTCACCAGTTTTTTTTTACTAAAATTATTTAAAGCAAAACTAAAACTAAAACTCTTTTAAATTAAATTGATCTTAAATCTTGTACTCGATTTTATTTCTTTTGCTTTTTAATTTTCTAGAAAACAAAATTTGTTTCAAAAACTTAAAGATTTTTCATATTTTTTCTTTCTTTTTATTTAAAACAATAAAAACTTAATTATATATTTTTACTCATACCAACAACATAAATTTAAATTTAAAAATCATACATACAATTGTGTTCCTGCTCTTTATTATGCGCTTCAATTCAATTTCAGTTCATGGGTCAAGGCAACTTTTGTTGATACAAAAGTTTTTGTGTGCAATGTATGTGTGTTGCATTTGTGTGTATGAGTATTTGTTTTAAGAATTATTATAAACGCCTAAAAGCATACACAAGTTCTTAATAATAACAAAACTAAACAAGTATGCAAGAATTAAGAGTTGCGAGAAAGAGAAATTAAGCACGAGCAACAATTTGCAAATCAATTTTAATGAAATTGTTGAAACGTAAATAAAAGTACAACGCAAATAACGGCAACAACAACAAATTTATAATGAAACTGAAGAATGTGAAAAAGTGGAGCAACATAAAAATTTTTAATATAAAAGTTGCCAGCACATGCAAAGAGAGAAGGAAAGTTGGAGAGTAAGATAGAAACAGAAAATTAATAAAATAGGGTATTTTAGCTAAAATTCTAGTAATTGTTGTTGTTTTATTAGTAAAAATTAATTTTAATTGTTAAACGCCTTAAAGTAGGCAGTAAAATTGAAAAGATTACTTTTAGGTTTTACGAACTTAAGTACTCTATTGTTAGGCTTTCCCTTTTAATAACGTTTATTTTCTGAATTTAAAACAGTAATAAAAGTTTCCACAACAGTTCATGGAGGAACACGGGGACTTTTTTCAGTCAATAAACTGCACACGATTATATTTTCGGACTGGTTGAAAAGAACCTATAGTTTGATGCCGGTTTCTAGCGGCAAAAGCAGAAGTTTTTCATAGTAGTAATACTTATCACCAGTTGCTAGCTCATGTTATGAGTTGATACCGCTGAAGAAATTTTTTCTTTGTCAAATGGTCTGACCCGGGACTGAACCGAGAAAACTCTTGATTGGTAAGCGGGTGTCTTATCTACCGTACTACAACGCCACATGAGTCTAATTATAAAATGAATTGTTAACACTAATCTTTGAAGATTTCAGAATAACAAAGCTTCTAATTCGCTGTTAATAATGTTTTACAACCGCTGATCCGCGCTCAACTAGTTTCGTCGTCTTTTTTATGCTCAACTAGAAATACCTGTGCCATAGACCAAACAATTCTTTTATTTATCGAATTTTAGAAACATCCTCGGAACCATCCTATAGAACCAATCTTATTTATGTACCCATTCAATCAAAAATGAGCATAATCGGAAAACAAAATTTTGAATGGAAATTCAATTCAAACATTTCAACAATTTGCCAGCGTTGCTCGGGTGTAAGTCTATCGATAACAGTGATGTGCAAAAGTAAAAATGTAGTTATATTAGTGAGAACATGGAAATTACTCTCTCAGAAAGAGTAAAGTTGATGTTTTAAAAAAAACTACAAAAAATCGACATGCATTCGCCACACATATGCAATCGTTGCCGTTTCAGTGACAACTATTATTTTCTGTGTTTATGCATTCATCGCTGTCTCATTGACGACTTAAAGAAAGAGCGTAAGCATTACTGTGAATTTAACGTGAGCAATTGTTCTATGAGAAGCTCATGACTGATCTATAATGAAATTACGAAACAAACTAAAGGAAAAACAACTACAAGCTGTTAAATCGGTCGTCAAATAAAGCAGTGTTGCCTACGCAAAGTTATTAACCTCTATAAGCATACTTTATATCGACATTAAATTAGGGTTTGTTGAAAAATGAAAACTTTTTTGCAGACATATAATAGCTTTTAGATAAAAATCAAAAAATTCTCATACTACACTCAAATCAGTCTTGGAAATTTGTTTTTTTGCCGTATAAATTCCTTAAATTTATAGTTTTTTTATTTATTTTCCTACTGTGGAATAGGCTGAAACACTTTACTTGTCCAAGGCGAATACTATTTCTGATTTCCCTTATTATTGCTTACAACACATACACATCACGATTGCCGATGTAAAACCTTTAAGTCTTAAAAGGAGCGTTAAAGAGAGAAACCAAAACCATGAATTATTTTTGATGAACTCATCTCAAAAGCAAAAAATAAAAAAAAGAATGTTGACTTATATAAAGGGATTAAAAATGAGAGTAAGAGTGATAGATCTAAACCAAAACTCATATATACACACACATGTTTGTAAAACAGTTAATGAATACAGAAGTTTATAAATGTATGCGAGAGTGTACATGACATTACACATAACACCCATTTAATTAATGAACACAAACTGTCAATTAATCAATCAACATGAGTTCTGTCATTCGGATTTCTTTTTTTTTTCCTTTTTGGACTTGACCTTATTCTGCCAGACTCTCTAAGTTATACACACTTAATGACAATGTTTTTCTTTCTATTTTTTTGTAAATAAAAAAGTTAAATTATATATGTACTTATGGAAGTAAATAAAACTGGACATATTTTACTTAATTAATTTTTAAATAGACTTAAAATCAGATGATTTTATATTTTGATTTAATTGAATTAAGAATAAAAATATTTAATATTTTTAATTTTATTTTTAAATTAATTTAAACAAAATTTTGTTGAGTTATTTCATCAATATAAAAACTATTAATTTATTTAATTAAATTAAAAAAAAATTTAAAATTTTTATAAAAACATAATATAAAAATCGTTTGGCTTTTATAACACACATTTGCTTCCATTAATAAGTGCTTTCAAATAAATTTTCTAAATTAAATGGAATTAAAACTTTATTAGAAGCAAATACAGACCCATGTGGTACCTCTAAGCGACTAAACAGAGAAAACTTTACTGCTTAGCGGTAAAATCGGTATAAAAGTTTTCCAAACATGTAGATACAAATGTTTATACATATAATGAGAGAGTTTATATAGAAAACTAATGTTTTCTAATGTTTTTTTTAATAGAAAACTAAATAAATAAAATATACATACAGTGGCTACCAGCTAAACTCGGACACTATAAAAAAGATTTCATTTTGTTAAAAAAAAGTTACACAAGCTGAACTCGGACGGCTGCATATGTATATGTCTGAGAGTATTACTTATTGTTATAAAATTAATATTTTATGTGCAGACACTAGTTTTTTATAACCATTCGGAGTCTCTTGACAATAGATTCGGCCAATTTTTGGCGGTAACCAGCTGGAATTTTTTCGTATTCTAATAAAACGCTTATTCGCTCAGAGTTTCTGGAAACCGACTGATGCTGAACTTTTTTTATTGAGATAATCCAACAAATTTTCAATATGAATTACATATATCGTATATCGGGGCTTTGGGGTGGTGTTTCCATGATGTGTGATACATTATATAGCAGCCAAGATCTTACTTTGTGGGCCTTGTGTTTGGGGTCCTTATCCTGGTAAAAATATCAAGCATTATCCACACTTTTTGACAAATTTTCTTTTCTATGATAGTGTCAATAAAATGCAAAGATCCTGGACCTGATGCGAAAAATGAGCCCCAGATAAGCGCTGAACCATCCCCATACTTTACTGTCGGTTTCAAGTTATTCAAACGTAGTTCCTGATTTTGTCCCTTCCATACTATTGGTTTAACATCCGACCCAAATACGTTAAATTTGCTTTCGTCGGTGAACATATAACGTTATACCAAAAAGAACAACTCTATTTTGGAAGTCTTTTGCAAATTTAAATCTTTTGGTTTGATTGCGCTTACTAATAAGAGGTTTTTATCTAATTCTTCTACCATTAAGACCAACTCTGTAAAGCAAGTCTCTTATTGTTGATGGGCTTGCTTTCTTACCAAGGTCACTTTCAGCAATAGCAGCAAGTTTTGGAGCACTTCGGAAGGGATTTGCTTTTATTTTTCTGACAAAAAAAACGTTCTTCTGCCTCAGAAAATATTTTGTTGTGGGCCTATTTTGGTCCATTTTGCACCGTTTTATTGATTTTAAAACGTTTTATTATGTCGTGCACAGTTGAATGACTTCAGCCCACAATTTTTGAAATTTCGCTAACACTTTTTCCTTTTCTTGCATGCACAATAATAAACTTGCTTACTTCGATACTAGTTTGTCCCCGTTGTCTAGCCATCTTCTTCATTTTAACTCTGTTTATTCTGTATCATTATCAAAAACTGAACTAAAGAGTTTTCCGCATTGAAATTACAGAGTTACGGTTATTAACCCATAAAAGTTACTGTCCGAGTAAAACACACATATACAAACATCGAACTCATAGTCATAGCATTCATCCATTTCTCAGAAAATACTCATAATACTCATAAGTGATTCGAATCATTCATTTCATTCGAGCAGTACTCATCAAGTAGGATAACAAAATTATTCAAACGAAAAATGAAAAGGATGAAAAATACCACGGCAAACGAAAATGTTGATAAGTATGAGTATGTGGAGTACTTCGAACTTTAGGGTATGAACGTGTGTGTGCACTCATTGTGCTGAGTATAAATGCGTATGAGTACAAGAATTTATGATTTATAATTAGATTATTACTCGTATATTATATTTTCAGTATTCATTACTAATCTCTGGTACCGAAGCGCTGTTAGATATACGCTCAACTACGAGTATAATATACTTTTGTTTACTTAAGCCAGTCTTTAAAATACTTAATCTACTTTTTGGTGGCTATAATGTACTTTTTAAACTTAAATGCTAACTGTTCTTAACACACAATTTTTTAATGTGTGTTGTTTTTTTAATGAATGTTGTTTTAATGTCTATTATTTGTACACATTTTACCACAAAACGACTTAATCATAAATAAAAAATAATAAAAAACAATACAGCAACTGCTTTCGGCATCCATTTCACAACGTGTTTCTTTTACTATTATTGCGCATATAACACTCAAACAGCTGATTACATACGTATAGTGCGATCAGCTTCAGTCTAAACGTAGAAATATAAAACCTGACGAAACTTAACGAAAAGTTTATTGAGTATATCATAGTTATGGTATACACTTTTGATTGTACATATGTATTCGCAAAGTTGTTTAAGCTAGCTTACGTATTATATATTATGGTTAGCCCTTATGACTGGAAAAAGTGTATCGAACTAAAATAACGATTATGCAGTGACGAAAGAAAATATACTTCAAATTTGCTGTATATTCTTTAACAAACTAAATAGTGATACCGTAGGTGTGGTAAAATATAAACGATGGCAAAAAATATCAGACCTTTTCGTGGTGATATGAAGCTTAAATTTAAGCTACTTTTTTAAAAAATAAAAAATATATATTTTTTCAAATGTGTTTTATTAAAAAGAAAATTGTTTAAATTTTAAAAATATAAACATTTAAATAAATATTTCAGTAAAAAAGCAAAAAAAATCAGGAAATTGCTGTAAATTAAATTCCATTATAGAGTTTCATTTGCACATAAAATAACTGTGAAATTAATTAACAAAATGCAAGCATATGAGCTAAAAATTATAAAAAAAAAAATATTTTTCACGCTTTGTTATATGAATTTTTTCTCTTTAAATTTTTTATGAAAATTTCTGTTTGTAATTAAAATAAAAAATAAATAAAAACTAAATATATATGTATGCACATACATACATATGTATATGAACAAATAAATAAACATTTAATTTTTATAAATTGATGTGTCAAATAATGTTGTGTTTTTTGCTTTTTCTTCTTCTTATTTTTTGCTTTAAATCATTTTTTTATACTGTTTTCACAAAATTAACACTTTTTTGAGTCGTGTTATCAGAAACAAAAAAACTATTTGTTTTAAAATTTACTATTTAAATAAATTTTTTTTTTTTTGTCTGCAGTATATTATTTTGAAACACAGCAAGAGTATTAATATTTATGTTAAAATATCTGAAAAATAAAATATAAATATTAGTTAAATAATCAATGAACGACACCATTTAAAAGCGTTAATAGAAGTACAAAAAATTATTTTAAGTTGCATTTTAATCTAAAAGTTGTTTAAATGATTAATTTTGATAAAAAAAAGTTACATTTCCCTGGATAGTATTTAAAAAAAAATTATTTATTTAAAAAAAATATTTATTAAAAAAAAAATATTTTTTTTTAAATATCAACTAATCATTTAAGATTAAAAGGAATTTTTTTTTTTTTTTTTTTTGATAAAATTACTAATATCAAGGGAATTTCTATTTAATTATAAGCGAATATGCAAAAATATTTTATATAAAGCCTTTCGTTTTTAAAACTGGCATTAATGTTAAAATGCTAAATATTAAATCCATATTGGGAATAAATAAAGTAGAACCTTTAGTGTATACCAGGGTTACTATTTATATTTCGGGAACTAGCAACTCTAATGTCAATAGCTAAAATCTGGCAACACCATAATGAAGTTGGACATTTTTTAGCATAAACGTGCTCACCAGGTTTTGATGTTAAAATGCTTTTTGTTCTGTTTACAGTGAGATAAGAAAATCAAATTGGCTAAAAAATGTAAATTTCAAGAGAAAGCTTTCATTGGATTTTATTTCACAACTTTCGACGTGGATTATCTCATCAAAAATGTGCCGATGAACTTAGTTCTTGGTATGGCGGTAAAGCACCATCAAAAATCATAGTATATCGCTGGTATAATCAACGAAAAATAATAAAATCGGTTGTTGTGCCGCAAAACATCGACTGATAATGCAAGATCGTCATGTGACATATTGTGAGATATAAGCATCCTTGCACATTAATTCGACTTCAATACATACGATTTTGCATGAACACTTAGTGGAAAAACAAAGTTTGTTCTCATTGGATACCCCATAATTTATCAATCGCTCAAAAAAATGCTCGCGTCGATTGGTGTAAGCAAAAGATGTTTATAAGATCGTGACAGGTGACGAATCATGTATAGATGCGTATGAGCGGGAAACAAGACAGCAATAGACCCTGTGTGTATTCCAAGATGAGCTAAATCCAGCAAAAGCTGTTCGGGGAAAAACCACAGCGAAGCAAATGGTCACCTGTTTCTTCGTCCGAATGGGTCATGTGGTCTCTGTTCCGCTTGATCAACGTAGGACCGTCAATTCTGAGTGGTGGCCGGCCAATACGAATCCTTCTCCAATATGACAGTGCGAGTTCTCAATCATCTCGTCTAACAGGTTATATATTGAGCAGTCAAAACATCGAATCGATGTCTCATCCTCCATACAGTCCTGATTTGGCACCCAATGACTTATTCTTATTTCTGAAAATCAACGGTAAGCTGCGTGGTCAACGATTTACGAGCGGCGACTAGCAGTTGAATCATTTAAAGACCATGTTTTGGAGGTGTCGAGGTGAGTTTGATTTCCTCCTGTGGTACAAGACGCTCAGGAGGCTAGCTCAGGTCGGTTGCAAGGAATTGCTTATGGTCTAGTTATTTTTAAGGTAGGCGTGCTTGCGTTGTGCCAGCGACACGGTTTGGAAGGATGTGTTTCGTAATTGTCCACAGGGCTCTATGTGTGGTCCATTCATTTGGAACCTCATGATAGACACCCTGTTGCATCAGCTGGTCACCACTTTCAAAGTGTCTTTGTATGCGAATGACTTACATGAGTGAGCAAGTCAGGCATATCGCATGGAGTCGAAGCGGCGAAGGCAAGACAGTTACAATGCTGCTGAAGAGCAGTTTGTCAACCAGTAGACACCCACTCATAAGGGCTGGCAGTGTTGGCTGGCGCTATGGAACGGAAGTCAAATACCTCGAGATATCTATGACCGAGAGGATGAATTTCCTGGTAAACATTCAGAGGATTAGGGAGTAAGTGACAGGAATGATAGAAGGAATCAGGACTTGGGAGTTATTGTGGGCTTAGCAAACGTGCTGTACGCTTTACATACGGTGGTTTGTGAACCATTTATTCCAAGCGCGACATATGGTGCATCAGAATGATACGAGACAGTTAAGTCTACTAATGGTCGGCATAGATCTCTGAACTATCAGAGAGTGGGCTTGCTGGCATGTGTGCCAAGAATTTTTGAGCCATGAGGATCCCTTTCTTTTCCTTATCTGCCTTAGTATGAGTTCCCCGTTAGTCATGTTACGCAGTTCTATGTAACTTATGGTGTTAAGCCAAAATATTTTTCATATGATTCAGAGGAGCTTTTGCTTGATGTAATTCGATTCAAGCCGGATTTCACTGTCCTATAGCAGAACTGATTTACAAACATGATAAGTGTGAGCTTCTCCAACCAGTCATGCGACTACCGCTTTCACTTTATTGAGCCTGTTCCCTGCGTTTGCTTTTTGCTCGGCCGACTGTTGACATTATACTGCCTAGGTAGCAAAAGCTATCTACAACTTGACTGGTGTCATACAGCACGATGGTGAATATATGAGGTGATAGTTGACATCCTTGTTTTACTTCATCTTACTGTATAGCTGCGAAACCTGACTGATGAATAAAAGATGGGCAAATAAGCTGCAAGTATGTACAAAACGCTGTCTGAGACATATGTTGAGAATATGATGGCAAATAGAGGTAAACTTTCCACACGCTACTTTAGCCTGCAGGTGTACGCCCTAACAAGAAGTTGGACTAAAACCCGCACCATATTGTTCTTGGACGCGACCGGCCAAGAACAATATGGCTTCGGGCAATAATTACGGTAATTAAAGCTTCTGGCGAAAGCTGGAAGGAGATAAAGGCGATTGCAAGGAACAGAGAAAGGTGGAGAAAGTCTGTGGAAATACTTTGCTCCAGCTAGGAGCATAAGCAGGACGCAAGAAATTGGTGTAGAATTGCTGACTCATGTTCGTGTAATAAAGAACTGCTCTCAATGCTTTTCATATTGCAGTTCGTCTGACGGTATCCAATGATTTGTTGTAATCGACAAACAACAGTTACAGTGGTACCGTGTTTCTGCAGATTGTTCTTGATGCGTGGACCTGAAGCCTGCTTGTTCGCCTTGCACTAGGCAAAGTTACAGATATTCTTTAGAGTTCGGGTGGTGGTAATATGATTTCCGACAAGAGACAATTACTTGCAAATAGTTCTGCTAAAGGAGGTGGCACGGTGTAGTGCTTAGAGCGCAGGTATACAACAAAAATAGCCAAGGTTCGAATCCCAGCAGAGGATATGGCAAAAAAAAAATTAGTTGCGGCTTAGAATATTTAATAAAGAGACTTTTTTTGGATTTGTCTGGAGGGATGACAAATCCATCTAAGGAAGCCTCCCCTAACTTTCCAGTTTACCTCTGGCTGTGATGACAAACATCAGACAAGATAGATCAGGAGAAAACGCCACCTACTGGGAAAAAAACTACAATGCTAAGTAAGGATCAGCACCACCACCACCACTTAGCGAGGATCTTCACCACTATACACAATCACAAAGAGGCGAGCTATACAGAAGATTAATAACCAACTTATCTTGAACATCAACTTGATTACTGAAATTGAAACAAAGTAATGAATTCTTTGTGGAAAGCCAATATGCTCCCTAGAAGAGTGACGGAAAAAAAGTTCTGCTAATTGGTTTGTTTTTTCTACTGGCGTTACGAGTCTGGTCACTCTTTTTTTCATATTTAATCAGCACGTAAAACTCACATTTCTTCTATTTTTAATCAAATTCACAAATTTGTCTGCTTGACTCGGCGATCAAAACAAATTAATAGGCGCAGCTTGATCAAAATTCAATAGTAATAGAGCAGTAGATAAGAGTTAACGTTAGCAATGTTGCAATACAAAAAGTCACAGAATTATCAAATTCCTTTCATTTATACAATATCAAGATTTCAGCACGATATGCTATTCAAACTCATCAGTTTTTTAATTATGAAAAAAAGTGAATGATAAACTTAAGTTCATTCCACTTGTAATTAAATTTCTAATAAATTTATTTAAAGACTAGACGACTCTTGTAAAAACAAACAACAACAACAAAAAGTCATTTTAACCAAAATCCTCTTCTCTATATACAGAAACTAAAAGACAATTTTATGGTGAATACTCTCTCTTACTTAAGCCTATGGAGAAAAATAAAAAAGAATAATAATCAACCGAAAAACAAAAACAAAAACAAAAACAAAGTTTTTACTATAAATTCTATTTAGTTTTTGTGGAAATCCGTTTGTAGACTTCCCTTCTGACCCTTCAACAGCCGAAGGCAGCAAATGCTGACAAATTGCCAACAGCTGGCGTTGAAACCGGGACGAAAAACAAAAGGGCACAGGCACACTCAATGAAAAGAGAGAGAGAGAGAGACAGAGAGAGAAGAAATGTTAAAGTAAAACGAAGTTGTAACATAAAAGGAGTAGTGGTTGTTGTTGGTTGGTCCATTCCTGTTTCGCACATACCATGATGTGGCAAAATATAGTGTTCGCGCCCTTTAGGCTATGGCATGAATCTTGTGTATTATTCGCACAGCTCGTCAATGTAAAATATTTGTACATTGAAATGGTTTTTAAAAGCAATTACAACAGAAAAATTCTATAGAAATGG
Source organism: Wohlfahrtia magnifica (assembly GCA_023159175.1). NCBI lineage: Eukaryota > Metazoa > Arthropoda > Insecta > Diptera > Sarcophagidae > Wohlfahrtia > Wohlfahrtia magnifica. The sequence continues at coordinate 11,610,178 of JAKWBJ010000483.1, read as the reverse complement.
TGAAGTTGCAAGTTGCAAGTTCTCTTTAAGCATTTATAGGCTTAAAATACAGAAAAAAAACGAAAAAAAAAACTTTATTTTAAATAAAAATAAACTGCTGCAGGATTTCTATTTTCAGATTTAATTTTTATTTTTTGATTAAATTCCCCACTTTTTATCCGATATAAATGCCTGGCTGCCTAAAGTAAAGGCTGCTTGTGTTTATTACTTGTTACTGTTTCTAGGCTGTGGTTTTAGCAGGCATTTGCAACAATTTAAAGCATGTGTGTGTTGATAGAGAGTCTTTTTTCCAAAAAGACTGGGCTGTTAAAAATGTTGCTCCTATCTTTTGTATTTTTTTTATTAAAAAAAAAAATTGTGAAAAAAAAACTATTGTTTGATGGTGGCAAGTGTATTTGTTTAGTTTGGTTTTCTAAAACATTTTATATGCCACATGCTTGTTGCACGTGTTTAATAGCTGGGGTTGTTGCTGCTATTGTTTATTGTGTATTCATATGCAAATCGTTGGGGACATGTGTATCTTCATTTCATATGATATGATGATACCATTTCCATTAAACAAATGAAACCTGCCTTGCTGTCTGCTGCCTGCTGCCTGCTACCTTCTAGTGGCACATAGTCTCGTTGGTGTTGTAGAACAACACGTAATGGAGTTTTTTTTAATATTTTTTTTTTGTAAAGGTAAAGTTTTAGTGAAAAATGTAGTTTAGACTTCAAAAAAAATATTTTTAAGAAATTTTACAGAATTTTTAGTAATTTGTAAAATCGCTTTTTTATTTTTAGTTTTATTTTTATTTTTGAAAATAACATTTTGCTTATGATCTCAATGTTTAAATTAAAAAAAAAAAAAAAAAACAAATTAAATCCTTTGATTCTCAACACCCTTGTTTTTCCACCTTTCATTTCAAACATTTTCTATCATGTCATACATCATTTTTATTGCCTTCAACAAACTTTCTTCTCAATTTAGTTTTAATAAGACTTTAAAAAAATTTCCATTTTCATTTCCATAGGCTAACAAATGTAAAAAGAAAAAGAAAATAAATTTTATTTATTGACGTAAATTTCAATTTCTTAAGTTTTTATTTGAACCTCCAACTTTGACTTTAATTGGATATAATTTTTAGACAAAAAATATAAAGTATGTAAGTATGTATGTATGTCTGTATAGGTGTATATAGAGTATAAGCAGATAATTTATTTGACTTTTCGAAAACATGTACAAAATTAATATTTTATAACTAAAGGACATGAGAAGCCTAAAGACTACTTTGTAAAATAAATACCATAAAGCAGATAAGTGCTATGGTTTTTACAAAAAAAATTTTTTATTATAACGCACTTTAAAGTTCGAAAGTTTTTATGTTAAAACGATAACTTTCTTACAAAAAAAAAAAAAAAAAATTGACTTTTCTCCCTCCTCCTCTATAAGTTTGAAAAGTTTTGTGTTTTTTCTTCGAAAAGTTTATTTTGTCTCATGTACAATTTTTTTTTTTTTTACTGCTATAATACGAGTATTTGTATATCATTTTATCCGTATTTTAGGTATACAAATAATGAAAATAAATAAAAAAAAACATAAAATAAATATGAAAATTGTGTCACTAAACAAAATAAATTTCTATACCAAAGAGGCCTTCATTTGCTATTAAAAAGAGTAGAAATCTGAACGAATAGAAATGTAATCAAAATAAATTTAAGTAATAGGACCAAAACGTATGGTGAAGTACCCTTAAAGGATTAAAAACTTTTAATTTTAATTGAAGAACTGAAAGAAAAAGGAGAATCTTGCTGCCAACAGATGCTATACCGAGTTAATAAGCTTTTTCGCGATAAGACTTGTACGTTGATCTTATAAGTTTTGTTGTATGGTGACGCATCGTGAGTGGTGACGTAGACTGATGAGGTGTTTCTAGTAGTTTTCGAGAGAAAGATTCTCCGCAGAATATACGGGTCTGTTGTCCTAAATTACGAGTATCGATACTGTATGAACTCTGAACTCTATATGCACTATATCACTACATCGACATCGACAAGGGTTGTTAACCAAAACTCCGTTTAAAAAACTCAACTTTGGATAAAGAAAGATCAATTAGCTTAACTCTACCAAAACTGGACTTGTTGCGCTACTACAGAAGTGTAGATTATACTTCTGTAGTAGATTGTTGTATGGAAAAAGCAAGCTTTTGGTCTCTTAAATTCTGTCTGGAAATCAAATTCTATATCGAAGAAGACTTTTCAACTCCAACATAAATCTGTTCTACTAAAGGGTGGGAAAATTTGAGGTTAAGAAGTAAATTGGCTTAAAAACACTTTTTTTTATTCATACCAATATAAAATAGAAATATGAGAACGTTGGCAGACGTTCGCTCTTTTCACAAAATTTTGAACCCAGTTTTCAACAATTTTCAGCGGTTATATAAACGAACAAAATTGTAGCATATGGGGCCCACCAACTACCCAAACAGTCCTCGAAAAACCATAACATCCAAAGAAAATGACCATATGGTGTTGTTTGTGCTTAGGCGACATCATCGGCCCGTATTTATTCGAAAATGAGAAAGAAACGCAGTCACCGTGAAATATCTGCGATACCAAACCATGATAACCAATTTTTTATGACCACAATTGCTTAATGTTGACTTCAGGGAGCTTCGGCTTCAGCAGGACGGCGTCATAAGCCATGCAGCCAGCCAAACATTTCAGTTATTGAGTAATTTCTCGATTTGGCCATGTCAATTGGCCCCCTCTTTTTGGGATTTTTCCTCTGGGGTCATTTGAAAGACCGGGTTTGCGTGAACAAACCACAAACAACTGACACTCTGGAAGATGCTAGTCACTCCTAAAACCTCAGAGGTAAGTATTTATGGTATACTTAGAGCATACCTATAGTCTAAAAAGTGAGCAGTGACTCCGAAGGCCGTTGAGATATCAATGGGCCTGGTTGATACTAATAGAAACCTTGCCTGAGAGTCTTTTTAAGGGGCTCTACTCTACCATGACCGGTAGTTGATATATAATAATAACCAATAAAATGTTAACACTATGCAACAAGCAAAAATACCTTGGATAACCACTATATTTTTTGATGCGCTATAGTCGCCTAACGTCAAAAATCATCAACATTTCAGATTCTAGGGATAAATTTTCGTTTTATATTTTTTTTTTTTTCTAAAATGTGAGATTTTTGAAGAGGCTGTTTCGTACATCTTATGATAACTTTGAAATGACTTATTCGAAATGACTTATTAAGCACATTATCGATTTCGTGCAGCTGTATTTCAGCAATGGCTTCACGAATATTGTCCTTTAAAGCGTCAATTGTCTCTGGCTTGTTGGCGTAATACTTATCTTTGACGGCACCCCACAAATAATTGTCCAACGGTTTCAAATCCCAGCTCCGAAGTGGCCAAATAAAAATAACATTAGCTCTGCGGCTGATAATGCGGTCTTCTAAAACAGGGCGCAAAACATCGAGTGCAGCTTAGGCTGTGTGGCACGTAGCGCCGTCCTGTTGAAACCAAATGTTGCTAATATCCTCCTGTTCAATTTTTGTGAACAAAAATTAGTTCAACATGGCCCGATAACGATCGCCATTGACTGTAACGGCCACTCCTTGCTCATTTTGGAATTATGCCTCTGGACCAAAATCCGCACCAAACAGTGACTCGTCTTGGGTGTGTCGGCTTTTCAATGTATGCGTGCGGGTTTTCTGTGCCCCAAATGTGACAATTTTGCTTGTTTACATACTCGCCAAGATCAAAATGAGCTTCATCTGAAAAGATGATTTTTTTTTGCAAAATCTGCATCTTCTGTAAGTTGATCGCAGGCCCACTTAGCGAACCATCTTCGTTCAGCGGAAGGATAAAACTAATTATCTGTCAAATCAGACATGAGCTAAGTGTTACCATTCACAAAATAAGCACTAGTTGAAAAAAAAAGTTAGATGGCAGACCCTTTATATAAAACTTTTGTAGAAAAATATCTTGTCCTTTGAAATATAAAAGAAAAAAAAATTGCAAATGAAAAAAACCAAAACGATTTGCCATCCCTGAGTAATAAGTCAAAGCGACAGTTACAAAGAAATTGTTAAAATTTCATTTTCGAAAAAGGAAAACGAAAAAAATATATCCGAAAATTGCGAAAATGAAACATAAATAAATATGTGTGTGTGTGTTGTCTCTTCTAAATGGAAGTTTATGTGTCAATGTAAGTACGGTACGTATGTGTAAAAGATAATAGCATACGTTTGCATATTCTCACATGCTCATGCACAGAAAACTGTTTGCAAAACAAAAGGCAACATAAACTCGTATGAGAAACTGAAATTTTAGGGTCATTTTGGGATCAATTTGAAAGATGAATGTTTTTCTTTTCATAGTTTTTCGTTCATTTTTTGTATATTTTTATTATTTTTATATTACATTATATTACATATATATATTTATATATATTATATTACATATATATATATATACATACCAACAAAAAACAAAGATAGAATAAAATAGAAATAAGAATCATATGACAAGAATATGGTGATATATCCCTCCCAAAATAATTCAAATGATTAAAATGAGACAAAAGTTTTCTGACGATAAGTGGATATACACGATTATATAAAGACACACGTAGGTATATACATACATATACTTAAGCTTCTTTATAATAATATAACAATAATAATAATAATGATATATAATCATCCGAATCAGCAGCGTCAATAGCAGCAACAGTATTTTCGTTTGTTTTCGAATTTCAGGTCAAGTATCAAAAAATAAAAAATGAAATAAAACTAAATAATATTGATGTATAGCACACATGGAACACCACTGTATCTCTCTGTATCTCTCTCTCTCTCTCTCTCTCTCTCTTTCTCTTTTTTCATTCTGGTGAACTAAATGTTATCTTTGAATTCTTGCTAAAAATGTGTAGAGTGAGTTGGGAGTGAGTATTCATTCATACGCATTTCCATTTACATGCACCCAAGGGTTTTGCCATTTTCTTAATAAATTGCATAAATTTTGTTTTCTTTTCTATTATTTGTTGTTGTAATTTTATTTTATTTTTTTTCTACTCTACTACCTCTACTGTTGCTTATCCTTTAGAATAAAATTTATTTTCCTTTCGTTTTCCCCACCTTTAAAAAAATTGTGGGTTTACCCTCTATTTTAATGAGAATTATAAATATTCAATGTGTGAATTATTACTTCAGTTAGAACACTTGTATTCGATATCAAAATAAGAAAATTATTGGAATGCGATTGAAACGCAGCTTATGGAGGAATTTATATATTGATGTGAAAGGCTTCTATGAGACTTGTATTTTACGTTTAAGTTTTTAAAATGCACCGTTTACATTGGAAATTTATACAATGGGAATTTATTTTCCCACCCGATTCCCTCTTTGAGTAATACACCGACAGGTTGAAATCGTCGCCAATGGTCGGTGGCGGTGTCATTATTCCTGCATACGGGTTGAGAGTATCCTTTAAACTTCTGAACCACTGCAGTGTCCTATAGGCGAAGGACTCAGCGATAAAGAGAGCAGCGGACTTGTTGATGTACTATAGGGTAATTGATACTAATACCCGATTCTGTACAGATCAGGGCTTTCTCCGGTCTGTACTCGACATCGCGGCTTTTATGGGAATATCGGTCTAAACGAGATGGCGATAAATTCAGACCTAGAGATTATCTGGCTAAGGGGTCACTTTGACACCATGGGGAATTGTATAGCGTATAAACTAGCGAGGGAAGGATCTCTCCTCGGCCAGAAGGCGATTGACCATCCAATTGAAATGCCATTATCCTTTTGCAAAATTTTGGTTCTGCGATACATGTTGGTGAGGGCATAGATACGGTGGATGAATGAACCCACGTGCTCTGTATCAAGACAAAGCTGGCCACAATGCGATTGGACTCGTTCATAGTCTATGTTGAGGTTGCGCACCATATGCAGAGAATCCTCGTTATTGTCATCACTAAGCACTAGGTAGGTGGTGCGCATGCTACAAGACTGGCATGAAAATTTCGGTTCGAAGATTTCTTACAAAATATGGTAGGAATAGTGTCTTAACTTCGGCAACTGTAAAGAGATTAATTGAAAAATTCCGAGTGACTGGTTGTACAACAAAAAGTTGTTCAAATGTCAACATCGTAGCAGTGCATGAGTATGTCGGTGACAATCCAGGAACCTTCATTCGGCGTCATGGACAATAACTGCAAATGTAAACACAACAGTTTAATGTTCATGCACAGCGGAGAGAGTTCGTTGACTGGATTACTTTAACATCAACAAATTCACCTTGATGGCTTTGTTAATCGCTAAAATTGCTACTTTTTGGGTTCTGAAAATCCATATGTGATTGTCGGAAAACAAATGTATCCACAACGTGACACTTTTTGGTGTGGATTTTAGGCTGGAGGCATAATCAGGCCATTTTTGAAAATGGGGCTGGTCAAATAGTGACTGTTTCTGGTGCTCGATAACGCTCGATAACATGATAACACAGTTCTTTCTGCTGAAATTGGATGCCAATATGTGGTTTAAATAAAACGGTGCCTTATGCCATATATAACTGCATAAGACATTTCCAGGTTTTATACTCTCTTGCTAAGGTTATCTGAATTGGCACCGTAGGTTGTGACATTTAACACCATTAGATTTCTTTTTATGGAGTTATTAGAAATCACAACCAGCCGTGCATTAAAGGACGGTGCAACGCTGCATCAACGATATTCAGCTACATTTATGCAAAATGATCATGGAAAATTTCGATAAAACATATGCCTGCAAAACAGTGGAGGCCATTTGCCTAATGTTTTATGTCATAAATAACCCTATCCTAAGTACTTTATGATTCAACAAAAAAAAAAAAAAAAAAATAAAAATGACAATCAAAAGACTAAGACCGGTGGTTTCTATTTAATTCAAATCTTGCGTTGATTTTGGGACACCCTTTATTTGAATTTTAATTCGTCTTTTTCAATTTATCTCCGTAGCCGCCACTTGACGTGTTTTTCTTAAATATTGGAAGCCCAAACAAAAAAAAAACTTCACTAATTTCAAACTGTGACATTAAATCAAGCAATATGTTGAAAAAAATATATATATTTTTTATATAAAAATGTATTATAGTGAGAGTTTTTTTAAGCGTTAAATTTTCTGCCAATTATGCGTATTATCATGATACTGTTTTTCTTTTATTAATTAAAATTAAAATTAAAAAAAGAAGTATTTCACCATATTACAAAATGAAATTCACTTTTTTAAATATTTTTTTCAACCATAATTTTTGTGTGTGTGCATTTGGGGTTTTGTTTGTTGTAATTAAACGCAAAAAATAATCCGTTTCATAATACGTTAAGTACGCAACAGGACAATAGCGTTGCTTGTGACTTTGTGATAAAATTGCCTGATAAACGGATCGATAAAAGAGTATAAACGCTAATTAATAATTAAATGCATTTGTTGCTGTCGTTGTTGTTTGTTTTAACCAATATGCAACCAGTGACATTCAGTCACCAATTTTCATGGACTTATATGCTGGCCAACGCGGCCAAAATGACGCTTTATTTAAACCAGTTTAATAAGCTGATATTTTTAAAATGATTTAAAATTGAATTTTTCTTACTTAAAATGCAATTGCCTGTTAGAGAGCAGAGCAGAGAGAAGAATTATTAATTATTTTAAATGTTATGAGAAAAATTATATTATCCTGCATAAAGGCAAACGGACAAAGGAGGATGGAGCACTGTAAACTGTAAAAATAATTTTAAAAAAGTCATGCATTCATTAAAGGCAATTTCAAAGAAATTTCTTATGCATGAATAGTGTTGTGAAATTGTTGTCGAGAGATACTTGTTAAGAGTTAAATTGCTTTTGATTTTAATTTTCTATTGATTCTTTAAAAGTTTAAAAATTTTCTTTTTTCTTTTTTTTCTTTATTGTTTGGGTTTTTAAAAGAAAACTTTATAGCCACGTTTTTGGAGTAAAATGGAATAAAAAATATTTTTTGAATATTCTATGTCATTAGAAAGTTTGTAGACAATGTTTTGTGGTTAAAAGTTTTTTTTTAATTTGATTTGCAGCAATTGATTTTGATTGTAGATGCCACTAATTGTCTCTTAAATACCATTTTTATTATTAAAGAAGGTGCCACCTCATGCTGAAAACATTTCAAAGCTTGTTTGTGGTTTTGAGATTAGAATATTTACAGTTTTTTTAAATATCATAGAACAAAATTAAATAATTAATTAAAACGTTGTATTGTTACGAAAACAAAAATGCCTAAAAAGACAATACACTGCGTCAGGGACTGTATTGTGGGATTTTATTCAATTGATTTTTGTCAAGTTTGTGAATGTGTTACCCTGGTTATGCCGTACTGATTTATGTATTTGACGGCATTGTCATACTGATTTGCCTATTTGACTGTAGTGCCAATTTGACCTTCTTTGGCTAACACCATCTGACATGTTAAAAATAAACGGCCATAAAATAGAGGATTTAAGAGCGTTTGAGACATTTCCGGATCTTTCCAAACTGTATGTAATAAAGTTATTAATAATATAGTTATCTTTCACAAAGTAAAGTCGTGCTTAGGCTTAAATAAAAGTGTGGTCTAAAAGAATATTAAGTGCAAGATAAATAAGTTGGAGACTGTATGGTTTAAGGTTGGCAACCGACTGGTTACCCAATAAAACTCAGGTGGGTTTTTGGGACTTAAAATTAATTCGATCCATTTTTTTAGCTCAAAAAAGATAATGAATTAGCATACTTGCCAAATTAATAGTTTATCAAATCACTGCTTACATCTTTTCCCCTCCTCTGAGCCATCTTCCATATTCCGTCTGAGAAAAACTTCTCGTCTTTTAAGGCGGTCCAACTTTGAATCCAATTTAATATTTCTTCAAAGGATGTGAATTGGTAACAAGGTTGCAAATAAACTTACATCTTCCTATACGGCCTTAAAATGTAGACCGCAAATCGAAATGCCGTAAAACGAGATGAATATATTTGACAAATACGTTTTTTTAGCCGTAGAATGGGGCAATTTGCGGCATAAAGCCGCAAACAGACCGTTGTCATTCAATCATGTCCGTTTTTATATTTCGGCAATTTTTCTCATAACGCATCGTTCAAACGAAGTAATTGCAGTTTGCTCCGATTAACGAATTTTAGCAGCTTATAGCTTCCACCAAAAATGCAAAGTTGCATTATAAATAGTAGAACAACGTGAATGTATTAAAAAACAAACAAAAATTGTAGACTTGGAAGCGGTTATAAAACCCAACAAAATCCAAAAAACCCAATAAAATCCGATGAGTTGTGTTTAAAAAAAAGGGTTTTTGCTAACCCTGGTATGGTTATAATTGTATACCATAAATTGAGGATATAAAAACTGTAAAAAAACAACAGCGTGGTGTTGATTTTATTTTGACGCAATATTTCAAATGAAAATAGAAAAACAAAATTAATAATTGTGATTCTTTGGACAGATATCCCAGAACGCAGCGCATTTTCTATATAAGAGTTAAGGGCAACTTCTGTTCCATTTTGAGCAAACTGGTACTTTTAAATTGCTATTGACAGTCTTTAAAAGCAGACATACTGACTGATTTAAACTAAAATGGGATAAAGTAAAACTGTATGAGGTGGTCCTGGCGGTATTCGTCAGAGGAAGACATAACGAGCTTGCGATTCATGTGCAATAGTGTGGATTTCGTTATTTTCTAAGGTACTTAAAGTTATTGTATCGCATAGACTCTCTGATCATTGCAGTGTCTTTCAGGCAGAGCTGACGTCTATCTGAGAGGTAACTAATTGGCCTGCAAGGAACATAACCATGAAGAAGACTGCGACTTAGTAAAATCTCACAAGAAGAAGTCGAACAGTGTCAAGTCGCTTGATCTTGGTGGCCATTTCACTTCACTTCCATATGACATTACAGTCAAAACGCTCTCGTGCAGAATGTCTAATGTGACATGATCTGTGTGGCATATAGCGCCAACCAGTTGAAAGCACACAACATTGGTATTAATGTCATAAAACTCAGAACAAAAGAAGTTGATAATGATGGCCTGGGCGAACTCGTCCTCAAGGAACTTTGAAGCCATGAGCTTAAAGCCCACACAAAACAGTGACTTCTTCGGCATGCATTCGACGTACTTGGATCGCATGTGTATTAGAATCGGCAATTGTGTATTGACATACTCATTCATTTATAAATGAGCCTTATCGCCGCAGGGGATTTTTTGATGATTTTTTTTCTTTTATTATTAATTAAACATTAAGGGAAAAGCAAACTGCAATTGTAATTTTGATAAAAGGGTATAATTTTTTAAGGGGAAAACTATAAGTGATTATTTTTTGACCCATCCTCGAAATTGAGTAAATTTTTCTTTATTACCCATTTTATATAAATAACAAGTGACCTATTTAAATAATTAATTAAAATTTCTTTTAAAAACGAATAAATCCTTATTTACTTAATCCATATCCTTTGACATTTTCTATGATTTTTAATTATACCATGGAAATGAGTAAAAAATTCAATTTCATTTAAACATATTTATCGCTTAAATGCATCAAATAATCTCAAATAAATATTTAATTTAATTTTATATTTTATTGTAAATTTAAATAAATTATTAATCAAATTTTAATTTGTAATTTTATATACAATACTCTTATTAAACAAATAAAGAATTTATTTATATTACTGTACATTCATAAAGGGTCCGCCAAATAAAAGTCTTTTTTTTTTGAAAATGCTATAAAAAAAACTACTGAATATTTTCTCAAATGAAAGTACAACCTTTCCGGTTAATAATAGAAAATAATTTAATTCAAATGGCTGCCTAGGCTGGCCATGCAGTAGCTTACACGATCGGTCCAATTTTTAAGCACATTATCGATTGTGTGCAGTTGTATTTCACCAATTGCTTCACGAATATTGTCCTTTAAAGCGTCAATTGTCTCTGGCTTGTTGGCGTAACACTTATCTTTGACGGCACCCCACAAATAATAGTCCAACGGTGTCAAATCGCAGCTCCGAGGTGGCCAAATGACATCACCTCTGTGGCTGATAATGCATTCTTCAAAAACAGGGCGCAAAACATCGAGTGTAGCTTCGGCTGTGTGGCACTTAGCGCCGTTCTGTTGAAACCAAATGTTGCTAATATCCTCCTCTTCAATTTTTGTGAACAAAAATTCGTTCAACATGGCCCGATAGCGATCGCCATTGACTGTTACGGTCACTCCTAGCTCATTTTCGAAGAAAAATGGCCCAATTATGCGCCTGGACCAAAATCCGTACCAAACAGTGAATCGTCTTGGGTGTATTGGCTTTTCAATGTTTGCGTGCGGATTTTCTGTGCCCCAAATGCGACAATTGTGCTTGTTTACATACCCGCCAAGATCAAAATGAGCTACATCTGAACACATCGCACACATTCTGCAACATTACCACGATTTTCAAAGAAATGTCGCAATATTTTCCAACGTTGTTCAATCATATACACAACCATATTCGTTCAGCGGAAGGATAAAACTAATCATCTGTCAAATCAGACATGAGCTATGTGTTACCATTCACGAAATAAGCACTAGTTGAAAAAAAAACGTTAGATGGCGGACCCTTTATATGATATTTATAATTATTAATAAAAATACTTTTCTTTGAAATGTAAAAACCTACGCCTCAATGAATAACAATTTTTAATAAGAGCACAGCTAGTAAATAACGTCATTAATAAATTTTAATAAATTAAAAAATAATATAAAATATTTAAACTACAAATCACCTTAGGACACCAAAATTTACCTGAAAAGAGAAAGAATGAAGAAAAAAATCAGTGAAAAAAAAAATAAATTATTATTTAATTAAAATAAATTATTTAAAAAATAAATATATTTATGAGATTTCATATCGATTTGTGGTTTTAATTAAAAATTAATCATACAAATCAAAGGGAAAAAATATATTTAATTTATCAATAGTATTTATTGAGGTTAAAATGATATTGCGATTTCTTATTTTTATATATCATTTAGAGCTAAATTACCTAAAACATGCAGTGATTATAGAACTATTAGTTTAATGACTCATTTGTTGGAAATATTCCTACGAATTATACATTGAAGGATATAAAAGGTCCGCCAAATAAATTTTTGAAAATGCTATAGAAAAAAAACTACTGAATATTTTCTCAAATTTCTTTTTTTATTTGAAAGTACAATCCTTCCGGTTAATAATGGAAAATAATTTCATTCAAATGGCTGCCTCGGCTGGCCTACACGATCGGTCCAATTTTTAAGCACATTATCGATTGTGTGCAGATGTATTCCACCAATGGCTTCACGAATATTGTCCTTTAAAGTGTCAATTGTCTCTGGCTTGTTGACGTAGCACTTATCTTTGATGGCATCCCACAAATAATAGTCCACCGGTGTCAAATCGCAACTCCGAGGTTGCCAAACGACATCAGCCCTGCAGCTGATAATGCGATCTTCAAAAACAGGGCGCTAAACATCAAGTGTAGCTTCGGCTGTGTGGCACGTAGCGCCGCCCTGTTGAAACCAAATGTTCGTTCAACATGGCCCGATAACGATCGCCATTGACTGTAACGGCTACTTCTTGCTCATTTTCGAAGAAAAATGGCCCAATTATGCCCCTGGACCAAAATCCGCACCAACAGTGACTCGTCTTGGATTTTGAATGTATGCATGCGAGTTTTCTGTGCCCCAAATGCGACAATTTTGCTTGTTTTCATACCTTCCAAGATCAAAATGAGCTACATCTGAAGAGATGATTTTTTTGGCAAAATTATCAAAGTAATGTCGCAATATTTCCTAGCGTTGTTCAAGCGTATACACAAGCATATTCGTTCAGCGGAAGGATAAAACTAATTATCTGTCGAATCAGACATGAGCTAAGTGTTACCATTCACGAAATAAGCACTAGTCGAAATAAAAAACGTTAGATGGCGGACCCTTTATTATGAAATATAGTGTCATATTGGTGATTTTCAATGTGGTTTTCGCAAAGGCCTTGGTAAGCGGAAAGCTTTTTGTAGGATACGTGTAATTATATTTCTTATGCTCTATTGAATTTGAAAGAGCATTTGACAAAGTAAGTCATGAACAGCTTTTCAGTATTTTACAACAGTCTCAGATAGATGTTAAGGATCAACGCGTCATTACTCAATTGTACAGGCATCAAGCTACTAAAATCCTTGTTGAAGATCTTCCAACGGCAAAAATCGATATTCAGTATGACGTATGACAGGGGTGCATTTTTTCTCCATTATTATTTAATATTTATACCGAAATAGTATTCCAAGATTTGTTATCGGATATCGATGCCGGTATTAATCAATCATCCAGAAAAATTTATAATCGAGGAAAGAATGAATGCAAGGAAGAAAAGTTATAGGAAAGAAGAAAGAGAGCAGCTGCGGATAAGGTAAAGATTTCAATAACGATAACCAACGTTCGAAACGGACATGGTACATGAAGAAGAAGAAAAATTCCCTTGGAATAAAACGATAAGAGGATCTCAATAGTCTTAAAGTAGGGGGTATGCTAAAAGGAGACTTTTGCTTTTATAACTGCCTGCATATGCTTAAGTCCATGTCTTGATCTCTTCTTTAGATCAGACAACTTCTGCTTCATATAACTATTAAATCTCTTCATAAGCTGTGAGTAGAATTTGTCAATAATCGTTTTACACTTTGGATATAAACGCCACTGCGTGGTTCTAAAAAATCTGATGATCATGACTTTGTTAACCGGCACACTCAGCTTGGTTTTCTATGATGTACGTTAAACCGAAGAAACTCTCTTTTATGTAAATGCTTCTGGTCATAACACCGGTTGGTATTATCATCAAATGTGTATCGGAAACACTCTCTGAGACTTAAGGAATCTGGTGAACTGTAGCACGTTCGCAATGATCACGGCACCATCCTACAGGAAGTTGGCGGACCGGTTTTGGACGTCAAGCAGATTATGCAGTACCTACCCTGAACTGCGAAAGGATATGTGAGACTAGAGTATCTATTTAGGACGATTGGGCTGCGCGATCTGTGCCTCGAAACGACGCGATATCAATCTATACCGATGGCTCGATGACAGTGACAGGCACAGGATTGGGTTTTGCTCTGCTGAACTTGCACTTCGGTCCTTATCAGACTGCCTGATGACTTCACTGCCATTAATACCGAGGCTTACGTCGTTGAATGATGATATCAATTCCAACGTAGTTAGGGCGAAATGTCTACTAGCTAGACTCGCACACTGACACAGCTTGGGTGACACCGTGTCGTACTGGTATGGGCCCAGTGTCACAAGAACATTTGAGAAATTTATTTTGCAGATGCGCAACAGATGATCCATGAGTATGGCTTTTACTCGGGGGAGCATCGAAATTGTTCGATGAGTGGGTGCTTGAACAGTGTAGAACAAGGGTGGTATAATATTATTCGAATTATCTGGCCCTCTCTGTTAGTGGAAAGGACCAGGAATCTTCTGACTTTCGGTGGAAAGTCGATTGGGCGGCTGCTGGCGAATATAACTACTGGGATCTGTATGATTGGACCTATAACGGAGCATATAGGTTACGAATGTAATGGCTACTGTAGGAGCTGTCAGGATGAGGAAGAGGAGGAACCGGCACAACACTCTCTCTGTTACTGCCTCGCTCTACGATAGCTTAGACCAAAGCATCTCGGTGTACGTCGCTTCCTTAATGCGGACTTTCTTAAGAATATGTTCCTGACGAATGTGATCAAATTTGTCAGGGACACCAGATGGCTGTCGCGTGGACCACGTGCCTTCCACATTCAGATTTAGAAAGGGTTTTACTTAGGGCCTTCGTTTAGATTAAAAACAATGAGCTATAGGGCGTAAAAAGCGGATATCCACAGACAATCCATGTAACCTAACCCAACCTTCTGATGTATTGTTACGGATTAATATTTAGTCCAGTTTCCCAACAGCTCAAAAACTCATCCGGATTGGACCTTACCATCGCCAAAAACTCCTTTGAGTTGGCTACTCGATTTCGCTTATTGTTTATATCCAAATAAATAAGTAAAGTAAGTACATTCACCATTTCATTTCAATCTCTGATTGATCAATTGTTTTCTAAGCATTTGACTTTGATTGTACTGGTACGACTACAGCGGAACTTAGTGAACCTAGTTTTAACCATTGAGATTGTTAAAGTTGATTGTCTAGTAGCTGTAGTCGTCAAGCATTTCTGTGATTTCATTAAGGATTATGTTCGCTAGCACTAGCTTACATCTTTCTATTCGATAAGAGCTATGCTATATTGACAATAACTTTGTTTTGTAAAGTTGTAGACTTGTTCCCATATTCATAAAATTAAAAATGACTTTGAAATGTATTTGATTTCAAATTTTTCATACAAATGTTTTTTAAAACATATTTCAAATAAATTGTATTTTTTATTAATGATGTGGGTTAGACTTTCACATTTAAAAAACACTTCAACTCAACTATAAAAACTCATCATTTAATAATGAAAAAATCGTTTAATTTTCACAAATTTCTGGGACTCGTTTATTTATTTATTTATTTATTTATTTATTTTTGTCTTAATTAAAATCAAAATCCTTCACAATTTCACACTTTTTCTAGAAATATTTACAAGTACGTTTAGTAATTACCAACTCCCAACCCCGCATTTGTAATAAAAAAACCAATACAATTACAAATAATACCACAATTGTTTGTCAAAAAACGAAAAGATGTTAAAGATGAGTATGCACGACGATACTCGTATTTATGTTGTTGTTGTTGTTGTTGTTGTTGTTGCTATTTGTAATCTCTGTACTCTTCTCACTGTTAATTTATGAACTTCAACGTTTTATGGTTGAAATCATTATTTGTTATGTATGCATGTTCAATTACACACACACATGCACACACGCACTCAAGCACACCTACATATAAATAATTGTTATTAGTAGTGTTAGTTTATTATTACATCCATATTTAGTAGCATAGTCGTGTTTATGATAAATTACAACTGGTGGTTAAGAAGACAAGAGTAAAAGGAGGGCTCAAGAGATCTGTGCTGGTAAACGTTTCATTAAATGTTGCCATAGCATATGGAAATTTGTTATACAACAAGATGTTAATCTTCAACACATTCAAGGTTATTAGAGAATAAAAAAAGAGCAGTGGAAAAGCCACTCATAGAGAGAGTGAGAGTGAGAAAATCAAAGACTGTTACAAATGCAAATAAAGATAATAAAGCAACGCATTTAAATAATATAGCAACCACATATACACATATACGGGCCTACTATTCTCTTTTTGCGTTACGAATATAAGTGTTTTACTTTAGGGTTCACATATATACATTAGTGTTCATAAAAATAGGTGTGAAAACGGTAAAAAAATTAAAATCTAAGAAGATACAAAAAATGGTACATAACATTTGAGAGAATGATATGGATTAGCTTTTGAAATAAGGGATAAGGAAGAGTTAAGCCAAAACGACTACCATAGATTATGATTTTATATTGATTTAAAACAAAAACCATCTTATCTAGCTGAACCATGACGAAAAGCCATAAGCTGGCTAAGAACTGGTCACCCAGACAGAATACTCTACATACTTAGCTCCTCTCAAGTGTTATTAGCCCCTTAAAACAAATGACTGAGTGTTTGGAGGTTTGAATGAAAAGAAGTTGTCAGAGTTGACACAAAATTCTACTCCAGCCATAAGACCCCTATTATATTAAACACCACTGTATAATTTACTTGTTTTATTTATGTATTTAATGTCTGTATTAATGTTACTTATCCTTATTATCATCATATTGGTGTCAATGTCAGGTTATTCTTTGTTGTTGATGGTTTTTACTATTCGCTAAACAACCCTCCTGACACTCACTGTGACTTGTCATCATTCTCTCTCTCTCTCTCTCTCTGTTTTGCTTTGTTTCGCTAATGTGTGTGTCTGTGTGTTTTATCTTAAGCTCCTCTCAAGTGTTATTATTAATGCCAATTCTCTCTTCAATACACGCACACTAATCCACACACATTTATGTTTATTTTTGTATTTAAATTTAAATTTATTATTAAATACTTAATGCATATTTTAAGGCTAACAGAGCATTAAAATAATTTATTATTCTTTTATGAATTATTATTTTCCTTTTTTCTCTCCATTTGTTTTCCTTTTGTTGTATAATATTTAATATTTATTTGTAATATAATATTTACAAATGTAAGCTGTAGCAGTTTACAAGACAGATTTCTGTGGTAAAGCGCCATAAATTATTAATGAAATATCTAATAAATTATTAAAATTTACAATTTGAGTTCATTGCACTCTGTTTTGGGGGAGACTTTTGTGTTATTATTTTAATTTTAATTAGTTTCACGATATTTTTAATTAAATCTTAGATTTCACATTAAACAAATATTCTTTGTAATGTAAGAGATCATTATTACAGAGAATTATGCATAAAAACTTTATGGTGTCATAAGCTGCACAAAGGAGGCAACTTATTGAAACTTTATAGGCCTTAATTAAACATAAAATATGGCTCTGGTTTTGTGTTCTGGTATTACTTGAAAAAAAGTACAACATATTAGAATTACAGTAATGCCAGTTCGTAGGCTTACAAAGTTAAGGTTTGCATATTCTAAATACATCATGTGTTGTTTTCATTAAACGAAATATTATTTTTTCCCATGTGTCACTTAAACGTGGTGATTTTAAACGAACACTAATATCTGCCCCGCTTTAAAATGATAATCCAAAAAACGGGTACTAATCCCTTCACGTTTACAAGTAGCAATCTGCGAGACGGGTACTAGTACCCGCACCCGCTTATAGTCTGTTAAGAGAGAAAAAACTATTAATGGTTTTAAGTTTTAAAATTGACGATGTAATAAAATCTTGTGGAACGTGCCCTGAAGCATACGAGAGGTAAACACACGAAACAGATTTATCATATTACCAGCTATGATCACGAAAAGACTAGGGTAAATAAGACATTCCATGAAAACGATTATTTATGACTTTCTTACGGAATTTTAAACATAACCTTGTCGTTATTTGATAAATTGTTGCACTTGAGAATAAGATATATGTGTTCTTATCGTTCACTAAGTGCTCATAACACCAAACTAGAGCATCAGACGGAATGATATTGCTGATGAAAGCGCTACTAGGAGGTCCATTCTATGTGTGGCTCTTACGTGGACTAATTTCACTGTAGAATATCAGAATGATTTCTGTCTATGGAGAAGACTATGCCACTTTTTAGGTTTCGAAGGAGATCGATATGGCTTTCTAAGAGCGCTACTGGCTACTGTCAGGCTTAAATAGATAAGGAATTGGTACAGGACCCTCTCAGTGGCTGAACCGTTCTATGGGAACTTACAATAAGGCACATGGTATGCATGTCACTACCATAATCTGGACTGTCTGACGTATGATAGCATCACTGTTGAATTCGATTAACTTCGTCAAGGGTATCATTTGCCGAAATGGACCACATGTCCCCTAGTAATACCGCTGATCGCGGACGACCCACGTAACCTTTATTTAGCCCCACATTATGCAAAATTCCAGCGCTAAAAATTTTATCATAAGATGCATCCGACTTGTCACGTCAGAAGTGACGCATTTTCTCCAAAGGTTCTATTCAGTCACCAAAATAGGCAGTGGTAGAAACCGCCTTGGGAAAATATAAAGGATAGAACAAAGCAATACTATCTGATAGTCAGGCCGCTATTAAAGCACTTGGCTTCTATGAGGTTGGCTCAAAGCTAGTTTGAGACTGTCTGGGTAAAGTGAGCCAGATGGGCAGGGACAATAGGGTCAACTTATGCTGGCTGGGGTTATGTAAGAATCCCGGGGAATGAATGGGCCGATGAACTGTCCAGAAATGAAGCTTCCACAATACTGATATGGTCAGAACACTTTTGCGGACTGGGAATGGGGACTGGAAAGGCATACTCAACAAAAATTAGAATAATGAGAGGCGGATACTCTTTTCCCGCCGTACGGGTCTGAGATAATTTAAACGTTTTTTTGAGTAACTTCAACAGGAAAAGACTTCAATTCTGTACAGGAATGTCCAGAAACAACCTGTGAATACTGTCTGGGCTTTTGGACGGTCATTGCTGGCTAAATGGGAATAGTCTCAAGCCCGATGTGCAGATTCTGTGATGAGGAGATCGAATCACCAGAGCATAAACTGGGTATATGTGAGGCATTGATGCACTCTAGGAGGAAGAATTTATTTGCCTACAAAAACTAGGTAGAGAGTTATCGCGGTTGGTACCAACCGACATCCTGAATTTCGTTAGATGTTCGAGTTTGGAGGAAATATTACAGGGAAACCATATATGGATGGAAGGCTGTACAATAAATAGAGAGGTTGGTGTACTTTTATAACTTAATGATAATAATAATAACAGCCTTGAAATAGAGTGATGTTGTGGTCCAGGCTCGAGTCCCTAGCGTAGGAAATGATAAAAAAATTAATTGCGGTTTTTCATCCTAAGGATGCTCAATAACATTTCTGTTTAAGTGAATTTCCCCCTTCTTGCTAAGAAGGACTACTTTACAGGGCATCTAATGGCAATCTAACTTTAAAATCTGGTGAGATTACTAATCACGTGCGCTTTTAGGGTACAAAAGATGAAACATAACCTTTGTGACACTGAAATTGCTTACTATTTAAAACAAAAAAAAAAAAAAAAAAAAAAAAAAATTAATGAAATCGATTCACTCGCCTTAAGTTATGCTATAGTTATTTGACATATTACAGATGTTTCAATATCAACAAACTGTCACCATAAATTCATTTAACTCCTTTACACTACTGCCGCCTTTCATTCGTTAGTGACATAAAAAACACATTCATAATTATTGTAGGCGGTATTTAAATTTAAACAGAACAAAAAATCTGACAATAAATTGACACTAAGAAACACTTGTCGTGTGAATATGAACAAGAAATTATCTTTCACTTTTTTTCATATGCCCTGACCCCAAAAAAAATCCTACATAAACCATAAGTCAAACAAGACAGAAACACAGAAAAGAAAAAACCAAAAATTAATTTAACATTTTCTCACACACTATTTTCGAAAACAAAACTACTGAAAGAAAAAAATTAAAAATATTAAAAGCATTTGACACCAAAAAAAAATATATTTAAAAAATTGTCAACCTTCAATACTCCTTTCCTCTCCCTGACTTTTCCATTAATAAAGTAGTTTATACTCGTTTTTATAATATTTTATAAAAAACATGTTTTAAGGGAGGACCGTCTTAGTTGTTGTAGTTTATACGTGATAATTTATGTTTCAGCTTTGGTCCATTAAAAATTAATAAGAAACTAAAACCCCATCAACCAAAAAGTCCTGGAAATTGTGATATATTGTGCCATTTTAGCTGAAAACGAAATAAAAGGCAAAAGTAAAAGTTTTTTTTCCAAAAAATTTCTAAGAATTTGTATTCAAATATGAAAAAGGGTGTATGAACCAAAAGAAAACTGGCTACGAACAGAGATGAATAAAAAAATAGCATTTTTCATTTTGTATTTTCTACGGCTTAGAAAAAATGCGTCTTGCAAGCATACTTGGTTAAATCAATTGAATGATAATAGACGATGAGAATAAAAAAGCATGAAGGAGCTGAGACTGTGCTAGTTTATTGTACCAGATTACTAAAAGGTTATCTTCTTGAATCCGGTGGGCCATCTATCAGCTTAAATTTGAACCAGCGGTTATTTCGAATCTGGCAATACTTATGTCATTCATACTGCCACAAAATTCAGTATATTATCTCCACTGAACGGAATGAATCGATTTACGCTTGAGCAACGTTGGGATTTATTGAAAATTTATTTCCAAAACAAAGACATTTGGTCGGAAATTGCACGACAATGTCGTACAAAATTTTGTTGCAGAGAAGGATCAACAGCCCAGTATAAGCAAGATTATTGTTAAAGTTCATGGAACTGGTTTCATTGTTGATGCGACAAAACGTATGCGTGCTTGTACAGTGCGTACACCTGAAACTATCGAGGCTGTGGCTGGAAGGGTGCGTGAGAGTCCATCAACATCAACTCGTCATCGTTCTCCAGAATTGGGCATTTCACTCACCAGTTTACGTCGAATTTTGCGAAAAGATCTCGATGTGACGTCTTAGAAAGTTCAATTGGTTTAAGAGTTGAAGCCGCATAACCATTCGTTTAGTTTTCGCTTCGGTAAATGGGCCAACGAAAACTGCACGATGATATCGATGTAGGCAAAAAAAATCATCTTTTCGGATGAAGCTCGTTTTCATCTTTGTGGCTACGTTTATAAGCAAAAATGCCGTATTTGGGGCTCAGAAAACCCTAACAACTGCACCCATTACTGTTTGGTGCAAGTTGTATAGCGGAGGCACTATTGGCCCATATTTATTGAAAATGAGGACGGCGCAACCATTTCGGTCAATGGAGATACCTATGGCAACATGATAACCGATTTTTTTGTGCCCGATGTTCATGGTATTGATGTGCACAATGTTGGGTTGCAACAGGATGGTGCACTTGTCACACATCTCATGTCACAATCGATTAATTACATCAAACGTGTGTTGGCCGTTTACTTAGCCAAAATGGTGATGTCAGTTGGCCGCCAAGAAGCTGCCATTTGACACCGTTGGACTATTTTCTGTGGGGAGCCGTTAATGAAAAGTGTTATGCCGATAAATCAGAGACAATTGAGCATTTGAAGGTCAACATTCATGATGCCATTGCCGAGATATGACCCTACCCAATACACTCGAAAAATTTATCGAAAATTGGTCCAATCGAATGAAATACTGTGAGGCCAGCCGCTGCAGACATATGAATGAAATTATATTTCATTTCTAACCGGAACAATTGTATTTCACAAAAAAAAATTAATTTGGCAAAATTTCAAACCGTTTTTGTTTTATTTTATTTTTAAATTTAAACTTTTAAATGGCCTACCCTACATGTATTAAAAAATGAAAGTGTGTTTCTATGTATATATGTACGTTTGTTTGTTTGAATTTTGGCTAAGTGGCTGAACCAATCTTCTTGAAACTTTGACATTGTCTCTCTGTATGTCTGGAAGGAACTACTACAGGCTACTATAGAACTATAGGCTACACAAATTGTAAAAATTTCAACTGGGCGGTGCCACGCCCACACAAAATATATATTTATTGATATATTCTATATCTTCAAAATAGTAACATAAAAAATCTCTAAATTTTATCCAAACAGATTCATAGCTGATACAAATCACCAATCAAAAAGCGGACAGAATTGGAAAAGAGGGCGTGGTTTTACTAGTATTTTAATAAAAAGTTTTTCCCTATAATATCTATCCCTGGTTGCGTTGTGTACTGGGAGAATAAGACCAAAAAAAAAAAATAAACTGTGATTTCGAATGTTTAATAAAGAGACTTCAACCCCCTTCTAGATAAATTCATCTAGAAAAAGCCCCCTGATCTTTCCAGCTTAGCTCTGGCGACAATGACAAAAATCAGATGATCAGGAAAAAATGGCGCCAGATGACGCCAACGACACTCCCTAGAGAAATGACGGAGAAAAAATCTATGCCCTAACGAAAATATTCCGTATAGAAAAACTTAACCATTATTTTTCTCCCAACTGCAGTTAAACAAATAGGTTTGTATTACTGTAGCCATTCAAGTGGTGTGCATTTGACAAGTCCTTTATAACAATAGACTGAGAGAGAGAGAGAGAAAGATTGAGAATGAAAAACAAAATTGTTTTTCTTTTATATATTATTTATTTGCAAAAGTATTTTTCTTTCCAAAATAATTCAACCAAAAAAAAAGTTTTGTGTTTTTTTTTTTCGTTACACACACAAGAAAGGCTTAGTTAAGATTCTGATTGGTATGCATACACCCTGCTCTAACATAGGTAATGGAAGCATAATGTCTTTGCTACTATAATCGGTAGCTGATTTACTTTCTCTTCAGTATCACAACTTAAAAACTTTATTAGAGAACAATATGAGCTCAACGAAAAGATTTTATCATGGTTTTCGAATTCAATTAATTGAGAAATTTAACTACGAACATCCGAGTAAGGTCAGGCAATGCGCCACCTCTGGGGAAAAAAAGATAGGAAAAGATTCCCCTCCACTATACCAAATGCACAGAGGGCGCTTGTTTTAAGCAACGACCGATAGCGACACCATCACCCTAAGACTTTCTACAGTAGACTGCTTAGCTGGAAAATGGAAGCTGATTAAAGAACTGAAATTAGGCAAAGCCAAGAAAGAGGTACTGGGTGTCAAACAATTGACGTAATATAAAAGTATAATGTGCTGTAAGGTATCAGATAGTCAGGTTTGTCAGTTTAGCTTCCTTATTTGCTACTTATAACAACTAAGGGCCAAACTAGCCAAAAGGTTGCTGAAGAAGCAGTCTTTACTGAAGAAACTTAGAAAGTCTATGGCGTAAATTCCACGGTTTATTAACTTTCTTTTCTATAACAAGACCTAAAAACTTAAATGAAAAAATTATGAACTCAATGAGAATTATAATCCAATAATCCGAAGTCGGTGTGGTATAGTGGTAAATGTGCTTGCCTACAAAACCAGGCGGATACTAATAATAAAGCGCACATAATAGTAAAGTTGGACAACGCCACCTCTTGGACAAACATTTAGCACAGTTCTCCAACACCACACCAAATGAACAATCCAATCACCAGGTGGAAGCTGATTTAAGAACTGAAACTAAACAAAGCCATTAAGATGCTTTGTGGAAGCCATATGCTCCCCAAAACGAGGTACTGAGAGTTAAACAAGCGATACAGTACAGTGCTCTGTAAGGTGTCAGCCAGTCAGGTTTGTCAGCTTTAGCTTCTCTGCTTGCTATAGCATATTTTATTTTATTTTGTTTTCTGTTTGCCGTTCTACTTTGTTTTTGCCTTCATTCTGTTGCTTTTAATCCTTTCTATGGAAGTCCTTTTGTGTGGTCATGTTTGTAGTCGCTTGTTGTTTATGTCAAATGTCAAAAAGTTAGTGGTGCTATCAAAATGTTTAAGAAAGAAACAAAAAAATACAACAAAAAAAGTAGAAAAAGGATGAAATAGTCACAGGAATTATTTTTTTTTCTTGCTTCCTTTCTATAGCAGCGTCTACCTTCTTCTTGTTTATTTTTAAATATTTTTTTTTCTTTTTCTACAGAAAAAAGTTTTGGAAAATAAATTACACAAATAAATTAACAATTTACAAGTCAATATCAGAAAAACGTAAGAAGGCCAATGCATGAACTCTTAAATAAGAAAATATTTTAAAAATTATAATAAATTCATGGAGAATAACAAATTTTTATTTAAATAATTTTAATTTGAAATTTTTTTTTTTTTTTTTTTTTTTTGGGGGGGGGGATTAAAATTAATTAAAATGCTTTTGTCAGAGTTTCCAAACAAATATTTTAATTAATTTTAAATTCCTTATAGAATGTAATCTCTGTCTCTCCCTCTATAGCAAACAAAAAAAAAAAAAAAAAAACTTTACACTGATAAACTTCCTTTAAAGCTCAGAAATGGATTAAAGCCAAAGATTAAATTTCCACATACTGAAGACAACCGACCGACTTCAACAAAATGTAAAACAATCTTCACATAAAATGTCTTTTTATTTCAATAAACAGTAGGAAAATAACACACAAAATTAAAGAAACTCCACATGTTGAAGTATTTATGCACTTCAAAGGTTTCCTAAATACTGCACAGACACTGGGTAAGACACGGGGGGAGGTCACGTAACAATAATAATTTGAAATGCCTTCAGATGTTTTAAACTGTAAATACTCTAAAGACGTAATTGTCAAAAAACAAAGGTCAATAGGTTTTTCTTTATAAGCTTAAGCCTTTGTGTTAACAGCAGAACAATTGCGTGTAAGGGGTAGCATATCTTCAATTGAAGAGACCCATTTGTACTCAAACAAGAAAAAAAGCTGTATGAGACTTTTTTTAAGGATGTCAGTGAGTTTCAATTCGATATAAGTTACATTGGTATGTTGAGGTTGACATAAAGGTTAAACAGCAATTATAAAAACATTTATGCAAATGACAAATTGAATAGAAAATTCTATTAAAAATTAAAATCATTTTCGAAATGTTTCTTGAACTTTTTTCTTTGTTAGCAATGGTATTTCTTCTTAATAAATTCTATTGTTTGATTTTAAGCTCAATAACAAGCACTTTATAAGGATATAAATACATTTACACAGTGGAGAGCAAAACAAAAGCGCTTAACAATACTTTATGTTTAATAACCGATACGTGGTGTCGAAAGCTTTTCTACTTCTGTTTTTCCTCTACCACTCCTCTTGGAAAAATTATCCATTGCCTTGCTTCTGTTTCATTAACACGTTGCACTTTGGTAAAGATTCCGCAAAAAAGGCTTAACAATTGGAGCGGCATCATGCTGCTGTGTGACACTTAAGATTCTAATCCGGATAATTTTGAACAGAATAGCAGGTAAAATCTATGTCACTCTCCGAAACTAACAGGAAAGGTTCAGGCCATAGCATTCTTGTGTGGACGACATTGCGAGGTATAAAAGTACTGCGGAGAGGTCGCATATGGTTTTCCTGCAATATCTCCTCCAACCTCGTATGTCTTACGAAATTCTGGATGTCAGTTGATGCTAACCGCGATAACTCCCTACCTAGAATCTGATAGGCACCCAGATACTTCCTCCTATAGTGCTTCACATGTAGCCAGTATATGCTCTGGTGATTTGTTTTCCTCATCACAGAATCTGCAAATCAGGCCAGATGTCCATTTAGCTGGCAATAACCGGTCAAAAGCCCAGTCAATATCCTCAGGTTGTCTCTGGACATTCCTATGCAGGATTCGAATATTCTCCTGCTATAGTTACCCAACAAAATTTTAGAGTGTCTCAGACCCGTAGGGCCTGAGTACCCTCCTCTCATTATCCTCATTTTTGTGTTTGAGTGTTTGCTTCCAAGCTCCTTTTTTCTGCCCACAAAAGTATTCTGGCCCCACAAGTGGAGTGTAAGCTCCTATTCTAGCCATTTTCATTCTCCTGAAAACCTATATGACCCGGGACCCAGGAGAGGCTTACTTATTGTCCCTGCTCATTTTCAGTTCAGTTTGCCTAGACATACCCAAACTAGCATTGAGTCAACCTCATAGGAGCCAGGTGCTCGAATGGCGGCATGCTTATCAGATAATATGGCTATGTCCCGTACTCTATGTTTTCTCTCCAAGTTAAATTGAGCACATCTCTTAAATGCATAAATTTCCGCCTGGAATATGCTGGCGTGTTTTCTCGTAGGTTCCGAATATTCCCTCCTAGCGCCTGTACCACTTTCCGTCTTTGACACATCAGTCTCCAAACCTTACCAATCACTCGTATTACTCAGCCTCGTATTCTCAGCCTGAAGCTATTGAAAAGTCATACAGTTTCATAATTATGTCCACAGTACAGTCAAGTAGGGCTTAATCGACTACTCGGTTAAGAGGGTTAACATGACCCCGCATAACCTAGTACGCAACTCATCTTCCGTTACCCTTGTCATGGTCTCTATTTGCTCTATTTGCCAATGCCAAATGCAGCGGACTAAGGTCTAATGGAAGCTCGAGTGCAGCTGTGGGACAAGTTCTCATTGCCCCACTTATTTTTATGCACGCTAATCTCTGTACATTATTTAGGCAAAGTACTATCCAGTACTATACCTAGATATTAAACTTGCTTCCTTGGTATTTTCCTTGGTATTTCCTTACCAAGTAGTTGAATATTCCTCCTAGTGAATGGTACTAAAATGGGTTTCCCGGCATTAATATTTAACCCCGTCATCCTACACCATCGGTCTGAATTATATTGAAGCAAATTAGTGAGCTACAGCAAACGTTATATGAGGTTTTCATCGATTTCTAGAAAGCTTTTGACCGTCTGAAACATCAGAGCATCTGTCATCTTCGCCAGAGGTAAGCTGGATTTTTAGGAGGCTTTCTTTGGCTGGATTCGTGTGAAGGGTGGTATCTTAATTAAATGCTTTAAACAGCATATATCGTAAATTTCATTCTTTCTTTTCCTCGCTGGGATATCGAATCTGGACCGCTAGTATTGTACACGGGCGCTACGCCAGCTTCCTTTACTTATACTTCTTTAACTGCCTCGAAAAAAAATTTCTCATGGTCATGCAAGCTTCAAACCTTCAATCACACCGACATGTATTCAAAACGAGTAATGAAAAATACTCGATAGAGGGTATTGGTAAGTATGCTTATTAGGGGAATAACAAATCACAGCCAAAATCCCAAAAATTTTTTTTGTCGCAATGACGCGTCAGACTTTCCGACTGAGAATCACTTCCCCTTCTTAGCGAAATCGTGACGATCCACGCAATGGCTTTGACAGCAGGATTTACACAGATGGCTCAAATTTGAGATGTGGTGTTGGATCTGGAGCCCTCTAGGTGAAGGCTAAGCTGAATCACCACAACAGTGTTTCTGATGGCTCAAGTGTTTATCAGGCGAAAATATAAGCCATTAAGGAAACATGCTTAATACTTTCTCGGAGCGTGGGCAGGATTGGAAGAATTTTGTTGAAATTATTTTTTTAAATAAATTCCTCTTTATTCCTATTTTACTTTTATATGCTTTATTCCTCTCAAGCTTTCCAGAAATCTGTGAATTTACTCTTCGAGGTATCGCAATTAAACTCTTCCATAAGAGTTTTAAAGTTAAAGCGTTTTATCACATAATTTGATCACCATTGTACTTCATTGCTTTTGATAACATTTTCTTTATTTTAGCTCTCTTCTGTTTCTCATACTTATCTTTTAAAACGCAAAATGTCATTGAAAACTTACTTTATTTTTGATATTATCTGTTGTGTGTGTGTGTGTATGTGTGCCAAAGTTCTATTAATTTTTTTCTTTTTTGGCGTAATGGCTTAAAACAACATCTACAAATAGACCAAAAAAAAACAACAACAACAATAAAAAAGCAGTGTTATTAAACAACTATTGATTTCATATGTGTATGCTCAGTCACGTCCTTTCTTTCAAAGTGCTGTGATACTACTCTTGCTATCGGTGAGAAGAGTATTGTTTGGTTACTGATGAGAGAAACTTGATAATGGAAACTGCATAATGATAAATATTCATACAACAACAACAACAACTAAACGAAGTATAACAATAGCAAGAAATAAAACACTTGCCATTACGTGTTGTTGTAAGAGAGAAAAGCAAAACAGACAAAAAATAACAAACCAAAAAACAAACACATATTTACTCACGTTCTCTGTCTCTCACTCGCACTGAGTAATATTCTACATACACAATTACATTACGGAGAACATACACAAATTGTAAGAGAACAGCCTTAACATACAAACGTACTACTCTATTCAACATTAAAAATGATTGTAAAGCTGCATAATATGTATGTGTGTGTGTTGGGTTAGTTAATGTCTGCATAGAAGTGTTTGTTTATAGGACATAGCAACACAATGAATCAATGAATAGATAAACGAGCCTTTTATACAAAATGTGCCCACAAATACAAACAAAACGAAAAAAGTATGTGTAAGAGAGAGTAAGAGCGAGATATAGAAAGTAATCGATCAAGGAAAGCAATACATACACACGAAAAGGCACACACACACACATTAATATTAGAGCATAACACAATATTGGATAGTAAATATGAGTAATCTTTGCAAATTACTTTTACACACTGAAAGAAATTTAACGCTAAAATTTAACAAGAACTTAGTAATGATGCCAAGCACTGAAAAAATTAGGTAACCTTTCTTTAGAAGGCACAAATTCAACATGTGATCACTGATACTGTAGAAATGTTTCTAAAATCCTTTCTTAGTTTGTTCTATGCCATCAGGACATTATATGAATATTTGCCACTAATTCCTCCCTGTTTGCTTTCTAACCTCTCAAGCACTACTTAGAAATATTACAATATCCTATGCTTGCTCTGGCTTGCCAACGAATTGGATACTCAGTTAGCTATGTCAGCTGTACAGCACAGTGTTGAGAATTAGCCTGGAACATTAACTCGTCGACGGTCGCAACATTTTGCATAAAGATCTTCATCTTCACGCTTATAAAGTTCAACTCGTTCAAGAATTAAAGCCAACCAACCGTTTTTGAATTGGCTGTTTGAAAACAACGCATTTTTCCACAAAATCACCTTTAGTGATGAGGCGGCTATGTAAACATTTAAAATTGTCGCATATGGGGCTCACAAAATATACAAACAGTCCTCGTAAAGCCATTACATCCAAAGAAAGTGACCGTATGGTACGGTTTGTGGTTAGGCGGCATCATCGGCCCGCATTTTTTCAAAAATGAGGAAGAAAATGCCGTCACCGTGTATTCTGTGCACTACCAAGCCATGGTAACCAATTTTTTGTGGCCACAATTGGCTTATGTTGACATCAGTGACTTTTGGTTTAAACAGGACTGAGACGCAAGCCACACAGCCAGCCAAACAATTCAGTTATTGCATGAAAAATATCCCGATCGCGTAATTTCTCGATTTGGCGATGTCAATTGGCCGCCACGTTCTTGTGATTTAACGCCGCTGGATTATTATCTCTGGGGCCATTTGAAAGACCGGGCTTACGTGAACAATCCACAAACAACTGACGCTACAAAAGATGAAATTCGGCGCTGCATTGATGAGATAAGCGAAGCTTTGTTGCAAAATGTGGTTGAAAATTTTGTGAAAAGAGCGGACGTCAGCTGGCATGCTAGAGGCCGATATCATAATCCATTATGAATTCCCATATTTCTCTCCTATGAATAAAACGGAATTTGTTGAAAAGAAATGTGTTTTTAAGCCAATTTACTTCCTAACCTTAAATTTGCCAACCCTTTATTTGTTTCTCTAGGCAATGAAGTAGTTGAGACAGTTAACATAGCTTAGAAGACCTAGAAAAGCATACTGATTGGATATTACGTATTGACTGTAAGGATATTTCATTTTATGAAGTAGTCAAAGGCTCTTTAAAGGAAGGAAGATAATCATTTAATCGTTTTATTTGGTGTAAAAAATTATGTTTTTGTTTTAAATACAACTGCTCAACTATGCTTTTTTAGGGATCATAATTTTGACTTGGCAACACTGCTTTATTTGACAACCGCAATAGCTGATAGTTGCTCTTTGCTAAATTTGGTTTGACTTGACAAGGAACGCTTGCAAATTGTTTAAATTTTGAGTTGAATTTTTTATTCAAAACCTTGTTCTTTGATGAAATCCATTTTTGGTGGAGAATAACCCACAAGCTTTTGTCGAAACACAATTACATCCAAAGAAGACTGATAATAGTCGGAATGTTACTATCAATGGTGAACGGTATAGAGAGATGATTAGACATTTTTCCGTACCTCAACTGGCTGGCATTAATCGTGCTGACATGTGGTTCCAATAAGACGAACCAACATGCCACACAGCGCGCACGCTCAAAGAAAGAGTCACTCCTCTAGGGAGCGTATAGGCTTTCCACAAAGCATCCAATTTTTTTTTTAATTTCAGTAATCAAGTTCATTTTCAAGCTAAGTAGATGATTAATCTACTGCAGCTTACCTCCATATGATTGTGTGTAGTGGTGCAGATCTTTGCTAAGTGGTGGAAGTTATGATCTTTACTTGTCAATGTATCAATGCGTTTTTTCCTGATCAGTCGTCTGATGTTTATCATCATGGTCTTTTAATACTCAAAAGTTCATTAAAATTTGTTTTTCGTTATATCGCATGCTGGCGCTCAAGCCAGGGCCGTTTGTGTTGTATGCCTAAACTCTAACCACTACACCACGTCACCACAAAAACGTAATGGTTCAATTAATTGGCTACCAAGATCGTGTGCTGCTGTGGTATGGTGGGTTCAATACCAGACCAGACCATCAGATAATTTTCAACAGCGGTACTACCTCATAGCACTGCTAGCGACTGGTTATGCATATGCCGCTCGAAGCCGGCGTTAAATTGTAGGTCCCTTTCAAGTAGTCTAGAAATAGAATCGGATGCAACTCATTGATTGAGGGAAGTCCCCCTTGTCCCTCTTGGGATATCACGGGAATTATGTATGTATGTAAGATCGTGTGAGTTAACCCCATTGGACTATTTTCTTTGGTGAAAATTCTGAGAAAACTGGTATTCCAGCTGGTGGTTACATGGCCGTAAGCATTAATTTCATAAAATTTTTTTTATTTTCTCATTTGTTTAAAAAATATATTTCTTTGTTTTAATATGATTTAAACCTGTATAACTGTAAAAAAAATATCCAGTATATATGTACATATATAACAAAACAAAAAAAATATTTGCTTTATTTCGCGGAGCCTATTTCCCCCAGAAATTCAATTCACCTTTAAATTTGTTACTATTCTGTGTTTCCGCATCAAAGAGCTGTTCGTAGGATTCAACCAAAGGAGAAAAACAAAACAAAAATGGATTTCATTTGTCATATTTATTGAATAGAAGTATCGGTTTTACTATTCAGAACAAAAATTCAATTGAACAAAATATTCTTCTCTCTATACATTCGTTACAAAAGCAAAGGTGGTTTGGCAAATACCGGAACACTCTCAGTAAGATGGTAAAAAAGAATAAAAAAAGAAAAGGACTCATACCGGTTTTTCTTGGTAAATGTATGTGTATGGTTATGTTTGTTGTTGTTGTTGTTGTTTTACATTTTTCAAAAAAGTATTTTGTATGCGAGTGCAGAGTCCATATTACTCATTAATTTGTATGCAAATGGGAAATATTCAAATTTGATGTTTTTTATTGTTGCTGATGTTCAAATGAGTCTTTTTGGTTTGTTTTTGTCTTGCAAACACATGGTCATATTGCCAGTTGCTGTTAAGTCCCCAGGGTAGACGATCGAAACCCAAGAATTTTCTTACTGTCCTCTCTTCTCGTAGTGCAAACAAAATTAGTGTATTCGTTAAAAGTAGTTCTGCGAGGGTTGTCCAGAAATAGTCCATAAAGTAGATGACGTGATATTAAGTCATCTGATAAAGCAAGTAACTGTGATGGCTACAGCTATGCATGGTTGTTTGAATATAAAGAAGCTATTTTAGAGTTAGGCGACACGACTACTGATATTTGAGCATAAACGAGACCGTTTGTCCACTTTTTAGTAGTGTTTGGCATTGGCAAAATGCACTCTGATCAATTTTTGTCATCGCTTTGTAACTGTAACGAGAGAAACCAAACAGCAATCGAAACAATGGGTTTCTTTGTGTGAATAAGTAACGTGACCACAATAATTTTGTTTGCTTTTCTTTTTCATATGCCAGCGTTGTCATTCACATCGATTACCTTGAAAAAGTAAAGGCAATAACAGGTAAATATATTCACAGCTTTTAAACTGTTTTAATTTTGATTTAACGCTTGAACTACGTCATCTTATATAAAAAAAATGTTGTTCTATGAAGGCAATTCACTAGGTGTACACTGTGGCAAAAAACCATGAATTACGCTTCAAAAATTAAGCCCAGTGTAGAGAATGCAGTAAATAATTCTATAGAAGTTCAAACAGGTGTGAGACAAGGCATAACCTTGAATCTCACTGCCAGTCTGAAAAGCTTAGATTATGCTGATGATCTGTCTGCTATTATAGAGGTATTTACATATGATATCCAAGCTCAACAAAATATACACGATGGAATCAGTCCTACGGATCAACTTAGACACACAAAGCAGCGGTGGTGCCGTGGCATATTGGTTAGAGTGCACGCATAGAACGAAAGCGGCCCAGGTTTGAATGATGAGAAATATTTAACTGCTGTTTCAGGTGTTTAATTAAGAGACTTTAACCTGCCTTTAGACAAATCCATCTAAAAGAAGCTTTCCTAACCCTTCAAGCTTACTTCTGGCGATGATGAAAAACATCAGACAAATCATCAGAAGAAAACGCTACCTACTGGGAAAAAAATGCAATACTTAGTAAGGATCACCACCGACACTTAGTATGTATCTTCACCACTACACAATCATATGGAGACAAGCAGCAGTAGACTACGTAGCTTGAAAATCAATTTGATTAATGCAACTACAACAAGGCATCGGACGCTTTGTGGAAAGCCAATGTGCGCCCAAGAGGAATAACGCAGAGGAAAACACAACCCGATTCTGAGACACGTGCATTAAAACTGCTAAAGATTGGTACAACCAAAATGCACGATGTTAATTGTAACTAAAACAAAAAGTTTTTAGAGAAATATCTTGATATTTTTTACTATGATAGAAGGACTATCACTATTATATGTGTGAAACAAATTATCGGCTGCATGCTCGCAATGGCTTCGGTGACATACTTTCACCCGTCGGTCCATAGTTTCAATGACTGAGACATAATTGAGGTTCAATGCCGTTGATAAGATGTATTATCTCGTCCTTTAGCTCTTGAATTTTTCTTGGCTTTTGCCATACACTGTATCTTTTAAATATCCCCAAAGTAAAAAGTCCAACGGTATCAAATCACATGATTGTGGTGGTCAATTGTCAACGCCACGGTCACTGAATTTCTCGCGCAAAAGAGCAATTGTTTCGTTGGCTCTGTGGCAAGTGTCACCATCGTCTAGGTTCATATCCTCTATTTTTGGCTACAAGAAGTCCGTTATTCGTTGGGCACGACTACAAGTCGAGGTTGACGGCTTTTCTGCCACACTATCGTGAACAGAAGGAATATTTTTCGCAAAACGAGCTTGGATAACATGTACAGCTGTTTCCACATTTCCTACTGACCTGGTTTTCTGAAATTCGCATACAATTTTCCGTGTTGTGGACACCTTTGGCCGAATATGCTGACAAAAAAATCACGAAGAGCAAGAAATGCATTTTGATTTGAACGCCCATTTTCGTGAAAAGACATCAACAGACACTGAAACAAAGAAATGCCAGATTGAGTTTTGCAAAAAACTTGACGTTAAGCTGTGACTCACAATTAATAGCGTGCATTATGGTTGAGTAGAACCATTATCAACACAGGCGGCTCAACAGTAAAGGTAAAGAGCAGGACTGCGAAAGAAGCACCTATAAACTTCGGTTGCCTGGACAAAATTTGAGGATCATTTTGAGGCGAACAAAGTTGTGAAAATTCGACATGAATGTCACATCTGTCATGGAATGCTACGGCACAAGATACACATTCTCTACAGATTTTTAGTAAACGATCACTCCGTAAGCTGCTAGCTGAGTTCTGGCCTAACAGCATTCAGAAGCCCACACAAAGAGAAATTCGCCATTATAAATGGTTAAGGATTGACCATTACTCCGTCGATCTCAGAACAACTTAACAAAAACAGCCCCGATTGGTATCCTTAAAGGAGTCTTAGGCGTATAATGCTAGTCAGTCATCTATTAAAATTATTAAGAAAGTCGTCGACGTAGAAGGCTATTTGGCTCTCTATTGGAATTCTCAAGGGAGACTTTGACAAAGAAGATCCTCAAGAAACGTATGAAAAAGGACTTTAGAAGCTGAGTTTCGGAAGTTTCATCGCCTCTGCAGAATTATTAATGATTTAGCTTTAGATAAGCGTAGTTTTAAGTTGGTTTTGGAAGCTTTATGCTCCGCGTAGGTGTGCGAGGAATGTACTATATATACATACATAGGTATGCTCCAAATTAAAAAAAAAAAAACTGTTGGGTAGTAGTGGTAAGGTTCGAATCCAGGTGATGGCAAAAAAACATTCATCATGTTTTCATTAATACGCTTCAGAGGAGACCCTCCAGATGATTCATTTAAGAACAATGCCGAAAAAACTAGGTAGCAAGAGATTTGGATGAAAAAATACTTCTTCACAAAACTAACAAACTGCCCTCGTATTTTTTTGAATAGCACCGTCAGGTTAAAGTTATTTTTGGTTTTTGCCTTGATTTTTTTTTCTTTTTTTCATTTTTCAAAAGGAGTTTTTCCAATTTTGTTGACTTTAAATACACATTTGTATGTGACGGTAAGTGTTTATGCACATATGTCTATACACATACATATACTGTTTTAATACATACACATATGAGGTTATTTATGTTTGTATGTTTTGCTTGGTCAGTGCAAAAGGTTGCTCTCATCCATACTCATCATTATCATCGTCATGAGTCTGTATTTGACTGGGTATTAGTACTTCAAGTCCTTTTGAATAAATTAATGTCACCGAAGTAGGAATAGATTTGTTTTTGATTTTGATTGATATTTCCAAGACTTATGAAATATGACTTTGTGTGTTTGACTGAATATACGCATGTGTGTACGTATGTATGTATGTTTATGTGTGTTGGTATATTCAAATATGTTCGATCTTTTCACAAATTCGACAAAATACAATTTTGTTTTGAACTCGAAAAATGCTATTAAGGCGCAGTTATTAAAATTAGGGTAACTGTGATGGTTAATCTTGTTTCAGTCAGGGGTGCAATGAGGAGTTGTTCCTCACAGTTGTGGCTAACCTGCATACACCCCTATTAAACACTTCGATGATGTAGAAAGTATGTAAAAGTTTTCTTAGAATTTGAAGGCTGGCGAGCATATTTGATGGTGATACCCTTATTTACATATCGCAGACTCTGATGCTGGGCAGGAGTTTTTGTGTGGAGTATATTGGCTTCCACAAAGCATCCATTGCTTTGTTTCAGTTTCATAAATCAAGTTGATGATAAGTCGATGGTGATGTAGTGGTGAAGATCCTTGCTAAGTAGTGTGATGATCCTTACTTAGTACTGTAATTTTCTACCCAGTAGATGTCATTTTTAACTGATCATTTGCCTTATGTTTGTTATTATGGCCAGAGGTCGCTGGAAGGTCAAGGGGGACTTCTTTAGGTGGATTTGTCTGGAGAAGGGTTAAAGTTTCTTTATTAAACACTCGGAATCGCAATATAATTTTTCGTCTTGTTCACTGGTAATATGGTTAAGATCCTTGCTAGGTGGTGGTTGATGGGGATCCTTACTAACCACTGTCATTTTTCCACCAAAGTTGGAGTTTTTCTTCTGATCATTAAAGGGGGGATGAAATCTCTTAATCAAACACTTGAAAGCCGCAATTAGATTTTCTGGAAGGTTATGGGCTTATTTTGATGGGTTGAAGTCTTTTTGTTAAGCACTCGATACCGCAATTAAATTTTTTTCGTCATGTCCTCTGCTGGGATTCGAACCTGGGCCACTACACCACGCCACCCACCGAGCACGTGTTTTAATGTCCTTCTTTTTATTTTTTTTGTCTCTTGAGAACGTATGACTTTCCACAAAGCTTTGTTTCAGTTTTTCTAATCAGTTAAAGTCAAGCTAAGCAGATGATAATACTACTGTAACTTGCCTCCCGGTAGTTGTGTAGTGGTGTAGATCCTTTCTAAGTGGTAGTAGGTGACGTATTTTTTCACGATAGGTGACGCTTTTCTACTGATCATTGGAGGGGGATGAAATCTCTTAGTTAAGCACTAAAAAACCGCAATAAAATTTTTGAATTGCCATGTTCTCTGCTGCGGATTCGAACCTGGTCCGCTTGCTCGGGCATAAAAGTTATGGTTGGACATATCGTAGTGACGTAACATCGAGAATCGGAAGTGCTTCACCAATTGATCAAAGCAGACTGGCGGTCGTACTGATGTTTGCTCTTAATTGCCAAAAGATTTTGCAAATGGGGAAATACCCTTCAATTTACCAAAAAGAGGTTTACGCCATCTTCACTTACATTAGGGAATTTCTTCGGAGAAAATTGAAGGGTTTGAGTATTTATGTGATGTCGGAGAGTAGGGTGGCCTTAGGGCCTTGTCATTCAGTTAATTTAGGTCGAAGGTTGTACGGTTGATTTGGGCTACATAGCATTTCTCAATGAATTTGGCGTTCACAACAGGGTTACTCTATGTTGGGTCCCTGTCAGGAGGACCATTGTAGACACGAAAAACCTGATAGTTTAGCGCGGAGGGCGCCCCGCCATTTTAGGTCTAAGCCATTTTTTGTGTCTCTGTGAGGCACACAGGTGGTGAATTGAGTACTGCCCTGAGGGGGAACTCATTCAGTTTTGGTGCAGTGCCTCCGCTATAAGACATACGCGTTTATTTTGCTTTCCCCTGGTAGATCCAGAAGACTACTGTTGCTCAATAAGAGCGAGCCCAGGATACTAATGGGTTTATTTACCTGGAATTGTGGTCTTAGACATCGTCAGCAATTTTAGCTAATGTTAAAATTGATCAGTGCAGGGCCTGCTTACTAATGCCGAGATATCTAAACGAGTATGTGTTTTGTGAGTACACAGCTATTTCGGCCCAGAGGATAAGGTTCCTAAGTAATATAGTAACTCAATTAGGACTTTTGGCTTCATTTGAGCCTCTACCTGATGTGGGAGCTTATACGTGCACACATACATAATTGACCTTTACAACCCGTTTAGCTCTGCTTAGTGGGCGTCTTTGTAATTTGGTCAGACTCATCATAGATATGGCTTCCTTGGCCTGATATCTCCAACGTAGGCAAGATCTTCCTTTACACCGGCTCCCATTGACTTCCACATCGAACATTCTTTTCGCTGGAGCACCTTCCTCCATTCGAGCGGCATATCATAACCAAAGATCTTACGTAGAACTTTTCTCTCGAACACATCCAAGGTTGCTACATCAGCGCGTGGCAACAATCATGCTTCTGTCTCATAAAGAAGAACGGAGTGGATGAGCGACTTATAAAGTATTAACATCGTCTCACGAGAGAGGTCTTTACTACTCAATTGCCTATAGAGACCATAATAACACCTGTTGGAGTTATCTCCAGCCTGACATCGTTGCTTCCGGTAGTAGCAGTGCCAAGGTAGATAAGTTTATTCACCACATTCACAAATGTTGTAAAGCTTCATGCTTAGACCATTCATTCACAAATGGTCTAACTTGCCACTGACTACAACCACTAAGATAAGAACTATAATCACTTATCCATCATGTGAGCATAAAATCAAAAAATATATTGAAAGTTTTATTAACAAAAATAAACAAAAAATGATTCAGTCTGCTAATTTTTAGGAATTATTGCCTTTTAAGCTAATCAACAACAATGACAACATTGACGACCAATTCTTTCAAAATATTTTCAATTTTTTTTTTAATACTCTTCTAGTCTAAGTCATCGAAACAATAAGCTGTCATATGTATAACTTCTCTAACACCCCCCTCCCCCCCCTTTATTACCATAGCGGATATGGTTAAGAAATTTTGCCAATAAAAACTAAAAATAAAAAAGAAAACCATTTTTCCCATAAACGTTTCGTTTCGACTTTTATACGTGAATAGGAATTGTGTTAAAATGCAAACAAAACAAAATGACACGAACAGTTGGGTTATGGAGTGGTTATGGAGAGGGAGGTGGGGGATAGGAAACAAAAAGGTCTAAATTGGTTTTTAGGCAAAATAAAATTTAACAATTTTTTGATTTTTGGTGTGGAAAAATAGAAAAACACACAAACAAACAAATATACAAAATGCAGAAGTACTCATACACATACACATACACCAAACACACTCATACATAAAATTTGATTTGGTGGGATTTAAATTTCGGAAACAAATAAAAAAAAAAATATGAAAAAACCCAAACGTGCATATGAAATTTAATATACTCAACTACTCATGGAAATATTGTGAAATAATCTGTTATTTTAGAAAAACGTAGAGAAAATTCCTTTCTCATGCTTAGTGTGTGTATGAATGTGTTTGGGATTATGCCGGGCTTAGAGAAAATAGGCTTTTAAGAACTTAAGCTAATAAAATGGGTACACGAATAGCTTTGATTTGAACGTAAAGCCAAAAAGTTTCTAATATACCATAGATACTGTAGATGAAGACTAGAAACAGCTTAGCAATGAAATTATAAAGAACGTATCTTCCAATAGGAACTATGACAGTTGATAGAGGTTATTTTGCTGGAGTTACGTTTATTAAATTAACTGTGGCTTACTCAGCTTGTTTCGGCAAATCAGTATGTATTTTCTAAAATTATGTTATCAAAATGGGTGCACAGTCCGGGCAACATCTCCATAATCGTGCCACGAAGTGTGATGGATACATTTGAGTTTACTGATTCCGTGTGAAATGAACTAACACTCCTTCGATAGCAAAACGCAATATCAGTCGAAAACGCCGCTCTCCGAGAGAATATGTAAGAGAATTCATAGCGTTCTATTTCAAATTATTAAAAAATACTCGTTCTTTCGCAGATCACTACAATTTAGCGAATATTGCTTCTTGACTTGAACCTGCATTCGTATAAAATTCAACTTACCCGTTATAACTGAGGCAATGAGAATGTGCCCAACAGCGGCCTTAGAGGCCTTGATTGGCTTGACGCCGCTTAACATCTATGTGATGAGAGTGGCGACATGTACGGCGGCAAAATCTCTCGCCAAGGGATCTCAAAATACATCGGAAAATCATCTTCAGCGATGTAACTAATTTCTGGGGGAATGGTTTTGTCTACAAAAAATATTGTCGAATTTGAGACGATACTAATGCATATGAGATCCAAGGGTATCTAAAACATCTCTTAAATATCTTTTTACTGCGAATTTTGAGCTGCCGGTATCATCAGCCAATATTCCTTTGAGAATGACATTGGCCAGGCCATCACTGCCAACCTAAAGTCAATGATATAGACACCAATGACAAAACGTGGACTTTACGTGTCATACAGTCCATGCCATATTGGCAATGCGTTAAAGTTTGTCCGTCTTATTTGTGCCCCTGAAATATTGAATATTTGACATTTCGGATGCGTGCCACCCGGATTAGCTTAGATTGTGTGGGTCGCCATTGATCTGCGAGTTCACACGAAAGTGTCGCCTGTGCAGGGAGGGAGAGGAGGCGACAGAGCATATTCTCTGTTAATGTGTTGTTTGGCAAACATTCGGAGACAAAATATAATGAAACCCTTTAAATTCGTTGGCTACCCATTGGCGATATTGCGATCTTCATACATAAGGTAGAGGGTATTCATTTGGAGATTGTTGCGACTGGTATTTTCGGGCCAATCGGACAGTCAGTCAATGGGATTTTCACTGCAGCTGGCTATTGCGTTGGCGGATCTGACCCCGGAGTGTTTGGCACAAAATATCTTTTAAGGTCGCAGTGCTAGGGCCAGTTAGGCCTCTCCGATCAACGAATTTATTATTATTAACTTTAGCTAATCAGTACCACCGACGAAGTTGATCAAATTCAAGAGTGACAACCCAGACAACCCTGAGTCAACCCAGATGCTTTATGGAGAAGTCTCATTGAGCTCAGCAAACACAGAGAAGATGTACGGATTCCTCTTCGTTTTTACCATGACAATTCCTACAGAAATGCTAGGCACTCCATGCGCTCCGATAAGAGTCCTATCATAGCAGAATAGATAAGACGTTCAGAATTTTGAAGTGCATCAAGTTGCAGAGGCTTTTTATATATATACTTCTCAAACGAGCGCTTACATCATATTTTGTATGCATATTAGAACATAGGAAAGCTATACGATTGCTTACAATTTCCTATAAGCTTAGACCAGCGAGCACTGCAAGGAACTGTTTATCGATATTCAGGTGCAATTATCATGAATTTCCATGAATTCGTACTATTGTCGAAGTAAGTTGAGTCTGCCGGTCACTAGGATACACAAGACGGCATTGATCGAACCAGTAGCAAAAGGATATTAAAGGCTTTTTAACAGGTTCAATATTGATCCGAAGCAAGAAATAACTTAAACAAAACAATGCTCGGATACTCAAGTATGTGGACAATATGGCAAAGTTCTATGAATTAGGCTACGGACTGATCCCAGTCTCCAGATAAAACATCTTGAAAGGGTGGCAGAGATTAGAATGAAACTAAGAACAAAAGGTTACTCAGATGACTTTGAGAAAAGACTTATTTTGTAGAGAAAAAGCGAAATAAGGGTTGGACTATGTTAAGAAATAAAATTCCTTTTTCTTTTAGCCAAAAAAATTATGGAATTGCCCTATTATTGTAGCAAAACTAAAGCTTGAAGTGATAAATATTACTCAGTTAACTGTTAAAAAATCGTGTATGGAGAAAGCTATACATTTTTTTGAAAGCTTTCACCAAAATTGATAAAAGACCGTCTATGTAAAGAGCAATTAAGTTCAAATCTAAATAAATTATTTTCACCTTCCAGTTATCCTTCACTAAAATGATTCATAAGCACCGTACAATTTGAAGAGCCTTTAATAATCACTAAAAAAGTAAACACACTCTCATTTGCCAAATACTTTAAACCTCCTTTTTAGTCTTTAAGCCTATTTACCAATAAAACTCGAATTTCCTTTTGAGAAATCACAGTAGGCTCTACATATAAAGTTGCTAACGGGCAATTAATGTGTTTATGAAAGCAAACAGACTATATGCTCGAATGATACCAAAATATTATTTGTTAAGTTTCCAGTGAGTAATGTATAAAGCCATTCGCTTTCACTTGCACTTGCTGAGCCAGAAAACATCGAATCGTATTAAATCGAATGAAATTTACCATTGAGCTTAATAATATTGCCTTCCCACCCCTGATTACTTACTATGTAACAATATTATGGTTAATTTTTAATTGGTTTATACTGACTTTCTCTCTCTCTCTCTCTCTCTCAAACTCACTGTGGTACATATTATTGCTTGAGGATAGGCTAACAAATCAAAGGAAATGTTATTGAAATGAAACAAATCATAGCCTTAGCTGAGCACAAAAACTCAAGGCTTATTTATATTGTCAACGACTGTATAAATTTGTATGTGAAATGGCCACTAACTGTATTATACGTTTTCCACTCTTTTAATAATAATACAAGTAATACAACAACAAAAATCAGGGTGTA
Source organism: Wohlfahrtia magnifica (assembly GCA_023159175.1). Classification (NCBI taxonomy): domain Eukaryota; kingdom Metazoa; phylum Arthropoda; class Insecta; order Diptera; family Sarcophagidae; genus Wohlfahrtia; species Wohlfahrtia magnifica. Next base: position 11,568,277 of record JAKWBJ010000483.1, on the reverse strand, counting down.
CAATTTAAATAACAGTTTTGTATGGCGTACGTATAACAGTTTTCTCTATACACACACATACCTACTCGCATTTTAATCATATGCTTGCGATAGTGAATTTGTGTCAAATGTTTGTATTGTTAGTTTTGCATGCTTGCGTCTGTATTTAAGAATATTATGTGGGTATATGAGTATTTTCGTGTAAGTGTGTGTGTTTGTATAAGAGTTTATGGCCCTGAACTCAACAGATTTTATCTTAAATATTAGTAAAGTTTAGTTTTAAAATACACATCCATGCCTTTCGGCTATAAATACACTGAGAAAAATCAATATTTTCAACATTTGAGCATAACAATCAAGCTCAGGTCTTAATTCAAAATTGAATGCAAATAAGGAAACCTCTGAAATTTATGTATAGGGTTTAGCTTGTTGGTTCCATCTTATAAATAATTCGATGCAATTTGAAGAAAAGAAAAAAAACTGTCTGATGGAGTCAGATAAAACTCTGTTAGTTGGAGCTTGAGAATTACCCATATAGAGGTACAGCCGTGCATGTATTACTGAAATTAAAAATTTATATTCCTTTTCCTTCATGAACATCGAATTTTCCACGTTGGGAATCCCATTGAAGACTAGCAAGGTTAGGACATACGGTTGGGCAATTTCGCCGACTAGCGAGATAACGCAGTAAATTTGGCCAATGAATAATGCGCTCACGAAGTGTCTGCTCAATCTCTCAAAAAGCACCTTTAGTGTTGCTGTTGGAGTTATTACCAAGCACTGTATACTATGAGTTGCAGCGATGAAGATTTCTACTGGAGTTGCAGTAATGAAAGAGAGGAGTAAACAATACTACACCTATTGGGTATATGCCCAATTCTAAGTAAGGTTCACCACCACCATGACGTAGCAAGGTACTTTACCACTACACACATTTATAGGAAAGCGATCTACAGTAGATTAATCATCTACTCAGCCTGAAAAATCAACTTGAATACTAAAACTAAAGCAAAGTAATGGATGCTTTGTGGAAAGCCAATATGTTCCTTCCAGGAGTAATGGGGAAACAAATATAACAGGAGAAAGAAACAACTGGATTTCTACCATGCGACTGAGCTCCCTGAACTGTCAGTGACAGATATTGGGAAATCTAGCGGCCACATTATGAGCTTCGAGTGGTTCGAAGTTTCGGGTGGATGATTAATAATTGTGGTAACAAAACAGGGCACCTACCTTTTTGGACAGACACCTATACTAACCTACCTTTTTCTTAATACACTTTGACCAAAAGCAAATTGTTTTTAATTCTCCAGAAACTGGGTAAAATACAGCAAAAAACACTACAAGTTGTAGGCATTAATATACGAGCTACCTACGCACCATAATTATTTTGCTATTAAAGACACAGCAGGTAAAATCAACGATCTTATGTATAGTCTGACTTGTCATCAACACCCACTTAAGTTTACCATATTCCTTGTAACAATGCCACTAAACACTTCTTATTTTCTTAAATCCTTATAACTTCAACATGTCATAAGTCCAGTACCAGTCTTCAGGACAAAACCCACACCAATAGTCTGACAGAAAACTTCAGACCCCTCATACAAAAATTCTTTGAGTTCTAGCATTCCAATACGACCACTTTTCGACAAGAGACATATTTGACCTATCAAAAGCAGAAAGCTTATCTCTTCTTGATTTTGCCAGCATTATTGATACCGAGAGATGCAACAGCTACCAATAATGACTTGCCAACTGGCACACATACCAAAAAACTATTTTTTAAAAATTTCGGCGTCTATATCATACTGACTACGCTAAAAATAGTGCACTATTTAGCATGTTTCTGCCGAATTATTTGAAAGAACAAATTTTCTACAATTTCCTTCATTATTTCAGTTATAAATATCCCAAGTGTTCTTTTCACCATCTTGCCTAGTCACTTTGATACCCTTCGATACTCACTTATGAGCTGCATGATTTTTCCCCAGCACTTGATTAACGTTCGACAAATGCGACTAAGTCTTTCGATTGTGCAAAATCCTTAATGGAAGACCCCACACCAATCGATCACAAAATTTTATACAAATAGGGCACATTTTTAGTTCCGTTGACGACTTCAAATAGTGTTTTTCAAAACTACGACACAAGCTCTGCTCATTTATTCTTTTAACTCCTTGTGGAGCATTGGGACTCTGAGAAACATCTAACTCATATACGGTTCTACGCCAACTCCTTCAACTCATTCCATTAGTGTCCAGCTTGTTCCACTTCTTTCATCACTGTTATGCGCCACGTTGAATTCGGCCTTCCTCTCTTCCTCGAAACTTGTGGATTCCAGTCGGGCATGATCCTGCAGACCTTATGTTGCGATTTTCTAATGGTATGGCCAATCCAACCGCATTCGTGATTGGCTATCATATATGACACTGGGCGTATTTTACACCTAAGGAGCAAGCCAGTATTACCGATGACGTTTGACCAGAAGATTTTAAAAATGCGTTGAAGGCTTCGGTTTACAAACGTTTGAAGTTTATGCAAAATAGCATCCGTATTCAACCATGTCTCACAACCATAAAGCAAAAAGGAGATCACGTTTGATCCAAATATTCGTAACTTTGTATCTGTTGAGAGAAAACTTGACCACCAGATTTTCCCAAGTTGTACAGAAGCCATTGTAGCCTTAGTTATCCTAGCGTTCTCATCAGCTCTCGGGCCACCGTCGGATGTAATAATACAGTCCAGGTTCGAAAAACAGTTCACAGATTCAACGAGACTGCTTTTTTATGTAAAAATTTGTGGAATTCTTTGACCCGATGCTGTCTTTGTCTTATCAACATTAACTCTCAGGCTGCGTTTCGCTATCTCTTCTACCAGATTATTAAGTCTCTGGTGCATGTCACTATGCCGAACGGACAGCAGACACATATCGTCAGCTTAATATAGATCTTCAAGCTGCTCAGTAAATGTTAATGGTAAGGCACTGTTTCGTCCATCCACAGATTTCTTGAGTATATCATCTAGGACCATTAAAAATAATATTGATGAGAGGATGTAGCCCCAAAAAACTCCACAGTTTGTTTCAATAGGATCAGAAAGACGGCCATTGTGAAGAACTTCTAATTTGAAGCCGTCGTAATGGGCCTTTATCAGAGTTATTAGTTTGCTCGGTATCCCAGCATTGTGTAGTACATTCCATATTGAGGCACGATTGATGCTATCAAAGGCCCTTCAAAAATCAAGAAAACACAAATGGACAAAAAATCGCCCTTCATGTATCTGTTCCACTAAAATAGACAGGGTATTCTTATGATCAATACATGATCAATATTAGCCCTGAAGCCCGCCTGTTGCTTACGAATAACAAATTAAGGGACCTTTGAGGGAATTAAGAGCTGAATAATGCGCCTGTAGTTCTTGCACTGCGAAAGATCACCTTTTTTATAATTTTTAATTAGGATACCCTCCAACCAGTCAGAGGACAATTGATCTTTACAACAAATGACGTCGATGACCCGCTGGAGTAGTTTCACCACGATATCCGGGCAAGGTCTGTGTATCCCCGGTGAAATGCCGTCTGCGCCTGGCTTAAGGCTCTTGATAGGCTTCGCGGTTTCGGCCACCGTAGGCGGATAGCCAAGCTTTCGAAATGTCGGTTCTTACTCAGAAAAATGTACATTCCATCGGCCAACTTGCTCTTCAGCTGTTACCCCTTAAACAATTTTAACATTCATTCCTTGTGGCAAATATTGATAAAAGTTTAAGTTAAAATGAAACTAAATCAGTAATTTTTAGATAAGCAGGTAAATATACAACATCGTTGGTGTAACAGACCAGAACTGCTGGTGGGAATGGTCGTGGGTTCGATTCTACTAGTACACTACTCACTAGCCTGCCGAAACATAATTTTCGTTATTTTAATAATAAATTATTTGTCTTTTAAGCACTCTCCGATTAGTACTTCTTGAAAAGTGTTTTGTTTTGTAAATTTATTTGTAGTTATTTGTTAAAATACTTAGATTTTACTCACATCAATATTAGACCAAACTATCTATGTGTCTCAGCAGAAAATTTCGGGAAACTTACCTGTAAAAAGAAAAAAAACACAATTATTTTCATAAATTCTTATTAAATATAAATTCTATTACATAATAATAAATAAAAAATATTTTTTTTATTTTAAAATAAAAATAATTTTTATTTTTAAAATATTACAAAGGGTCTGCCATCTAACGTTTTTTTTCAACTAGTGCTTATTTCGTGAATGGTGACATTAAACTCATGTCTGATTTGACAGATAATTAGTTTTATCCTTCCGCTGAACGAATATGGTTGTGTATACGCTTGAACAACGCTGGGAAATATTGCGACAATACTTTGAAAATCATGGTAATGTTGCAGAATGAAAAAAGAAAAAAATCATCTTTTCAGATGAAGCTCATTTTGATCTTGGCGGGTATGTAAACAAGCAAAACTGTCGCATTTGGGGCACAGAAAACCCGCACGCATACATTGAAAAGCCGATACACCCAAGACGAGTCACTGTTTGGTGCGGATTTTGGTCCAGAGGCATAATTGGGCCATTTTTCTTCGAAAATGAGCAAGGTGTGGCCATAACAGTCAATGGCGATCGCTATCGGGCCATGTTGAACGAATTTTTGTTCACAAAAATTGAAGAGCAGGATATTAGCAACATTTGGTTTCAACAGGACGGCGCTACGTGCTACACCGCCGAAGCTACACTCGATGTTTTGCGCCCTGTTTTTGAAGATCGCATTATCAGCCGCAGAGCTGATGTCGTTTGGCCACCTCGGAGCTGGGATTTGACACCGTTGGACTATTATTTGTGGGGTGCCGTCAAAGATAAGTGTTACGCCAACAAGCCAGAGACAATTGACGCTTTAAAGGACAATATTCGTGAAGCCATTGGTGAAATACAGCTGCACAAAATCGATAATGTGTTTAAAAATTGGACCGATCATGTAGGCTACTGCATGAATGAAATTATTTTCCTTATTAACCTGAAGGATTGTACTTTCAAATAAAAAAAGAAATTTGTGAAAATATTCATTAGTTTTTTTATAGCATTTCCAAAAAAAAAAATATTTGGCGGACACTTTATTATTTTTATATTTATTTTAAAATAAAAATTATTATTTTTTAATTTTAAGAAAAATAAAACCAAAAAACTTCTTATAAATCACATAACTCCTATTAAAATTCTTTTCCTTTTGCATTATTTCTTTACTTAGACAATTTCCCACAGAAGTTTATTTTTTCTTTAAGTGCAATCGTATCACTCAGTTGATAGCATTGGTTTTAAACTGTATTAGTGTATGTGTACGAGTATATTGTTTGGTAACTCTATAGAAATAATACAGATTTAAATACAAAATGTTTGTTTATGCATAAACATGTGTGTGTATGCTTGTGTGTATGTTTGCATGGATAAGTGAGTATACAAAGTAAATACCATACCATACAACAATATATTTGTGTGTGAGTGAGAGTATATTTTGATTAAACATTTAATTTTGGATGTTAAAGATTTTGCAGGAATAAACAAAATAGATGCAAACAACAATAAAGAGAAAAAAGGGATAAAGAGAGAAGGAATGGGAAGTTTTTATATAAATTATTGTTTATATTTTACAAACACACTCCTAAACATACATATGAATATTTCTTTTTTATTATTCGCTCTCTCTTCACCAAACGAAAGTGAGTAAATAAAATTTTAAAACATGAGTGTATTGTGTATATGTATATACCCGAGTAACACACTCACAAATTTACTTTTCCGGCCATCTCAACAAGATGTGTGTGTACTTACTGTGTTTATGCATCGTGTGTGTATAAGTGTATAAGTATTTGTAAAATGTTTGTTTTTCTACATTTAAATATAGTTTAGATTTGCGGTTTTCAGAAATAAATGTTTAATTTATTTGATTTTCCAATGACTTGTTTTACATTTTATTAATATTCATTTCCGTAGAAAAAGAAAAAAAGATAGGAAATTATATTTACAAGAGAACTCTTGGCAATACTTAGCTTTGTATATACTTATTATATTTCTAGACAATAACAATAACAATAATGAATAAAATATATTATATTTTAAATCCTTTTCATGTATATTTTTTTGTAGAAATGATTTTCAATATTTCTTGGAATAATTTAAGCATATCGTCAGCTAAAATATAAAATACGGATATATGGGAAAAACATATAAGGGTTTTATTTAAATACAAAAATATTATAAAAGTTTTTTTTTTATAGAACAAGGAATTTATTAATCTTTTTTATACAAATTTGAAAGTACAGTTACAAGTTTGTTTAAAATCAAAAAAGAAAAGATCATCTTTTAGAACCATGAAAGTGTTCAGAATCTTTATAAGAGTTTTAGAAGAGTTTTTTAGAGTTAAAGATTTTATAAGAGTTTTTCCTGCATTCTTTAAATTCATAAGAATTATAAAAATGCTAGAGCTCAGCTTTGTTTCAACCTAAAAAGTGTTTAGAAGATTTAGAGGAGTATAAGAAGAGTTTTTTTTTCGATTTAAAAATTGTATAAGAGCTAAAAATACAAAAGTTCTTTAGCTTATACAAAAGTGCGAGAGCAACTATATAGCTGCCTTAATATAATATTTTCAACACTTTTATCTGCTTCCATTAGATCTTATAGATTAGTGGCCTAGAGTCGAATTTTCAGTGAATTGTGTATATTTGTTTAATCTTGGCAGCAACTGAAATCAGACAAAAGAGTGAATAAAATACGCTGATTAGACGTTGGTTTTTAGATAAAAAGAACTAGACTTTTGTAAACTAATATGGAAACCAAATAAAGGCTGAATTGGCTAAAAAAATAGTTCATAGATTTTTTTTTTATTTTGTAATCGTACCAGCGCAAATCATGGCAAATGTTCAATCCCCCAAAATATACATCGTTAACACATCGGAAATTGTCGTTTATAATCAGGGAATAATAAAAGTGAGTAAATTGGCTGGGATTGTAAGCATTTCAAGAGAATGGGTAAATTAATTGTAACTCTTTAAGCAATCGATGCATCCAGAGCTCATACTCCACCACAAGCTTAATTCTGTGTATTTAGCAATCCTTAGAAATAAGCCAGGTTTTAGAGCCGATTAGTAACTGTAAACGCGATATGGGTTAAATCACAACACTCAAAGCAATTAATTTAAAAGAGTAAACGTACACCAAAGAAGGATAGGATTGGTATTTTTCCTATCGCATCGGGTGTTTTTTATATGTATTAATTTGAGAGTATCAAAATGATTACTGAGGCATATTGTTGAAGGCATTTTAACAGTTATAATATTGATTTAAAGCAAAAAAGACCTCGTCTAACAAAGAAAACAAGTTTAGTTCAATTCAAACATGGCACGGCTGCAGTAAATGTGACATGAATGGAGTTACGAACTGCTACCCTTTTTAACATACACTGCCCTTGCGGCCATTGGCTGTTTACGGAAATGAAACGGCAGTAGAAAATTGGGATCAAATAAAAAGCTCATTTTGAAAAAAGCTCTACTTCAAGTTTGTAATGATATCTGGTTCTAGAAAAACGAGGATCTAAATGCATTGAGTTAACAAAACTTTGGATTGACTTCTATAGTTTTAAATATTTTTAAAGTATTATTAAAGTATTTCATTTAAAAAAGAAAGTTTCGAAAACAAGCTATAAGATTAGAAAAGAATTTTTAAAAGCTATTCTCAGACACATGAATTTGGTTTAAGTATAGCATATGTTGGGAGCTTATCAGGAGTTTTAAGGATTTTATAAGAGTTCTATTATGCGCATTTTCAGGAGCTTATTGTAAGGAGTTTTATGATTTTTCAGGATTTTAGAGGTTTTTTAAAGAATTTAGAGGAGTCGTAACGAGCTTTAAGAGTTTTTATTATTTTATATGAGTCTTCAGGATGTAATTTGCTTCTTAATGACTTTATATTGGTATATATATTTAAAGGAATCTTTAAGAGTTTTAAGAAGTATTTTAAAGATTTTCAAGAGTTTTATGAGTAGATTTGAAAAGGGATTTAAGCACTTTATGAGAGTTTTAAGAATTTAATATGAATTTTAAAAAATTAAGAGGAGTTTTTTTTAGCTAAAAGTATTCTACGTGATTAAGAAGAACTTTATAAGAATTGTAAGGAGTTTTTATAAACTCAAAAGATTTTTAAAGAATTTTAGGAATTCCATAAGAATCTTAGGGATTATACAAGAGTTTCAGGGTTTTTATAAGAGTACTTATAAAAGTTCTAAACACTTTATAAGTATTGCAAGAATTTAATACGAGTTTTAAAAATTTTTATTAATTTCTAACATGTATTTTATAAGAATTTTATTATTTTACAAGAGTTTTAAAGATTTTGTAGGGTTGTAGGGATTTTATATGAGCTTTATGGATTTTATAAGAGTTTTAAGATTTTTAATAGAGTTTCAAAAATTGTATAAAAGACTCAAAAAAGTGTTTTAAGTTAAATGAGAGTTTTAAGATTTTTTTTTTAACAGTTTATAAGAATTTTGTAAGAGTTTTATGGATTTTATAAGAGTTTTGACAGAGTTCTAATGACGTCATGGGCTTAATAAGAGGATTTAAAAGAGTTTTAAGCTTAATAAGATTTTTAAAAAGTCTAAGTTTTATTTTATAAAAGTTTTTAAAGATTTTATAAAGATTGTAAGGATTTTTTATGATTTTGAAGGATCTTGTATGAGGTCAGGCCTGATCAACTGAAAAACGAAAAAGTTTTTTTTTATGAGTATTACTACTATTGAAAACTTTTCTATTGCATTTGACATTTTAAGCCGGCGTTAAACTGTAGATCCCTTTCAATGAGTCTAAAAATTAAATCGGGAGCAGCTCACTGACTGTGAGAAGTCCTCCTGTCCTATCATGGTATGTTATGGGAAATAATATATATGAGTTTTTTACAGCTTTCAGGTTTTTATAAGAGTTTAAGGTCAATTAAAAGTGTTACAGTAATATTTTTACTATTTTGCTTCAAATTTTCCAGAGATATATAAGAGTTAATACCTATTTAAGGAATAATATACGATTTTTTTAACTCTCTTTATTCTGCTTTCCTTCAACCAAAAGCAATCATTTCCTGGTTTATTAGTTTTTCCTTTAGCACTCAAAGGTCCCCTTTTCATTTCTGTTAACCATAATATATATCTGCTAGTATTTGTATTCAAAGTGTAGTTATACTGGGTCATTTGTGGTTTTATTTTCCAAATTTGAATATGTACTACTACTAATACTAGCATCGTCTGATTATGTTTTTTTTTTTTTTTTTGAAAAATGTCAGAAAATTTAGGAAACAAATGATATAAAAAAGTAGGAGCAGCACAAAAAAAAATTAATTTTAGTTTCTCAGAACATCGAAAGGGAGGTTTTATGTAATTTTTTGCCAGTAGAACAACAAACTAATGTATATTTTATCAAGTGTCTAGAGCTTCTTGCTGGAGTTTTCTCTCCAACTTTCTACAAAAAAAAATAACAAAAAAAATTGTTCAATTTTAATTCACAAATAGTTTGTGCAGGAAAAAAGAAGACTATGAAGATATATTCTTAAATATGCTTAAACATTGCTTTACGAGAGATGTTTTCATTTATTTTTTTTCTCAGTATTTTTTCTTGTTTAATTTAATTGTTTTGAGTATTTTTTTCCAGGGGCGTAGTTAGAGAAAAAAGGGGAAGAGACTACAAAGTTTTTATAAATTACTAAAATTGAGGTCTCTGCGGAAAATCTTTTGAATGCCCTTAAACACAAAATTTACATTCCTTTGCAAACATTTTTAAATAAAACACACATCCATACACATTACTTAGATGGCAAGTATGAATAGTTCCCAGGACATGTACTCTCTCACTCGAATGATGACGATGAAAACTATTTTCAATTTCTATTTGTTCTACTTTCACTAGATAATTTCAATTTAAAAATCAAATTACAATTGTCAGACAGCAAACGAAAGAGAAATTCGAGAGTCCCACAAGACAAGAGACAGAAAAAGGACATACAGAATACATAAACACACTATTACACAATACATGTACGAGGGTAGTTTCAGAATTTCTTGACGTTCTTTTATAATTCAACATGGTTTCCTTTGAGATGGTTCTGAATAGTGTTTTCTATTCAAGGCTCTCTTAGTAGATGTTTGGTTCAGTGGTGATCGTCGTTTATTTCCTTTGATCCAAATCTTTTACTATTAAGCTATTTGTTCACATGATGCTTAATATGTTACCTGATGAGTTAGACTTCATGGGCACTAGAACTGTAAAGTAAGCGAATTATGTTACGATTAGACTGGTCATGATGGTGAATGGTGCTCACGTGGCGAATTGAGTGTGAATATTGCCGAATAGAAAATTGTACTTTTTATGAGAAAATATAAGATCCTACTCTTTTCACTGCTGATAGTAAGCGGGTTCAACCTAACCTTGTCTGATTAATCTTAATATTATTTTGGATCAGAGGCTACATTGTAGGCATAAAACTGAGAGAATTTTGAATGTTGTGTAGTACGTTTGCTGAAACACCGTTGTATTAACCTGTGCTATGGAATCTAGATAAGTCTAAAAGAGTTGGTTTTATAACCGATTCTTTTCTGTAATATGGTTGCCTGTAACACTGGAAGTTTCAGTATTCTTGGTTGTTTGGATTTTGCATTCCATTACCCTCTACATACTACAGAACAGCTCAAGGTAGTTGCATCGGGCAGTTTGGAACTAGTAGGTCCTTTAAGAGGTTGTGACAATGTGGTATGGTAAATAAGACCCCTGTCTACTAACCTCGATTCAATCTGAGGCCAAACCATCTTAAAAAAAATGTTTTTACAGAAAACAAATTTTTTTTTGTTCTACAATTAATTTCTACCGCGAAAAAAAGTCTGTAAAAAAAATAAAAAATTGTTTATATAGAAAAATGAAAAAAAAATTATTTCTGTAAAAAATAAAAATAAACAAAGTTTTCTGTAAAAATTTAAGAAAAAAAAATTTTAATTAAGAAAAAAAATTTTTAATTAAGAAAAAAAATAAATTAAGAAAAAAATTTTTAATTTTTCTACTGAAAAAATTGTTTCATTCAGTCTAGAAAAAAAATTATTTCTTTTTTTTTTAAATTCTTTATTTAAAAAAAAAATTATTTTTGAAAAAACCTTTTTTTTAATTTTTTATTAATTAAAAAAAATAAATTTTTTGAAAGAAAAGATATTTTTATTTTTTATTTTTTTACAAAAATTTTTTTTATTTTTTAATTTTTACAGTAATTTTTTACAGTAAAATTTTTTTGCTACATAAAGAAAAAAAATCTCAGCAGTGGTATCACCTCAAAACATGAGCTAGTAACAGGTTAGTACTACGACTATTAATAATTTCTCTAATTAAACTGTAGCTCCCTTTCAAAGAGTCTAAAAATATAATCGGGCTCAGCTCATTGTCTCATTGTGTTCTCCATGGAATTATAAGGAAATTATTATTATACTAAATCCATTAAGACTTACATACTTACGGATGTAGCTTTCTTCAGGCAGGCGAACTGACTGAGATTGTGTCAAATCTTTGATAGGGATATTTGCACAATGACTGATAGTAAGGTAGCGAAGTCTAATATGAGGTGTACACCATACTGAAGCTGGTCCAGGAAATATGTATGAGAAGGCAAATAATTGAGAGCTTATTTCTTTGTAGGTGCAGGTAATAATAACCATTGAGGGGACTTAAAATGCAAACGGCCTGACTGAGAACGCAGCATCGACAATAGAGCAGGTAAACTTAGGAAGTTATTTTTCGATTGACAAGGCATTTTCTAAAATTTGGAAATAGCAAGTAGCCTTACAGGGCTATAACTGGGTCTGATATGCAGGTTAGTAGTTCAAAGCCCAACTCGTGGGTGGTTGGCAAAACAAATGCAGACGTAATTTTTCTTAATGAAAAAACACTTTTTTCCTTACATTAGACGGATTCGTTCTTAGTTTAAGTAAATACCGAGTTTATTCAACAGCTTAAACCGTTTTAACCGCTTTTTTAACCGCTTAGCCTAAGGCACCTAGTTGCATGACCTTAACTGTCGTAGGGATGTGGCACTATCGAAATTGATTGACTTCGGCAAGAGTAGCTCACGTTAGGAAATGGAAATTTGTAGATTTTTTGGGATTCTCTCATGTCCGGCTTTCGGGCCTCTTTAAGGGGTATGTCCTAGTACAATGGGCTATAGGGCTTCCGATTGATCTCGTGAATCGCGCGGGTGACCCACATAATCTAACAGCTTTTTAATTGTTTAAACTCGTCGTGTTGACCCTCGTTTCCATTTATCAAGATTTTTAAAGAATCAGTGAGTGGGTTATGTACAAAATTTGCTCTTTCCGCTTTCGATAAAACTAATGCGGTTAGACTCAGCTTACTCAGTACTTCGGCAGAAGTCCAATCATAGATAACATTTAAGAAAACAGCAGTGTGGTTTAGCAAGTTTTTAAACCACCCTCGTTATAACATATTCATATTTTTTTCGTAATTCAAATTGCGAAATAATGCAGTAGGACGTCTTTTTTCGTTTTACACATTGAGCAACATTTAATTGTTTGTGCAAATTGTTTGTTGCTGCTGTCTCACACTGGCAACAACGACAACAGCAGTAGTAGCATGCCTTTTCAACAAAAATTTTCATTTACAAAAAAAATTTTTTTTTTTTTTAGTTTCAGAAAAGAAAAAAACTTAAAAAAAACAATTTTAACATGAATTGTTTCTATAATTGTAAGGCTTTTTTTCATGATTCTTAAGATGGGTTTTGGTTGCTGTAGCAGTTGCAGTTGCAGTTACTGTTTTTTTTTTTTTGAATTTTTAAGTTTAGTTGTTGCTGCAACATTATAAGTTGTTACTCTTACACATGTTCATTAAACCAAAAAACTAAAATTTGAAATTGTATACGACAATTGTAACCTTTTGAGGAGTGAGGAGTAGAGAGTGGTTGCTTCGTGATTGTAAGTTGTTAATATGTGAGTTTGTCTCTGTTATTTTAAGGGGTGACAGTGTGGCATACTTTTGTAAGATGTATGGTACAGTGTCCAAAACTAAAATTGCTCAAATAAGTTTCTATCTACATAATAGGATAGAGGATATCATTTTGTAGATTTGACCAATTTTTATTTATTGTTTTTGTGAGTGTTCTTTTAGCTTTTCTAAGCCACTGTCTTTGAAAACAACTTTCCTTAGCTGTAATGGAATATTGTAACTCTTTACTACGTTTTTGGTTTCAGGTTTTGTGTTTTTCTCTTTTTTTTTTTTGCTTAAAATTTGGTTACATTTTAGGCAAAACTCCTATGCACAGTTGGTATGTGGAACACAGAAAAATGTTGTTTCGTAACTTGTTGTTTATGAGGGCACATGTAAGTGTTATCTGAGAAGGGCAACAAAAAGTCTGCAAAATTATTTAGGCAATATCCTTGACTAATTCTTAAAAAGAGATAAAAGTCATGTTAAAAATTGAATACAATTTTACAATCAAAGCCATAAATACTGGCATCCTAAAATACTTTAAAGAAAGCCTATAGTTACTCAATAATTTAGGAATGTATTTAAATAAAACAAATAATGCCTAAACAATTCTTTTTATCTTTCTTTTGTAATTATTAAGACTCTTTTTAACTTTGTGTCTTCCTTCTTTAAATTCATTCAAAAATTGTTTATTATACTCATTAGTAGAGCAGCAATAACAGTCATTTATGGACCATTAATTTATTAGTATCGATTATAATTCCCAACATTTTGTATCTGAAATAAAATCAATGCTCCAGCCCACATTTATCTGTAAGCCATGAAAAATACACGCATCCCTGGCTATAAAAATAAAGAGAATATTTGGCCACAAGAATAAATTGTGTTCTTACAAAAGTAATTTAATACTTCCATGACTTCAAATGGACCATCTATCAGTTAAAATTTGAACCGGGGATTATTTACAATCTAGTAATTTTTATATCATTCTATTCTGTTACAAAATTCAGTATATTATCTCCACTGAACGAAATGAATCAATTTACGCTTGAGCCACTTTGGGATTTATTGGAAATTTGTTTTCAAAACAATGACAATTGGTCGGAAATTGCACGAAAATGTCGTACAAAATTTAAGCGCAAAGAAGGACCAACAGTGCCCAGTATACTCAAGTTTATTGCTAAAGTTCGTGAAACTGGTTCCATTGTTGATGCGCCGTACAATGCTTACACCCTGAAGTTGTGCGTGACAATCCATCAACATCAACTCGTCACCTTTCTCAAGAAGATTTCACGCACAAGTTTAAGTCGAATTTTGTGAAAAGATCTCGGTATGACGTCTTACAAAGCTTAATTGGTACAAGAGTTGAAGCTGCATTACCATCCGCTTCGTTTACTCTGCGTTAAATGGGCTAAAGAAAACTGCACAATGAGGCCGATTTTGCCAAAAAAAAAAAAACATCTTTTCGGATGAAGCTCATTTTCATATTGGTGGGTATTTTAATAAGCAAAATTACCGTATTTGGGTTTAAAAAAACCTAAACATGGTCTTACAGAAGCCAATGCACCCATTAGAATGACTGTTTGATGCGGCTTGTAGAGTGTTTTCTTTGAAAACGAGAACGGCGCTACCGAGACATCTATCACACCATGATTTTTTGTGCCCGCTCCTCATGATATTGATGTGAAGGTTGTTTGGTTGAAACAGGATGGTGCAACTTGTCACACACCTCATGTCACAATCAATTTAATGCGTCAAACGTTTGGTGGCCGTTTAATTAGCTGCCAAGAAGCTGCGTTTTAACACCATTGGACTATTTTCTGCGGGGCTCCTTTAAAGACAAATGCTATGCCGACAAACCAGAGACAATTTATTATTTGAAGGCCAATATTCGTGATGACATTGCCGAGATATGACCCCATACACTCGAAAAAGTTGGTCCAATCGAATGGGGTACTGTGAGGCCAGCCGTGGCAGCCATCTGAATGAAATAATACTTCATTTCTAACCGGCACAATTGTACTTCACAAAAAACAAATACATTTGGCAAAATTTCAAGTCGTTTTTGTGTTATTGCATTTTTAAATTTAAACTTTTCAATGGCCCACCCGTTAGAACAACAAGTCTCAAACTATAAAATGAAATATTTTTTAAAAACTATTTTTAGTCTCATTTGCGACCATATCTCAAGTGATTTCTTGATTTCGAGACGCTAGAAAACTAAGAAGGCAACTAGATTTTCATCGGAGCCACGAAAGCCTTCACAACTGCCTCGAAGTTTCTTCAAGAAGGATGAAGTGCTATATCGACATCTTATAATTTTTTTGACCAATATTTCTATCTTTTTCTCAACATGCTTACTTACATCTTATCTATTCTAACATCAAAATTATACTTTTTTTTAATTTTTTTTTCACCGTCACTCCTCTAGGTAGCATTGCTTTGTTTCCGTTTCATTCATCAGGCTGATTTTTTAAACCAAGTAGATGATTAATCCACTGTAGTTCGCTTCTATATGATTGTGTGTAGTGGTAAAGATCCTGGCTAAGTGAAGGTGGTGATCCTCACTTAGCATTGTAGTTTGTTTCCCAGTAGAGGGCGTCTTTAGATGATTTACTTGGAGTTAGGCGGCGAATGCAGCCAACTGTATTCGTAACCGTGAAATAATGTAGCATTTTCAGAAGAAATGTATTTTTTGCTTTAAGGAGACAATATTAAAAATTAAAAGGTTCTGTTCTGTTGTCTTTTTTTATTATAAAAACCATGTACGAGTAATTATCAACTATATTCCTTTTATTCTTTTGGGCGGTCAAAAAGGTTATAGTTGTAAATACAACTTTTTCTTTATAAGTCTTTAATAAAACCTTTTAAAACTTCTATAAACTGTGAATGTTCAAAGAAAACATTTTTTTCTCTTCAACCACTACCCCTCGTCATAAGCCTAAAACTCTTTTTCAAGTAATTCCACTCCCAAGCAAAAGATTGAAAAAGACATTCGAATTGCAAACATCTTGTCAATAACATTGGCTGACGATGACTACGACGACAATGATGAGGACGATGACAACTAATTGAAATAATTAGGCTTAAATGATAATCACTGTTTGTCATATTTTATCATTATTTTAGATTCAAGTGTGTTGTATGGGATGGATATAAGAACGACGTTTAGAAAGATATAATTATAACGTTTGTTATTGTTATTGTTGTTGCAGTTGCTGCTGCTGCTAATATAGTTGTTACTCTATATGTTTTGTTGTTGCTGTTAGTAGAATATTCATTTGACAAAAGCTACTAATGACCATCAATTAGTTACAGAGCCATAATGACACAAAACATGTTTACAATACGACCACTAAAACAACATCGACAACGATAATAACAAGTACGAAAGGAAAAATAAAAAAGTGTTTATGAATTCAACACCACGGATAAAATGAATAGATACAGAATAGATAGAGCACAGAATTTTCAAAAATGTTTATTTAACAGAACCACTGTCATTAGGCTCCCTTAACACTGTTTAATACAAATTAAAAGAATTCAAGCTTAATGCTGGTTTAATAAATATTATTTAGTGAGGCTTGGTTCTCGTTTTAGTTAATTTTGTTAATTTTAATTTTTTTAAACATTTGAGTTCTTTTAAATTGTTTTATAGTCTATATTTCCAAATCAACTTTAAACACAATGTCCAACTTATTTAACTTCCACTTAATACACAACTTTATTCTTTGACTGTTAAATTATAACTGACTGACTGAGGAGATTGTCGTGACTTGTATAGTTCACTGTCATTAGCTTTTAATGTTCTAGTACATTCCACAACCTACTATTCAGTTATGGTTTATTCCAATTTAAAGATTTACTACATATTTGACTCATAGTTGCATCGGAAGCACTGTTCAAATAGATGCAAATGCAATCAATACCAACCAATAGAATAACTCCCATAATACTTCAGTTGTCTTTTCAAGTAATAATTCTGTTTCGTTCACTTGTTTGACACAAAATTTAGAAAAGCGTTGGTAGTGCCATCCCGCAGTGTTACCAGAATATGCAACAACCGCAGCTCTGTTCTTTTAATTCTGTAGTTCGTGTTTCTTTTCACTTATGTTTCTTTTTCGTTTGTTTTCCACCTGCAAAAACCATAAACAAGTAGTGTTGGTTGTTATTTACATATGACTATTTGCACTTGGAGTTATCGTAATGTATCCATTTTTCATCACCAGTAACGATTCAATACCAAAATGACTTCTTTTTGTAGCGTTCAAGCATCATTTTTGATATGCAAAATCGTCTCATAGTTGTATCGGCAGCTCGGCTTAAATTGAGATGGGCTCCAATTTCTTTGCTTATGAATGAATCCCAATGCTTTTAAACATACGGAAATGCCTTGTGGTGTGACTCCCAATGATAATGCAAGTTCTTCTTACATTTGATAATCTTCGTCGAGCAATGCTTCCAATTGCTCCTCTTAAATTTTTTCGGCTGACCAGGCCTCTCCTTGTCTTCTGTGTCGAAATCACAAATTTTTTGAGTTGGTGCATGTTTATCGTAAGCTTCTACCAAGAATCGATAACTTTCAGCAGCCGTTTTCTTCAAATGAAAGAAGGTTATCAGACTTCCACGCAAAACATCTTTTTTTAGCACAAAATTCGACATTATTGTAGAGATTGACACTTACACTTTGGCGTCTATCGAATACGGAATTATAATGACAGATGTTTACCCTCCAAAATACCATATTTGTTATGATTGAAACAAACCATATGTGAAAGTTATGCCATATATTGTCCATATATTGTCCAAATCGACATTATTAACTTGTTTACCCAATATTTTTAGATGAAATCTGTAAAAAAAACCAACTGAACATTGAACTATTGAAGTAAAAGACTAATGCAGTTCATTAAAAAAGGCTGAAATAAAAAGAGCTAACGAAAGTCTCATCGAAGTCATAACCTCATTGTATTTTATTTAACTTTTGGAATAGAAAAATTCAAACCATATTTTTTTCCTCTATCTGTCCTTATTCGATTTTCCCAAAGTGTTGTTTTTCCAAAATATATGAAAATATTGTTTTGTTTTTGTTTTTTATATCAGAAATGATATACAGAGAACATAACAACATGATACTCAACATGTTATGTAGGAGTACAATCTAATCTTACCATACAACTCATCAGAATTCACTTCACTCCTTCTCTCTCTCTCTCTGCATAAGATGATTAAAATGAATGGATCAACAAAATAACAAGCAGGCCGAGGCCATACAAAAAAGAAAAAGTTCATGACACTGGGTAGGCTGGAACACAACATGTATGTGTATATGCATACATACATACGTTTTATGTAAGAATATGAAAATTAAGTTGTGAAAATTAATTTGATTTAATTGTTGGGTTCGTTGCATTGTCGCTCATTTTTGCAACAAGAATTAGAAGATTAAAAACCACATAAGGAAAGGGACAAATTAAAGTAGAAAACAGTCTGTGAAAAAACCTAAAAAAAAGAAATTAAAACTATAAATACCTAATAAGTCAAGCACAATACAATAATAATTACATGCCATGCAATAGAGGAGACTTACTTAATGAGCAGTCGTAAATACAGTAGGAGAGGCAAATTTTTAACACATTAATTTATTGGTGCTTTTTCACCATATTATCACGAAATATTCTTCTGCCGAAGCGCCTCTGTTATTCCAGCTTACCTCTGGCGATGATGACAAACATCACATGAATGATGTGGGGATAGCGTCACCTGTAAGGGAAAATGGCAATGATAAGTAAGGATCCTCAACGCCTCTTAGCATGATACTTCACATATGCCGAGGGCTTAATCAGAACAGGTCATGTGATAGCACAATACTCGTGGCATTGGATTTATTGAAGGCCTTTGATACTGTAAGCCATGTCACATTGTTCGAAAACATGGAAAATACTACCGTACCAGTTTGCCTAAAGCGAAGGGTAGGTAATTATATATGTTGACGGCAGTCATATGTGGAATTCAGAAACAAAAAGTCGATATCACGTAGAATGAAGCAGGGTGTTCCACACAGTGGGGTGGCATTAGCGGAACTGCTTAACCTCTACCTTTCTGACACTCCACGACCGCCAGATAACATCGGAATTGCAGCATATGCGTATGCTTCATTATGGCGTCGGACTGTTGATAACATTTGCGCAAGACTGTATGTATATACTTGGATGAACTTGTAGCGTTCTTCCACTCTAAAAATTTTGCGTATTTCACAACGTGGACTGCTGAAATGAAGTTATCTTTGAAACTATCGGTCGATTAAACCATAATTCCGACCACCAAGTACCCCAAGAGCCTGGGAGCAACGTTCAACAGCCTTTTTAGATGATCTGCGCAAAACACATATAACGTGATAGACTGGTCTGTGGTCAGTTCTGCGGCTGCAGTATGTTCCGCGAATATTAGAGACATGTAATGGTTGCCGCTCTGAGGACTGCCGCAGTATGCTTGCGCACGTCTCCTGTGGATCATCTATATGTCGAGTTGAGGGTCATACCTGTGCGTTGACACAATAGTATTTGTCGGGATCATATCGACTAGGCTATCTAAACCACCATCTAGTGGATACACACTCCCCGCCCAGACATGTTAGATATGTCCTGCATGATATCGTGAGAGAACTTCAGCGATATAAATGAGAGTGACTAAACCAATGCAGTGTGAATACCATCCTCGGAGACCACCCATCTCCCATATCAACAGAAGAACACAATCTACAAGACAGACTAGAGTGATCTTGGTACAGCTGAAATCTAAATGGTGCAGCAGGTCCAATTCATACTGGTCCAATTCATTCTATTCATCTGCCCGGCTAAACCCACCCAGCTTATGCCGGATTCACTTTGGACACAGCCTACAACTGGACCTAGAGGCCGCCCCCCCCCCTAAACTATACATCTACGAAGGCGCTACAATAACAACAATAGCAACTATATACTTAATTACATGGAGGCAAGCTGCAGTATATTAATAATCTACTTCGCTTGAAAAATCAACTGATTAATGAAACTGCAAATAGGAGTAATTGAACGATACTGTATTCTTATCATCTAATGATTCAAAGAAGCAACCTTCGGCCATACGTGGACTGTAAACAATGGTTCTGTTAAAGCAACTCCACTCTAAGATTTTAGTCAGGTCACCTTTCTGCGTGTTATGAAGAAATTACTACCAATGACACAGTTAAGTAGATAGAAAAAGATGTTACAAAGGAAAGATTAACAAGAAAAATATTAGGAATAATGTTGAAGGTGCAACGGAACTTTAAAGTAAAAGTTTTAATAGCACTATGCCTTCGACACTGTGCATTTAAGGCGTTTGCCAATGCCTCTGACGTTTTTACTGTAAGCGTTAGTTCCGAAGGCAGTACTTTAACCTTCACTCTATTTTTGTTAGTATGTGTGCAATACCACTCCCTGCGATTTTTATTTAAGCCAAGGCAACCACATGCAGTCTCAAATAATGGCAGAAACTCAAAGCCTGGTTCACCCAGTGCCTGTGATACCGAAGGCGAAATTTTGGTTAGACCTTAAAAACGATATCCTAAGAAGGCGCGACCTATAAGTACACAGATAATAGTGACTGCTTATAAAGGGTCCGCCATCTAACGTTTTTTTTATATAGTAATGTTGCAGAATCAAAAATCATCTTTCCAGATGAAGCTCATTTTGATCTTGTCGGGTATGTAAACAAGCAAAATTGTCGCATTTGGGGCACAGAAAACCAGCACGCATACATTGAAAAGCCGATACACCCAAGACGAGTCACTGTTTGGTGTGGGTTTTGGCCCAGAGGCATAATTGTGTCATATTTCTTCGAAAATCAGCAAGGAGTGGCCGTTAAAGTCAATGGCGATCGTTATCGGGCCATGTTGAACGAATTTTTGTTCACAAAAATTGAAGAGGAGGATATTAGCAACATTTGGTTTCAACAGGACGGCGCTACGTGCCGCACAGCCGAAGCTACACTCGATGTTTTGCGAACTGTTTTTGAAGATCGCATTATCAGCCGCAGAGCTGATGTCATTTGGCCACCTTGGAGCTGCGATTTGACACCGTTGGACTATTATTTGTGGGGTGCCGTCAAAGATAAGTGTTACGCCAACAAGCCAGAGACAATTGACGCTTTAAAAGACAATATTCGTGAAGCCATTGGTGAAATACAGCTGCACACAGTCGATAATGGCTACTGCATGGCCAGCCGAGGCAGCCATTTGAATGAAATTATTTTCCATTATTCACCGGAAGAATTGTACTTTCAAATAAAAAAATAAATTTGAGAAAATATTCTGTAGTTTTTTATATAGCATTTTCAAAAAATATATATATATTTGGCGGACCCTATATTAAAAGCAGCAACAAGTTAGGCTATGCTTTGTGGAAAGCCATATACGCCGCAAACAAAAAAATAACTTCGCTAGGCTTTTCAAACGAATTGAAACTTTCCCTTATTTAAATTTAAAATTAAAAATCTCTTAAAGAAAGACCCTGTTATTAAGCAATCTTATCAAATTTGGTTGAAAATAATTTAATTAACAAATTTCGAATTTCATTTGCACTTTCTGTGGCCTTTTTTTGATATAAAAATTAAATTTTTTTTTACTTTTTTTTCTTTTTGAGGCCTTTAAAGCTGCCAAATGGAAGAGAAGCCAGACACCAAATGTTGATGATTGAAGATAAAAATGTTATTCGCTGTGATTTTACTGCTCTCGTTGCTTATAATAATTTTGCATAAATTTCTAATAGAAAATACTCGGTTGTTATATTCACAAAATGGTCTGGTTCAGAATAAGAAAAATAAAGCAAAAGCCAAATGAAACAATATTGGAATTACAAATCCAGCCAAATGTTCATTTTTTGTACTTAACTTATTGTTCTTTTTCTGTATTTTTTTATTTTTTATTTTTCTTTGGGGTATATTTTTAGCTCAGACATAAATTGACTATTCAGTAGTTTTCTGGTGTTCAAAAAAGAAATAAAATAAAAATAAACCAAAAGTAGAAACATTGTATTTCATACTCTTCGTACATGAAAGTTCATTAAATGAAATCATGTTGTATATGATTTGAGCATAAGTTTACTCTTTTTTTAGCGGTACTTTGTTTTCCGCATTCACCATTTTTTTTTCTAATTTTATTTCTTCTTCACCCAGGCATTGAAATAAAAAAAAAAAAAATTAAAAAAAAAAATGTTGAGGAAAAAATCTCCATAAAAATCTTCCATCATTAGCTTAAAGATCAATGTTGCCACAACTGCTGCTGTTGCCTCTGTTACTGATGATGATGATGATGATGATGATGATGATAATGGCTATGAAGACGACAATAAGTATGATTATAGCATTGATGATGGCAATATCCAATATTATTATTATTTCAACTTTTTTTTTCAAAATTTCTTTTTTTTCTGTTGTTCCTCAACTATTTTCCCAGCTCAACTGTTGTTATCCATACCCATCATCAGTTTAACTCCATAGGATATATATACGGTAACATTAAGGTGGTGAATGGCCAGAAAGAAATCAAAAAAACTCTATGTACTATAACGTGGTAAACTGATAATTCTATGACTTAGCAATTAAAACAAGACGGGACGGCGACAGAGACAGGATAAACTGCTCTAATGATGTAAAACATTCATGAAAATTTATGGAATGGCATCGGTGAATTGAGCTTCATTACATTGTTCATGAATATGTGGATATGAGCAGATTTCCGAATGAAAGTTACAATAATTGCTCACAGAGAAGGTGTTTAACGATGTTCAGGTGCAATCAGAACGCGCTTTTACACCCTTTTGTAACTGTGGCCAAAAACTAGATGCACCACAACTCACCACAGATCAAAGAACAATCTTAGTAGTGGTTTGACGTGAAAATGATCTTGTTTTAGTTCGACCTAAGCCGGCTGCCCATTTAGAAATTTATTGAATTTTATCATTTAAATGGAGTGACAATTGTTCGCTTCACGTATCTTGGAAGCATTATTGGAACGGACGGTGGTGCTGATTTCATTTTTTGTTTTTTTTTTTTTGTTTTGTGGTTAGGATGGAAAATACTCTTACGCGTTCATCAAAAGTTGTACTTTAGTGATATGTCGGGCACCCTCATTTTGTATAACGACTAAAAACCACCCTATTGCTCACCAGGCAATCGTGCTACCTCGAAACCGCTTCCGCATTACTTTGAAGTGGCCCGCACTATAGCCATGTAACCTCATCATCATTTTCGCTTAAGTCTAAGCCCACAATTTATGTTCCATCAAGATCAACTTTCTTCCTTCCCAGTATCTTGCCATCAATATCAATATCAATTATGCTGTCGGGCGTTAGACTTCCTATTCATTATTGTCTAACTGATTCTTTTTCACTTTGCCATTTATCGCACCGAAAGAAGGTGTGTTCGGCATCGTCGACGCACAAATGAAACAGTGTTGCCAACTCAAAGTTATGAGTATTGTGCTAAAATCAATATATCTTTCTTTGGCATGATCTAAAGGAAATAATATTTTGCACAAAAATAAATGCAAAATTGCAAAAAGTTTTTTCTTTTCTTAATCAATAGTTGCCTCCCTAATACCCATGATTGCATTGAACGCTTTTCTATGATAGTGATACACATATGGACGTGCTGTGCATTGGTGTGTGTTTGCATATTAATGCATTAATGAATACAGCGAGAAAATTGATGAGAAAGCATTATAGGACATAGTACATGCATACAAACTCATACACATACATATTTAAGCATACACTTGCACTAACACAAATGCTAACAAACAAACATAGATTTATACGTATGTATATAGTAAATCTATATTAATGGTTTTGTTCAGAAATGCATAGAGAAAGCAAAACTAACAAAAATCGTGTAACTTACTCGTATCGTATAGGGATGAATAGCAAAAAACGATATGGAACCAGAACAAGAAAAAAATAACGCAGATATATATTGAACGAAAACTGAATAGATAGATAGAAAATTGGCGAATATTCACATAAGTATATGTGTATAAAAATATGTATATATACGAGGGCAGTTTGACTTTATGTATTTCCAGTACTGTAATTGGTAATTGGCAATGAGCAGTAAAATATTTTAAGAGTAATTACAAGATTAAATTAAAGCTATTCAATAGTGGTAACTGAAATCAATAAATAACGATTGGCAATTATCATTTATATGTGTGTGATAATTGGTAATCATTAATAAAAAATGTTAAAGGTAATTGAAAAGCACTGATAGTAGATTTAATGTGTTTTGTCAACTTGTAATTGTTTGTTTGCTTATAATTGTATGGAATTTGTCATTCAATTATGGTTAAATTATTTGCGATTTCTTATAATTGCTTATTACCAATTAGATTTAATTACTTGCAATTTTCAGTTATACTTGTAATTACGACAATTACATTTACATATAATTCTAATTAACAATAACATACAATTATAAGTAATTGTATTTGTAATTCGTATAATTACAACAAATGTGTAATGAATTGTATGGCATTGGTATTTATTAACTACCAATTAAAAATGTTAAGATTGTACATGATTGTAGATTAATATATTCATTTTTCAATCACAATTATTTTTACTTATATGTAATTGGTCAATTAATTATTAGTTTTGATAGCCATTGACAACCACTAATTGCCAATTGAATGTAGTTAAATCAGTTACAATTACAAATAATTGCCAATTACAAATCTGATACAATTAGTTGTAATTCTAAATAATAGCTGTAATTAGGTCAATTACAATAACATATAATTCCAATTACCGATAACATACAATTATAAGTAACTGTTATTGAAAATTACACGTAATATTAAATGGTGCAATGGTGTAATGAATTGTAGGGCATTAGTATTTGGTGATAACGAACTAAAAATGTTAAGTATAATTGCATTAATGTATTTATCAATTACAATTATTAATAAGTGTATGTAATAGGTCAATCAACTATTTATTGTGAAAGTATTTGGTCACTAATTTAAACTACTAACTGACAATTTAATGTAGTTAAATCAGTTGCCTTACATATAATTGGCAAATATCAGTCAGATACAATTATTTATTATTATCAGTTATAGTTGGAAATATGTCAATTACAACTGCATATAATTTCAATTACAATACAATAATTGTAAATGACAATTATATTGAATCGTAATTGGTGTAATTACAATAAATGGGTAATGAATTGTATAGCATTGGAATTTGGTAATCACCAATTAAAGATGTTGAGGGTAGGTGACAACCAATTTAATGCAATTGTTAATTAAAATTATAAATTTGTCAATTTTAATTAATAAATGGTAACAAGTTTTTTTCAATTGTCTTTTAAATTATAATTCAATGATTGCCAATTACATAATTCATAAATATATTTGCAATGGACTACCAATTTAATGTAGTTGTTAATTACTACTGTAAACTTATCAATTTAAATTGAGAAATGGTAACTGGTTTTTGCCTATTAGTCTTTATAAATTAATTTAATGATTGCCAATTACAAACTACATTATTTCATTGACATTTACTAGTTACACATAATTAGTAATTGGTTCTATTATTAATTAAAAAGTTTAACTGGTAACGGCCTATTACTATTAACTATTAACTATTATCCAAATTTAAAAACTTGGCCGAGTGATAAGAAGTTTAGGTTAAAGGGATTGGTCGTTCTTTAAGCACATGCCTATTTCAAGGACCTTCGTCGAAGGCAATTAAAAGACTAGACCCAAAATTATGTTTTGACCCTACAGGACACAATTTTGAGATATAAAACGCTTCTGTGCTGACAAAATATTTAAAAATTTTGAAATAGCACTCGTTTATAAACATACATACATACATGTACGCCTAGTTAGCCATATACATACTCGCGTAGATGAAAATATTTGTGTGTGTAAGGATAAATATTGAGCGGCTTATGTAGGCACATATAGTAGACAGTACGAATGTTTGTATGTGTTTAAGTGATTATATTTGTCTATATGACTGCGACCATGTATCTATAAGTATTTGCCCATCTCTCTTTCTGTGTGCGTGCGTCTGTAGTGTAGTTGTAGTTTTTGTTGTAGTACAACGCCAATGTTTAATATGTTTTATATTGCCATCTTTTCCACTAACGTGGCAAAATAAAATTAAAAAAAAATCGTGCAATAGTAGCACAAATATATTATGTATGACGATGTAGAACATCTTGCACTTGCATGTTGCACAAACACAGCACACGCCGTGTGTTTGTATAGGAGCCAAACATACGAGGCATGGTAGTAGGTTCGTTGAATGGATGAATACATACATACATAAACTTCTTTACACACATTTAAAAATGAATTGTTTGTATAAAGTTTAGTTTCGCATTGGGAAAATGCATTCGTATCCATAACCCATACCTACGATACCAACAACTACTGTATACGTGAAGTTGCGCATTCAGCAAGTAATGGATGTTAAATTTATACCAACAACAACGGTAACTGCAACATAAGAACAAACTATACAGGGAGATATAAAACCAACATTATATTCATTTTCAACATTTTTTCCTCTTCTACCCATCTGTCGTACAAATCGAAGTAACTAATACGTACGACGAGTGGTATTAAATGTATAAATAAAATAGAAAAAGAGAATCCTTGATACCTTGCAACATATTTCCTGGCGCTACAAGCTACTGTTTAGTTGTGTTGATGGGGTTTCATGCTTTACATTTAGGAAGCCCAACCAACAAGCATATCCATTTTTAGTCAGCCAACAACCGATCCATACACTTATTTGGTTATTTGTTTAGGGGAGCGTAAGAAGTAATCGCGCTTATTATTAAATTGAAATTTGCATCAATAATTGGTAATTTGCAACAAACTATTTGCAACATATACACACACATACTCAGATACTTATTCATGCATTTTTACATCCGCTCATTCATTTATTCTATCCGTCTGTCTGTCCGTGTGTCTGTCTATTTTGTAATGGAAAAAGTGAATCTCATGTTGCAAGTATTGGCGCTATTTTTCCACACTTTTTCTTGTTCGTTTTTTTTTTCTAAGGGATTTTAAGTATTTCCAGCATTTAAATGTTTGTTTAGGTTGGCGTTATTGTTGTAATTTATCGTTGTTGTTGTTCTACATTGGATGTTGCAGTCAAATTGTATAGAATTAATGGAAAATTTTCTACAAAAGTGCTTCAAATGGTATTAAACTCATCATGCTAACATTTGTCGATTATATGGCGTTAATGTTTAGGTTTATGAATCGATCGATTAGTAGGATTGCCAACATAACTTTTTTCATAATAATTTTAAATATAATTTTTTTTTTTTAAGAATTTTTCAAATCTGTGACAGTTTCTTTTGCAAGCAGCAAAAATTAGGCGTGGGAATGCCGAGTCTATCGGCATGCCATCCAATGAGATAATGGCCACCGAAAGAAGACATTTAGTCTTCTTCTTAACCAAGTCGGTCCAGTAGAGCCTAGCGATACCGCACGTGCTCTTGTGCTGCCAATGAAATAGAGCCCGCTCATATATCGACCAGAGCCTTACCGAGGTAATCGGAACAACTATGTTCGGTTCCCGCTCGAAAATTGCGAGCTCAGTACCCGCTTTAAACAGTTTCCGACGATATACCTGTGTTGCACCAACCAAGCAGCGAAGATTACTGCAGTTAAAAATATCATAATATTCCCTAACGTCAGTCAGCTCATTTTCGAAGCTAGTCACTCGTTGCAGGATTGGTAAAGTTTCTCTGCGTTGGATTCCAGGGGCTGTAACATGTTTGAAAACTCGCACGTAAAGGTAAAGTCCAATTCCACTAGAAATATTCGTAGACCCTTATCCCCATCCTTGTGAATCGACAGTGATTATGGCACACTTTCTGCCAGAGACCAATGTGTAATATGGAAGAGTTTAACAACTTGGCCTCTAATGGTGCAATCGAGAAAAAGTATCTTCAAATCTTGAAGGTTTATACTGTGACTCTGGGTAAACAAGCAAATTATATCTGCATAAAGGCCAACAATTCTCTCCGCAGAAACTATGGCGGAAATAGCAGCAAGAAATCGGTGTGTCATGTACTATAGTGTACGAGTGTCCAGCATAAGCTTAGAAAAAACTAAGATTCTTTGGCTAATTATACTTCCATACATTGGAAAGCATAGCAGAAATCAAACTGGAAAAAACTCACTAGCTTTGTAAGCGCATCGGCTTGGCTGTAGAAGCTTTTTAACTTAAACTAATATAATATACAACAGCCGATATCATGAGTTGCGATGAGTTTTCTGCCACTAAAAGCGGCACAAAATGCTAATTGAATCTCTATGTTGTGGGGCTATGTGGCGTAGTGTAGTGGTTAGAGCGCAAGCATACATCACAAGCTGCTCAGGGTCGAATCCTAGCAGAGGACATGACAATAATAATACCAATAATAATACCAATGTGTGTTATACAGGGTCTGCGAATGGAATATCGGATAGCCTTCTGTTAACCTCCTAACACAACTTGAGAGATGTTTGCAAAACTTTTAAATTAAAGAAAAAGAAAAAGGCCGATGGTCACTAAATGGGAATGAAAATTTTAAAAATATGGAGAAAACGATCTTCGAGCACTTTGACACTGATTACGTCCGCAACAGAAAATACCGTCTGACCAGGTAAGTGGTTTCTAACCAGCGATTGCTTGTAACACTGCGATAAGTGCATATATTGGGCTGTAATTAAGGCTTGAGTTGCTAGTGTAAGATATTAGTTTTACTGAGATTTGGAATAAATGCCACCAATGATGCGGCGAAAGTTTAGATGGAACATACAGTGTAGTTTTCCATTGCAATTCAGATATTTTTATGGTAAAGGTTTGAAATCTACTTGCCTTCACGTTACGCCATTATGGTAACCATAACAAACCAAACTTCTTTTAATATTGACAGGTGCAAAAAAAGTATACGAAATTGAAAACACCTAAAAAGATACACTTACATTTAAAGCTTTATTATGAAAATTATTCTATTGGTTGGCTACAACCACCCTGCCAAGACTGTATTTATATGCGCAGTGCTACCAATATTACAGTAAGTCAGCTCTGTAATTCAAATCTTAACGGCAACTGAGTTGTAGGTTGTGGAATGTACTAGAATATTCGAAACTAACTTTAATTAACTATAAAAGCCAAACCACTCGCCTTAGTAAGTCATTTATAATTTCAAAGACATAACGTCGTGCGTATAAAACTATAAACGCAACACTATTTACATGACTTGGTATGGGAGCATGGAGTGCATTTCTTGCCTAATATCTGAGATATTTATTTTATCCGCCATTAGTTGTTGGCAAGCTGAATAGCTTTGATTCTAAATTCAGAATATTTTTCTACAAGTGTTTACAATTTTATCTCATTTTGTAGTGATTTCAAAATTAAGCCCACTTTTTAACATTTTTTATAGTCCTGGCAACCCTTTTTTAATAGCATTTAAAAATAAACGATAAAAATTATTTTAAAAAAATTTCTCTCGTATATTGCAGCACATTTAATTAGTTTTCGTGAAACAATTAACAAGTTTTAGCACGATTTTCGCACGGGACCTGATGCTGCTACTGCAGTCTATTGTAAATGCAGTAAATGATGCTCGAAAATTATATATTTTCCTTTCTCTATAAATACGCTGGATATGCTATAAAAATATTTTTCAACATTTTTTTTTTAATTTTTTTCTCTCTCAAGTTCTTAAAGTGTTATAATTTCAAAAAATAACTTTTTAAAGAAAAGTATTTAAAGAAAAGTGTAGACGTACACCAACCAAGCATACACTTTGCCACACATTTATGTTACCGAGTTAGGGAAACAAAAGAACAATTTTTTCTTAAAAAATTGTATTTAAAAGTTAGTGCGAGAACAGAACAAAAAAGTATAAAGAGAAAAAAAGAACAAGAAACGATTATTATACTGGAGGAAAGCATCAGGGCAAGTGTATGTGTGCGTGTATGTGTTAAAGAACAGAAAAAAAGTGCGAAACTAAAGGTCAAGGGAACCGAAAACTTTTATAATGTGAGAAAAATTCAAATTAAAAAAAGGATTTTTTTAAATTTTTTTATTTTTGCATAAGTAAAAATGCAAATATTATGCAAAAGAAATTATGAGAAAAAAATTTTTTTTAAAAGGTTTAAAGAAAATAAAATGGCATAAAATATTACTTTCGTAGCATAAATTTCATATTTTGGTACTTTTGGATACGGACAAAAATTAAAATGTAGTAAAGACTTAAACTTAAGTTGAAAATGTAGCCAATAATTAGATATAATAAATGTATGTGTTGGCACAATTTCCGAACTTATCCATTCATTACAAATTTTATACCGATTGACACACCATCAATGATATCCGTCAGTATGTGTTAAACCTTAAACTAAAGTACCGATTGCTATTCTACAAATAACCAAACCAATACATTCAATGTCAGACTTAGAAAAAAAAATATTTTTAATATAAGTTTTAATCAAAATTAAAAATTAAATTTGATTAGAAAAAAAGAAATGGCCATCCCCTACCTATTGGACGAGAAAAATCAAGAGTTTCCCACCTGCCTACATACGGCAATAATCAGACAAAAATGATTATTTCTTTTCACATGGCTAACAGGAAACCATTACCGTCAATTGCCTATCAGAATCGGTTTACTCTCGCTGTGATTCTAACAAAACTTTATGCCGCATAAGCAACTCAGCATTGTAGGTATGTAGGTAGATAGATGAGTGGAGAAGGCGGTGCATCCCTCCCAGGAACCAGAAAAGGGTCCCTTGTGGAAGCCTTCGAGAGAACAAAGAAAGAACATAGAAAGAAATTTAAAGCTAGCCTGGGCCTAACACATAGTTGGCACTAATTCCATCGCATTCACCTCTTTTTCAGTTAGTGCTCACCTTCAAAAGAAAGCTGTTAAAGTTTCATAATATTCTTTTCATTAGTTTGTGAGTTATTGCGCTAAGAGTGACTCAGCTTTTGTTATTTTTAGAACAATGGATGAAAGACACTTTCGGGTTTTAATTCTATACTGCCTCATGCAAAGGAATGGCTGGAAAAATGTTATGCGGACTCCGCTCCTTCAGAAACAACAATAAAACGTTGGCTTGCTGACTTCAAACGTGGTCGTAGAGACCGATGATGCACAACGCATTAGGCGTCCAAATAAGGCCGTAACACCCAGAACACATCAAAAAATCCACAAAGCCATTTTGAATGATCTAAAAGTAAAGTTGCTTGAGTTAGCTGACATCGTAGAGATATCAAAAGAAAGTGTTGGCTTTGTCTTGCATGAGCATTTGACTATGAGATAGCTCTCTTCAAAAACAACAACTTGTTGATTTCTCTGAAACAATGGCAAAGTCACATGAGTTGAACTTCGAATTGCTCGCACATCCGCTGTATTTGCCAGATTTGGCTCCCAGCAACTACAGGCTGTTCATTAATTACCGATATAGACAACTAGAGGTCAGAAATCCCGGCGGACGCAATTTTGCTATGACCACTGAAAAATCCCTGACACAGCAATCTGAGTCTTCGTCTCTAAGGTGCAGGACAGTCTCCGGCTCCCCTTCATTGCCATATACTCTATAGAAACCAGGAGTGTCTGTGTCGTATAACCTGGTTTTTACCCTTAGAAACCCTATCAAAATCTCAAGAGGCCCCCTATTCAAATTCAGGACCCATTTCGTCCTTGAGCGGTCACGCATGGGCCAGAATAGCCGCGAGACTCTACAGTTTCCCCTAGCTCTCCATAATCTTTCCACTCTACGAGGGAAGCATAGGTCCACTAAGTTAATGAAGAAACTTACGGTCGTCTTACAAGCCCATCCACCAGATTCACACTCTTCGTCGCACCCACTCTCGCTTGCTCATCAGCAGTCTCGTTTCTCAGTATGCCACAGTGTCCTGGAACTCAACAAAGTTTGACATTTTATCAGCCCAGGAGTGACATGAGAGTTTTTTTGTAACAAGCAACCAGCCATGGACTGACATAACGTCCAGTTAGTGTTCTAAGGGCAAACTGGCTGTCCAAAAAAACGACTACTCTGTGTAGTAGTAACGGGTCAGCTCCGCTGCTCTATAAACAGCAATGAGCTC
This sequence comes from Wohlfahrtia magnifica, assembly GCA_023159175.1. Classification (NCBI taxonomy): domain Eukaryota; kingdom Metazoa; phylum Arthropoda; class Insecta; order Diptera; family Sarcophagidae; genus Wohlfahrtia; species Wohlfahrtia magnifica. Next base: position 11,536,118 of record JAKWBJ010000483.1, on the reverse strand, counting down.
AGCCTGGAAGACACTGCACTCATCAAAACTCAGCATTATGTCTTGTGACGCAAATATTTGACTATAATATTATTTAATGGAAACGTCCACTAATTGGTACGAAGAAGCTACGTTGAGTGCCGCTGAAGCTGAGGAGAAAGATGTTTAGAAGGCTTCCAGACTAATTCAGAGTTTTACAAGCCGGAATTATGGCCTAAAATATTGCCGTATAGCTTAATCAGCAAACAAGGCGTAATTAAATACCTGGAAGCATATTGGCTTTCCACAAAGCATCCATTGCTTTGCTTCAGTTTCTTTAATCCATTTGATCTTTCAAGCTAAGTAGATGATTAATTCACTGTAGCTTCCTCTATATGATTTTGCGTAGCGGTGAAGTTCCTTGCTAAGTGGTGGTGATCTTTACTTTGACATTGTAATTTTTTTTCAGTAGGTGGCGTGTTTTCCTGATCATTCGTCTGATGTTTGTCATCATCGCTATCGCCAGCGGTATGCGGGAAGGTCAAGGGGCGTCTTTATTTTTAGATAGAATTGTCAGGAGGAAATTGAAAAGCCATTGCAAACCTCAATTAGATTTGTCTTCATCATATCCTAAACTCGAACCTGGGTCGTTTGTGTTATGCGTGCGCTTTAACCACTACACCACACCACAGCACATCCAAAATTGTTGATGAATGAAGAGTATCTTTGGATTTGTTAACGAAACACTCAAAGGTTAACCCTAAATGAGTTTCTGGACCTGGCGACATTGAAGGTAACTACATGCAGAATGAATTTGTACGAACAGATACCGCTTAATTTCATTACTGGTCATTAGAGAACAGCAGAACCTCTATATTGGCAGAAGTAGGCAACTTGTATCGCAAAAACCAACTCATGGCAAATCAAGACACATGGCTAGTCATAGAAAGGCATAAGTGTTGAACTGCTCAGTTAACATTTGATAAACTTAAAAGTGGATATTGAGCTCTTAACAAACATGCTCCAAGGCTGGTAATCTCATACCATAATTCCTGCAGCAGTTGCAGTGACGAAGATATTCTTTGTCATTAGATAGATAGACTTAAAGCTATAGGTGCTTGCTCCGACAAGATTCGAGGACAATAAATGATTTGGATATAATTCACACCCTTGTTCGTGCGACGGGCTAAGGGAGTTGGTCAGAAGCTGGCACCTACCCTTCAAAACCATGTGAACTGTGCTGTGCATGGCTGCCTATTGAACCTAACCTTACCTACATTTGGTGACTATTGCATATTAACGCTAAAGGCATTTTGGAAGAGTTAAAGTCTAAACATCCTCATCATGATTGGCGCGTCATAGTCGTTTTTCTTGTTAACTTTTTTTTTTTAGTTCAAGATATAACTTTCGAAACACGACAATGAATACGCCAACCACGATAGGGACTTATATTCTGGTTTGTATCATCAGAAATTGGCTTTGACTTCTTGTAATGTTGTAAGCAAAGCTAAGGCGCCCTTTATTTAAGATCTATGAACTTTATCAGAGTTACTTTTTTACATTCGTACATTTGGGTCAATGAAATTTAAAATAGAAAGAAGAAAAACAGGAATTATTAATATAAATAATTTCTATTTTTCTCTTTTTGTTTTTTTTTTCTTTTTTAAAAACAATTTTTATAAAATTTTATCTTTTCTTGTTCATTTTGTGTTCATTTTTATCTCAAGTATTTTTGTTTAAATTCTAAAAGTGTGTTTGCTGGTCCAGCGAATTTCAGAGTAACTTTTTTCTCCCTTTTTTCTCCCCAGTTTTCATTTACACTCGTCGTCCTATCGTATCGTATTGTCTCTAGAAAATATTTGACGCTAAAAAATGTTGAAAATATTTTGCGAGTCCAGCAGGGTCTTCTGCATAACAGATGGGGTAGGGAGACTTCTCTGTTATATTTGTGCCGCTTACTATGTTGATGCCATATTTATTTTGGTGCATACAGCATACGTAAGAGCAGCAGCAACAAGAGAGGCAACAACAGCAGTGCTGGAGTCAAAAGTTGTTGTTTGTGAGTATTAAACTTGTTTCAAAATAGATAAAATAAATGTATTATGGCTATAAGTATTCATGTGTATGAGTATTTGTTCGTGTATATGTGTGTTATGCATGTATGCATACATATGTTTGTATGTATGTATGTATGTATGTGCATGTGGCATAGAATCATGCCTGTGGTTTTATTTATTTATTTTAATAAACTTAGTCTCTGATGTTTTGCGTTTGTATTTAATGTTTTGCGTTGTTTTTTTTTTTTGTTCTTTTTTATAGAAATATTTTATCCTTCTGCTTGACTGTGTACGTGTCGATGTGTTTGTATATGTACGTTTAAATTATCCTTTCGGCACCACTTTTATATAATTTTTTTTTTTTTTTTTTTTTTTTTTTTTTTTGTTGCATCCATTTGAACGCATTTCTATGAACATTATGTGAACAGCAATACACAAAGAAAATAAAAAAAACAGAAATATTGCTGTGAGTTTATCAAGGATACTGAGTTTATGTATGTGACACTATTATTTAGTGAACTACTCTCCTCTCACAGTGTCCTCGGAAAATGTAGAAAAATTAGAAACTTAAATTACTTTAATCCGCATACATATGTAGTTTTATAGGCGTAGAAATGTAATTAATTTGTACGATTCTCATATTTGGTTTAATGACCTAAATTTTATCGTTAATTGTTTTCGTTCTTTTTTAAATTTAAGCCAAATAATTTCTTTCGACCTACAAATGAGACTTTTCGAAAATTTCCTATCACGAAGTTGTATATCCATTTACTTTATTCGCTGCTTGAATTACTTACGCGAATTACCCTATTGCATGGGACCTTCTTCTTATTACTCCTGGCATCTGTATTTATTGTTATTTTATTTGCCGCTAAGTTGGGTTTTAAAAATTGAAGAAAAAATTTTAGAAAGACCCGGTAAAAATTAGCGACAACATTTAATTTTTTAGTAATCCACCGGCTAATTGTAACTGATTAACTTACAAACAAAATGATACGCTCCCACAGTTTTATTTGGGGGAATTATTTAATCCGGTTAACAATTGAGAAATTGAATGTAAGAGCGGATTAAAAAAAAACGTTGCCGTGTGAACAGAGTATTATCAGTATTATCCTGAGAATAAAAAAATCAAAATAAATTGAATTCGAAACTATGAAAGTGACCGCATTATGAGCTTGGTACACCTTTTTAAGCAAGAACTTTTTAAAAATTCAAAATATGAACAATTCAGTGAAAGTCTGATAAGACCTTGACTTTTTTTGTATAGTCAGCAATATAACTTTCAATGCAATATAAAATTCAACAGACCGACATGCACTATTGGGCTCAAAAATGTATTGAATTAAAAGAAGGTCTAACGCAGAATTTTTTGCAATTTTTCAAACATAAGAACAAACGTAATGGACTTGTACCATCCCTGCAGAAATTATTTGAATAAATAATCCATCTTAGTCAATATGGAGTGGTTATAACAAGAAGGGGTGGCGTAGTGTAGTGGTTAGAGTGCTTGCGTACAATACAAGCGACCCAGGTTCGAAACCCTAGCAGAGGACATAACGAAAAAAAATTAAATGCGTTGTCGGGTGTTTGCGAAACAGACAAATCCATCTAAATAAGCCACCCGATTTGCTTAAGGAGCACAGTAAGTACAGTGGGAGAGGAATATTTTAATTAATAACTGCTTTTTCATTATATGTACGAAATATTCTGCTGTCAAAGCCACTCTGACATTCTAGATTACCTCTTTCGATGATACCAAACATCACACAATTAATCAGGAGAAAACGCCACCTACTGGGGAAAAATTACAATGCTAAGTAAGAATCACCACCACCACTACATAGCAAGGATCTTCACCACTACACAATCATATGGAACCGAGCTACAGTAGATTAATCATCTACTTAGCTTGAAAACCAACTTGGTTAATGAAACTGAAACATAGAAATAGATGCTTTGTGGAGCCCGACAGTCTTACAAACATGGCTATCAACCTGATGTCAAGGACCAACAGCTCCGTTAAGATAACGAGAAATGAAGAGCCTAGTGTGTGAAGTCTCTGCCGAGCTAGAGGCGGACGCTCTCCTCTTTCAAAATCGATTTACAACCTCGTAAGAAATTATTCGCAGTTAAGCGCAGCCTAGTGTGAAAAGTCTCTGAGGCGGACACGGGCAGATGAAATGGATCACGCTCTCCTCTTCCGCAATCGATATATAACTTCGACAAAAATTATTCGCAAGGAAGCAAAGCCTTAGTGCATGCCTACCCATAACACAATGACCTGTGAGAATAGATACAGAAGAGGAGATACTACCGCTATCCAGTTTAAATAGTTGATTGATACGCTTCATATCTAACCTGCAAGATGCCCTCTTTGCCCAGGCTCTAACCGCGTCCAACCACTACTTCCGCCTAATGGACAGCCTGACGGAGGTAAGAGGTATATCCACCATTATGTTCGGATGGAAAAACGAAAGGAGTGTGGCAGCACGAGCTGGTTTATCAGATAACAGTTTCCCGGTTTATCCCTGTGACCAGAAAACCAAATGAGGTGAATACAAAATTGCCTTAATAGTATCCCAAGGAAGTCACGACAGTCACTGAACTGTTCAGAGCTAAAGGTCACTCGAAAGAGATATGGTCGTCGCCTGCCCATCAGAAAAAATAAAAATATTATTGACAAGAGCCCAATTCCACTCCGCATCAAAGGAGATAATAAAGCCAGACGGCCAATCGTTTCTACTAAGTATCACAATATGGAATCCTCTATATAGTTCAGGTCCAGATAAAACATAATTTATATCACCCAGAATGCGTGGTTCCACAGATAACATGGACGTGTGCCTCGAGGGGATAATATGCCAGCAACACAAGGTAAATTTTGTTAATTTTGCAATGAAGTGATTGCAACTCGATTTGTGAGAAAAAAGCTTCTGCAATATATTTAACAATTTTAATACTAAAGGCTGCTTGAAAATTAAACGCTTCTATATATTTATTAAGAAAACTGCCTAAAAGTCTGGCAAATTTTTTTTGCTTAATTTCTCTTTTAAAATATATGAGAGCTTTATTTCGCTTTAGGCCTACTGTTGTTGTTGTTCTGTATTATAAACAATGTTTATTTAAAAACGTTAAAATTATAAAGGCTTTAAGCTAAAATTTGTTACCAAAAAGAACTGAAAACAGAAAAAACAAAATTTTTGTTTAAACGAAATTCATATTCAAATGCACTCAAACTCTCTACACTACGAGTGTATTAACGTTTAAACTAAAATGTATCAAAAAAATAAAAAAATTATTTATTTTTCCATTTTTTTTTTTTTACCAAAAAGAGTAAAAAAATAAATAACAACGAGCAAAAATTTTTTGTTTCCATAGTTTAGAAAAATATTTGACGACAAATTTAACACAGAAGTAGTGAAAAAAAGTATAAGAAGAGGTGGCAAAAATATGAGTACGATTACAAGTTTGAAGCGTAAAAGTCTTTACAGGCATAATGTTTCGTTACCCTCATAAAAGGATATAAAATTTGTTTAACCTTTTTTTTACTATTTTGACTTTTTATTTTTGTATATGAAACACTTTTTTATTTAAAGATTTTTTTTTAACGAAATTGTATCAAAAATGCACCTTTTTTCTATCGAATTTTTATTTCAACTTTTTCTTTAGACAAATACTCTTTATTTTCTTCTCTTTGTAGAGAGAGAAACAGTGAATTTTTATTTTTTTTATTTTTTTTTTGCTAAGAAGTGAGTTTAAAAAGAGGAAAAAGATTTCTTAAATGTCAGCTTCAGTATGAAATTTTGATGGCATTTTAATACCCTACAGCATTGTAGGTGGTTGTCTTGATGTTAGTCACGTTTAGAAATAATAGTTGTAGAAACTGAAAGCTGCTTTAAATACTTGAGATAAAATCTAAAAATAAATTCTGGTCTAATGGCATATATACACAAGACTTTTCATTATTTTTTTTGCTGTTTGAATTACTTCTGCGAATTACCCCGTTTATATGGCACCTTTGTTGTTCGTTTTGAATATTCTTCTTATTTCTGTTGTTATTTTTATTGATTGTTTTGTTTATTACTATAAAATTGTGTTTCAGAAAAGAAATATATATAAAGAAAATAAAGAAACACATTTATTGCTAAATATTCAAAATTTTTCTATGCATTATTTTTGCAATTTTCCCCAGTTTACAGTTTCAATACAAAAAACTTTACGTACAAACGAATACACTTATAATTCTTAAGCTGATATTAAATGTCCCTTCCGAAAGACGAAAATGAAACGCTAAGACTATGTGGTAAACCGCAGCAGCACGACTTCGTTTTTCTACTTTAATACTCAAACAGCTATTGACATATTTCACATCCCTAGCATTACGCCATCCATATAGTAAAGAAGTCTTAAGACGTAACAAGGAAACATTGCTTCCGAAATATGGATACACATTTAAATAAAATCACCGATCATAGTGTGAAAATAATCCAAAACTTTCAAACAAGACAGCACTTGAACTACAAGAATAGTGCAATTGATGTGGATTGTCAGCCAACGGCATATCGGTCTGTAATTATTACCAAATGAGATGTGAGCATTACGTTCATGTTATCGATAAATGCTCATTGAATTTGCGTTTCAAACGAACTAACTCAGGCAAATATTGGCCCAAAATTATCTTAAATTTCAATACAAATTATTGGTTTAAACCCCATCTGCATTCTCTATCTTTCCTAGATGCTTGGAACACTGAAATGCTCACAGAGGACATCGCCACTCTAGGGCGGGCATCAGCGACAACGGAACACTTATTGTGTGAATGCGGGGTTTTGATAATGTCTGTTGGAAATGTTTAGGGAGGCATAGGCTCTCATTGGGAAACGTATTCGTATGGTTTCAGATCTGCTGGTTCATTAAAAAGGCAGCAGATCTGCTGAAGAAACTATAGACCGCAAGGTCTATACAATAGATCTCATAAGTCGCAGTGTCCTACAATAAAGCCTGGTCCAAATGATGATGATGTATATCCAAGTAACTACTCGTTGACGAACGTTTAGTGAATCATAGTGACAGAAGTTAATTGTTTCCGTTAAATAGTGAGTCTTAATACACGATATCATTAATAATCATTAGTGCCGTATTCGTTAACGGAATAGTGTAGCAAACAAAATCCTGCACCGTTCAGCATATAGTCGACAGTTAATAGACAATACTTTCACATACTTTTCCATTGTGTTCGAGCCTAGTGCTGATAAAGAATGAGAACAGTGAGGACAAGACAAAGATATTGATGGCAACTGTTAGAGAAATTGTCACGGCTGACAATTCGAAGATAGAGGTAGTAGAGGAATTTATTTACCTCGAATCCGCCGTAAATCAGAGAAATGATGCCAGCTCTGAGGTAAACTAAAGCATCATGAACAGCATAACCTTCTCACAAAGAGCGAAGATCACACATCACAATACGCCTATCCCATCTCTCTGCTATATGATGCGGAGATTTGGGTGCTTTTGCAAAAGCGAATGAGAAAGATCCTTCGAAAAATTAATGTCCTATCTGTGTGAACGAAGAATATAGACGTTGAACGAAGAGTAAGCTATAGAGCTGTATGCTGGCATTAAAGTAAACAAACGCAACAAAATACAGCGAGTGTGCTGCCTAGGATATTACAACGTTAATTAGACTCCGATGAAAGGTCTAAGTGAAGGAAAATGTGAGTATCTTTGGTGTCACAAAATGCAGACTATACGCATAAGATCGAAGTGCTTTGAGTCATTTGTTATGCGGGCCAGAAACCTGATAACCACGAGAGTGGCGTGGGGAAATGATTATAGCGCAGGCATACAGCAAAAGCGGCCAGGTACGAATGCCATCAGAGAACTTAGAAACATACATACATACATAATTCCCGGGACATCCCAAGCGAAACAAGGGGGCTTCTCTCAACCGATGAGCTGCACCCAATTTTAATTTTTGGACTCATTGAAAGGTACATAGAGTTTAACGATGGCTCCGAACGGCAGATTCATTAGTTAGAGAAGATTTTTAGAGCATAAATACTCATAACTAATAACTAGGAATGTTATGAGGTGATACCGCTGTTGCAAATTCTCAGATGGTCTGCGCAGGGATTGAATCGAGCACCTATTGGCTGACAGGCGGACATAGAAAAACAAATTTAATTGCGGTTTCAAGTGTTTAATTAAAGAAGCCTCACTGACCTTCCTGCTCACCTCTGGATGACGGCAAAGATTAGACGAATGATCAGAAGAAAATGCCAACTACCGGGCAAAAATTACTACGCAAAGTACCACCACCACTTAGCAAGGATCTTCACCACTACACACAATCATATGAAGGTGAGCTACAATAGATTAATTATCTACTTAGATTGAAAATCAACAATGAATGCTTGTTAAAAAGCACGAGAGTTTCAACGACGGAATATCAATAATTTGGTGTGGCCCCATATTCTGGCGTTTACTTTTTGCCAAGTGTATGAGTCAAACAAAATAAGTCTTAATTGAAAAAGCATGAGCAGTGTTTGTCCTAAGGAGGCTGGTGACAAGAAATTTGATTTTGATTGGGAATGTAGCACTGACATGATTGTAGTCTCAATGATATAATTTCATATTTAGCTAAAGACCTTCTGTGGGTGACGGTTAGATAAAATACTATCAAATGCTATATCTACCTAAATATTCCCAGAACATACATAATTTCATCCATGCTTGATTGAACCGTAGAGTAGATCATCAATAGCCATTATTTCACAGTTTTTTCTTAACCCCCGCTATTTATAGTTTCACTTTAAAGTGTATTAGATATTCAAAATATTTCTTTTCCCCTTTTTTTTCTTATATTTTTTTGATTATTTCATTGTAAAATATTAAGCCATACATTTTAGACACATTTTTAGGATTATGCGATGAGATATACGCCAACTACAACAACACCGATATATGCAAAGTTTTCCTGAATTTCTTCTCTTTTTCTCTGCATTGGTAGACCTTGAAAAAGTAGGTTAAATTTATTGAAATGTTATCGAAAGTAAAAGAAATTTTACTCTTTATCTTGTCATCGTTAAGATGAGTTGAAATAAAAAGGTGAGTTTAGTGTTTAAAATACGACACAAAGAAAAGGACAAACTGTTTAAATATTACAACAAAAAAGTTATTGATTAATGAAATTGTTTGTTGTAATTTGATAAGGGATATAGTATTTAAATATTCAATTTAATTTAATTTATTAAATAAAAAAGACTGCTTTTTATTTGAATTTATTAAGTGTTCTGCTGGTTGAAGAGCACTCTTGCCCTAAACGTTTGTTTTTATCTTAATGTAATCGCTGGTTTGTAAATCTACTCAGTTCACAGGTAACAAATTCGTTGTATATCAGCACAATCATCATATTAAATGTTTTAAATATTACACATTAAACACATCGACCACAGCAGGCTGCCGACCACAAACTGTCACAAATAAGTTTACATACTTATGTACAGTGGTGGTTATGATTTTAGCACATTATCTATGTGTATTTTTTTGGAACAACAATTTTTTTTTATATTTTTAATATTTTCCTAATATATCACTTGCGTTTTAAGGAACACGTTTGTTTATTTTGCCAATAGATGCTATAACGCCTTCAATTTCCACCCGATTAAAAAAATTAATTAATTAATTAATTCGTCGACAACTTGGTTGGTTGAAATGTGCAAGGAAACTTAAGACGTATGCGTAAACAAGGTCAGGTGACTATACTTTGATACGCGATTTTCTGTGATATTGAATGAAGTTTGCCACAATGCTAGAGTAGGCGGTCTCTGGATCTGGTCTTTCAGGGGAGGGTTAACTTCTATCTATTCCATCTCCAGATAGACATGGTCATTCTACTGTTGGAGTAGTACCGATAGTATCATAAGGCTCTCGAAAAGACATATCTCCTGTCTTGCGGTAGTTTTCACCGAGCATTGACCGTTAGGAAAAATTTATATAGAAGCTACTACGAGATTGATAGCAAGGAAACTACGAGAATGATAGTGTGGGAACAGGCTTAGTTTATAGTTATTAGTTTATATTTATTCATCGTCTTGATCTTTAGTGAACTTGGCTACATCATCCAGTTTTTGAATATGGCTGGCTGGATATTGGCCCTGTTTACTGTGGGAAGTTCTTCATAGCTTATTGTGACGTGCATATTGTCATATCAAAATGACGTCACGTGCTAATTGTCCTTCTGTTTACAAAAGTACCACCTAAAACAACCAATCAACTGTGCGTTGATATAGCTGCAGCTCCATTACGCTTGAGCTGCTGTGGTATTGTAAATAGTTTATTAGTAATTATTTAAAATGAAAATGAATGTCACGGATCATTTTCATTTGCAAGAAATCCTTCCGCAGTTGCAGTACAAAAAAGTGTGTTGTGTTAAGTTAAAAAAATATATCATTACAAAATCAACATTGAAATCGCCAAAACTTTGTTCACTAAAAAAGCTTTTTCTTAAAATAAAAAAAAACGAAAGTTTTTACACAAAAACAATTTTGCATCAATGTGTTACTGTCATCAATGCAGATGTTTTCTGATGATATTAAATCCTTTGTTTTCTTTTTTTTGCTCATTTTTTATTTTTTGAGTAAAAATATATGAAAATATCCATGTGAGTTGTCATTCTAAAACAATTTCCAAAAAAAAAAACAAAAAAAAACAACACCATGGCAACACAGCTCAATCAACTGCAATAGATTGTATTTTGCTTTTATTTTCTGTGCTGCTTCTCTTTTGTTATGAATTCCGAATTTCTATATTATTTTTTTCACAATTTTCTCTGAAAAAAAAAAAAAAAATGAAAATGAAACTTCTGATGACAAAACTATTTTGCTATAAAATAGTCAAATTAATGTGTTCAATTGATCGTTGTGCACAAATTTTTTTCTTTCTGTAAAATAATTTGAATAAAATGTTGGTTATATTTGGTTCTTCTCGTAACTGTAGTCATCAACGCAAGAGTTACTTTCAACAGCTTTTTTGTAGGGTATGATTAAGCGTTCAATTATGGAAATATATTTAAAGTTATTCAGATTTTCTTGATATTACTTTCGTACAGCTTAGTTCTTTAAACAGATGGACCACAGTGGTCTACACGACTACAATCTGTCAAAAATTAAATACCCAATATTCTATAGAAATTGAAATTATAATTTTTTAATGCGCTATGGTTGCCTAACTTAAAAAATATCAGAATTTCAGATTCTATGGATAAGTATTTTTTATAGAATTTTTTTCTCAAATGTGAGATTTTTGATTTCGATTTCGTTACGCCATATGTTAAAGAATTCCAAATTATACCACCCTTAAGTAATTCTAACGTCATGGAGATATTGAGAAACAAATTATAGATTTTATTTTATTATGATACGAGGCGGATTGATATTGAAGCTACCTAAGTAGGAAAAAAAATTTTTTTTTTCAAAAACCATTCATTTCTCAACATAGTCTCCTTTTAGCTCAATACACTTAGTAAGACGGTTTTCCAACTTTTCTATACCATCTGAATAATACGATTTTGGGAACTCCTCAACATACGCATTAGTTTCGGTAATCACTTCTTCGGTTGAGATGAATCTTTTTCCTGCGAGCCATTTTTTCAAGTTTGGAAACAGGAAAAGTCACTAGGGCCTAAATCTGAACTACAAGGTGGATGATCAACCAATTCGAAGTGGATTTCTCGTAGTTTTAGCATCGTATCTAATGCTATGTGAACCGGTGCGTTGTTTTGAAGAAAGAGCATTTTGTTCTTGTTTAAATGTGGTCGTTTATCCTTGATTGCATCAACCAATCGATCCAATAATGCACGGTCATATTCTCCTGTAATTGTGGATCCCTTTTCAAGAGCAATATTCCGTGTGCATCCCAAAATATATTGGCCATAACCTTGCCAGCCGATTTCGCTGTCTTCGCCTTCTTCGGAGCACTTCCACCAGCTTCCATCCATTGCTTCGATTGATTTTTGGTTTCAGGTGTGTAGTGGTGGACCCACGTTTCATCAACAGTTATTAATCTACACCACAAATCAGCAGGATTATGCTCTATCATGTCCAAAAACCGCTGTGAAGTGATCTGTCGAACTCGTTTTTGTTCAAAACTGAGCAAACGCGGCACCCATCTTGTCGATAGCTTTTCCATATGCAAATGTTCATGCAAAATGTTGAACACACGTTCATATGATATGTTTACCATTTCAGCAATCTCACGTATTTTGATCCGGCGATCATTCATAACGATATCGAGGATTTTCTTGATATTTTCTTCAGTAACCACCTCTTTTGGCCTTCCTGTTGATGGTATTGTTGCAATCCAATATTTCACCATATAATCTGACGGAGCAGATTCGCCCTAATGTTTAGCAAGCTTTTCTTTTGTCTCTTTCGCCGTTTTGCCTTTCATATAATAGTGTTTAATCACTACACGAAATTAACAATTTTCATTTTCCACGAAACACAACTTACTTCAAACGACTACAACAAATAAACTAATCGATGAATTTGGCTAAAATTTTAACAGCTGACGTTTGACAGATCGTAATTTCTAAGAAAGAAAAAGTTTTTGTGTTTGTGCTGCCATCTAGCGCTAGGTAGCTTCAATGTCAATCCGCCCTCGTAAGTGTTACTATTCACGAAATAAGCACTAGTTGAAAAAAAAACGTTAGATGGCGGACCCTTTATTTATACTGCAATATTGCACTTTCTTGGTGGCATCAAGGAGACATTATATACTATTAACTACCAAAACCCGGTGATCGGGGCAGTAATAACTTCTTTTCAGCCATATATTACGAGACAGACGACCGGAATAAAAAGACAGACACGATTAGGATATTATTTTGCTTGACAACTCTTGGCTTCACGTTGCTAAATTTGCCGAGCAAGTGATAGTAACGATCAAATGAAATATCTTGTCGCATTCGCCGTATTCTCGGAACATTGCTGCTTTTAACTATTGGCTGTTTCGACCAATACAACTTCTTTTTCAGAAATATAAAATCGACTCAAAAAAAAGAAAGCAATTGGATTCCCTCAACGACGAGAAGTTTTTCTGAGACAGAATTCGGAATTTGGCTCAGAGTTGGGGAAAAGATGCGTGTAGTGTTTCGATAAATGTGTTAATTTATTATCTCTTTTGAGCCAAAAAAACCGAATCAATTTGTACTCAAAATACATAAATTATACTTATTTTTTTTGTTTTGAGTAAACTACGAAAATACCTAATAAAACCCGGGTGGGTTTAAGTAAGTTATCCAGTGGTTCTTTTATCTTATAAGATCATGACTAAGGTCTAGGATGCAAGCCTAGTCATTGAAAAAAAAGGAATACCGATTAACATAATCCACATAATTTCAACATTGATTCAAAGAAAAAAACCAAAAATAAAGTGCCATTTCATTAAGTTATTGGTCGGGTAATAAGTGGAAAGCCACTATATCAGGAATTTATATACTACGACGGGCTATTCAATTCAACATATTCCCAGACGTAGCCCCAACCGCTATTCGCTATTCCCTATTTCCAATTTTTTTTTTTTTTTTTAAAGACAAACAGTATGAAATTTTGATCAAACAAAGACCTCTTCATGAAAACAAACGCCTATTTTGAAGGCCTAAAAAATGTCATTTTTATTATATTATAAAAGCATCGAGTTTATAGGCGACTACGTTGTTAAATGAAAGGGTCCTTTATGTAGAAACTCAGGCAATTAGAAACAGCTTTCTTAGAAAAGTTTGTTAAAAATATGTTTTATGAATCGGAATGTGTTCTAAGAAATTTATTTTTTTTAATTTTCCAATGTTTAAGAAGAAGCATACACTTTTTGTATATATTTTCCCTTTGCCCTGTTCAATAATTAACTGGCCATTGTATTATGAAACCTTATTAGCTGTGATGGCAATAATAAAACAATAAATAACAATTACTTATACAATAAAACAAATATAATAGAAAATTACAAGTCAATTCAAAAGTCCACTATTGAAAGCAGAGATGAGAAGCAACAAAAATAAAAACAAAAACGTTAAGAAAAATTGGGTTAATAACAGTTTAGCCAGGCTTGTAGTAATAAAATAAAACTTTGCTTAATTATTTTCTTTGTTTTCCATTTCTACTGCTTCGTTCTCTCCTTTGTTGCTTCCGAGTATTAAAGCTAATTACGAAAAATATTCTTTTTTTTTGTTCTGGAAATAAAGGAAATCAATAGAAAGCAACAAGTCAATAACTTGACAAAAAATTATATTTTGCTTCCTGTTGTAACTCAATCAAGGGGGATTTAAAAAAATTGCTTCTTTTTAATGGTTATAACTTCTTTTTGACGCTCAGTGTATCTGAGTGTGTGCTCCCTAATAAGCAAAACAAGCAACATCAACAACAACATTAAGATAAAAAAAAACAATACTGGTTAATAGATGCTATTTTGGATTAAACAAGCAGTCTAAGAACAAAGTCATCTTTCGACAAACAAAGACTACCCTATACAAGACACTTATACTACCCGTGTTGTTATGTGGTTCTGAAGCATGGGTGCTTGCGAAAGTAGACGATACAGTGCTTATAGTATTCGACAGAAAAGTTCTCCGTTAACTTAATGGACTCATCTGCGTTGACGTCGTATGAACCATCAGCTATATGCCGACACTGACATAGGTAAACGTATTAAATTGCAACGATTATATTGGCTAGATCATGTTGTGAGAATGGATGAACATGCTTTAGTGAAGAGGTCCGTTTTCAATTAAGCGGTTACGTAAGCAAACAAAATTGTTGCATATGGGGCTCTCAAAATCCACAAACAGTCCTCGAAAAACCATTACAACCAAGGAAAGTGACCGTATGGTGCGGTTTGTTGTTAGGCGGCATCAGCGGCTCGTACTTTTTCGAAAATGAGCAAGGAAACGCCGTCACCGTGATTTCTCTGCGCTACCAGACCATGGCAACCAATTTGTTGTGGCCACAATTCGCTAATGTTGACATCTGTAGCCTTTGGTTTCGCCACAAGTCACACAGCCAGCCAAACAATTCAGTTATTACATGAGAAATTTCACGGTCGCGTAATTTCTCGATTTGGCGATATCAGGCTAATTTGGGTTCCAAGAAACTTTGCAGCGGAACAACTAGGGAAGGGACACGACAGCACAGGTTATTCCGGCAAAACAAACTGTCAGTATGCCTATCTCTACTTGCCATCTGTAGCTAAGGCGCTAGGACAGCAGTATGTACTCCAGAAGATGGGGACAGATTACTTTCTCTAGGCTGTAGAGAGAGCTGTAGCCGATGATGGATCGGAAACGTTCTAGTCAGCTGGTGAAGCTACCAAGACCAAAAATTTTGGCTATGATGGGTATGCTCTCGGGCTATTGTCTAGTATGGCAGGCATGCGGTCACATTGGGGTACAGAGGATCTACGTTACGAGGAGGAAGTAGTAACTTCGAGACACTTGCTTCTGGAATGTCTGGCGCTGGCTGAGGTTCATAATCCTGGTAAGACACCTTATGGACCGCGAGTTGCTACTCTAAGAACCGGTACGTTGCATCGTTCGTTTCGTAGTCGAAGCCGGTTTGGACTCGATGGGTATGTAGACTTGATTTTCTTTTCCTTCTTTCCCAGAGTCATTAGGATGTGCGGCATCACGATGGGCCTTTTTGGCCTGAATGAGCTGGTCCTAGAACCAGCATACGGGCTTTAAACTAACACAACCCAACTATTGAGTATATCGTTTGTTAAAAAATTTTAAACAAGATTACACTTGACTCTGACAGTTCATTTGGCGCTTTATAAGAAGATATTTACTGATTGTATCAGTTCATGTCTTTTTCAAAGTATTTTGTGAACTAAAATTACAGTTAGAAGCAAAACTTGTCAATACTATTTCATGCATGTATCATAGCAAATGTCGCTGGTGCACCTATAGAGTGCGTCCTGTAAAATAGCAACCTTAAACAAGAATAGCGTCCATCTGTTCATCAGGCCGTATATTATAGTGGAAAAATTAATTTTTTTAACCCTTAAATACTTAAATTTGAAATTCGTATAAAATTGTGGCAATAATTTGTGCCACAAATTAGTATAATGTTGCAATAAAAATTAAAAATTCGAGCTCCAACTTCTAAATAATTGCTCTAGAACAGCATTGGGCAAACTAATATTAATTCAGTTTGCAGTTGGGGTAGTAATTTGAGAGTCTTTCACTGTGGCCACTTTGGACTTGTTTTTTCCACTTATATTCGCTTTGTTTATTTTTTGCCCATGCGAAAACAAAAGAGAAGAGCTGCTACTTGCCTGAATCTGCTCTTGAACCAACAAAGTTTACTAACGGTGTTCACAAAAATCCCCATTGAAATCTGCATATTAAGAACGTAAACTTTCAATGTTTTACGTAAACGCAGTCAGGATTTAATTCAGTGAATAGAACATATTATATTTCCGATTTTAATTTTCACCTAGAAATTATGAGCAATTTTTCTCCTTATTGCACCAAAGGTCTGTTAGGAATTATTTTTTCTGACAAATTCCATTTTTAATATGGTAGGTAGGTATTTTGAGAATTTTGTACTCTTTTTAACTGTTAAGTTTGCCAAAGTGAAAAGATTGCTGATTTTGTTTAAGCCTGTTTTTCTGATGACCGTCTGTAGACGGTATTAGGTATTTAATAATTAAAAGGATATCCGTTTATAGGATGTAAGCACATACGATTTGGTGGTTTGTATATTTGAAGTTTACAAGACCGCTCTATAAAGTAAAAAAATTTAACCCAATTTGGACGATTTGTATTGACATGCATATTTTAATTTTAATTTTTTAAAGTGTCATGGTGTTCTCTGCAGTGAATGAGAGTTTTTCCACCCACTTAGACATAAGTGTATCCTTATCTTTGACCTCTTTGTTGTCTTCCAAATTACGTGAACAACATGTCTTCCTAACTTTTTCCTGTATTGGTTTACGTCGCCTTTTTTCTTCCTTATTTAGACGTTTGAGCCAGCAAGGAAAAATTTTTTCGGTATTTTTCTACCCATTCGGCGTTAAAGGGTTAAAAGTTAATGTTTAACATAAATATGGGTCGAAAACGTAGAAACAAGTTCTTCTGATGGACAAGCGTGTTAACGTAGTTATTTTTCATAAGCCATACAGAAACTGGATTTTAAATAAATCCAGCTTGCCAGGTACTTTTTGATAACAACTACTGACTGTCTTATTAGGCGCTGAAAGTATATTTTTTTGTTTTATTAAACAAAATAAAAATTATGCAAATAAAACACAAACAGATTCTACTAAGGAAAGTAAGTTGGTTCAGCTTCAGCTTATAATCATAGAGTCTTCCGATTATTTGGTAAGCACCTTTATTTCAAATAGAATTTTTTTATAAACTCAATAACTATATAAAAATGTACTCTTTATTGTATATTAACACATCGGTTTTCAACTAACCTTTATTCGATATTTCAATATTTTCCATTTAAAGTTATTCCCAATAAAAAAATTTTTAATTGTGTGGCTTTAATCCATTTATTTTTTTATTTTTATTTTTAAACACTTTCTTCCAAATTTCACACTTTAATTTAATTTTTTATTTTTATTTTTATTTAAAATGTTGTTTTTTTGCAATTTTTTGCTTTCTTTCATAAATTTTATTATTTCTTCTCACGATACTTAATGGCTTCAGTATAAATTATTGCCTTTTTTGCAAACAACAGGCACACAGCATACGATATGAAAAGCTGTTATTGGCACGCGTCAATATGAAAAAATGCACTTAATCATGTTGCAAATGATAGCAGCGTAGATAGATTATAAGAAAATGAAGATGATAGAGATGTTGCACATTTAATACATAATGGAAAAGCAGCTGGTTTTAGTTGGAAAATAAAAAGAATATTTTCTTTTTCAAAACGAACCATAAATTTTCTTGTAATACTTGTTGTTTGCTTTTTTATTACAATATTTTTTCATATTTTTCTTTAAATCTTTCTTATTTAATTAAGATAAATTTGAATTTTATTTCACTTGCATATGGTAATCATTTTATTGAGGGAATATTTTCTTTAAATTTTATTTAAAATGAATTGGCGTTTTTGTTTTATTTCTCTAAGTGATATTAATGATTTTGATTTTTCGTTATTCATCATATTTTTTTTTCTTTTTTTAATTTTATTTATAAATTCTTTCCACAATATGTTTTAATATTTTCTTAAATATTTTATTTTATTTTAGTTCTTGTTGTACTTTTACAATTTGTTTTCATTTAGAAAGGGGGAATTGTTGTTGTTTATTTTTATTGTTTTCCTTAATTTGGCCTAAATTTTTGTTTAAATATGGCAGTTGTTGTTTTTGTTGTTCTCTTTCTTGTGTGGCATGAGTGAGTAGTTTTCTTAACTTTGAAACAGAAGTATTTTAAGAAACTTTTTCTTTCTTGAAGTTGAGAAAATATTTACATTTTTTTCGTTGAATTTGTGTTTATTTTTAAAAATCTGCTAAGGCAACAAAACCGATAAAAACAAAACAAAAAACACTCTGAATTCCTTTACACTCACGCATTTATTTACATTTATTTTTACTCTTTTCAAAGCTTACACACGTACACACTTACACACACGTAATCATGTAAAAGCACTCATTTATGTAAAATGATTTTGTTATTATTGTTTCTACGCACTACGGACGAACAAAATCGAAATAAAAGGCCAAGATTGCAAGAGATTTACATATGCACACATACACACACACACACACACTTACGCACGCACGCACTTCATATGTGTGACAAAACATCAATCATTAGTACACACACACATAGTTTAACACATGACCGTACGTTAAAGCAAAAACAAGCGAGCGAGCGCAAAAGACGAAAAGAAATCAGTGACAATAAAAAGACCGAGAAACCGTTTAACCGATACCGTTAAGCTCTTACTGTGCATGTATATTAAGCGCCAAAGACTTGCCACAATTTTTTGCTTTTTATTTACCGTTACAGTTCTTATGACTTTTCCCTTTTGCTCTGTACTTTCGATTTTTAATTCCTTTTTTTTTTTTCTTCTTTAAATCAAAGCAGCGGCACCATTTTGGCTTTAAACTTTACAAGTAAAACTGCACAAAACCAATTTTGTTTTTATTATTGTTGATTTTTTCTTTTTTGTTAATAATCTTCAAATCACTCTCGTTTATTATACACACCACACTCCGCACTTTTATGCTTGTGTGCTAGTGCTTTGCACGGTACGTGGCGATTCTTCTTTTGCATACGACCGTTTTACACAAAATTATTCGTTTCGTTCGTTTTGGTGTGAGTTTTTCTTTTCGTCCCACAACAATAACCGACCGATGTTGCTAAAACGACACACGAATATCAACTGAGATAGTAAAATCTTGGAGCAGATACTTTTTGATATCAGTCGCATGTATCGTATATTGTTGTGTTGATGTGTTAGCACAAGCAACAACAACAGAAGCACCACCACTAAAAGTAGATGAAGAAACAACAAGAAAAACAAAAACATCACAGGGAGCAGTAAAATATTTTATTCGTCATACACACATATTACGTACGGTATGCTTCTGTATAAAGGGACACAAAACAACAACACATCGTTGTCGACATCGTCGTCGTCATCAACATCATCATCTCTTGTATACATCGTTGTAAGAGGAGACATCGTCATAACTTCGTATGCCTATTCAAATTGTTGTGTTGTTTCTTTGCTCACATTATTGATACGTGAGGGATGATGATGTTGCTGAATGAAAGAATGTTATAGCAACATGTGTTCCACTTGAATGTCTCTAAGAGTATAAACGAGAGTGTATGCACATGCTGAGAGAGAATAAATTAAAAGAGAAATGTTTAGAGGCAATGTTTATAAGGGTATTTTATATATGAAAGTGTTTTATTTGTAAAATTAAAATGTTTATATTGGTTTATTAAAAAGCAACTTTGCTTATAAGAACATAATATGTATTCAACTTTGTTTACATTAATAGAGAAACAGTGGGCCTTAGGGCTCAAAGTTCTAAAATAAGATTTTAAAACTAAATTCATTAATGCAATATTTAATTAAATTTAATAAAATAAAGTAAAATAACAAAATATGAAACGAAGTTGATGGTAAAAATTTATTAAAATTTTAATACAAATCCATTAATTTCGAATACAATACCCTACACTATGTCATTTTTGATACTAAAGTTGTCGCTTTCGCACTGTGTGATATAATAAAACCATCAACAAAAGGATCTACATTTGATAGCTGAAGAAAATACTAATCAAGTATACACGCTTACTTTCTGATTCCAAATAATGTACAGTAGAAGAGAATCATTTGTGTCATCTTAACTATCTCTCTTATTATGGACTAAATGTTGCTGTAAAATGATCCTTTGAGAAACCTGCTTAACACCCATGATCTCCCACGATCGAAAAGGGAACGAATCGTGTGGGGAACAGCGTTAGATGTCTAATTAAATTCCGAAACAATGAGAACAAAAACAAATTTTCAAAAAAAAGTTCTCTGGACTGCCAACGCCAAAGTATAAACATATAGCAGATTGTAAGTTTTAAACCACCTAAGAGTTAGTGCACTCTCAGCCAACTTTTTAACATTTTTATTGACGTTATGAAGTAACGTTAGGAGTGCTCGCTACCAGTATATCTTAATAGCTAAGTGGGCTTTATATCCAAATTTAGTCTGCTTCAACTTCACACCATTCAATTTGTGCTGTGGTACTTCAAAATTTTATAAATCTGAGCAAAAAATCCACTTTCTAGCGATGTGTATAGCCTCATTTGCATCAAATGTTATTGATGAATACAGGTTATGCTTTGAAAAGGTTTACAAAGATGTCTCTTCTCTCGCACGAATCGCAAACTTTAGCTAATTCGCTAGAATGGAAGTGTTTGGCAGGTAAAGCTGTCATCTTTGAGTTGCTTTCCTGATATCCTAGATAATTGCCTACCGAGACTCTAATTCATAAGGAGCTTTTTTTGTTTGACGAAACTATCTTGCAGGCTGGAGCCCTTTGTATGGTTACTGCCTACTCCAGAGTGGAAAGTATGGTTGTGTACATTAAGGAGCTTGAGATTAGTATGTCTTTCAGACAGAATCTTTTAATAACGCAAGGGCGACGTACTGTTTCAGGTTTCACCGAGTATCTGCTAGGGATAGCAAGGCCACAACAGAGTCCATTAATGATATGTATAACATATCGAAGCTTTTCCAAATCAAGTTAGTGCTGGCTGGACTCAATGGCGGCTTCATTATGTCACTCTGAACATTGCGGTGACATTGGATCACTGACAATGTTTGGTTTGTTTCAGCATGCTGGGCGTAAATGATCCAGATATCTTGAGATTCACGACTCACGAAGTGCGTTTTATCTCGTTTGAATGTACTTAGTACTGTGCAACTTTTAGGTTTTCCCAGTTTTAGGTTTTTGCTTGATCTGGTAGCAGCCTTTACGAAGCTTTAATTTGATTTTTATGACTGCAATAACAATAGTCGTTTCAACGACTTTTGCAACTACTGCAGTGAAGGTTGAAGGTCAAGCTCAGTTTCTCCACGTGCGTTACGATTAGCCAATGACCCGTGTAGTCTACAATGAGCTTGGAAATAGAGTTGGGGGGTTTAGTAGCTTCAGTGTCATGCCACTGTAATATCGAGACCACAACGTCTACGCGAAAAAAGCTACGCCCTCACGAAAAAACTACAGATTTTCTCTTCGACTACAGACGTAAAGCAGCAGATCTCAGAGTAGGGGGTGATAGATTCCACATCTATCAAGGCCCTCCTAGCAAGTTTATTAGCCTTTTCATTACAAACGATGTACACGTGTCCAAGAACCCAAATTCATACATGTAATACATGGAGAAATAAAGGCGAGTTGCTACTAGACGACACCAGAGCCCTGAGAGCGGGTTGATTATCAGAAAAAATTCTGATCCTTTCCACAGGCCTCCGATCTTTCAGCATCCTACAAGCCTGCATAATCGCCAACTATTGACGTAGCAATGACAATAGTTCCACAGTCCATAGCTGATAAAATCTGGAAGAGAGAGAGAGATATGTTTTTCTGAATTCCTTAGGTTTATAGGTTTGAAGAAAGTTTGAAGAGCTCGCAATGAAAAGGTTGGTGGAAATGGAGTCTTTCAATAAGGCCAGTCGCTGATTCTCGCAACACACACTGCTGTAATTTCATGTTTAACTTGATGGTTTGGCATGTCCCCATCTTTGACTCTATGGTGTTACTTGGTCTAACGTCAAATTAGGACCTTTAATTTCTCATATCGTTTTTTCGTTTCTCTTTACTTTCTGTGCTATCATCTCCTACTTCTTTTTCAGTTTTAATTGTAATATCTAATGATTTTTTAGATCCAAGTGATCTGTGTTTTCTCATTTTACTATTCTTCAACGAATTACAGACCTAACCTAACTCAACATTTAGCTTTTTATGCTTTTACGATCACAAATGACTCACTCTTCTTTAAATTGTGCGGAGTCAACCTTTCTTTGATTCCAGCTTTATCATTTGGTTTCATTTTGGCCATTTTTTTACAAATTTGGCTTAATAAGACAAATTATAGGAAAACGCTTTTAGCTGAAGTAGTATTGCATAAAAAAAAGTTTTGAAATTATCAAATTGAGCTTATGGTTGTCATGTAGTCAAGCCGCCCAAAAATATATTTTAATTTTAATTTTTACTTTCAATATATCATATCATATCTTTCATTGAGTTAACACACTTTTAAACATGTTTCTTTCAGAAATGTTTAGCAACATGTTCATGTTTAGATTTCATATTTATGTACTTTTACGGCATTTCTTAGAGAGTGAGAGGAAAATTTAGCCCAATTTTAAGAAGAGCACACTTGAATTGAGGTTTTCAACTTGGCACAATTTTGTGTAATACCAAAATGTTAAGCAACAATGTTGCTGGTATAGTTTTTTAAATATAGATAAGTGGCTATAGATAAAAAGATTTTTTATCTTCAGTTCATTTGTATTGCTATGTTGTAGATGAAATATTTTATGATTTTTTTGTAATTGTAAGTTATTTTTTGTGGCACAAGAAATTGTATGAGATTTTCTTACAACTTTTCCGTATTTGTTTCTCTTTTTCTTTCGTATGAGTTTTTGCAAAAGAAAAGAAAATTTTGTTTTTTTTTTACAGAGCTTGTATGCAGTAGTAAATGTTTGTCTCTGTGTGTTAGTTTTCATGAGTATGATGGCGCCACAACATCCGCTTTTATGCCGGGTGTGGTACAGAATTATTAAAAAATTGTCTAAAGCTGGCATATGGGTATGTATGTATGCGTGTGTGAGTAACTGAGGAGTACAAGAACCCCATTATGTTTGAAATAATAATGAAAATGGAATTTAATTTCTTTAACACACACTCATATTGCGTATTTAAGTCTTTAGAAAAGGTGTTTAAAAGTAAATATTTTTTGCCTTAAAGACTTGAAATCAACCTTCTTTACGAACGCAATGAAAATCATAAATTTCTGTCAGACTGTATCACATCTATTGAACATATATTTCATTATACAAGCACCGGCAACAACAAATCATATGCTTCAATATTTACTAATTGCCTTCAAATTAAATTATGAATGAATTATGGCCTTTTCAATAGAACTCTTTGGGATCGGTTCAATTGTTTCAAAGCAAAAACACAGCAACAACAACATCTTTCTATTTCCTTATCAGTGAAAGTGATTTAATTTATGCTTGTTGTTGTTGTGTATATCCGTTCTACTTGTGGGTGTTGTTATGGGCCTATTTATCCTTATTACTCGCATTTATAGGTTAAAAACCATTTTTTTTTTTGATTTTTTTGTTGGCCCTTAAGCCATTTACTTAAGACAATATGTTGGCCTCTTATGTCTTCTTTTTTTGGCTTCTTTTGCTTGATTTTTCTTTCATAATCTTATCTTATGCTTAAGATGTGACGTATTTTCCGTTTAAACAAGCGAAACGTTTTCTTCTACCAATTTCTCTTAAGCAAACACCCACATATGCAAACAATTTTCATCATCTGATAATCAGAAGATGTTTAAGTTAATGAACCATCTGGGGTTGTTGGTTTCACCAGCGTCAGAGATTGAATCTCTTTTATTTGCCACAACGCACAAATAATTAGAAATAAGTAGTAGAACAAAAAATTAAAGAAAAATAGGAAAAAATTGATAAAAGGGAATGCGAAAGTGAAATACCAAAAAGGGGAATAATAGATGAGCAAAGTATACTTAAATGCGAGGTTTGTTCAGAAAACAAAGTAATTGCCTTTCATTAGGAGCTTTCTAATTTTCAATTAAAATAAAGTAAAGCATGAAAAACATTTCTTAATCAGGACCTTAAAGGACCTTACTGTCATAGCATATGACATATTGTACGCATGTAAAAGGCCTCATTGTTAGACTGAATATGGCCGATAACATGAGCTCTATTGGCTTCTAAGGCCACTGTGATTTATGGCTTATTCGCTTAGAACTGCAACCAGCAAGAAAAGTCATACACACCAACTTTTTGGACAATCCACATCACCTCTGCACCTTAAATCGCTTGTGCAGAATTTCCAATATAGCATCAGAAGTGTGATGTTGTGTTCACCATCCTGTTAAATCAACAATCATATTACCTATATCACGACAAAAGCAGCTGGTAATTATTGACTGTGATAGCCTGGTCGACGTCGTTCTTAAAGAACGCCAGCCTTAAGAACGCACATTGCATTTTCGGAATACATGGCACGTAGTTTTTTCGACTCTACTTGACTGTTTGTGCATTTTGGACTACCATCTTAACCAACCCAGTAGTCCAGAAATGGGCCATATTGACGAAAATGATTTTTTATACAAATTTGGACGAACTGGATAGCGAATTTGGTGAACTGGATAGCGAAATTGATTTACAGACGGATGATATACCCAAAGCTAGGGAGTACGTATAACAACATCGAGCCCTAGCAGAAGATGTGAAAAATTTTTTTTGTGCTTTCGAGTGTTTAATAAAGAGGCCTCAACTTCCCTCCAGACAACTTCATCTAGAAAACAAAGTAGAAGCTTGCCTATCTTTCCATAACTCCTCTTGACAGTATATGGCTTCCACATGGCATCTTTACTTTGTTTCAGTTTCTTGGTAATCATTTTTGTCTTTCGGCTAAGCCGATAATCGAGCTATTGTAGCAGGTAGCCTAAGATAGATGTTGGTTCTATCATCTGTCGTTGCTTAGACATAACGCCCTGCGTCTATTTGCTGTGGTGGTGGTTCAGAGCTCAGCTAGTGCTACTCAGCCTAGATGATGTTTTAGTGTTGATGTTTCAGCTCCGTAAAGAGGGGATTCCTCATGAATGAAGCCTCTTAATTATTGAGATTCAATTCCTGGGTGCTTGTGTTATATACCAGCACTTGAACCACTACACCACTATATTCAGAGAAGTTTTAAGTCCGTACTAGCCCGCATTGGGACTTTTGCATAAAAGAATAATTAATTGGTTTTCTGGTACCCAATTTTTTAACCATAAAGTGCTATAAAAGCCTAAAATTACTTTTCAATATCTTCTATTTGTTTAATGTTTAATTTCAAACTTGAAAAGTAAGAGAAATGAAATCCAAAAGTAATTTTTAATTCCGTAACTGAATAAATTAAAAGATTTTACTACAAAAATCAAATTTTTTCTTTTTTTTTGTGAAAAAAAGAATTTAAGCTTTAATTTGCATACATATGTACCGAGAGTGTGTTTTCCTATTTGTCTAATTAAAAATGTGTATTTCTGTGTGTGTGCATGTGTGTGTGTGAATTATTACAGCTACCTTGAGGCTTTATAAATGGTTCGTTGGTCTGTTGGTCTGCTGGTCGGTTGCTGTATCTTTATTTTTGGTCATATGATATCAGTGATGGTATACTAAATACATAATAAATGATATAAAACTATAAAGCAAAAAAACAAAACGAAACAAAACGAAGCAACATAAACCCCTAAAACTAAACCAAAGAGATAAGAGAGCAGAAAAAATACATATTTTCTGAAATTCACAAACACATCAGGTTAATAAATTCTTTATTATGGCTCGGAGCTGTAAATCATAAAGCATAGTTAGTAGGAATGACAAAAGCAACAAAAGCAAGAAGAAGAAGAAAAACACCAAAAATCTGGCAGCCAAACACAACACAACACCACCACCATCCCATTGTTAGGAACGAAGTTAAGTGTTTATAAACATTAATTGGTCAAGATAAAGCTCTCTTAAATGTTGGCCTTAACTCTCTTCAAGAGAGTAAACCATCGAATGTTGTAGCAACATTGTTGCTTTCGTTAAATATTTTGGAGAGCTAAATGCAAATGCTCTCTTTTTAATTGTGCTCTACTTTTCTTAACAAGAATTGTGTGTTTACTAGCGTGTGTGTGTGTGTGTATGTGTGTGAGTTTAACAGCATCTTTAAAGGACAAAAACTAACCTAATGTAACCTAAACATATTAAAACAACAACTTATACAGAAACAACAATCACAACAACAACAATAGCACAATAAGAAAAATGTTTACATATTTTTAAAACAAAAAAGTAAGAAATTTCAGCATAATATGTAGAAGAAAATTCATTCATTCATTTTATACTCTCTCTCTCTCTCTCTATCTCTTTCTCCCATTCCTTATCACTCTCCTAATAAATAAAAATATTTCTGTGGGTGTGTGCCTGTGTGGGTGTGTGTGTGCTTGCAATTATTATAAGCAAAACACAGCTGTGATTGTTATGTTTTTCTTTCTCAACAAAATTATTGTTTATGTTCAAAAAATACAAATAAAATATTTAAAAAATACAAATAATTTTTTTAAAAGTTTTATGCATAATTTACATACATATATAAAAAAATTCATATTTTAATTTATTTTTTAATTTTTTAATTTTTGTTTGTCAAATTCATTTCCGCCTTTAGTTTCGTTTAATGTTCAATGATGTACAACTGATTGGTCTACATGCACAAGCACAACTGCACATACACATACAGCACAGTGGAATCAATGGCAAGATAAATATAAATATAAGAAATCACATCCTCTAGGAAGCATATTGGCTTTCCACAAAGCATACGAGTACATTGTTTTGTTTCAGTTTCAGTAATCAAGTTGATTGTCATGCTCCATATGATTGTGTGTAGTGATGAGCCTTACTTAGCATTGCAATTTTTTTCCAGTAGGTGGTGATTTTACCTGATTATTCGTCTGATGTTTGTCATCATCACCAGAAGTAAGCTGGAACGTCAGTAGGCTTTTTCTTTATTTTTTAGATGGATGTGCCTGGAGAAAGGCTGAAGTCTCTTTACTAAACACTCGAAACCCCTCTGATTGGGTCGAACCTGGACTGTTTGTATTGTTATGCGTGCTCTCTAACCACTACACCATGCCATCCTATTACTGTAAAATAAATAGTTAAACAAAACTTGTTAACCAATTTTCAAGGTCAGGTAAAATTGTATTCTATAAAACAAAGTGATTTTAATAAAAGTTTAATCGCAAAAGATACAATTTCATTCAAATAAAAAAATAGAGATACTAAGCGCCTTTTTTCGGATCGAAGGGAACATATCTTTGTGGGTATGTAAGAAGATATTATGTTGGCTTACGTAAGATCATCGATATCGGGTGTGTTTTTAGAGGTTCATAACTTTGACTTAGC
The DNA here is from genome assembly GCA_023159175.1 of Wohlfahrtia magnifica. Classification (NCBI taxonomy): domain Eukaryota; kingdom Metazoa; phylum Arthropoda; class Insecta; order Diptera; family Sarcophagidae; genus Wohlfahrtia; species Wohlfahrtia magnifica. The sequence goes on along the minus strand of JAKWBJ010000483.1, from coordinate 11,508,385 downwards.
AAAACTGCTTTATTTGACTGATAATTGATAGCTGATAGTTGCTTTGTGTTTAGTTTGGTTTGACATTTCATTATGGTTAGACTTACACCAGAGCAACGCTTGAAAATTATTGAAATTTTTAATTAAATTTCCATTCAAAATTATGTTCTTCGATGAAATCAATTTTTGGTAAAAACTGGTGTTTCGGATTGCGCCTTGTACTCGCCAGCCGAAATCACATTTTAACATTAATATTATACCCGTTTCATTGAAATTTGAGATATATTTCCTTGTTATATTGCCATTTAAACTTGTATAACTGTGAAAAAACACCCGATACTTCTCAACATCTTGCCCGCAATCGAACTATGCGGCGCAGTCATAAAGAGCGTTTTTTATACCGAATAGTAGATGAGAAATGGTGCCTACGGATTACCATCTTTTTCGTACCCTTTCAATACCAGACTGGGCGATTTTTTGTCGAGAAGTGAAAGGAGGCCGTTACCAGCAACAACGAACACATAATTAATTTATAGTTTTAGAAATTTTTTTTTTTTCTTGAGACCAGCACTCAAGGGATAGCCCCTACTTATGCAGTGCATTGTGCTGGTACTAAGAAAATAGATTTTGGGGAGGAGGATAGCTAGAGTAGTGTCTATGGACGTTTGATTTAAACTTGTTCATGTCGTAAGTGGCAGGAAACACATTCGCAGGAAGATTGTTCCACAAACGAACAATGCGACCAAAGAACAAATTCTTCCCATAATGCATTGTGCTCTACGAGAAACACGAGTACTACGTAAAATCGATAGAGTTGGCTACCCTACCGTCATTAATAAGAACCTTTGCTGTCTCCTGAACCTCCAAAATAGACTTTGAAGCATCGGCCCAAACATGAGAGTTGTATTCCAATTTAGGTCGGATATAGGTCTTGTAAATATTAAAGAGATCAGATGGAGTGAAGTAATTCTTACACCGTCTTAAAAGGCCGAGGCACTTGAATGCTTCTTTCGACATTCGAAATATGTGCTCGTTCCAATGAACGTCACAGTGAATTCTCATGCCCAGAACATCAAGAGCATCTGATTGCTCAATATCTACATTACCCATAGATACAGATGACAACACACCACCACATCTGTGTGCCAGAAAACAACATTGCCTTGCGCGCGTTAAAGTCGAGCCTAATCGCACGACCACACTCATAGATTTTCGCCAGGTCGCTTGTAAGCGTGTCGTTCATATTCTGTCTTTTCGTTCTACGATCAAAAGAAAATGAATGACGAATGTTGCTATCTTCTGCAAAAGAGTAAATAGGATTGGAAGTGAGAAAAAGAAAGTTGTTAGGAAATATTAGAAATAGAGTTGGAGAAAAAACAGAGCCTTGCGGTACCCCTGAATTTATTCCGAACTCGTCGGATGAGATCCATCTATAACCACTCTTAAAGTGCGACTTCTGAGAAAGCTCGATATGAATCGAGAAAAGTAACTACCGACACCAAAAGCAATAAGTTTGGATATGAGAGCCTCGTCCCAGACTCTGTCAAACGCCTTGGAAATATTCAGGGCCACAACTTCATTCACACCAAATCCATGAATGGACCTATTCGACCTTTCAGAGAGTGGCGCCAGCAGATCACCAGTAGAGCGATCCTTACGGAAACCATATTGGCGATCACTCAGCAAATTGTTGGACTCTAAATACTTCACAAGGTGATGATTAATCATACTCTACATAATGTTGGAAAGTACCCAACAAACTGCTATTGGGCGTTCAACTAGACAGAGCTTTTCCGCTTATTTATTTTTCAATATTTCGTAATTTTCCCATCATATTTTGCATTCAAACCCACTGTGTATACTCACTCATTCAGACATAAAGACTCTTAATATTTATAGGCCAAAAATTTATGGTCATTTCAACTATTTTTATAGTTTTTTTTGTATTTTGTTTTGGTCTTCTTTTGTTGCTGTTGTAGTTCTTGTTGTTATAACAGTAGTAGTCGTAGTAGAAGCGGTAATATCATCAGTTATTGTTGTTATATTTGTAAAAATAGCCATTATAATGGTTTTACTAGTTGCAGTTGTTGTTACTGTTGTTTACATTAGAGCTGTTGTTGTTGGTGGCTTTATTTTTTCCTGTTATTTGAATGATGCCAACATTTATTGCATGTAATTGAAATTGGGCAAATATTTCAATTATTCCATATATTACTTTACAGTTGTGTTGATAAAATTAGCAGCGATATTTTTCAAATGTAACGCTTAGTTTTGAACTCAAGAAATCATAATTAACATGAAAATTTACAATTATTTGTAATCCGTTTGAAAGTTTGGCATTGAATCAATGAGATCGAGAAATTGCTTTTTCAAAATTCAATGCCACGCATCTCAAACTATATCTGACAATTCATTAAGAATCTACATTTCTTCGATTTCTTGACGTTTCTTAAAAAATATTTTTTAGAGGTCAGGAATGAATGAATTAAATTAACCTACTCATGCAGTATGCAGTGTATTAAGCGGGAAAAAGTATGCCTAAATAGCAACTTTTTGCTATAATGATGTGTGATTCACTGACCAATTAACCATAAACACATGCACTAAGGGAAATACAAAAACTACATAAAAACATGCGCTTATATAGAACGAAGTTTTTTATTTAAGATCAGTAAAACACAAATTAAAAAAAAACATTACTTTTGATTTCCCTTGTATGCATTTGAGAATTTCCAAAATAAACCTTGAAATACTGGAACAGTTACAAAATTTGTAGTCTGATCGGTAAACGCATTAGCCTTTTAAAGTCAGTCGATATAAGTAAGAATGTTTGCATTTCAAAAAACTATATTCATATCGTTGTCGACTGCTATAACCGTCTTTTCTACACGTTAGCCTCAGAAACCGCTTGTTTTGACTGTCTTTTGGTCTGTGATATGTTATGATGTAACAATATATACGTATACAGTCACTATGCACAGGAAACTACCACACTAACCAAGTGCAAGGTCTCTAAAATATTTATCAAGTCTATCTCTCATTTCGGTGGTCGATATAACTTAACTTTTATTAAGTCAACTCTATAATAGCCCACTGAATATTATTGCGTTGATATACAAAAATCTATTAATTTGTTTGGAGTTTGTTGCCAGACTCAAAATTTATTAATGCAAAATATTAACAATAACACCCCTATAACATTGAACACAGCTGTATGTACAAGTTGGCATACATGTGTGTGGCTTACACACATAAACACGTGTTGGTATGTCTGTAAAAAATTACGTGTGTAAGTGTCTGTTGGTGTCTGTATGTGTACTTTGTTTTTATGTAAAAATTTGTTCGTTAGTTTTTGTAACAATTAGTGTTTGTTTTTTTTGCTGATGTTGTTGTTGTTGTTGTATAATTTTTTCAATTTATGTCTCTAAAATACTTAAATTATATCAGAATTTTTTTTTTTTTTTTTTTGAGGCATTTTACTGCATTGATACGTTGTTGCATCAACAAAACATTATAATCGTGGCAAATAATTTAAAGTTCGCATTTTTAAATATATTTTACGATGAGTATGAATTGTTTCCATTTGTACTTTTAATTTTTATCAGCAACATAAATTATCAATAATAAATCGTTAGTATTTTTTGGTGAAAAAAAATTTTTTGAATAAAAGCAGCTTTCGTGTAACTGAAATAAATAAAATAACGTTGCCTATACTATGGCGTAAAATTGAATTTTTTAAATAAATTTTAAGTTTTAAAATAAATTTATGTAAAGAAATAAGAGTAACAATTTTGTGCTGAAACAGTTAGTAATTATTTATATAAAAAAATACCAATAATGGTTACTATTGCATTTACAGGCCTATTAATCGGTTATTTAAAACCTAAAAATATGTAGCAGTTAACAAACTTTAAAAGTTTCATCATAAGAAAACTTTTTTATTTTTTCTGGCAAAAAAATTAAATTTTTGTAATATGGGGCCTATTTACTTACTTAAAAAAAAAAGTTTCTATGTGTGATTACGCAGAACACTTAGAATGGTTGCACATCGACATCAACCACTGAAACTTGGCAGAGATAATAGTTGCCATTGTGGATCTGAAGATAAATAAAGCATCTGGGCTTCACAACAGCTTATCAAAACTACTCAAAACAAATCTTATCACAGATGCGAGGAATCTGCTACCTCTGATAAGCACATGTTCGAAAACGCAACAATTAATGCTGCAAGTAAGCGGGGAACTAAGAGGAAAAAGAGACCTCTCTGGATGTGAATATTGAAGGGGAAACACTCTTGTAAATAAATTTAAAAAAGTTATTGTACCTTTATTACACAAACGACTCGTAGAGGTCCTATACGCAGATATGAGGAAGTGACAAACTGGATTTCCTCATCACTCTTACATTGATCATGTCAACACGTTACAGATAATAGTGTCGGTGGTATGGTGTTTGTCGATTTTGAAAAAGCTTTGATACCTTTTACCACGAGTCAACGAGGTCCTATCCGCAGATTTGAGGAAGTGACAAACTGGATTTCCTCATCACTCTTACATTGATCATGTCAACACGTTACAGATAATAGTGTCGGTGGTATAGTGTTTGTCGATTTTGAAAAAGCTTTTAATACCATTTACCACGAGTCAAGGAGGTATACATGAACCAGCTTGTCAGTCGGGACATGAAAATCAATTCGGCAAGACCCTCGTATTAAATTCAAGAAGATTAGTTACTGTCAACCTACCCTTTAAAAAACCATGCTGAAAGGGTGAAAATATACACTTCTCCATTAGTATAGGAATAGCACTGAGCTTGGCAATAATTTCATAATTCGATGTATTCGTTATACTACCCTACTTATGTAAAGTCATAATAAAATACTCCTTCCAAATACGAGGAAAAATAAACGTCACGGGACCTTGCCACAGAATATGGATATGAAAAATTCGCCTCTGAATTCAAGATCGAGTCCAATTGTCTATACGCAGACTGAAAGAAGTAGGCAACAATATTCGAAATGTTCAGATAATCGGAAGACGACTCTTCTCCGAAATCACAAAAGTATTTCAAGTTAGGCTTGACTCTGTTGAAATCCTTCATGTAACAATAATGGTTCATACTACCAAAATCAACACGTGATCTCGAGTCAGACCCCGATTTCGCAATTTTATATTCTTCAATCTTGCCAGTCTGGCAGAATTCCATGGAGGACAAGAACGATCCAAATCTTGTCGAAAAGCTATCCGTTAGAAAGTAAGTTTAGAGCCGCTTTTTACATGGAAAACAGATGCGAACTTGTCAACCGACCCCCAGTATAAGACAGTTATTTTGTTTTTTGCTAAGACTAAGCAAACCATTCTTCTTATAATACCTCACCAGAGGATATCTCCCATGGAATTCTCATTAAAAAGAGTCATCTAATCGCCATATCACAAAATCATATCTTAGCATTTGTGCTTAAGCATATGTACATATTATTTTTGTATTTTACACACATATGTATGTACTCGTATATGTGTAAAAATGTATTTTTAATAGAAAAAGTAATTAATTTTTTGCCATAAAATTTACCAAAAATTGCTTCTCTTTTTGTAAGTAAATTATTACCTATTTTAAGGGTGGTATTGCCAGTATTTTTATTTAAATTGTCATTATAGGCAAGTGTATATTAAACTAAAATCAATTGATAGATAATATTTACATTAATTCATTCATACACAGATATTTAAAAGGTAAATAAAGGCCAGCTATAGAGGTGGACAGACAGAGAAACAGAAGTTTTTGCCATAAAAATTCATCCAAATTTTTTTAAATAATTTTGCAACAGAAACATTATGAAAATGATAAAATCACAACAAAAACTGTACAGTAGATTAAAATTAAATTAAATTAAATAAAAACAAAAATATAAATTTCTAAATATGTTTGTGGTTAAAATAGTTATAAATTAAATCAAGAATTTATTAATAAAATTTGTACAATTTTTAGTTAAAATTTATTTTTTTTTTTCAAATTTTTTTAAAATTTTTTTTTATCAAAATAATGAATGACTGCACATGAATTAATAATAATTATGATTTAAACCATATTATAATTACAAACCTTATAATAATAATTGAAAATAATAATAAAGCAATTTTTTTAATAAAATTAAGCTGTTTTATGTTTAATCTTGCAGCTAAAAAAATAAACAAACAAAAAAAGTTCCACAAAAAATTTCATCTAAATTAACCAAATATTTATTTAGTTATTGTTTTAAAAATCATAATTTTCTATAATTTTCTATAATTTTTTTTTATGATGTTGTTGCAGCAACAATAATAGCAATTAAAAAAATGCTGTTTGGCTGGCTACCAAACGCTTAGCAACAGCCATTGAGTGCCATTGGATGGCAGAATGAACGCGAAATAATGAAAAATCATTTGTTCAATAAAAAATATTTGCACCTCCATGAACATGAAGGAGCAGCCAGCCAAGCTAGCAGCCTATGCACCCTCGCTAAAAACACACTTGAACTTTTGCTCAACAACACATTCTCTTCTCACATATTTTCTTTTATTTTTTGTTAATTTTCGTTTGCTCTATACACAGTTCAGCAAAATTTTTCTTTAAATAAATACATGCAGTAGCTACATAGTTAACATAGGAACAGTGGAGCAAAAGTTTAAATTATTGAAAAAAAAATTGTGGAATTTATTTTAATGAAAACCACATATGAAAAGAGTGCATGAATAAAACACAAGCGGTCCTCTGGTTTACGAGTGTTTAATTAAGAGACTTCAATCACCCTCCTGATAAATTCATCTAAAGGTATAGCTATCAGACATACCAGCTTATCACTGGCGTGTCAATGACAAACATCACACGAATAATCGAGAGAACACGCCACCAACTGAAGGAAAATGGCAATGCTAAGCAAGGCTCATCATTAACACTAAGTGGGGAATGTTTAACTGATTACTGAAACTGAAAGAAGACAATGGATCCTTTGTGAAAAGCCATAAAAAAAATTAAAAGATGAAATCAACTGCGAACACGTTGAGGTGAATATTATGTATGGTTGGTACACGGTGTGACATAACGAAGTTTAAATACCTGAGATTTAATACTACTTTTCTAAAAGGCGCTGTCGAGTAGAACTAGGATCTGTTTTTGGAATTTTCGAAACACTTCCAAAATCTCCAGTTATGGGTAAAAAAAAAACCGGTTTTTTGATCCTTCATGACCTTATAAGCTAATAACTTAGCTGAATATTAAGCAATTTTAAGTTTTAATAGACCTTTAAACTGACATTTATGTCGTTTAGGTAGCCTTGAAGAAAGTGGATGTATTTCTTACCAAATTTTTTCATAATTTTCAAGTTTAGATGCATTTTTGCTCATTAGTCTATATAAGAACCGTACTATTTATGACTGTATGAAGGAATTAAATTAAGTTATGAATAAAATGAGACCTAAGGCTTAGAAATCCGTTGAAAATTCACGGAGTTATTACATTTTTACATAAAGCAATTCATCAGAAAATTATACAATTATTAGCAAACTTCTTTTTTGTCATCGACGCGATTCCAACCTGTGCTGCTAGGTTTCTGTTTAGTCTAATCACCTAAACTAGTACCCCACGCTACCTTTTCTAAGTTTCATAGTTGTCACAAAAGAGATGTGATAACCGAGCAGATACATCACATTTTACATGAATTGTTTGATACGAAATTCCTTTCCGTATAATGACTGCAACTGGGGAACTTCTGAAAAGAAGTATTTGCCCAAGTTCAGGAACATATAGAAGAAATTTAGATTCATACAGCGCACCAGTGATCAAAAAATAATCAAAACAATTAGTTTTTTAAATGAAATTGCAACAAATAAGACTAAGGTAGATCGGTGAAACAACAAAGTTACATGTTAGTACATCGTTCACATTGAATACCTAAAAATGGGTAAAACCATTGTTATTCAGAGTTTTGAGAAAGCTTTGCTACTGACTTAATTCAAAATTATAGTACTGTGCCCTCGAGACTCTTCACGGGAGCATACATGTGTAGACACTATGATAAAAATCTATAAATTTGTCTACGAACGGGTGTCTCAATCAGCTTACTAACAAATTTAATATATAATTTCTTAAAAAAGGCTAAATGTGTAGCGATTTGGCACAAAGCGTTTTATGCTGAGAAACATAACAGATTTTGCCGAAAAAATGTTAAAAAACCTTAAAAATTCCCATAGAAAATATTTCCAAAATATTCACCTTTCGTTTTGTAATGCACACAGTGTACCGGAAAGTATGCTACATGCATGCCCAAACCCAACACAACCACATCTACATCGATAACGACTACTACACCAGAATAACATCACCATCATCATATCGCCACCACTAAACAATGTTTGAAAGTGAAAACAATAGAGTAAAATTAAAAAATCTGTTAAAAAAGCAACAACAAAAAACGAAAGAATTATGAGAAAGAGTATGGAAGGGAAAACAAGCAAGAGTGAGTGAACGTAACAAAATAAAAACGAACTGCAAATAAATTTAAACTGAAAAAAGTACACACACACTTACATAAAAAACAAACAAAAAACAAAATAAGAGCAAGGATGAACATAAATTGTTATAAATAGAGTACAACAAAAAAAAAAGAAAACAACACAATCACAGCAGGCAACAGCAACAAGAGCAACATAACTACACAACAAATACAAGAATATAACAGCAACAAGAAAAACACAACTACTACAATTGTTATAAAAAATCAACGATGACGATAACGACGACAACGACAACGACAACGACAACGACAACGACAACGACAACGACAACGACAACGACAACGACAACGACAACGACAACGACAATGACAAAATCAACAAGAGGGCCTTTTGGTTTCTATGTTATGTGCTGCCTTTTTTTCGGTTTTTAAAATGTTGTTGTTATTTTTACGCTTCCAACCTTTCTCTAGATTTCTCTAATACTTTCTCTTTACAAAGAAAAACAAAGTCAACTAGAGAGGGAAAAGGTTTAAAGCTTTAATTCGAAATTACTTACTACTTACACACTCATTCTACTGTATACACGTACTATTGCACTTGTACTACTACTACCAACGACACGAAACGACAACTACATACTTCCACTTGCACCTCTGTTATTAAACCGACAACGATAACAACAACAATAACAACAGTAATAATAACTATGATGTTTGAAAAGTAGTCGGTTTTATAAAAATGTTTATGCAAAAATAAACAACAACAACATGAACAATCATAAACAATAAAACGAACGGTATAAACACGAAACTAAACTCGTAAGTAAAGGAAGAAAAAAAAACAACAAGAATTGTTTTGTACTCGTTTGTTTAGGTCTAGGTTATCAAGTGTTATAGGTAGTGTAGGTGCAGTAGTGTGACGGTAAATGTAACGATTTTATTTTGTTTACTTACACTTGCCCTTATTTATTTATACATAGTTTTTTTATGTTGTTGTTTTTGTTACTCTTGTTGTCGCTTTTTATTGTTAGATTTTTGGTTGATTATGACGATTATTATTAAGCTTTTTTCATGTTCTCATTTACTTTTTTATGTTTTTCTTTTACTTCCACTTTACTCTTTGAGAAATCTACACAAACATTTGCTCATTCTTGTTCTTGTTTAATATTAAGGCCAGTTTAGAAGGCGAAATTTTTTGTTAGTTTTGTGTTATTTAATAAAAATTGCAAAAAGTAAAAACAAAGAAACAAAAATAATAAGCAAATTATATGAAATGATTGTTTTTTTTATTTACTGAAATTTTATTGTTATTAGCTTTCTATAGATGCAAGCATTTAACCATACTGAGACCAAAAAAAGAAACGTTTTATTTTTAAACATAGTCTTCTTAATTGCTGGGTTAGGTCGAAAGGAGGATCCAGCTATACTGCCGCAAGTCAAGAAGACTTAAACCTAAGCCGCAATGATTTTGTTGTGAGCTTCCGTGTCATGGTCCCCACCAAAAACTTTTATTCGGGTAGAAAGCGCTGTCCCTTAACGCTTAACATTAAGAAACTTAGTCTAAATAGCGTACAAACATACAAAATTACCGTGACATCTCAAGTGGAACAAGGGGGACTTCTCTCAATCAATGAGTTGCACCCGATTCTATTATTAGACTCATTAAAATGGATCTACAATTTCGCGCCGACTCTGAACGTAAATACCGCTGTTGAAAATTGTCAGGTGGTATGAACACGTATTGAATCGTGGACCTTTTAGTTGGTAGGCGGGAGTTCAACATACCAAGCCAAATAATGTAGTTTCTTCCAATTAATACCGTTACCCTCCTAACTAGGTAGTATCCGAGTCGTGCCGCCCAGCAAAAGCAAGACATAGGCAGAGGATGACTTAAAATCGTTCAAGTATGTTCTCGATATACATACATACGTATGTATTTACATATTTAAAAATTTTTCTATAATTTTCCACCAATAGCTTAATTCAGTAGTATTATTATTAGATGTCTAGTTTAAAAATGCTGATAATTTTTTTTTTAATTTTGGCGTTTATTGTGAAACATTGTTGAAATCATCTTTCTCATCTTTCTGTTGACGTATGCAATCAGCGCCAAAAGGACTGCTCATTTTTTGAGGTTAGAAACGAGTCTAACTTATATATAATTAAGCTTATTTTAAAGTAAAGCATATACCAATGAAAGCGTTCGGCTTCGATTAAAACATATGGTAGTTTGACGGGGTAAATTCTAAACTTTAGGACCAACCACTACCTTCTAAATGATTTTTAACTTATCAAACGTGGTCAAATTGAATATTACGGCTTCATGTTCCATGCGTTTTTCGGATAATTGACAGTTTAAATACATAAGTGAGTTGGGTTTAGAACAGTTCCCCTAGGCCAATTTCAATAGCTTATATTTAATTGAGAAATACAGATACAGAGCATAATATTAGTGGCATAAGTAGAGTGGTATAATGGTTAGAACGCACGCGTAACAACACATGATATGGCGCAAAAATGTAATTTTGGTTTCTCGAGTGATTAATAAAGTGACTTTACATTTTTAAAATAAAGATGAAGCCCTCCTGGAGAGTCACAGCTATCTATGGTGATGATGACAATCATCAGACAAATGATCAGGTGAAAACACTATCTACTGGGAAAAAAAACTAAAATACTAAATAAAGATCGCCACCACCACTTAGCATATATCTTCACCACTACACAAACATGTGGAGGGAAACTACAGTGGATTTAATCATCTGCTTAGCTTGAACAATCAACTTGATTAATAAGCCTGAAACAAAGCAATGGATGCTTTGTGAAAAGCCAATATGCTGCTTAGAGGATTAACGGAGAAATTTAGCAGTCGCTTTGGTTCGACCAACAAGGTTTCACATATGAATTACTCTTCGAATTATCATAACGAATTTATTTTTCATAGCCAGTAATAATATGGTACAAAATCATCTACCAAGGTTTAATGACTTCAACTTTTGTGGTATACAATGTTCTTGTTTTTGTACGAATTCTAGGGCTTGCAACGAATGTCAAATTGCTGCTTATTTGGCTCAACAACAACCATTTCATGGGGTTATGCTTCTAATTAAAACAGCACTACTAAACCGCACAAATCAATATCCAACTGATTTTTAAACCGTAAGTCTCATTTGAATAATTCCTTAATCAATTCATAAATAGTATGGTTCCTAAAGGGTCCGCCAAATAATTTTTTTTTTTAAGCAATAAAAAAAAACTACTGAATATTTTCTCAAATTTTCTTTTTTATTTGAAATTACAATCCTTCCGGTTAATAATGGAAAATAATTTCATTCAAATGGCTGCCTCGGCTGGCCATGCAGTAGCCAATTTTTAAGCACATTATCGATTGTGTGCAGCTGTATTTCACCAATGGCTTCACGAATATTGTCGTTTAAAGTGTCAATTGTCTCTGACTTGTTGGCGTAACACTTATCTTTGACGGCACCCCACAAATAATAGCCCAACGGTGTCAAATCGCAGCTCCGAGGTGCCCAAACAACATCAGCAAAAACTGAACAAAAATTCGTTCAACATGGCGCGATCGCCATTGAGTGTAACGGCCACTCCTTGCTCATTTTCGGAGAAAAATGGCCCAATTATGCCTCTGGATCAAAATCCGCACCAAACAGAGACTCATCTTGGGTGTATCGGCTTTTCAATGTATGCGTGCGGGTTTTCTGTGCCCCAAATGCGACAATTTTGCTTGTTTACATACCCGCCAAGATCAAATTGAGCTTCATCTGAAAAGATGATTTTTTTTTTGGCAAAATCGGCATCTTCTGTAAGTCGATCGATCAAAGTATTTTCGCAATATTTCCCAACGTTGTTCAAGCGTATACACCACCATATTCGTTCAGCGGAAGGATAAAACTAATTATCTGTCAAATCAGACACGAGCTAAGTGTTACCATTCACGAAATAAGCACTACTTGAAAAAAACGTTAGATGGCAGACCCTTTATATAAAATAGTGCTCAAAAACACATCTAAACTTAAAAAAAGTTGAAAAAATTGGATGAAATATGTGTTTGCTTGAGAAATGCAGCCAGATTCTTCAAGGATACTTAAACGACATATATATTAAATCCCATAACATTCCATGAAGGAATATGGGGGGACTTGTCTCAGTCAATGAACTGCACCCGATTCTACATTTAAACTCATTGAAAGGGACCTACAGTTTAACGCCGGCTCCGAAGGGCAAATACACTTAGAGAAGTTTTCAATAGTATTTATACTCATAACCAGTTACTAGCTAATGCTATGAGATGATACCGCTGTCGAAAAACTTTTTTTCTTTTTTTAAGATGGTCTGGCCTGGTATTGAACCGACGACCTTCTGGTTGGTGGGCGCGTGTCTTACCTACCATAACACAGCGGCACACTTAAACGACATATATATCATTTAAAAGGTTAATTTCCCTTCTTTCTAAATTCGAAAGGTAAATTAACATTTTTGGTAAAAATAAATAGCTTAGCGAACTCCTTACTACCCGTATTTCCTCTTTAATCCTCTGTCACTGACGTTACTTAATTGTAATTGTCTTCTACTGACACAGTAGAATTCCAGACACCATTGAATCGTTCTTTATTTTTTAATTCCGTTTTTTTTAATGATAAAATTATGCTTAATATTTACTATGATGTTTTTCTGCATTCACAACCAGAATCTATACTAAACTGTTTTTACTTACATAGCATAACGGAGCGAACAGCTTTTTTATATTGATTGCTCTCCACTAGATTGCCACATCAGTCGCAGAGGGTTAATAAAATTTCTCTAAACTTTTATGGAGTGTTTCTATATATGTATGACTTTGGCAACATGTCTTGGCTAAAGTGAATGAATTAGGCAGTATGTCGCCTTTATTGTTCGCCATGTTATATACACACATACATATGTATATCCCCAGACACATACATATAATACACTTTTAATGTTTATATCAAGTGAATTTTTGCGTTGAAAATGTACAATTTACCTGATAGAAGTTCAATTCAAAAATATATAAAAAACAATCGATAGCAAAATCATTGAAAATATATTTTAGCGACTTATGTATGTATGTATGTTTTCTCGAACGTATTTCTTCAGGGGATACACAGTTTCACTACAAATCACTCGTAAACGTTTTAAAATGTTATCATAATATAAGAAAACAGCTAAGCCTCATGCATTATGTTGTGTTTAGCAAATCATAAAACATTAAATTTGCAGTATTTTGTTGCTATTGATACCCTACACAGACACAGCTAATGATGTAGTTACTTTTCTTTGCTTAAAGTTTAGTTATTTTTCTTAAAAACAATTTAAATTTTTTATAATCTATATACGAGTATATAAAAATAAGTGTACAATTTGATGTCACCACTAACTCCGGAAAAGGTACGACCGATTTCGACCATAATTTTAGGGGACGTTGGGGATAGTCTGTAGATAGTTTATTTCCAAACAGATATCAACAAAATACCCTCTGTTTTCCATATTATGATTATTTACTGTCACTTGAAATGTTCCCAAACCATGTATTGTAATGTCTTATATCTACAATGACACTCGGTCTTTCTAATTGGAACGTTGAGCTGAATCTTTTCAGCCGGTGTTTCGATCCTCATTATAAGATCTCAAAAATAAGAAAAATCCTTGATATTTTCATTCATTTTAGTGTAGTGAAGTACTACAGACCCAACTTACGTTTATAGTGCAAAATTTTGTTTTGTAGATTACAAAACAAAGGAATTAAAGGCAAAACAACGATTCCCCTTCAACCACCATTAAGGCAAGACAACGGTTGCAGGGTCAGCTAGTCTTTTTATCAAAATTAAAAACTTAAACAAATTCGTTTGATATGTACTCGTATATGCATTAGGGCGGGTTGATTTGTAGGGAGGCAAAAAAATCGCCCAAGTGACAAAGAAAATCATATTCTAGGCATCATAACAAGAAAGTTTGCCCAAGGAACCATACATCTAAAATGAATTCTGCTGTTCCTTATTTTGAACCAAATGTCAAATTTTGAAATATCCCACTTTGACTCATTTAAAGTGGCCGAATCGAGTCTAAATGTATGACCGATACCCACTAACTTAAGAGGGCCGACACACCCATGCTAGTGGCACACCCCCTAGAACTTCCCCGGGGGGGAGGTCCTCACACAAGTTTGTAAAATCTCTGAAAAAAATTTTACGTTGGAAATGTAAATGCTATTTAAAGGTATCTGTATGTACATGCGGATTGGTGCCAGAACGCCTCAAATAGAGAAGACTAACAGTCGATGTGTCGTTTGTGATGGAAAATGAGGAGCAATGGGCAACGCTTATGTCATCCCGGTTATTCAACATACGTACCGCCATTGGTTGAAGAAGATATGGATTGAAGTAATGGTTTACAATACACAGATTGTTTTAATTTGATGTGTGACAGACTTGGTGTGCCTGATAGAGTAGCATCAGCATTGGGAAACGCTCTTTTCCTAGATTTCGCAATGAAAGATCGGCATGGCGAACCTCTCATCAGGGATAAATCGAAAGTTAGCAGAGAAAAAGACAAATGCAGGCGAGAAATGCTTCGCAAACGGTTAGACGACACCAATTTATTAGCGTTTTCATTCGATGGTAGGAAAGATGATACTGTAATGAGAGATAAAATTGATGGGAATATGAAATTGATTCTCTGGAACATGAAACGACTCAATACAAAACAACCAAATTAAATTATTTTTTCAACGATAAAAATATATCACTGGATGCATCAATTGGTATATGCACTGATGTTGAGCCAACAAACATTGGACCACACGGTGGAATTATACGATGATTTGAATTACTGATAAAAAGACACAATTGCATTGGTTCGTTTGCCTTCTACAATTCAACGAACTTCCGTTTCGGCATTTGTTTTAAGCTTTGGATAAATCAACCAGCACTGAACCAAGATTGGCAATCGGGAAACTGAACAATCAAATCGAAACTCGTGAAATTCTTTCGGTAAGTAATTGCTATCACTCATTTATTATAATTGTCAACTGTTTTTAATTATTTCAGGTGGTGGACGGCCTTGTGAAAATTGTGTTGAATAATATGCCCTCTGCTCCAAATAAAAAATTAAATTTTCTACCAATTCGAAGTACTTATACGACATTGTCCATGCAATTTCTAGCGGCGTGGTTTCAGTGGATCTGGGTAACAACAAACCAGGGTAAATTGTACATTCTCGCTAGCACCCCAAGGCCGCTAGATTATTACGATTATATGTGACAACGGAAAATCCATCTGAAAATTTACGGATTTTGAATGAATTTGTACTTCAATATCAAGTAATACAGCTCTGTCGTGTACGGTAGTGTATTATTTTTCAAGTTCATTAGTTGGACACAATTTCTACAACCTCCTTTAGGTAGTATTGAGTATTATGCGCATTCGGAAAATATCTTGCTATCAATGTTGTTTGATGATAAGAAAAGCGA
Organism: Wohlfahrtia magnifica; assembly: GCA_023159175.1. Classification (NCBI taxonomy): domain Eukaryota; kingdom Metazoa; phylum Arthropoda; class Insecta; order Diptera; family Sarcophagidae; genus Wohlfahrtia; species Wohlfahrtia magnifica. Next base: position 11,492,408 of record JAKWBJ010000483.1, on the reverse strand, counting down.
GACTGTGCTATAAAGAAAAGTTATACACTAGCGAACCGATGTTGAAGACCCAAAGGAACTTAGAGTTTATGAAAAACCAAATATAAACCTTCATTGCACAAATTATATGGAAATGATCAATTAGAATGATATAAACAACGTATTTGAATCACCATTCACACGAAGCATTCCGTACCATACATTGAAATAATATTTAAATCAAGATAATCCACCGTTTAATGATCTAAACATTCCGTCACATATACAGGAAACGGGACGACATGTTCAATCGTTAGCTAGTGTTTCCAAGCGAGTTATACCAGAAAATATAGACACTGTTATGGCGACAATATCAGAGAGCCGTGCGAAATTACCCAGACTTGAGAGTAAAACATATTTCAACCCCCCAGGGAGGTTTCAGAGGGTGTGCCACTAGCAGAACAAAGGTAGTGGGGGTCGGTCATACATTTAGACTCGATTGTGGCACTTTAAATTCGTCAAAGTAGAATTTTTCAAAATTTGATATTTGGGTCATAATAAGGAATATTCATTTTAGAGGTATGACTCCTTAGGCAAAGTTTCTTATTTTGATCCCTACAATAAGATTATCCCTGTCACTTGGGCGGTTTCTAAATCGACCCGCCCTATGTATATACACATTAATTTAATTTAATTTTAGTTTAGTTTTTTTCGGCCTTAATAACCCTCTGGATATACATAATTTTGTAAAAAAATTTAAATGCACTTCTGCTGTTGTATAACGAAAATGATTATATTGGATATTTAATTATTTTGATAATTTATTCATGCTTTTATTGTGTTAATAATAAACTTATTTGGGAAATCATAAACTGCCAGTTTTATTTTGTAAAACTACATATTATTTCATATCTTTTTTTAAACTTTTGTTTTTGCTACAGTTCATTATATTCCACAAAAACCTCACAATTTTTAACCCCAAAATTTAACGAAAGAATAGAAGTAATTTTCGGTTTTAAATGTAAACCACAGACTTTCCAAAAAAAAAAAAAAACTTTGTTTTAGAGAAGGGGGCTAAGGCTACTTTGGCATTCACTGTTCAGTTTATTTTTCCAAAAACGAGCAGCAGTCTTAACTTATCAAGAGTGATGATGATGGTTTAAAATTTATTTCAATAATTTTCTAAAAAAAAGAAGAAATTATTTGAAAAAAACCTCACAGCAAAATGTAATTGATTTTTGGGTTCGAAGGAGAGAAGATAGAAAAACCGATTAAACATTTAATTGACAAAAAATATATCAAACAATTTTTAGAATTGTATTAGTAAATCACACAGACAACAACTGTTCAATGGTTCTAACATTGTACAGTATTTGAGGTCAGTTTAACAACCTTCTTTAGGAAATCTGATTTATACGAGGGCGGATTGATATTGAAGCTACCTAGCGCTAGATGGCAGCACAAACACAAAAACTTTTTCTTTCTTAGAAATTACGATCTGTCAAACGTCAGCTGTTAAAATTTTAGCCAAATTCATCGATAAGTTTATTTGTTGTAGTCGTTTGAAGTAAGCAACTTTTGCGTTTCTTGGAAAAAAGTGAATTTCGTGATCAGATTATATGGTAAAATATTTTATTGCTGAATTTAAACAGGGCCGAACAAGCACTGCAACAATACCATCAACAGGAAGGCCAAAAGAGGTGGTTACTGAAGCAAATATCAAGAAAATCCTCGATATCCTTATGAATGATCGCCGGGTCAAAATACGTGAAATTGCTGAAATGGTAAACATTTTGTATGAACGTGTGTTCAACATTTTGCCGCGTTTGCTCAGTGTTGAACAAAAACGAGTTCGACAGATCACTTCACAGCGGTGTTTGGACATGATAAAGCATAATCCTGCTGATTTTTGGCGTAGATTAATAACTGTTGATGAAACGTGGGTCCACCACTACACACCTGAAACCAAAAATCAATCGAGGCAATGGAATTTGGTGGAAGAAGGCGAAGACAGCAAAATCGCCTGGCAAGGTTATGGCTACTGTATTTTGGGATGCACACGGAATATTGCTCATCGATTATCTTGAAAAGGGATCCACAATCACAGGAGAGTATTATCGTGCATTATTGGATCGATTGGTTGATGCAATCAAGGAAAAACGACCACATTTAAACAAGAACAAAGTGCTCTTTCTTCAAGACAACGCACCGGTTCACATAGCATTAGATACGATGCTAAAACTACGAGAAATCCACTTCTAATTGGTTGATCATCCACCTTATAGTCTAGATTTAGCCCCTAATGACTTTTTCCTGTTTCCAAACTTGAAAAAATGGCTCGCAGGAAAAAGATTGATCTCAAACGAAGAAGTGATTACCGAAACTAATGCGTATTTTGAGGAGTTCCCAAAATCGATTTATTCAGATGGTATAAAAAAGTTGGAAAATCGTCTTACTAAGTGTATTGAGCTAAAAGGAGACTATGTTGAGAAATGAATGGTTTTTGAAAAACAAATGTTTTTTTCCTACTTAGGTAGCTCAATATCAATCCGCCCTCGTATATTAACCAAAGTCAAAAAGCAAAAAATTGTTCGGTTTTACTTACAGCTAAAATCAATAATAATCAATCAAACGACTTTCTTTTTCTTACTTCCAATCCTACCTACTCTTTCGCAGATGACAGCAACATTTGTCATTCATATCCTCTTGGAGATTAGGGCGAAAAGGCTGAATATGAACAACACACTCACAAGCGATTTTAGTGTACACAAGACCCAATGTTGTTTTTTAACACACAGACATGAAAGAAGTACTTCACGCCATCTGATCTTCTTAATATTTACAAGACCTATACCTGACCCAAATTGGAATACATTTCTCTGTATAGGCAGGTGCTTCAAAATATATTTTGGAGCTTCTCGACCAAATACAGATAACGACGGCAGCGTAACCAGCTCTATTCATTTGAGCATTGTGGCGTGTGTTTCAGTGTTCTATCGGTACTGAAGGGTGGTCCAACCGTAGTGCACGTTGTTAATTGTGAGTCACACCTTAACGTCAAGTTCTTTGCCCAACTTAAGTTGACATTTCTTTGTTTTAGTGTTTGACAAATCCAATCCTAGAGAGGTACACAGTAGTGCGTTAAGATTGTTAAAACCTTTTATGAAAATGGGCGGTAAAATCAAAATGCGCAATCATTTTGGACTTCTTTTTTTGTGTGTGTCAATAAGCCAAGAATAATACAAGAGATAAAGAGTGAGAGAATTCGTCTCATAGTTATTGAAAATATGAACCGATGGCCACCGAAGCCGTGCCGAGCATTTGGCCGATATTTTGTTTTACACATAATTGTCATAGATCCTTCTATCGTAATAAAAATCATTAAGATAATTCTCTGAAAACTTTTCATTTTATTTACAATTGATATCGTGCGTTTTGATTGGACCACCCTTTATAACGGAATGTCTTCTGCCGAAATCAAGGACCTAAATCGTAATAAACGTATTTCTTGTAGAGCGCATTACTTTGTAGTTGATTGTCCAGTGAATATCACAACGCGTTATAGGGATAATTCGTTCTTTAGTCGCACTATTAGTTTGTGGAACAATCTTCCACCGAAAAACTTCCCTGCCACTTACGACATGTGTAAATTGAGATCGAACGTCAATAAACACTACTCTCTCTATCGTTTTTCCTACAACATATGTTCCTACTACCAGCAGAATGCATTGCATGAGTAGGGGTTATCCCCTGAGTGCTGGTCTCAAGAGGAAAAAAATCACAAAGAATTTAGAGTTCCAGGTTAGTAGTATAGAACAGCGTTAGGCAAATTAATATTAACGCAATTTGTAATTGCGATAGTAATTTGAGAACCTCTCATTCAGGCCACTATGCACTGTATTTTTCCATTTGTTTTCTCTTTAATTCTCTTTGTTTATTTTGTGCTTATTTTTTGCCTATGCGTGTGAGTACGTACTTGTAAAAACAAAAGAGAAGAGCAGCTCTTTGCCTGTCGATGGTATAAAATTAATGTTTGCTAACTATTGATTCTAATGATATCTGCCTTCAGAAATATTGGGTTACCCTTTTAGTGGTGTTCAAAACTGAAGTGTCATCTGATGTTCCATTTTTTTAGTTGAAGGTTTGCCATTTATGAATGTTAATCGTTTAACCACCGAAAAATGCGTAAAAATAGCCACAACTTGCAACAAAAGTGGTGATTCAAACGTGGCCACTGACTTTTGATTTTTCGAGCATAATTTTCTGCAGCAGCGAAGCCCATTTCTCACTCGGTAGATACGACAATAAGCAAAATTGTCACATGTGAGGCTTAAAGAACCCACAAGTAATTGTGGTTAAGACGCTGCATCCGGCAAAAGTGACTGCTTGGTATGGAGGCCTATCGACTCTTTTTTGCCTGCAATTAAAGGTTATGAACCGGACGCATGTGATTTCAAGAAGACGATGCCGCAAACCACACAACGCGATCTCCTTTAACTTTATTGCGACGACTTGGAGACGACAACGGGAAACGATTTTTAAACTTCGGAGAAAAAAAGTTCAAATTAATATTTTTTTTATTTTAAACATCACATCCTGCCTAAATTCACTAGTTTTCCGTTGATTTTAAAGCGTAATTTTAAAACGTTTATGTTCGTTCGTGTGTATTCTTTTGCTTCCTTTAAATCCCTTTAATTTCCAATCCAATAGCCATTTACACTCCATTCATTAGAAGAGTAGTAAACGATGTTTAAAAGTCAAAAGCAAACTGACCATCACACCTCACTTTAAAAAAAAATGAAAGGAGACACAGAGTAGTTACTTGTGTTTAATGCATGGCATGTTGCAAGTTTAAGATTCCTGTGGTGCAGACAGACGTTGGCATTGCTGCACACTATTGCTGTGAAAAAAAAATGTTTGACTTTTCAGACAATAATTGTTTGGCAATATGACCCATACCAGCTCTTACTATAAGCCAGGGGTTATTGGCAGTCTTTGATTTGTTGGATTTTCTTTTTAATTCAAGTATCGATTTTCTATTTTACAGGTCAAATGCTACAAAAAATTATCGAAGATTTTTTTTTTTTAAATGACAGGAAAAAGTTCATTGATCGGCTTGCCTGCCTGCCAGCCTGGCTGTTTAATCAAATGTTATAAATTTAATGGGATTATAAGCAAACAACATATGGATGTAACAAAAGAAATAACAACAAAACAAACTGCTGGGATAGAAAATGTCTTGTTTTCTTTTCAGGGTATCGGTTAGAATATGTTTTCATTAGACAAGAGAAATGGTTTTCAGAATTCATTTGTAGCTTAAACTTAAACCTTTTGTTGAAATTTCTTATTCTTATTTAATTCATTAATTAGCTAAAAATGGATCATAATCTTAAGTAACTCTGCAACAAGTATGCGAGGTTTTGAGGACTATAAAAAGAATTTTTTAATGTAATGCCGCAATGTTTGAGCTCGGTGTTCCAGCGAATCTGATAAGGTTCTTGAACTTACATATATTTCATAATAATGCTTAAACTTTGTCACTGTAACATTTGTCATTTAAATGAGCGCTTCTGGATTGGTTGCAGCAAACGATGATTTTGAGGTAGTTCTCGACTACTTTTTATTTCTGGCGGTATCTCGGCGATAACATGATGAATTGTGGTTTTCAAACGCTCTTATGTTAGGGAATTATCCGCGTAGACATGGCGTTTGACGTAGCCCCACATCAACTTAAAGGTTAGTTGGCTTATATTATCTCTAACGTAAATGGGGTTCTTGAGCGTAGTGTGTGAACGACTGAAATTATTCTCAATTGCCTGAAGACGCACTGATATGTTTGTATCAGTACTTAAGAAGACGCACTGATAAGTTTGTATCAGTACTTATCAGTGCGTCTTCAGTCTACACCATCGACCAGATTTTCACACTATGTTAAGTCGTGGGAAACACCCGTTAAAATCAAAACGGCGCATACCATCTTTTTTCGAATTTAAAGCAGCCTTCGCTAGTATAAAATGGGATCGCATGTGTGCCTCAAGGCAGCCTTCGCTAGTATAAAATGGGATCGCATGTGTGCCTCAATGTCAGTGTTTTCGCGAATATCATTAAGCTATGCAGAGTAACGTTGAAGAACACCAGCGGCTGCGTCAAGGTAGCAAAGAACATTTCCGTGCCTTCCAATACTGTGCGAGATTTCAGACCCGTTATCATGCGATCTTCTCAATTTCGTCCGGGAAAGTGTTCTGCGGAAAATAGGGTCCAGCTCCTTGCTAACACAGATGCTCAATATGGGTGTGTCTGTATTTGTTGTCAGCAAGTAAGGACGAGCTGAGGTTTCCATTCTGACAACTATACCATAATTTGGCTCAATCATTACTGGCTAAAATTAGATGTCCTAGAGGTCGAACTTATTTGCGTTTGAAAGAAGTCGTGACCTGCTCGCAAAAACGCAAGTACATATTTTGCTATTTTCATATATAGAGTGTGTAGGCGTGGTACAAAGACTCGCCTGTCTCGGTATAACTGAGGCAATGGGAATGTGTCCAACGACAATCCTGGAGTCCTTTCTTGGATAGACACTGCTGCACATCTATGTGATAAAGCTGGCGGCTTGATCGATGGCAAAATTTTTTTTTTTTTGTCAGGATCCTATTTAAAGTAGGTTAGTTGGAGAACCATCTTCGGTACTAAATGTTCTGCCTTTAGATCTGTGCTTTGGCAGAAGATTCAGGGTTGAGTTCCCGAAACGGGATTGTTGGTCTAAAGAGGCTTTAGTTGGGATCCAAACTGGTACACCGATGGCTCCAAAATGAATGACTGTGTCAGTGCAGGTGTTTATGGATCCAACCGAGACTTATTTATCCCTCTAAGAAGATTGCTGAGTGTCTTCCAGGATAAGATTATGGCCTTTGCTATATGTGCGAAGATCAAACTGGACTGTGGGCTCAAGGGTGAAACTATAAATATCTTCTCTGACAGCCAAGCTGCTTTAAGGGCACTTGGCTCGAATTGTATGACATCTAGACTGGTCATATATTGCTACGATACGTTGCAAAAGCTTTCGCTGGGAAATAAGGTCCAGTTGTTTTGGGTACCAGGACGCTGTGGAGTAGATAGTAAGGATCCATCACACCGTATATCGGTCCGCATCATTGCTGTGCGGCACCACTTACTACCTTTTTCAATCTAATCAAAGATTGGAAAATTGACAAATGCTTGGAATACTGGCATGCTCAAAAGGGACTTCGCCACTCTAGGGCGACGATCAGTCCGCAATTAGACGTCGCTCTGATCCTCTCAAGTATGGCCAGCCGGGCTTAAATCTGCGTTAAAAGCGTATCTGAAGAGGATGTTAGTCACAGATGTGGATGATTGTAGACTGTGCTCATCAGAGACAGCGGAACACATATGAAGGGTACTTGATAGGTTTAGGTGGTAATATTTAGGTAGACTGGGTGACATATCTACCATTATGGTTTGAGATTTTCTGGTGTTAATTAGGAAAATAGCTGAACAAACTAAAGACCGGAAGAGGGATAATAGATCCTATGGGTAGCATTGTTTTTCCAGATTTAATTTAGACGTAGAGGACATTAGTAAATCAAAAGCCTATATTAAGGGTCTGGAGAAATTCTATTATATAGAGAAAGTAAAGAACGAGAAACACACCGAACTAAATTCATAAAAAGATTCAAATTATTTTGATTTTTCATTTAAATATTTTATCCAAAATTAGCTTAAGGTGACATGACGCCCGTCACCCATTATAATCCATTTGATTTATTAACTCTATTTGAAGCAGAAACGAACCCTTTAAATTCCAAAAAATTCCCCCTCTTTAAGAATCATTAAATATACCGATTGAGTATTGAAAAACAACTGCCAATAGACACATTTAATGACATGACATTCATTTACATCACGCACCATTAGCAGATGTTTTTGTTTTAAATAATTATTCCAACAAAGTAGTCATCCATCGTATGTGCTTATGCTTTTTTATATAATTATTTCAGAAAAATATTTCTAATTTATAAAATGCTTATTTAGACATAAGGGTTTATATATATGATTTTTAATTGGATGTATTTCACTTTCGATTTTTTTTTCTTAAATTCGTTATTGTTGTTGTTCGGTGTAGTTGTCACTTTTGTGGTTATGGATAATGATCGATGAAAACAGACTTTATCTGGGTTACACATTTCAATTCATGCTCGCAACTCTTATGGCGTTGCATTAGAGAAACAGAACATTGACAAACACCCACCCTTTGAAAAAGCAGGTTTTATTCCCTCGAGTGAAATTCTAATAAAACAGGGAAGTAGAGTGAGAATTTTTAAACACTTTCAAACAGCCATTTCGAGGTACAAATTAAGGCGTTAGAAGCACGCATTTATGTGAGAGAGCGTGTGTTCATTTCATATTTTAGACGTAAATTTTTGAATTGATTGTCTATAGCGGGAGTTGCATAAGATTATTGTGTAAGAGCAGAAAATTTTTCTGAAAAACACGAATAAATCTTCTTAAATATTTTTGCCAAGTCGTTCTAAAACAACATTTTACTTATGTGTGTACATATGAATTGAAAACTAAATTTTGTTTTGTACGAGGTTTGTTAAAAAATTAAAAAGAATTTTGGGAGTTTATAACATGCTCTTTTTAAAAGCGATACGCTGACACATTAGATGAGAAAGCTGTGCGCATTCATTCGAAGCAGTAGACTGGATTGGAAGAATTGTGTCACCAGGAAACGTAATGTCTGCACAGCCAGTGTAAAGCATGCGGCTTCAAGTCCCAATTCCTTCTCATATTATTACCCATTGCACTCCATGAAGGAACACGGAGTCTGCTCTCAGTCAATGAACTGCACCAAATTCCAGTTTTAAACTCATTGAAAAGAACCACAGTTTAACGCTGGCTCTGACGGCTAATGTCTTAAAGAAGTTTTCAATAGTAGTAATACTCATAACCAGTTACTAGCTTATGTTAAATAACTTTTTCTTTTTTCAGTTGGTCTGACCTAGTATTGAACCGAAGATCTTCTGTGCCATGGCACCATACTTGCAAGAATAGAGTGCCATCAAAAGCCTTTTCGTACCCTCCTCAAAATTCCTCTTCCGGTCCAAGCGATGATCGAGGATGTCACCAATGTATTTCATTTCTAAGGAGAGTTTCAATGTCACCCCATCCAAAACTGACAGCATGAAGAGAGTACTCCTTAGACGGCTCTGAAAGTGATGTTCGATGTCCGTCATCCGGACCTTCAAATTTATCTTCAGGTGGCAAGAAGTGACCTACAGCTTAGGAATCTGGGCATTTGGCGGGATGCTGATTATGGGCCTGAGGGTGTTTTACGTTGTCTTGGATTGAGCTTTGGTACGAATGGATAGGCTAGTGATTATGTCCTGCCGACTAAGAGTTTTCAGTTTATGGAGGTGATACGCAGCAAGGATGAATAGCGCAAGTGCTACTCTCTTGGTGGTTTGGACTTTTCTAGGAGAAAGGCACTTGTGCTAACATATACTGTGATCAACTTGATCTTAGGTATTCTTATAAGTTGAGCGACGAGTGCAGTGTCTTCCAGGCAGAAGTTTTTGCAATTAGAAAGACAGCAGAAGTGATATAGAATAAGTTTGGGTGCGTTGATGATCCGGTGAATATTTTTGTAGATAGTCAGGCGGCTCTCAAGTCACTTATATTGTGTTCGATCAATTTCAAGGTCGTTCTGGACTGCAGATTTGGGCAGGCTGCAGTACCGGGTCATTGTGGTATCGCTGGTAATGAAATGGCTGATGAATTGGCTCGTCATGGCTCTCTGCCACCATTGGTGCACTGCATTGGTAAGCGCGGTTGGTTCTTCGTTGGAAAAGCTGCTCAAATCTTGCATATCTAACCAGGTTATAGAGTCTCTAGGCTCTTAAGGCCGATTATTTTTTCTCTTCTCTCAATGTGTAAGACGGATCTGAGGCTGACTACGGGTTTATAACGGGTCATTGCGGTATGCGTTCGATGAATTTTTGATGGGCGAATAGTAATATCGATACTGTGTCATAATCCTAGGCTTTCGAGAAGCAGTCATAGACTCCTAATTGAATATACGGTCTAACCTCCCTTTAGTGTGCTGATCCTACTGTTATTCCTCGGTTTGCCGAGGGCCAACGGAATAAGTGGATCCCGAACCTTTAAGTTTTTGTCTGTTAACTCTTGTTTTTAGTTCTTCCTAGTTTTTTTGTCTTTTTTCTTTCTGCTTTTCTTTTTTTAGCAGTTTTCTATATAAGACCTTTACAATGGACCAAAGGGTCTCTGGGTGTTTGCACCCATAAGCGTTTTTATAAACAGAAAGCTGCTCGTCCTCTAATTTAACCTAACCTATCTCGCCCAAAGTAGGCAAAGTCATCTCGCCCGAATAATAATTTTGACAAAATTCTTTTGCAATCAAGAGGGAGTACTGTTGGCGTAAAAAAAAAATTTTTTGTTTCGTGATGATAGTGCACTAGCGCACAAATAAACTATTGGAATGGCCAAAATCGTCGGTAGAACAGTTGGACAATAAAGAGTTGGAGTATATAGTAGATGGTTAACGACTAATCATCGAACCTCCTCTATTATCTCCCTTTTAAGGGATGTGACAGCCTTTTTGCCAGGAGTTGTTGAGAACGCTTTTGCCACAATAAATGTTTTTACGTCGCATCGCTAAGGCCATTTGGGCCTATCCGACTCAATTTAGTAATAATTGATGGCTGTTTTAAGGAAGAAAACAGTTCTTACTAAAAATAAGGTATTAAAGCTATTGAATATTATATTAATCATTCTCATGTCACTAACTGCATCTACATTTGCCCCTAACCAATACTATCTAATTTTAGACCCTTCAATCCCTTGAGAAAAGAAATCGATTCTTATTATTATTGTTGTTGCTATTCTAAATCAAATTTACGCACTATTTCATGGAACTACAAATGTGAAACTCAGCCCAAATAACCCTCAACTTAAATGAAATTTTTAGTGAAATAGTAGTGGCAACTGTTAAAGAAGAAAAGGATGATGAAGATGACGATGATGACGATGACATAGATGAAGATGATGAAGGATAAAAAAGATTTAAGTGTAGGAAGTGATTTATTGGTGACAACATGAAACCATTTTTGGTCGTTTTAATCTCATAGAGAATTGAGAATTGATAGTCGCCTAAGAACAACAAGGCAGTCAGCCACTTCACTGCTAACACAGCACTAACAACAACACAATAATACCAATTATAAGCAATTATGTCAGAGGCAGAGATCCAAAGAGAAAACATGGGAACACAAGAAAGAGGGAGAGAAGGAGAGAAAGAGAGAGATAGAAGGTATAAATGTGATACAAAATCAAATTTGAAACAAACAAAAAAGAAGGAAAATAAATGAAAATAAGAAAAACTTCAGGGACATAATTTAAGTAATCAATGAATGTAAAGTGAGATAAAACACACACATATGCAAACACACACACAAAATAAGAATTATTTGAAGTGATTTTCTAAGATTGTTTTTCATTTTCCTTTTTCACTTTATTTTTTCTTTTTTTCACATTTATGACACACGTATAGATGGCAGGCAGTGCAAGGCTTGACATAATGTAAATCGTGTTGTACGTATATGTAGTAGGTATGTATGTGGCACTAAGCCTGGTGTTGATGCTGATGGGAATATGTTAACATATGATATGTTTTATATCGTATGGTTATAATAAAAATCTTATTTTCTTTTTTTTACATTTAAATTCTGTTCGACAGTCACATCATTACACCATATTACTTATACCACACAAAGAAGTGCAAGGAAAAAAATGTTTACTCGTTCAAACGCTCATCAATACACGTACCAGTGTACTCGTTCGTACTCAAATATAGGCCCTCATTTAGTGAAATACTTTAACGCACATTTTCTTTTCCTTTTTTTATGATTATTTTCTAAATAAGAGTCCTTGTGCTAAGCAAATGCTTCCTTTTATTACTCAGTCCCCTGTTAGATAGCACATAAGAAATACCGACAGTCGTTTAGAGGGACGAAGGGACAGTCGTCATACATACATACATTTATTCAATATTACGCACATGTTACTACTCCCTAATGTACTAAAACAAGAGTTATGAGGTCTTAACCACGGAAGGGGGCTAGGGGGATAGCATGTAAAAGGTGTGAGAATTTTTATTTCCATTTTCATTTTTTTATATTTTTTTATTTTTATTTTTTGTTTATTTTGATTTTCTTTTTTATTTTGATTTTAAATCTACATGTACATGATATATGGGCTTCTATAAGGGGCGCATATATTATTTTGAAAAACGTAACAGAGTGACAAAAATTTTTGAAAGCAGTAAATGCTGCAAGATAAGAAAGAGTTTAAAACTTAGTTTTAGGGTCGTTGCAAAGTTTTTTTTAAACTGTATGGAAGACGATTTAGCCAACCTCACGTAAAGATGGCAGCATGGTTGGTTCGTTTAGCTGAAACCCACGAAATAGAGTGGCTATTAGCTCTTTTATACCATTTTTATACCATTAATTCGCATCAGCATATATAGAAAACTGAGCTCAGGAAATGTCACAGTTGTATATCGATCAAGTATCAGCTCATTAAGAGAAAAAGGATAAAAATTAGGTCGCCTATATCCTTCAGCGAAGTTTAAAGACTTAACAATACTATTCGCAAAATTAGAAGCGCCCAGTATGCTAAACCTGTTCCGAAATGTATTTTTCTCCGTCACAATTCTAGGACGCTTATTGGCTTTCCACAAATAACCCATTGCTTTGTTTTAGTTTCAGTAATCAAGTTGATTTTCAAGTTAAGAAGATGATTAACTCACTGTAGCTCACCTCCATATGATTGTGTGCTAAGTGGTGGTTGTGATCCTGGCCAGAGGTAACTTAAATTCTCAGGGGAGTTTTTCTTTATTTTTTAGATGGAGTTGAATGGAGGATAGTGGAAATATCTTTATTAAACACTCGAAACAATAATAATTTTTTTTTACTTGGTATGGTGTAGTGGTTAGAACACTACACTAGATCAAGATATGTCGCAATTATCATCGGCCAGAATCAGCCGATGAAAACAAAAGGGAAAAACCAGCTCGCCTATATCCCCCCGGTGAAGTTCTGAAACTACACAACATTATTAAAAATTATATCTCCTATGCTGCTTAGATCCACAAAGTTAAAAGTGCATAATACGTTAAGCCTGCTCCGACACACAGCCGGTCAATGCCCAGTGCCCAGTGCTCAGTGCTGACTGCCAAAGCCTTGGAAATACTTCCGTCTTATCAGACGGCTGGTTTTTCTTATAACATTGGACATCCCTAGTTTTTTCGTCTACATTCCGCCTTTCTCAAAAACGACAGCCAGTCGTCGTATCTCTTGCATTATGGTGTGGATCTGTGGCCATTGAAGGTAAAATAAAGCAGTCTAGAGGTATGATCAAAATACCAGAAATTAAGTGAGGATTTTATGGCTCACATTCAATATGGGAAGAACATCGTCCTTTCATGGCTGTTGGCTAATGCTTGTCGTCATCTCTTTGCTGAAGGAGTGCCAACGTACTGTTCATTCCTAAAGCTGGAAGATCTTCACACACTAATCCAAATGACCCCTTAATCTCAGTTTCATCTGTGAAAGACACTGGAAAGAGCTCTTGATCTACAAATTAGTAACACTATCAGTTCTTCACTTTGATCTACCTCTCAACATGCCTGCACGAGAGACTGATTAGTTAAGACAGCACTTCACTCGCTAATCTCGCAAGTGGAAAAATTCTTACATGTCGAGGATAACACGCTCGCTGCCTTACTTTATATGAAGCTTTCAATGATGTCTATTCTAATTCAAGCTCCTTACTCGGCTTGATTCCTCGGGTGATAGAGTCATCTCTTATGCGAACGATATCGCCATCGTGTTGGCCGGTATTTGTTCACTAATACTGTCGGCCATGCTCTATTTTGCCATGAGCAGTGTATCTGCTTGGCACATAGCTTAGTGTAAGCTCTTATATAACCGGTACAATGCTTTTCACTAAGAGTTATAAGATACCTCGCGTACCGAACTTAGTTTAAGTCCCTCGGCCAAATATCTGGGCCTCTTTCTCGACCCCAAGCTAAGTTGGAAGGCTGAGTTGAGGGAGAGAGCTTGCAAGACGAATTGTTCCACCTGCTGCTGTAGGAGAGCAGTGGGTAAACGGCTATCAGATCTCTTTTGGGTATGACTTTCAACTCAAGGCTGGTTTCGATTCCCTCTAACAGCAGTTTTGTGTCAATCTCATTTGGGTTTCGGTCACAGAGATATTCCGGGTAATTGTGTTGCTGTCTACTAGGCAGAAGTACTTATTGAACGCTGAAACATCCTGAGTAGAGGAGGTATCTTGCTTCATTGCTTAACCCACCAATCAATTGTTTAAATTCGATCGTGAAAATATCTCTTCTGCTTTGTCTATCCTCACTAGGCTTTGCGTTATGGGTAGACACGCGCAAAGCCCGCACTTACCGGTGAATAATTCCTATCGAGGTAATAGATCGATTGAGAAAGAGGAGAGTGTGGCCCACTTTATTTGCCAGTTTCCGTCTCTAGCTCGACGTAGATTGCTCACACTTGAGTCGCTCTTTCTTAGCTTTTCGAAGCTATCGACCATTGACATCAGGTTAATCGACTGTCGGGCTAGTTTTCGACTTGATTTGAGTGATTTTGCTTTAATGTGAAGCCCCTAGTTGACTGTCAATACAGGTTAATCTGGACTTGAGGACTTACACAGGGGCATCGATTCATGTGTGGGCCACTATGTGTGCTCAAGTGTGAATTGATTTAACAGACTCCCACTCCCTCCTAACCGCACCTAATTAAGAATCCAATATCATTATTAACTACTTTAAGAAGCAGTTCTATTTTCATAATTTCTTTAAGATTTTAATCACTTTTTTTGCATAACTAGGGTACTCAGCATAATTCACTTTTAAAATATTAATAGCTTTACATGGCTTACTTCATATCAGTTTATCTATTGCAAATTCTTGGATCCTCGTAATTTGATGGCTGAAAACCGCTGAGAATACCATTATTTATAATCTTTGGGCCTTGAACATTGAACTGATTTGAAGGCGAGTGTATCATTATACCGTGGCAAGTTAATAAAAAAAAAAAATATTAAAATCATTTATAGGTAACCTGCGAAACTTAAACAGTTTTCTCATTTTCTCCATACGCCACTTACATGGATCCATTGTTTTTGCAAAGCCATAGGCAACAACTGTTTGTATAGCAACAACGAATTTAAAACAACTGTACCACAAATGCAGAATGCGGTACAGTTATTATCAAATTAACAGGAAAAACACTTGATCAAACAAAGCTTAAAAACTTGTTTAAAGAAAAAAATGCTCCATTTAATACTTGTCACTTTGTACCGTTGTTGTAGGTACTTATTTAATGATGTCTGTATGGCTTAGCACGTGCATGTGTACATCTGTCTGTCTGTCTCTCTTTTTACGAATATTGTTGTTGATTCACACATTTGCAAAAACATTCATTTTACTCATTTGTTCATACAGTATATTCATACTCGTACGCATAAATTTAAGTTTTTTCTTTCATTTTATTTTTCTGTTTTTGCCGATCCCTTGTCAGATGTAATATGAGCTGTCAAAAAATTGTGTACCTTATGAAAAGTCATTGACAGCTACGGGAGACTGTTAACATTAACAACAACATACTAACCAACCGCCGATATGTCCTACATTTACCACTACCTCCTACCTCCTCCATCTCTTACTAATCGCTTCGTCTCTGTACTCCGACTAGGCCACAGTCACATTATACTCGTAAGTGGTTATAAACTTAATATCCAACCACAATAGTTTTTGTTTGTCTATTTTTGTCAGACTAAAACTATTGCCTTGGTACACTATGCCACCACCACTAACAATGCATACTGTAGCAATGCAAGTATGAGTGTCAAGTGTTGAAGGTTTTCAGGCAAAAAAAAACAAATGAAAAAACTAACAAAAAAATGTCTATGAAAAGTGTTTGAAAGATTTGAAACAACAAAGCCGAGGTAAAAACAAAAATACATTTTTATTGTCGTTTTGGCAATTTGGTCTTTGAGGTAAAGAAACAATAACATCACAATACAGGTGTAAAGAGAATTTCCAAAAGGAGTGATAAGGTTTAGCTTTATTTTTTGTTTTATTCGTTTTTTATATCCTTGAAGGCTATTAGGTGACATTAATCGCTTATAGTGAAGACCTTAAAAGGCATATGATATGATAACACTTGTACATATGTTGTCTACACTTCCCCCTGGATGGAAAATTTAATTTACAATGATTTACTTTTGATTTATGGCATGATTGATGCAACATAGACACGAATTTGACATGAAGTATCAATCAAATTAGTCTTATCAAGCCTAGTTGATACAGAAAAGCTCTTCCGTTATGAATGACCATTAGTGTGCCTGCATGATTGACATCAATCACGTTTTATTAAAATTTGCCACAGTATTATTTAAGAAAAAAATTTTATTGCAGATCTTAGATTGATCCACATATTTGAACCTTGACTTTGGATAGTTGACACTTTGATTGACATCAATCATAAGACGTTGAGACAAAAAATATCTGGCAAGTAATACTACATTTATACGGATAGTCAGTCTGCTATTAGATGCCAAGGGGCTATGTATACTAAGTCTCGAACGGTGAGGTAATGTCACGAACTATTGGGGGTGATGTCTGAGTAATTTGATATCAATCTGATCTGGGTACCGGGCCATGATGAGCTGGCTAGACAGGGCACTAATGCTAGAATTTTTTCGGCGGCTGAGGGATTTGTTATACCGATCGCTTCCTGCGTTCTACGTATGAGACAATGGTCCAATAGCCTTCCAGCAGAACTTTTTAAGTATGGTGGCGTGGAGCTGCTTGGATGCATACACCAGCTTTTGTGCACAGTTTGGTGGAGAGAGAGAATGCCATCAGATTGAAGTCTGGGAGTACTCTGACCTATTTATAAAAATGGTGATCCCAGTTTATGTACCAATTATCATGGAATTGGTCGTAATGTGTGAGCGACAGAAACCTATCGCCAGTAGTTTGATCGGCAACTATCAGTGTGGTTTTGTGCCAGGATAATCCACAGCTGATTAAATATTCGAATTATGCCAAAACCCAAGAAAGGCAAATCGATACACACCATCTCTTTGTTGATTATAAAGCTGCCCTTGATAGTCCTATACAGAGCAAATTATAAAAGGCTATGTCTGAGTTCGGAATACCTGCCAAACTTGTACGACTATGTAGGATGACGCTCAAAGATTCAAAGTCATCAGTGAAAATAGACAAGGAGCCGTTTGTTTCTAAGAAAGCTCTCAGACTGGGGGACAGTCTATCTTGCTGCCTCTTCAATATTGTTATGGAGAAAATGGTAAGAGATGCAGCGGTGAATACCAGTGACACAATTTATAACAAAAGCCACATGCTTCGCGCATATACTGATGATATCGACATAACGGGCCGAAATTTACGAGAAGTCACGTCAGTATTTTCCAGAATTGTGAGAGTCAGTTAAAATGGGTTTGGTGGTGAATGAGGGCAAGACGAAGTTAATGGTCTTTGAGGACAAGCAGCCCACGCGCCTTGGATAACTTCATTTATCTCGGTTCCGCCATATACAAGAACAATAATATCAGTCTGGAAATCAAAAGGAGAATCTTGCTTGCCAACAGATGCTATAACGGTCTTAGTAAGCATTTTTGTGATAAGACCTTGAGTAGAATAACAAGACTCCATATGGATAAGAGGTTAATTTTACCTGTTTTGCTGTATGGTGCCGAATCGTGGGTGATGACACAAACTAATGTGGCGATTCTAGGAGTTTTCGGACCTGTTGTCCTAAATGACGAGTATCTATGTCTGATGATCTCTGAGCTGTATGCAGTATATCCCGACATCAATGTGGTTTTTGCGCATCTATCTAGGATAAGTCGCTCGCATGAGTGAAAATTTCCCAGCTCGGAAGGTGTTTGATATGGAACCCGAAGGTTAACGTAAGAGAGGGCGACCAAACTCCGTTGGAAGGACTCGTTTGATGTGTTTCTTTTGAAACTGGGTGAGTCTAACTGAAGAAGATGCGCACAATATCGACGCTCTTGGGCTTCCATATGCTCGGCTATTGACCAATTGAGGTTTTAAATAGCCAAAGGGTCCGCAATCTAACGTTTTTTTTCAACTACTGCTTATTTCGTGAATGGTAACACTTAGCTCATGTCTGATTTGACAGATAATTAGTTTTATCCTTTTGCTGAACGAATATGGTTGTGCATACGCTTCGCTAAGTGGGCCCGTGGTCGACTTAGAGAATATGCCGATTTTGCCAAAAAAAATCATCTTTTCAGATGAAGCTAATTTTGATCTTGGCGGGTATGTAAACAGGCAAAGTTGTCGCATTTGGGGCACAGAAAATCCGCACGCATACATTGAAAAGCCGATACACCCAAGATGAGTCACTCTTTGGTGCGGATTTTGGTCCAGAGGCATAATAGGGCCATTTTTCTTCGAAAATGAGCAAGGAGTGGCCCTTTCAGTCAATGGCGATCGTTATCGGGCCATGTTGAACGAATTTTTGTTCACAAAAATTGAAGAGAAGGATATTAGCAACATTTCAACAACGTTTCAACAGGACGGTGCTACGTGCCACACAGCCGAAGCTACACTCGATGTTTTGCGCCCTGTTTTTGAAGATCGCATTATCAGCCGCAGAGCTGATGTCGTTTGGCCACCTCGAAGCTGCATTTTGACACCGTTGGACTATTATTTGTGGGGTGCCGTCAAAGATAAGTGTTACGCCAACAAGCCAGAGGCAATTGACACTTTAAAGGACAATATTCGTGAAGCCATTGGTGAAATACAGCTGCACACAATTGATAATGTGCTTAAAAATTGGACCGATCGTGTAGGCTACTGCATGGCCAGCCGAGGCAGCGATTTGAATGAAATTATTTTCCATTATTAACCGGAAGGACTGTACTTTCAAATAAAAAAAGAAATTTGAGAAAATATTCAGTAGTTTTTTTTAACAGCATTTTCAAAAAAAAAAAAATTATTTGGCGGACCCTTTATATGTCATGGTTTAATTTATCAAACACTGCATCAAAAATATGTCAAATTAAGTTGGGCAAAAAACTTGACGTTAAGTTGTGACTCACAACTAACATCGTGCATTATGATTGGATCACCCTTTAAAGCAAAAAAAAATTTTTAATTTTTATTTCCAAAAAATTTTCAAAATAAGGGTAAAATCGTCAATATGCCATTTTTGAGGCTCAAAATCATCGAAATGAAATGATGGTAAATCTGCGATTTGTTCACAAGATTCATTAATTTTTTATTTCACAACAACGTACAGATAGTTTAGGTCCACCTTTCAATACATTTGTACTTGATGTCAATAAATATTAACGTCTTTAGCATATTATTTTAATTTCATTGACCTTTTCCTTACTCATATGTTGACAACAAAACAAAAAGAAAACCAAGGGTGAATCTCGTGATAACCCCTTTCCAAGATATTGAACATTTTTTTTTTTTTGGTTTTTTTTGCTATTGATAGGTTTGTTTTTTGCAACAATGCTAGTGCTCATCACCACCTGTGTGTATTTGGCAAAGAGTTATTGAAATGGATTACAAAGTTGTATATGCTAACTGCCATATAGCCTTTTAAGTGTGTGTGTGTTTGAGTGTAGAGATGTATGTGTTTTAGAAATCAAACTGTCAATAAATGTGTTTTCCAGCCATCGATCCCAACAACCATCGATTCTCATACGACAACTCAAATAACTTAAGCTGGAGAATGTTTTTGTTCCAACTCTTGAACCAGAGGGGACTACATTTTTCCTCCTTTTTTCTGCAGATTTGATTGTCACATAGACAATGCCAACAACCTCTTGAATAAACTTTTCATTGTTTTTTTTTTGTTTGTGTGTTTTCTGGGTTTTTTTCTTGTGGCTTTGGTTTTGGCTTCAATAACTTCAGTTGTTTATTTTAAAGGAAAGGAAAGAAAAGGAAAAAAGGTATTGAAAAGGAATATTCATAACTTATGTAAACGGGGCTAAGGATATCAGGGATCATTTGGTATAGACAAGCAACCATAGCTTCTTAAAATGTCCTTTTCATAAAATATTTATAGATAAGAAAGAAGAAGAAAAAAAAAACATTGAAGTGTGAGTTTAATGTATGAACGATATGAATACATGGCAACACAAATCTATTGTTTTAATGTGAATGAATGCATGAATGAATGAATGAATGCATGAATGAATGAACGTGTGACTCAATAGATGAATGAATGAATGTATGAATATGATGATTTTTATTTATAATCTCCCATTTCAGTGATTAAGTTTTGATTTTTTTTTGTTGTTTTTTTTTTTTTTGTTTGTGGAGTAGGTGTTAAAGTTGAGTTCTGTATTATGGTTTTAGCATATGAATTATGTTTATAATTAAGGCGCATACCATACTCTTAACATGTGTCTTGTCATGTTTGTTTATTAATAATTTTTCTCTTCCAGTTGAGTTCGAAGATTTTCGAAAATATCGAAATGTATTGAAATCTTCAGACAAATGATTATTTATGTCTAAGAATTTAATCGAAAAATGATGATGGGATGATGAGATGACGTCCCATTAAAGTACATTACTATTAAATGTGAATATTAATTAAAGAAAGTCGTAAAATAATAAATTATTTATTTAAATAATTATACAGTTCTGTTAAGATACATACGAGTACATATATGTTATGCTAAATAATAGGAACAGGCAATGTAGTGTAATACAGAACAGTTTCCGATGAAAATCAAGCACACCAGTCCCAAATTAAGAGACTCTGCAATAGCCTATTAACACTTAATGAGTTTTAATGAGAATGATCGCATCTTTTAAGCTAAAAATTTAATTACAAATATATCCCAAATTATGCTTAAATAAGCTAAAATATGGATGGCGTGGTCTAGTGGTTAGAGTGCCGGCGTACAACTCTGACAGCTCAGGTTCGAGCCCCAGCAGAAGTACATTAAGGGAAAACTCTAATGGCTGTTCTCGAGTATTTAATTAAGAGACTTCAACCGCTCCAGGCGAAAACATGTAAAAAAAGCCTGCCTGACATTCCAGCTTACCTCTGCCGAAGGTGGTAAGCATCACAAGAATGATCAGAATGATCAGTAGAAAAAAACGCCTCCTACGGGAAAAAAAAACGATAATTCTAAAGTATGGATCACCACACACACACACTTGGTAAAGATCCTCACCACTACACAATACAATTTAATGGAGGCATCCCTATTATCCTGGAACGGGCTACAGTAGATTAATCATCTACTTAGATTGAAGAAATACGATTAGAGACTCTGAAACAAGGCAGCGGCGGTCGACCAAGAACTTTAAGGCAAAACAATCTTACATGGGAAAAGGCAAAAACAACAGCAGCAAATCGTGTAAGATGGAAATGCTTGGTGGAAGCCCTATACTCTCAAGAGGAGTAAAGGAAAGAAAAGCTAATATGCATTAAAAATTTAAAAATTTGCATTTGAGAATAAATATTTCCAAAAAATCTTTATTAATATTCTTAAAACCTACACAAGATTATTATTTAAAATAAATTAAGGCGTTGCTTCTTAATAGATTACAGTTTTATTTTCTAAAAAATCTGAACCTCCCTACTATTGCCAACGAAAACTAGTTACTGTGCAAAATCATACACGTACTCACATAGTGTGTAAATAATTTTTCTTTTAATTGTTGTTCTACCAATAGGAATTGGAAAAACTTAACTCCATCTCCTCCTTTATCTCCTTTGTTATTCTCGTCATCCTAATCTTCAGCTATATTGTATCATCTTAACAATTTTCAAGGAATTATTATTTTTATTTTTTTGTTGTTGTTTTATTATTGGAGTATGATTTGATTTATTTACGAGTATTGTAACGAAGTATTCGTTACATAAAAGAAATTCTATATTTTCTATTATCGTTTGAATTATTAAATTTAATTTACGAAATTAATTCTATTATTCCCACTATTATTCGAAATATTATTATTAAGTTGAGAATAGAGTATTGCTCGTATTATAAAGGGTCCGCCAAATATTTTTTTTTTAAATGCCAAAAAAAAAACCACTAAATATTTTCTCAAATTTATTTTTTTATTTGAAAGTACAATCCTTCCGGTTAATAATGGAAAATAATTTCATTCAAATGGCTGCCTTGGCTGGCCATGCAGTAGCCTACACGATCGGTCCAGTTTTGAAGCACATTATCGATTGTGTGCAGCTGTATTTCACCAATAGCTTCACGAATATTGTCCTTTAAACTCTTATCTTTGACGGCGCCCCACAAATAATAGTCCAACGGTGTCAAATCGCAGCTCCGAGGTGGCCAAACGACATCAGCTCTGCGGCTGATAATGCGATCTTCAAAAACAGGGCGCAAAACATCGAGTGTAGCTTCGGCTGTGTGGCACGTAGCGCCGTTCTGTTGAAACCAAATGTTGCTAATATCCTTCTCTTCAATTTTTGTGAACAAAAATTCGTTCAGCATGGCCCGATAACGATCGCCATTGACTGTAACGGCCACTCTTTGCTCATTTTCGAAGAAAAATGGTCCAATTATGCCTCTTGGCCAAAATCCGCACCAAACAGTGACTCGTCTTGGGTGTATCTGCTTTTCAATGTATGCGTGCGGGTTTTCTGTGCCCCAATTGCGACAATTTTGCTTGTTTACATACCCGCCAAGATCAAAATGAGCTTCATCTGAAAAAATGATTTTTTTTGACAAAATCGGCTTCTTCTGTAAGTCAAACGCAGGCCCAGATTCCCAGCGTCGTTCAAGCGTATACACAACCATATTCGTTCAGCAAAAGGATAAAACGAATTATCTGTCAAATCAGATATGAGCTATTTATTACCATTCACGAAATAAGCGCTAATTGAAAAAAAAAACGTTAGATGGCGGACCCTTTATTATTTGAAATATATATTATATCTATTATAATAGTATTTGAATATTGTTACGACTTTAAGAGAAACCAGTATAAGAGAAGTAGATGTAAGGGAATAAAAGAACATATTGAGGAGTTATTGCTTGATATAGGTTTCACTATTACTTAAGTTGTACTTGCGCCGTATTGGGGTTCGGACACGATCGCAAGTTTTTATATCTCCGATGGTAGAAGTACACCATTACAAGTAGTAGTAGAGGGATACTACTGTTTACTACAGCCATAGTTCCCAGACCTACTAGTAGTAGTGGTAGAGGGATACTACTGGTTACTACAGCCATAGTTCCCAGACCTAGTAGTAGTAGTGGTAGAGGGATACTACTGGTTACTACAGCCACAGTTCCCAGATTTAGTAATAGCAGTGGTAAGGCGACTCAACTGGATATTATAGCCATAGATCCCAGACCAATTAGTGGCAGAGCATAGGGATACTACTGGTTACTACAGCCATAGTTCCCAGACCTAGTAGTAGTAGTGGTAGAGGGATACTACTGGTTACTACAACCATAGTTCCCAGACCTAGTAGTAGTAGTGGTAGAAGGATACTACTGGTTACTACAGCCACAGTTCCCAGACCTAGTAGTAGTAGTGGTAGAGCGATACTACTGGTTACTACAGACATAGTTCCCAGACCTAGTAGTAGTAGTGGTAGAGGGATACTACTGGTTACTACAGCCATAGTTCCCAGACCTAGTAGTAGTAGTGGTATAGGCATACTACTGGTTACTACAGCCACAGTTCCCAGACTTAGTAGTAGCAATGGTAGGGCGAGTCTACTGGTTATTATAGCCATAGATCCCAGACCAATTAGTGGTAGGGCATATGGATACCACTGGTTACTACAGCCATAGTTCCCAGACCTAGTAGTAGTAGTAGTAGAGGGATATTACTGGTTACTATAGCCATAGTTCCCAGACCTAGTAGTAGTAGTGGTAGAAGGATGCGACTGGTTACTACAGCCACAGTTCCCAGACTTAGTAATAGCAGTGGTAAGGCGACTCAACTGGTTATTATAGCTATAGATCCCAGACCAATTAGTGGCAGGGCATAGGGATACTACTGGTTACTAGAGGCATAGTTCCCAGACCTAGCAGTAGTAGTGGTAGAGGGATACTACTGGTTACTACAGCCATAGTTCCCAGACTTAGAGTATTTTTATAAGAGCATCTGGAATGTAATTTAAAACAAAATAATAAAAAATAATAAATTAAAACAAAACTTGTGTTCTATTTAAAAAGTTCACTGTTTAGTTTTTGACCAGAAGAGGCTAAGCTTTCACTTCGTTAATGTTGACTTGATTTTGAGAGTCATCATATATGTAATATATTAAAGATCCATTTCCAAGATCAAAACGTCTCAAGTATTAATAGATTCCAGCTTCAAAATGATAAGGTCATCTTAATATTTGCTCAATTCATCCAAACTATAAAAATTATGGAAAATTAAAAAGCACGGATCGTCCGAAGGTCATGACTGCCCGTGAAACGCGGCTAATTTCACTAAAAACCTTGAATTCCATGAAAAGTGTGATAACAATAAAAGAGGAATTGAGATCATCATCACCATCAACGCCCAGCCAAACCTTAATCGAGCAATATTGAAAAAAAAAACCGTGTCTGACTAAGCAGCATAAGATTAAGCGTAAGGAGTTTGCGAAAAACAACATGGCAACTAATTGGCATCAGGTAAACATTTCTTTATAATTTTTTCTGATGAGAAAAAAATTTAACCTGGATGGACCAGATGGTTATAATTGCTATTGACGAGATTTAAGGAAGGAGCCCATGTTTTTTTCCAAACGGAATTTCGGCGGTGGCAGTATGATGATATGGGCTGGCTTTAGCTTACATGGTACTCTGGAACTCTAATTTCCTTCTACTCGAATGGATAGTTTAGAGTACCAGGACATTTTGTCTAAGCGTTTCATGTCAGCAAATCGACCAGACAATAGTTTGAGGAGCACAACATTAAAGTTCTTGAGTGGCCAGCACGTTCCCCCACACTTAAACCCCATGGAAAATTTGTGGGCAGTGCTTGTGCGTAATGTTTATGCAGACAACAAACAGTACCGGACAAAAGATGAATTTAAAGTGGTGACCTGCAACATCTGGCGCGAAATCCGCTTCAACGTTCTGGACAAAAGTTTCCCGCAACTCATACCACGCAGATATGATTTAAACTATTGAGCAATTATTAAGATGACCTTATCATTTTGAAGCACACCTTATATGGTACACATTTCACCATTCTTTGAATACCATAAGTTGTAGAAACAAGCATGCATTGAATAAACGGCTTTAACTCACAATTTCTAGCCTATTTTGAACAAATAATGTGTTCCACTGTTGTTAAGAGAAAAAAAATAGATGAAAAAATAAATTTTATAAAAAAAACACGGAGTTGCATACTCCATTTAAGCATATCCAATGAGATTTCTAACAACTAAAAATCTTATGCTAAATTTTTCTTTTGAACACTGATTTAATTTTGAGCAACCAACTACAACAAATCACATTAGCAAAACTCGATTTCAAACAGAAGGTATGCCATATGCTTTAAGAATCCGTCATCCCCATCATAAATATGACCTCTTCTTAAAAGTCTTATTATGAGATTATTAAATAAAATTCTGTTTTGTTTTACTTCATTTCCTTATTTTATTTCATTTTTTCTACATCAATAAAGTATTCCCTAAACATATGGCTTTGAAATACAATATTATCTAATAGATAATCTATTTTTCTCTTGTTTTTTTCTTGTATTTTTCCACACTTACTCGATAATATTTATAAAATACAAAAAAAAAAAAAAAAAAATAGGAATTTTTTTATACAATTTATTAGTATTCCACTTTCATTATTATTATCCAGTCACATACATATTAGCCCAGAGTGACAACAACTGGTCAATAACAAAAAAATAACAATGGAATCCCCAACTATAAACGAGTAAAAATGGAGAGAACAGTTTTAGTTACAGTTATTTGTTATCATTATCTGATTATTTCATCATCATTATCGTCATCAGTAACAGCATTATTATCGTTTTTTTTCCCTGCTTCAAATTCACAACCACACACATATACAAGCCATTGTTTTAAAATTTTTATTTTTTTACTTTTACAAAAACAGCAACAACAAAAACCAACAACATATTTAGTTTTTAAACCCTGTGATGTGTAACAATGGCAACAACAATAATGTGACACTAATTAGTACCCTACAGGCCCGTATTAGCTAATTACTGATAATTGATCAGTTAAAAACATACTTTCGCCATGACAGCAATACAAAAAAGGCAACTAACAACAACAACTAACAACAACAACAACAAAAATAGTTTATATAACAAACACACACACACAGATACTGCTTATTCGTGCACGAGTTAGCTTTTATTCCAAAATCAGGAGTACAAGGACGAATAATAATAATAATGGAAAAGAGCAAAGGTGAAGTAGCAGCACAGTGGGATAAAATAGTTATGAAACAGAAATTTATTTTTTAAAATTATTTATCAAATCAAAGGCCTTTTTTCAACCCATTTAGCCTATTGTGTTATATCGCAAATGGTTCACTGGCCATTTTTTAATTTCAAGATCCTAATACGTCTCAATATTGCTCTATTTTGGGGACCATGATTTTACCTGCGAATGGAAATTTAACTTAGGAAAGTCCACTACCACGACTGCATTTTGATCAGATTTTAATGTTAGCAATTAAAGTTAAAATTTTCAAGGATGCTAACAATTTAATTGCGAAAGGATAAAAACACTAATATCCGGACAGTTCAGCTGCAATTAGGATGCTTTTCGGTAACTACTCGATATCGTTGTTGGTATATGAATGCCAGGCATCACTAAACGAGATCACGAGACATTCAGACCTGGAAATTATCTTTGTGATGAAAAGATTGACTATGATGTCACTTGTCTCTTGTGAACTGCTCTGTATCTGGCCTCTATACGATCGGACTCGATCGGAGTCTACATTCTTTTGACCGTTATCACTGGTGCACATGCGACAAGACTCATTCTATCTTTCAAAGACTACTGCACCAGTTAAAAGAACGAGAAAGAATATGATACTGTGAAGCATGATAAAATCGGCATGATATTGCAGAATTTGTGCTTCTAAAGAAGATGAAGAGACTGTTTTCACCTCATGTGTTAGTGTGCAGCCCTTGCTATCGGACGACAAAAGTTTTGGTCTATTATTTCTTGTCGTCTTTGATTGAACATTTCAAAATAAAAATCTCCGCAAATTGCTGATTTATTGTAGAGTCAAAATGTTTAATCCTCGGCTTCTATGCTTGTGCTATGACAATGGGCCAAGTCTCTGGCCAAAGTTGGTCTGCTTCCTCATAGGTAGCCCATTACTCTGCCTAACCCAAACTAACTGCTATTGTACTCTAGTCTGGTTGGATCGTTTCGGGCTAGGCCGGTGATATGGAGGTCCACGTGTGTACAGCATGCACCTATCTCTACAAGTTGTTGAAGATAAGCATATGAAAGCGTCTACAACAAATTAGTTTTATGAAAATTAATGACACTAACAGACCACCAAAAAAAAGGAAAGCTTTGTATGGCATTGCAAGGTTTAAGATGTCGGTATTAACGAAACGATACCCAACCAGGAATATCTTTTATTATTTAGAAAACTGACGTTTGAACAAGTTTTCGTTATATAACTGACTTGCTTTTAGACCATAAAATTATTCACATTTATCCGTAACTGACCCAGAGTGCATGTAAAGCATTTAAACTAAAAAATAATACTACAATATGATATATTGTATTATCTTTGGCACATTGTTATGGTAAAATTTTTTGGCAGAAAGGGTGGCTCCTTTTCGTATTCAACTTATTTATGATCAGAGATGTGAACAAATTATGGAAAAATACAACAAATACAAATGCTCCTTAAAAGGTTACGCTTAGATGATGCCCAACACATTATCACTTTTTATTGTTGTTGCTCGTTTTTATCTAATTTTATTTCAGAATCTTATATAAAAAAAAGAATGTGTGTTTGATTGTTTGTTTGTTGGTTTGCTTGTTTGTTTGAACCTTGTGGACAGCGAGCGTCTCTTTATATGTCTCTCTATAGGCTATATGAATTTCAAGAATTCCAATTAAGCGGTGCCACGACCATACAAAGTAAATATTTTTTTTCTATATCTTCAATAACAGAAAGTTTCTCCAAATTTAGACGAAATAGATTCATAGTCAAGGAAAATCATTAGTGAAAAAGTAGGCGGATTTGAACAAGGGGGCGAGGTACGTCCCATCCAAAACAAATATTGATTTCATTATATCTCGAGAACGGTTAAAGCTAAAATTTCAGAATTTAGTTTGATTGACTTCACGGTAATGTAAATAATCACACAAAAAGTGGGCTGAATTCGACAAGTGGGCGTGTTACCTCACGTATAAAGTAAATATTAATTATAGTATATCTTTAGAATGGCAATAGTAAAAGTTTCTAAATTAGATTCAAAAAACTTAGTGAACAATACGCATCATCAGCAGTAAGTGGGAAAGATTAAATAAGTGGGCGTGTCACCTTCCATTCATACTATATATTGGATTTTGTATAAGTGAAGAACGACAACTATTAACGCCACATCAGCCACAATGTGGGAATTGCAGAATTCAAACTGAATAGAAACTCTATATAATAGGTTTTTCAATAAGCCCGTCGGTTAAGTAAGAAAAAAAATGTTTTCAATTCCTGAGAACGATGACGAGTCGATGTTGATGTATTATCACGCACACTCTCAGCTACAGCTTCGATATTTTGGGTTTTACGAACTTTAGCAATGAACTTGCGTATACCGGGCACTGTTGGTCCTTCTTTACGGCCAAATTTTGTAGGACATTTTTGTGCGATTTCAGACCAATTTTCTTTGTTTTGTTAATAAGTTTCCATTAAATCCCAACGTTGCTCAAGCGTAAGTCGATTCATTTCGTTCAGTGGAGATAATGTACTGAATTTTGTGACAGAATAGATTGACATAAGTATTGCCAGATTAGAAATAATCACTGTTTCAAATTTAAACCGATAGATGGCCCAGCCGATACATATAAATGAATATGTATTTGTTAGAGTTAAAAAGCAGAACCTATAGTGTCTTTCTGGAAGGAACAAATGATTGGATTTTAAGAGGACGAAGCACACCGGGTTTTAGCTAGTCTTTTAATAAAATTCAATTTATATTTGTATTGTTCTCTCGAATGTATGCGGAAATGTACTGGTAATAAGAAAAATTGCTTTTTTTACATTTCTTTCATTGTTTTATTCTGACAGACTGTTAACAAGTCTTTCCTTTCCTTTTCGTTTTATTTTTTTCTATTGCACGGACCTTTTGTTAATTTTATTATTTATGGCTTAACTCATTATCAACGTATTTGGCTAACAAAGAATGGAAAAAGGGCAGAAAACGTGCAGAGAGTGAGGTGTGATGTTATTAATTCCATAAGTGATACTTATGACACGATAACAGTAGTATTTGGATTACAAAACCATTGTTTGTCTAAACGAGTACTTTACTAGTTCTAAGGGGTTTTTTTCTATTGAAGAAATCTAATTTGGAAAAGTGAAGGCTTAACACACATAAACATTGCGGGTCAATGATTTTCTGGCTGTTTCATGGCGAGAATTGAAGAAATTTATGAAAAACTATCCGTGATAAGCATGACTGGAATATTGTTACATTGGAAAGATACTCCCTTACATTTACGTGGCCATTTAAAAAAGGTTAAGTCACTACAAAACAAACTAAACTGATATATGGGATATTTTGTTTAACAACAAAATAATGTTCGTATTAAACGTTGAAACGTTGAACACAGCACAGCACCTTTTCAGATAAAACAAAATATTTTACTGCCGCCATAACTTTGGCTTTTATTCATTATTTTTATTTTATTTATTTATTTATTTTTTATATTTCTTGGCAACCAGTATTGTAAGAATTGCAAAATGTACAGCTGAGCCTATTTCACAGCTTGTTAAGGCATTTGTTTTTAGCTTTTCTTTACAAATTACTTCTATTAAATATACGAACGTAAGTATGTATGTTTCCATTACCATGACTCAAAACAAATTTCCTTTAAATATAATTTAACAAATGGCAGAAATAAATAAAAGCAAATGAGAAAGCAAAAACCAGAAAAAAAGTGTAACAAATTCATACACGGAAATGAAATAAATTTTTCATGAAATAATTTCCGAAATTAAGACAAAAAACAAAACCTGAAGGTTACACAAAAAATTCTTTTATAAAATAATAGGAAATAAGATAATACGATTATATAATAATTTTATTTTATTTATTTTATTTATTTATTTTTTATTTATTTTTTTTCTTTTTTTAATAACCAAAACTCATGCCTTATGTTCCGGTAAAATCAATAAAATTATCTTTTATGCAAACGAATAATTTTTAATTAAATTTTTTATAAAACGAAATATATAATTGGTGCCTAATTTGCCTTCATTTATTGTAACTAAAGGTTCCGCCATCTAACGTTTTGTTTTTCTTAAACTAGTGCTTATTTCGTGAATAGTAACAGTTTGCTCATGTCTGATTTGAAAGATAATTAGTTCTATCCTTCCGCTGAATGAATATGGTTGTGTATATGGTTCAACAACGTTTCGCTAAGTGGGCCTGCGATCGACTTACAAAAGATGCCGATTTTGTCAAAAAAAAAAAACATCTTTTCAGATGAAGCTCATTTTGATCTTGGCGGGTATGTGATCAAGCAAAATTGTCGCATTTTTAGCACAGAAAACCCGCACGCATACATTGAAAAGTCGATACACCCAAGACGAGTCACTGTTTGGTGCGGATTTTGGTCCAGAGGTATAATTGGGCCATTTTTCTTCGAAAATAAGCAAGGAATGGCCGTTATAGTCAATGGCGATCGCTATGGGGCCATGTTGAACGAATTTTTGTTAACAAAAATTGAAGAGGAGGATATTAGCAATATTTGGCTTCAACAGGACGGCGATATGTGCCACACAGCCGAAGCTACACTCAATGTTTTGCTCCCAAAGCTGATGTCGTTTAGCCACCTCGAAGCTGATGTCGTTTGGCCATCTCAGAGCTACGATTTGACACCGTTGGACTATTATTTGTGGGGTGCCGTCAAAGATAAGTGTTACGCCAACAAGCCAGAGACAATTGACACTTTAAAGGACAATATTCGTGAAGCCATTGGTGAAATACAGCTGCACACAACCGATAATGTGCTAAAAAATTGGACCGATCGTGTAGGCCACTGCATGGCTAGCCGAGGCAGCCATTTGAATGAAATTATTTTCCATTATTAACCGCAAGGATTGTACTTTCAAATAAATAAAGAAATTTAAGAAAATATTCAGTAGTTTTTTTATAGCATTTTCAAGAAAAAAATTATTTGGCGGACTCTTTACTAGGGATTTCGAATGGTTGTTATTCGCCTGGTTTAAAACAGTGTTTTTGGTTTGTCGAATATGAATAAGCCTGTTATTTTTACACGAATAGTAGTGTAGTCCCTCCCACGACGCTGGGAGCATTTGTGTTGTACCTGCTTTTTAACTGATATGGATAGATAAAGAAAGCTTAAGCTGTTACCGATCTCTACACAAGCCAAATGCCATCTTTGTTCTTCACATGATAGCTTGTATTGACTGCCAAGTTATTTAGACCTAATTTAGAAACAGCAGTTGTAACTATTCTCAGGATATACAAAAATCATAATTTAATTTGTATGGGAGGTATCATGCCTACTTATCCGATTTCGCCAACCTTTTAACTAATGCTTTGTAATATCTAAGAAGTCATTTGGACCAAATTCAATATCTTTCATTCTGATCGTTCTCTAGATATACAGAAATCAATATTTAATTTGTATGGGAGATGTCGCAGCCACTTATCACTTTCACCCATATTTCCATTGATGATGTGTATTGACCACAAT
This sequence comes from Wohlfahrtia magnifica, assembly GCA_023159175.1. Classification (NCBI taxonomy): domain Eukaryota; kingdom Metazoa; phylum Arthropoda; class Insecta; order Diptera; family Sarcophagidae; genus Wohlfahrtia; species Wohlfahrtia magnifica. Next base: position 11,460,417 of record JAKWBJ010000483.1, on the reverse strand, counting down.
TTAGAGGCTCTTACTAATACCGTATATGGGCGTGGCACACACCAAATGAAAGCTTTCTACCTATGCGTTTTATATACACAGATTTAAAAATATTTTCTAACTCATACAAAGTTCGAATTTCGTTTTCAGGTAAAACTTATACAATAAAAACGGGTTCACTCTAACGTCAATAACTTGCGGACCAATGGACCAACGCTATTAGACCTCCCAGTCGAATGGTAGATATGTCTACCAATGAGTCCCTATATCTGCCTAAACATTTCGATCTAAACCTTTAAAGAACGTGACGTTCAAATCGCGGACTGATCGCCGCTATAGCGAAGTCCTGTTTGAGCATTTTAGTGGTCTCTGCATCTGACAATAACTCAATCCTTGATTAGATTGAGGAGAGTAAGTGATGCTGCAGAGTAAGGTTCTGAACCAATACAGGCCTTACGCCGATTACAAGAATACAATTTTTTTCGTTACCTGTCAAACCGTATGAAGGGGTTAGCCTTGATAATTAACCTTAAAAGCTGGCTTAACAGCTTCTTCGGTATCAGGAATGGTGGTTTTTACCGAAAACGGTATCGGCAAATTGGTCAAGAGGTGTCAGGAGGTCGTAACAGCAGCATAATTCGTACATAATTTGATAACAACGCTACGAATGAAATCTGCGGTAAGAATGCCACAAAATCAATTATACCTTTTAAAAGTCTATTCTTATTGGAGATCTTAATGATACATTTGATTAAAAAAAATTCGAAATTTATTTTTTTTATTTTTGATCTATGGCAGCGGCCAACTAAATAATAAAATACAAAATAATTTTTTAATTGTATTTTATCTATTTTGAGGCTTCTCTGCTTTTCTTACTAAAGGTTTGCCTCAGATCAGTATCCGACAAGCCACGACTCTGAGCAAATTATCTCTTTTACTCCCACACATAAGTATTTTCACGGATAAATAAACAAAAAATGAACAGAATTAAGAGAAAATAAACAGAAAAATACAGAGAGAGAAAAAATGTTTAATTGCTGATTTTTTCAACATTTCGATTTATTTTAAATTTTTTCTTAATTTGTTGTTTTTCCTAATTGTTTTGTATTATTGTTTTTCTTCAAATTTTTTTCATTTTTATTTTTTTCTTATTGTTTTTTTGTTGTTATTTATGAAATAATTTTAAAATAGTACACTTAAAATATAAAAGCATTCTTTTCAGTGTACACAGCCATTTGTGTAAGAAAAAAATTGTAATCATTTCCAGCAGTGTGCTCTGAGAGCATGGTTAGCAAGCCACTGGGTAACTCAATAAAACCCAGGTTAAAACCTTGGGGTAACTGGGGTGGGTTTGTTACTTAAAGGTTTTTGTAGTCTATTTACGACAAAAATGGTATAGTTTACGTATTGGAAGTACAAGTCCATTCTGTCCGTTTTTTTTAACTAAAAAAGGATAATGTAAAAGCATTTTTATCGAAATAAAATCTTATCAAACTATTTCTTACATATCTTCCGCACTCTGAGCCAATTTCCGAATCAACAGTTTCAGAAAACCTCCTTGTTTTTTGAGGCGATCTAACTTTCTTCAAAAGAAATGAATCGGTGACATGCCAAAAGACATTGTATTCGTCGAAATAGCCAGTAATCAGAAGAAGCAGTATTCGGATAATACGGAAAGTGCGAAATTTAATCGTTTCTAACAATTTTTTTGACAACTTTTGGGGTGTGAGTTCGAGCGTTGATATACAATAGAATAACTTAAGTCTGTCTGTTTTTATATTCTAAACGTTTTTCTCACAATGCACGATTCAATCGAAATATTTGCTGCCTGCTCCGAGTCTTAACAGATTATAGAACACAATGCCGCTTTGACTCCACAAAGAGTGCAAAACTGCGTTACAAATACTAAAACAATATAAAATGTACTAACCATCAAAACATAATATCGAATTGAACGAATTTTAAGAGCATTTTTATAAAACCCAATAAAACCCAAAAAAATCTCATCAAAAAACCTAATAATACCCGGTGGGCTGGGCTGGGTTTTTGCTCAACACTCAGACAATTGTAAAATGCAGTGGTATAATTTTGCCGGGCGCTGCTTTATAACATATTTAAATAATTTTATGTGTCAATAATGGTATGTAAGGACTTTTTGTGATCACATTTAGTTTTTCTTATAAATCGGTCTATTGTTAGGTTTATTGGTTAAACAATTAACATAAAAATATATCACTATGGCTCTTGAACGATTAGCTACGTTACTAGAATTTTATTACATACTCCTTATTTTTTACACTTCTTTCTAAGTGGCATTTCACTAATAAAAAACAAATAAAATGTCATTAAGTTTTATAGTTAATAAAAAATATGCTCAATGATACATACATACGAGTGTGATTACTAAAATACACATTTCTTAGATAGTTAATTAGCACTAAACTAGTTCAACTAAAATTTTTTACATTTATCTTCAATATAGAAGACAGGAGTTTATTGCCATAAGAGAAAATATGTTCGCCTTTTAATGCATAATTAGCGTTAATTATGAACATAAATTCAGTTTTACTTTGAAAGAGTAATACTTTTTTCTATGTTGATAACATTTGATATTTTATTACCTTTAAAAAAGGTCTAACGAATAATTATCATATGATTTATGTTTGAATTTAATTACTTACTTGTATTTGGAACCACCGAAACTTATTGAGGCAGGCCGGCCATAAGCGTTAATGTTAATGACTCTGAAACAAACAAAAAAACAAAAAAATATGTTACTCTCGTTCTCTTCATTGCTGACACATTAAATAGCCCCGCTGCTAACTCTAACTCTACTCAAATCAAATGAAATAGAAAACAAAAATATATATTTCCTCTACCTCGCCATCCCACACAAGGATACAATCCCCCTATGTTTGTTGGTAATTTCTAGAAAATTTGTACAGCAACGATAACAACAATAACAGTTCAAACGAAAATAGCCTTATGGCATTGGCCAGTTTAAACAAATATTAGACAGTTAGACAGACAGACAGACAGACAGAAAATTACTGTACTACACTTAGGCTTAGCCCAGCTGGACATCATCAGCAGCGTTGTCATCATTATTATTAGCCTGTCCAGAGGAAAGGGCACAGCTGTTAAATGTGTATAATGCGTGTTAGCATCCCACCCCTACATATGAGAGTGTTAAGACGCGTGTAAACCCAAGTTCAAATAAATTGTCCTGCTTGACTCTCGTCGTTATAATTAATGATATAAAATGCATGCAGCCGCCACTATAGGCAATCATACATACTCGTAGTTGTAGGGAAAACGAGGGTCAGTAATGTGGAGGGTATTTATGTAGTTGGCAATGGCAACAATTAACAAAGTCATAGTTATAGCGACAGAGAGGGAAAGAGAGAGAGGAATAAATTGCATAGCGAGGTGCGTATGCCTAGTTGCAACTGTTTAATTATAGCCATGATAAGGATCTGTATGTTTTAATTCAATTTTTCATTGCTTCTTTTCTGTTTTTCTATATCAGATTCAAGATTTTATATGATAAATACCTTCTTTGTTTATAATTTTTTCTTTTTCCTTTTTTTGCAAATCATAAATCTCCGTTACAGTGTGAGAGTCTTTATTAATACCCTCACATTAGATTTATAGAGATTTATATAGAAATTATAATGACGACAATGGGGGTAATTAAACAGATAATTGTGCGATGACATAGCAAACGTCATAATTTAATTTAAAAAAAATAAAAATTCTTGTGTGAATATATTTTAAGCTGAATTTTTCAAAAGCAATTTGATGGACTAGGTTTCCTTGGCAAACGAACCTGAGAGATATTACTTGAGTGTTATATGTACACCACTGTTCACTATACCGCCAAACATATTTTTCTACAAATATATTTTGATCACTATTCGTTTGTCACCCTGTTGATTTAATGAAGGCGTAGTTCTTACTTCTCACTTCACCCGTTTGTCGTGAAATTTGCTTTAATTAAGCAATGATAGCCTCAAATACTCAAATTCTAGTCAATGACAAGGAAACCGTTTCGTAGTTAGTTAGTTACAATGTGATGCCCAGAGAAGGTAGTATCCAGGTGGACCTTCATATACCCCCGCCACTGTACGAAACGAGCCAATCAAACTTATGAACAATAGACGTCAGTCTGTTGAAGTTTATATCAGCCAGGTCTGTTATGGCATGCAGAGGCGGTCATAATATCCGAAAGATTCGGACACTGACATAAGATATGTTCGACAGTCTCATCCGCTTTCTCATCCTGACAACTCCTACCTAGTCACCTAGCGTGCGCACCAGCCACCCAGTGCCCGGTGACAACAGCCACAAGAATTCGTAGCCTATGCCGCGGCAACCCCGTGATGGTTTCCGAACGAGACTGATCGTACAGGGGCCAAATTTGTTTCGACACAGAACAGGAGGGTTCATTCTGCCACCTCTTCTGTGCCCTGTCCAAAAATATTGCAGAACCAGAAGTCTGCAAGAGGAAAGTGACATCCCATGCAAATGATCAATCTCCTCGTTACCAAGCAGAGAGCCTTCCCTAGCTATTCCGTCCACACTAATTCTCCGGGTGTCGCCCAGATAATCTCCATCCCGTTTAGAGATGCCCGGCATTCACATACCAGCTGCGATGTCAATAAGACATCTGATCGCAGCCTGACCGTCCGTACAGCATCGTAACCCTGTTGTATGTCTTTTTATTAACGAGACCTCGTCATGTAGTTCTGAAGTTTAAAGGCTACTCTTTACCCCATATGCGGGAATAAAGACACCGCCCCCAACTTTTTCCGAAAACTTTCATCATTGTAGCTTTTGCAAAAGTCATAGTAAAGGATAATTAGCACATGAACATGTTTAGTAGCAAACAAATATCCCAAGAAGTTTTTTATATAAATTTAAAGCAGTTTCTTTGCCTTACCAAATTTGGTCCCTTGTTTTTGGCTTCGTAACAGATGGATTCTTTTACCCATAGTCTATTTGCCTCGCAGATTTATTTCACACGAAAAAATTTGTTTATATTTCTTTAGGGAAACTCCAACATTTACAGTCGGTTCGTAATGTTTCATTGTGGCACAAGCTTGCCAGAACAAACTTATCCGCAGAACAGGGATTTCACTTAAGGTTAATCATTGGAAGTCTCACTATCTTCCCCAGTAACATCTGGCGTTGTTAAATTAGCACACCCTCTATTAAAAGTTGGATATACCGACCAATCTTTATGACCATAATTTTAGCCTACAAAATGCTCTTCTAGTCTCTCCTAGCCTTTCAAACAGTCTGATACTTATCTGTTCTGAGAAAACTCTACAGCCAACATTACCATGGCTTTTCGAACCAGTAGTGTACATATAGTATGTTTATAGCAAAGTTGTAATATATATTTTTTTCACTCTGCAACTCAGCTCAAAGTAAGTTTTCAGTGTAAGGTCAGAATCCCAGCACAAAACTTATGCATGTGTGACCTTAAATCTGGTTGATATTAGTGGCGTCCTCTTGCCAGAAAGTCGACAGCGTTTCGCTATTTTTCCCGAAAATTGCAATATTTTTCTATATCCTTTAGTGTAAATGTTAAATGTTAGTCTAACTCTCGATTTGCCATATTGACCACAGACATACTATGAGCGTCAAAATTATGTAAACACTTGCATTCTCTGGAATTTAGTTTATATATTAGTCTTCTAAAATACGAAAAATTTAAACATTTTTAATTTTTTAGGACTATTTATGGCTTTACAAAATCCATAAAACAACATTCTTACAACAACTAAATTTATACAACAAAAACGAAAGTGACTTTTTTTACGCGTCAAAAAAAAGTATACAAAACAAAAACCTATGCAACAAGAAAAAATTGAGAAGAAATACCTGGCAAGTGAGAGGTGCTATTGAGTACAACAAGAACCTGATTTAGAAATATACGTAACACCTCTAAAATAAGTACTTTACCAAAAAGTGCTGTATCTCCGTCAATTTCTAACGGATATTATCAAATTAAGTATCATTTTATTCAATACTAAACGTACTACTTCAATAAATCCAAAAACTAATAATGAATTGTATACAAAATGTGTTTGCTTAATAAATACACAAAAATCCTCAAGTTTACTTAAGTAAAGCACATACATCATTCTGGAGGACTGTTTCTCGTCTTTCTAAATCCGTCAAGTATTTTAAAATCGGGTAACATTCAACTAAGTTATTTGCTTATAAATGCATTTAGGTACGAAAAACCGGTTTTTTACCCGTAACTCAAGATTTTGTAACTGGTACGAAAATTCCAAAATATGATTCTTGTTGCACACGACAGCACCTTTAAAGAAAATAGTATCACTCCCCAGGTATTTCTTTCACATCCTTTTTGTGGCATAATATTTTCTTGTACACTTTATTTTGACGCATACAAATGGAGTAAATTTGGTTTTTGTTGTAAAACTTTAGTTGTTGTAAGAATTTGTTGTTGTTTTTGGGATTTTGTAAGGTCGCTAGAAATTATATCACACCGATCACTTAAATATATTGTAGTCTTGATTAAATTTTAAATCTCACATTAGCTATATAACGTAAGGCGTCAAAAACCAGTGCGGCTCTTGCTTGCATCATACGAAATATATAAGATCACAAACAGAATAAAAGAATGAAAATCTATGGAGTAGCCACGTAAACTGTAATGTATGGAGCAACAGGATGAGTCAAGAAAACTCGTTATAGAGTAGGTAAGGAGAAAGTTAGCATCGGTTAGTATCGATATATAGGATATATAGGCTTTAAGAGTATGCTGTCTTTACCGAACAGTGTCCAAGCATGCCGTCAAAGTTATAACGAGGACGATTCTACTAAACACATTAACTGAGGAGGTGTATAATTCCCAAACCAGTGAAATAGAATTGGGTAGAAAGTCGGCAAAGAAATGGACTTTCAGCGTTTACAAATGGATCAAAAAACGTTATAAATATTATATGACTCAATTTCTAAGCTATTATGGAGGAAATAGGAGTTACCTCCTATACTACATATCTATCCGACCTGTTCTGATATGACCGAGAATACTAAGCATGTTATGTTTTCATGCTTCAGGTTTAAAACAGATAAGCTGCAGCTGCAAACAGTTGTTGGATGGGAAATCGGACCCCGCTATATAGTGAAAATAATGCTTTAAACCGAGGTAAACTGGGAGAGCGACAGCCATAAGTTGAGAGTAAAGGAGCAGATTAAATATTTATAACGCATTTGGAATGATCTGTAAAAGTTCTGTCTTTATTTTTATCTCCCAACCATTTAAAAAAGCCAGTCATTAATCGGAAAGTTATTTATTAAAATAATAAATTTTGAATGACTCTATTGTTCACTTTATTGCAACCTTTTGCTTGTAGAAAATGATTAATAAGGATATTGTCACATATACAAAACAAGAACTCTTTTCCTTTTTATAAAATTTATCATATATTTGTCCTTAACTACAGTTGGCATTCAATAGGTAAACAAAATAATAAATGACTTTAATGCTTGTAACTTATTTCCATGATTTGTGAAATGTGCAACATCATTATATGAATGAGCGGTCGGATAAGTTGAAGAGCGTTGAATCAGTATTAAGAGGACGAAGACCGGCCTCGGAGGCACCGCTAATAGTATTGTCTAAGAGGGCTATTCTTACCTTTTACTTGGATCAGGTCATTAGGGCTGGCGGTGTTAGCTTACGATATGCAACGGAGGTCAACACCTTTAGATATCTATGACTGAGAGGATGAATTTCCTGGTACGTACTCAGAGGGTTAGAGAAAAACCGTATCCTTATGACTGACTGGGGCCTTAGTAGACGTGATGTACGCACTATATACGTTGGACTATTTGTCGTATGTGCCACATATGCTGCATCACTGTGGTACGAGCCAGTCTGATCTATTAATGGTTGGCGTAAGGCTCTGTCTGACCTATCAGATGGTTAGTTTAAAGGCATATGTGCCGGTATATAAACTCACGCCTTGCAGGTATTGGTAGGTATAGCACCCCTTAATATGGAGGTAATACAACATGCTATTACGATCAAGATCAACTACCGCTTTTTGATTCTGATTAAATTTCTGCTTTTGATCAAGCAAATAGTGATAAATGATAGAAGTTTATCGAAAATTCTTGATGGGATTCTCACCGAGAGGTGAGTAGCTCGATGAACGAACAGTGACAAGAGAAGAATGACGTATGGGTTTATAGCTGCCGTTAGATTCTCACTGGAGCGTCCTGACTTCGGCTTCGGGACACGATGGGACACGGGACACGATGGGGTTAAAGACTCGTGGCATGTGCTAGTCACAAGATTTTGTGGTGATGAGTATCGTCGTTACGGAGGTTGTGATGAACTTTAGTGGGGCTTTGGGGTCAGATGGGGCTCTGTAGAGGATCGTCGAGTTTGTTCCTATTATATTTAGTAGGAGGGGTTTTAGCATTAGGGAATAATTGGTTCTTTTCGGTGGGTTTCTGGAGCGTACTCTGGTGGTTATTGGCCTTTGGTATGCCTGTCTGGTTATGTCGTCTGTATGGTTGTCTAATAATTCTCTTGTTTGTATTTTTTGTATTTGTTTTTTTTATTTTGGTCGTTTCATTTGGTCACCAATCCGTAGTCTTTTGGACTTACACTGGTAGTATAATTTATGCTACGAACTCTGACCGCAGGCTTAATTCTGGTACCACGGGAAGCTGGAGCCCCAGGGACCTAGGTTACTGCCCAACTGCGAGGAGAGTGCTGGCTCGTTGTGGAGTTCTAATTTTAACCGGGGTGCCGTGATCCATAGATCGGTAGGAGTTTAGATAATCTCCGACACTTTACCAATGTGGTTTTTATCATGTATATGGGAGTTGGAAGACGTATTATATTCACTCTTGCCTTGGACACGGTGGAGTATGCCAACATTGCGATACTCATGTAAAACTTGTGACTTACTTACGTGGATCGGGTGGACGGCTAATGGAAGGTTGTGGAGTCCTGCAGTAACAAGAAACTGACTGGTTGCTGTGCTTACCAGCCACCGGGTACTACTGTCGTAGCTATGACAAAATTAAGGAGAAGGGACAGTAGAGCACTTCCAATATAGATGTTCGGGCCATTAAGTCCTTCGGCGAATAATTCATACACGATAACACCGCGATACCCTACATTAGACCAGGTGGTTTCTTCAGATATCTCATGCTGGAGAAGGCAATCCAACATCGAGTAATCGTGTCAATTATCAGAACGTTCTTCAGGGACTCTACTTGACACTTGTAGTAGCTACGGGTGGCCACTTAAAAACAAAATTTATCGAAGCGATTATTAAAGATTAAACAGCATAGAATGAACACTTGTGCTTTTGACAAATATAGTATATGATGGGAGGGAGTGAAGAAATTCATAATATTTGTGTGGACCAATAAATAAACTCCACCCCGAGTTAATGCAAGAGCGGTCTTAGATTAATGCTGGTTAATTCAAATATTCTCCTTACTGAGGTCTACCTGTTCAAAATTCTATATTTAATTGTCACTTTACAACAGCAAATTTTTGAACTAAATTTTTAGTTTTAAAACTATGCAGGTTTGTTGCAAAACTTTTTTGAATTTTTTTTTTTTTTTATTTGTTTTTCTATTTTGTATTGATAAAAACAAATTTTTGGTATTTTTTTTTGTTTTTATGCTTTTTTAACTCTATTGTGAGTGTTGTTGTTACTGTTATTGTTGTATTTATTTTTATTTATCTTTTGAAACACAAAGTTGTTTGTGCAGCAGTTCCTTCCGTTTCCGCACCCGTCAAATATCATGTGTGCACGAGTATTAAACATCCGTTTTTTATATCAATTTTGTTGTTTTCGTTGTTGTTATTGTTGTTGTTATTGCCATTGTTGTTATTTAGCTTCAATACGATTTCGCGTAATATTTTCACAATTTCAATTTTTTTTTTTCGTTTTTGAGTGTATCAGTACGAGTATGTGAGAAAATATCGCATATCGCCTAGTATTCGTACGTACGTGTAGCAGCGTTCATAGGAGAATGGAATGGTTTTTTTTTAATTTTCTATCTCTCTATTCGGTTTTTATTTATTTTTCTTCTTCGTTTTTTTGTGCAAAAATTTTATTATTATTTAATTTGTTAGAAATATGCACAGATAACTGTACTCCATGGGCGATAAGGTATTTCCCATACATACCAAAGTTTACCAGGTTTGTTCAAAAAATCAGCTGAGTTTTTTTTAACATTTATTTCAAAAATATCTATTTTGTACTCTTCAAAGTTATTCATTCCACTCGACTTTAATATATTTCTACCTTCTTTTGGTCTTTGAACAGCTTTTATTTCGCAATTTTTGGTTTTTGCGGTCTGTGCATTCGACATAGGGTGGTCGGAGAACCACCTTAGGTCCTAGATGTTATGTCTTTGGATCTATGCTTTGGCAGGAATTTCAAATTCAGTGTTGAATTCCCAGGCCAAGATTGCTGGTCTAATGGGGCTTTAGTTCGAAGAGAGTTCGATCTCAACTGGTATACCGATAGCTCAAAATTTAATGACTGTGCCAGTGCTAGTGTTCATAGACCTAAGAAAGACTTGTCGATGCCACTGGGAAGATCACTGAGTGTCTTCTAGGCTCAGATCACGGCCATTGCTATATGTGCGGCGATCATTGCCGTCAGTGACCAAGCGAACATAGCCCTTAAGGATTTACTCGTAATAGCCGACTGACTGTCCATATACATTCATACTATCCGGACCGTTGTAACACTATGCCTCAATAAGACAGGAACCTCACCAGTAAAGGTTATTTTTACCTGAAACAAACAACGGCAGCCTATAGAGCATATTAAGTTCCGGAGATTGGACGCCATAGCCAGTTTTAAACCATCCACCATCCAATGTTAACATATTGGTGGAAATTTTGACACCTTCTGTATACCCTTTCAAATGAATTTTTCCAGGTTTCCTATTCTGAATAAATGTCCTGCGATTGGCCACTGGCAACGTGACCAAGACAAGGGAAGGCAAGCCAATCCGGTGAAGTAGCTCAGCAGAGTACTCCGATAATCTAAGACTATATTCCCTGATTCTCAGCAGAAATATGGAAGCAGCCGATTGGCCATGATATTAAAAGTTGAGATATTCATAATAACACGAAATTAAGAAGTGATACCACTGTTGAAAATTGTCAGATGGTATGGCCTACGATAGAGCTGAGGACCTATGGGTTGATATGCGAGTACCACAACGGCTCGTACATACAAACAACTGGAATTGTGTACATACTCGTACATAAATTCGATATGAGTAAGCCATCATTATAAAAAAGAAAATGGGATGTAAATATCCTGCGAAATTCGTGACTTAACCTTATTTTTTGAACAAACCTCGTATGTGCCAAACACTGTTACACAATTTTTGATAAATTTATTGATATTTCATTTCAAAAATAAATTGAACGTACAAAACGTTAAATTGTTTATTTTCCAGGAATTATTGACAAAAATTGATATTTTGAAAGTACGAGCGCATTTATGGTAAAGCGTGCTAAAGTACTCCTGTTTGTTATTAAATATTTGAAATATTCTATGTATGCATGTACGTATGTATGTATGTTTGGTTAACAATAAATTAAGTTCATTTTTTTTAATTTTGGAACGCTTTTAATATTTTTTTTTTTATTTTCTAATTGTTATTGTCGTTGTTGGCTCCATTATTATACGAAGTTTAGCCAACTTTTTCATGTTGCTGTTGTTATGTGGTGTCCTGCTAATTTGGCATGACAAACACTCGTGAAATTTGAATTTGAATTTATTTTATAAAAATACGCTAAATATTGTCAGCAGTGCCATTTATATTATCACATAATAGAGTTATAAAATAATTAAAAACTTTTTGTTTTTTTTTTTTCTAAAATCCCATTTTACTTGTATATATACTACATATATACATACATACATACGTATGTATATATAATTATTTGTTGTGTATAGGGGCTAATTATAGAAGCCAAAATTCTATTTATTTTGCAGAGCCAAACAAAAACAAAAAAAAAGAAACCGCATATTAAAATTAAAAAAAAGGTATTGCATTTAATTTCAAAATTTGAAAACTTTTCTAATGTCCGGGCAAATACTAAATATACTAAAGAGGTTTGTTAAAGAAATGAGCATAAGCTCTTAATAAAACAAATATGCTATTTTCCCATTTCCCATGTTTGGGATTATATATGGCTTTGACAAAGCATTACAATGCTAAAGTAAAGATCACCACTAATTAGCAAGGATCTTCACCACTTCGCAAAATCATATGGAGGAAGCTACAGTGGATAATCATCTGCTTAGCTTGAAAGATCAAATTGTTTAAAGAAACTGAAACAAAGCAATGGATGCTTTATGGAAAGCCAGTAGGCGCCCTAGAAAAAAAACAAAGCATCTCAATTACTTTAAGTCAGTTTCTTCATCAGCTTTAGTATTCAAGCGAAGCAGGTCATGGATCCTAGGACTAGGCAAAGGTGCTGTCGTCTGTCGTTGCCTAGAAACAATGCCCTTCATATGTTTGGTGTAGTAGTGGGGAACCATGTTTCAAAAATTCCAATTGGCCTTGCACAACTTAATGTCGGTAAGCTAGAAAGAAACATAGGGAAGAACTACAGGAGCAGTACTCCACTCTCAGTTTCCTCTAAGATTCTTATATCGATTCCTCTCTTGATAGCACTATTCGTAAGCTGCAAGCGGGCTTCGGAGCTAAAAGATCATATATTGATCATATAAGTACCCTATGTATTTTAGTGGAATAGATAAATGAACGTCGATCTTCTGTCCATTCGTCTTTCATTGATTTTTCGAACAGCCTCCGATAGTATCAATCGTTCATCAATATAGAATATTCGGCACTATGCTGACATACCGAACAAACTAATAACTCAGATAAAAGCCCATTCGCTGTGTCTTTAATAAGAGGAATGCTAGAATGTGTAGCCTGCATTGCTGATTCATAATCTGAGACGCTCTAGTCAGGCTGTATGATTGTGTCATTTATGGATCGCGGAATTTTTCGCTTATTTTTTGTTGATTTTAATCTACTGGCCACCAGTCCGGAGTTATTTGGGACTTAGACTAGTAGTAGCATCTATTTTGCGAAACCTGACCGGAGGCTTAATTCTGATACCACGGGAGTCAAGAGCTCCAAGGACCTAGGGTCTCTGCCTGACTACGGAGATTCTCCCATGTGGCAGCAACGTGGTGGCTGTAGTTTGTACCCAAATCGGGGGGAGAGTAAGCATGCTGTGGTGTTACACTCTTAACAAAATGCCGTGATACCATAGATCGGTGGAAGTTTGGATAGTATCAGATACTTTACCGAGATTTGGAGGTCATGTCCAAATACATGCTTTCGAATTTGGCACTCACTGGTAATTGTCATCACAGGTGGGGCACAGCTTGATATGCCATGGTATCGAGACTCACGTTTAACTGTGACTTACTTGTCCTCGGTCAGCTGTCTTTGAAGTGTTAGGGGTGTCGTATTGCTAGTATCAAAACGCATCAGTTTGGTCAATTTAATTAATTGCTTCTGTCATCATTGCCATACGCCGTGTCGGAGTTTGTTTACTGAAGTACACAATCCAGCAGCAAAAAAAATAAGGTGGGAGACGGAACACAAACTTATTTCATTCCTGTACTGAGTTCAAATGGCTGGCTATCTTTGCCTTTTATCGCACTTTATATTTGGCATCAGAATATAACTCACTAGTATGATGAATTATTTTTGAAGGGATTTCCTTGCAACTCAGAGTATTCTATGGCACTGTTCTGGATACAGTGTAGAAGGCGCGGCCGAAGTTTACAAAAAGTAGATAAAGAATGCTGTTGAATTCGATGAACTGCTCGATGAGGGACAAATGATCTCCCCGGACTGAACCTGCTTGTACCCTTCGTAGAATGTTCTCCAAAGCAGGGAAAATTCATTTTATAATCAGGAAAGATAAGAATTTGTTGACCGCATTTGATAATGTGAAGCCTCTCTGGTTACTGTATTGCTTTAGATCACCTCTTTTTTCATTTTTACTATGACTCCATCCTCCCAGCTGTATGGTATAGACCAATTGTGGGTGTGAGTGCTTCGGCACCATATTGTAACAACTCTATAGGTATGCCATCGGGACCGGGCGCTTACAAGTTTCTCATGTTGAATAGTGTGCGAAGTACTTGTGCAAGATTTGGAGTGTTTTTCGTTACTCCTCTTCCACAAAGCATCTCCATCTAACATAGTTTACCGCTATTGATTTTGCTTTTTCCCATGTTAGATTGTTCCGGCTCAGTTCCTGGATAATTGTGCGTCTCCAGGTGTTTGTTGGTCGACTATATTTCCTTGAGCCTTGAGGATTCCACTCGAGTAAGATTCTAGTAATACTATCGGGACTTTTTCGAATGCGAAGTACTTGTTCAAGATTCGGTGTTTTTTCGTTACTCCTCTTCCACAAAGCATCTCCATCTAACACAGTTTACCGCTATTGATTTTGCTTTTTCCCATGTTAGATTGTTCCGCCTCAGTTCCTGGATAATTGTGCGTCTCCAGGTGTTTGTTGGTCGACTATAATTCCTTAAGCCTTGAGGATTCCACTCGAGTAAAATTCTAGTGATACTTAAGATTCTAGTGATACTATCGGGACTTTTTCGAATGGTATATTCTTTTTCTTATCTAGCTTAGCATAGGTTACTCATTAGTCATGTTCCGCAGTTCTGGGTTATTTATGGTTTTAGGCCAGAATATTCTGCATATGCTTCTGAGGCACCTTTTAATGAATACCTGGAATTTTAGCGTGATGTTATTCGATACAAGCCAGGTTTTACTGTCATAGAGCATAGCTAATTTAACACATAAGTTGAATATTCTGAGCTTAGTTCATCTGGATATATGTGAGCTTCTCCATACTGACTGCAGTCGTCCGAATGCCACTCTCGCTTTATTGAGCCTTTTATTTGCGGTGTGACAGTAGAAATTTCTCTTCTCGGGTAGTGCTATGTTTGGCTGATGATGGATAAAGAGTTCGGGGTAGAGAAGAAATAACTCCAACGTGGTAGCATACATAATAATAATTACTCAAGAGAAAATTCCAAAGTAGAGTATTACACAGCCGAACTTGACTAATGACTTTACTTTGTTTTCTTATCCTTAAAAAGCAATTCAGTTTTGTGACCCATTGTAATGCAAAAAAACCCTTTGACATAAAGTGTCTCAAACTCAACTGCATTAGAAATATGGCATAAAAGAAAGTCTCAAAGCTAAAGTAGCCACAAAACAACAACAAAAATGAATTTGGCCTATATTTTTTCTTTTTGTTTAAATTAGTTGTCACAATTAATTAAGTGCTTTTTACTTTTCCTTTTTATATCAAATTTTCTTCTTTTTTTTTCTATTTTATTATAAATTTTAAGTCAAAGAGAGAGAGAGAGAGAAAAGGAAAAGCAGATTTTTTTTTCGTTTGAATAAAAAACATACGAAATTCTTAAGTTTTATAGTATTTATCTGCATTACTAACCGCAATTAGTCGGTCGGTATTTTTAAGCAATTAAACGTACTTAACTAATTAAAAGCCGCCATTATAACCGACACTTCAACCGCAAACTTATTATTCCAACAATAATAATAATAACAACAACAACAACAACAGACGCATCAGCAACAACAATATTATTTTACTGTCAGCACTACTAATGCAAAACCGCAACAAGCGTAAATATGAATGTGGCATCATCAGCATCATCATACTACTACTGCTCCAATCACATACTCACTCTCTCTCTCTCTTTCTCTCTTCAAAATACAAAAAAAAAAGATAAAAGAAGACAAAATAAAAACTAACTAAGGGGAGGCTAAAGAAAATAATATTGAAAACAGAGTCCATTCATGGTTTCAACACAAAAAAAAACTGAATGAATGAATGAATGAATGTTGCAAATAGACAGAAGCAGAACAAACTAAATGAAAGGAAATGCTTTTTGGCTAAAAAAACCCCAAAAATGCATAAAGTTTTCAGTATTCAATTGCCTTTTGCCACTTTGTTAGTCATACACTTTTAGTGTTTTACTCCTTTATTTTATATTTTTTTTCTTGCTGCAATAGCAATGACAAAAGTTGTTGCAACAAAGACAACAACTACTACAATAAATATTATAAAGCATTGCCATATATCCTATACTATACGTTATATAGCATATAAAGTGACCGACCTAATGGCCATTTTAAGACAAGAATGCCATATTGAGGTACTAAATAGTAAATTTTTTCAATCTTTCCACCACTACTGATACCAGCCAGAGACAAAAAAAATATGATTTTTGTCGTAAAAGCACAGTGGGGATGTTGTGTAACAAACTGAAAATAAAAAATTTTTTAAGTTATAGCTTAGAACAGCAGTTTGCACAAAAATTGCATTTTAACTTTCTTTCAAGGTCTTTTCTCTGAGCACTAACACACACGCATGTGCCTGGGGAATTAAAGTGCCGACTGCCGGCTAATACTTATTATTGAAAAATTAAAAAATGGTTTATATTTTAAAGATAAGAGTCCTATTTATTTTTTTCCGTCACTTCTCTAGAGAGCTTATTGGCTGATGATTAGTCTACTGTAGCTCACCTCCATATGATTGTGTGTAGTGGTAAAGGTCCTTGCTAAGTGGTGGTGGTGATCTTTTCTTATTGTGATTTTTTCCCAGTGGGTGGCGCTATCTCCTGATCATTCGTCTAATGTTTGTCATCATCTGTAGCGGTAAGCTGGATGGTCAGGGGGCTTCTTTAGATGAAATTGTCTGGAGGAGGTTGCAGTCTCTTTATTAATTACTCGAAGCCGCAATGAAATTTTTTTCTGTTGTATCCGCTGCTGGGGTTCGAAACTTGGGCGCCTTTGTTTTATGCTTGCTCTCCAACCACTACATTACTTAACCCACCACGCAACTTAAATTTTTGTATTTGTTTCGACAGTAATGCAAAAAGTATGTTCTGTCAGAGAAATATTTTCTGCAATAATTTTTCTGCTGCAGTTATGGACCTTGACAACGAAGTCTTTCTGTACCTGTATTGATTGATCGCAGTAGTCACACGCACCATGACTTAAAGAATACTCTGTGCAGTATTTACCATATGTTCACTACATCAAGCTGAGTCTTGGAATATTTTTTTTAACCTTTTTGCATACAACAAAGGCATTCCAGGTTTGAATCCCCAACAGAGGAAATAACGAAAAAATGTAATTGCGGTTTTCGAGTATTTAATTTAGAGACTTAAACTCAAAAAATCCATCCAAAAGAGGGCCTCCTGTTACTTCAGCTTACGTTTGGCTACGATGACAAGCATCAAACGAATGATCAGGAGAAATTACCACCTACTGGAGAAAAATAACAAAATTATGGAAGAAACGTTACCACCACTTAGCAAGAGAGGCTGGCTCAGGTCGGCTGCAGGAAATTGGGCCTGTGGTCTAGTTATTTTTAAGGTAGGCCAGTTTGCGTTGTAGGTGCAAGCGACACGTTTTGGAAGCATGAGATTCGAGGTTGTCTGATGGGCTCTGTCTGCGATACATTTATTTTGAACCACGTGGAACCACTACTTTCAAAGTGCGTGCTTATTCTTGTTGAAGGCCAGTCTCGTGCTGCTATGCGCATCGAGTGAGTTGGGTCAAATTGACCATTGCCTACCGGTATGCAACTAAGGCCAAATACCTTGGAATATCTATGACCTAAGGATGAATTTTCCGGTGCATTTTCAAACGATTAGGGAGTGACTGGAGTGATAGAAGGACTCAGACGTATCCTTAGGAGTGACTGGGCCTTAACATACCTACTGTACGCACTATATACGGTGGACTATTTGTTGCATATGCAACATATGGTGCATCAGCGTGATGCAAGCCAGTCAAGTCTGTTAATGGTCGGCGTAAGGTTCTGAACTGTCAGAGCGTCGGTTTACTGGCATGTGTACCGGTTTGTAGGCTTAGCACCCGTGCTATTACTTTCAAGTTCAAGAAGGAACTACCACTTCTTGACACTGATTGGATTTCTGTTTCTGGTCTTGCAAATAGGCGCGATAGGAGTATTTGGTCAATTCCTTATAGGATTCTCGTATAGAGGTGGCAGGCACGTTGGACGGACAACGACAAGGATAAGTTGACGTATGGGTTAGTGCCCACCGTTAGGCTTGTACTGGAACGCCTTGACTTCGATTTCAGCTTGGGAATTTTACTGACGGTACATGGCTCGCTTGATGCATTTTTGCGTAAGAGGGGCATTAGTGGAACTGCTGGTGTGGTTTGGGACCGAAGGATTCATGGCATGTGCTGGTAGTGTGTCCGCTCTACGAGACACACCAGGGGCAATGGAAGTCATCGTAACGGGGCATGTGATGGACGTTAGTGAGGCTTTGGGGACGGACCTGTCTATACAAAGATTCGCGAATCTACTTGCAGTGTCTTTAATAGGAGGGATTCTAGAGTTAGAGAATAATAGGCTCTCTTTCCACATCATCCGCTTCTGAGCATGATGAAAAAAAAATTAATTGCGGTTTCGAGGATTTAATAAAGAGACCTCAACCTTCCTACAGACAATTTCATTGTCTGACCTTTCAGCTTACTTCTGGCGATGATGACAAACATGAGATGGACGAAAAAATCACCTCCACTTATCATGAATCTTCACCACTTCACACAAGGCTAGCTACAGTAAAAAAATCCATTTGATTACTAAAATTGAAACAAGGTAATGGATGCTTCGTGGAAGGCCAATATGTCCCCTAGAGGCCGTCACTCCTCTAGGTGTCCTGTAGTGTGCCTGCCTGGTCGTGTGATTGTTCGCTTGTTTGTTGTTGTTTGATATTATTGTTTTTATTAACCACCAATCAAGAGTCGTTTGGTATTTACACTGGTAGTAACATTTATGCTACAAAACCAGACCGAAGACTTATTTCCAGTGCCACGGGAGTAAGAAGCTCCAGGGATCTAGATCCCAGCTTTACTATGTAGGAGAAACGTCAGGCCCCCATGTAGGAGTAACGTGGTTGCTGTGGTTCACACCTAAGTCGCGGGGAGAGCATTAGCTCCATGTGGCCTTGAACCATAGGTCGGTAGGTGTTTAGATAGTCTTTGACACTTATCAAAGTGGAAGTCAGATCCAAATAACATGCCTTCTATTTTGATACTCCCATGTGATTTTAATCATATGTGAGGGCATATTGTATTCACTAGTGCCTTGGGCACCAGCGTGGCGATACTCACGTTATACTTTTAACTTGCCACTTAGCAAGGATCTTCATCACTATACAATCACATGGAAACGAGCTGCAGTAGACTAATCAGCTAATTAGCTTGAACAAACCACTGATTAATGGAACTGCAAGATTGGAAGGTATGCTTTGTAGAGGGCCATATGCTCCCAAGTGCAGCAACGCGAAGAAAAAACTCCTCTTTGGAGTATATGGCTTCTGCAAAGCATCTTTGCTTTGTTTCAATTTCTTTGTAACCATTAGTATATAATTTTTTCATCACAACGAAATATGTAAAAATAACAAAAAATTGCGGTTTAAAAAAAAGCTTTTATTTTTTTTTTTTGGTCCCACTGTGCAGTCGTTTAATTTAGCTCATATTAGCACTTAATGTTCTTGTGATTGTATATGACTTAACACTGAATTTGTAATTATTTGTTGGTGTGTTAGAGTTTACATGTGTATCCTGGTAAGAGTGTACGTGTGTGTGAGTATGTGTATGTTGTTGCCTAAAGTTTTGCTTAAAAGTTTTTGTCACTCTACTACATGAATATAATAATAATGCAAATAAATTAATTTTCTTGGCATTCAGCCAAAAGAAAGTATGACTTTAAATAAGGAAATGATACACAAGCAACTTGTAATAACTCAACAACAACAACACCATCAGTAGCAGCAACATATAACCATATATTTGTAAAGTAGCTGTATAGGCTAAAACATTACCACCAACCAACCAACCACTCTCACGTCAGTTCTATTGGTAGCCATTTATTTCCCTTAAAAGTCTTTAGAAGTTCCTTATACTCTTCATATACGCTTTGAGATTCATAGTCTACTCTACTGAAGCATTGTTTTTGCATTGCAACAGCATCTAAATATTGTTGGCGGATACATTTATAGCAGCCACTGCTATTGCCGTAATAACGTTTTTGTAGCTGTGTTGCATCAGAGTAAAACATACACGAAGTGACTGTTACAAGATGTTTGCATTTGCATACATTTGTAATGTTTTTATGGTGGCAGCATAGTGGGGGTGTGGCAGCAAATAAATGACAATAAGTTGCTAATGTTTGACGTGCTACACAGATGTTCATATGGGTTTAGGTTTAGGTTTTAAACACATGGCTATTCGTGCTTTTGAAACCATATGGGAAAACAATAACTTTTTGTTTTTTAAAGTTTTTGTAAAGTCTAATGGATGTATTAGCTTTGCTTAGCAGGAGAATTAAGCGAATAAATCGAATAAATCTGTGCAAAATGTAAAAATGTTAACAGAAAATGCATGTAAGTATATGAAACGTAATCACAAGCGCCCCTAATATCGGTGATCGTCATGGAACAGAAGCGACCGTTTACCCTCCGCGAAGCTTAAAGGTGGTGGCTTACTTCGATGTGTACTGCTGTGGTATGGTAGGTGATACATCTGCCTGCCAATCATGTGGTCCTCGGTGTAATCCCACGCTCATCTGTTAATTTTAACAGCGTTATCATCCCATAATATTGCTAGCAACTGGTTATGAGTATCTACGATATGAAAAACTTCTCTAACTAATGCATCGGCCGCTGGGAGCTGGCTAAAACCAGTAGGTTTCGAGTTTTTGTGGCAATTCTTAATACAGTGTGTGAGAACACTACTTGACACAACCAATCAAGGCACTCTCTTTTGTTAGCAGGTTTACCGAAATCATCCTCGATGTAAAGAATGCAGCTGTATCAGATACTGTCCTATAAGCTCAGAATAAGCTTTGTGTTGCTAAACTGTGCAATGATATTAATCTATTACAAAGTAATCCTAACTCCCTAGAGTTGGACCATATATGTAAGGCACATAGTACAATGTTCTTTACCATCCTAACATATTATACTTCCATATTGCCATTGTAGCACAAGGAAATATAGCAGAACTTTGACTATTTGGTCCACGTTTCATGATTTCGTTCAAACCAAATTTACTCGTATTATATACTTGTATTATATACCGCAGTTTCTATAAAAAACTCATCACATTAGCCCATAGAGCATGCTACGCAACGTTATCCCTCCAGTTATGGCATTTTGTGAGATTCACTTTCTTAGGCATTTTAACAATGACTCCTTTAATGTCGGGGGATAGGTAATCAGAGTTTCAGAATTTTTGGACAATAGGGAGATATTGCGCTAATATTGGGTGATAAATCAAAAAGCACAGCTGATATGTTTTCATTACCTGGAGCTTTGTTGTATTTAATTGTTTTTATGGTCTCAACAATTGTCGCCAGGCTTGGACATAGAGTCGAGATGTCATTCCCTACGGAGTGGGCGTTACATAGACAGGTTGGTCATTTGTTGCGGCGCCTTCCAGTATTCTGGAGTAATAATCATATCTCCAACTGTTCCTGTCCACACGCTGTGATACTCCCATCCTGTCTCTTAAGCGGTTTGCTAGCTAATAATGTTTCGTGAGTCAGTTGTTGAACGGCTTTGTAAAGGTCCCTGCTATGATTGGTTTCGGCAACAGCCTGCACTTCATGTGCAATGCTATTTAGCCATTTACACATGTCATGCCTTGCGCTGCCTTTAACCATACAATTCAAACTGTTATGTCTCTGCTGCAGTTGTTACTTGCATTTGCGTGTTTTTGCGTTCTTTATTTGACGTTTCACAAGCAAGTCTAGTGCTCCATTTTTACTTTTGTGATCCATTATTTGCAATACGCCAATAGGTTTACGGAAATCGTTGCTAATTTATTTGGAAACTAGCTTCCGCATAAGAAAAACTTGTTAAGGATGTTTGTATCTGTTCTACAACACAGTTCCTTCGGCGTTCGATAAGTGTCAGTGTTAGTTTCAGTAAAAATAATACCGAAACTGCTTAATTATAAACAGAAATATCAGTATTTACATGTAAAAAAATATAGAAGACTAATGGGTGGTGTGCTCGTCTATTAGTTTGAGGGTTGTGAGTTCGATTCACACCAGAGACTATGGTCTGTTGCACTACATCGAGCACTCCACTCATTATAATTAGAACTTAGTTTAATATTATATTGCAATTTAAAGAATTTATAAATGAAATAATAAAAATTTGAGCGCCATTTTACATATAAATTATACTTAATAGGTATGTATGTATGTATATAAGTGCATATATATAATTTGGCCTAAATTATTATTTTAACAGATGCCAGTATGAAAATATTGTAATAGTTTTCGAGAAGATGCTTGCCATTCTTTGAAAAATTGTTTTTTCTTTTAATGTGTGAATAATACTGACTGGCATGAATGTGAAATAATTTTGAACCCTTTCTCTCTCTCTCTCTCTCTCTCTCTCTCTATCTGTCTCTCTCTCATTATATTGAAATTATTTGCGAAGGAATAGTTATGGAAAATTTTTGCAATTATACGAGTGAGTATTTTACATACGAAAATACAACAATACTATTTATTGCATATGTTGTGTGTTGTATATCGTTTTTGTGTCACCATTAACTGCAAGCAAGACAGAAAAAAGTTTGGCGCGAAAATAAATAAAATTTAAGTTTATTTTCTTGGTTATTTTCTTTTTGCGAGAGTATTTACCACAATAATAGGAAAGAAACCTTAATTTCTTTGCATAGACTTTTTACAATAATTTTTGTTTGTATTACTGGTGGTTTGGTATACTTTTCCTTCTTCTCTTCTTGTGCATCATGCAGTGGGTAAAGGAGTTTCCAAAAATTAATGAAATTTTCTGAGAAACGCAGTATTTTAGAAAACTTTTTCGCTGACTATGTTAAGTGCCGTATATGAGTGTGAGTGTGTAAGTGTCACATATATACTATGCACGCGAATAATATTTTCACGAAATGCAACCCATACGATATGTTAACTTTTTTAATTTATAAGTGAATATATATTTATGTATGTATGTATAGATGCTTAATTGTATTCTATTAAGATTACTGTGCTACAAATATGTTTGAATGCATCACAAAAATATATAAAAATTTTGGAAAATCAGCGGCCATATTGTTAAAATGTTATCTGTCGAATTGGCTGTCATTTATTCAGTTTGTTTCGCCAAACCAAAATGGGTAATATGTTCGGGTAATATATTCACGCTGCCACAAAAGGTGTAACTGCGTGGTGTTGGTATTCATGGACGCAAAGGCTTCCATAACACCCTATATCAGTTCGGAACCTTACTGTGCAGCACTACTTACTACCATCCTCAATCTAATCAGGGACTGGGAAATTGTCAGTTGCTCGAAACACTGGAATGCTCAAAGAGGACTTTGCCACTCGAAGACGGCTATCAGTCCGCAATTTAAGCTACAGTCTGAGGTTTTTAAGTATGGCAGGCCTGACTTGAAACTCCTTACGGAGTTTGTTAGCGCATATAAAGAGGGTAGAGGTCACAGATGTGGATGTTTGTTGACTGAGCTCGCAGGCATCAGAGACAGCGGAATACATATGTATGAATGTGAGGTTCTTGATAAGTTTAGGGGGAAATATTGAGGTAGACTGGTTTTCTTTAGGAAGGCAGCAGATCTGATGAACATATATAGACCGGGACAATAGAGCCTATGGGTCTGAGTGTCTTGCAATAGTGACTGATAGAAATGAACCAAAAGACTTGTATGACCATGAAATGCAAGATTAGCCGAAAACATCGTCGCTAATTGTGAGAGTATACTGGACGATCCAAAGCAATCGAACTTAGCTATGCGTAGACCGCAATTTGGCAAACTTAGCGTTAGAATCTAAGGGTAAACGACCTTAAACAAGGACATGTATTCGCTGAATGGACCCCGGAGCAGTTGGAAAGGGACTCTAATTTTCATAAAAAAACATCTCCACTGTATGAATGGGTTCGTCAACAAACTAAACTTTTGAATTTGGTACGATACTAGTCCATATGAGTTCCAAAACGTCTAATACATACCGAAAAAGTCACTTTTTGGTGTAGATTTTGACCCAGCGAAATTATCCGTTCATATGTATTTCTTTGAACACGACGTTGGTCAGTTCACCACCTGGTAAACAACAGGCGAATGATCAGGAGAAAACGCCACTTACTGGGAAAAAATTATAATGCTAAGTAAGGATCACCACCACTACAAGCCATCATATTGAGACCAGCTAAGGTTCATTAATCATCTTCTTAGCTTCAAAATCAACTTGAAACTGAAACAAACTAATGTAGATGAGATTATCATCCTCTGAAGTATGCAGAACTAGGGCATATGATCACGCCAGGCCTCTCGAAGAACTCCTACATGGACTAATACAGCTCTTCCCGTTCTAAATGAATGAATGCCATTAGGCTTTACAAGTATGGCTCTAAGATGAGGTGTGATGTTGGATCCGGAGTATCTCGGTGGAGGTTCGAGTGTTTTTCAGGAGAAAATATTGGCCATTAGAGAAGCATGCTTACTATCTATCATCTCATGGCTGTATGCGTAGATAAGACTACATTTACGTCCATAGCCTGGCGGTCATCTTTGCCCTTAAATCACACACTACCACCTCTTGGTTGGTGGAATAGTGAAAGTTTTTGTCCATAGGGACACTGAAAGTGGCTATTATTGTCTTCTACTTGGATCGGAAGGACTGAATGTAAAAGGATGTCGAGTCCTGCACGATGACGAAGCTGTCTTTTGCTGAATATAAGGTGAAGCGTATTCGATCGGTCATTGGTCATAACAGAAGAGATGTGTCCAGCTGTGCTTACCGGGCACCGGCCAATTTGACAGTTTTAGAGAATTGCTAAAAAAAAGTCAAAGGATTATCGACCTGCCTTCGTATGAAAAGCTCTTAAACTAATATTACCGACTATACGGCGGTAACAGACAATTGTAGATTTTAAAGAAAAAAGTTGAAAGTACCACTCACATTGTATATTAAGACAAGAGCTCTCTTAACATGCATACACACATACATACATATATAGTATATGTATGGTAAGTAAGTATGTATGTGTGAAGAATAATTTTTGCTGTAGTGGTTTAAATTATGTTATAAAAATCAGACAACAGGCGATAAACATTTTTGCAATGAGACAATAGACACATTCAAGGGAACAATAATCATACGATAAAGATGGAGAGAGAGTGGTTTGTTGTAGTTGCTGGTTTATGTTAAATTATGAAAATAGAAAAAGAAAATGAATGCAGAAAAAAGAAGAAGAAGAAGACAAAAAGAAGTTCAAAGTATAAAATAAAGGAAAATTGTAAAGCTTTCTGGAAAATTGAAATGACTTTCTTGTTTGTGTTGTTTCCTTTCTATTTTACTTTCATTTCTTTTTCTTTTTTCTTTTATTCTATACACGAAAGTACGAATGTACTATAATATGCATGTCTGCTAACAACTGTTTGTAAGTAAAAAGAAGAGTTGACGCCCTCATCTTTATAATTTTCGTATTGTAATAAGGACACTCAGGGCTTACATACATGCATACATACATATATACATACATACGAGTACATATGTATGCATGTTTATGAGAAGAGATTTTTCTTTTTATTGTTTTTTAAAATTATTATTTGAGTATTTTCTACTTCCTTTTCTCTTATTGTCTCTGGTATGACACCCTGTCTGTCGGTCTCTCTGTTTACTGGTAGCAGTAAAATATGTAATGACAACATTCATATGAGGATTACTTGTAATAATACAACAACAACAATAAAAAATAATAATAATAATTTACATATGTTGCTCTAATACACGAAATAGGTACTATTTTAAGAAAAAAATTATAATTTATTTATAAATTTAATAGGTAACTGGTATAATAATTGGAGCAAGTGTTTTGAATTCTACGAAAATTTAGTATATGAGCAGAAGAAAGGTGTGGAAAAACCCTAACAATTTATGGTGTAGGTATAGGGTTGCCAGATTCAACATAGCAAATTTTCGTAATAGATGCATTGGCTTCTATGGGACCACGTTTGGGTTTTCTGAGCCCCAAAAACACCAATTTTGTTTAGTAACGTATCCACCAAGTTGAAAATGAGCTTCAACCGAAATGATGATTTTTTGCATTTTTTTTTTTTTTTTTTTTTGATTTTGCTATTTCCGACCAATTGTCTTTGTTTTGGAAATAAATTTTCAATAAATCCCAATGTTGCTCAAGGGTAAATCAATTCGTTTAGATCAGTAGAGGTAATATACTGAATTTTGTGACAGAATAGAATGACATAAGTGTTGCCAGATCCCAAATAACCGCTGGTTCAACTTTAAACCGATAGATGGCCTACCCGATACATTTCTGTTCAGGGAAGGACTTTCAATTCGTTCATAAGTTTTTGACTTTGTTAAGGCTATTACAATGGATCACAGGGCCTCCGAGCGCATTCGCTAACTAAGGGCGACCTAAATGACTTAACCTAACATCTCGGGCGCAGGAGAAAATTAATTGAGAAAAAATAAACCCCATTTGTATAAAATTAATCTTTTATTTTAAAAAATCACAAAATTATCCAACCTTTTTAAATACATTTCGTATTTTTTATCTCTAAAGCGTCTTTTAATAATATCTTCTTCATAAAGTTTCAATGAAAGTTATGGTTTTATTTTCCTAATAATTTTTCTCTAAGTGTAATATATAAAAAAAAATTTGAAATAAAAAATAAATATTTAAAACCAGGAAAGATAATGTATCTCACATTTGACTGCAATTAAATCTTAAAACAAACCTTCTTAAAATGTCAACTTATTTCTTTTTTTAAATTTTATTTTTCATCTTTTTTCCTGTATCTCGTTTTATGCTCAACAAATTTGAACGATATTTGTATAAGAGTTTGTGTATAAGTTTAAATCTACATACATATAAAACTTTTTAATACATATAAATGAAATATAAAATGTTGTTTTTTTCTTGCTACATCAACTTTTTCGTGCTTTTCTTTTTGTTGCAGGCAGATATAAGACAAAGTTTTTGTATTAAGTGCAACAACTTTTGCTAAATTGTCACTGAAGGTTGAATGGTTGTTTTTTTTTCTTCTTCTTTTGTAGCAGCACACATACAAAAAGAAAACAAATTTTTTTACCAAACAAAAACTTGCAACTTTATGTTGCAACTACACACACACATACACTCCCTTACGGCAGAGTTTTCTAGTTTAACAGCAAAAGAAATTTTGATTTTTATTTTGATTTTCTATTGAGACGACGTTATGCTAAAACGATGAATATGTATTGGAGTATTGCATTCCTTGCTTCAACTCAATTGAACACACACATTAATATGCAGCCAACGAAAAAAAATGGAGCAAAAACTGAAATTATGCCTCCAATATGCCTCAAATACTACTTGTCTTACTTGTTTAGGCGCCTACACAGATTCATTCATTCTTTTATGCTTTTCGCACTGCGGCATTATAGTCGCACATGAAATTATACTTCAATTTTTTTATTCCCAAACTACAACAGTTAGATGGTAGAGGTATATTAAGTTTAGTCTAACGTCTGTAATTTCTTTTAAAAAAAGTTATATTTTCACTTTATTGTATGCGGAGCGACTCAGAGTGAGTCGTATAAAGCATTAGTTGCAAGGTAACTTCACAATATTCACCACGTATACTTCCCGAAGAGACGAATACGGTCACCAGACATGTTCACACGACAGCGTTTTTTCTTAATTTGGTCTCTTATTCATAACCCAATCCCCAATTATGAATTGAATTACATAATCTCAAGAGCGAATTATCCAAATTGTAAGTAATTCAGTCTCAATTACCCTGTTGATTATTACATAATGTGTGTATGTAATCTCCAGGTGTTTGTCCACACTAAATGTGTTAACTTAATTTCCTTTTTACCATTTCTAAAACACAAACCAATTTATAAAAATAGCCAGAAAAAAAGAAGAAGTATTAAAGCGAATTACAAAGGTGCCGTGTGAAAGGTATAATTCGTGTAAATAATAACGAATAGCAAACAAAGTTTCCAAATCTCTTGGCTTCCCTATGAAAATTAAGCCTCTGGTTAGACCTCAAGCATCTTTTCTTCTCTAATAAACACTATAACTGTCCGGTAAGTCTGCATTTAAACGGACACTCAGTCCGCTATTAGATCCTTGGGGGCAATGTTTATTAAGTCCCTGACACTAAGAAAATGACACTCATCACTGGGGGTGATGGTTAAGTATTTTGATGTCAGTCTTATTTGGGTGTCGGATCACAGCGACATTCTGGGCAATTGTATGGCGTATGTATCTTTCAGGAAGATACAAGCTTGGTATACCGATCTCTTCCAATTGAAAGTATTGATATTAACTCGTAATCAGATAGCCAAAGGGCAATATGGGCCAATATATCGAATGGGACAAAGTTCGTGACATGCCTTCTCGGTGCTGGATACGCTAAATGTTGTATGGATACCAGGGTACCATTAGATCACAGGAAGTTGCTAGTGGTAAGCCTGGAGGACCCTAAGCCCGTAGGGATTTATTGAAGAGATTCAAGATAGAGAAAGACAAAGGGTTTACTAGGCCTGGGAAAGAGTGGCTTTTTTGACATCTTAACGAGGCACTCAAGCTAACGAGCTCACCTGAACCGAATAGGCGTGACAGTGTGTATGGGTTCTGTGAAGAAGATGATGAAACCATCAAACACTTCACATGCCACTGTCCTGCCATTGACAGAATTAGGAAGCGTCTCCTAGGGAGCGACACCATTCCGAACATTTCTCACATTAGAGGTTTTGAATGGAAGGCACTGGATAAGAGTATGTCAATAGTACGGAGTTCATAGGGACAGCTTTTTCCGTTGTAGGTTTTATATTTTAGCGAGCGCACAATGAGCCAAATCTGGTTTAGGTCTATATCTGTGGACATGAGGATATTGTCTTGTTCCTTTCAACCAAGCAACCCACCGGATCATGAGATTGAATGACGTAGTGCTTTTGTATGTAAAACCTATAGCAGTTCAGATTCGAATTACGGCAATGATACAGAAAATTTCATCATGACTTTTTTGCATGTGACTGGCCAGACTGAATCTGGGGACTGCCGGTATGGAATGGGGACTGAAACATATACTGACTGTACTATGGGTATTACTAATACTGAGGGTGCCTGTTCGACAATTGGATTCTAGGTAGGTTGTGCCCTTTTGCACCTGCTATATTTAAGAAGAGACGCCGGAACAATATGAGAGGTACCCCCTCCCCACTTAAAATACTGGGGCTCACTGAGTTGTCGTATTTTTACGGTTTTCCAGCTCATTAGCACGGTAGTAAACCTAAGTTGTTTGGTTGGTTTGCAGCCTGTTGCGAACTCTAGTTCGTCTCGGGCTTCTGGCTATCGTGCGGTTACTGTTTCATGTTTCCTGCTTGTTTATTGCTGGTGTGTGCAGTATTTCCTGTCTGCTGTTTAGTGTTTTTCACCTTTCATATTGGCCATCAATCCGGAGTCGTTTGGGATTTACACTGGTAGTAGTCTGACCGAAGGCTTATTTCTGGTCCCAAGGGTGTCAGGTGCCAGACTATGGCGTGAGCTCCTTTGTGAAACCAATCTAATGGTTGCGATGTGAAGTAAAATCGCGGAGAGTCTATGCTGGCTCGTTGTGGTGTTACACTCTTAACCGGATGCCGTGACACATAGATCGGTAGGAGTTTAAATAGTCTCTGACACCTCACCAAGATCATATCCAAACAGTATAGCTTCGAAATGGTGTACATCAGGTGTGGGGGCGTTGGTCGACGCATTGTCTTCACTAGTGCTTTGACACCGTGAGGTAAAGTCCGAGAGCAGGTACTCAAGTAAAACGTCTGACTTTATCATCATGGCTTCTTTTTCAAGAAGCAACCTGACCTCACGCCCCCACATAATGAAAAAATTACTACTTTAACTACAAAAACGTTATAGGTAAGTCAGGCTAGACCGCTTCTCGGAAAAAGAAGAAAAAAAGGTATGAGTCTATCACAAGCAAAGAAACCTCAATGCTACAGCAAAAACACTGAATGCATTGTTTGTAAACAGACAGATAGCAGCACTATTATTAACCCTATACCTGCTATAGTAGAACGATAGTTTGCTTGAATGAAAGACAAATTACACACTAATTACAATGCGAGGAAACTGAAACAGGATAAATTATTTGTGGAAGCGATATGCTCCCAAGAGTACGAAATGTAATAGTGCCTAGAATTTACATTACTTACGAGTATTATTACAAATCTTGAAAGTGGCGTGATGTAGTATTAAGATGGGAGGTGTACAACATAAACGGTCCACGTTCAAAGCCCAGCAGAGGATATAACGAAAAAGATGAAAAATTTAATTGCGTCTCCTAACGATTAATAAAGAGATTTTAACCTTTCTTTTGAAAAATCCATCTAAAGAAGCTTCCTTACCTTCCAGTTTACCTCTGTTTACAATGATGACAAACATCAGACGAATGATTAGGATTAAACGTCACCTACTGGGAAAAAATTACAAGGCTAAGTAAGAATCACCACCACCACTACCTAGCAAGGATCTTCACCCCTATACACAATCATATGGAATCAAGCTACAGTAGATTAATCCTCTACTCAGCTTGAACATCAACTTGATTACTGAAACAAAGCAATGGAAGCTTTGTGGAAGGCCAATATGCTTCCTAGAGGAGTGATGGAGAAAAAAAGTTATTACAAAATGTATATGGTGGGGGTAGGATATTATTCAGATGAGTGTAATGGACTCTAACTGTTTTCTTTTAACGGTCACAATTATTATCCTTCTCTCAATTCAATTCAAACTGAACTGATATCTCGCTCTGAGTATATGAGTCGGTGTGTAGAAAAGGTATAACTTATTGCCAAATGTTGTGATAACGAGACAGGGACTGAAAATATAAAATGTCGTTGCTTTAAAAAATTTTTACCTTTTTGTTTGTAAATGAATATAAAATAAGGCATAAGAGTAAGTATGTGTAGATAAATGTTTGCCTTTTTTCTGTCAGCGTATGTTGATTGGAGATGCTCACAAGCGCATACAACAGCACTCAACTTAGTACGAAGACTCCTTTTCAAGTGACTGTAAATGTAATATAAAGTTCGTTTATTTTTTTTTTTATTTATTTTATAAGAATATGTCTGTTTTATTTATATTTTATTTTTTTAATGCAATTGAGACTGAAAAAGTAAGAAAACAAACTTTTTAAAACTTTAAAATTGTCCTTAAGTTTTTGTGTCAAAAAAAAGTTGGCATAAACTCGTATACAAACAGAGCGAGAAAGGGAGCAACTTACAATCAAATATAGGGTTCGCCATCTAACGTTTCATGAATGGTAACACTTAGCTCATGGCTGATTTGACAGATAATTAGTTTTATTCTTCCGCTGAACGAATATGGTTGTGTGTAGGCTTCGCTAAGTGGGCCTGCGATCGACTTACAGAAGATGCCAATTTTGCCAAAAAAAATCATCTTTTAAGATGAAGCTCATTTTGATCTTGGCGGGTATGTAAACAAGCAAAATTGTCGCATTTGGGGCACAGAAAACCCGCACGCATACATTGAAAAGCCGATAAATCCGAGACGAGTCACTGTTTGGTGCGGATTTTGGTCCAGAGGCATAATTGGACCATTTTTCTTCGAAAATGAGCAAGGAGTGGCCGTTACAGTCAATGGCGATCGTTATCGGGCCATGTTGAACGAATTTTTGATCACAAAAATTGAAGAGGAGGATATTAGCAACATTTGGTTTCAACAGGACGGCGCTACGTGCCACACAGCCGAAGCTACACTCGATGTTTTGCGCCCTGTTTTTGAAGATCGCTTTACCAGCCGTAGAGCTGATGTCGTTTGGCCACCTCGAAGCTGCAATTTGACACCGCTGGACTATTATTTGTGGGGTGCCGTCAAAGATAAGTGTTACGCCAACAAGCCAGAGACAATTGACGCTTTAAAGGACAATATTCGTGAAGCCATTGGTGAAATACAGCTGCACACAATCGATAATATGCTTAAAAATTGGACCGATCGTGTAGGCTACTGCATGGCCAGCCGAGGCCGCCATTTGAATGAAATTATTTTCCATTATTAACCGGAAGGATTGTACTTTCAAATAAAAAAAGAAATTTGAGAAAATTTTTCATTTTCAAAAAAAAAAAAAAAAATATATGGCGGACTCTTTACAATATCTCCCACCTCTGGCATACATACGCAAACACTGGTAAAAGAAAAAGTCTCATAAAAGCAAGCCCACACACATGCACTTATAAACTGACACACATAAACGGCCGCCATCTACGAGTACATACAAATACAGGCTTGTATACACGTATGTTTAAAAAAATTTATGTAAAAAAAGGAATAACAAACGATGGGTGGTTGATAATTCAGCTTCTTTTTTTCTATTTTCTACTGTTCAGTGTTCAATGTTTCGTATCTTTTGGATCACAGTATTGAAATTGAAAATGAATTGAAAGTTTATCGTATTTAATGACATGCACTCAATATTCTTTAGAAAATTATAAAAATTTATATAGATTTTAGGACCATTTTTTTCCGTTTTTTAATTTATTTAATAAATCACCTAAAAAAATATATGCAAATATTTTTCGTTGGAATTCTAAAAAGCGATATTTTCTTAAAATTATTTATAAATTGAAATTGTAAATAATGTTTATTGATGCTGATTTTGACAGTTTAGAAATAATAACAATAACAACGAGGGCAATAACAAAAATAAATATTTTCGTTAATAAACATAAATATTGAAATGGTATGAAAAGAGAGTCAGAGAGATAATTGATATTCAAATTTTATGCATGGAAATCGATTAAAGGTCTTATGAAACAATTAATAAATTATAATGGGCAATGATTATGATGACGATGATGATGATGATGATGATGACGTAGTTAGTGGGTGAAAATGTTTAAATAAAAATGCCAGCAAGTGTTGACAACAGGGTTGTAAATAAAGAATTTTCATCAACCCTCTTCCTTACAGCAGCGTATTTTTGTTAATTAAACTTCCGTTTGTGTAAAGAAAGGTGGCATTAATTTTTTTTTCTTGTCTGTGTTTGAGAAAACGTTTTTAAGTTCAAAAGAAAATGTATTTTTCAAAAGAATTTATTCCCAACACAAAAAAAAACCATTAAAAAGAAAAGTGTGCCTATTACGCCCATTTTAACTTCTCACCGTTATTGTATTACAAACCAAAATTTCAATGAACAAATTTTGGGCCAGACTATAGCGCTTTTTCGAATAGTAATTGTGTATAGAAAAGTGTATAAAAAATTTCAAGATTTTTTTTCTCTACCTTTTTAAAGTTGCTTATGTATAAAAACTCATCCCAAAAAAGAAGCATTTGTGTTAAGTTTTGCTTAATAAATTTTTTTCTAAAAAAACCCATTCAAAACCAAGATTAATTGTTTTGCTGTAAAATTCTTAGATCAACTGAGACAACTAATCATGAATAGTTTTAATAGTTAAAAGCTTAAGGCGGCAATTTTAAGGTTAAATGTGGTCTTGCTTGAATTGTTGGCAGAGAGAGAGGCACTTGCTTCTAGAGTGTCCCGCGCTAAGGGTCTGAGAAGGCACCTTTTAGAGCTTCTGCAAGTACAGTTAGATTACATTGCTAGTGGTCACGATTATCTTTTTCGAGGGTCATTCTAGTCTGCGGCGTCATAATGGTTCCCTTTGGCTTTAGGGCGCTGTCTTAGGATCGTCTGCCGGTTTTAACCTAACAGCTGGTTTTTTCTTAGGTGTGTAGTCATAGGAGAGTAGAGCCGGGCACCATGTGAAGCTCAGGTTGTTATGGAAACTAAATTTGTAATGAGTTTAGACTTAAATATCTTAAGAACTCTGCTAGATATCAGCATTTCACATAATTGAAGGAACTTTTAAGCAAATTTGAGAGTTGTGCTCTGAAATGAAGATTCCCACGTTGTGTACCATCAACAGCTGTAAAGTTTTATGATCCTAGTCATGCTATAAGTTCCAGCAAGGGCTCTGATGCAGTATCTAAGTGACTTATCATTTCCAAACTTCGAGAGTTTTATTGTCAACGACTTATTAGGTTTTCTTAGTAATTTTGAGTAGGAAGTAAGTGTCCTTAAAAACACATTGTTTTTATAAATTCAGTTTTATTCATACCAATATAAAATAGAAACATGGGAATATGATGTTGGGCAAATTTCCAACTCTAGCACGTCTGCAGACCTCCGTTCTTTTCACAAAATTTTGAACCACATTTTGCTTTGCTTATCTCGTCAATGTAGCACCGAATTTCATCTTTCAGAGTTTCAGTTATTTGTGGTTTGTTCACGTAAACCCAGAGACAATAATGCAGCGGCGTTGAATCACAAGAACAGGCCGGCCAATTCAGTTGGTATCGCCAAATCGAGAAATTACGCGACCGGAAATTTTCTCATGTAATAACTGAATTATTTGGCTGGCTGTGTGGCTTGTGACGCCGTCATGCTGAAACCAAAGGTCATTGATGTCAACATTAGCCAATTGTGGCCACAAAAAATTGGTTATCATTGGCTTGGTAGCGCAGAGAATTCACGTTGACGGCGTTTTTTTGCTAATTTTCGGCCGATGATGCCGCCTAACCATAAAACGCAGCATACGGTCACTTTCTTTGGATGTAATGTTTTTTCGAGGACTGTCTGTTGATTTGGTGAGCCTTATATGCGATAATTTTGTTTGTTTACATAACCGCCTAATTGAAAATGGGCCTCATCACTAAAGATGATTTTGTTGAAAAATGCCTTGTTTTTGTTCAGTTTTTCAAACTGCTAATTCACAAATGTTCAACGCAGGCAATTGAGTGTAGCGTTCCGTAGTTAAAATTTCCTAATTTTTTACTAAATATGTGTCAAAGGTTGACAGCTCAATTCCTCATATGTGCCCACTCTAAATTCAAAACATTTTGCTTAAATAATGCTGTTAAGAGCTGAAAACCTTCTGAAATGTCCAAATTGGTTTATAGTGATTTGTCACATGGAAAGTACGAACAACATTTTAGACTTTAAATCCTAAAGTAAACTTTAAAAACGTAAAGAAAATATTGTTAAGAAATAATCTAAATCTAAATCTAATCTAATCTAAATAATCTAAGGGCAGTTGCTGATAACGCTCATTTCTCAGTTAACTTGTGGCGTTCATTTCTTATAAATTTTCTTATAATTTCGCTCAGAGAATCAATCAAATGAAATCAAAGCCCATAACTCCTCATGGCAAGCCAAGTAGAGCCAAGACAGAACTTTATTTCCTCAATTGCCTTAGCGTACTTTTCACCTAAAGGTAGCACCCACTCGAACTGCAAATAGTTTTCTAGGTTTCATTCTCAAGAATCTAAAAAATGTTAAGTATTTTTGCAGAAATTTTTTTTGTATAGCAAGGACACACAGAGAAAAGTTGAAACTTTAACTTTTCAAATATTTAATTAAAAAAAAAAAATGATTCAAATTATCTTTACATGCATGTTCCTTTTCTTCAAGTTACCAAAGTTTTATAAAGAAAATGACAAAATTTTCCTTTTCAATTTCTCGTTCATACTCCATACTTCACTATGTTACGTTACATATTCTTCTTGAGTTCAAAGTTATTACCCATAGAAACGAAACATCTTGAAGTGGTTGCAATAATTAATTTTCATATGCGGTTGCCATAAGCTTGTCGCCTGAAAGGTTTTCATTGAAGCACTCAAAAGAGAGAGGAAAGGATGCAGCCAGACGCACACACACACACATCAAAGTCAATTGAAATGAACCGATATCTCTATAGAGCATCACAAGTCATGTCAGTTCAATACAAACATTTCTCCAAACTCACTAAATCAAATAAATTATAATGAAATTGGAAACTTAAAAGACCAAAAAAAAAAACTGACAAAATTCTAGAAAAGAAGAACCAAAAGCAACAAACAACATTTCAAAACTAATTGAACAATTTTCTCTCATTCCTTTCCCTTCTATGAATGCAATGTTAGTTGTTGGCAATGGCATCGATGACCATGATTTCTAAGCATAATTTATGACACCATTTGAAATCACATTACACCACATCATATAACAACAGCACTCTCCATTGCTCTATTTTCCTGATGCTACTGTTGCTGTTGCTGCTGAGCTCTTTTGCTATTTTTACTATAAACTCGAGTTATTAAAACAGCAAAAAAAAAGTGGGGGAGCAAAAATCATAAAAAAGGGATTCAAACATTAAAAGCATCGAATATCAACTGGTTTTTATTTTAATTTACTCTCTCCCTCTCACTTTGCAACAAATCATATGAATGCGTAGAAAGATAATGTGAACGGGAGCAGCATTAATATGAGCTTTGCTATAGCTGCCGCACTAGAAATAGAGAAAGGGGGTCATAAATGGTTTTTTCTTTCAAGTTTATTGGCCACCAAGTTCTGCAGCAATAATTCTCGCGAGACTACATTATATTCGTAATGATGACAGCAATAATGAATAATAGTTGGGATACATTGCTGAAAGGGAATTGTTAGCGTGCTTAACACGACACCTGTTACGTGGGGGTCGACATTTTTTTAAGTCACTTCTGGTTATCATAGTAGATCCACAAAAATTATTGCAAATTGTGGTGTTAAAGCATATGTAGTTAAAAAGAAAATAAATAAAATTGAAACCCACCTTTTAACAACTCTTGTCTTCAAAATATTTCCTAACCATCGTTCTTTCATTTTTTGTTTCTTCGTCAATCCTTTAGGTAGCATATTGGCATTTCACAAAAAATCCATTGCCTTATTTCAGTTTCATTAATCAGGTTGATTTTATCAAGCTAAGTGGCTATCCATACTGTAGCTCTCCTTTATAAGATGGTGTAGTGATGAAGATCCTTGCCAAGTGTTGGTTGTGATCACTACTTAGCATTGTATTTTTTTCCCCAGTAGGTGACGTTTTCTGCTATTCATTCGTCTGATGTTTGTCATCATTGCCAGCGGTAAGCCGGAAGGTCAGAAGGATTTCTTCTTTATTTTTTAGGTGGATTTTTCTGTCCACAATTAAATTTTCTTCCGTCATTTCCTCTGCTAGGGCTCCAACCAGGGCCGCTTATCTTCTCTTCATAAAGCATCACAATTACTTGTGTTAATTCAGTTTATTAGCCAGTTTTTGCTTCCCAGCTAAATAGGCCTACTGTAGCAAGTCCTAGAATGAGGATGCTGCCACCTGTTGTTTTCTAGCACTAACACCTTTCGTGCATTTGGTATAGTGGTAGGAAAGCTTGGTTATTATTGATTTCTACTTTTTTTTGCTAAAAGGTGGCGTTACTTGACCTTTTTATAATGTTCGTAGCTTATTAACCAGAAAACCACCTCTTCCAAATGTTCTGGTAGCTTCCTAGAAGGATTTTTTGGAGCGGTATTGAGGCCTATTAAGTTTCCAATTAATTCAATTCAAAAAACATGAATAAATTTAGAAGGGTATAGAGACTGGCCTGCCACGGTATACCTGGAGAACGTGTCCAACAGCGGCCTTGGAGTCTCTGATTGGTTTGACAACGCTTCACATCTACATACATATGTGATGATGGTGGCGGCATGTGTCGGGAAGTCTGTCGATTCTACGCACGTTGTTCGGAGAACCATCTTCATTCTTGGATGTTATGTGCTACGTCAGGAGATTCAGGGTTGAATTCCCGGACCGAGACGGTTGGCCTGATAGTTCCCAAGTGATTGACTGCGTCAGTGCTGGTGTTCATGGACCCAGCTGGAATTTGTCGATCCAACTGAGGTCATGGCCATTGCTGTATGCGCGGAGATCAACCTGGATTGTGGGCTCAAGGGTAAGACCAATGAGGGGTTTAGTTGTTTTAGGTACCTGGATGAACGCCAGCACATCTAAAACCATAATAGTCATATGTCATCCAGTGAGACCCTGTGTCTACCTAGGTTAGGTTAGGTAAGCTGGTGGACACCTCTTAAGGGAAGAAAACTCATTTAGGCCAGATATTTGGCCCTTTGTGATGCCACATGCATAAATGCCAGCCCGGAGACCAAGCAGTCTCCATAGGAAATCACCTTTATCCTCGAAAGTTCCGTCAAAGACGACAAAAAGTAGAAGTTTAAGAACCTCCGCCTTCTAGCAGCAAGAGCCGAATATTGACACATAAGACAGTTTCCTCCTCCTCTTTGAAACCACAACTGCTGTAAAAATCGTTTGAGGGAATGCCAAGTCTATCGGCATGCCTCCCGATCAGACAGGACCGCGATTGTGCGGAGTATGGCCACCCGACTTAGGGAGAGAAGACATTTAGTTCTCCTTTCGTTGAGGTTAGTCCAGCAGAGCCTGACGATATCGCACGTGCCCTCATGTTGCCAACGATATTGATCATCGACATAAGCACACCGGAGAATATCCAGCTTAACCGAGGCAATCGGGACACCAATGATAGGCCCTTGTTCGAAGGTATCGAGCTCAGTACCCATCCTGGCCAATTCGTCAGCAACGCAATTTCCGACGATATCACTGGAATCCATATAAGAGTTACCTTCGAATGAACCGAGATTTCCACAAGACCTCGGCGATATTCGTGGACTAAGATAGACGAGAGATGACATTAACGAGAGACCTTATCGCGACCTGACTGTCCAAAAGATCAAAAGATTCTCAGAGAGAGTCCCTTCGTCCAACAAGTATTGCATGGCCTTTAGTATGGCCATGACTTTCGCCTGAAACACACTGCAATAATCAGGCAAAATACCTAAATATTAAACCTATCAAGAACCCAATATGAGTTCCGCTGTCTCTGATTCTTGTAAGAACAGTATACAAACATCCCCATCGGTGACCTTATCTTCTTCAGATGCGCTCTTAGTCTACAGTGTCCCATAAGAAATTCCTAGGAGTTTCAAGTACGATCAGTCAATCTTGAGAACCTTAGAGCGACGCCCATATTGCAAACTGAAAGCCGCCTTAGAGTGACGAAGTCCACTTTGAGCATTAAAGTGTTTCAATCATCTGGTAATTACCCAATCCTTAATTAGATTGAGGATGGTAGTAAGTGGTGCTGCACAACAAGGTTCCTGACCGATATAGGGTCAATGCATCCGCTATTTCACTAACATCAACTCCACAGCATCCAGGTACCCAAAAACAACTGGACCATATTTCCAAGCGCTAAGTTAATGGTTTATATTTTTTTAAATAAAATATGGATTACATTGATCCGGGCGAAATGTGGTTTCAACTGGCACTACGTGTTATGGCAGTGACCACAGCCATCGGCTTATTAAAATCAAAATTTGGCGTTAACAGACTGCGAGAAATGCACCTGTCAATCGGCCTCTAAGAAAGTGCGCTCAATTATTTCTTGTGGGGACACGTGAAGTCACTGGCTTATGTTGATAAAATAGCAACAGTTGACGATTTTGGGGACAAAATTGTTCATGTTTTTCGTAACAAACGTTCAGCAATATTCGTAAAATGGATTTCTAGATTAAAATTTGCCAAGAACAGCCGCAATGTCCACGATATGTCCGAAATTAATTTCAAATGTTAATAACATGTTTTTTGGGGTGGCGTGGTATAGTGGTTAGAGCGCAGGCATACAACAGAAACGACTGAGATTGGAATCCCAGCAGAGGACATGACAAGAAATAATTTAACTGCGGTTTCGAGTATATAATAAAGAGACTTCAAACTCCCTTCAGAGAAATTCTTTTAAAGAACCCTCCCATTCCTTTCAGCTTAACTTTAACGATGATGACAAAAATCAGACGAATAATCAATACTAAGTAAGGATCACCACCACTTAGCAAAACTCTTCACCACTACACACAATCATATGGAGGTGAGCTACAGTAGATTAATCTTCTACTTAGTTTTAAAATCAACTTGATTACTAAAGCGTAAACAAAGTAGTGGATGCTCCCTAGAGGAGTGACGGAAATAATACCAGGTTTTGATCTTTCGTATAAAAAATTATTTTGGCTTCAAATTAAATTTTTCGATTCTGAAAATATCTCAAAAATATTCGGTATTCCTAGTGTTAAATGCAACCGTATTGCAACCGTATTTAAAAAACTTGCAGTTAAAGGATACAATTTAATGCTGTTAAAATGAATTGCATCATTTGTATAGACGTATACATACAAACATATATTTGCATTTGTTGGAAAAATATTTTCATAATTTGTGTCATAATTTTTAAAATATTTTGCTGAACTGCATAGGCATTATATGGAAAGCCTCAAGTAAATATGTTATGCGTGCACCATTTTTAATGCATTTTGACTAAGATGAGCCTTTAAATTTTTGTTGCCGATTTTTGTTGCTTTTTTTCTGAATGACCACCAAACACACTTAAATTCGTTTTTAACGTGTCGAAAATATAAAAATTTTCTTTTTAGCCAAGGACGACAACACTTACAAATGAAGTCCAAAGAAAACAGGCCACTTCTTCTTATATAAGTACACACAATTGAAGAATTTCTTAAAAAGTTATTAACAGTTTATAAATATACAACAACAACAACAACAACAACAACTGAATAATAAGCAAATAACAGTAACAAATAAGAACAGGACGAAGAATACAAGGATAAAAGTGAAAATTGAAGCACATAAACAAATGTACACAAATAAAATAAAATACAAAAAGGCGAAAATGAGAACTAAAGTGGATTTTGTGAAAAAAATATTTTTCTTTTTCGTTCAACGTTTAATACAAAATTAAAGAACGTACTACAGAGAAATCGTTCAAAAAACATTAAATTGCCATATCCTTCTGCTACACTGTGTCTCTTTCTCTCCTTTTTGCCATTTTATTTATTTTTATACTTTTAACAGAACGCTGGTGCAAGCCAGCCAAGCAAGCCAACCAACCAAGCCAGTAAGTAAACGTGTAAAGAATATGAAACAGTTTCTGGTGGGGAGGTGGTGAAAGAGAAACGAAAACAGCGCTAAAAGAGGAGCATAAAATGTGATGCTGCAACACTTACCGCGAATCCTGATTTATGAGGCGCTGAGTGCAGTGCAGTTAGTTGGGATTTTCTTACTGATTAATTGCATGAATTAATTTTAAATTTAAGAATTGTTTGCTTAGCATCGTTTTAAAATGTATGAAAAACAGCCGCAATCACTAACCGCATACAAAACCGCAAACGAATATCAGCAGCATCAGCAGTATAGTACTTGCTTGCATTCACACAAAACTCGTAATGAACCTCTGGATTAATACGGGTACACAAGCAAACTTCCCTTGCGAGCGCAAACAATCGTTTAAGAGGTACAGACTTAAACGAAATGTGTCAATAAGATACGAAAAAAGGACATTAAAAGGACATCGAATAGTTAAACGTTTTAATGCATTTAATGCCATATGTAAAATTGCAAGAAATCTCAACAACAACTAAAGGTCTAGACTATAAATTCAAAATTAAAAGTTGTATTATTGGCTGTTATTGTATTTAGCCGCTGCATCTGCAAAAGAACTTTCAAAGTGGTACACTTACGTAGAAAAGGGTAAGAAAAGCAAAAAGACAATAGCAAGAGTTCAATTATAAGTCTTCTTTATAGGAAAGATTTAACAAATAATGGGAACTAAATTCTCTGTAGGAATAGAGGTCTTAAAAAATAAAACCAGAAAAGGTTTTTAATCAATACTTAAACTGGAAAGGGCACAAATACTGCTGATATAGTTCTGACATAGTATGTTTACCTCTTGCTTTGGTTTTACCAATTAGGCATGTTAATAGGTACTAAATGAAGTATATGGTCCTTCGAACCAAATTTGATTTTTAGCATTTACAATGCGGTTATAATATTGAAATCATGACAGACTTTTCAGTTGTCTAGAATCCTTAATCAATATCACAAAATGTCTGTTTCTCACAAGAAGATACTGTGCCAAACTATGTAATTATCAAAATCAAAGGGCCAACAATGAAGTGCTTAAGCCCGGCTACCTTCTACCCATACCCAAATCCACTTTGGTTTTTTCCATATGCTGTAATCGCCTTTTTATAATTGGTCCTTCGAACCAGTTTCTTATTTAGTATGTTTTTACCAGATCCGCTGATTATCAAATCAAAGTATGACACAGTAATGAAAACAGATTTTACAAAACTAACTTTTCTTTTCCAGCACAATTGGATCTTAGCTTTTTTTAACTTCGGAACTTCGAAAATTAATATCTCAAGAACGCACTACTGCATGGAACAGATGAAACAAACCAACAACTACAAGGATAGGGAAAAGCCGATACAAAAACTTAAATACATTCTTTTCAAAGTCAAATTCGTTTTCGTTTTATTAGACCGAGGCGTGAAAGAACAAATACCACAATTGCAGTTTTATTAATGGTCCTACGAACCATATTCTACTTGTTGGGAACACCGTAACTTATTAAGTTTCCCAAAATTTCTCTAATGAAGAACAGGAAACATGATTAAGTTAAAAAAAAAAAAATTCCAACAACAAGAAGAAGACTGAAAATCGATTTAGAAAATCAAGAGATGACAATAAGGGCATGCTTATGATTGCAATCTTGTTGGGTAGGAGAATGTAGAAAAATTATGCCTGTTAGTCTCAATATAAAACTCATCCTGACAATTGATGTGTGAAGTGCTTCGGATAATAAACATCAGAATTCGCATAAATATTTTAATACAAAAAAGGATATCCATGTGACCCCATCAAAAAACTGTTTTACGATTTTCTGGCGTAGGCTAAATTAATCTTTTTGAGCCGCTTTTTTAACTGTGAACGAGATAAAGAAAAGCTAAGATAGGTCTCTCGGCCAACATATTTATGGCTAGAATTCTATGGATTTCACGCTGTGTTATACACATTGATGACCTTAGAAATTAAAAAATTAACACTATTAAATATGATTTAAGGCTTTTGTACCGGAGCTGGCCACCAAGTCCAGATTAACCGTTTCTGACAATCAACGCGGGAGATTCTCCTTCTTTGAAAATTTAAGCCGCAAACGAGGCTAAAAGCCTAAAAATCTTTCAATCAGTCTGATAAAAAAAATCAGAGCAATCGATAGAAATCGATATCATACCGTAAAGAAAGGAGAGCTAAATGAAAGTAGACTACGCCTAGCCAAGCATTGATACTGGTACATATTGTAGACAACGCTCTCCCTCAGACAATTAGCAAGGAGGCGCAACAGAATAGATGCAGTAAAGGAGACGTCCCCACGGGACAGTATAAACAGGATAGTCTTAAAACGATGAGGGTGGCGTGGTGTAGTTGTTAGAGCGCAGACTTATAACATAAACGGTTTCAGGTTCGAATCCCAGTAGAAGTAGTAGACAAAAAAATTATTTGCTATCTCGGGTGTTTAATAAAGATATCTCAACCACCACCACTTAGCAAGTACCTTCACCACTTCACACAAACATATGGAGGCGAGCTACAGTAGATTAATGATCTACTTAGCTTAAAAATCAACTTGATTACTGAAACTGAAGTAAAATAATTGATACTGTGTGTTCCCTAGTGGAGCGACGGAGAAAAAATGTCTTGAAATGAACAAGATTAAGCCTCAGCCCAGGATTTTTCTGCGTTCTTCTTCTGCCTAAAGTTTAACCTGGTAGCAAATAAGCTGCCGCTAAAATTATCCGAATCAGTATTGATTTCAAGCGAAAGCGATCACAGCCAGAGAGAAAAAAGCGATTTTTAATAAAGACAACACATGTTTACATATGTGTGTAGTTACTATGGCAAAAATACAAACTGCTAACCCATTCAAACTACTAACTTTCTAAAAATTGAAGAAATCGGAAAGAGACTTAGATTAAGTAAAGATTTAAAACTAATGTATATTTCGGTCTACGTCACTCTTTTTAAGGAATAAAAATCTTGAAGAGTGCTAGAGACTAAATAAATCAAAAAAAGGAAGTTAAGAAATAACAAACTCACAACCATCGTAAGTGCAAAGCGAATTCAATAAGGTGGCCCTAATTTATTACGTAAGCAACAGCTGATACATTCGCGTATGTCAAAAAACACAAAGATTCTGTATTTTGTTGACCACAAATATTTTTGATCCTACAGCTTTTTCCTTACTACAGTGTTGCATTATATTGACACACCGAAATTTTGTTTTACACTATTGTATTAATTTTCAAGACCACCTTATTAAATTCGCCTTGCGAAAGTGTTTGCATGAATTTTTCTTCCTTTAGATTGGAATGAAATTGAAATTGCCAAACTTTAATGTTAACAATTAATAATCAATAAAATATATTATTCTTCTAAAGTGTTCTAGGTAAAGTGATAAAAACTCTTATTAAATAATAAAAGGGTCCGCCATCTAACGTTTTTTCTTTTCAACTAGTGCTTATTTCGTAAATGGTAACACTTAGCTCATGTCTGATTTGACAGATAATTAGTTTTATCTTTCCGGTGAACGAATATGGTTGTGTATGCGCTTCAACAACGCCGAGAATGCCGATTTTGCCAAAAAAATCATCTTTTCAGATGAAGCTCATTTTGATCTTGGCCGGTATGTAAACAAGCGAAATTGTCGCATTTGGGGCACAGAAAACCCGCACACATACATTGAAAAGCCGATACACTCAAGACGAGTCACTGTTTGGTGCGGATTTTGGTCAAGAGGCATAATTGGGCCATTTTTCTTCGAAAACGAGCCAGAAATGGCCCTTACAGTCAATGGCGATCGTTATCGGGCCATGTTGAACGAATTTTTGTTCACAAAAATTGAAGAGGAGGATATTAGCAACATTTGGTTTCAACAGGACGGCGCTACGTGCCACACAGCCGAAGCTACACTCGATGTTTTGCGCCCAGAGCTGATGTCGCTTAACCACCTCGGAGCT
Organism: Wohlfahrtia magnifica; assembly: GCA_023159175.1. Lineage (NCBI taxonomy): Eukaryota > Metazoa > Arthropoda > Insecta > Diptera > Sarcophagidae > Wohlfahrtia > Wohlfahrtia magnifica. The sequence continues at coordinate 11,415,456 of JAKWBJ010000483.1, read as the reverse complement.
GCGATTTGACACCGTTGGACTATTATTTGTGGGGTGCCGTCAAAGATAAGTGTTACGCCAATAAGCCAGAGACAACTGACGCTTTAAAGGACAATATTCGTGAAGCCATTGGTGAAATACAGCTGCACACAATCGATAATGTGCTTAAAAATTGGACCGATCGTGTAGGCTACTGCATGGCCGGCCGAGCCAGCCATTTGAATGAAATTATTTTCCATTATTAACCGGAAGGATTGTACTTTCAAATACAAAAATAAATTTAAGAAAATATTCAGTAGTTTTTTTTCTATAGCATTTTCAAAAAAAAAAAAAATTTATTTGGCGGACCCTTTATTAATAAAAATATTATTATTTTTTAGCACGAAAATACTAAATTTGTAGATCCCATTTGTTTTGAATTTACATTCAAACAACAAAAACACTCATATTATTTGTTTCCGCTTTTAAATAAAATAAACACACACGCACATGTTATCAAATCAATTCACTTTTTATCCGCCATCAACACCCTCTTTTAATTTTGTTATTGTACTTATTTTGTTTTGCTATTTTTTTTCGCCCGTTATTCCTCTTGGGAGCATATGGCTTCCACAAAGCATCTCCATCTAACACGGTTTACAGCTGTCGACTTTGCCTCTTCCCATATTAGGTTGTTCTGTCTCAGTTCTTGAATAATTGTGCGTCTCCAGGTGTTTTTTGTTTGACCACGATTTCTTGAGCCTTGAGGATTCCACTCGAGTGACATTCTAGTGATACTTTCTGTACTTTTTCGGATGGTGTGACCGATCCATCCCCACTTTCTTTTCCTAATCTGTTTCAGTATGTTAGGCCAGAATATTCTGCACATGATTCTGAGCCACTTGTTAATGAATACCTGGAGTTTCTGTGTGATGTTATTCGATACAAGCCAGGTTTCACTGTCATACAGCAGTACCGATTTAACAAATGAGTTAAATATTCTAAGCTTAGTTCGTCTGGATATATGTGAGCTCTCCCATACTGACTGCAATTGTCCAAATGCCGCTCTCGCTTTGTTGAGCCTGTTATCTACGTCTGTTTCTGCGCCACCGTTTGTGGTCATTGTACTTCCCAGATAGCAAGAGCTATCTACATACTCGACTGGCTGACCCTGTAGCATGATGTTTTCCGTGCTCGTATTGTTTATTCTCATGGTCTTGATTTTCTTGATGTTTATCTCAAGCCCAACACTACGAGCCAATCTTTCCAGGTCCTCCAGTTACGATTGCATATTGGAAATCTTATGCGAAAGTAGACAAATGTCATCCGCACAGTCCAAGTCTTCGAGTTGACGTGAGAGACTCCATGTGATCCGTCTTCTTCTCGAACAGACTTTGCTCATTATGTCATCCAGCACAATAGTAAATAGCTGAGGTGATAATGAGCATCCTTGTTTAACTCCAGCATTGGTGTGGAATGGTTGGCTGATGTTTCCGTTGTGAAGAACTGAAATACATAGTACGTTTTGATTATTCGAATTATCTTCTAGGATACTCCTTTGGTTCTTAGTGCTTTCCATATAACCGTTCGCCTGATGGTATCAGACGCTTTCTTGAAATCGACGAATAGTAGATACAGGGGGTTAAGCCATTCTATGGACTGTTCAGTGATTATTCGTAAAGTGTTGGCCTGATCTACGCAGCTTCTATTCGGTCTGAATCCAGATTGTTCGTCTCACAGCATGTTGTCTTTTCTGCTCTGAAGCCTCCCCTCTTATATATGTGTTGAGTAGAGTAATTCCTCTCTAATTATTTCAGTCTTTCAAGTCGCCACTTTTTGGTAACTTTACAATGATGCCATTCTTCAACGTAGGAGGCAGCCTCTTCTCCTCCCATACTAATGTGATGTGAGGCAGTAGAAGTTCAGCTGTGGTTTGGAAGTCAATCCCTAGCATTTCCGCTGGTAGTCCATCTTCGCCTGCCGCCTTATTATTTTTCAATTTACCATTTGCCTCTTTTATCTCATTCAGATTGGGAGGGTTGCATCATATTCTTAAACTGTTTTCCTCATCTATGCTCTCAACTGTTTCGCTGTCCACAGTAGTGTTCGTTTTTTTTTTTTTGCTATTTATTTAATTATTTATTTGTTATTGTTTCGAGCATCAAAATTCGCTTTACTTGTACTAACCCACAGTGCAATTGTATAAACACAACACAATAACAAGTAAACAGGTGCAGGTGGTTGCAGCAGCAGCGCTGCTTTGTCATATTTGCTGCATTAAAATCTTTACTTGCCGTTTTTTCCATTTCAGCAAATTTTAAAAATCAATTTTTTTTTGATTTTAATTTTTTTTTTTTACGAAAATGTTGATAATTATGTGGCCAACACTTTTTGCAACAATTCTATTAAACTTTTTTTGAAATGACACGTGTTTTTAACAGATTTATTTAAATTAATAAGAGGACAACCGTAAATTATCACTTTTAAGCAACAAAACCCTACATTAGACTGAATAATTAATTATTTGATTATGTTATTTGTTGGCGGGTTAATGCACTTTGTAGATACAGAAAATGGTTGCCATGAAATGATAAATAAGACAGAGATGGGAAAGATCAGTTCGTTAAAGAAATCGAAAAAAAGATTGTAAATTCAATAGAATATCAAGTAAAATAAAAATTTTGCATTTTTATAATTTTTTTCTAATTATTTTTATGATTTTTAGCGCTTATGGCCTTGATGGCCTTGATATTTGTAAATCCATACACGAATAATACAAGAAGTGTTTTTAACTCCATTTCCGCTGAATGTTATTTAAATAAATTCAGCGGTTTATTGAAGTCAACAACCCTATGCGTATGTTGATTATTTCTTTTGACAAATTTTGTAGACTTGGTAGCACTGTTATAATTCATTTCCATATGGTGTCTGTATTAACTAAACCGGGAACACAAAAAGCGCTCTCTAGTGTTTACTTGCTAAATATTAATTTAGCAAGAGGTTTACCATTTACAAATATGGAATGTTTCACATCCGAAGAACACGTAAAAATCGATAAAACCAACCTTTTGTGCCTTTTTGTAGCGTATTTTTCATTTGATTTTGCACTTCCATCCATACAAAGTCCAGGTCACTCAACAATTAAAGGTGGCTTACCATTCACAACGCCGTTGGTATGCTGATGATTACTAAAACAAGCAAAATTGTAGCATACGAAGTTCGGAGAACCTAGAGGTGATTGTGGAAATACCATTGCTTACGGAAAAAAGAATTTTTTGCTAAGCATTATGGTCTAAAGGTGTCATTAGGTAGTATTTATTCAAAAATTACGTTTGCGTCATGGATATGCATGCACAAAGGCTACGTTCACCTGCAAATGATTTTAGTCGTGGCCGTGGATTGGCTGAGTAGGAGGAGACCGTAGTCCACTTAATCTGCCAGTGTCCGTCTCTGTCACAGCGGTCTCTCCCCTTCTCGATAGTTTATCGGAGATATCGATCCTTGACATCTGGTCCATAGCCAGGTTCACTAGACTGTCGGGCTCGTCTCCTATCTAATTTAGGGAAGTGCTTCTGCGCGGTGCTTCTGTTGGCTCAACAGGACTCTGATAAATAGAACGGGGACAACGCGCTATGTGGTATCACAGTGAGCATTAATAGGACATTCAATAAGTCCGTAGAATGAAACATAGATGGCGATACTAGAATCTGACTATTGAATCGTGAGTTATAGCACTTTTTGTGAAGCAACTTTTGTTAGTGAAAAAAAATTTTAAAAGTGAATTTCGAGTTTTGGTAAAGCATTACCTGTTATGCATGCTCAAGTGTGCCTTGATTAGTCAGGTTGGCACTTCCTCCTATCCTATGATATGCTTATTTTAGTGTAGCTACGTCAAAGACAAAATCTACGCTGATAATACCCTAACGTTGGAGTATTTGAAAAGTTATCGCCGAGAAATCGCCCTTAAAGTGCGAAAAAAGGGTCGAAAACCATCTCAAAAGAAGCGTCTGCTGCAAACAATCCAGAGGTAGTCATTTAAATGACATTGTATGTCGTACATAATGCCAGGGTCCAAGCCATATAATGAAAAAAAAAATAATTTCATCAAAATCATAGTTTCATGTATTTTATTAAAATTTACTATTGAAACTGAAAAATGGATAACGCCTTACAATGTACAAACAGTACTGCCATTTTGAAATACCAACTTAAATAAAATATTGCCATATTTAATACTTAATTCATGGTGTAAAACTCCGCTATAGTTTTTATTTTGCTTGTCTACTCAACTTGTGTAGTTGCTTCAAAACAAAAACAAATTAATGTGTTATTTTGACATTTCCTCTTTTGTAGCTCTTTCCTATAGTATGTTTGAATAAAAACAACAAAGTAAAAGCAGTCTTTTTGAAATCATCCAACGTTGCAGTTGTTGTTGCGCGCTATTTAAAATGGTGAATCCCTTTGAGTGTGCGTTTTTTGTTGTTGACTGTGCGGTAAAGAAGAACAAATAAGTCCCTAGGAAATAATAAAAGTTATTAAACAATAAAAACTAAATTAAAACAAAAAAGTAAAAGAGGATTAATTACAAAATTTAGCCAATAAAAGTTTGATGCTCTAACGCATAGATTATTTAATCCCAATCAATGAAGTAATTGCGTATAAAAAGATTGTGTGTAAAAAAATACTAAAAACAACAACAACAATTATTGAGTATGCTTGTTAAGTTGGGATTAAAAGAGGATTGACAATGGTTTTGTATGATGATGTGTATGAGTGCATCTTAATTTTTTGTTTATAGGAAGAGAAAACCGCAAAAAAACAACGGAGAGAAATACAGAGACAGAGAGAGAAAGAAACACAACACAAATGTAAATAAAAACAAGTTTTAATTTAATACGCGTTATTATCGAACTTGGTTTATGTTGTTATTGCTGTTGTTATTTCGTTGTTTTTTGTTAAGGAAAGTTTTGTTTACATTTCTTGCTTGTTCTTTCTCCTTCTTAAATGCGTGTCTTATTTCAAAAGAATGTTGTTGTAACGACACTAAAAAGTGTTGCCTATACAAAACTGAAAAAAATGAAAGGAAAACAATAAACGGGATGTGTTTCATGCAATAACCTTGACATGATTTAAATATTTTCTCTTCTTTCAATTCAAATCATTTCCTTTCTGTTGGAAAGAAAAGATCTTTTAAATAAATAATAACTGTGTGTAGCGGCTAATTTACTAAAGGTGAGTGCTGATTTATTTTAATGTACTCCTTCCCATATTTCTTTTAACAACTTTTTATTGGAATTTTTAAAATAAATCATTACCGAACAGATGTATTATTCGAATGAGTTGTTGGGATCTTGTCTTTCTTTTTTTTAGTATCTTTGTTGTTATAATTATTGTAGTTTTTGTAAGTTCCAGTGTGTGCTAGACAATAATCGACATGGTTACTACTTTCGATTAACAGACAAGTCTGTTCCATATACTGATTTCCTCCTACAGATTTTTTTCTTTTTTTTTGTTTAGAATAAATATCTTAATTTGAATATTTTCTTAACGCGATTGGTGTAAAGTTGCCAGACTTTGGTATTATTTACTAATTGCTTAGGTTGGTTTTAATATCATTGTGATTGGATTTATAATATGGGGACTCTGCACCGTTGTGTCCTTAGCAGCGTGTAAATATGAATGAAATGATCAGGTAGAATAGAGCTCTTTAGGCTTTAAAAAGTGATATTCGAGATGGCACAATAAAAAGGTGCATGAGCTACCTGAAGCTACTCAATTGAGCTTCAATATTTGGTTATGAAAAAGCTATCTGAGCATTAAGATTATCGACCTAAGCACTCATTAATGATGTTTTATAATTCTCTGGTCAAATCTGAATGAGATTAAAGAACAATCAATAAAGTGAGTTTATTCGGCAATCAGCAAAAAATTAAATACATTCGGTGTTAGGCACATAGATTACGGGATGAGAACGATATAACACTCATCGGCGAAAATTACACGAAGTTTTTGGTAGAATTTAACTGAGATGGGTCGATTATGAACGACAACCAAACTTTAGGTGCGTTATGAAAGTGTTCCTTAATGTTTTTACAAAAGAGTATAAGAAAAACTTTCCAGGTTTCATAGAGCCTGTTACTAACATCTTAACGGCAGACAACAGATTCGATAATAAATTGCAAATATGAATGCCATTTAGCATTATAAGATGAAAAATGAAGTGGAAGCCCAGAAGGAACAAAGACTGAATTTTACTACCAATACAGTCGTCTAAGCGGAAGAGCATGCTTTAAGAGAGAGCGTATACTGAGTTAGGAAAAACATGGGGGCAGCAACTGTCAACATATTAGCGAATAGTCGTCCAAAGGCAATATGGGACATTATGTCCATTAAGACTAAGCCTAGGACGGTGTTGGGCTGTAAGAGGGCGATAAATACCTTCGCGGTGCACGGTATGGTAAATGTTGTATAAGTGCCACGGCACCATAATGTCACAGGGAACGAAAGGGCGAATGAATTGGCAGTTATAGTTGTGAACCGTAAACTTAGAGAATCCTAAGACCCTCGGGGCATAAGTCCGAACTGGAATATTAGGTTTTAAATTTTTCACTTTGGAATAGCGGGCCAGCAGGGAGAATTGCAAGTATACCTGACTAACCTCGTCAAAGGGTATCCAAGCTGGAACAGAGCCAAGAGTGCGGACAAATGCATCCTAATGTGGCACTCAAGCCCACTGGCTCTCTTGAACCGTATAGGCGTAGCAGATGACTTGTGGAGAGATTAATAAAACCTTTGAATATTTCTTTGGTTTAGCCAAAAATAGGTGCGTTTTCTGTCTATTTGGGTATTTTTTATCCTAGGGGCTTCGAATGGAAGACGTCAAGAGTGTATATCAACCGCACGGAGGAACAGAAATGAAAGGTTTCCCTATTTCAGGTTTTTTTGGCGAGCGCACAGTGGACCAACTCTGTCGTTGGTGTATTTGCCCTTCCCTTTCAACCGACCATCCAATGTGTAAACCCTCTATATTACGTTATTTAACAGGTGATTACTTTACTTGATTTTTCAGTGTAAGAAAATATTCGTGACATCTGGCATTGACAAAATATTCAGTAAAGCTTATCAGTTCACCATGAATAGACTAACAAATTATTATTATCAAAATTCGTACTGTATGTGAAATATGTTTCGTAAATTACGTTCATTTTATGGCCGTCATAATCGACCCACTGAGCAAACCGCTAAGAACATGTAAGGATACGTGAAATCTTTCGTGTGCAGGGACAAGCCAGCCCACAGTTCCAATCCTGGAAGACAACATCAAAGCTGTCATTGTTGAGACACCAGCGTAGCCGCGGGCTACATTTAAATAAAATAATCTTAATAAATTAAATGTATTTATATATTATCGCTCATTTGCTTGTGCAAATTTTCTGTTTTTTTTATCAATTTTCTAAACCCAAACAACAGACATCCTGCATCTCGTCAAATCGACGGCAAGGTCACAATATTTTTATACCTCGATAATAATAATAAGCCCAAACTGTTAAAAAATGTTTGATATTCCTTTAAAAAATACCTATGTATGTATGTATGTCTCAATTCGGTTAAAGTTCTTGTTTATTAATTTTTCACATCTAGCAACACTTTACATTAAGCACCTAAAAAGCAAAAACAAGAACAATAATGCCGTTTACACTTCATTATCATCATCTTTTTTATTCACTCACACTTACTCGTAGCATACCTACAAAAAAAATATATATCCCTTTAGTCAATAATATTTCCCTTTCTGATTGCATTAAATTACACACGAAAAAATACTTTTTATTAAATTTTGTAGGTACACTTCGGTTGTTTTTGTTTCGATATATGTATGTTCGAGTATGTATTTCTTCGTTTTTGTAAAGCATTTCATCATAATTGGTATTTATGAATAGGAGCATTTATTATTATTATTACTATTGTTGTTGTTTTATTTGCCGTTACTATTTGTATTGCCTCATTTCATGTTGTTGTTGCTTTCATTTCCCTATTTATAAAACAAAAATAAAATTCTTGTTTTTCACACTTTCATCGTACGCACTCAAACACGCACACGTAGACTCAATTATGAACTCTTATTTATTACACACACACTAGCTCACATGCACAATTGCTTGTGCAGTGAAACAAAAGCATTTTATTTATTAATTTTATTGGTGTTGTTGTTGTTCGTGTTTTTTTTCGCCCTTCTTTTGCAAGAGGCAAAAAAGAAATGCTTGCTTTTTTGTTGTTTATTGTTGAATTTATTTTACTGTGACGCATTCAACAGGCACACAATGACTATGATTTGTTGTGTGTGCCTGTGTTTTTTTCTTTCTTAATTTTAATTACAGTGAAAGCTTTTCTAAGTGGACTGTAACATGACAAGTTGAGAAGAAATTTTAATTTATTTAAATTGGACAAAAACAAAAACAAAAAAATAATTAATTTAAATTAATTATTTAAAAGATTTAAATTGCGTTAATAATTTATTATGATTATTTTTTTTCTGGTGTGATGATTTTCAAAAAAAAAACTTTTAAACATTTTTAGCGTGAAATTTTTTGAATTTAAAGACCGCGGTATAGGTATGTTGGTATGTTGCAAAGAATCTAAAGTTGATATCTTGTTTTCTTTTTTGTTGAATTCCATTATCTTTTGTTTGTACAAAGAATATTGTAAAAAATAATTTATTTTATTTTTTATTCACCCACTCTGTCTATCTGTTTCTTTATAATGTAAATCACATTTAGCTCTTATCCGGTTTCCTTGTTGCTACAGCTGTGATGTCTCAGCAATTTGTCACAAAAAAAAAAAAAATGAATTTCTGTCTCTAATGAAGATACAATATTAAAAGCAATACATACTTTATAAAATTTCAATGCAATTTGTAGTTTTTTTAACTCTATTTTTTCTAATTTTTAGATGTTTAATTTTGGCATATTGTTGCAACACCTTCAGAACACGTCTCTAAACACTAATAAATAGCTCTTATAAGGCCGATTATTAAACATGTCTTAAAAACCATAAGCTAAATAATTAAATTAGCAAAAGTGCTATGTGAGTAGGCTGGGAGATTATAAAATATTTTGATTTAAAGCAAAAATCTTGACAGTCAAAAATATTGGGTCTTTGAAAAACTTCGGCTGTAAAATGTCGGTAAATGTAATATTAATTACATCAGGCAACACTATAGCTTATTTGCTTTGATTAGTGGCGATGGAAAGTGGTACAACAATAATATGCGAAAAAAAACTATGGACGAAGCAAGGTGAAGCTTCGTAAACGGTGGCATAGCCAAGATTGAAACTAAGAAAGGTAATACTGTGTGTATGTTGGGATTGGGAATTTATTGAATTAAAACAGCCAGAATTGAATGACCAGACAGCAATTAAGAGAGTTTGTCTAAGAAGTTTTGATGCATCCATCCTATAGCCCAGACCTTGCACATTCAGATTATTACTTGTTTCGATCTCTGCAGAACTCTCTTAATGGTATAAATATAAAATTTGTAAGAGTGCAAAACGTAATTGGATCAGATTTTCAGTCGGAAATTATACAGCGATTGAAAAACGACGTTATTGTTCACTAAAATGTTTCATAAGTTTTAATAGAACTTTGTGTAAGGAAAACTTTAGGAAATATGTTTTAAAAATAACCAATGTTCGAAACGAACACGTTACATGTAAAGAAGAAGATTCTTAATTCAACCCCTAATTATTAACTGAAAAGAAGAAAAAGAATCATTAAAACGAATTACAAATAACACATAAGAACAGGATTATCTAAACAGCAAATAAAGTAATTTGAAGTCCCATGCAAACACGCCATTAGTGAGTGGGTGTTTAATACAATCGGAGTAAAATTCGATATATTAAGTGGGTCATCTAGCGGTTTAAATTCGAAGCTGGCAATACATATGTCATACCATTCTGTCACAAAATACAGTATATTATCACCACTGAACGAAATGAGGCGATTTACGTTTAAGCAACGTTGGGATTTATTGAAAATTTATTTCCAAAACAAAGACAATTGATCAGAAATCGCACGAAAATGTACAAAATTTGGTCGCAACAAAGTACCAACACTGCCATGTATACGCAAGTTTATTGCTAGTGTTCGTGAAACTGGTTTAATTGTTGATGCGCCAAGACGCAAGCGTGCTCGTACAGTGCGTACATCTAAAAATATCGAAGCTGTGACTGAGAGAGTGCGTGAGAGTCCATCAACATCAGCTCGTCATCGTACTTAAGAATTGAACATTTCACGCACCAGTTTATGTCGAATTGTGCGAAAAGATCTTGGTATGACTCCTTACAAAGTTCAATTGGTTCAAGAGTAGAAACAGCATGACCATCCACCTCGTTTTCGGTTCATCTTTTCGGATAAAGCTCATTTTATATTGGTGAGTACGGTAATAAGCAAAATTGTCGTATTTGGAGCTCGGAAAACCCAAACGTTTTCTTGCAGAAGCCAATGCAACCATTACGAATGACTATTTGGTGAAACTCGTGAGCGGAGGCAGCATTGGCCCATATTTCTTTGAAAATGAGGACAGCGCAACCCTTACGGTCAGTGGAGTCACGTATCGCACCATGATGGTATTGATGTGACCGACGTTTGGTCTCAACAGGACGGTGCAACTTGCCACACATAATTAACCGAAATGGTGATGTCAGTTGGCCGCCAAGGAGCTGCGATTTGACACAGTTTGACTCTTTTGTGTGGCACGTCGTTAAAGACAAGTGTTATGTCGACAAATCAGAGACAATTGAGCATTTGAAGGCCAACATTTGTGATGCCATTGCTGAGATACGACTCCATATACTCGAAAAAACCATATGAATGAAATAATACTTCATTTCTAACAGGAACAATTGTACTTCACAACAACAAAAAAATAAATTTTAAATATAATCTTTCAATGGCCCATCCGATACTACGATTTGGAGACGTCTTCATCTTATAACAATCTAACTCAAAAGCCCTATGTATTTTAGATCTCCCAAGATAGACGGGATACGAAAATAGTTTTCCTGCATTTTACCACAACTAAATCTTTCTGAGCAACAGCATAAAGCTTAACTGGAGCAGGCACTACAGAAGGTGTCAACAATGCGGGAAAAACGGACCCATTCAACCAGATTTGCAGATTTCAGCTTGGAAGAACCAGCCGAATTTTAGTTAACAGAACCAGAACCAATAGCAGGGGCAACGCTAATCGATGAAAAAATTGTCACAATACCCTTTGGTCCAGTAATCTGATTTATGTTATTATCTTCGTCTCCAACAATTTGTCCAACTGGCCAAACTTTTAGAATAATGTCTCAAGTTGATGGAATCTTGGGAAAAGAGAAGCAAATTCCAGTAAACAACCTTTAAAATTTGATATCCATGACCTTGCACTTAGGGCAAAACCAACGTAGGCCCAAAGAATTGTCAACCAACTGGGCAGTAGTACAAGGAAGCAGTATGACCAGATTGTGACTCTTTACTTAGTTTAATTAGGCTTTGATTTCGATGTCATAATGAATTATCTGCATTATCTCAGATAATTCATGATCAATATTAAAGTTTTGAATGGGACGTTACTTAGGCGGAAACTCTTATGATCAAAATTAAGCACTTCCGGCATAAACTTCATTAACAAGTGTTTCAACCTAAAACAGTCATTGTTCTTACTTCTCTAACGTTTAACTGTTGAAAAACTGAACTGTTCAAAATGCGTGTGTTTCTTCCTTCATTATTGGCTAAATATTTAATTGTAAATCTGTAATAAAATTTGATCAACAAATCGTCTACCGCCTACAAAACTGCTAACCCTTATGTTTATAAAAAACAAAGTATGCCTTACGAATACTTACAGCATAGGTGAAGCAGTGAACAACAAAAGTTTTCTTAATCTTTGAAAAATAAAAACTAAAATTTAATTTTAAACAATAAACTTTGCCATAAATATCATTTTAATAATTAAAAGTTGAAACTAATTTACATTTTAGGAATCAGGAAGATTACAGAGGATTACCAAAAATGATGATGAGGGTGTAGCGGCTGACGTCTATCACAACTGAGTGAATAGTTTTTTTTTTTAAAAGTACGCCCGCCCAAAAGCCAAATAAAGAAGACACAAAAGGTCGTTGTGTCTGTTGTTAAATTCTGGCGATTTCTCTTTTTTAATTTTGTTTTGTTTGTAATGCGTTCGTTTCGTGTTCTGTGCTAGAGCTTAAAAAATTAAAAAAATAAATAAAAGAAATAAAAATACAAATTAGAAGAATAAAAAATAAATAAATGGTTTGCCATAAATAGTTTCCCTATTTTGTAGTTTTACATCCGTTGCCAATAATAATACATACAGTCACTCAGTCACTCTGAGTTGTGGTGTGACGACAACAGCAACGAAGACGACGACTGATATTGATGACAAGTGTTTCGTTTCTCTGTTTGGAGTTCTGTGTACTTGCACATACAATACGTAGCTGTTTAGGTTTTTAATAAAATTGACACCGTCAGTCACACAGTTAGTTAGTCACTTAGATTTTTTAATTATTACATATTTTTTGTTTTTGTCTTGTGGTTTTATTTATTTATTCTTCCTTCAATTCTTAACATTAATTAATATGGACATTAACTGTTTTTATTTGCGTATCTGATTCCGTACCATTACGTTTTTGTCACTTTATTTTAGAGTCAACATAGTGCACGCAATACGATATATATTTTATTACTGATTGTCTCATAACGAATAAACCATCCCAACCAAATATCCATTTATCCATCGAATGATTGCTACACTTTGAAAAAGTAAAAAAAAGAAAAAAAGAAAAATAGAAAGAGATATGAGTTGGGAACTTTCATAGTATGTGTTGGACTAATAAATTATAAAAAAGGGGCATTGGTTAATGAAGGGTTGGGGTTTAATTCCCATCGGCGTAAGGCATGACATGCAGTATGTACCACTTTTCCCCAGAATAAATTTCCTAATTTAAGGGGATATTCGAAAAGAAATTTAATAATAAATGCCTGAGCTAAATTTTCAGTCAACTAAAATTAAAACACGTTGTCATGTCATGTCTTACAGCGATTATAAACTGATTGTGTGCAAATATGATCCAGAATTTTTATTTTTACAGCATCAAAGTAACAATAAGAAAAACCAAAAGGGTGGTTACAGTATTGATAACGGTCCTTCGACCATGAAAAAATTTTTTTTCGTCACTCTATGGAGCATATTAGCTTACCACAAAATATCCATTGCTTTGTTTCAGTTTCATTAATCAAGTTGATTTTCAAGTTAATTAGATGATTAATCTACTGTAGTGTGTCTCCATATGATTGTGTGCAGTGGTGAAGTTGCTTGCTAAGTGGTGGTGGTGACCCTTACTTTAGTATTGTAATTTTTTTTCGCAGTAGTTGGCGTTTTCTCCTGATGTTTGTCATCATCGCCAGGGCTAAGTACTGGAAGGTTAGGAGGGCTTTTTTTAGATGGATTTATCTGGAGGGTGGTTGAAGTCTCTTTATTAAACACTCGAAACCGCAATTATTTCGAACCTGGGCCATTTGTATTTTATGAGAACGCACTAACCACTACTCGACGCCTCACCTACCATGAACAATTAAAAGATTGCAATTTAGCATAATAGATGCGACACTAGATAGCCGACAGTATCGATAATGTAATCTAATGAGGAAGTTAATATTTGACTATAGATAACCCAAACAGCAAATGAAATATAAATACCATTGCATACTGCTTAGCGTGACTTATGTGTTTTATAATGTGTATGAAGAGAAATTTTAATTGAACTAGCAAAGACGCAAACCAGCCATTTTTTACGTTAACAGAGCACTGTTAACACTTTAACAGTAACTATAAATTAAAGTAAGGGAAGTTATTGCCAAAATTTATATGCCTGGAATATGGAGTAGTAGCACATCCTATTTGGAATGGTGTTCCAGGCCTTCTGTCTTAGATCAGCTTTGGAGCCAAAGCTTTAAAAATTGTGGAATAGTGCTAGGGGTATTCCTGAAATAATTTTGGAACCGGAGAAATTTAAATTTGAAAAATTTGTATTTTAACACATTTTGACTGGAGAGGAAGCATTTGCTAGCGCACCCGAAGCCTATTTTACAAAAGACAAATAAATTACAGTTTAAGAATTTAATGTCTAGCTATAGTAATGTGACATCAATGGTAGTATGGAATGAAATGCAACTCCATGTTTAGTCAATGGCCCATCTCAGCCAATAGCTACTAGGTGTACTCTCCGAAGTGTCGTACCGAATTACTTGGTAGGAACAGAAGTTTATTTCAGTGTCCATAGTCCCAGAATTAAATTTACGGGCAGACCTGGAAGATAATTTTCTTCTTTCATCATACTACATAGGAGTTGAAAGCTCCCGATTTGCTGTGGTAACTCAAACGTAAGTTGTATTAGGTCATCACGTGTCCATCAAGCCCATTTGGTGCTAATCTACTTGACAGTCTTCTTCTTAAAGGTCCTACAACATTTTGTATATTGTTTTTTGCCATGCCTACAACTTCCCTTGGTGGCTGACTCTTAAGGAAAAAATAAATAGCAAGGCTCTCATCGCCGCTTACGTGATCGAACATATCAACGTATCGAATAACGTATATGTGCATTGTTTGATAAGGAATGTCATAATCCCATACTAAGAAAATTCGATCAAATCAACTTGCGATCAAATCAAATAGCGACGATTAGACCCCAAAAATATATAGCAATTTTTATGGGCCTCTTCGCAGATAGTACTTTTTAGGATTTCGAAGAAGGTTAGGATTTAAATCATACAAGTGACTTGTACGAATATAAATAAATAGTGCACTCTCAATACTGGCGAATTTATGTGCATAGATTTGGATTAAGGTTAGCGGAAGTGGCGAAGGAATGAACGTTAATCATAAATTTAATATGCTTTTAAAGTAATGATAATGAAGATGCTCAGAGCACTGTTGAGAGCCATCGTACAGGTAACTTAGGAAGATTACAACTGCCCACACCATATCGCAAAGACCTTTTAGAAGGGCAACTGGTGAACTTGCGGCGGCAATGTACGATCAAGTTGAGCTTAGTGCTGCTTGCTCATTATGATAATTTCTGGGGAGTAAATTGTCAACCTGTAGGGTATAAAAGCGCATGCGAGTCGCATATCCAAGCCTCGAGGAGATCGCGAACTCCTGAAAAACGGGACTTTACAAAGCTTCATAACTAGTGTAGAATTACGTTGTTTATCGCGTAGATCATTTTCAAGAGAATCTCCGAAAGTGTAACACCACTATTGAGACAAGAGCGAGCTGGTGCACTATAGACCATGTTAATACTCTTCGTATCAGTACCGTATCTTTGCTTTATAGATTTCGAGAAAGTCTTTGGCAGACAGAACGATGAGTTTATATGGAGTGCGCTGGCATGTAAGGGAGTTCCGCTTAAACTCATTGAACTCATTAAGGGTTTACATTACAATGCATCTTGCACAGCTAGACATGTTAAAGCTATTAAGCGGACCGATAGAAGTGGAAATTGAAGCCCGGCAAGCGAGTGTCCTGTCACCACTGCTATTTAGTATAGTTCTGGACGTGATCCTTCAGAAAGCTCTTTTAGAGGGCATAGGAATAACAAGTGGACTGCAAAGCCGGCTGAACGACATCGATTGCGCGGATGACATTTATCTCCTGACTTATAGCTTTCCGGAACTTGCGACAAGCTTACGTAATGTAATGCTGGCAGCGGGAGCGGTACGTTTGAGAATACATATCGCGAAGAAAAAACTCTCCGTAGTAAGGCGACGTTTCGGGAATTATTTGTTATTACCACTGAAATAATTCACGAACTCTGTCAATAGCTCCGCAAACGAAGGTTCGAGCGACGATATTGAGAACCGCTTGCAGAAAGCTTGTCAAACTTTTGTCCGTCTAAGATTAATTTGAAAATCATCCATATTATCGTTAAGTATGAAAATTACGGTACTCAATGCCAATATAAAATCAATTCTTTTGTATAGCTGTGGAACATGAACGCTGCCAGTCGCGATATGGAAAAGTTACCGGTAACTGTTTCTAATCATATGCTTTGACGCAGAACAGAACTCGATTTAGGTAAAGACGTAAACAGCGGTGAATTAATCACGCTCTTAAAAGGCAACCGAACAATATTAGCAGAATTGCTATAAATTGGAATCCACAGGGAAGCAGAATTTGTGGCGAGTTGAACGGACTTGGCAAGAGTTGGAGAGAAGTGAAGGCGTTAGCACAAAAAGGAGAGTTGTTCAGGGCATTTATTGAGGGCCTATGCTCCTTTTAAGATCGATTGAAACTTATTATTACTATTGGGTTCTTGTAGTAGTTCAAATTTATTAGTGAATAATTAACGATCGCTGAAAAACTCTCTCTGCTGTATATTCTTTGATTAGCCACAAAACAGATTTTTACCCTGATGTAAAAAATAGTCAATGTTTTGTTTCTTTAACAGCAATGTAATGTCAGTTTGATTCTTGGTTCAGAAGGAAATATGCTTATAGATCTTAGACATTGCAACATCGGGTATCAGTTGGGTTTAATCAGCTGTTACCTTCTAACTTATCCATAGAGCAGTTTGTAACCATATACTTATGTCCATGACCTTCCTTTACTTGCAATTCTACCATTAAATTTCTCTCACTGTAGTTATGCGTGCATTTTTATAGCAGTAATTCATGCCACAAACTTAAATTATTATGATGTTTTAATTCATTCACTTAATTCATACATAATTAAAGTAGTGTTTCCGGTTATGAATATTATGAATGAGTGACTGAATAAATGAATAAATGAAGAACACAAATATGAATATTGTTTGATATTGACGTGAAAAGTTTACAAGTCTGAGACTTCAAGAAATTATTACAGAAAAATTATTGCAAAAAAAAATATAAAAAATTAACAAAAACACGCATTCACAATTATTGTCAGTCTTCATACAGAAAAAAAGAATAAAAAACCAAAAACATCTTGAAATAATGAAACACGTAAAATTGCGTCAAGTTTTTATAGCCTCACCTCATAAATATTACTTTTTTACCGTCTTCGTTCTGTCAATTAATTTTTTTTTATTCTTTCACTTTGTCACTCATTCTTCATAAAACTTTGTATTGTTTGACAAACAAAAAAATTTGTTGTTCTTTTTTTTCGCAATAGCACATAATCGGCTAATTATTTGAGTTAATTGTGTGCTGAGTCCGGGTTCTTTCTTTTACTCTTTCTTTTTGTAAAATTACACCTGGTAAGTGTGTTTCTTTTTCTTATTGTATTCTAAACATAGTTTATCATGCAGAAGAGATCAAAGGCAAAAGGTTTTTTTAATAGTTTTTAATAATTTAAGGTCATTAGCATATGCATTACATTTTTTAGTTTCATAATTACAAGACAATTGAGGTTATGGTCGGTCAAAGTAGAAAAGTTAATTTCTAAATAATTCTAATGTGCACATCTCAGCCTATACCAAGCTAAATACACTCATACCTCTTTATACGTTCTAGATAGGTTATGAAAATATAGGCCGTAAATCGAAATGCCGTAAATCGAGGTAAATATGAATTACTTTTGCTTGCCAAACGGTTAACTTGGAACTGTGCAATTATGTGAAGTGCCATGTAAAAGAATAGCGAATGTCGTGAATGTCATGTATTTCGTGTGAGTTCAATTGCATATGCTGATGTGAAGGCGGGTGGAAACAGTATCATCGGCGTACTTAAAGCTTGAATCCCCAGCAGATGACATAACGAAAACAATTTAATTGCGGTTTTGAGTTTTTCATAAAAAGATTTCAATCTCCCTCCAGACAAATTCATCTAAAGAAGCCTCCCTGACCATTCCAGTTTACCTCTGGCAATTATTACAAAAAAGATAACGCCACCTACTGGAAAAAATGACAATTTTAAGTAAGGATCACCATCACTACTTAGCAAGGATCTTAGCCACTGCATTATCGTATTGAGGTGAGCTACTTGATACTGAAAGTGAAACAAAGCAATGGATACTTTCTAGAAAGCCAATATGCACCTTAGAGGATGGAGGGCGAAAATAAAAGCTTAAGGCCTTCAAGGTACTAATTTACTGATTGTTGGCAACGTTGTCAAAATCGCTATTGCGCAATCCAGTACTGTGATAAACAGTAATGGTGAGGTAGGCATTCCTGTCATACACCGGCGCCATAGGTGTTATAGATTATATTTAAAATCTTATGTGGTACTCCCATGTTCGTTAAAACGCTTAAGATAAGTTCTCACTTAATTGATCAAAAGGGTTCCGGAATAATCTCCGTGTTACGGTCCATCGTTTGAGTTTTTTTTTTGTTAAGTTGGTATATCCGTTGTTGATATTCCCGCTAAATCATAGCGTTATGTCCTCTTGGTTGCATTACTCGTAATGGTTTTTTAAACTCGTTTGAACAGAAAGAAGTCACCGGGAGCCATATCAAGTGAATTCAGTGGCTATTGGATGATATTTGTTGCATTTTTCGTAAAAAATTTCGAATAATTATGGCACTGAGCGACGGTGCGTTATCATGGTGCAAAATCCACATTTTTCTGCCATAATTCTGGTCTCTTTCGGCGAATTGCTTCACGCAAACGTCTCATAATGCTCAAATATTTCTCTTTGTTTACTGTTTGGCCTTCTGAAAAAAATTCAGAATATACTATACCGTTGTAATCCATGAAAACCGTGAGCATAGCCTTCTTTTTTGATTGAAAATGGTCTCGGCTCATTTAGTGTACGCCATTCACTTGCTCGATGTCTGGATTGCATGTCGTACTGATAAATCCACGTCTCGCCTTCAGTAATGATCTTTTTGAAGAATGTTGGATCGCAAATCATTTCTTTTGCGACCTCTACACAAATTGTAAAAAATAGCCAACACACATAGAGATAAATGAACTCTTGGCTACGTAGCTTTTGCAAATGTCAAGCTAAAACTCAAATTGGAACGATGGGACTGCCTCCGGTCCCATCCGCATGGTGTTGATATTGTTAATACACGATTGTTTCACCCTAAAGCCTGTTGATTCTTTAAAAGTTTATAAATGCGGTTGGTTTAATATGATTTATCTTTAAAAGAAAATCGCTTAGATCCCTATTAAATTTTAATCTTAAAATTTTTCTGACAGGTCTTAAGTAAAATCATCATTGCAACTTCTGCAGAAATCGTTGGGATTCTCTTTTATCAAGAGACCAAAGGCCAGCTAAAGGGCCAACCGTAACATGCATAAGCTAGCTTAAACAATTGTACGAATACACACAATCAGTTGTGTATAACTATAATGTACTTAACATACTTTTCGTGAAGTTTCGTTCAGTTTCATTTGTTTACGTTTAGAAGAAGCTGATCGCACTGTACGTACGTAAACAGCTGTTTGTGTGTTTTATGTAAAATAATAATGAAAGAAACATGTTGCGCAACGGAAGCTGAAATCAGTTGTTATTGATATTTACATAAATAATAAATTTAACTCGTTTATAGAAAAATTTTTATTAAAAATATACGTTAAATCTTAATATCGTGCCAAAAAATGCTATATTTAGAAATAAAGGGTCCGCGAAATATTTTTTTTTTTTAAATCCTATAAAAAAAAGCTACTGAATATTTTCTCAAATTTCTTTTTTATTTGAAAGTACAATCCTTCCGGTTAATAATGGTAAATAATTTTACTCAAATGGCTGCCTCGGCTCTCCATGCAGTAGCCTACACGATCGGTCCAATTTTTAAGCACTTTATCGATTGTGTGCAGCTGTGTTTCACCAATGGCTTCACGAATATTGTCCTTTAAAGCGTCAATTGTCTCTGGCTTGTTGGCGTAACACTTATCTTTGACGGCACCCCACAAATAATAGTCCAACTGTGTCAAATCGTAGCTCCGAGGTGGTCAAACGACATCAGCTCTGCGGCTGATAATGCGATCTTCAAAAACAGGGCGCAAAACATCAAGTGTAACTTCGGCTGTGTGGCACGTAGCGCCGTCCTGTTGAAACCAAATGTTGCTAATATCCTCTTCTTCAATTTTTGTGAACAAAAATTCGTTCAACATGGCCCGATAACGATCGCCATTGACTGTAACGGCCATTCCTTGCTAATTTTCAAAGAAAAATGGCCCAATTATGCCGCTGGACCAAAATCCGCACCAAACAGTGACTCGTCTTGGGTGTATCGGCTTTTCAATGTATGCGTGCGGGTTTTCTGTGCCCTAAATGTGACAATTTTGCTTGTTTACATACCCGCCAAGATCAAAATGAGTTTCATCTGAAAAGATGATTTTTGATTCTGCAACATTACCATGATTTTCAAAGTAATGTCGCAATATTTCCCAGCGTTGTTCAAGCGTATACACAACCATATTCGTTCAGCGGAAGGATAAAACTAATTATCTGTCAAATCAGACTTGAGCCAAGTGTTACCATTCACGAAATAAGCACTAGTTGAAAAAAAACGTTAGATGGCGGACCCTATATAAGGACAACTAAGAGCAGCTTGGATTTAAGTTCAAAAAGTACACTTTAGCCATCAGAACGTAGCTGAAGTAAGTGAAAATATATTATAGTTGGACCTTAAAGCACATATAAAGTTTCGTATTTGTAGTCTGAGCAATTTCAGCACATGTCTTGGCCGACGAACAAATGCAGCCATATTTTCTTAGCCTCGTAATTGTTGGGTTCACGTGGGAATAAAACATGTCATAACTTCTTTTAATTTTTGTTCTAATTTGCTAGCTTGATTGATAATAAACCATTTTAAATTAATTAAAATAATTTTTCTTTAAATTTTAACAAATTGCCAATGAAATAATCATCTTCCGACAATTCTGCCATTAAAGCAATTATTGATTAACTGTCATTGAATTCATTCATTCAAGTGATTCCAGTTGGTTCTTTCCTACCCTAAATTGACTCCTCCGCTCTACCCCTATAATTTATTGCTTTTTATTTAACTCATACAAATAAATATTGAAATTCGCATTTTTTTTTCAATTTTGATTTGTATATTTTGCAAACTTTAATTAAGGTCTTTTAAGATATAAAAAAACAAAAAGAAATAAAAATAAATTAATAACAATAATAGCAATAATAATATCTATGTATGAATGTATGTATGGGTACGTTTTGTGGTTGCAACCATGTGTAGATTTGAGCATGTATTTATATGCATCACGTATAAAGATTTGCATAAGATATGTGCAGATCAGTAGTGATGCAATCGATGGTACCAACTGTTTAGAGTACATTCTTTTAGCCTAAACCACAAAACGTGATTGGTATCTTAATACCAATCTTATCAGTTTATTTACGTCACTTCGGCTCATTTTTACCAGGTGTTAGAGGGCCTACCTCTTCTTCTACTACTTTGGCTATTCCATTCCATTTAATCGCCGTTTTAGCTACTTAGCTACGTTCTCACGAGTTCTCCTCAAAACATAGCCTCCGTAGTGAACGTTTAATGAATATCTATAGCGAATGAAACGCACGCTTGAAGAGAAAAAGTGGAGTTGGATTCTTAAGTAACTATGTGGAGATTTCCATTTATTCTCAAGTGTCTAAAAAGCCTGACTTGCCTTTTTTAAGCGACTTACAATATCCTCTGCTTAGCTGCCTGATGAGGTTATGAAAAGTACAGAAAAGACGAAGCGCATTCACAAGTTCTACTCCGTTTATGGTAAACTTTGTGGTATTGATAAGTATTCAGACGAAGGATGCTGGACTTTCAATAATAATGCGTAGGCTTGTATTATGTACAATGGTGTGTATTCCACGCAGGTTAGCTGCCATATCTTCGAAATTGTGAGCGAGGAGACAAATGACATCGGAATTCATTCTTTAGCATCATACCGACCTGGCACTATTGCAGGACACTGTGGCCAATGGGATATATTGTACCCCTTCCGGTTTATAGTTTGTTTAGCAGATCTGCCTGATGCCTCTGAGCGCAATCGACAAACATCCACATCCACATCCACATGATGAGCTTAAGAAACTCCATTAGGAGTTTCAAGTCAGGCCTGCCATATTTGAAAACCTCAGAGCGACGGCTAAATTGATGACTGATCGAAGTCCTTTTTGAGTATTAAAGTGTTTACAGCATCTGGCAAATTTCCAATCCTTGATTAGATTAAGGATAGTAGTAAGTAGTGCTGCACAGCAAGGTTCCGTACCGATATAGGGTGTCATGGAACCTCATTACCATAACCTTTTTAAATGTATCGTAGTTAACTTGGCTGTCGGAGAATATATTAATGATTTTACCCTTGAGTTTATTGTCCAAGTTGATCTCCGCAAATATAGAAATGGCTATGATACTCAGCGATCTCGCCAGTGAGATCAACAAGTCTCAGCACCGACATAGTCATTCATTTTAGAGCCATCGGTATACTAGCTTAGATCAAACTCACTCCGAACTAAGGCCACATTAGACCAACAATCCTGGTCCGGGAATTCAACCCTTAATCTCCTGCCAGAGCACATATCCAAAAGCATACCATCCAGGATCGAATAATAAAAAAGCTTACCGACGGATTTCGAGATCCCTTGGCGAAAAAGTTTGCCGCTGAACATGCCGCCGCTCTCATCACATAGATGTGAAGCGGTGTCAAACGAAGCAACGCTCCAGTTATACCGAGGCGGGTGAGTCTCTGTACCCTTCTTAATTTATTTATGGTGGTAGCTTCCTCAGCCTTTTTCCACTAAGCTATATCCATAGTTTCATTCTCGGTGAAAGAACCCATGTCTTACCGTGGTAGGAGCGATTTGCCCTTATTCTACTCAGCCTCCTATCCAAAATAACACCTCGATACTTAACCTCTTCAGAAAAGTTGATTGTGGAAGGAATACAGTTACATTATAACTTGCATCTCCTTGTCAAAGTTACTAAAACTGTTTTTAAGTGATTCACCAAGAGTTCCTTCTGAGTGCACCAATTTAATACCTCGCCCATGGCTGTCCTCACGAGGTTACACGACTTACTCTCATATTTCCCACATACTGTTATAAGGAGGACATAGCATAATCAATTACACTGGCAACTACTATCGTCCATAACAGTGGGGAAAGTACTCTACCCTAAGAACAGCCTTTTGACGCCAGTACAGTGAACTCCTTCAAGCTATAACTGAATTATCCAGCTCCAACGACTTAGCAATGGAGTCTAAGCCTGTACTGTCAAAGGAGCCCCGAAGTGCCTCTACCTTTATAGACATCAAACAGTCTTTCTATCATCTTCAAAAGAAAGAATGAGAGTCTGATGGGTCTATACGACTTGGGAAGATCACTAGGCCAATCTGTCGTCTATATAAAAATAACCGTCACCTCCCGCTACGCTTGTGGGACATAACCAAACCAAATCTAGCCTTAAAAAATCACTAACATTTTTGTTTTCATCAACCTAATTGGGATCTTTAATCAATACTACTTCTGCACTACTTCTAACATGTGTAAATGTCGAAACGAGACTGGTTTTCATTATTTATTACAATCGAGTTACTACTGTACAAAGAAATAGTCATCACACGAAGTATTACAATGTTTAAGAAAACTGATGTGGTACTATTTAACCCCACAAAAAGTACTTCTTTGCTTAAGTCTGAGTGTAAAATTACTTCTTTGTACCATAGCATACCTGGTACAGATAGATAGGCTGCAATCGTATGACAAGCAATGATCATTTCGTACACAAATACATACATGCGTACATATATATGACTACAATTTAATAAATTAAAATAAATTTATGCTTTTGTTTTTCTGCCTTGGTGTTGTTGTGCTAAAACATTAAGAAGTAGAAGCAATAGTAGAATGACATCATTTAACCCTAAACATACCACATACGAGTACAAGTGCATAATTTATGCCGCCATACTTGTACGCAAAGACACACATACACAGGCAGTAACATTTAATAAAACTAAATTATGCTCAAAATAGTTGTAGTTGTTATTGTAGTGGATACAAGAGTACATTTTTAGAGTTTTGAATTTAAATATTTATTTAAACGTACTGCTTCTAATGTTAGTAAACCCAAGCACAAGGCAGTCATCATAATACTCGTAAATTGTATTTTGTAATTAAACTGGAAAAAAAATTTAACAAAAAAATATTTTAAAAGTTGAAGGAGTTTAAGATGAGCTTCCCTCTTAATTCCGTTTTATAAATTTTATTTATATTTTAACATCAATTGTTTCATTTTTTAAATATTTTTTTTTTTACTTCATTACAATTGTAGAGAAATACATACAATATAAGTAATAGACGTGATTAAAATTCATAATTAAATACACTCATATGTGCTCATAGACGTTATTTAATTTTTTTGATAAAAATAATAATAATTTTTTGTGCATTTTTTTATCAGCGAGTGAAATTTTGGCTTGATCCACCAAAAATGTCTGCCAATAAATTTTATTTTCAAGGTTTCATTTGCACTTCTTCTGATGGATGGTTGGCTTATGGCCTGTAAATTATTGTTGCACAGAGCAATACGCGCATAAATTTTATTTTTATCAATTTTTTTGTAACAAAAAAAAAAAAAAAATAATAATTAAAAAATGAATTATACATAAATTGTTTTTATATATGTGTTTTTGTAAATCCAACATGATTTTTTTGGCAACATAACATGAAATGAGATTTAAGTTTAAAATGATGTAAAAAGCCTTGACCACTTTGAATGTATGTATATATGTATGTCTTGACAGCATAGAATTTTTACTTATTTTATAGATTACAAATCTATTTACGGAAATAATTTTTGAAGAGTTCGCTATACTCCTTTGACCTAAATAGCTGAGTATCCAGTTGTCTGTAAGGCTTACAGACTACAGCAGTCGAAACTATGGTCATAAATACTGCTGCATTACTGAATATTCAACAGCGACATCTGCATATTAATTATTAGCAAAGCTGTCATAAGAACACTCGATAGAATATCGAAAATTGTTAATCAATGACGGGTTTTTCTGGATGATATAGCATGACATTCCATAATTGCCTTCTAAAGTATTCCAGGACAGGATGATGAAGGCAACGGCATGGCAGATGAACAGCATATAATCCCTTTGGATCTTTATGGATCAATTTTTATTTTATTATTATTAAATTGAGTTGGAGAGGCCCAACTTGACTGGCACTGTGGCCTAGGAAGAGATTGTGCCAAACACTCCAAGGTCAGATCGGCCAGCACGACAGCCGACGACGGTATAAATCCCATTGAATCAATGCCCTTGTGCGGATGACTGTCCAATCGGTCTGGAAGCGCCAATCCGAACAGTCTCCAGAAGAATACCTTCTATCTTTTGTATTAAAACAGCACTATCTCCAATAAGTAGCCGGCAAACCTGTTCAGGCCCAATAAAGGGCTCCACAAAAGTTCGTCTCCGAGTGTTTGCCAAAGCAATACATTCACAGAGAATATGCTCTGTCGTCTCCTCTTTCTGACAGTAATGGTATCTAAGATAGTAATGGCCCAGCAGGAAGTCAATAAGTCTCCTAATAGTTGTCTTAGCCATATGTCGCAACTCCCTATTATAGGTGAGGGGTCTCATTAAGGTTATTGCAGCTCTTTTTAAGAGAAATAGACAACTGCTATCGCACAAACTTTATCTCATGAGAAATAAATGTTGATAAGCGATGTCTGTCTCGAAATCCTGCAGGAATTCAATGGTTTACCTCGAATTTGCCCTTCCCTTTGGAGTCAGCATTAAGAAGGTCCTACCAAGCCTTCATTTCCATCAAAGTCGATATGCCGGCATCCGAGGCTCAAAGCGTTCAATATATTCATCCATTCGCTCACCAGCCTAGAGATAATAGTGTAAGATTCGAGGGCAAAGAGTGCCGTCTGTCTATCCACACCAATGCAGAGGCGTCCGCGGACACCGTAAGAAGATAATGGTGAGCAGGCGTTCAAAATAGCGTAGATCTTCGCCTGAAAAAAACTAGTAGTGGGTGAAAGCTATAATAGTGATTCAATTCACACTTGTCAGAGAAAACATCAGAGCATACACTTAAGTCTATCTTGGATCCCTCCGTATAGACCTAAGGCTAGGAACATATTCTTTACCCGACATTTAGCGGCTTGAGGCTGTTTGTGTTTGGTCGAAGAAGATTAGACGACAAGAACCGCCGTGTAACGGGCGATTGGATAAAATCCATGCCTTAAAACGACTAAGTGCTTGACAAAACGAGAACATGAACTGTTTGCGCAATAGGACCCTTCCTTTTCGACCCGTATAAGCCGTGCCATGTTCTTCGATGCCATCAAACGTACTGCAATATGGAAAGCTTTGAGAAGAAAAAGAGTAGTAATAAGAGCAATGTGCGAGGATGCTGAACTCTCTGTTCTTCACAACGGAAGCTTTAACTCTAACGCTAGAGTAAGGCAAGGATGTCCACTTTCAGCTCTATTATTCACCTGTCTGTTTACAGAGGAGATTTATAACATAGAGTCTCTCACAACTCGATAACCTGGATTATAAGAAAATTAAAAGACCTGGAAAGACTGGCTCGCAAATATCAGAAATTCCAAAGCCATGAGAAATTAACAACAACATCATGGTACAGGACCAACCAATTAAGTATGTACGGTAGATAGCTTCTGCTATCTAGGAAGCACAATGTCAAAAAACGGCGGTGCAGAAATACACGTTAAAAACAGGCTCACCAAAAAGCTGAACAGAGCAAGAGCAACATTCAGGCGACTACAGTCAGTATGGAGAATTTCATACATATTAAGGCAAATCAAACTCAAAATATTCAACTCGTGTGTAAAGTCAATTCTCTTGTACGGCAGCGAAACCTGGCTTGTATTTAGCATCATCCCACAAGAGCTACAGATATTCACTAACAAATGCCTTATAATCATATGCAAGATATTCTGGTCTAACACCAGAAGAAGAATTGAGGACGTAAAGACCGCATTGCTGAAAGGGTATAGCTTTAAAATAAAACCAGAAACAATATTTGTGATTTTTCTATTTCTATCCTTCTTATCTGATTACCCTTTATATTGCATTAAAAACGCATGAAGTAAATTATTAAGCCGCGATATTTCGACTGCAGACACTTAAAAAATCATTAAAAAATATTATATATTATAGAGTATATATAAGTACGATATTAAATTGACTTTAAAATGTCATTGAACAATCAATTATATATGGGGCGTTGGTCAAGATTATGTCTACAAGTCAGGTACTCTTATTGATTGAAACTTTAATTAAGTTTTTTTTATTGTTCCACAGCTGAATATCCCTTTCCCGCATACGATTTGTGTTTCGAAATGATTCAAACATGAAAATATTTTTTTTAAACGATTGAGGCCATTTCAATAAAAAAAAACGAAACAAAATTCGAAGAATTCGAGAAATTGCAATACAAACAGATTTACTGATTCTTACAAACTCGTACAATAAAAGAGAATAGAATGCAAATTATCATTTTAAAAAGCATTGCGATGAAGTCATTAGTTTTCTTTAAAAAAAAACTAAGAAAATAAAAATAAAGTTACGATTTGTCTACACACCTACAAAATGATTATTTTACGAGAATTTAAATATTTGCAGCAAATAAAACTGTTAATTAATGGTTCCATACGTAAACAAAAGTATTATACTCGTAGTAATAGAAATATTTGTTGTAAATGTGGCTGCAAGTCAAACTTTGTGGAGACATTTTGGTGCTTGATCTAACACTATTACTGTAGTGAAGGCTTTTTTGGCAGATGGTAAATAACTGTTTTATTAAAGCAGCGTCTTCAAAAGGACGTAGAAGTCAGTGTATGTTGGACAAAACATGAGATATAACAAGCAGCGGGAAGAATCTCAAACACCGTTAAGCTTTCGCTTGAGAAAGCGGTTTAAAAGCAATGCCGGAAATGACTAGAGAAAATTGTCTAATAATTTGGCAAAAGATGCGGAATAAGCCGTGGTACATAAGACATAGGAAAACTGTAGCGTCTAACTAAACAACTCACTCTATAGTTATAAGCAACTCTGGTAAAATAATAACGAACTAGCCACGCCAAAGTCAAGAAATAAGGGAGAAGTGAGCAAAAAATCTTTCCAACTGCATGGTCCTCTATGCTAGACAGAATCCACACGATATGCAGAAAATAAGCCAGGCTATCAATAACTTTAGGAACTGCAAAGTTCAAGAATTGGTCAATATTCATCACGAGCTACCAAAGCTTGCGCCTTCTCAATACCATGCAAAAGTTCTGGCAGTAGAATTAGTTCTGTGATGAACTGGGTGAACTGGCATAATCTGAAATTGTGGCGGAATTTCACTTATGACCATCGTCAATAATATCATCGCGTGAACAATAAATAAACATCTCTTGGAGGCTTTTAAGACGGTCGGTAGGGTTTTATTCTCACAGATCGTGTGCGAATTATGTACACAGCCTTCGAAATATAACTAAGCAGTCCGTTGAGTAACGTTCTCGACTTTACTTTGCTTTTTTACTTTGATGTCGAACTGTGCGATAGTGAGCATGTCGGAAAGCTAGGGTCACCTTGGTCAGGGCCACTGTAGGTACTATCAGAATGAGGAGGAAGAGGAATCGGTACAATATGGGTAACTCAGACTAAGGCACCTGGGTGTATGTCACTTTCACGATCTGAACTGTCTTAGCGGTTGGCCCAAGTAAGGGGCTCATAAACAGAACTGATAGATGATTGCGCATTGAGCAGTGTGGTCTAATATACTACCAATTGCAGAATATCCAGGATATTTTGGCCTTTTATGTCTGGAGTGGGGGGACTATCCTGATTTTTAGAAGAGAGTCGATTAGGCTTCTAGCGGGCATAATTACTGGCCGTTGTATGATTGGAACTGTGTCTGAGCGCATAGTTTACCCATATTATAGCTACTGTAGGAGCTGTTGGGATGATAGATTGGAGAAGGAAGAGGAATCGGTGCAACGCTTTATTTGTAACTGCCCCGCTCTACTGAAGCTTAGACTAAGGCATCTCAGAGCACGCCTCTTCAAAGACCCTCTCGAGAATATATCACTGACAAATCTGGTTAATTTTTTGAAGTGATTTGCACATCCATGTTTAGCGAGGACTTGACTCGATCTTTCTCGTCTCTGATTTTGAGGCCTTGTCGAAATTTCGAGTTTTTTCTTGAGGTTGCCACAATGGATCATAGGGCCCCGAGTGGACTCCCTGATCCCGGGTAACCTATGTAACAAATTCTAAGCTATTGATTTCGAAATTCTATACAATGGCAGCGTCAGTCAAACAATCCATCACTGTAGGATAAGGATGTGTTATCCTCCCTTCAACTAAGCGGACAACATCCTTTCTAACACAAGAACTAAAATGTTTAACTCGCGGGACGCAGCAGTTAAGAATGCTAATTCCATACATGATATTATACGGCATATTCTAAAAATATTGAAGCCGAACACGATATCCAATCGCTCCTTATGACAAAAAACATTCCAAGTTTCCATTAAAAAGAAAATAATTTTGCTAAGTATGTGCCGTTTCCTTAGCAAAATACGGATGATGACGTGACGACTGTAGCTATAGAATGTAATCCACAGGGAAGCTGAAGAATTGGAAGATCAATGCTTATTATCAATGCTGCTGCCCACTCTATATAAATAAGGCCAAACATCACTAGAGAACGCATTAGCAGAGAAGTCGCAATGTTTGATTCCTCATTTAACAAACAACTTTTCCCAGTTTTTTCAATTTCTATTTCAATTCTTAAGCCTGTAATAAATGCGTATGTCAAAACAACAAATTTTTCAACACAAAGAAAATGGAATATTTGCAAAACAAATTTATTGGAAATATTAAGTAAATTTTCTCTACCAAAGAAAAGGATGAAATGATTGGCACTTCCTAAATAAGTATTCACAGATCAAAGATACTTGGAAAAGCATAAATCTTTGATTTTTTATTTTCCCCCCACATAATGCATATGTATCTTCTTCTCATCATTATTTTCACCCCATCTTTTAAAAGTTTTATTGACTTTTAACTTAAAAAAAAAACTAAAATTTTGCGAAAAATTAAAGAAAATTTCGAAAAATAAACAGATTTTTGCACATGTGCTGCGCTCATTTTTATGTGCGTGTACAAAAGACTTTTAACCACCAACACCATATGGTGGATGAATGTGGAAGTTTAGCTGGATCAATGAAAAGTGAGTGTGCCTGCCTACGTGTTTTTAATATTGAAATACATATATATAATAGGGTGGGTTATCCAAAAGTGTATTTTTTTTGTATAAAAATACTAAAAGTAAAAATCTAAAAGAAAGTGGAGAAAATAACTTATGTAATATAAGGTCTTCGCGATAGATAGACACTGTGACACTCTGATCTAATGCATTAGGGGAAAGAATTACAATTAATCGTGTTATTTTTCGAAAAATAGCCAGTTTTTGACAAAAGTAACAACGTTAAACAGTGGGCTCAAGGTTAAGACCATTAATATATTCTCTGATAATAAGGCTACCTTAGGGGCACTTGGCTGAAATAGTATGATATCTAGATTGGTCAAACATTGCTACGATACGTTGCAAAAGCTTTCGCTCCAGTTGTTTTGGGTACGTGGGCACTGTGGAATAGACGGTAATGAAATAGCGTATGCATTGGCCAGAAAAGGTTCTATGAAACCCTATATCGGTTCGGAACCTTGCTGTGTAGCACCGCTTACTGCCATACTCAATCTAGTCAAGAATTGGGAACTTACCAGATGCTTGGAAGACGGGAATGCTCAAAGGGATTTCGCCAATATATGACGGCGATCAGCCCGCAATTTGGCCGTCGTTCTGAGGTTCTCAAGTGTAGCAGGTCGGACTACAAACTTCTAAGAGTGTTTCTGATGCTTGTAGACTTTGCTCAAAGGCATCAGAGACATATTGCCTGAATGTGGGGTTCTTGATTGGCCTGGATGGTATACATTGGGTCCCACTGGGTGACATAATATATCCACCATTATGGTTTCAAATCTGCTTGTGTTCAAGGCAGAAAGGAAGGCAGGAGTTTTGCAGAACAAATTATAGCCCGTTAGGGTGTAATCGTTCTTTACCGTTCTTTACTGAAAACCAAAATATGAGATGCACATAATAAATATGCGAACGTATTTAAGACAATTAATCGTCCGATTTGGTGACATTTTTCTTTCGTATGACATTTGAGTAGCCGCCTGGAACTTTGGTTCTTGACAAGTACCTGGTGACTATGATTTAGTGATTTCGAATAGAGATCACTGACTCGATGTTGAATTGCATTGCAACCAATGCTGCCAATAATACTGGATTTTTAACCTCTAAGAACGCATCACATAGCGCAAATGCACATGTAGGATACATGACCAATTGATTTATAGGCTTTTATCAGGATTTATGTCATAATGGAGTTATAGAATTTTATTTCTTTTGAAAGATACTTTTTATAAAGATACAGATACAACTATAAAGCAATAACTCGGTAATTTCAGAGTTAGTGTGAAACAGCACATTTGGGTCCCGTTGTACTCAATATGTCTACTATAGTGTCAAAGTACTACATCCATTGAAGACTTTTTCTCAATCAGCCTGTTAACTTAATGAAGGTCCATATCACACAATATGTACTTGACGTAGAATCTTTAAGGTGAGCCTTCAGTTAGTTCTTAAATTTCGGACAAAAACAGTGAGGATGCATCTTCGACAGAAATAATTTATGGGCAATTAAAATCTCTCCATGAGATTTATTTATTTTTTTTTTTTTTGATTGGTTGTTCTTTCGGTATCCAAATTTAGACTGATATTTCTGATTTCCTATTAGATGGGGTCTTTAAGTCATCGTTTGTTTGCTCCAAGTTAAAGTTTTTGCGATTTTCTCCGTTATGCTTTATTTAGAGCATATAGTTTCACAAAAAGCATCCATTGATTTGTTTCAGTTTCATTAGTCAGTTGATTTTCAAGTAGATAATTAGCTTATTTTAGCTCGCCTCCATGTGATTGTGTAATAGTGAAGATCCTAGTTAAGTAATGGGGATGATCCTCACCTACTATTAGCATTTTCCCCCAGGAGATGGAGTTTTTTCTCGTGATGATTTAAATGATTTTTGTCATCACCGTCAGAGATAAGCCCGAATGCCAGGGCGCTTAATTAGTATGGATTTGTCTGTAGAGCCGCTTGATATGCAAACACTCTTACCACTATACCACTCCACCCAATAAATTTATTAATATTTAAATTCACATATATTTCGCCGATTAATATCTAATCACAATGAAATCATGCTCAAAAATTACACCTTCAAACGGTTCGCCCTTTTTGAAACATAAATTCATCAGATTTTTTTATGTTTATTTATGCGTTTTCTTTCTATATTTTATTCGCATTGCGAAAATATCATAAATTTCGAAATGTGAAAAGAAAAATATCATCTCCCCCAACAACACCAATGTACATATCATATCGTTTGTCTGTCCGTTCGTCTTTGTCTACGGAACACATTGCAACCACATGAAAATGCATTTGTTTTATTTTTTCTTTTATGCCCATGTCTTTCTTTTGTTGAATTTTCACATTTTCAAATATTTTTACAAAAAAAAGATAAGATTATTTGTTGTCTGTCTGATCAATGACCTTCTTTTTGTATCACAAATACAATTATTTTTTTTGGCCTACGTTTTACAATACATATGCTACTCAATAAGGGTTGTTTGTTTTGCACCTTTTCCAACAAGAGAAACATTAACAAAAAATGGTGAAATTAATACGTTTATAGCTGCGCCAGCGCATCGTTATCTTTTATTATATTTTCCTATACGTTGTTTTAACAGTCGATAAGCGCATGTGCCTGTTAGCGCGTTGTTTGGAACGAATGAGTCATTCGTTTAATAGGTTGCATGCGTTTCATTCTAATGTTTAACCCTAGAATATTAATTTACGTACATTTTACGTACATTTCTTTTTTATTATTGTTGCTACACAGTCGCCCAACAACTAAACGGTACCGAATTCCACAAGTACTCATCAATGATATTTCAACACATATAGACAAAAAAATCCCAAGATGTTCGATCGTTAATCTGCTTTACGAAGCTTAACATGAGCTGTGTGTTAAAACTACATGTCGTTGATGTACTTAATAACCTATAGCGCTTGCTATTGACCTTGATGTCCTAGTCAACGTTTTTCAAACAGAAATACAAACAAATGACACCGCTGGCTCAAGACCACCTAACCAAACAGTTATTTTTTCGATATGCTTCTGGATCTCATGTGGTTTTTTATCACCTCAAATTCGAAAATTTTGGTTGTTAAGATAACTTTTTATTCCTATCGCTAAAGATGATTATTTCAACTGCATATTCGGTCAATGCACTTCGTTGCCTATGATCGTTTACCTACAGCTCCCATGTCAGTTGAATTTAGTGCGAATGCAGGCCCAACTCTCGATGCAAAACTTCTAAAGTTGTGTTTTGAGCGATGCAAAATCTGATGCCTAGTATTCTCTTACTCACTTTTATCGCTCATCGTCATTGTTTCCGACAAAACTTGCGATTATGAAGTATGATCATACGGTGATGAAGTATGACCCTCAGGTTTATCCAGTATACTATGAATTGTCTTATTGTAAAAACTTTTAAGGCGATACAAAATTGCATTTTCATTAAAAAATTTTATCATTTGTATGTGTTGTTGAATGTTTTATCTGTCGATAGTTAATTGGACAGATGAATTTTCCACAAACTAGCCACTATCAACTATGGAAGTTAAGAAGCCACCTTTGAAAGACATATTAGTTATACTATGTTACGAATATGAAAATGCCTAAAAAGATACACCAACATTTGTACATTTAGCGCTATAAGCTTTATTATGGAGTTTACTCTTTTGGTTTGTGTCAAGGCTACGATAACCCTGCCAAGACTGTGCTTACATGAACAGTGCTAGCAATACAATTTTGTGCTTTAAGGCTTTACATTTGAATGAACGTAGCTGAATAGATGGTTGTGATATATACTAGGACATTCGAGGCTGGTGTTAAATTACTAAAAAAGGGCGTCACATTCTGCTAAGTCAGTAAGTCATAATTAAATAGTCAAAGAGAGAGAGAGGTGCTAGTGACACTGTGTAAAAATAAATAAAGACTGTATAAATACAAATTCGTGTTATTTATTTTATTTAACGCAATTTAAAAGAACGCAAACGTTTCAAAAATTAATTTAATTTGTTAACTTAATTATTCCAGGGTTAAGGAAAATTTTTTAAATTTTCATTTTATTGTTGTTGTTGTGGTGGTAATGTTGTTATTTTTGTATAGGATTATTAAGAAATACATAGAAATTTAAAAAAAGTGGCGAAAATAGGAAAAAAATTTGATAATAATGTTTAGAGATTAAATATTTCATGTTATTATGCCCTAAAGCAGTCCGACAAATAAGTTTCAAGTTGCTCTAAAAACATGAGCAGCTGTCTGTTGATTGTGTTCTCGACGAATGCATGTGTAGTTAGTGAGGTTAAGTTCTAAAGCGTTTGACGCATTGCACACGCTCTGCTAGTGGTGCAGCGAAAGTTTAGATATTCTCGGGCTTTGATCTACATAGAGGTACTTAATTCATTTTTTGTAGGCAGGCAAACACAATGATATAAGACGTATTGTCATCGACTACTGAATGACTCTAAATCTTTAGTTAAAATTTAGAATTACCATTTGTAGGAAATCTCGCGTAATTTCTGCATAAAGAAAATTTTGTATAACGCGCAATCAACTCCAAGGACCGACCAGATCATTCTGTTATATGTTGAGAACATAGACATCGTTGAAAAGATAGAAAGGAATGTAGCTTGAGTCTTATTTTTATTTTTAAATATTGAAATAGAGTCTGGTGGTTAAAATGGCAAGGCGAGGATTCTGTTACGAAGTGCAATGTAGGTGCTGCAACGAAATGAGGGCGAGGTAGTTGGTGAATTTGTTTACCTCAAATGCGCCATAACACAAATGAAAGATGATAAAAACAAGAATGGACAAAACCTCGTTGTGTGTATTCGAAACTTTAATGGGCTCATTTACGTAAACGGATAATAAAGGCGACAAACGAAACTTAAATTGTAGCCTGACATAAATTTAGTCAAATGCATCAAAATTCAGCAAATGCGTTGAAATGGTCACACTACCTAAAAAGTCGTTATATGACAAATATCTCGAAAAACAGAGATAAAAAAGACCAAGATTCCAGTGAAAGGGCCAATTGGAAGAAGAGGTGAAAATTTTTGGTTTTATACTTATAAACTGGAGGCAACAGGCTCAACGCCAACGTGCTTAGAAATCATTGATTAGGCTGGCTCAGACTTACAACAAAGCTAGCTAAAGTATGTACATTTTGCGTGAAAAGTTGTTTGTCAGCCAAAGGTTAGTTAGCTAGTTCCAAAGGGTAGCCAGACATGTGCTCAACTCATTTGGGTCCATATGCCTATAGAATGGTGTATGTAGTGTCCATGCTCAGATTCAAAACGACCCTCCAGATGCATGCACAAAAGAAGATAACCCTCTAGCGCCTCTGTTAGCTAGATGCGGTATGCCATGTAGAAACGAATTGCCAAGGAATACAGTACTAATATCACTGACACAAGAAATTGTCTCTCTCTCCACCCCTTTCCTATCTTGACAATATCTACAATAGTCATTAAAAGGGTAGACCAAGCAAGTCTCGTCGCATGAGAATCAGCCCGATCGGACACGACCGTAATTCCAGATTTGCCTCGATAAAGAGCATGCTTCTTCCGTCGCTGAGCTCTGTCCGACAAGTGCTCTCGAATCAGTACTCTATAGCAGGGAAGTGGCATCCCGACCAGTTGGTTAATCTTCTGTCATAGTGTACCCTCACTCAGATAATCTCATGGTCTGAATGTTTCGCATCTCGTTTAGAGACTCTCCTCTTTCACATACCAACAACAATGTCGAGTAGATACCGGAGAGCATACATCAATCAGCCATCATCAACATCAATCCCTGTAGTACATCAATCAGTCAAAGATTATAATGAACAGATTTTAATCAAATTCAGCGTGATTAAACAGACACTGCCACATTTATCTAAAATAAATTTCACCATAATACAACTTGGTTTGCGTTCCGATACTGAAAAGTAAACTCGAATCTGATTACAAACACCATGAGCAAGTTTGTAATCCTTCATTGCTCTTATCGCCGCTGCTATTTTTAAGTTTCTTTTACTACTTTTGTGTAAAGATTGGTGTAAACTATAATACAATAAAGTCTTATGCCATGTTTACACGTGACTTTGTATGCTATTTGAATTACTTATATGCATTAAACTGTTCACACATCTTTCTAATTAGTTTTGCCAGTTTTATGAGAAGAGTTTATTAAGACAGTTTTAACCGATTTTCGCGCTATATGTCCCGCAATGAAGCATTCGTGGTTGTATTTCACACGCTTTAACTATTATTTATGTAAGTTTATAATCGATGTTAACAATCCAATCGCTCTTGACAGGCTTAAGGCCATTATATGATCTAATATTTAAAATATAATGCTGCTGTACTTATTCCTACATCTACCAAATGCGACGTTCTTAACATTCAGTGCTTTTAAACAATTTTTCAGTACTGCGTGTTACTCTTTGACCCTTAAATATAAAAACAATTAAATAAAAACAAACACATACACAAACTCATACAAGAAGAGAAAAACAAATTTATTTGAGTGAGCCACTCGTATGTAAAGATAAGTACTATTTCTCTTGAAACAGCTTGTGTTTGCGTTTGTTTTTGTGTGCTATTGTCGTGTCTACAAAAATATCAGCTGTTCTACGCTCGTGAATACGTAGGTATGTGTGTGAACGTGAGTGTTATGTGTTATTTAAATAGTGTCTTGATAACATTTTCTATGTTTCACATTCACTGTAAGCGCGTTGTTCTTCATCAGTCTCGAAACAACGTCATTAAAATTCAGTCAAAACTATCATTAGTTGCTGATTTGACGTCATGAATTACATTACGTTGTCGTTTTTACCGGTTCAAGTTTAACTTTTACTACACGGTAGAGTCTTGTGCATTTTTTTGTTCGTTTTTTATTTTTATTTTTTTTATTTTTATTTGAATTTAACAATTTGAAGTGCGCGATAGTCAGTTAGTGTATCTTGTGCTACGCAAATGCATCAGAGCATAACAATATGGAACAACTGTAGTTTGGAAAAAAAAGATTAAAACTAAAGAATGTGAAATTAAAAATAAAAATAAAGAATTAAAATTAAATATAAAAAAGAAGTTAACGAAAAATTTAAATTTATGTCTGAATTTTATTCTTTTATATTTTTGTCACAAAAATTAAGATGAACAACATAATTTAAAAAAAAATATACAGAAAAATAAATAAAAAGTATATTTTAAAAATATAGTTTTATAGTATTTGTTACATTTAAAATTGTTTACAAAAATAAATTTATAAATAAATTCTTTAACTAAATGTGCAAAAATTTATTTTAAAAATTAAAAAGATATAAAAGAAATTGTATTTTATGCCAAACAAAATTTGTGTAAAAATAAAATAAAAAACAACAAATATTTTCAAATAAATTAATGAATTTAAAAAAAAATTACAAAAAAATATTTCAAATCGAAATAATTAAAAACTACTATATAAGCACAGTTTGACGTACAAACATACTATACATAATACATATGTATTTATAGATATATTTTTAGCAAAAATATCGTAATTATTTTAAACAAATTTATTGATGCAATAAGTACGAGTAATTGTTTCATAAATATATTTTTTTTGTGTAAAATTATTATTTTTTTTACATCAATTGAAATAAATGTTTAAAATATTTACAAAATGTTTAGAACGTGTTTTTAAATTAAATAAGAAACAATTAAAAAAAAAAAACATTCAACTTGAATTGTTTTGTTCTAATGGAGTGAATGTGATCAATTTCTTCTGAAAGTATTTATATTTGAATTGTTTCTAATTTCCAACTATTATCCAATTTGTTATTTCAAATATCGGTCAAGGCTAAAACCAAAATTTAATTTCGTAAGTTTTCTTTTTATTTTTATATTTTATTTTTCAATTACGATAATCAAAAATCAGAAAAAATCTCAAACATTTATTTACTAAGAAAACCTTAATTCTGATCTCCAAACTAATTCAAACTTACTAATCAATTATCAAAGACAATTTGCATTTTCGAATTCGAAAACTTTGTTTATAATATTGACGTACATAAATGACATATACAGACGTCCATTGCGCCTGCTTGCAGATGCACGCACGATGTGTGAGATAGTATCATATTCTTAGTATATATGTACGTGTTTGGACTCTCACTCACCGATCCTAAAATGAGCGCTAAAGTGTTAACAAATATCTGAATACCTTTAAGATGTATAGGATATGTCAATAAGTGCTTCGTATCCTTAAATTTATATAAAACAAAGTATGTATGGGATATGGGGTATAATCGAAATTTTTTATTCGTTTAAAAGGCCTATGAATGCTATTATGTATATGTATAGAATACAACTATGTGCAGCGCACCTTCGCTGGTTGACACGCATCCAAAATATTATAATTTTCATGACTCTGGCGAATACATCAGGCTAAATTTGATCGATATCATGGGTTATGTTGGGTTTGATGGCAGTTGTGGTTAGTTGCGTATTTGCATAGACTTTCATTTTCAGAAAATCCACAAAAAAGTTTAACGGAGTCAAATCGAAAGATTTCGGTGGCCAGTTCACATCACCTTTACGGAAGATTACGCTCAAATCACTTGTCTTAGCGACTTATAGTGCACGCCGTTGATGGCTATGGCTTGGTCAATGTTGTTCTCAAATAACGCCGCTATCCCGAAATCCACACCAAATAAGGCCTTTTTCGGAATGCATTGGAAGCTCTTGTATCTTATGTGGATTGGTACTGTACCAAATTTGACAATCTTGTTAGTTTGACCAACAATAGGCCTCATCGATAACTATAATTTTTTGCTTAAAATAGGGTTAAGCTTTCAATTGCCCACTCAGTGAATATACTAGAGTAGGTAGAGTGCACGAATTTAATTTGTTCGTAAACGATTCTTTTTCAATTCTTTTAAAATAGGAGAAGAATCAAACACAAAATAATTTCAAAATAAAGTTCGGAACGCAAATCGGTGTCGAAAAGCATCAAAACGAGTTGAAGACCAAGAACTCTTTTTAGTAAATGTTGTTTGTGTACATGTATGTGATACTTATTGCACGCTGCACACAAAATATGTATACATACATACACACATACGAATGCATGGTATGAGGCATTTAGTCTTATACAAACAACATGCATTGAAATGAATTGCTCATTTTCAATTCTTTTTTGCTTATTTCTAATTCGTTCGCAGTATAAAAGTCGTGCTCACGAGTTAAGGAACGACTCATAAGCACAAATTTTAAAAATTTTAAAAAATGTAAATTTGTGCGAAAAAGTACGCATCAAACAGTCATTCTTTGTGGATTCATCGGCTCATCAGCAATCTGCTTATTAACGAACACACTGAGGTGAAAGTGTGCCCTGTCGCTGAAGATGATTTTCTTTGCAAAGTCAACATACACTTCTGTCTGTTCTAGTAACCATTCGGCGTATTAACGACACTTGAAATGGTCAGTAGGCTTCAGTTCTTGAGTCAATTGAATCTTGTAAGCGTGTAAATTCAAATCTTTATTCAAAATTCGCATCATTAATGTTCGTGAGATATTCAGTTGTTGGGTACGACGATGAGTCGAGGTTAATGGCTCTCCTGCCACACAGGTGCTTCCATATTTCCTACTAACCCGGTTTGCTGAAATTTGTACACAATTCTCCCGATTGTGGACACATTTGGTCGATTATGCTGACCAAAAAATCATGAAATACACGAAATGCATTTTCGTAAAAGGCTTCCACAATCTGAACGCTCTGCTCAATTGCGTATGAAACAAAGTATTGTCAAATTAAGTTGGATAAAAGGACTTTAAGGTAAGATGTGACTTACAATTAACATCGTGCATTATGGTTTGGCCACCCTTTATATATGTATGTATATAAAATTCAAAAAGTGGAGGTA
The DNA here is from genome assembly GCA_023159175.1 of Wohlfahrtia magnifica. Taxonomy (NCBI): domain Eukaryota; kingdom Metazoa; phylum Arthropoda; class Insecta; order Diptera; family Sarcophagidae; genus Wohlfahrtia; species Wohlfahrtia magnifica. The sequence continues at coordinate 11,375,375 of JAKWBJ010000483.1, read as the reverse complement.
AGCCATTTAGCAAAAACAATTCATTTGGTAGTATCGAGTAGTATGTAGATATGATCAGAGAAATTTGTTTTGAATATTATACAGTTAAGAATCAATAAACTGTTTTGTCATTAATATCTCATTCCATTATTAATAATGTGAAATAAAAATTTTAACTCAAAAAAATGTTAAATTATTTCCTGCAGTTCTAGAGTATAAAAGGTCTAAGTGTCCCGTTTGACGATTGTCATTCTTCAAGTGCATTTAAAAGGCCCCAAACAAAACCATCCAATTTTACTTCAATCAATGAATTGCTAAAATAATTACGTTCAACATCAAGGAAAACTTTAATTGGCATCACTATTAGTGAAATGTTTGCTAAAAAACACACTCACCGTAAAATTTTTGGGCAAAAAGTATCATTTTCAAACGAACTTTTAACCCCTTTTATGATTATGATATTAAATTCGTAATTATTTCTCATTTTTAATGGCTTTTTTCCAACTAAAATACACATCATTTCTTCTATCTATAGTTTCATGTTTTTGCAAACATTTTTTTTTTTTTAATAAAAAAATAAATCACTGCATATATGAGTATAATAAACAGGAAAATTTAATTATATTCTTCTTTTGTTTTTAAAATTAAAAGAGGCTTTTTATGGACTCACAAACATTAAGTGAAAGAAATGCGTAAGCGACTTAAAAAATAAAATAATTTTATTATCATACATACATGCACATGCACGTATTAAACGAGTAAGTAGGGAATAACCCAGTTTAAGTGAAGTGTTTGTTCGTCAAAGAAATTTTTTTGAATAACTACGTGCACCCTTGCGAAGATGGGAAATATAAATGAAATTTAAATATTTTTTTTGTAATAAAACTGTATTAGTCATACGAGTAATTTTGTTAAGTGTTAAAAAGACTTTTTCTAATTTGCATTTTAAATTCAATAGAAATTATTAGTTATTAATATACTCGTACATATGTATGTATATTATTTTGATTTCAAATTAACATTTTGATTTATATGTTATAATCATTTCGAACACTGTGCTTTATGTTACATATGATTTAATTTACATGATATTGCTTTTGTTGTCTATTTTTATAGTTTACTGTCTAGTAAACCTTTTTTAAAAAACATATCTCATATTACCGATAATACACTAATTCGTTTCCATAAAAACATTCCAAAAATGCAGAGTCGGATTACTGTGCATTAGCGAGTTGATTAATTGAAATTTTTGATAATGAGAAAATTATAAAAAAGTTGTAGTTGGTTAAGACTGAATAGTCGTTAACCTACAGTGCATTTAGAAAAATGATTTCCATCAAAAATGTTTTAGTGCAAAGAAGAACATGACATTATGGTGTGTCTGTACGAGAACATCGCAGCACGCTCTTGCTAGTAGCTTGTAAGACAATCTAAATCTTATTTTTTTCACTCTCTTCGCGCTGTTACCAGTTTTGGTGTGATGTTGTGATATTAGAAATTTCCTTGAAGTCGAAATACTTCGGTGTCATTCTCGACCGTCGAATAGGTCTAAAGGTAAATATTGACGGCAGTCTGTTCCCACAAGAATTCGATTGGAAGGAACTAGGGTATAAGACAGAGTACTATATACTGGTTGTATAAGTGTAGTTTACTATTCTTACCTATGATGGTTTTGTCTGGTGGCACGCTATGTATATCGCTTCACTCCCCATCATGGCAACGAGCATAAGTACTTCACTGGCGACTCTGTACGTTCAAGTTAACTTTCAGATGGCAGGAAGTGCCCTACGGCTGATTATGGACATGCGAGTGTTTATTTCAGTACACTGTGACTCATGGGATCTATTGTGCCCCTTCCGGTTTATAGCTTGTTCAGTTTGTTCAATGGTGGATGTCACCCAGTAAGACCCTATGTCCACCTAAACATATCCATCAAAAACCAAACATGCACAGTCTACAAACCTCCACATCTGCGAGTGCTCATCCTCTTTAAATAAGCTATTATACCACAGTGGCCCGTAAGTAACTCCGTTAGGACTTTTAAGTCCAGCCTGCCATACTTAAGAAACTTAGAATGACGCCCAAATTGCGGACTGGTCGCCGCCCAGTGTTCTAAGCATCTGGCAATTTCCCAATTCTTGATTAGATTTAGGATGGTAATAAGTGGTGCTACACTGCAAGGTTGATCTTAGAAGAAGTGACACTTAAGTTGATGATACTGAGCAGTGACGAAGAGAGGGAGTGCGACCGTGCTGGCGTCCACTACGGATAACTTGACCTCAGATATTCTTATAAATGGAGCGATAAGTGCAGCGTCTTCCAGGCAGAAGTTTTTGCAATTAGGGGAGCAGTGGAGGTGTTCAAGAATGAGATTGGGAGCGTTGTGGGTTCGGTGACTATTTTTGTGAACAGTCAGGCGGCTCTCAAAGTACATAGATCGTACTGGATTAGGTCTATGGTCGCTCTGGATTTGCAAATCGGCCTATGGTAGATTGCGAGAGTTTGCAAAACTTTGTTAAATCTGATGAATTGACCTGTAATGGCTCGGAGTCGTAATACTACAGACTGACGACTCCGTACTGCAGCCGTTGAGTCATAGTCTTAGCAAACTCCAGAGGTACTTCCTTTGGAAAACTAGTCAGATATGGTACAACTAGGATGTAGGTTTCTTGGTCCATATGATCGGCTATTTCTAGTCCTAGGACGCTTTCCATTCTCTCCATCACTAAATTGGAGCTGAGGCTTACTGCAGGTATTACGGACCAATGCGGTATCCGTTTGATGACTTCGGTTACTGTAGGCTGTACGAGGATGGGGGAGCAACTACTGTGTCACTACCCTAAGCTATCTGGCAGAAGGCAGAATTTCCTCTTGTCTTCCTTTTTTCTCTTTCTCCTTTTTTAATTTTTCTGTACAGGACGAACACAATAGATCACATGATCTCCAGGTGTTGGAACTTTCAGTGTTGTTAGCCTGATGGTTGCTCATCCTTGAACCTAACTTAACTTAATAACAATTTCAACTTAAGCCTATAACATTTCTCATGCAACAATGTAACTGCTGTACTTTGTTTAGTGCAAAAGCTAAGAGTTTCTCTATTTTTATAAGTCAGCATCGATTTAACTTGCTATTTTGCCTAAGTAGGAATTATATAGGGTATCACATAGTCAGCCACTACTGACAATTACTTTATTAGTAGTTTTAAACAACTTTAATTTCTTGCAGCGTTATAAATCACTTACCTTTTAATTTTTTTTTTTTTTTTTTTGTGTACAACGCTCAGGTTTGTTAAATAAGGCTTGGAGGGTCAAAAATCGACTTTATAATCAATGCGTAAGGCAGTAGCATGAGCACAACAGGTAAACGTTTGTTAAATGTTATTTTGAATACTTATAAGATGAGTCATACACATACTTATGGCATAGCATGTAGCTTAAGGCTTTCAAACCATGATTGATAGACGGCAGTAGATTTCAAACAGTTTCAAGTTAATTTCAATAATTTTTCAACATCGTTTAACAAGGGAAAACCTCTGTTGTTTTACGATTTCTTCATTAGATACGTAGAGCTTAGTAGTGAAAAAAATTGATGAGTTTGTTTAAAATATTTATGGTTTAGATTTCTGTCTTAAATACTTTAAAGAATTCCATATGAAATGTATGTGTTTTGCCTGCCAAGTTCAAATTCAATAAATTATTAACCCTTATAGGGATTTAGAAAATGTGTCTCTATACCAGAGTTCGACAAACTAATATTAATGCATTTTACAATTGTGGAAGTAATTTGAGAGTTCTCACTCAGGCCATTTTGCACTGTATTTTTCCATTTGTTTTCTCTTTATTTCTCTTTGTTTATTTGTTGCTCATTTTTTCCCTATGCGTGTGAGTACGTAAGTGTAAAAACAGACGAGAAGAGCTACTCTTCGCGTCAATCTGCTCTATATCCTTATCACATTTGAAATCCACTGTTATGTTACATACAATACGTACTAGTACAACATATTAAATTCTACCATGAAAAAGTTAGAAAATGTAACCCTACACTGCATTGTAATTTTAAGAATGTCATGTTCTATTATACTGAAACATGGATAATAAAAAGATCGGACGAGTCATTGTTGACAAACAAAAATTTGCGATCCCTTATACGTTGATGATGGGTTCCGAATTATGTTAAACTATTCGCTGTACGAGCTATATGCCGAAGTCGAAGCAGTCAAGCGCACTAAGATTAACAAATGGACTGCCTCGCTCACGTCTGTCGAATAGATTGTAACGCTCGAACTTTTGGGACATACAAGAAAGAAACCATCGACAGGCAACGCAGAAAAGAGCATTTCAATCTCCATTTGAATGACCAGGAACAACTGAATCCAGCCAGCATGAATCCAGTCAGTAATAGTTGGACTTATATTTTACATCAGGCTAAAGCCGACACTCGGTCGTTATGGTCATATAATGGTACACCCTTAAATGCTCCAACTATCGTGTCATAGTGCTTCTTTCTATATCATAAAAGGTTCTCACAAAACTGTTGATACGCAAACAACAAGCTTGCTTTCGATCAAATAGGTTCTGTATTAATCAAATCACCACACTTCGCTTATCGTCAAAGAGGTCAATAAGTGGCAATCACCTCTTTTTATAGTCTATTGATTATAAAACTTCTTTAGATAGCTGGGAATGCGAATGCATTTGGACGGCGTTAAGATGCCGGGGTGTGCCTCTTAATGTACTTTAAATGTAGAGTTCTCCACAACGGCAAATATTCTTAAGATAGGATCACATGATTGTCGCAGTGCAAAATTTAAATTGGAATATAATCACAAATTATATTTAATCCTCTAAAACTATAACTATAAATACCGTACAAGCACGTGTTTTTTTTTCAAAAAAAAAAAAAAAAACAATTATTAAAAAAAAAATTGGTGAGTATTATCTTCACTTGACGCATAAGAATACAATAAATATTGGTGTATTTATGATATTTGGTGCATAATTGTACCAATTAGTGGTACAATGCGTCAACAAAAATGCGCCAATATATATATCTAAGTGGGCAATATGTACCAATATTAAATTTTTTATTTTTTTTTTCATAAAATAAATTGCGACAATTTTAATATTCTGCGGCAAAAAACACAATGCAAATTGTGCTATATTGGAGCATTAGTGACAATCGTGTGATCCCAGCTTTAAAGCTTTCACACGATTGTCGCACCAGTGTTGCATTTGATTGGAATAAATAAACACAATAATGTTGTTGTATGAGCCAATATATTGTATAATCACACGTTTGGCATATAAAATAGACCAATTATTGGTGCATTACGATAATCGTGTGATGCTACCTTTAAAGGTTATCTTTTGTCACCCATATTAATTTTGATTGTTCTCGATGATATTCTGTCTCAGGCTTTGGATGGTCATAAACGCGGCATTTAATGGAACATCTCGACTATGCCGACGACATCTGTTTGATATCATCTAGTTATACGGATATGCAGAGCAAAATCGACGACTTGAATCGTGCATCTAAGAGCGTGAATCTGATGATCAAGCGTACCATGATAAAAATTATGTCTGTTTCACCGATTAGGTTGAGTAATCAGTTCTTCATCTAAAATGAAAACATTCTGCGAAAACGAATGAAAAGTTTCTGCTAATTGAGTAGCCAAGGCTAAAGCATCTTTTAGCCAATTAAAAGAGGTGTGGAAACCAACAGCTTTATCCACGACCACAAAATTGCGAATATTTGGATCAAATGTGAAGTCCATCTTACTATATGGATTCGGAACCTGGCTGATGAATGGAAGATTAGCAATTAAACTGCAAGTGTTTATAAACCGCTGACTGAGATATATATTAAGAATATGATGGCCAAGAATTATCTCGAATTGAGAGCTTTTACACTGGTGCGATGAGGAGTTATTGACAATCAAAATTAGGCGTCGAAAATGGAAGTGGATTGGCCATACCTTACGCAAGCCAGCAGGTGAACCTCACAAAGAGGCATTAGATTGCTAAAAACAACATGACGTTGGGTAATAAATGCGAAAATTGAGGGTTCTGGCAAGGAGATAAATAAAGGAGATAAAAACGATTGCAGGTAACAGAGAGAGGTGAAGAAAGTTTGTGGAGGCTCTTTGCTCAAATTATGAGCCTAACCAGGACACATATATAAGTGCTATGACGGTTTCCTGACGTACTTTCCGTTGGAAAAATGAATTTTGAGTGGGTACAAATAAGCCATCAACCACAGCGGCAGTCAAAGCCAACATTATGCGTCAGTGTCAGGAATAATTAGACATTTTGCTTGCACACCACCCATCGATCTCGTGGCTGGTATTTGCACAATGATATCTCAAACACTTTGTTTTATTTAAACTTCATTTCCTTATCTGTATACGTTTTTTCAAAAGATTTAAAAAATGGATTTTAAGTTGAATCAGTAGTATTTTTAAAAATGAGGACCCATGAGTGTTAAAAAGAAAATGAATTTAAAAAGCAATCCATTTATCTATCTCTGACTTGTACACTATGCGCATATGTGTATGCATGTGAACATATATATTCATTCTTCTACTTAAGGTTTTATATTTCAAAAAGCAGAATGAAATTTAAAAAAAAAAAAAAAAATAATTTCAATTTTAATAATGTGAAACGAATTGAAACACATACATAGTATTTCACTTTTTTAATTTTAAAAAAATTTTTTTTTTATTTTTTTAGATGTCGTTGCCTAAAAAAGATCCGTCATTTTGTGTGGCAGCAAATGATCCTCACCTGGTCAGTTTGGGTGGTGGACGTTTAAGTACGGCAGTAACGATACACAATATACCCATTGGTAAGTGAATTTCAATTTATTTTCTTAATTTTATTTTATTTCATATTCATGCTACAACAATACAATTTTATAAATTTTTATGGGAAAATATCAAATTTCAAAAAATATTTTTATATCTTTAAATTGTCGTATAAAATAATTTGATAAAAAAAAATATATTTTCTTCTTCATTGAATATCAATCTTTAATTGATAACAAATAACTTATAAAACCACAAAAATACAATTTAAAATTATGAATAAATAAGTATTAAAAATAGGTTAATTAAATAAGTATGTAAAAATAAACAATATTTGAAGTATTTCAGGGAGACTTAAATTACACCGTTACTGTTAAAATCGCTATTTTTATAAAGCTTCAAGGCTTTAGTAGATATACAGGGTCATACGTAAATTATGAATGCTTTTAAAATAAATTAAAATAATTGTGGTTGGCTTGCTAGCCTAACCGAAATACTAGACGTAGCCATAGGGAAAACAAGTCAAGTCGCATGATCGAAACATTCTTGTTAAAACCTCAAGTCAATGTTGTCGAGTTCTATCTTTAGACAGTTGGTTAACCACATAATAACGATAGTTTGTTTAGCAGCAGTTTTCAAAATTACTAATGACCATTTGTGTTAATGTTTAGTAAAGTTTAACACTTCGCTATGCTTCGGCTTACGTTTTGACAGTTCGGTATAAGTCAATTAAAATTTTTGACAGAGTTCTGGCTTAGTATTAATCACATGACATGTGTTTTGTTTATAGATTAGGTACGAGGTACGAGTACATACTTTTCAGTCTTAACAGAAAGTAAAGAAATTATAGCTGCAGCGGCCTACATCAAAGAGGAAGTCCCAGCAACCCTACCAAACCTTGAGTTTAAAGTACTAGTGCAAATTGTAATACTTATGGGTTATTGCCTGATATCCGAATGGCAAGAAAAGTAACATTGAAGTTTGACTAGCGGCTCAATTCTAATGATTGGCTTGTGATAGGCATTAACCGTTTGTGGTTAGTTGACAAAATGTGTAGTGGCATAGCTTTAAATGGTGTAATGGAAACTTAAATAGTCCTTAACGGTCTGTCATCTGCTCTGCAGATGCTCGACCCTGACTGTTAAGTGGAACAGATGCCTTGTCAACTATAACTATCCAGCCTTAGTGAGTTATCTAGGTCTGACAAAATGAAGTTCTTTCTTCTCTCCTTGACTGAAAAAGTATAGACTGTAACTCACTCGAGTGTGTTTTGTAATAAAAACTCTCTTATAAACTCCGTGCTATTAAGGGTTCAGAGAGTATCGCTAATTAGAATAGATGATAATAGTTTTAAAGCAGCGCTATCAGTACCGTACCCTTGTTTACTTGACATTTATTGAAACGTGAAATGCCAACGAAAATTCTCATTTAATTTTGGACATGTTAGCGGATTTCAAAAGCCAAGTCCTTTACAACGGCAACTTGGAATATGCCGATGACGTATGTCTTCTGAGCCAAGTTCCGAAACATCTACAAAAGATGTCATTAAGTCTGAGTCGCTTCAGCTGGACTGACGGTTAATATTTTAAAAACTAAAATAAGGTGATGGCGTGATGTAGGAATAAAAGAGCATGCGTACATCACAAGCGGCCCAGGTTCGAATCCTCAGTACAAAACATGATGAATAAATCTAATTGTGGTTTTTAGTGTTTAATAAATAGACTACAACCTCCCTCCAGCTAGATCTGTCTAAAAAAACCCCTGACCTTCCAGCTTATCTCTGGCGATGATGGAAAATATCAGACGGATGATCAGAAGTAAATGACACCACCACTTAGCAAGGATTTTCATTACTAAACAATTATATGAAGGCGAGCTACAGTATATTTATCATCTACTTAGTTTGAATATCAATCTGATTAGAAAAAATGAAACAAAGCAATGGATGCTTTGTGGAAAGCCAATATGCTCCCTAGAGTAGTTACGGAGAAACAAAAGTGGTGGCTATGCCTCAAGTTCTTTACCATGTGTAGGCACCTTTAATTATCTGGGCAGTATAGAGACGCATAGGGTAGTGCTGACGAGGACATTGAAGAGCGTATTAACAAGGCAAAAACTGTATTCGGTATGCTCCAATTTATTTTGAGATCTCGGCATATATCAACAATTACAAAGTCACGCATATACAATTCGAACGTCAAATCTGTTTTGTTTTACGGTTGGGAAACTTACGAACGTCAATCTGTTAAACGCTGTAAAACAAATCTCTGCTCCTGTAAAGGTATGTTAGCAGAAATGGCCATCCGCTTCTTAGGTCAACCGACAACACTGCTTCCATGGTATCCTCGGAAAAAAGACTGGCGTGTCGGTTCACCTGCTAGAACATGGAAAAGTTCGATTAATGCGGAGCTGCAAGCAAAGTGGAATAAGAGGATAGTTGAGACCAGAGAGTCAACACGGCTTTTTCCTGAGGTTTAGGGGTTCCATCAGTATAAAATTGAGTTGAAGCAGTTATATATTTTCGTTCGAGATTTATTTTTGTGTGCTGCGGCTTTGTCAACAGAGTCAAAAAGTATTTTATTAATGATCAATATATTGACAGTTTTGTACGACGGCGTCATTAAAGCCACATAACAATTTTTTCTCCGTCACTCCTCTAGGGAGCATAATGGCATTCCACAAAGCGTCCAATACTTTGTTTCAGTTTCATTGATCAAGTTGATTTTCCAAGTTAAGTAGATGATTGGTCTATTGTAGCTCGCCTCCATATACAGTATTTGTGTGTAGTGGTGAAGATCGTTGCTGGTGGTGTTCCTTACTTAGCACTGTCGTTTTTTTCCCAGTAGGTGGCGTTTTATTCTGATCATCCGTCTGATGATCGTCAGAGATATGCTGGAAAGTCTGTATGGCTTCTTTAGATGTATTTGTCTGGAGGGAAGTTCAAGTCTCTTTATGAAACACTTGAAACCGCAATGAAATTTTTGACGTCATGTCCTCTGCCGGGACTCGAACCGTGGCCGTTTGTGTTGTATGCCTGCATTCTAACAACTACTGCACACCACCCCCAACCTACATAACATATGAGGAGATATTTGGCAATTGAATCATCTCACTCCGAAAATCCATCAACTTCCCATTGAAATCATGCAGCTTGAGACCTCCCGATTAGAATTGGAGACTAGAAATTGAGTAACTTTTGCTAGATTATGCTGCACATGTTTCACTAAGTTGTCAAAAACTTGCCAAAGAAGTCAAGGTGGTAATTTTATTGATATGCTCTACCATACATAGTTGCCTAAGCCCAGCATCATTTGTTTTTCACTTGCTCTTATCTCTTCACTTTATAAATTAGCGCATTCTAACCTTTTTCAAATCATAGCTGATAAGAATTTTGATATTTGTAACATTTTTCAAATAATTTTGGGAAACGGTGTTAATCTTTGAAAATATTTGCTAATAAATTTGTAAATATTTCTTAAAAAAGAGACATTCAAGCTAAAGATTTATGTTGCCACTAGATAAGAATATACAGAGTAAGGCTTTAAAATGAATTTTTGTTGTTGAAATTAGTTTATCAAAAACAGTTTCAAAATTTGTTTGGAAATGAAAAAAAAATAAAATTATTTATAAATTGTGTTTAAAAACCAGTTTCAGAATTAGAAGGCAGCACATGGCAGAATTTTTTTTTGTTGCTTCGGAATGCCTGTCATTTGATAAGAAGTGAAGCATGAAAAACAAATTCTTTTTTATTATTTTTGTTTGTGGAATTCTAATATTGCTGGTTGGTTATCTTTAAAGTGTCTGACTGAGTGTAATGATATTTTTTAGAAAAAAAATTTTTTCTTCTAATTTTGCAAAAATCAATTTTCAATTCTTAAGAAGAAAAAAATTCAATAAAATGTTAAGTAAGCACTGACTTACGTTATCTTTAGAAATTCTAAGAAGCCGGGGTCTGTTTTTTTTTTGCTTATTTAGTTTATAAAACTGTGTTGAGGTTTGTGTTTATTGTTAAAGAATTGTTTTGTTTTCGAAGTTATAGTGGGTTTTACAACTCAATAACGAAAATAAGTATATACTTACGTACTCAAATGAAACATATTTCAACAGATAGTAAGGTCGTTTCTTATCAATCAATGACAAGGTTATAAAAAAAACACTTCAAATCCTACTTCAAACTGCAATAGAAAAGTATTACACCAGCATTGAGTGTAAAAATATTAAAAACGTATTTCAGATATATTTTTAGCTCTCTTTAGGCTTAAATCGAGACGCTTAAGGCCAATCTGTTGAGAAAATAGCCTATTGGAAGACGATGAAAAAAATTTAATTACGGTTTCTAGTATTTAATAAAGAGTAATCAACCTCGCTCCAGACAAATTCATCTAAAGAAGCTCCACTGGCCTTTCACTTCTTACCTCGCGCGATGATGACAACCATCAGACGAATGAACAGGAGAAAACTCCAGCTACTGGGAAAATAGTTACAATGTTAAGTACGGATCACCACCACCAGCACTTGGCAAGGATATTCACCACCAAACACAATCACAATGGAGGCGGGCTACTGTAGATTAATTATCTACTTGGCTTGGAAAATCAACTTGATAACTGAAACTGAAACAAAGTAATGGATGCTTTGTAGAAAGCCAATATGCTCCCTAAAGAAAAAAGTATTCTTTATAATGTCTGATTCGCCCAAAGCTATATGCTTTGCGATCCAAGACTGCGAGCAAAAACGTCCACTTGGAACCCAATCCTGTTGGACAGTTGCAAAGTAAATGTTCAAATATTTCAGCCCCCATATTGCAGAACCCACATCGATCAGTAAAAACATTCTCCAAGACATGCTGATGGTATCTAAGACCAAGACCACTTTGTCCAGTAAATAGGCACATTTGTAGATTAAGTTTGCCTTTGTTGATCGGAAGTAGCCCAGAGACACATATTTTTCGTCTGTCTCAGTTTTGAGGTATCCTCCCTTAGTCTCGTAAATTTCATCTCATTATAGGAGCCAATCCTTCCTCTGTGGTGTATTCCACAGGGACACCAAAGAACGGTTCAGATCCAATGACAACTCGAACAGTTAGCCTTTTGCTTCCTCTCAATGTGACCCCTAACTCTAAGCAAGAATTTGATACTACACCTTGACAGAGTAGCTCTTAATTATTGCACAACACTGGGCCCTTATTATAAGAAGGCTGATGTGGGTTTTCGCAATGTCTCTAATGGCCTCTGGGTAAACCGGCCTACGTTGGGTAATTTTTCTTTCCTTATCTACTCGGACCTTATCTTTGTTGTCTATAATTAATCGCAATGTAATTGCATATTTCTCATATTTTAACTCATTCTCTTCCAGTTTATTATCACGAACATTATCTATCAACCACAATCTCAATTTTTCCGAAAATCCTTTTTTTTTAATATTTTGTAGGTGACACCACCATTGGCTCTTCAACGCGTTGCAGTATTTCTCTGAATGGCAGCGGTATACGTCCACTTCACTGTACAATATATCGCAGTGAAGAGAACGAGGTTACTTTGGTACCAGAACGTGATGCTCGTATACTAATCGATGGCCATAAAATCGAAGATGAAGTGAATTTAACTCAAGGTGCCATGATAACCATAGGGAAATCGTATTATTTGCGTTTTAATAACCCGGCAGAAGCTCAACAAATACGCACAGCCATGGGTTCAAATGAACGAATCTCAATGCCTCAAATTGATTTCGCACAAGAAAGACAAAGACATTCATCCAAAAGTAACAACAGTACTGGTACTAGCTCATCTAGCAGTGAGGTAACAACTTATCAAATAGATGCCTTCTATGAGAACACCATACAACCCTCTCTCAGGCAGGAGGATAAGGCAGATAAAAGTTATAGCAAAACCTCTTGCTCCCAGCCATATAATAATTTAACACCCATCGATATAAATAGTTTTCAGTGTCCCAAAGTATTTACGGCGGATTTGGTGACAGTAAATATGCCCGCCAAAGATGTTTTGGGTCAAAAATATACAAAGTTTGCTAAAAATTTTGCAGAAAATCAACGAAATGAAAAGAATTTGAATAACGCCTGGCATAATACACAAAAACAATTGAATAGTAATGCGAAAATGAATGGCAATGTTTATGACAATGTACCCCTAAACTCAAAGATCTATCAACAGGAGAATTTGCCCTCTACCGCCAACACTCCCAACAAGAGCAACGAATATCTGGTAAAACTGAAAAATGCCAATGAAGGCCATAAACCTTCACCAAGTGCCTATGATCGTTATCCCAAATTGGGTAACATGCAAATATTTCCCATGACCACTGTAAACAATGAGATCAATACACAAAGTTTCACCAACTTAGAGGTAAAGGAATCGAATGGAAATTTATCTAAAGATGAAAAGGAACACTTGGATGATATGCTAAAAATATGTACGGAATATACCGACAGACAAAATCAAAATCTAAGTAATTGCATTAGCAGCAATAATTCCTCACCGATCGTACAGAATCGTATAAAGACTAATGGTTCTTTGCCTAGAGACAAAAAGTCACCATTTCAACATGATGGTGCTTATGCGCATCATAATCTTGGTGGCAGTTTTAATAATCTTTCGTTGAACTCCTCTAATGATCATCATACAGCCAATAGCAGCGGTTTTTCCAGTGGCTATGAAAATGTACGTTTAGTAGGACAAAATCGTGTGGAATTAAATGGCCAATTGGTAGGTTCTCCAAAATCCAGTTATGAAAATGTTGTAATTGGTAAATATGTACCCCAGTCGCCACGTACTAAAATACGCACCAATTGTATGTCACCCAAAAGAGAACAATCATTTGCCAGCATGTTCGCTCAGCAAAAAACAGAATCACAAACGCTTAACAATGCCAAAGCCAATAAGCAACAGGAATACGATGAACTCTTAAAGACATTTGGTGAAAAATTACAGCAAGAAATGCAAAATATAGAGGAGTGCAGTAGATATCAACCGCCTAAACCCACTACCGCGTCTTCCTCCAATTCTTCGCCACAAGCCAGAAGCAATAAGAATATAAATAATCTCAAGTTAAATCTAAAACCACCCAGTTCTTTGCAAAATTCCCCCAAACCTTCCAAGAAACCAGCACCTGCTCCTCGTACCCTACTTAAAACTGGTAATAATCATACAGGAGGTAGTCTACCCCATTTAGCGGGTAGTAATAGCCCACCGCAAATGGAAGAGGCAAAAGAAAAGGATAATGTGAGAAAGGTTAGTATATTTTGTATTAGAAAAAATGCTATTTCACTAGAAAAGTTAACTTTATTGCTTCTCTTAGTCGGAGTTTGATTCCTTAACGCTAACGAAACAGGAGTTGGAGAATATTTTGGACATGCTACAGGATAAAATACACCGTTTGGAAGCACAACGTAATGCCACTAGAGTTATGGAAGAAAATCAACAGGCTAAACTGAAGCAATCCATAGAAATGAAAATGGATCAGGTTAAAAGGTAAGTGAGGAGAATGGCGGACAACTTTTTCTTTGTAAAAAAAAAAACAAAATAGTCAGTGTTGTTAGGGGTTTTGAGATGGCGAGCTGTTTTAACCCAAACTGGTTTTGTCCACATAGTGAAACATATAAAAACACTAATTCCTTTTTTAAGACTTTAACTCTGACATAAATTTTTTTCTCCGTCACTCCTCTAGGAAGCATATTGGCTTTTTCACAAAGCATCTATTACTTTCTTTCAGTAATCAGGTTGATTTTCAAGCTAAGTAGCTCGCCTCCATATGATTGTGTGTAGTGGTGAGGATCCTTGCTAAGTGCTGGTGGTGGTGATCCTTACCGAGCTATGTAATTTTTTCCAGTATGGGCATAGTATCTGTGGCGGTCAAATCTTAAGAGTCTAGGTTCATTTCCAATAATAAACAAAATTTTTTGCCAGGCTTGATGGAGCAGAGGTTGTATTTTATACCCTATTTTTTCTCTTTTGGTTCTTTAAAAGTTTTTCGATCTCTTCTATAAACTGTGCACCTTTAAAATCAAAGCATTTCAAAGTGCTTAAGTCGGACGATAGAACTTGTCTTTTTTTTCTTTGGATCGATGACTACGAAACAGTTAATGGCTTGTCCTCTGATGGTAACTATTTAGGAATAGCATTTTTCACAGCAAAAAGACTTTGGGCTTAGGGTAATTGATGGAGATAACATGGCTTGTACTCCTGGTCTATTAAGTTTTACGAGACTTTCGTTATTGCTTTGATAACTGTCTTTCCTTACTACTAAAGTTCCTCCATGTTTATGCAGATGTCCTTAGATTGAAGGGAACATTTGCTGATGTTGTCTACATTGAAAAGCAGAGATCGGGATATTTTTTGAAATCTCTGAGGATAGAAAGTCAAATTAGTTGAGGTTTCAATGTAAAATAAGTAGCAAAGCTGAGATCAGGTCTCTTTGTAGATATATGATGTAGGATCGATGTGAGGAATTTTTTTCTCCGTCATTTCTCTAGGGAGCATATTAGCTTTCCACAAAGCGTCCATTGCTTTTTTCACTTTCTTTAGTGTGGTGGAGATGCTTGCTAAGTGGTGGTGGTCTTTACTTTAATTTTTTCCCAGTAGGTGGTGTGTTTTCTTGATCATGTTTGTCACATGGCCAGAGGTATGCGGAGAGTTCAGGGGGGCTTCTTTATTTTTTAGATCGAGTTGTCTAGAGAGTAGTAGTAGCCTCTTTATTAAACTTTCGAAACCACAATTAAATTTTTCTTCGCAATGTCCCCTGCTGTGTTCTAACCTGGGTTGTTTGTGTTGTTTTGCGTGCTCTCTAACCACTACAACACGCCATCCCCCGATGTGAGCAATATGTTGTTGAAAAGTAAACAGAAGATTGCAGTTGCTCTACTCACTTATAGATTGTTCCTCAACGTATTTTTACGTGAATATTAAACAATTTAGTTTACGTCGCGGAGCTAAATACTACTAAATGAGATCTCCATTAAAGAATATTGATTTTCAAAAACAATGACCAGTCTAATGTACATACTTCAGTTCGAGTAATATAGTCAAGATTGATTTGTTTTTAATAATCAAACAGTTGAGCTTATTCCACTATTTTTTCCTTTTCTTTTCATAGACTTAAGGATATGCTCAAGCAGAAACCCAATAATGAATGCCTTAAAGAAGAACTAAAAAATATCGGCGAGTCACTCGATAATGATCGTAAGCAATTTGAAGATTTGGAATTTCAATATTTAGAAGAGGAATCGGAATGGCATGCTTATCATGAAGAGTTAAAAACAGAAGAGAAAATCTTATTGCAACAAATTGCTGAAAAAGACAAAGAAATGCAAACTTTTGAAAGCCCTTCATCAACAATAACGCCTTTGAACAATGACAATAAAAATAAAGCCAGTGAAAGTCCTAGCCTTAGTCATAGCAAACATTTCAACTGTAACAACCTTAAGAATTCAACTCTTAACAAACCCTATGATATAGGAGAAGCTATAGGCATAATGTCGCAATCGTTATTTGGTTCAGCAGAAATATTGTGTCCCAAACGTAATACAGATGATGTAATGTCGAAAAGTGTAAATGAGAATATGTTTTTCAACAATAAAATCGAATTTGCCAGCTCTTCAACAGCGCTCAATACTAGCACACCGAAACGTCCACAATTACAAGTAGTTAACATAGATAATAACCAATTAAATCCTCTTTACAAAGAGGAAAATATTTCCAAATCTTGTGAATCATTTACACAAGCCATACGTTTTAACCTCTCATTGGGCAGTGATGATTTCGAAGTTAATCCCTTGGAAAAACGTATACCTTCACAGGATGATATTGATCGCATTTCCAAAGTAACCACAGATGCACCCATTTCTTCACAAGGAGCCACCACAAAAATTTTTGATTCCATTAAGGAAATTGAACGTAATCGCCAGCTGTTATTGGCGCAGCAAGGTAAATTTTATCAGTTACACTTTTTTATAGAGAGAATAACTTATAATTTCATTGCATTATATTTGCAGGTCATCATGTCATTGAACACGAACGCCAAAAGATGAACGACCTCAAGAAGAAGATACACAGTGAAGCACGTGCTCAATATCTTTCTATGATTAATAATCAAAATAATAGTACTGAGTAAGTAAACTTACTTCAATTTGATTTGTTTGCTTAAGTATTTATTGTTCAATTAGTAGTTTCTTTTTAATTGTATTGTATGGTAATGTAGGGAAAATTTAAAGCTTGCGTTTAGTAAATATGATTTACATATGCCTCAAAGAAAATATTAAAATTTCTGAAGAGGTTGTTAATTTAAAGCGTACATATTGAGCATTTAAAATTTTATTTTATTAATTCAAATAACCGGAACTTGAATAGTATTATCTGTGACGTGATTTCAAGTTGAATGATTCATAAATAGGATTTTACATTATATGGTTTGAGTTGATCGAAACCTGGTTTGAATTGGTTTTCGAATTAGTTTTTAACAAAAGCGACATTAGAGGACTCACCGATGTCGCTACAGCGCTTAAATGTTAAACATGTCGAAGTTAATTGTCCTTATTGAGCTTACATATCCAACATTTCTTTTTTAACTTCGCCAACTTTTGTTTGCATATATTTTCGGATCACGTTTAAATCTCAAAAAACCGGAGGTATGGCAAAAGCGTGCGAAAATATAATTTATGTGGAATTACTGCTTCTTTAAATAAACATCGTCTGATGCTTGTACCAATAATCGAATCACTTTTGAATCGTGAAACGACTATCTGTCCGTCAAGTTATCTGTATTTACATGTAATCTTTTTAATTAAAGTCCAGCTCGCATTCTAAAAGATTAGTACAAGTAGTTTTTGTCACTAAATAACAACGTCTAAAATTGGTCCAAATGAATTTCGAATTGGACTTTCATGCAAAAAAATCATTTGTGTAAGAATATCAAGATCAACAGAAGATGTTTATATTATACTACGTCAACCATTGGCACAATTTTAATTGGTTCATATTTGTATTTCATTTTCTACTCCATATTTCTATTTGATCCAAATATAAGCTATAAGAAAATCGAATGCATACTGGTAAGATTATCTTGAGAAGACGCTGGCTCCACAAGGAATGAAAAATAAAGTCTACAGTCCCGAAGGGAAAATAGGAAGGATAAGAGCAGTCTTAGCATCCCCCTTGAGGTGATCGCTCGAAGCACCAAAGATTGTTGTTCGACAAAAGCGGAAGATTTTATGCAGAATTAGAATACACGATTGACGAGTTGCGAGGCTTTTGGTACTCAGTTGTGTTGTAAGCTTACTAAACAAAGTCTCAGGAGATGTTTGGAAAGCTGATCGTGATATGGAGGTGGCGTAGTGCAGTGGTTAGAGTGCACGCGTAGCAACACAAACAGCCCAGATTCGAGTCCCAGGAGAGAGCATGACGAAAAAATGTAATTACGGATTACAGTGTAAGTAAACTGCGCTCCAGACAACTCTATTTAAACAAAAAAAAAATAAAGAAAAAGTCTCCTGATCTTCTAGCCCACCTCTGGTGATGATGACAAACATCAAGAGGAATGGTCAGGAGGAAAACGCCGCCTACGGGCAAAGAATTGCAATGCTAAGTAAAGATCACCACCACTACTTAGCAAGAATTTTCACCACTACAAAATCGTATGAGGACGAGCTACAGTAGACTAATCATCCACATGGCTTGAAAATCAACTTGATTAATGAAACTGAAACAAAGCAATGAATGCTTTGTGGAAAGCCAATATGCTTCGTAGAGGAAAGACGGAGAAAAAAAATTAAAAAACGATAAAAAAAACCAATGAATAAGGGAAACAGAAAAAGAAAATGGGAAAACCATGTCACAGCCGCTCGCCAAAGTCTTTTAACCGAGATTTGCTAAAAGTTATTGAAGTGTTCCGAGTCCATATAATCGGAGTAATGAAATATAGTTTCCTAAATTTTGTTTTTGTTTTGCAACTTTTGTTGTGTTTTTTTTTAAATTTAAGTTGAGAATTGAATTGCGTTAAATTAAATATTAAATGTAATCGTATATTAAAAGTCTGAAATAAAAACTATTTTATAATAAAGTACACCCCCTTACGCTTTACCATGTAGGCTTTAGATAATATGTGCTATAACTCAATCAATTCTCATCCGATCTTAAAATATGAATTATCTTTTTATTCATAACTAAATACGATAATTTAATAAATCTAAAAATAGCACTGTTCCTGTTTTGCTGGATGCAATATGACTTTGAAACGAAAGCTCAACATAGCGTTTAATAATATTGTTCGATATGTTTTATGCTTTGAAAAGATTTGATCATATATCACCGTATTTAATACATATCCTTGGCATGCACCTCGATGACTACATGAAGCTTAAAAATCTTATTTTTTTGCATAAAATTATAACTACAAAAAAGCCTGACTCTCTTTGTGACAAATTGATATTCACATCGTCTGCGAGGAACAATAATATCCGAACATTCAAATGCCGAAAGAGTGCTCCTTTTCACCAGTTTTATATATATACCATTTATCTCTAGAACCATCTCCCCCCAAAAATTCAACTTACCAGCAACGCAGTGCGATTTAAAAACTTGTTAAGTAGTCATAATAATTCATAAAATTTTTTAAAATGGTAAACGGTATGTAACTTATCTGATTCTAATGCTGTAATTTATAAGATAATTGATCTTGTTGCATTAGAAAAACATACATTATAATAAATAAATAAATAAATAAAATAGTATGTAAAACATCTCTAAACTTGGAAATTTGGAATGAATTAAACAAAAAATGTGTTTGCTTGATAAACGTATACAGATTCCTTAATTTAACTTAAGAAAAATAAACAACTGTAAATAGACCTGCTCCTCTTCCTTTAAATTCCTCCAAAATTTTTTTAAATCGGTTAACACTAAGTAAAGTTATTAGCTAATAAGTGCATGAATGCACGAAAAACCGGTTTTTTACCAGTAACTTAAGATTTTAGAGCCGTTACACCACCTTTAAGAAAAAATATCACATCCCAGTTTTTTTCTTGTATACTTTTTTGACGCGTAAAAAATAGAGTAAATTTGGTTTCTGTCGTAAGAATTTTGATGTTGTTTTTTATGGATTTTGTAAAATGTTTAAATTCAACGTATTTTAAAAGGCTGAAATAAAGGCATTTATTTCGAAGAAACAGTGCTAACAAATCTAATAAAATCGATAAATAAATGACTAAAGCTGTTGTTGTTTACCATACATTCAGTCGTAACCAATTATTTAATTTAATTTTCCATTCAAGATATTCTCAAATATACCCCCAATCTCAAATATGCACCCATTTTCAATCTTTAAATAGATACGCCCCTGTATGTAGAGATTAGCATTTCAATTTTTCGTAGAAAATTTATTGGGCAAATTGAAAAATAGTCTGAAATAAAAATGAGAGAATACCAAATATGTATGTACAAATGTATATGTGTATAGATGACATCAATAAATAAAATAAACAAATGAGCAGTAAATAAATATGCCGATTGTAAGACGGACTGACTTTATTACGAGTATTTAGAAAAATAGAAGGTTTTTTATTCATCATACATTCGCGTATTCATATTTAATGAACAATCTTCGTGGCTGTTTGTTGTAAATAAAGGTCTGGCTCGGAGACAGAGTCGAGTTTTATTAAAATAAATTTTGTCTTTTAAGCGCTGATGACTACAACAGCAACAACTATTATAATAATAACAATGAGCCAATAATAAAAATGTAAACAAACGAAATGTTTATAATAATGTTGTTGTTGTTGTTGCATTTAAGATTAAGATAAGCAATAACAACAAAATCACTTACTATTTGGTAGTAATCGTGGTAATCAATGACATTGTTTTGCAAGACGAAACGGGAGACAGACAACAGAGAATTGTTGTTACGAGAGTATAATAATAGATTTTATTTTACAAGGCACAGTGGTATGGTGGATAATATTAAGTAATAGAACAGTTTGTTAATTGTATGACTTTTTTACCAAAGTATTTTTTTAAGCTTGTGGGAGGTTCTTTTACTTTAAATCACTTAGGATTTAGTCCAATAGCTCTGAAAAATAAATAAGTCGGTAATCGTTTAAACTCTTATATTATGGTCGATGTTAATAGCACTTCGTACATCTTAAGAAAACTCTATTCATCGCCTTGTTGGCCGACAAAGACATCTTAGCCTTCTTTGTTGCACATTTATCCGAAGAAGTCCATTTTTAAAAATTGTTCTTTAATCTCTGTCGTGTCATTAATACATTTTGTGCTTAAAATTACAAAAGGAAGCAAAAAGTCGTTTGAATTGCGAATGAACTTCACTAATAAAATTTTTTAAAGATTTTTTATCAGACGTTTTAAATTGTGAACACGTTACACAAAGCCCGTATAGTCCTTCGGGACAAAATGTGTAGCCGCTCGGTTAAGATGTTTACAGCCTCAGTCACCTCAAACACTTTAATTCGCCGATAGTATTGTAACTATTAATTCACTATTTTAAGCATGATAAGATCTGGACCCATTATCAGGAAATTTGTTCAAGTGAAGTAAGACTTATTCGATCAATAATGTTATTATTCCATCAATAATGTGTCTTGATAAACAAAAAATAGTTCGTTGTAAAGCCATAGCAATTACAAGCTTTAAAAAATCGCACCCAGTCAGACCAATGGACATGATTCTTAGTCAATTAGTAAATTTAAAGACGCTTTAAGGCATAATAATAAAAGCGATCATTGCTAATTGCACTTTAAATATATTTGTCACCATTTTCTGTTGCATTCAGCCCCACTGTGCAATAAGCTCGCGAGAGTAAGACTTGGTTTTTATTCTTTAGTAGCCTTTAAGCTGGAATTTGTCGATCAATGATCAATATATTCTAAAACGTAAACGAGTAAAGAGTTAAAAATATACTTTTTTATGACGAAAATGACAAAAATCACGTGCGTTTAAGACGTGTCATTAATTTTTTATTACTGTTACAAAAAAATAAGAAAGTTATTAAAAAATATGAACATTTTAAAAATTAGTTAAGCAGAAGTATTACGCAGTATTGTTTTTTCTTTTTATCGATTTTTTTTATAATATCGTTATTAAAATTTAATTTCTGAGTGCATTTATAAGAGTACAAAACAACAGCAAAAAAAAGCTTATTTTCGTTGAGATAAGAAGTGCTACCGTTATCAGTAATAATTTAAAAACACACAAAAAAGTGCTCAAATATATAATAAATTAATGCCCCGATATAAAGCTTCTCCTCCATAGCACATATCTATTGTTAGTGCCACTCAGTAAATACAAAAAAAAAACGAAAAACAAGAAAAAATTGTCATCATACGCCTGCTCTTTTATAAACATTCATTACTCATAGAAAAATATAAAAATTCCCATATTGAATATAATTCGAGAGCAACTGCACAAAAGAAATGTCTTTTGTATTATAAAATACTTTTAGTTCTGATCTAAATATTAAACACCTTTAGTCCATATTTATTGAGTGACATGTGCATTGTATTTTTAAATCGATCAATTTTACTCTGAACGAAAATCTTCTTTTGAAAGAAAATAACAAAGAAATCAATTATGGATAAATTATCATCGATACTGTGTTGGTAGGCTTTTTAAATATATTTCTTTCCAATTTTATTTATAAACAATAATTTTTTCTTTCAATTTCAGTGCCATTAACACTCAGAGTGAATCTCAGTCATCACAAAAGCAACAACAGCAACAGCAACAGCAACAACATTTGCAGCAACAAAAACAACATACACTAGAACACCCCCTTATGGATAAGGAGAATCAACCGCATATTGAGAACTTATTAACAACGACAACAAATAGAATTTCTCAAAATTCTACAACGAAACACAATGATGATGAATCGTCATCTACAGGCCAGGTAAGAAAGTGTAGAAAATTAAAAAATTAACAGATGCCACAACACTTATGGTTAATTTAATAGCAAAGTGCTGAAGTTCAAATATATTAGGAATATAAAAATTAAAAATATTTAATTAACCCTTTGAATACCAGCAATTTTTCAATGTTTAAAATGTGTGAAAATAATTTAAAAACCAAGTTCTGATCATAGGCAAATTTTAAGGGTCCATAGTGAGTTGTCGGTAATCGGAGGTTTAAATGTTCCTTTTTACTTCGAATCAATATTGAATCTGCTTAAAGGTCCCGCAAAAAATTTGCTATTAAGCATTTTATCTTCGTCGCTATAATCGACGTTAAAGCATGTTTATTAAAAAAATTAAGACAACAGCTCTTTATCCGACAATCTCACCATAGCCTTCTTTGGACACGTCTATCAAAAGTAATTCAATGTTTTAACTTTTCTTTGGTCTGTAGTGTGTGTGGATCTATATTTAGCTAGAAAAAGGCCAAATACTTGTTAAATTTTCGCCAAAACCAAAATTCAATCACCAAAACCTCCTATAATATTGTCGCACGGTTGCGCTTAAGGTCGAGCGCGAACAATTGAGTCAACCATTGCGAATTTTGCTTTCTCATTCTTAAATCCTCAACTAAAATGTAATCTACCCATTTGTGATTCGATTACGTTTCCTGGATGAGATAGAGTGCCAGCTCTATTTGTAGGAGGCGGATATAACCACAAGGCACATTATGTGCAACTGAGTTGCACATCCTGGAGAGACCAGATTTGTTTCATTCAGGGACTTACTCGAAGAACAGAGAAGTTGTGGTAGCCTGGACATTATTCGCGAACTAGATTACATTGATAATTGTGCGGCGGTGATCATATGGTTCATCCTTTGTGACTG
Source organism: Wohlfahrtia magnifica (assembly GCA_023159175.1). Lineage (NCBI taxonomy): Eukaryota > Metazoa > Arthropoda > Insecta > Diptera > Sarcophagidae > Wohlfahrtia > Wohlfahrtia magnifica. The sequence continues at coordinate 11,351,793 of JAKWBJ010000483.1, read as the reverse complement.
TAGTACGATAACCCTAGATAAGTAAAAGTGGCTGCACCCCAAAAGAAGGACACTCGTAGGTCAAAAATTGCCTGTTGTGATACCACAATAGATCGTCATCCCCTTATACACGGAACCATCCCAGCCTAATAAAAAGCCACTAATATTCCCAATGTCCGTACTCGACAGTTCGTAAGCTCAGGTGTTTCTTTTTTTTTTGCCACATTATGCCAGTCATGTGCACAACAGGTGAGGAATTGTTCAAATCACTGGCCAGGTGACCCAGTCCTAGCTGCCTGACATGAGTGCCTATTATATAATGTGCAGTAATGACACCGACAACTACGGTGAGTGTGCTCCTTTGGAGATTGAGCAAATCTTCTGTACGCTTGAGATCCAGTTTTGGTCAGATTTGCTGTGCCTTCTTGCCCGTGTCCGTAGGCGCCCATGCAGCGTTGACGGAGTCTATTAACTCATTGTGAATCATAAGCTTGCAAGTTCCCACTGGAATTCCCAACGTGGAATTTTCCATCCCTGGTCAATTCGTCAGTCATACAGTTTCTCCGAATGTCGCTGTGATCCGGAATGAATATTGTACTGCTCAGCCATTTCGTTGAGAGATCTGCGGTAGTCGATAACTGTTTCTGATCGCAACTTATGAGATCTTACAGCTATCTGGCTATCCGAAAGTATGCTAATGTCTCTCTCGGAAACGTTGCCCTTTCCAATGATCATCAAAGTAGCTCGTATGGCCGGTACCTCCACATGAAAAACGCTACATTGTTTCGCATTATTGAATGAGCTATGTTCGCCATATCTGAAAATACACCTACACAAACTTGGTGCCGTCAGTGAAGATCCACAGAATCAATAATACAAATAGATTCGAGTGCGATTCCACTAAAAGTGTTTTCCTTCGCTTTTCCTGTTCAATGTTTTCGTCAATTGTTGATGTCCTACACATTCACTGCTAAATTTTGTATTGACATCTTCTGGGCCTCCTTCAAAGAGATCGTACTAATTCAGTCTATTTTGTTGGTCCAGCTTATGCCCTTTTTTAATAACAACAAAATGCCGAGTTTATTAATCTCTGCTAAGTAAACTTGTATAGTAACAAGAGTGAATATTAGTTAGAGGCGTATGTAACAACATAATAATAATAACCAATCAACTACAAACGGTTGTGCTTTATGAGTACTCTGGTTCCTTTTGATTTCAAGCATTATCCGTTGTAGAATGGTGCAACATATGCTCTACTTTACGACGATGTTTTAACGAACTAATGGAGTTGAATACTCTGCCGTTGTTAATAAGCAGTTTCTTCCTAACCTGTAAGCGATCCAAAAGTTCCAAAACATTTAGTGCATATCCCAAGAAATCCCGATATAAACCCAGAATAGAGAGTATCGACATAAAAAGTAATAAGTTTCAATACGAATTAATCATGTCAAGCTCAGTCAAATGGCTTGAAGATATCCAGGACCACAACCATTGTTTCGTATAATTCGTATACAGAGTACAGTTTAAAAGTTCTGTTTGATAACCTCGTTAAGACGCTATCTATATATAGTACATACATATATAAAAATATAATTGTCCTTTGTTTGCCATGTAATAACGCGAGAACCACTCAACCGATTCACAAATCAATGTATGCATTGGAAAGGTCTACTATCTCTGATTGTCTTCCAAAAAATAGGCGGGGCCACGCCCATAGAAATATATAATGGTAAAAATAAGAGTACCAAACTTTTGCCAATAAGTTTCCTAGTCAATGTAAATCATCAGTTAGAAAGTGGGCGAAATAGCATAAGTGGGCGTGGTATCTCCCATTCAAAGTATTTTGATTTTTGTATATCTTAAGAACGGTTGAAGTGAAATGATCTTATAGTCAATAAAAAGTATCGGTTAAAGTTGAGCGGAATTGGAAAAGTGGGCATGGTAGTTTATAGTTTTTGAACACCACTAAATGTCTTTGGAATAATTCGTAATTTCTTAAAATTGTTTTTTGGGTTTGTTTATGGTCACCCTAGTGTTGAATTAATTAGCATTTCCACTATTTACATAATTATTTTATTAAAGAATTTTTTTTTTTCAAATACTAATTTAATATAAAGTGAAAAAACCAACAACATTCAGCTGAGTGGTTGTCATCAAAAATCAAATAATTTTTTGGCACCATATCTCAAAATAAATAAAAATGAAAGGCATTTTCTCTTATAAAATTTGTGAGCTTTAATGTCACACAGAAACATTTTGGATAATTAATTGATATTTTGTACTTGAAAGTCAAAGTCTGTCTATACAAGTACATACGTAGATTTATAAAAAAAAATAACGTCTACGTCCTTTTCTAACCATTTTATTTCAATGGTAATTTTTAATTTCGATTCGCCAAATGTCTATTTCACTTGTCATTACGCCATTTATTTTCTTTTTAAGAGCTTTTCTTGTAAATCATTTCACTATTGTTTTCGTGGGTGAAGAATATTTCACCTACGACATATTCATTAATTTCATTTTTATAACTTCCTTACCGATTTTAATTCTCGTTTAATTTGTTAATTGTGATTTTTTATTTTTGCATGTTTAAAAATAAATTTTTTTCGATTTTTTTTTTAAACAAACACAACGGCAATTCCAGTGAAATCGATCAAAACACAATAAAATATATATATTTTTGAAACATTATTAATAAAATTATTTAAATTTAATTGTTTACATTTTATAACAATGACCAGCGTGTCTCTCGCATTTATCATGTTCCATTATTACTCGTTCAAATCATAAAGTGTTTATGGGGTATCGATATTTTTGCGCTTATAAAAATATATTCTTTTTTGTTTGCTTTTACGTACACAAAATTACGTTCAAAATATTTACGTTAAAGAAATTCTTAGTAAATCGTAATGAAAACGTGGAAGAAACAACAAAAAGAAAATAAACGAGCTTATGAATCAGCCAAATATTCAATATTCTCTGACCAATAAGTCTGATATTGCTACACTGCTTGCTACTGCTCCTAGCTGGCGTTCGCCCATTTCAACAAGTCAACAGAATTTGAACTGATGAAAATATAAACAAACCAAATAGTTGTGATCAAAATTATAGCAGTACTCACGCTGTTTAGCAATTTTTAAGATGTCTAGAGTCGTTAATGGAACAGCAAAATTCAAAATCATTCGTACATGATCAAAGGTCAACATCTCTAAGACTAAATTGATGCAAGTAAACTCAAATCGTAGCTACCCATTATTTATTAACGGCTTACTTGTCGAAGATGTCAGCAGCTTCTGCTATCTGTATATCATTGACACAAAAGGAGATTCCTCTGTCAACCGTATTTGCAGCGCCACACACACATTTGTACTCCTGAATCCCGTATGTAGAAAATCAACTTTGCTGCATAGATGCTAAACGTGGAGCGCATGCCCTCGTGATATCAAGGCAATTTAGGTCTTCATTAACAGATGCTTGAGAAGAATAGTAAGGAACAATATCCAACTAGATCTGTAGTCAGTGACGAGGCAAACGCCTATAGAAACAGAAATATTTAAACCCAAATGGAAGTGGATTCGCTATACGCTGTGGAAACCTAGATTGCCAAAGTAGCAGTAGAAGGGGAAGGCCCGCTCATACTTGTAGAGAACAATTAGATACCGAAATCACGGCAACAATAAAAACCTGGAATGGAATTAAATGTTAACTTTAGACAAACGTGGTTGGAATTTATTTGTTATGATCCTATGTTCCACATTGGAACGACGGGAATAAGTATAGATATAATAGGTAATACCTTTCCGTTTTATCAAATACACGGCTTTATACCCTTTTTATTCTTATGGTATCGATTTTTGTCTTTGACCCTGCTCGACACACGATATATCAATTTTAGCTTTTCTAATTCACTTTTCATCGGTTATAATAATTCACATTAATAAAGTTTTTATTCTACAATAGTAAAGTAAGATTTCCAGTGTGTTTTGAATTCTTCTTCTTGTCGCTCTTTCTGTTTTTTTTTTTTATAACCCTCCTTGAGACCATATCGTTTCTACAGACCATCTCAATTACTCTGCCTTATTTCAGTTTCTTAATCAGCTTCTTTTAGCTAGCAAGTCCTAGAATGATGATGCTGTCATCTGTCGTTACCTGTCCGTTATCTGTCGATTTATATCAAGCTTTCTCAGATCGCTTTATAAAAGTAATTATAAATGAGATTTAATTCATATTCATTTGATCGTAGGTTGAATCTCTTGGAGATTGGGGAAGGAATATGAACGACACGCTCACAACCAACCTAGCGTGAATCTCTGAGTGGGGTCGAGCAAACAGAATCGATTTTAATACTCGAAAGACCCAATGTTGTTTTCTGACACACAGACGTGGTGGTGTGGTATCATCCGTGACCATGAGTGATGTAGTCATTGACGAATCAGATGTTCTCGATGTTCTGGGCATAAAAATTCATTGTGATGTTCGTTGAAACTATCACATATTTCGCGTGTGGAAAGAAGAATTCAAGTGAATCGCACAATGTATTATATAGACAATTTGTTCGTTAGCCGCACCGTTCGTTTGTGAAATAATCTGCCTGCAAAAGTTTTTTTTTTTGCCACTAACGCTATAGGTAAATTCAAATCAAACGTCCATAAAAACTACTTCCTCTATCCTCCTTCCCACAACCTATTTTCCAAGTATCTGCACCGTGCAATGCTTATGTAGAGGTCATCCCCTGAGTGCTAGACTCAAACGAAAAATAATACGCTTTGAATACTGGTGTTGTGATGGGGAACCTTGCTTGTCACTGAGTCCTACCTCTTTTTTTCCAAGAGATGACAATTCCCGGCCTTCCTATAGTGTGCACAATTGTTGTTATTCTTTTTCATGGTTCGAATGGCTATCTGGGTGGGTTTATTTGAGGGTGCATTGAGCCTATGTATTGTTTCCAATAATTATATTCCAAAGCCATGATAAGCATTATTCCGTCCCCGTCCGTTTGATTGATTCATTTCGAACAGAAAAAACGTTAGTTAAACATCGCTCAGAATCTATTCAATGCTATTAATGGTGAAACTTATTTCAAAAAAGATTAGAACATAGTTATAATCAAGAGAATAATGCTGGCCATTATATGCAATGATACAAAGTCAAGGACGGTGCTGGACTGAAAGAGGGCGTTAAATTTATTCATGGTGAAGGGCACGGTGAATGTTATGTGGGTGACAGGACACTATGGTCACAGAAAATGAAGAGGCAAATAAACTGGCAATTAGGGCAAGACAGTTGCCGATAGTGAACCTCAAGGGCCCTAAGTTTCTCTTTTATATCCGAGTAGTTAAATTGAGTTAAAATGCTATTCCATTCACTTTGAAAACAGTGGGAAAAACTATAAGATTACTTTGAATGGATTCAAGCTGGGACAGGACAAAGGGAAATGAACGACAACCTCGACAACCTCCTTTGGTACTGTCCGGCCTTTGCCAGAAATATGTTGCATTTGCTAGGGAGCGACACGATTTCAAACGTTTTTCACTAAGGGGTTTTAAATGGAATATAATATGGAGTAAGTCAATAGTATGGAGTTCATAGAGAACTGAGATGATAGGTTATCACCATTTTTGGATCACAATTTGCGTATATGGGACTATTTCCCCCCCTTTCAACAAACCAACAATTGACACTAAAACCAAACTCGATTAGAGCCATGACTAATAAGTACCATGTTCGCAGAAGTTCAAAGTTTTTTTTTTCAGTGTTTCTCACAATTTCTGTTGTTGCATCGTATTTCGAGAAGCAGTACGAATATGATGGCTGAAGTCCATGTTTGTAAAAACAGTATCAGATCTATATCTGGTCTACGAGTAAAATTATAATTTTAAGAATACTACTACGTTTTCTTAAAATATTCCATTTCCAAATATTTTTATTTTCTAATAAAGTGCTCTTCTTATAACCACCACTATTTGTGTTGTTCTTCAATGCCGTTGGCAAAGATCTTATAAAACTGGACAATTTGTATAAAATTTTTGTAAATCTATTTGGTCAGTGTCAAAAGAGCATTCGCCCGCCACAAACGTATAAGCCACAAATAGCAAATAAAAATTAAAACATTTTTATAAAATAACTCAATACTTTAGAAGAAAAAATGTTGAATTATTTGTGTTTTTTTGTTGTTGTTTAATTAAATTATTTTAATTATAAAAAAGTGAAAGAAAAACAAAAATTTTTAAAAGAATATCTGAAAGAAAGGATCCCAGTTGGATGCCATTGATTTCACAGTTGGTGTTAATTTTTATAAGTTTGCTTTTTATTTCAAATTAAATTAAAAAAATAAACAAAAATTAATTAAAAAAAAACAAAAATCAAGTGTTAAAAATTACAAAGGAATATTAAAATTGTTAAAAAAAAAGTAATATTTCAAAAATGTCAGTTTGGATGACCTATGTGCAACGACGACGACCAGGTCAGCATCGTTATTGTCATCAGGGGCTGTTTTATTTAGTAAGTCCTCTTAAATGCCGAATAGTGTAACTTCTTAGTGAGATTTCTTTATTCTCTGTTCTTCTTAATATTTTGGATTAAATTGGAATAAAGTCCACATCGCACTTTGTGTGGGATATAAAAAATTTTTTTTTATAAATTTTTATTCAGTAGTGTTTTGCCACCCCCCAATAAGAAAAATTTTATAAAATAAGAAAAAATAACATTTAATTTAGAATTTTTAAGGAGGGGTTTTTATAATACAAATAGACAATTAAATATTAGTAATACACTGCCAGTTTTTGGGATTCTGCAGGTGTTTCAAAAGCTATAAGATTGGGGGGTTTCTGATAGTCAACCTTAGTTTTCGGGTATATAGAAGAGATGAAGCTTCTTAGTAATACATCTACTATTTCCTTAATTTGGGACCCGAAACACAGAGATAGCGCTATAATTGAAAGAGTTGATGTATTTTCTATGAGAGCCTGGATGGATGCAGAATTTGTCACCTTCTACTCTGACGTCTGCTGTCCCATGGTTGACATCATGGGAAAATTTGCAGTTTTTTCCGTATTAGTTCATAAAACTGTGCTATTACTAAAACTCTGTGGCTTCGGTAAGGCTTCTGAAGATCTTCAGAAACTCTTTTTCCAAACATATGGCATTAGACAATCGGAATACACGCAGAGAAAATAGGTTTATATTTTAACCTTTACTGCAGAAGTTGCAGAAACATTTCTGAAAGAGAGACAGTCATTCATATTCTCTGTCAGTGTCCGGCTGTCAGACGTTTTAGGTTCTTTGAGGTTCCTTTCTTGATTGGTTTAGCAAAGTCTGCAGTTATTGTTCCCCAAGACTTTTCCTATTTTATAAACAGCTCTGAGTGTCTGCAATCTCTTTTTATTCTTCTCTCTACTCTCGATATGGTTTTGAAACAACACTTTGGTGTTAACTGTATTAATCATGTTTTGGATTAACTAGCCAGCTAATCTAACTTAACTTAAAATCTAAATCGGAGGTTCATTAATTGCCTCCACAATCATGCTTTTTAAAGATAAGTCCTTTAGCCTTGAAGCCAATAACATTGGAAGATTTGGAGGCTTAAATTTGGAAATCTATTATATGAAGAATGGATAACAGTGCACTTATTCTTGGGACACTATCACTACCAGTAAAGCCCAAAAGTTTTTTCTGCAAATAAGATCTATTCAGCCACTAAAATGGGAGTTTATTTCAATGATGATCTCTTAGTTGGACCCAGTAAATTGTTCAATTTTTAAAACTGGAAAAAGTCCCATAGAAATAAATCTAGAGAGTATGCTGTATAGGGTATCAGTTGCATTGGCTCGATGAAACATCCATTTTTTCTTAACTGCTTTTGGTTCAAATCAATTCGCCGTTAATCATTATATTCATTTAAAGATTATCGATGTTAATTACACGGCATGAATCCAAAAAAACTGTAGCTATGTTGGCCGTCAGATTCACTTCAGCCTGTTTTGGTGCTCGTTCATCCAGAGAAAACCACTGCCTTATTTGTTGTTCTTTTAAGAACTAAATCAGATTGTGTTTAAACAATCCTTTAAAGGTATCACTTACTTATGTGGCATTACAGCTTTGTGTCAGTTTTGGCCGAATCCAAAAGTATACGTCAGCTAGATTTATCCTTCGCTAGCTGATGCCAGTTTGAGATTTTAAACGCCATTAGGTTCTGCAACACTTGGTCTCTTTAACGAAGATGTGGTCGTTCTTTTCTCCACTTCCCATCTTGGGGTTTCTTCTTAAAGGTTTTTCTTCATCCATACAAGATACGTAGTTAAACCAGCGCAACCGCTGTATCTTAATGTACTTCACTATATTCACGTCCCTATACAGTTCGTACAGCTCGCTGTTCCAACGTATATGGTACTCATCTTCTAATTTTAAAGAGCCGAAGATTTTACGAAGTATTTTCTCTCTCGAACGCTGCCAAAACATTCTCATAGTTGTCCGACATTGTCCACGCTTCTGCACCATAAAGCAGAACAGGGTGATAAGCGTTTTGTAGAATGTGAGTTTGGTTAGTTAAGAAAGAGCTCTGCTTTTCTCTGTGATCTCCGTTTGATCTACATGCTAACGTCGTTCATGGTGTTAATGCTCATACAAAAACTTCAAAACTGCGGTCACCAACAGTGACGTTCTATCCAAACGCTAAAGCTCTTTGTTTGTTTACAGAAGATACTACTATTGTGTTCGTTCGCCACGATACCCACTTTGACTGCTTCTTTCTCCAGACTAGAGTGCGCTGAAGACATATTAAAGGTTAGACACGGTTGCGCTCTGTCGAGTGTGAAGAATTGAGGATAGAATTTTCATATACAAATATTTCGATTAAAATTTCGACCGATGAATATAATTCCATGGATTTTAACTTTTTCTGGCATATCGCCAAAATAATTTTAATAATCATCTCTTCTTCCACTAAATCCGTTGAATATGGTGGTTAAAGGCTCAATTAGACGTGAAAACATAACGTCATAACCGTAAATTGAAATATCGCTTTTTATTTCCTAGTTGTTTGAAAGACTTCTGAAGATTTCTGCTGCAATTATATTTCTAATTGGAAATGGTGTTTCCGTAAAAACAAAAAAGTATTCAACGTTTAAATAAAAAATTTCAAATATTCCAAAGAAAAAAAAAAACAATTTAAGCGAAGTGATTTATGAAATTGTTTTTTTTTTCTCGCATTTGCTATTAAAATGTGTCACATACTTTTTTTTTTGTTTCATTTGTATATTGGCCAAGTGAAACCATTTCATTTGTCGGATAATTATAGCCACACTTTGTTTGTCCCCTAAATTTAAAAATAACACAAACTTTTACAACAACAACAAATAATTTATACTTAATTTAAAAATAAAATGTTTCTTTTTCTATTCATTTCATTAACAGCAACGTCATTCACAGCCCGAATTTGAAACGAGTCAACGTCATTATGTCGATCAACAGAAACGTCACAGTGCCAGTTCTCGTCCCCTTTCCGAAGCTAATTCTGATAATGGTTGCGATGTATTGGCCCTGCAAAATACTTCCAAATCAAATATGGAATTAAGCACTAACACTGCCTATGCAATAGCGGCAACGGATGAAAAACGTTTCAGCACAAATTCAAATGATGGCCACATTTTAGATGGCACGCAACAACAGAAACTTCGCCATAAAGATTCTACGGATCCTAATGAACGCAAACGTGTATTGCCCAAACATCAAAGGCCATTGACACGCTATTTGCCTATATTTTCACCGGATTTGGATTTACGACAACACATCGAATCGGCTGGTCATCAAATAGCTTTGTGTCCGCATGTTTTTGTTGATGCCACATCATGTAGGGGGTAAGTGTTGTTGTATTGATGTTAGAAGAACAAAATGTTTTATGATTAAAATTCAAATTGCATTTTTTTTATGACTGTTTTCAGGTATTTACACAAATTGGGTGCCACTTTTCATGGCTGGTCTAAAAGATGGTTTGTCTTGGATAGACAACGCAATGCTTTTATCTATTATTCCGATAAATTAGAACGTAAACCAAGAGGCGGTGCCTATTTTTCTGTAAGTATAAAATTTAATACAGGGTTGCTTTTCGCAAGGGACTGTTAAAGCGATCTTAACTCACATATTTATAGTCTGTTAATTATTTAGTAAAAGGTGTTTGAAATCGGTTTAGGTAGATCAGTTACACTCCACCCAATTCTGGCGTCAGGGCTACTGACTTAGTCTGCAGTCAGACATAAATAACGGTTGAATTTTCTCTGTGTTGTAAGATATTACCTCTATATAACACATACAGAGGCCACCAGGTTAGAAGTTGTAGTCGTTGGTCCGATAGTCGCGGACTGATACGACAAGCACTTGTCCGACGGCAATTTGCATGTAATTTCCCTAGCCTGGGCTACCGACTGATCTTGAATTCGAAGACTAATTCTGTAACTATTACGTCAAAAGCATTTTTTCAATGAAATTTAAATTATCTTTGCTTTACAATTCCGCTAAAAGGTGCAATTCAGAACTTTTTTGTGCTAGAAAATCGAAAATCCTCACTTATCCTTATCCAACCTAACTATTAAAAATTAGAGAATTAAAAACTGAGAAAGAATATAACTAAAGAATTATATGGACAAATTACTTTTCATTAGTCGTAGTGAGAGGTCATTTGTGACATTTCTTCCGTACTATCCAACGAATATTTTCATATTCATATTTCATATCAGCATGAATATCCCATGCATCTAAGGCACGAAATTGTTACTCTAGAAAAAGTTGATAAAATCCATGGAATAATATTATACGCTCCTAGAATAAAAGTGTCTGGTGTTGCCGAGTTTATCACAAGTACCATAAATATTTGGATGTAAAAAACCTACCAAAGCCACGAGAGATGCGATTCCTGTCATTCAACCATAAACACATCAAAATAACAACTTTTAAGAAGTGTTTGACAATGTTCAATCGCTTTCTAAACTTGTTTTTGCTCTATGAACGAAACAAAATCAAAACATGGACAGATCACAGCCTCTGATTTTGGGTTGCATACGGTGTTATTCACAATGATTACCACGAAAGTGAAAAACGCTTGCTGAGGAATATTTTAAATATTTATTGGTTGTATTACTTATTGGTATTTTGAGAACCCCCTATGTGATGCACCCTTTAGTAATAGGTCTTGAGATCAGAACTAAATTCTACTCCATGGCTAACACTTTCTGGACGGAAGAGAGGACCTGCTCTACTGCTAGGTTAAGCTGGCCGAATCTTAATCCAAAAAGGACGAAACAGCTTATTTTTCTCTCTCTACGTCGTGAAGGCGCCCGAAATAGAACGAAATGACTGTACCTTACTTAAAGTGCCACACCCCTCCTAATGGCGTATTTTGGCTTGGTTTATCATAAATGCTGTAGCACAATGGGCCTGATGAACTGACCTAAGTAACTTCTTGTAGCGAAAACATGTGGACATTTTTTTTCAACGTCACTCCTTTATTGAGCATATTGGCTTTCCACAAAGCATCCATTACTTTGTTTCAGTGTCAGTAATCAAGTTGATTTTCCAAGCTAAGTAGATGATTAATCTACTGTAGCTCGCCTCCATATGATTGTGTAGTGGTGAAGATTCTTGATAAGTGGTAGTGGTGGTGATTCTTGCTTAGCATTGTAATTTTGTACCAGCAGATATCGTTTTCACCTGATAAGCTGTAAGAAAATGGGGGCTTCTTAAGATGGATTTATCTGGTGGGAGGTTGAAGCCTGGATTAAAACAAATACGATCAAACATTTGACGCATTGATTGATTGGACCACGCACTGCTATCCCACCCAGTATACAGTCCAGAGAGACCCATTTGCGAATAGTGTTTGTTTTCAGATTTGGGTCAAACGAAGGTGGTCATCGTTGTATCAATCGCCTATATTGATTGCCTGGAGAAATTTTATTATTTGGTGGGAAAAAATGCAAAAAAAAGCTTGCATGTAAGAAAGCTAGACTAAGACATGAAGTGCTTTTTTCACGAAATGATTAAACTGCATTGGTTTTATAGATAATTTGGAAGAGATCAACTTAGCTAATATAAAAAGTCTTACTATTCTTTAATAAACACTATAGTATGACGATCAAAAAAGCAGTCTTAAACTGCTTTAACTATTCCATTGGTAGTTTATACTGAAAATTTGTTTGGAAATATTTAAAATTCAAACATATTTTGGAATACCGAATTATTAACCAAAAGCATTGCGTTGCGTATAAAATATTTTAAGAAAATAATGAAAGTTTGTTTCAACAACTTTTTTGTTTTGTTTTCTAAACTATTTATATTTCAACAGATAACTTTTACTGCCTAAAACATATTGTTTACTCCAAGCAGAATGCCTTAAACATACAATAAATTTATATTGTTTCCTTAAATATTTAGTTTTATAACTAAACAAACGATTATTTAAATAATAAATGAAAATAAAAAAATTAATCTTTGGAATTGGGTTAAACACGTGGTACTTGTACATTTTTTAAAAATTAGTCATAATAATGTAATAATATTGTTTCTTTAACAACTTATTTTACTTAATATTTCGAATTTCTACTTGCAGACAATTGATGAAGTTTATTTGGATCATTTGAATGTCTCGAAAAGTGGCCGACCGCATTGTACATTTATTGTTAAGACTAAGAAACGCAGCTATCAATTACAGGCAGCATCTGATGCTGCAGCTCGTATATGGATTGATGCCATTATAACTGGAGCTCAAGGCAACTTAGACTATTAATTAACTTTAACATTTTAATTAATTAATTAAGTATTATTATTATAATTTGTAATTCTTACAAAAAACACAACAAAACTGGAATACAATGCATTATAGTTTTACAAACGAATATATCTTTTATATATTTTTTATATATATAGACAGACACGCACATATACTATCCACGAATATACATAAAATTGTATTTCAATCTTAATACTTAAGTGACTTTTTTTATAATTACGAATAGCATAAGTTTGGAATTAAAATAAGTTTTAAAATTGTAACTGTTTTCTTTTTAACGTAAAAATATAAATGAAATGCTCAACCAAAGGAAATATAATATAAAAAATATATTTTACAAAAAGAAGAGAGTTTTTTCTTTTATTTATCTACTTATACATATATTATAAATATCTACAGAAATACAGATATACATACATATTCTAAAGTCTGAAATATATACGCAAAAAAATAAATAAATAAATGAATTAAAATACAAGCAAAATCGAAGCAAAACTTTTTTTTTTGTAAAATAAGAAAATAAATATATTCACACCGTTTTTGAAAATATGAAATAATATAACGCAGTGGCCACAATAAATAACGAGGGCAACTTGATAATTCAATAATTTTTTCGCATACCCAGTCTAGACTACCGTAAAATTTTAAGCAAATAAGGTCTATTAGTTTGCTTTTGGCAGCCACGTTTTTTTTTTAACGAAAGTGGAAAAAGTAAATTATATTATTTAAAGATAACAAAACAAATGAAAAAGCGCTGTACTAAGTTTATACCCCCATATTCATAAAAAATACAATTTATTTGAAATCTTAAGAACATTTTGTATGAATAATTTTAAACACATTGAAATACATTTCAAAGTTATTTTCAATTTTATAAATAAGAGGATAGAGTCTTAAGCATTTTATATTGGGAAAATAATTTAGAAAATTACCAGACTGCCCTCGTAGCACAGAAATCTTTCATTGTAATTAAAAACGTATGTTTCATTAGAAACTTTTAAATGAAAAATATTTTATTCATTCCATTTACAGTGTTCCGTGTTCTTTTTGCGTTAGTATAACAAAGTGGTTGTGCACTTAGTATTGACCTTGGTACTCGTGTGAATTGATTCTTATTCACTCAAAATACCGATAAGTGATTTTAATCGTTTTTTTTTTTTTTTTGTTTGAAATGATTTCCTTAATTATTTCATTTAAACACAGATAATGTGTAGTTTTACAAATTTTTAATGAAATATTTTTATGAGTGAAAACAAATTGATTTATAAAGTATTATGACAATAGCGCTTAATTTTGATATAGTTTTTCGCCTTTAACCCTCTAACTGGTCAATGTAATGTACACTTTGTCTAAAAATTGACTATAACGATCCCCAGTTCACAACTAACAGAAAAATTCATGTTTTTGTTTGTCAAAAATAATAGGTATTTTTTTAGAAGTTCATATTTGACAACCGATTTAACAGCTGATAGTTGCTTTTTGTTTAGCTTGGTTTGACGTTTCATTATAGATATGCAAATTGTTAAATCGTTTATCAAAATAATGATTGTATTTCTACTCAAAATTTTGTTCTCCGATTAAGCCTTTTTTTGGTTGAATGTAAATCAGTAGGGCTTTACAATTTATAAGCTTTCATATAAACACCATTATATTCATAGAAAATTATTTTTTGGTGCGCTTTAAAGACTGGCGGAATCATTGGTTCATATTTATGTCTGCAAAAACGATGATGGTCAGAATGTTACAGTCAATCGTAAACGGTATGTTTAGAAATTCTTTCGTGCCTCAATTAGATGCATTTGCTCATATGTAGTTCCAATTGGTTTATTCAAAGAAACTTTTTATGAAAGAGTAATTTCACTTAATGATTCAATTAATTGGCCATCAAAATCGTATGATTTAACCCCATTGGATTATTATATTTAGGGTTAGGTAAAGTCAATTGTCTACGTCGATAAATCAGAGAAAATTGAGCACCTAGAAATCAACATTCGAAATGTTATTGGCGAAATACGGGTGCATATGCTGCGAAAAGTATGTGAAAATTGGTATTCCGTTACGCTTTGTACGCGCCAGACGTGGCACTCGGCAATAGGCACATTGCCGAAATCATATTTAAACATTAATGTCGTAAAATTTGCTATCTAACAAAGTCTGTTTCATTGATATTAAAAATATGTTCGTTTGTCTTATTATGATTTAAACTTATGTAATTGAAAAAAAAACACCCGATAAATTGTGTATTTCTGTCCATATACTTATTTGCCGCTGTAACAAAACTTCAGAAGAATAAAGCAGCAAACAGGCTTGATATAGGACTTACCGTCAAAGCAGACGAAAGCTACGAAATTGTACAAAGCCAAAGCTTGTGGCGTTTTAGCCTTATGCGTCAGCGTGGAATACTGCTGGAAGCTAGGTAAAGGTAGCTTGCCTATAGTGGAAGAACATATGTAGGCTAGACCGACTCGTCGTGATACCACAGTGAATGATGCCGTTAAACTCTGTAGTCTGCTCATGGTAAAGGTTGCAAATTCCCCAATGTTCATTTCCAACAGTTCAGCGAGCCTAGCCGCACGGTACAAGCCTAGATGTTTCTTCCTCTTGCCATATAACACAGTTAATATGCCCAGTAGGTGAAGAATCGTTTCCACTTTCTCTTTGGCCATCTCGTTGAGAGATCTGCGGCAGTCTACAACCGTTCCCGTAGTCGTCTTGTGAGATTCTGGAGCTTTCACAGCTGCCTGAAAGTATGCCTATATTTCCTTTAGAGACGCTGTCCTTTTCAATAATTATCAAAGCAGCTCTTATATCAAATATTTTCGTGTGAAAGATGCAACAATAGTCTTGTAGCCTTTCGGAAAGTCTAAGACTGACGACTGATTTTGGAGCAGAGAAATGATCGAAACTTTTGGTGGACTCTGTCCTTTTCAATAATTATCAAAGCAGCTCTTATATCAAATATTTTCGCCTGAAAGATGCAACAATAGTCTTGTAGCTTTTCTGAAAGTCTAGGACTGACGACTGATTTTGGAACAGAAAAATGATCGAAACCTTTGGTGGACCCTTCTGCACAGATATGACAGTCTAGGGGTTTATCCTAAGAGATACCTTGCTAAGTTTTTTACTCCCAATATAAGATTGTTTCCAAATAATTTGACTTTTTCTTAGTTCAACTACGCAACACTTTTCCAAGATAAGCAAATTGTTATTATTTTGCATTAAGTGCCTTAATTTGATCAAATTTAGGGAAAAAATTTCTTCTCTTACCCAATAATTTTTGGCAATACAAAATCAAATGATAACACTTTAATAAAACGTTAAAGAATTGAGTTGCATTTCATTGTTAAGACTTTAATGAAAATAATATACCTAAAAACACTGCCAAGTTAAGCAACTGTGTGTTAAAGCTTTTCTGCAGAGACTTTATATCATATATTTTACGTTTCAAAGCACAAGCCAAAAAACAAAAGCTTTTCATTTAAACAAAACGCCGGCAAATATGCAACGACATACAACAATTTATACAACTGAACTCATACGTACCCATACAAATGAATGTAGTGTAGGGAGATAAAAGCTTGGACGAGAGCGAAGCTTTTATAAGCGAACGAAGTGAGTAGAGAAAATATAAAAAAATAACTTACATATTGAATGCGCCTAATAGTGGACTGTGCAAAAATTCTCATTCGCATTTTACTGTTTCGCCTCGAATCGATTGCTTCGCGGTTGCAATGCAACGCGCGCGTAGCACCACTACAAGTACATCATTGGAAAAGAAAATTTTATTATAACCATTCTATATATCTATATATATATAACATGCATACATATATACACACAACCAACCAATCAACTAACAAAAATATATACAAGAAATATTAAAAATCTATTCTTCTCTTCTACTACTATTTAAATAAATGAAAAATAATACAAATTTAATGTTAAAAACGTAAAAAGAAAAAGAATTTTTTAACTGAGAGAAAAAAAACAACAACAAAATTAAAGCAAAATCTATAGTGAAGTGCTAAAAGGAAAAAATGTGGCAGCTATAAATGTGTATAAAAAAGTGTTGAAAAAAAGTATGAAATTTTTGTTTTATTTTATTTTTCATTTTTTGTTTTCTAAAAAATAGTGTTTTTCTATAGATTTATAATTTTAATTTAAATAAAAAATATATAGAAAAGGAAAATTTTTGTGTAAAAAAAAATTTCAAGAAAATATATACACCAGTGTAGTGCAATTGTAATACATTCTCATACATATAGAGTAAAATGCATACACATATCAGTTTTGCTGCAGATGAAAAGAAAAATCAAAAACCGTTATATAGAAAATTCTATATAAAAATTGTAAAAAATTCAAGGAAAAAAAACAAATTTTTTTAAATTTGAAAAATTCAAAAGTAAAATTTTTCATTTTACTCTTTGAACTTATTTTCATATTTTTGTTGAAAAAATTGCATTTTTTTTCAATGCATTTAAAAGCATGAATTAAATTTTTGAATTTCGCGTTTTCATCGTTTTCAAAAATGTATGTCGTCGCTCTTCTCTTCCTCTCTCCTGCTTCCGACTGCCCCTTTTATACCAACCAAACGTCGTTTCCAAGTGTTTGACTTCGTTAAATTGCCCGAAGCGTAAAGTTGCTCTAAATTTTCAAATGTTTTAGTAAAGAATGAACTTTTTTCACATTTTACTGTGTACGCTTGTGTGTGTGTGTATGTACATGTGTGTGCGTTTTTTCTGTTTTCTTTTTCTCCTTAAGTTGTAGTTTCTGTTTTTTTCGCTATTTCCTTTAACACATTCATTCATAGCTGCCAGATTTGACAATCTATTGTTATTTTTACGTTCTTATGTGCTGGAATAGTATGTTGGCGATTTTTTGACCCTGTGTGTTAGTGCAATATTTAACAATTTAAATAAGAAGTCATTGGTCTTCAGATTTTGATAAAATAAAAATTGAATACATTCTGGGCTATTTTACCAGAAGTGAAATTAGCACTGTGTCTATTGGTTTTGCACTCTACATAATGTCCCTAAAAAACACACCTAAGCAAAGAGTTTAGAAAATCATACCGTTACTTAGTTTGTATACTACTACATACATCAATTTTGAAAATGGTCTTGGTCATTAAGGGGTTAAAAAAAACTTTAAAATTTGACATAAATATACTTGAAACATAAATTAACTGAAAATATACTCTAATATCCGCATACCCGCATTATCATGTCCGTTATTGCAGAAGGACAAGTTAATTCATCTTCGTGGGCGTACTTGAAGAAATTTTCTCTATTATATCGAGTGTTGTTATGTCAGATACTACCCCAATAGATACTGTGTGGGTACTGTGCGAAATGCACTCGCAAATCTAATGGCGCTTAATCGAAATTTTAATTTAACAATTTTATGTATTTTGACTGAGTAATTGAATATGTTATTATTGGCTAAGTAACTTCCTGCTCTAATTTGGTCCCGCTAATGCGGTATAAATCACACGCGCAATTTTTTCACAAGCTTTCTCGGTTTCTTATAGTTTAATCTCGCATCTATCATCGTGATAAGAGGCTTTCACACGCACGAATTTTATAGAAGAGGCCTATTTTGACAACACGAAATAGCAAGGCATCCATGACTAAATAAAACGGCATCTATTTTATAGAAAATGACGTAAGAAACCATGTTAATGTGTTTTGTCACTTGGCAGATCTGTTATAGGTCATTTGCTTAACTTTATTGAGAAGTTCGTTCTCTTCTTCTGCCATCGAGGCTGAATTAATTTCAAAGGCTGTTTGAATCAGATAATCGCCTGGTAGGCGTAAAGTGTAGCTCTGCGTGTTTCATTTACGTATTTTATCTCGATCTGAAGTGGTGTTCTGGTTTGCAGCTGCCCACACAGATTGGTATTGGATATCGTGTTCGGCCATGAAATTCCCATTATCCTTTTTAGACAGAGATTAACAAATACCTGGAGTGCATTTACATCCCGAGCTGCAGTATACCATATAAGAGTTTGATTTGACATTAAAGTTAAGTATTTTAAGCTTTTTTCTCTTTAAAATATGTAACGTGTTTACTATATCGGCTTTCGATCCTTCCCTGTTATTAATATTGTTGCCGAGATAGCAAAAGCTATCAGTATTCTCAAGCGGTGTTTACATTCACTAATTTAGTCCCAATTTAGTTTTTTGTTGTCGTTACTTCTTGAAATCACACCTTTACACTCATATCACGGAAAGTATGTGACAGGACACATATGTCATCAGCATAATCCAGATCACCTAGATCAGATTTAGGCAAAGAACTGCTCCTCTCTTTTATTTTCATACATATGTACTCACACACATAGGAAAAAATAAGCAAAACAAATAAATAAATAAACAAAGAGAACTAAAGAGAAAACAAGTTGAGAAATACAGTGCAAAGTGACGTGAGTGAGAGACTTTCAAATTGCTACCATAACTGCAAAATGCATTAATATGAGTTTATCTGACGCTAGCCTAGACGTCTGCGTAGTCCACTCTGAATTCCACTAGAGTTTTGTGTAGTCGCCTTAATCACCACAATATTAAACGGTAGGAGTGACATTACGTCAACCAGCCGTACTCCTATTTTCAAATTGATATTTCTGCCGAGTTTGTTCTCATTGAGAACTCAGCGGATATAGGCCTTTCTTTATTAAGTGAGTGCAATTTTAGTGGAATGCCTTTGTATTCGAGAGTGTTCCCGATGATACTATGCTGGGGTCTGGAAGTCACAGAGCCACCGGCGTCTGTCTAAAACCAATGCTTTAATCTGCCTACAAGTCATCCTGTGGGAACTAGCTGCTTGCTCCATCTTTGTTCTCCTTTACTGTGAGTTTTATTCTATGGCCAGTTTAGCTATGCCGTCAACGGGTTTTTTCAAATTGTGCGCAATGGTAATAACCTTCGTTGTAATAATTTCCATAATTTCCTTCGTTGTAGAAACTTGGCGTATTCAACTTGGTAAGATGAGTTTCACTTCTTTAGCATAGGAAATGCTCATCTTTTAGACTTGAAAACTTATTTGACTTTTTCATCATCTGCACAAAGTCCAAGACAAAGTAAAGTCAGCCATTGAGAATTTGCAGTTTTATTGGAATTTTTTTTTATTCAAAAAAAGTAAAAAGTTGTTTTCGCCTTGATCTATCTAAAGCTTGGAGTTGATTCCAACTTTTGCTCTGAGTGTCAGCTTCATCCTTGTCGTCTGCTCCTTTGCGAATGCCATTCGATTGCAGTTTTGTTAATATGTTAGGTTTTCTCAGCGTGTGGCCAATCCACTTCCATTTTCTTCAGAGAATCTTGTACTTGATCGATGCATGATAGATTCTTTAACACAGGATGGTGTTTGAGATAGAGAGTGGATGGAGTTTTTTTTACTATTCTGCCTAGACAACGTAAAGCACTGTTGCTTAAATATGCTCTAGAACATCTTAAAACGGGTCATGTACCACCAGAACTTTTTTACTGATTATACGTGTATTCGTTAAAACGTGTTCATTAGGTTATTTAAAAATATTTTTTTAAAATTTACGTCTTGATAATAATTCAAAAGAGAAAACTGCATATTCTTTTATTTCAACGCTTTTATTTACTGTACGCTTTTAATGTGACTATTTTATATATATTGTCAACATTTATCGTATTTATTTAGTACATTATGATTATGTACAAGTTTAAATAAGCGTGCGCCTCAAAGTATGCAATGATAATTTCCTTCGCAATGTTTTATTTCATTTGTAAAAACATTTCAATTCAAATACCATTACTTTTCAATTATTTTGCACGTTAGATATTTATAGGCATTTGAAATGAGTCAAAAATACTCTTGCTCTCTAATATACACTCTTTTTTCTGTTGCCATTACTCTCTTGCTTTTTTATAATTTAACTTTTTATTTTTCTTCTATGAATTCAAGTTTGAATGCAATTGTGCAATTGCTTAATGTAAGTGTGTGTGTGTGTTTGTGAGAGTGTGTGTGAGTATGCGAATGTGTAAAACAGGATATTTGATTATACTGAAATTAAAACATTAAATTCGTAGTGAAATCATAATGGTATATGAAATATAGTCATCTCTTTTACTCTTGATAGAAAGCAATAAGAGCTTTATATAGAGAAATAACGGTACATGTACCATATACAGCTGTCGGCTTATTTATCTAAAGGAAATTTCATAGTTTTACTAGGTTGAAAAACAGCAAGAACAGCAAGAAAGAAAACCTAAAAAGAGAAGAAGAAATAAGTCAACGGAAAAAAATAAAAAATAAAGTATTGCCAACTAACTTTCGGAATGTTATACTCTTAGTTTTATGCTTTCTCTGGCACTCTCTCTATCTCTCTTTCACCAATTTTTGAAAGTTTCTAAATAATTTCATTTCCATATTTTCGCCACCATCGATGTTTTTTTTTTTGGTTTTTGTTGTTTTTGGTATGAACGAATAATCCATAAGAAACAAAACACAGTGTTTTTAGAACATAAACACACGGAGCAGAGCAGCGTAGAGTAGAACCAAGAAAAAAGCTCTCAACTAATACTCAAACGCATTCCTTTGCTACTTTTCGTTGAGGCCGTTTGTTTGTGTTATTTTTTGTGCCCTGAGAAAAAAGCACAAGGGAAAACCAAAAAAAAAAAAAATAAATAAATAAATGAAATTGTGTTTTTGCATTTACGTGTATGTATGCGTGTGTGTAGAGTTAATGTAAGCATATGAGAAAGTTTAGTGTTTTCAGAGAGTCTCATTTTCATATTCTGTTTTTTCTTTCTTCTTCACAAAAGTGAATGATTAGTGTGCGTGTGTGTAACAAGAGAAATAGAAAAAAAACCGAAACACAATAACAAAATATAAGTGAAAATATAGAAAACGAAGAAGAAGCAGCAGCAGCAGCAGCAAATTATAGAAAAAAATGATTTCTACAGAAAAATAAATTGAAAAAAAAATCGATTTGATGTGGAGTAACACAGTAAAAACCAACTAAAAAATTAAAAAATAAATGAAATTGAAAGAAAATTTCATGTTTTAACATAAAAAGCTTCAAAGGTTATAGAAAAATTTAAAAATTGGTTTCCAAAATATTAAAAAAAGATAGTAGAAAAGAAAGTGAAAAAACACAAAATAATACACAGTAAGAAATAAGCAATGAGTTTATTGACCACCGAATTACTACAACGAGGCTCATTTTTTTAAAAGGAAAAAAAATCTATTTCATAAAAATTAAAAGAAAATACACTAAAGACGCTTAAAAATTATAAACAAATATTTCCTAAGACACTTTATATCTTAAAAGCAAAATCAGATATGAAAAACCAAAGTTCAATGAGAACTCTAAGAAAAAAATCGTAAAAGACAGGAAAACTTGTAGAAAAAAGCAAATTATTCTGTATTAGTGAGTGTATGTGTGTGGGTGCGTAAATTCAGGACATTGTGTCAGAAATTGGAATACATCATCATCATTTGCCATCATTACTACAATCACCAGCAGCCATTGCCATCTCAATTTCCGAAACATCAACTAGAGAAACATGCAACCACGAGCTTAAAATTTTAAGGAATAGAGAAGAGCATTTAGAAAAATGTCACAAATATTCACAATCGATTAAAAGTAAGTGAAATATTAGGCATATTTTTTAATAATCTTCTTCTTTCTTTAGCATTAAGATTCATTCATATATCACGAACACGAACGAATAGATACTTTTATTCGAATTAATTCTTTAACAACTTAAGCAAAAATTAAATCTAAAAATTAGTTTTAAACTAAAGTAGTTTAATCTAAAATTATCGATAAGGTTAAAAGAAAGCATTAGTCAACTATTCGCCCGGGCCCAACTATGCGTTAACCGGTTCACTTTCGAATAGTGATAATAATGAAGCTATAATGGGCTAACAACCTCGATATCAGAGAAAAGGAACTTGAAAGAAGGCAAACTTTAACAAAGCGAAACCGTTCGCAGCAATAATGGGTGGAATCCAAGGCCCTACTGAAGATTGAACTGAGTGTGGACGAGACATTGTGGGTTAAGAGCTATGTTGAATCAAATGAATGAAGGGCATGCATGGCGATGGACATTGAGATTTTCGAACATGTTCTCCGTATACGAACCTCTTTAATAACGATGATTAGAGAATCCTTAAGGACTACATTGTATGAACTGAATTTCTTAACTATCAACAATGACAAATCCCCGTCACAAGCCTATTTTGGTTAAGGTGCAAGTTTTTTTGGCTTTAGACAAACAGGCTGAATCTCCCTTTTGAAAGAGCCAAGCCAACAAAGGTAATTATGGACCTTAATTCACCGAAGTAATTAGATGTTATACATTTATTGAGGTGGCCACCTTTAACATTTTTTTGGGGTTCAACTGATTTTTTAGTAAAAATTTGGATAAACTGAATCAATCGAACTTATACTATAGATGAGGTTGCACGGCGCTTCCACACGAAGCCAATACGGCCCATTGTGATACCTTCAAGAAAAAACCCAAATTTTCATTGAGGACTCAAAGTCAGAGATAAGCAAGATCAAGTTAAGCCCTTCCTAAATATGAATGTACAAATCACTTGGTCCTTGACCTCTCGATACACCTGGCATAATTGAACAGTGACATATCGCCGTCCACGTCATGGAAGGGATGTTCAAAAAGATGCCGCTACCGCAGAGTGGGACAGTCACAAAGATGGTGTTATACCAATTGCTCTTGCTCCTCATAATTGTTACGCTAAAAATTGGATGTATTATGCCACTCCCATAGCGCTTAACATCTGAAATATGATCACAGGCAGGATTTGGGGGCTTAGACCTGTCACTTTATCGAAACGTAGTGGAACCTTCTCTACTTTACAGTGCTTACGTTGGATGGATGGATGTGCAAATATTAGTATTATTGTAGACTGTTAGGATCCTCAAGCAGGCAGCTGTCATGCTAAACAGGAATTAAAGGTTGTACTTCAAAATGTAGTTAACTCTTGGCTCAATTTCATTGGCAGCGTAAGGGCACATGCAGTAGCACTAGGCTCTACTGCATTCTGATTTCTTAAATCAATGGCTATTGCTATATTAGAAGGCATGCCAATAGACTCGGCATTACCTCGCATGGCTTCTGCAGGAGCTGTGGTTTGAAGAGGAGCAAGAAACTATCTTTTGTCTCATGTGTCAATAGACAAATTTCCTGGCCTGTCTTTTTGTCATCTTTGACTGAGTTCTACACAATAGTGGTTGGTGCAATTGCTAAATTTATTTTGGAGTCAATGTGGTTTTTTATGGTGTCTGTTTGATTCTGGGTTAGCTCTTACACAATGGACCCAAATTCTGCCCTTAGTGCAACCTCATCCTTTAAGGAGGCTTGATTTCGATAGCGGTTGGGCCATTCGACAACTTTGCGGGTAGTCCGATGCCCAAATTGGAAGCAAAAGATTTAATTCAAATACTATTAATCCCCAAAGCGTCAGGCACTTAGGTGATTAAGAGGCAAGCAGATTTGCTGTGGCAGAAGCTAAGATAGTCCTAGACTATCTACTCCTAGAGACCGGTACTCTACATTGCATCTCGAGTATTTATTATAGTAGACCTTGTGGCATCATACTATAAGCCCCGTTACATTACAGAACACAGGAACGATAATGTGTCATTTTACTTCCTTTTACCCTCACTTGGCAATAGCATTGCCTCAAAACTTTCTATAATGATCCGTTTAAGCTAAAAAAATATATGTAGAGAGCTTATGAATAGGCCTGTATATTCAGAAGTTTTTAAATTTTTTTGGCCAAAGTGTTATATAGAAACAAGGCCAACATATGAAAAGATCTAAGTATGATTTGGTCCTTTGGCTTGCGGTGTAATATGAGTACTAGCCGACCAACTACAGTGGCTATTCGTGCGGTGGAAACGTTATAAGACATATTTCCTTTTAGCAAATCAGCATTATTATAATCATAAGTAAATAATTATTAAGAAATATTTCCATTAAAAATAGTGTGGCGCTGTGGTATGGTAGGTAATATACCCGCCTACCCGTCAGAAGTTCGTCGGTTCAATACCAGGCCAAACCATCTTCAAAAAGAAAAAAGTTCTTCGACAGCTAGTAACTGGTTATGATTATTACTACTATTGAAAACTACATTAAATGTATTTGCCGTTCGAAGTCGGCGTTAAGCTGTAGGTCCCTTTCAGTGAGTTTAAAAATAGAATCGAGTGCAGCTCATTGACTCAGAGAAGTCCGCATTTTCCTTCATGGAATAATGTTATGGGAATTAATATATTTCCATTAAAATTTAAGAAGTTTTGGAACACTCTTCTTTGTAACGTGTCTCATGCCCAAAATATATGAAAAATTTATGTGCTCTGAGCCAAGCGAAATGTTAAATTCTTTCGTTTCTTTAGTACAATCTTTAGCCGAAATGGTTTTTCCAAAATTTGTCCACAGAATACTACTACCAATGTGTTGGCATGATGTAGTAGTGTAGCACAACAACACAAGAGATCCAAGTTCGAGCGAAATGTTGCATTCTTTCGTTTCTTTAGTACAATCTTTAGCCGAAATCGTTTTTCCAAAATTTGTCCACAGAATACTACTACTAATGTGGTGGCATGGTGTAGTGGTGTAGCACAACAACACAAGAGATCCAAGTTCGAGCCACAGCAGGGGTCATGACGAAAGAATTTAATTGTGCTTCAACTTCGTCATCATCTGGTGATGATGATAAACGTCAGACAAATGATCAGGAGAAAAACGCCATCTACTGGAAAACAATTATAATTTTGAGTAAGGATCACCATCACGACTTAGCAAGGATCCTTACCACTACACAATCATATTTAGGCGAGCTATAGTAGATTAATCATCTACATACATTGAAAAATCAAATTTATTAATAAAACTTTGTTTCAGTTTCAGTAATGAATGCTTTGTGGAAAGCAAATATGCTTATAGCCAGTACTTCAAAATTCTGACGCAATCCCATTGATAGTTTTGGTGAAAAAAATTTAATTCGTGTTGTTATACAAATAGTTTGCATTACAAGAAAACAAGGGAAATTCAATAAAAAAATTAAAATAAATTTTTGATTTGTGCTTATTTCGTATTTAAAGTATCTGACATACGTATGTATGTATGTATGTATGTATGTATGTATGTATGTATGTATGTATGTATGTATGTAAGAATAAAAAAATAAAATAAGAAATGATTCGTTTTACATTTTAGTAGGCCAAACAGATGAACCCTTATTGTTTTATTCGAATGTTCCAATTAAAGTTACATGCGTTGTGTGGAGAGAAAAAAACAAAAGAAATATTGGCAATAAATAAACATTTTTAATAAGATTAGTTATGTTACTCTACCGCATTGTAACACTCTATTGCCACGGTCCAAATAATAAACATGGAATGCATTAGAATTGAAGGGAGAAAAATCGCAAAAACAAAGGAAAAATAAAAACCACTTCACTTTATTATTACATATATATTGGCAATAAATGGTGTGAGCAATAATGCAATTGTCAGTTTAACTTTTATCTGTTAAGTAAGCATTGCCTTATATGGGGAAGTATAGCCAAAAGATAAAAAAATACTTATGTAAGAGCAGTTCCATAATTCCTTTTCTATTTCCATTGGATTAACTTTGAATACAACGCTATTCCCGTCAATTGTTAACCTTTGATTGTATAATTTAAAAATGTAGGATTTTTTCCAAATTTTGGGCATTTATTAGAGAGAGAGATTTTTTCCTCCGTTAATCCTTGGCTTTCCACAAAGCAGACATTAGTCTGCTTCAGTTTCAGTAAATAAGTTGATTTTTAAGCAAAGTAGATGATTAATCTACTGTAGTTCTTCTGCATATGATTGTCTGTAGTGGTGAAGATCCTTGCTAAGTGATGGTTACGGTGATTCTTACTTAGCATTGTAATCTTTTATAATTTTTGTTACAGCGCCAGAGATAAGCTGAAGATCAGGAGACCCCTTTAGACGGATTTGTCTGGAAAATGGTTGAAGACTCTTTATCAATCGCCAGAAAACGCATTAAATTTTTTTTGTCTTGTTCTCCGCTAGAATTCGAACCTGGGCTGTTTATGTTGTACGCCTGCGCTTTGATCAATACACTACGCCATTGTTCAATATAAAAATATTCGAAATATTTTCCATTGTTAGCTATAACCTTTTCTCATCTTTTTGTCAACATTTGGACTCTGCACCAAAAGACCTTCTAGTGTTTTGAGGCTGAGAAACGAAACAAGCCAGTTCTGCATACCCTGTTGTAAACTGTCAGAGTACTAGGTATACACGAAACAGATGTTAATCGGATATGGCAAAGTTTAAAGTATAAGACGGGTGATGCAAAACTTTTTAAACAGTTTTTGTACGGTTTTGCAACATGTGGCCTATGGTTGTCATGTTGGAATATTAGGTCTGTTCGCACAATTCGTACATTTTTCATGCAAAGATCCTTTAAGAGAATAAATAGTTTTCTGCACAGATCCCTTATGATAGTTTGGCCTAATTTTAGTAACTCCTAATTGATGGGATCCTTTTGGTGTCACCAAATACAGAAAATTACCTAAGCGCTATGGATATTCTTGCTTTCGTTGATTCGGCTGTTTAGTCGGTCTTTACATATGATTTCTTGCTTTTCACATTATCGTATGAATTCATTTTTCACCGTCAATAATAATTTGATGCAAACAAGATTAATTTTTATGACGTTCAAGCAACGTTTCGGATATACAAAGTAACGTTTTATCGTTTTCCAGCTGCAATTTCTTGCTTTTGGATGAATCCTAATGTTTGTAAAGGTTCAAAATTGATGGTTTTGCAAAATCTCCTTTAGTTTGACAACAAGCTTCATAAAGTAATGCCATCAATTATTTTTGAACGTTTTCGGATAAACTGTGCGGCCTTTGTTACCTCATAAACAATCTGTCACATATTGAAATTAATTTCGTTGTGACTTAAAGGACTAAAAAATTGTGTGACAACGTTAGGATAAGGTTCCTAGATGCTTAGGCCAAATAGGAAATAGTATTTCAATCATTAAACAATTATGTGCAGCCGTGGTGCGATAGTAAGACACCCGCCTACAAGCCAAAAAATCCTTTGTTCAATCCTTGGGCAGCCGACCTAACAATTTCCAACAGCGCCATAACATCAGCTAGTGATTGGTAATGAGTATTACGATATGAAAAATTTCTCTAAATAACGTATTTGGGTTCGGAGCTGGCGTTAAACTGTAGGTCGCTTGCAATGAGCCCTAAAATGGCACTCGATTGGAGTTCATTGTTTGAGAGAAATCCCCCTATTTCGATTTAGATGTTACAGAAATTATATATGTGTGTATGTGTATGTAAACGCTGAACGAACTTGCGTGAGTTAGATGAGGCTGCAAATTTCTCAAACCAGCGGATACATAATATTTTCCATGCTTGTTTCGATATGAAAAAACCATCTGCCTGATGGAGACAAAAAAAGAATCAAAAACACAACCTCATATGAAAATATATTGACAATGACTATAATGGGTGTGACTGCCAGTAAGGTTTTGGCTACAGTTTATAGGAATGCATGAGTAGTGCCACGAAAAAATATTATTCGAAGCCTTTGAATTTTGACTGGCAATAAAAATGATCTTACACAACGCACAGGAGCATTCATGTTCAGTTTCTGTCTCAAAAATGCATGATTTGGATTACAAATGAAGTATATTGCTACGAAAATGGAAATGCCTAAAAATATGCAGCAAGATTTTTACATTTAAAGCTATAAACTTAATTATAGAAATTATTCTATTGGTTTGTGTCAAGGCTGCTATCACCCTGCCAAGGCTAAATTTATTTGAACAGCATTGCCAATTCAATTTTGAGTACTAAAGCTTTACATATGATTTAACGTAGCTGAATAAAAGGTTTTAGAATTTACTAGAGCATTCGAAATTAATGTAAATTTACTACAAAAGTCGGCGCATAGTGCTTGTTCAGTCAGTCATAATTTAACAGCTAAAGAGTAAAGTGGTGCTAAGGCTTTAATAAAAGTGTTGAGTAATTTGTATAAAGTGGAATTTAAATAAGTTACTTTATAAAGTTAAAGTGTCGGAATAAAAACAACTGTATAAAGCAAAACAATAAATTCGTGTTGTTTATTTTATTTGGCGCAATTTAAAAGAACTCAAATGTTTTAAAAATTTTCAAACGTAGCAATACTTTCTAGATTATATCTTGCTTCTAAAACTTAAATAAATTGCAAAAGTCGATGAATTGGACTACGAGATGCTACCCTTTGAGTATAATGTTCTAATTAATGATCTTGTGACTAAAGCCTGCTAACAAATGAAAAAAAAATGAGTAGAGGTAGAGGTTATCCAACGATTTAAAATCTATTTTAAGGGTCTTAAGAAATTTTGAAAATGCTGGACTAAATAAGTGAGCTTAAAGGAGTCTATATATGTTAAGAAATGAAATACTTTTTTGCTGAAGAAAACGTTGATTATCCTCGTTCTTGCCAATCATATTTTAAATAAAACTCGCTTGGCTATACTTCTCTGCCATTTTTGTTTTTTTTTTCCTAAAAGTGACAGTCTCATTTTGTATTTCGTAATACTTAGAAAAACGTTATGACGTGTACGCACGCAAATGAACCAAGAGTTGTGACATCATAAATTTATTTTTATTAGAATTTCGTGACAGTTTTAGTATTGAAAACCCGTGTAGATTTATTAAAAAGAAAAGGAAACTCGAATATAATTTTTCATATGAAAAAGTTTTCAAGGAAACGTATAAAAAATTAACCCAAATACACTCGTAAGCGTATAACGTTTCATATTTTCAATGCATCAAATGCATTTTAATGACAAGACAAGAAGCAAATGAATTTCTTCAAGCCATACCGCACTTTTTTAAAGATGAAATTTTTTATTGGGAAAATAAAAGAAAAGAAATAATATTTTTTATTTGAAGATAAAATATCAAATTATCAATAATATGAAATCGTAAAATAAAATAATAAAGGACCTCACGTTGATGGGGCACAAAACGGTTTTGAGTTTAAATTTTTTTATATGTTTTTATAGGTCTTTAAGATCACGAAATAGATAAATTTAAAAGAAGTATTGTAAATTATAGTCATTCTTCGCAATATTTTCCTTTTATGTATACAAAGGATGTTATTATGAGAGCGTCTAAACAATTAAATTGATTTTAAAAATTATTTTCGCTAAATTACCACCAAGAAAAGTTTACATAATTGAACTGTTTTGTAAGATGTATGATACGTAGGAGGCGTGGTGTAATAGGTAAAGTACTTCTCTACACAACCAGGTATCCCAGTTTGGAATCACAGAGAGCACAAATATATTTCGAAGTAGTTTTCGAATTGAATAACTTGTAACATTAGGAAACAAACCAAACTCCCTCTAAATAATGTCTTCAGGAAGTCTCAGGCAATGCCACCTTTTAAGAAAAAAAGGTAGGATTGAATGATAAGCAATCTTTCCCACTAATACACCAAATACATATAGAGCGTTGTTTTCATTTAACCAAAGATTGGGTTGAGTGATGCAAGTCGCTCGTGACTTACGAGTTCACTCGGAGGCTCTATGGCCACTTTCAAAGCCCTTTACAGAACAGTCCCATTGAAAAGGCCATAAGACTTGACGTTGAAGAGTCTCAAAAAATATCCCCACCTAAAGACTCATAAATTTTAGTTCTCGAACTTGAGCAAACCGGTACCCTTGACAAAGTCAATCACCTTTGACAGTGATAATAGAAGTGACATGCACCCAAGTGCTTTAGTCTACGCTATCATAGGTCGGAGTAGTCATAGATAAGTTGTGGCATCAATTCCTCCTCCTCCTCCTCATCTTGAAAGCTTCTATAGTAGCCATAACCAGGGCGTCCCATATACTCTGACATGCGGCCTATCATACAATACCCGGTAATTATGCGTGAAAGAAGTCCGATCGCCTAAATCTAAGAAGAGACTTAACCCTTTCCATAGAAAGAGAAGGCCAAAGCATTCTAGATATTCTGCAAGTGATAATATTGGGCCAACTGTGTTTCATCTTGCTCAGTGCCAATCTATCTATCAAACTCGACAACGCACATAGAAGGGCATGCATGAGAGCAAAAGAGGACCTCCTGGTAACGTACGCATCAGCAATTTCATTCTCTCGAAACACATATCGGTTCAACATGATTCCGGTCCATTCGGGCCAGTGAACGAATGCAGCTAAGGAGACATTTCGATTTAATCACGTAAGAGTTGAGAGCACTGATTGCGGCAGGACTATGTATATAGATCCTAATATGCCTTAAGACTTCGCCCTGTCTATAGCGTAAACTACCGCCTGACAAATAATGTAATCTTCGTGTATTCTGAGAGAGACCCTGAGGTCAGCGTAGAAAACCGACTCTGTACCTGTTTCCGTCTTCTGGTTATCGGTATAGACAGCGACTGTGACATCTTAGAGAACAGATCTAGCAGACCACTCATCTCTACTGTGGCAACCACTGATGGCAACACCATTACTTTAGGACTTGCTACAGTACAACAAATCATCAGCTTAGCTGAAAAATTAAAGAAGGCTACGAAACTGAATAAAGGCAGTATAATTAAGATGCTTGGTGAGAATTATATGCTCTCGAAAACTAAGGATTAACTTACATCAAACAGTCAGCTTTTGGTGCTGAAAATATTTTTATTTCCTTTGGATTGTTAAAGGGTCATCATTAATTTTAATTATTTAAGATGTACAGCTGATTGAATTGCAACAACCATTTCTGGAGCTGAAGCTGTCAGTAATGTATCTAAATTGAAATTAATGTAGGTGGTTTAAAATCTTAGTGGTTATGGTTAGGTTAGGTTGGCTTAAAGTTAAGATCTAACCCGGAGATAAGCCAGTTTCCATTGAAAACTATTTTGACTCTAAAATAAATCTTGGAATTGCGGTAACTCTTATCCTGGAGAGTACAGTCGAAGACCATAAAAATCAATAAGCCAGGTACCTTTTTCTCTCCTCTTCAAAGTCACAGTCTTGCAAGCTTATCGGCATGCATTCCAGTAGGACAATGGCTAGTGAGCAACGCAATATTACGATGGATGGAATGGAATTTAAGGAAATAAAACACTCCTCTTCTGTCTCTGGAACTCATATAAGAGTTACTTTCGAGTGATGCGAAATTTCTATACGAAACCTTCTGTGAAAGAGAACGGAGATCGATATAACACCTATAAGAGACTTCATAGCAGCCTTACTATTCGAGTTAATCAAAATATTATCAGACAAAATCCTGCCACTCAACAAGCATTGTATAGCTTTCGGTATGAATATTAGCTCTGTCTGAAACACACTGCTGTGGTCACACAATCTAAAAGATTCTTAGGGTTGGAAATTTATACAGAAAATGCTATGTGCGAAATTGTGCGAAACTTGGTCTTAAGGTTCAATGAACACAGCACTGAGTTCGAAAGTAAATTTTCACAATTTTGCTAAAGCGTAATATAGTTCATAGTGCTTTGTTAAAACTTACTAATAATAAACACAAAAAAAATTTACTGTTTGTAGTTTTACATATAAAAGTTATACAAAATCTAAAATTTAACAATCTAAAGAAAACACCCTTTAAATAAAAACATATATTTTTAAGCAAGAGGAGTAAATTATTATTTATTTATTTTTTTTTTTCATTAAAAATATTGAAAATAAAACAACCACCACAATCGAATTATTATACTCATATGTTTTAAGTGTAAGTATACGGAAAGTATGCGAGTGTTTAGGATGTCTACCATCCCCTAAAAGTATGTTTAAAAAATATTCCTTTATTTGAGACACGCTCAAGCATACTTTGTTTTTGTTATAAACTTCATATACAACAGTAACAATAACAATAAACACATCATACTTGACACAGTGTCTGAAACATTTAAAGAATCGCTTTTTTTTTTGTTCTTTACAAAAATAAAGTATAAAAAAATATTTTAATGCATTCCTTACATTGCCGCCACACACAATCCAATATTACCACTTCAACAACGATTTTTATAGACAAATTCTTTCCTCTTTTTTTTCGCCTCGTTTTACAAGAGATCAAAATCATAAAAGAGATTCCTATTTTAACTTTCTTTAGTTGCTGCTGCTATTCAACTTAAGTGTCACTCAGCCTGAAAGTATATTAAAATATTTTTTGAAATATTTCAAATATTATTACATTATGGAAATTCCTACCAACGCATTCGTTAATAAGACGCTATACTGGCCATTAGACAGACGTTTGACGTAATTCAAATGAGAAAAAAAATTTTAATATAAACAGTCAAAGGCACTAAGATAACATACAGTAGTGTCTGCTTATGGTCTGTATTTTTCATCAAAGCTGGAAATTATGCAAATATTTTTATTTTTTTATAGTAATTTAATAGTGATTAGAACCGAATCTCTGATGAAATTTTAGGTTTTCCCTTGAATTTTATTAAAGAAAATTATAATTTTATGTTTTTTTTTTTCATTTTAAGGCTATAAAAGCTATTTATGAAATAACCAAATCAGTTTAAAATATATTTTCTTTTGTCAAAAAAAAGCATTTAATATCTCAATATAGTGCTTTTAAGTTCGATACATTTAGTCCAAAGTTTCTATTGCTTCCTACTATTTCTTAAGGCCATCAAAATAGGTTTTTGTTTAAATAATGAGCTATTCGAAGAGTAGCTTAAGTTGACTTAGGATTTTCTTGCTTACAGACGCAGATTTATTGTATTAAGCGACTATCTCGGAAAAAATCTAACAGAATACACTCAGAATACACTTCTATTGGAAAAAGTCTAGTCGTATAAGATATTGCCTTCTTAAATCTGTGTTGGTTAGTAAAAAGGTATTAAGTCGACTTAAGCTACTTTTCGATATCAACACATATATTATTACTTAGGCTTTCCTTCAAATCGACAAACACGAAATAGGTGCTTTATCCGGTGGCTAAGCCGGATGAGTTTATAGTTTGTATCCTAGTTAATTATCTTTTGCCAAAGGATATACTCATTTATGTAGCCGTTTTTCAAATCTGTAATAAGTTTGTTCAAAATTTCTGAACAATATACGTCAGTAATCGTTTTACCTATTTGAGGACAATCAAACTGTAACCATAGCCTTCTTTGGTGCATTTACACCGGAAAATTATTAGCAAAACAGCGCAAAAACTTGTTCTGGTTGCATTCTTTTGTAGTGATTACACCTTTGTGCTTGCAATCGGGTATGAGTTTTTTTTCTCCGTCACTCCTCCACAAAGCATTACTTTGTTTCAATTTTAGTAATCAAGTTGATTTTTCAAGCTAAGTGGATGATTAATCTACTCGCCTCCATATGATTGTATGTAATGGTGGAGATCCTTGCTAAGTGGTGGTGGTGATCCTTACTTAGCATTGTAATTTTCCCGATAGGTGGCGCTTCCTCCTAATCATTTACCTGATGTTTGTCATCATCGTTAGAGGTAAGCTGGAAGGTTAGGGAGCTTCTTTGGATGGATTTGTCTGGATTGAGGTTGAAGTCTTTTAATTAAACACTCTAAACTGCAATTTTTTTTTCGGGTATGAGTAAACGGTCTTAAAAAGTTTTCACATATAAATACTCAACTAAAAACAGATAAGCTCTTTTGAGCCTTATCTGGCTGAGAATTGTCTACAGCTTATATGTATACAACTGAACGAAAATGAGCAGATAATAACAAGATAATAAATAAAGAAACAAATTTTGTTTAGTTGTGGAATAGATGTTTATGGAAGTGGACGGTTGTCGCTTTGCTTTTGAAAACTATTTGTTCGTATTGTTGTTTACCTTTTTAGTTTTTCTCCTCAACGTACATAACTAAAATTCACTAACACTACCACATAAGAAAGTTTTCCTTATGGTCACACTTGGCCTAAAGCCTTAATGATTTTACATACTATCACTCTGAGATCATTCAATTTCTTGGACGTTTTGTTCCGTTTACTAGAGGTATGACGTCTTTAGAGCTAAAGATAGAGTATATGTAATCACGGCCTCTATTGAATGGAATATTAAAGCAAAAAATAATTTGTGATATATTCGCTCGGTTGAGATATATAAATCACCTCAAGTGCTTTCATTCTTCAATCGAATTAAATTATGAATTTCATCGACTTTATGTGATGACCTGAACGTTGAGCATTATTTGAGCCATCTGCTGGGAAAAAAGTTACAATGCTAAGTAAGGATCACCATCATAACTTAGCAAGGATTTTAACCATTATGAGTACAAAATCACTTGAAGGCGAGCTACAGAAAACTAATCATCTATTTAGTTTGAAAATCAACAAAGCAGCCAATATGGTGGAAAGCCTATATACTCCCTACTTTAGATACAAAATTATTTCTTTTTAAATTTTTTTTATTTTATTTTTTATAAAAATTTTAGAAAATAAATCAAAATTTAAAAAAAAAGGAGAAATAAAATAAAACATCTCGCAACGACATATCTATGTCGTTTGGTTGGATTTGTCAGTACATTTAGTTGCTGGATGGCTTATTCGTAACGTTTAGTTTGTTCTTTATTTTTGTTCTTTTTTTTATACCGAATTAGAGTTTTTGCTTTATTGCCAAATATGTTTTTTTCAACTATTTAATGCAAAGATATATTAACACACTCTACTTATATACATACATACGTATGTATGTACTCTTTGAATTTGTGCACACACACATACACATCTGTAAAATATTCTCTGTAAGAAACTAAAAATTATATTCGTATGTGATGAGACAATCCTTCTCATCATAATACTAAGCCGTGTCGTAACCATATGGTTAAAGACTTTTGTCACAAACGAAAGGAAGCCAAAAAGAGTTTGAAATGAAAAATAAGAAAACAAGTAAATGAATGTCTAACATTCATTATTATATCCTCGGCGCCATTAACCCTTGCCAACAATATGAATTTCCATTGAGGCGTAATGGGTAATTTTAAATATACGACTGTAGAGAGGAGTACACATCTCTAATCACTATGATACAGTAGATATCACATGGAATTGTAAAATTATATGTGGTTACAGCCAGCCAGTCAACCAGCCAGCCATTATAACATACTAGTGCGAATGTATGGAGACAATTGATAAATCTGTTTGGAAATCCTATACCCAATAATTACGGTTTTACACTAAATAGCATACAAAAAATGTAAGAATAAGAAAACTTTATTTGTGTATTTGAGCGCATTTAGTTTTATTTGTATCTATTTTTAGAAAATTCTTATAATTTATGATTCTCCCGTGTTGAAATTTTCCATTTTCTTGCTTTATTTTAAATTCAGTGAATTTAAAATAAAATAAAATAAAAATTAAGTATATTTTACGTTCATTGACTGTTTGCCGAAATTTATCAAAGTTCTAGTTCTAGTTGCGGTTGGATACTAGGGTAGCTTACAAAGTTTTAGTGGTTAAAAATTCTGTAAATTATCGATATTTCAAAACGGACTTAAAATCTCTCACAGACATATCGATACGCTAAGCAAATTCACCGATCTTGCTGTTCTTAAAAGGTAGCTTTTTCGAATTTCGTTGTTATCTTTTTAGCACAAATGACGCTAAATATTCAGAAAAAATCACAAGAAAAAATACAACAAATCTATGGAATAATATTATACGACCATAGAATGAAAGCATGTGCAGTGGCTTTGGTTGTAGGCATCTTAAACGAGGAAATCTACACATTTAGTTTGGCAACTGCAAACTCAGAAATGCGTTCTTCGGCCGAATATGCTCTAAAGAAAACTGAGGTGGTTTTGCCAAAAAGGTCACGAAATAACCAAATTACCCTCGTTAAAGACCTCTAGATGGTACGCTATAGATAAATCTGTAAAGTTTTAGCGTAGCACCTAAAGTAACTAGAGCGATAGGTCAGGCATATGTGAGATTAGATTGGCTACTCTGAAAGAACCTTAGATCGAGACCAAAAAGTTCTATCTGCGAAAAATGGAACATTTGAAACCTACGAGTATTCAGAGTTTTAATCAGGGTATAACGAATATAAGAAGGAAAATATATAGAATTTTTAAGGTTAGTGCCTGCGTTAGTGTTCTCGTAAGTTAAGCCGATTATCTTTTACGTGAGTGTTAACTGATTTCACGCATAGGGCATACGGAGATAAATGAATTGATTGATGATATTGATAGTCCTTACTTGATCCTCAAATGTAACTTTTTTAAACCATAGTTATTTTGAACCATAGTTATTTTAAAACCATAGTTATTTTGAGTTCTAATCTAAGGCTGATTAAAAATAAAAATAAAAATAAAAAATATTTAAAACTTATGATAGAAACTTTAGTTTAAATTTCCATTCAAGATTAAATTCGTGCTTAAATTCTTTAAATTTTATAGATTTTTAAATAAAAAATTATAAATATTCAGTAGAGTGTATTGTAATCCATTTGCTAATTTTCTCCGTTTTCTATCATTTGCAGGATTTTGTTTTTTTTTTCGATTTTTGAAAACGACGTGATGTTAACAACGAATCCAAGGACTACTTTGCTAACGAAGAAACAACAAAACTTAAAAAATGGGAATCGGCGTCGTATGCCACCAAAATGAGTCATAATCATGTGTAATTATTGATGATGCTCCACCTGCTCCTACCGCTCATCATTACATACGATTTTCTATGACGATGCACAATTTTTAATTAAACGCGCATACAGAAAGAAAAACAAGGATACTCGACATATACATACACAACATAGCCGCCGTTCAAATCGCATTGTCACAACGTCGTCTGAGTCGTAATCATTAACAATAAAAGCAGCAGCAGCAGCAGCAATAACGACATCATTGACAAAAAAAGCAAAAAAGAAAGGGAGAGAGAGAGAGAGAGAGGGAAAAAATAGCGAAAAGTAGCAACAAAGTAAAGGATTCTATTGTTCGTACGTTTTATGTCATCACCATTCATTATTAAACGTTAATGAGGCACAGTTCCAATTTCAATACTATTACC
This sequence comes from Wohlfahrtia magnifica, assembly GCA_023159175.1. Classification (NCBI taxonomy): domain Eukaryota; kingdom Metazoa; phylum Arthropoda; class Insecta; order Diptera; family Sarcophagidae; genus Wohlfahrtia; species Wohlfahrtia magnifica. The sequence goes on along the minus strand of JAKWBJ010000483.1, from coordinate 11,314,039 downwards.
GCTTCCAATACCAGTACCAATTTGTAGAAGCAGACGAAGAAAAAAAGTGTTACAAACGAAAAGAGAAAAAAAAACGAATCAAATAAAATTGTGCAAAATCACTTGTTCACGTAATTGTTATTAAATGCAGCTGTTATTGTATTTAATAAATACGTGCCACCACAAATACGCCGTGTTGTCGTCGTCATCACGTTACCAACACCACTAAATGCAGTGGAAGAAGAAGTTCACTCGATTGAAAGCAGCTACAGGACATTCGCGTGCGCGAAGAATGCTTTGTTGTGGACGAAGAAAGGTAAGTTTGACTCCCCTTTTTCTCTTTTTCCTCTGTTTCTTTTTGTTCTTGTTCATAAACGAAAATTTAAAGAAAAAAATGTCTGTGTCCAAGGAAATTGAACAATTTTAGTTTCTTAAGGACATACCAGGATACCACCATTTACTTTTCACTGTCTGTCCTCCCTGTTGACATGACAAATGGTTTTTTAATACGATAATTTTTTGTTTCGTTCATTGGGAGAAAGGCAAAGTATAGAGCTCACATAGCATTTTGCTATTTTTTGTGTGAGTGTGACATTAAAAATTTTTTTTATGAATATTATGGGCCATGTCAATATGCAATTAACTTATTAGCTATTCAATGTTAAAATAAAAGCGAAAACAAACAGGTATGACGGCAATGACAACAATTACTCGTAAAACTAAAGTAAAAGTAATATTTTATTGGTCAAGACGAATTTTTAATGAATATTTTAGTTAAAAGTGATTTATTTGCCATATCAAGAAGACTCGTCACAGGGTCAAAAATAATTTATGCTTTTCAAACACCATTTCCAATTAAATATGATATTAGTAATTACTTGTGAAAACGAAAAACTGAAGCTTAACTGGTTCAATTATCAATTAATAATTGATTTGCTTTATTAAGAATTACCTATACATATAACATAATTTGAATTACATTTCGCCAATTACATGTTATTGGTTATTACATTACACGTAATTAGTAATTAGCTTTTATCAATTATTATAATAAATAGTAATTCGTTAACTAATTCTTATAGTTTTTGATCAATTCAATTGGAATTATAATGCACCAATTACTTTTTAATTTGCAATTATCAATAGAATATCATATAATCGGTAATTTGCAACCACCAATTTTATTCAGAACTGTTAATTACATGTAGTTAATAAAATGTAATTAAATTGAATTGAAAGCATACACTAAGAATTGCTAAGTGGTAATTATTAATTGCTAAGTGGTAATTATTAACAAAATATAGTAATTACATTACATGTAATTAGTAATTAGCTTTTATCAATTATTATAATAAATAGTAATTCGTTAACTAATTCTTATAGTTTTTAATCAATTCAGTTGGAATTATAATGCAGCAATTACTTTTTATTTCCAATTATCAATAGAATATCATATAATCGGTAATTTGCAACCACCAATTTTATTCAGAACTGTTAATTACATGTAGTTAATAAAATGTAATTAAATTGAATTAAAAGTATACACTAACAATTGCTTCACAACAATAATTGATAAAAATTAAATTATTCAATTACCAATTGAGTACAATAGCGTATTGTAAGTGGTAATTGCGAATTATATGTTACAAAATTTATTAATTATATGCAATTGAGTAAATGTTGATTGCCATTACAAATTGCATATTGCCAATTACAACTGACAGCGACCAGCTAATAAATATTCTGATTTTTTCACTATCTTAAGCATAAATTTACTCAAAGAAAGCTAATTCATATTGAGCAGATTAATTTGGGCGGATAGCACACCAAAATTGGTTTTTATTCGCAACTTATCCTACCACAGTGTTATATTGTGGTGCATTCATGGTCTCCATTTCCTATTAAACTAATTAATACTAATGATCATGTTAATGATATATGAATTTTTATATACCTTACTTGCATCTCTCCAAAAGTGGATAATGGCATCTTCCAATCCTTAAGTAATACCCCATCATTCAAGGGATGTGTCCTATAGGATGAGGTTGCGGTACAACGACCACTTTTGCAACTGTGGCTAGGTGGTAGAGAAAGAGACGGTTGAGCACTACCTATGTGGTTTCTACACTACATCTTTGAGATATTCTGCATTTAAATAGGACCGCCACAAATCAACCAAACCCATCATTCTTGCTAAAGTTTGAAATATAAAAGTTCTTTTCCTTTAGAGCCTGCCAGTAACCCACTACTAAGTACTTACACCATTTCTACTCATACGTGTTTTATTGGGTATTATATTAAAATGAAATCATATGTTGTCTTTTACTTAAAAGTTTTATCAGTTTATTTACAACAGAAAGTATAAATTAATTCGGTCCGTTTATTAGCTCAAAAATATATAGAATTAAGAAGTTTATGAAATCACTGCTTACAACTTTTCCCTTCCCTGAGCCAATTTCCGAATTTTGTTTCAGAAAAACTTCTTGTCTTTTGAGGACAACGAAGTGATTCAGTGAGAGGCCAAAGAAAATTGACGATTTGACCAAAATTTGAAAGTAATTATAAAACCCCCTAAAACCCATTAAAAACTCAATAAAACAAGGTGGTTTAGGTTAAAAAAATCGGATTCTTTGTTAACAACACACTTCTTTATTTTAGAAGAAGATTTAATCAGAGAGATATAAGTATGTATACCACTGTTTTTTCTAGGTGTCCGCAACATAACCTTAGAAGGCTTTAAGTTGTAACCTCACCGATCTGTACAACTAAGCTTTCTGTACTGTTGACTCAGAAAGTTGTTGATATCTGTTTGTTATTTCAAAATATTATGCTCTTGATGTATTTTTAAGATATTGTTATGAAAATAACAAACAAAAAAAACTTAAAAAGAAAATACACCACATCAGTGCCTTTGGGACTGTATTGTTGGATTTTGGTCTATTGGTTTGTGTCAAGGTTGTTAATGTGTTAACGTGGTAATGCCGTACTGATTTGTGTATTTGACGGCATTGCCGAACTGATTTGTGTAATTGACCGCATTGTTAGTTAGACAAACATTGGACAACACAATTTTATATGTTAAAAAAAATTAACGGACATAAAATAGAGAGAGCGTTTCAGACATTTCCGGAACTTTCCAAACTGAAAGCAGTTTGGCGGCTGCAATATTTGTCGTTTTGCAGTCATAAAGTAAAGTCGTGTTTAGGCATAAATAAAAGAGTTGTATAAACGAATATTAAGTGCAAGATAAATAAGTTGCTGTATTAAGATAAAGTGTATAAAGTAAAAGTGAGGAAATAAAAACTGTAAAATAACCACAACGTGGTATTTATGTTATTTTGAAGCAATTAAAAAGGACTCAAACATTTTAAAGAGATTAAAACGTAGAAATATTTTTCAATAAATCAATTTTCAGTAATGGCTCCAAAAGCTAAGGTTATGTTATGTAAGTTGATTGCATTTTCACATTCAAATGCAAACTGTAAGTTAAGGAGTTTGATTACTAGCAGTCTCTTATTACGAGGAATAGAATGGAATGTAGTTTCCGTGAAAACCAATAGGTACTTCCGAAACTTTTCTTTTTTGATTAAAAACCCTATTTTTGTCGTTAGTTATGGAATACTGTTATTATTAATTCATTTGCTCCTGTGGGATGGCGTGGTATAGTGGTTAGAGTGCAGGCAAATAACACAAACAAATTTAAAAAAATTAATTACGATTTTGAGTGTTTAATAAAAAGATTTCAACTCTCTCCAGACAAATCCATCTAAAAAAGTCTGTCCTTCCAGCTTACTTCTGGCGATGATGACAAACATCAGACGAATGATCAGGATAAAACGCTACCTACTGCGAAAACAAAACAACGCTAATTGAATTTTTATCAGCGGCCAAGAGCGTTGATCTAAATTCCGAAGTAATACACTCAGCTTTTTAAAAGTCTGAGAGTAGGGGTAGTCAAGTAATATCAGGTGTTTTTTAATAGTTATACAAGTTTAAACATAATAAAACAAAGATAAGATAAAAGAAATATATTCCTAATATCAATGAAACAGGCTTTGTTAGATAGAAAATTTTATGACATTAAATTTAGATATGATATCAGCCACGGTTGCCGATTGAAATAAAAATTTTTACCAACTTTTCGCAGCATATCGACAATAACTACTCAATTGTCTCTGGTTTATTGACATAGACAAGTGACTGTACATAACCTCAAAGAAAATAATCCAATGGGGTTAAATCGCATGATTTTGATGCCCCATTAAAAGTTTTTTTGAGTAAATCAATTGTAGCGCGTGCTGTACTGTGTGGCATGTGGCTCCATCCTGTTGGAAGCACATGTCAGCAAGATTAATGCAATCACCACTGGCAGTAACATTCTGGCCAACAGCAATTTTCTATAGATGTAATGGTGATTGTGGATTATTCTCGCTTCAAATGCGGTAATTCTGCTTACTTAAGTATCCATTCAACCAAAAATTGGTTTTATCAGAGAACAAAATTTTGAAAGGAAATTCAATATCAATATCAATTTGTCCATCTGCCGATTTTGCGGCAGTGTAAGTCTATCCATAGTGAAATGTCAAACTAACTAATTAAAAGGCAATTATCAGCTGTTAAATCGGTTGTCACTGTTGCCGACTCGAAGTTGTGAATCTCTAAAAACCACCCGATATATAGCAATTAAGGGGAGCAATGTGACATTAAAAGTTCTTGCTCTGCAAATACAAAATGTAAAAGAATTATTAAGCTGTTCTCGTATATCGTCATCTTACATACAATCTTACATTTTTTGAAATCTTTTAAATTGTAATAATTAAGTATATAAATAAATATATAAAAAAAATGTTTCCATCAATTAAGTTCTTGTATTGTTACTTATTTGAAAATCTTTTTAATTTCTTTTAATTTTTTAAGCCATTAGTTTGTCCCTTTTCCAATTTTAATTATGAGAAAAATTCCCTTTTTGAACAATGTTTCTATCTCTTCTATAAATTCGTTCATAAACTTTAATTTTTGAATAATAATATGAAGTTATTCTGCAACAATAACAACAACAAGAACAATAACACAAAAATTTTATAAGACCAACAGTTATAAATATTTATTATAATGAAAAGAAGAAGAAACAAAAAATGCCTAAAAACGTTTATCGAAATATTCAGTTTCTGAACAGATTCTCTCTTTTGCTCTCTCATAAATCATCATTAAAAAGCAGTTTTTCTGTCTGTCCGTCTGTCTGTCTGTCTTCCGGGCTGGTTATTTGTCTATCGGTTCCGTATGTCTGTTTGTCTAACTGTTTTAACCAAAACCACTCCTATTATTAAAAAAATAAAAAGAAAAAATAAAGAAATAAAATTGTTAGTGGAGTGATAAGTCATAGAAACAAGAGGATATTTTTGTACGATATGTGGCAGGGCATGGCATGGCATGGCGTGTGCAATAACAAGTCAGTAACAACAGCAAGCAAAAACAACAATAATAATAATAAAAACACCAACAAAACAAATAACAACTATTTACAACATTTTTTAAAATTGTTTTTATATTACTGTTGTTGCTATTATTGTTGTTGATGCATGTAAGTATGTACATATATGTACATATGTATTTTTCATATAGTTGTGCTCATAAACGGAGCAGAGGAAATTAAAAATTTGAAAACAATCATAATAAAGTTAACTATTCTTAAAAATCAAAAAAAAAAATCAAATAAAAAATGGCTTCCACAGTCATCATGGCACCTTTAATGACATTTCAGTCACATAAAAGTGACAAAATTTCGTTTATGTAGCACTTCTACTAAGATGCGCATCAATCCAGACAAACAGAGGTTTGCAGCAAATTTTGAAAATATTTTGGTCGTCCATGTTCTCTTCCCAAAGTTTTTGGCAGAGAATGAATCAAACTTCAATGAAAACCGAAATCTGCAGGAGAAAATGGAGATGGATTGAAAGCCTAACGTTGCGAAAGCCTGATGGTGACATAATTAAAACGGTCATAGGATGGAACCTGCAGAGAAGTAGATCATAAGCACTACTTAAAAACTTAGAAACAGCATCAACCCAAGATATTGGCATTGAATAGATATAATAACTTTGTAATGGATCAATGTATGATCCTAAGAGGACATAGTGTGTATGATTCTTCCATTAAAGGATATCTAATCCAATTACATGACACAGGGTGACAATACTGATCACCGGAACGATGGGGTACTCCTCCCAGGACATTAATCAGGAAGTAATTAAGTTGTTTGAGAGGATGTATAGCTTATGGCATCACATTTTAGTCACAACATTCTCATGTCAAAATATCGAACTACAGTAACAGTTTCGCGGAAGTTTGAGGATGGCGATGGCATGGTCTGACAGGTTGGATTACTGTACACTCAAACCCCATCTAGTTCCAATATTCTCAGTGAGCATTTCACCAGAATTGGTAATTCGATCCGGTTCTGTTGAGATATACAAGGTCCGATCGAAATATTCGAAGGGGGTCGGGTGCGGTGTCTTTATTCCCGTATATGGGCTGAGAATATCCTTTAAACTTCCGGACTACTAGAGTGTCTTACAGGCGGAGGTCTTGGCGTTGAAGAGGACAGCGGACTGATTGATGTACTACAGGATCTTTGATGTTGCGATCAGAGCACTCTCCGGTGTCTACTCGACAGCGCGAATGGTATGTGAATGCTGGCAATCGTTAAACGGGACAGCGAGATTTTCATATCTAAACATAATCTAAGAGAAGAGTAATTCCGACATCCAGTGAAATTGTGTGGTGGAAAAACTAGCGAGAGAAGGCTCTTTCTTTGGCAACGAGGAGATTAATAATCAAGTTGAGATTTTACTTTTCTTTTGCAAACTTCTAGTTCTGCGATACATGTTGGGCAGGGCACAAATACGGTAAGAGAATGAACCCATCTACTCTGTATCAAGACAAATCTGTCATGGGGATGCCACAACATAGGCTGTGAATTCTAGTGGCTGTCATCACTGGGCACACTGAACGGCTGATGCGCATGCTAAGATACTGGGTTTACCATTCAATGTTTACTGTGCAAGTTGTCGAAAATTTCCTATGTCAACGTCCAAATCTTACGGATATTAGGACTGTTTCCCTTGGCAGTCCGTTTCTGCATGCCATACCGGACCTAGCTGAGGCAAATGTCAGCAGGCTTTCTTCCTTTTTGAATGCACCTAGTTGGTTGGTGATTCGGTAAAGCGTCCGGATATGTAGATACGTTTGGACGCTACCTTCTAAGGGCATCACAGTGGAATCAATATTGGACCCAAGTTAGCTGGAACAGTGTCTGGCTATGCGTCGCATCTAACTAACTATAAATTTTGCTATAATTCTGGGTCACCCTTTATTTAAACCAAAAATCATCATGAAGCTTTAAAAATTTTATAGAAATACTCTTATCTGTGCAGCATAGCTCAATGAGATTACGATAATTTGTAGCAAAATCTATTCCTATGCGAAATCTTTGTGCTACATTTCATAATTCAATAAAATTTAACGGTTTTTTGTTAAAAATACCTTTTTTATATTTTCCCATATACATTTTATGGAGTTTAGATCAGAAAACTGATCAAGATAAGGCATAATTTCAATTTCATAATTTCAAATAGATTTCGTGTATTTGTATTTTCTTACTATTGTCCAGTTGGTAGATCCGATTCCTCATATAATAATATGGCAACTTTTAATAATCCTTTTGTAACGTAACCCAATCTAAATACGGTAAAAAGAAGAATTTCCATATCATATTCTCATAGAGTGATTTTCCCCATATTCTGTAATGAGAGATTTCAAAGCTTGCTATCTGGATCCATTTTCACCAAAAAAGAAATTTTGCTCTCAGTCTTTCTATAGTCAAATTACTGTGTTAATTATTATTTGCACTTCTATTATATTGAACACAACTGTATGTGTATGAATGTATGAATAATGAAAACTTTATGCAAATAAGTTTCTAATGAAGGAAACAGTAACAACAATAGCAAACAAATATGGGGTAACAACAACATTATCAAAAAAAAAAAAAGGAAAAAAAAACAAAAGCCAAAAGCAAAAAAGTTCGGTGCTCTTTTTTATTTCTTTCGTTTAGCAAATACGAAGAAATACGAATAAATAATAATAAAAATACTGATAAGAATTGTTTGTGTTATATTTGTGTGTGTGTGTGTATGCATATATTTGTATATGTAAATGAATATACAATGCATGCAGATACACGATTGTTTGCATAGATACCCAGCAAATATTTTCTCATCAGTTGGATTTGATTGAAAGCGGAGATTAATTGTTAATTCCATGTTTTAGAAAAGACGCGTAACAGGGCTGATACCCACATAAATCGTTTGCATTAAAGCGTGTGACCATTTTTTCTAAAAATTGGCATACAAGCACTATGTTTAACTTGACAGGTTGCATAAGATAGCATATGAGCTATGAATTTGTGCTGGAATTATGATTCTGCTCAACTTCAATCTAAGGTGCGCTTAGCCCAGAGTATATTCAAACCCGAGAGATGCGTCATGACGCGTCGTTACGTTGGACAAATTTCTTAAAACACTACAGAAAGATTACATTTACACTTCTCTCGATACGAAACTGATGATTTGATTCAAATCATATATATTACCTTCAATACAAATAAGCTTCAGAAATACGCGTTTAACGTCATGTGATGGAAGTGTCGATAGGCTGAATTTAGTAAATCTTTAAGGATCCCCGGAGGTAAAACAACGCCGAGTGGGCGTAATATATCGCTATAGAGGTATCAGGCGTCGTTAAGTGCAATAACCGATTATATGAGAGTAACCTTTATGTGAGATAAGGAATCGATAATGAATATTTATTAACGGAAAACTGTATCACTATTGGAATACTAATTGGAACTTTGTTTTCTTTTTTTGGAACTCTAGGGAGCATATTGGCTTTCCATAAAGCACCCATTGTTTTGTTTTCAGTTTCAGCAATCAAGTTGATTTTCAAGCCAAGTAAATAATTAATCTACTATAGCTTTACTCCATATGATTGTGTAGTGGTGAAGCTTCTTTCTAAGTGGTTGTGATCCTTACTCAGCATAGTAATTTTTTTCTAATAGATGGCTCTTTTCTCCCCATCATTCGTCTGATGTTTGTTATCACCGCCAGTGGTAATCATCTGATGTTTGCCATCGTCGCCAGGGGCATTTTTAGATGGAATTGTTTGGAGAGAGGTTGAAGTCCGCTTATTAAACACTAGAAACCGAAATTAATTTTCTTTTTCGTAATATCCTTTACTGGAAATCGAACCTGAAACGTCAGCACCAGCGACGCACGCGTGGTTTAACCACTACATCACGCCACCCAACCCGCTACTTTACCCAACTCCGATTTTAGGCAATTGTCCTAGATAAGATGCTGAATTTAGCTGAACAAAGCTGAAGTGAAGAACTTTTAGCTAAAATGCTGCTCACAAACAAAACTGTAAAATTTAAGGCGTGAATTGTGCAGAATTGTGTTTAACCGGTCCATGCTAGTGGGACATAATAACATAATAGTTGTCTAGATGAAAGGAAGGAGAAGAATTTAAACATAATTTGAATTTACATTTAATAAAAAAATGTTTGCTGGGTATTGTGTCACACACATACACCGATCACTTTTTAAACGACATTTCTACAGCTATTGGTGTTGTATGGGTTAAACAATAACAATAACAACATAGCTACACAAAAATATATTCATTCGAGTGTCATTCAACAACTAAACTTGGATTTTTAGGCAACTGTAGCAGCAACAGCAGCAGATGCAGCAATATTTGTTATACATGCAGAAGAAACAACTGCGATTATTTTGTAAAAGATTCTGGTGGCATCATCAACAACAACCAAAAAAAAAAAAAAAAAAATCATCATTACCATTGCCAACATCAGATAGTAGTACTTCATTAGGCACAAAAGGCATTCATATTGTACAACATGAACAACATCATTTATCCAGTGACTACTAAAGAAACTATTTGCAACAACAACGGCAACACATACAAATATGAAAAAAAATGCTTGTTTTTTTGAAAATTTGTTAGACTTTTAATGTTATTGTTGTTATTTGTACTTGTTGTGGTTGTGTTGGTTGTTGCTTTGTGCAACAAAGTATATGCATATGTTTGTGTGTGTGTGTCTGCGCATTAGTAACAAACATATCTTTTAAAGAAGATACACAAAAAACATCAACAACAATAATACGAAATGATGTTCACTTCAATGCAGATAAGAATACGCAAACGTTGTTGTTGGTGAATCCTTTTCTACTACTATTTGGTCTGCTTTTTTTGTTGTTAATTTTTGAAGCGATTTCCCCAAAAACTTTTCGTTTTGTTCTTGTTGTTTATTCAAGTCAAACATGCGCCTTTTGGCTTTATTTCCTTTCCTTCCATTCCCTTACACTTCTATTGTGGCATAAAGAAAGTTCTTGTTGCTTGCTGTTGTTGGTGTAGCTGTTGATATTTTCTATTTTCGGGATTTTTTTTGGGGTTTTGTTGGTTAAAGTTCTTTGCTGGGTGTGTGTGTGTGTGTGTGTGGGTGTGGGTGTGTGAAGTGTGTCTCTAAATAATACTTAAAAATAGTTTTGTTTCTTTTTTTGCTCTCTTTCCTTCTCTTCTCTTTTCTTATTTTTTTTTTTTTTGTAAAATACTTTTGTAAATGAATGTTAAGTGTTTTACAAGAAATTAACATTTAATTAAACTAATCTAACTGACAATTTCATTTAATACTTTTTCTCAATGAGGGTTTCTTTTATGTTTCATTGACTCTTTGTTTTCATTTTAATTATTGTTGTCTTTGAAATTCTTTAAATGGAAAGTTTTTTTTTTTGGAAGATCTTTTTTGTGATTATATTTTTGTTAGGAATTCAAAAAACTATTAAGTTTAATTTAAAAAATAAATTATATTTATGGGAGAAACACTAATGTGGGTGAAACACTAATGCAGGTCGTTTGCAAAAAAGTCTTGAGCATTTCAAAGTAATACGTTGAGTGATTTAATCTTATGTATTATAAGGAGTTTTGGGAGCTAGTGTGAACAATGACAGACTCACCATAATCTTTTTTTCAAAAATAACTGTAAATTTAGAAAAGAATTATTAAATTGAAATTGAAATCAACTAAAATTTCAAAAAACAAACAAAAAAAAATTAAATGCGCGAATTATTTATTTATTGTGTGCCGCTGTGGTATGGTAGGTATGGTAGGTAAGACAACCGCTTACCAACTAGAAGATCCTCGGCTCAATACCAGGCCAGACCATCTTAAAAAAAAGTTTTTCGACAGCGGTATGACCTCATAACATTAGCTAGTAACTGGTTATGAGTATTACTTACTATCGGGTGTAGCTCATTGACTGAGGGAAGTCCATGAAGAGTTTGTTGTAATCACCATCTTGGTCACCAGTCCGAAGTTGTTTGGGACTTACACTGGTAGTAGCATTTATGCTACGAGGCCTGACCGGAGGCTTAATTCTGGTGCCACGGGTGTCGGGAGCCCCAGGAATTTCGGTTCCTGCCCGACTATGGTGAGGCCCCCTTTGTGGGAGCAACGTGGTGGCTGTGGTTTAAACCCAAATCGCGGGGAGAGCTATGCTGGCTCGGTGTGGAGTTACATTTTTAACCGGGTGCCGTGACCCATAGATCGGTAGGAGTTTAGATAGTCTCCGGCACCTTACCAAGGTGTGAAGTCATGTCCAAATAACATGGCTTTAAATTGGTACTCACTGGTGATTTTAATCATAGGTGGGGGCGTTGGTGGACGCATTGTATTCACTCGTGCTTTGGCACCGTGAGGTAACGTCCTAGGGCAGGTACTCAGGTTTAACCACTGACTTAAATGTTCCTTCATGGAATGTTATGGGAATTGATTATATATGATATTTATTATTATTATTTCTTATTAAAGCAAAACACAACAAATTAAATACGATATACATAATCGATTCCGACAAGGGAATCATCAGCGAAGAAACCTAATTCGAGTACGCTTAATCTAGCGATGCTAACCGTTTTTTAGAGTTAGCTCTTGTTTTCGAGATATATCGTTGAATAAATTGCACAACATACATATATTCGCGTAACATAAAAACGATATAGTTTATTCAATAAATTAAAAAAACACAAATTCCATATTTAAATACCCTTTAAGTAAGGTTTACACTATTTTTAATCTGAATAATCATTTTAGAAATATAATTTATTTTGACAATAAATCAGTGGGATCACATTATTATGTAAGCATGTATATACGTATAAGTGATATTTCATTAGTGAAGCAGATATATCACTCATACGTACGTACTTACGTAGTATGTAATGCAAGGGTGACCAAGAAGAGAAATTAGTAGTGTAGTAGTGTTAGTGAATTTTTGCTGTGTGCGCAGAAGGGAAATAAGTTAAACAACAACACATACGTCTGCCCTCATTGAGATCTATCCCACAAATAAAAATATTTGTTGCCTTATTTATTATCTTGTTTTTATTTGCTCATTTTCGTTCGGTTGTATATATTTACGCTGTAGATAATTCTCAGTCAGATAAGGCTCAAACGAGCTTATGATGTAATGTGATTCCACTGTTCTTTTTTGAAATGATTGTGCAGAAAAACGCAACTTTTTTAGACCTTAATCTGAGTATCACACACATACTGACCTTAATCTGAGTATCACACACATACTGTGTAATTTTTTTCTTTCTTTATGATCAGTGGCCAAAAAAAGGGATAATTACGTTGTTGCACTAAAAAAGGTACGAATAAGCTTCACCACAGTTATATTAGGCAAATGGGTTGAGATTCTTACTTCAGAAATTGTACTTTAAATAACAAAATTGAAAGTAAAAAAATAAAAAACGGCCAAATTTGTACAATTAACAGAAAAATGTATTTTTTTTAAACAAAAAGCTTCAAAACAGCTCTATGCTGAAAAAACAACTCTAATATACAGATAAATCTGCTCATTTTCCAACGCTGACTACGATCCTTAGCTAGATTATCAACATTTAGGTTAGTTCTACGTCAACTAACTTCATCTACAATAGTATAACGTGATACAACGCCATATCCTTATATGTTGACCGCGGCTTCGGGTTCTATGCGGACTCCAGTTGAGGATTAGTTTTGCGATATTGAATGTCAACTTCTGCTATGTGTAGCCAAACTAGAACCATTTTCGCTATCACATCTCTAGGTCAATGGATATTTTTTGCATCTTCTGTCAAGTTCTCATTACAAAATCTAGTTGTGGATCCACCATATGCACAGAATATTTCTCAGGTATCGTTCGATAAAAGCTTGTAGGCTTGCAAAAGCCTCTGTCGCCTTATCCGTTTGTTGGGATTTTGCTGAAAAAGTAAGTAATACTTTTACTTCTTCAATAGGCTTATTATAAAGAAAGATGCCATTAGAGTGTGAGTTGCTCACTCGCATGGCTTTTGTTTAATTATCATTGATGAGCATAGGCACTTTCCAGCGTTTTTTTGCAAGCTGTTTAGTTTATACTGCATGTGATATCGCTTCGTACATCAGCACCAGATAAAGCACTATTGATACTAGAAATATACCGCTGAGACGGCACAACTTCATGTAATACTTTACAGTGGAATGTCGCATAGCGGGCCTGTATGAGACAGACCAATTTTTATGGAACCGCTTTTTCTGCAAGTTCATCCCAGATGCTCTGGTATTTTAGACGATTGATAGTTTTCGTGAATTCAGCGAAGACCAGATAAAAAAGCTGTTGTAGCTCATTGATATCTTCCAATATGATTCGGAGCGATGTAATACCGTCTGCGTGAAAATGTTGCGAGGAATGTTATTTTGTATTATATCTACCATGAGTGCCAAAACTAAGTAGATACCAACATTATCTGGAATTTAGTTTATATTTCAGTCTTTTGTGGTAAAATACATTTATATTATTTTAAGACTATATTTACGGCCTTACAAAATCGACAAAAGGAGCAACAAAATTCTTACAACAAGTAAAGTTACACAGCAAAAGCAAAAGAGACACTATTTTTACGCGTCAAAAATAAGTGTACAAGACAAAAACCTATGCGACAAGAAAGAATAAATTAGAAACATCTGGAAAGTGGTACAATTTTTCTAATAGATGCTATCGAGTACAATAAAAATCTTTCCTATTGGAAATTTTCGTAACACCTCCAAAAACGTTCGTTGCGGGTAAAAACCGGTTTTACCTACTTTCAAGCACTCATAGTTAATAGATTAGCTAAATATTAACCGATTTTATAATTCTTGGCGGATTTGGAAAGATGAGTAACAGATCTATGAAATATCTGTATATGTTTATCAAGCAAACATATTTTTTATCCACATCATTCTCAATTGTCCAAGTTTAGAAACGTTTTCATACGATAGTTTATATCGAAACGGTACTATTTTTGTATTTATTAAAATATTATGTTTAGCTATGAATTAAACGATATTTCATTTTTTACAATCGGATGAAAATTGACAAAGTTCAGTCTTCAAAAAGATAAAAAATTTTAAATTGATCGTATTTTTAAAAGACTGAAATGTAAACTTAATTCTAGAAAACGTGGATGTCTATTTAATTTTGGCGCTCAGATTATTTGGATTGTTCTTATGTTTCTGTACAAAATGGCACAAAACTCATACGAATTTTAAGTAGTCACACAGTTGAGCTTATTTAAGAGTGTAAGTAATCAAGGCACCTGCCACAGACTCAACCGCCTGTCGTATTTTCATTATCAGATCGGCCAATTTTATAATAACAATTTTATGATAACAACTGAACGTAGATAACTTTTTTTCACTGAAATTGCTGGTGAGAAGGGCCTATGTTATTTATGAAATCTTTCTTAAATTTCAGCAATAGTTTTTAGGTAAAAAAAAGTTTCAAGGTTAACAAGGTTATCTGCTATCTAAAACCAACTAATAAATGCAACATAAATCTAGGGAATCATCAAAATATACATTTTCTCTAAGTTCTTCTAAAATTTTATTTTTCTCTGCACTTTTCTTATACATTTTTAATTAAAAATTAAATTTTATTTTAACTTTTTTTATATTTTTTATTTTTTTATATTAATTCTGCCATAAACACCTTTAAGCAGTTGTTGTCACACACATTTTATTTAAGCCACTTTTCTATGTCAAGCACAAACGATCATTTATGCGCTAAATCTCAATGGAAAACCAAAAAAAGTACATACACACACGCACTTTAACGCAAACAAAGAAAGAAAGAATTAAACCCACACATACCCGTGAATACACACAGGACGTAAACGTTTTGAAACAATTTTCTACCTTTAGCTTTAATGGCATTTGTATCAATTTCTCTAAACGTGTTTGTTTATTTATTAACAACAACAACAACAACAACAAAATGACAAAAACCCTTAGTATGTATTGGTGAGTGTATGAGGATTTGTGTGGTTTTTAGTAAATTGTTTTAAATGTGCTGTAGGTTCCAAATCATTTGACAAATTTAGTTTTTAAAACTCGATTCCTCTCCGGATGTCAATTATTAGCCAAAAAAAAAAAAAAAAAAATGAGAAAAAACTTCCGTTTTTGTCAGTTGAGAAAACCCAGCAAAAAAGCCACACAACACAAAAAATACATACACACATAACATCAATTTTGGATGCCCAAAATTGAAAACGAATAACTGTAACCGTTAGAAATTGTCTCTATCAATTTGTGTGATATACGAGTATCTATAAGAAAATTAGTAATACACACAATAGTTATCTCCCTCTCTCTCTCTCTCTCTTTATCTCTTCTCCTGTCCTCTCACCTTCTCTGTTTTTTCTAACTTTTAAAAGAGTTGTAAAGCGCATGTTATCCGTTTGATTGTTTGATTTTATCCATTTTCGGATGAGTATAAGTAACGTTAGGTATTGGTTGTCATTGTGTTTGTAATTATTTTTGTTGTTGTTGTTTATTGAATCATAATGTGTGTGTGTGTGTGTGTGTGAGTTACACATCTCTTACACCACGTTTTTTTTTTAATGTAGTACGAGTATGTCTTGTGTCACAGTGTTGACAATTTAGCGTTATTCTTTACTGTGATTAATGGAGTGTAATGTAATTAATGGATTTCATTGTTAAGTTTAAATGAGTTTGAAATTTTGAATGTCTTTCTCGTGTTTTTACTTATTTCTAATTCTAAAGTAAATTGCGCAATTATAGACGTTTTTGCAAAGATTTATAGAGAACGGTGCGTGAGTAGTGGGAAAAATATTTTTATTTGTTTTACAATCAATGCCTTCTAATGCGATGTTTTATGAAATTTTAATAAAATGTAGAACAAGAAATAAAAGTGTTTAAGATTCTTTTGTTGTCACAAGTATTATGGTTGAAAGGGTTTTAATAAATAAGTAATAAGTAGAATTCCCACAATAACGAAGATTTGAATAGTTTTATAGAACTTAAGGTATGTAATAATGCAGAGGCATTTAATAATACAGTCCAATACTACTATGCTGGCACACTGTCAAATACGCCGCTTGGCTTATTCACTGTTATACACATTGTTTTCCAGATAAAAAATGCACCTTTTGTAGACAACATCAAACTAGTATTGCTTAATCCAACTCTAAACGTATTAATAATTAGAATTATTACTAAAGATCTATGATTATACAAACCTTTTCTTACAGAACTACTCGTATATAAGACTATAAGCTACCTTAACCCTTTATCAGTATGGAAACTTGCTGTGCAACACCATTTACTAACATACTCAACCTAGTCAAGGATTGGGGAATTGACAATGCTTGGAACACTGGAATGCTCAAAGGTGACTTCGTCACTCTCAAGCGACGATCAGTCTGCAATTTGTTTCGTCGCCCTAAAGTTCTTAAGTATGACAGGTCAGACTTGAATCTCCTAACAGATTTTTTTACGGGTCACTGTAGACTAAAAGCGCATCTGAAGAGGATGTAGATGTTTGTAGCCTTGTTCACAGGCTTCAGAGACAGTGAATATTGTGAAAATGTTTAGGTGAACATAAGGCCGTACTGGGTGTCATGGTTTAGATCTGCTGATGTTCATTAAAAAGGCATCAGATCTGTTGAATAAACTATAGCCGGAAGAGGCACAATAGATTCCATGGGTCGCAATATCCCGCAATAGGCTCTAGCCTTCTGCGACAAAGACCTGGACGCAGTGAATGCTTTACCGTCTCTACTTCCTCAATATCCTTGCATAATTTGCATAAATCCAGCGTGCCATAGTCCCATTACTCATCAAGCCAATTATCAAGCAATGCCCAATAGTTATCTTTACCATGACCATCAGACACACTCAACTCATACCCAGAAATACCTGTGTATCTGCCAGCCTTAGACAAACCACAAAATCCTAAATATCACGCAGTCCAATTTATTCCTGTGGATCCAACGTACTCCGCTATCAGAGATCAGTTCAGCTCAAACTCAGCTATCTTATAATCTTAATCTTACAGAATTCCAAAACTTTTCGATCCTTTAATCTGGATCCATTTAGGGGTGACAGCCGTCAAGTGTTTGCAGCAATAAATCGATTGCAGCTTGTGTAACAAAATGTAAGAATAAAGTGAATTTAGCGACCTTAGACTAATATGCCTTTACACGCCAGATGGCGCTACGTATACAAAAAATCGTATATATTTCGTATATATAACGAAGATTTTTTGATCTATTTTGCACAACTTTTTTCTTTTTTTCTTTTTTGTCTCTAAAAAATATACGAGTATATAATTAAATGCATAGATGGCGTAGGTGGCACAAGACACTGTTCTTTTACAATAGCTGTCGTAAAACTCTTCTTGAAGGACTTCGAATGATAATGTAGCCAAATTAATGTCATTAATTCAAGTTAAAAGAAACTATTTTACTTGTTAATTCAGTCAACTTACTAGCATTGACAAAGATGCTAATCTTTAAAAGAAAAATATTTCAAATCCAAGTGAAATCAGTTCAAATGATTAAAGATCTTTCAATTAAAATAATGTGTCACTCATGTTTACTATTTCTTCTTAAAATTACTTAAAAAATATAAAAATAAAAATAAAAATAAAAAAATATATGAAAAATATCAGAGAAATAAGCAGTTTGTCCTCGTTCGTAATGCTTTTTAACATGTTAAAGCATAGCTTATTGTTGTTGTTGATTTCATTCGCATTTTAAAATTCAATGCAATTTTTTTTACCAAAAAGCAACTGAGTACAATAAAGAACAAAAAAATTAAAATGTATTAGTGCATGGGGAGAGAGTAGAACAAACACACGCACACATGGGCTGCCCTAAAAATAATGAAAAAGAAAAAAAAGAAAAAAGAAAAAAGCAAAACATTTTTATTCATTTTTTTTTCATTATTGTTGTTGTACTTGTTTTCTTTACTCATTTCAATTTTAACTCGACATTCATAAAAATGTACAAAAGTACGATGACGAGTATTTACTTGAACACACGCACACACTCATAAGCATATACAAAAAGCATAAGTCAATGAAATATTTACACATACAAACACATAAACATACTCTCTTTTATGTCGACGACGACGACAACCATTCTGATAATGGCGTTGTTGGTGGATGAGATAGATGAGTGCATGTGTAAGAGAATGTTTTAAAATCTACTCATATACATGTACATAAGGATAAGATGAGCATGTATGAGTACATGTTTGCATATGAAAATACATCAAGTACAGAAAGAACAGCTTCAATACGAAATAATGCACACACATGCACATGGGTACAACATTTATATTACAGGCCTTTAAACAACAAACGAGAGAGATTTTTAAATTTTTTTGTTTTTGTTATGCTCTTTTTTTTGTTTTTTGTTTTTTTAATACAAATATGGGTCACTCTTAACAAAATTGGCAAATGCATGAAAAGAATATATGATAAGTTTAAAAACAACAACAAAATAGTTAAAAAGTATGTTTTTATGTATTAAAGAGAAGCAAAAAATGGGAAAAAAGCTGAAAAAATAAAAGAAAATATGGCAACAAGATCAAATGTAATGATAAGAATGTTAATGGACTTAATATTCCTTGTATATGTGTGTAAAAATTTCTTTTTATACTCTTACACTCACACTCACACACACATACACACATAATGTATTTTTAGGACACTTAAAATGACAGCTTCTTCTTCCCCTCCTCCACTCATATAAACTTTGAAATTGAAATGTTTAAAGAAAATCCATCATGACAAACCGTAAAAAATCCCTCAATAATAAACACCAACAATAACAACAGTTATGATGACAGCAACAAATATTTCCTAAAAAAATAATAATAATGATGATGGCAAACATTTAAAATTGCACTTAGATTGTAATGAAAGAAGGTAGAGAGTGAGAGAGAGTGGGGGTAAGAGTTTAAGTAGAAATAAGAACTGGAGGAAATAAATATGTGTTGTTGGCAATACTTAGTGCAGCTTTTGAGCGTTTAAAGTGTTTAAGAACTTGAAGGGAAAATAATCGTTTTTTTTTTTTACTAAAATCATTGAAAAATTTTGTGTTTAAAGGGGCAAGAAAGTTTAATGGACACAAATTATAGGTTTGAAAATTAAATTCTACAGTATAAAAAATTTGTGAATGTTTGTAACCTCAGTCACTTATGGCAGCACAAATACAAAAACTTGCTCTTTCTTAGAAATTACGATCTGTCAAACGTCAGCTGTTAAAATTTTAGGCAAATTCATCGATTAGTTTATTTGTTGTGGTCGTTTGAAGTAAGCAACTTTTGTGTTTTTTGGAAAATGGTAAAAAGTGAATTTCGTGTAGTGATTCAACACTGTATTATTTGAAAAGCAAAATGGCGAAAGAGACAAAAAAAAGCTTGATAAACATTACGGCGAATCTATTCCGTCAGATTATATGGTAAAATATCGGATTGCTGAATTTAAACGGCGCCGAACAAGCACTGCAACAATACCATCAATAGGAAAGCCAAAAGAGACGGTTACTGAAGAAAATATCAAGAAAATCCTCGATATCGTTATGAATGTTCGCCGGGTAAAAATACGTGAGATTGCTGAAATGGTAAACATATCATATGAACGTGTATTCAACATTTTGAATGAACATTTGCATATGAGGCAAGATTGGTGCCGCGTTTGCTCAGTGTTGAACAAAAACGAGTTCGACAGATCACTTTACAGCGGTGTTTGGACATGATAAAGTATAATCCTGCAGATTTTTGGCGTAAATTAATAACTGTTGATGAAACTTGTGTCCACCACTACACACCTGAAACCAATAATTAATCGAAGCAATGGGTGGAAGCTGGTGGAAGTGCTCCGAAGAAGGCGAAGACAGCGAAATCGGCTGGCTAGGTTATGGCCACTGTATTTTTGAATGCACAAGGAATATTGCTCATCGATTATCTTGAAAATGGATCTACAATCACAGGAGAGTATTATCGTGCATTATTGGATCAATTGATTAATGCAATCAAGGAAAAACGACCAGATTTAAACAAGAAAAAAGAGCTCTTTCTTCAAGACAACGCACCGGTTCACACAGCATTAGATATGATGCTAAAACTACGAGAAATCTACTTCGAATTGGTTGATCATCCACCTTATAGTCCAGATTTAGCCCCTAGTGACTTTTTCCTGTTTCCAAGCTTGAAAAAATGGTTCGCAGGAAAAAGATTCATCTCAAACGAAGAAGTGATTACCGAAACTAATGCGTATTTTGAGGAGTTCCCAAAATCGTATTATTCAGATGGTATAAAAAAGTTGGAAAATCGTCTTACTAAGTGTATTGAGCTAAAAGGAGACTATGTTGAGAAATGAATGTTTTTTGAAAAAAAATGTTTTTTCCTACTTAGGTAGCTTCAATATGGTGTATGTAGACTATGGTCACCGGCATTAGATACAGCGGAACACATATTGTGTGAATGTGGGCTACTTGATAGGTTTAGATGGAAATGTTTAGAGACACATAGGATCTCAATGGGAGACATATCCACCATTATGGTTTAAGATCTGCTGGCGTTCATTAGGAAGGCAGTAAATCTGCTGAACAAATTATAGATGGGAAGGAGCATAGATCAGTGGCCTGGTTACAATCATGATAATAATAATAGACAACGACGTGATCTTACAAAATACGTCTTGTAGCAGTAATAGACTGGCCATGGTTGTTTGTGTAGTTCGCTGCGTATAAACATTCAAGTGAAGTCAAAAGTTGGATGATAGGAAGTGCATGTACTTTCGACAGGACGAAGCGTAGTGAAATATAGTTTATGTCACATTGAACATTATGCAGGAGCAATTTAAGAGCTTGGTCATCTCACTTGGAGGTGATGAACTGTGTAATTTTCATTGTTTCTTGTAGGGTCTTTTTAAGTTGTGGGTCAATGCAAATAAGCCTTAAACCACGGTGTGTAGTTATGTACGCACTATTAGAATTTTTCGTATGAAGTTTCATTAAGTGACGTGTCTATGTAAATAATCCAGAACCATGAAAAGTTAAAAGCACGCCACCTAGAAGCCGGGACATTAGCACGATATTATAAAATATGGGCTGAAAGGTCCCGGGCCTATCAAAGAAAACATTTTAGAGATCGAACATTTTTTTAAGGTTTGCGAACAGACAGTAGTCGCTGGGAGCCAAACCTGGTGAATACTTAGGATGTGGGAGCAATTCTAATTACAATTCAATTCATCAACACGTTCTGGTTTTTGGTTAACTGTGAGCAAACGTGGCATCCACTTTGAACAGAGCTTTCTTATAGTCAAATGCTCATGCAATATAAAGTCAATACGTTCTTTTGACATATTTACAATGTCTGCTTCACTTTTCGATCATTCAGAACGATTTTTGATATTTTCTGGTGTTATCGCTTCAATTGGACGTTTGAAGTCAGCAAACCAACCTTGTATTGTTGTCTCTGATGGAGCGTAGTCTCCCTTATACCTTTCTAGCCATTGCTTTGCTTGAACGATATTTTTTCGCATCAAAAAGCAGTGTAGAATTAAAACACGATGTTCTTTTTGATCAATTGTAATGAAAATAATAACAGTAGCATCACTCTTAGCGCAATAACTTGCAAACTAATTAATAGAATATCATGAAATCTTAATAGCTGTCCTTTGAAGGTTAGCACTGACTTAAAAATAGGTGAATGCAATAAAACTAGCGCCAGCTATGTGTTAGGCTCGGACTTTTCATGGCATCAATAGGAAGACATGAAGCGTTTTATGAAAGATTCTTCACGAATTCATTAAAAAACAAAATACCAATTTAATGCCAAATATTGTTTTTTGAAGTGGCCTTTATATTTACTTTGTTTAAAGAGAAATTCTTTCTCTTTAAGTAACTTTGCCAAAATGGAAAAATATGTCAACTAATTGCTGTCAAGCTGTCAATGTAAAGTTTAAAAATGATTTAAAATTCTTATACATTTTTATGTCGAATTTAATTTCTTTATTATACATACGTTCTAGCGCCCATACTTTTTCCCTTCTTGCCAAACTATAGTTAATTTATTATAATATTTTTCTAGTCTACTGAACTTTTTCGTTACCTTTTTTTTTGCATATTTAAAGAAATGTAATGTCTTTCAAAGGCATTTTTAAAAAGGGCTAACTCCTTAGAACTTAATAAAATATTTATGTATTTATTTTATTAAATTTTAA
Organism: Wohlfahrtia magnifica; assembly: GCA_023159175.1. Lineage (NCBI taxonomy): Eukaryota > Metazoa > Arthropoda > Insecta > Diptera > Sarcophagidae > Wohlfahrtia > Wohlfahrtia magnifica. Next base: position 11,291,382 of record JAKWBJ010000483.1, on the reverse strand, counting down.
TAAATTAAAAAAAAAACAAATAATGATGCCTTATATGTAGTTGTTGTTATTGCCAAACATTTTCGCTTGTGTACTAACCTAACTCAACGTCAATTTGTGTGTAAATAATTCATATTGAATGAGTAATTTTTTCAAATGTAAATTTGAAAATATTTTGATTTGGCAATGCTGTTTAAAAAGAAAACAACAACTGTTATGTAAGGGAAAAATATTACACTAAAATACAAAAGGACAACAGAAGGAAGAATAAAATTATAGTTTTTCTTTTTTTGCGATATTAGGGAGAAAACGTACGCACTTACTCTCTGTTACTCATATGAAACACTTACCATCCCCGCCATTACCACCAACGCCAGTATACAATATAAAATAACAACAACAACCACATATACCCACCATACACGCCATTGTAATGTGAAAATCATTAAATGAAAAATACAAGAGAACTAAATATAAAAAAGCTCTCCCAAAAAATAATGTATGTGTGTGATTTCTCTTGTCCTCTACATAAAATATTTGTATACACAGAGAGTAACAACAGCAATAACAATTTTATTATTAATACATACAATTACAACAACAACAATGGCAATATTAAAAACAGTGATAGCAAATGTGTTGATATGCTTAATAGCTCTGAATTTCTCTAATACGAAAAGCGCTACAAATAACAATGTTTATGCTTCAAAAATGGTTTAGTAATCATAGTTATAGCGTATGAAAATGTAAATAGTTGTACTCTACTATTTTATAAGCATACCTATCTGCCTAGGACTACTTTCTGAGTGGTTAGTTAGCTTGTTTTTTAGAACCAGTTTATTATTGCAATTTGCTACCAAGCAGCATGAATTTAAAAAAACTTCAGCAAATTTGATGAAAATTTTTCATAACGTAAACTTAGCTATTATAGTTAGGTAGACTGATAGAAGCTAGCTTGCGAAACACGGATTAAAGGATTAAAATATTTAAAATAAAGTACAAAAATTAAGTTTCTCACTTTAAATGGAAAAATAAGCTTTAAAATTCAGACAGAGTAGGAAAAAGACCATCATATTTATCATATAAGAGGTCTAAAAATTTTACTACGACACTAAACTAAACTAAACATTTTTGGCCGTAATATCTAGTGAATAATTATCATTATCATCATACCGACCAGGCACTATTGCAGGGCACTGCGACCCATGGGATCTATTGTGCTTCTTTCGGTCTATAGCTTGTTCAGCAGCTGAAACCATAATGGGGGATATGCCACCCACCCAGTGATAACCTATGTCTACCACATTCACACAATATGTGTTTCGCTGTCTCGGATGCCTGTGAGCACAGTCTACAAATATCCACATCTGTGGCCGCCATCCTCTTCAGATGCGCTCTTAGTCTACCGTGGCTCGTGGCATTCCAGTGTTCCTAGCATCTGGCAATTTTCCAATCATTGATAAGATTCAAGATGGTAATACACCGTATATTAAAACCTTTTCTAGCCAATATATTCTCTGACTCGTTATCATCTATCCCATAGTGTCAAGGTACTAAAGAAAAAATTTGATCAAATTCCTAAAGGAAAGCTTTTGCAACGTATCTTTGCCATAATTGACCAGTCCAGATGTCATCCTGCCTTTAAGACAGCTTGGCTGTCAGAAAATATATTAATGGTCCTACCCTTGAACCCAATATTTAGGTTGATCTCCGCACATATGGCAAAAGCCATGATCTTAGCCTGAAAATACTAAGCGATCTCCCCAGTGGGATCGAAGGTATCGATTGGGTCTATGAATACCAGCACCAAAACAATCATTCATTTTGAAGCCATCGGTATATCAGCTTAGAACAAACTCTCTCCGAACTAAGGCTTAATTAGACCTATAATCCCGGTCGGGGAATCCAACTATGTATCTTCTGCCAAAGCACAGATTCAATGGCATGAAACTAGAAACAACGACCTTTTGAGACACCTTGGTTATCATTAATTTCTACCTCCATTTCGAAGAGATCTTACGTATGGATTATAGTGCCCATTGTTTTGTTCTTTATTAGTTTATGAACGCACATACAAGAGCAGAACTAGCTACTCTCTGAGAAAGCTAATACACTTCTAAGGTTTTGGAGTGTTAAGTTCTAGATTCATACTGCGCTATCTTAGAGCTGGATAGACGCATAAATTGTACAGTTTATTTTACTCAAAATTTAATCATTGTCAAAGCCTCTTATAGCACTATAAAGCAGTGTCATCTCAAGTCTTGGAAAGACGTTAGTTTTTCCGCTTACTGAATACACAACAAAATCACCTCTGTGGCCGATTCACATCATATCAGTGTGAGATGACCATTACCTCAAATTGCTCTTGCAGAATGTTAAACGTAACATGAGCTGTATGGCACCTAGCGCCGGTGTATCATAAAATTCAGGTCAAAAGAAGTTGGCTTCCGATTTTCCTGCACTCTTTCATAATATTTTCTGCAGATTTTGGATTTATTCATTTTACACACAAACTGCGAGTTGCAACCGTGTGGCAAAACACTATAAGCAGCACATCCAAAGGAGAGATAATGGCTATTAGCAGAAAAAGTTGTCTAAGAATGTGCAGCGCTGTCCGAACGGTATCTGTGGATGCAACAAGTATGATATCAAACATATACCACCAGAAGGGCACTAACTTAACGGTTCTATGAAACATTGTTCAAAAAGATTAAAAGAATAAGTTTATGTTATTCTGGCAACGTAGGTAGTAAAACTCACCAAAGAGTAGATGGACGTTCACACTAATTTCGCCGATAGATAAGAGGATATAAAAAGAACATGGCGAGGTAAACTATAATCTTATCAAATTTTTAACAGACCATGGAGGCTATATAAAGTATTTATACCGAATACAAAAACACACAGCACGTTGTTTTGCCAGCGACCGCTGGCCATGTCGAGATGTGCTTGTTGGAAGTATTCACGTAGAAAATATTGTCGATATAATGTTTAAATCCTAGGAAAGCTTGTTTAAGGTGAATAAATTTATCGGGAGACTAAACCAAATACTACGTAAGGCCAAAACATAGCGTAAATCTATCCAGAGTAACATTTTAAGTAGTGAACAGGCTCACCGTCTCCATGAAGTAATAGCGAAAGGTAGATTCGTGGGGTCTAGAGGCGTTTAGGGGCAGAAATTTAGTACGTAAAAGTCATGCAAACTCCATAGTACGGGCTGTAAGTATATTAGGAAGATTCCTCACCTCCTACGTGACAAAAAAAAAAAAACACAAACTGTGGCGACTGAGAAATTGGCAAAATGTTTACAACGTTGCCGTAACAGAATACATATTTTGGGAAAACAATATTATAATTTGCACATGCTGTACAAATGTACATGCGTCCTTTGTGATCTGGAAAAGTGTACTAATTTGCAGCTTATTCGACCGATATAGCCTTCACAATATGGTGCTATCAACTGTCAAAATTCGGAAGTCCGTAATAGAAGAAACAGTACGTTAAATAGATAGTAACGTAGAAATAAATAATTGTTCTACTTAATTTTATGAACAAACCTCGCATACAAAAGGCATTAAAGCAATAATTTAGAAACGCCGAAGAGTAAGAAATCAATTTATTTAGAAAAAAGTGGTTTTTACTCTTAAAAAAAGCCAAGTCTAACGCATAAAATGCTAATTCGACAACACTGAAGTAAGTAAGGGCTTTCTTTTCATTATGTGTATGCGTGTGCATGTGTATTGGAGAGTTACTCCTGTTTTATTTAATTTTTTTTTTCTATTTTTTCGTTAATAATTGGAAGCCTTGCTCCATTTTTTGTCAACATCATGGCAGGCTTTTAATACAAAAAGTTTAGCCGAATGCGTCGGGTCGCCGAGTCGGTTGAACGGCATTTAACACATAGAATTAGTACAATAACGAAATTCTATAAAAGAGTATAGAGAGCAAATCTTCAACAAAATGTGTATTAAATACATACAGAAGAAAGAGAGAGAGAGCGAGAAAGATTGTATGAGAGGAAAAGAGAGAAAAACTTAAAAAGTATAGTAAAATACTAGTAGTAAAATAACGAAAGAAACAAAGGATATCTACAATAACATTTGAATACATATGTATATGTAATATATAGTGTATATAGTATAATAGTTTGTGTACAAGTGTGTGTGTGTTCGTTTGTGTATACCTATGCTATGTGTATAGCATAATGTTGTATTGTATATAGTATAGTGTAGTAAAAAAGTTGTAATATAGTAAAAATAAGAAAATATAACGGAAATAGGGAAAAAATAAAAACGGATATTGAGAAAATTTCATAAGAATTTATAAAATAAAGTAAAGGAAAAAAACAAATTAAATAAAATAATAATATTATAACACAACAAAACAACAATAAATAAATTAGTAAACGAAATTTAAACGAATCACTAACAAAAATCAAGTCAATTAAATGGTGCAATTATGAAATATAGAAAAAAATTATTTAAAATATATAAAAATATAAAATAATTCTATAAAATTCAAAGGTGATAAATTTTGTAAGAAAAAAAACAAAAAATAATTTACAAAAATTTGAAAAATATCTTATCATAGAAAAATAGTAAAAAAACAAATTTCAATACATTTAACGGAAAAAAGAGAAAAAACTACCACCTTCGGTTTTCTGCTCTTCCCTCCAGTCTCTTTTCTTTTTCGCTTCTCAGCATGGGATATTACCTTTTTGCCTTCCTCTCTGTCCTTCTCAATTTATTTTAAAGTATTCTCTACAGAATTCTGGCTCATTATACATTTTGTAATAATTTTTAATCAAAAATTCTAACAAAAATTAACACCCCTACTGCTTCAATAGCATTTGAGATCGAAAAGTGACATTTCGTCAAAAAACTTATTTAATTGGTTTTGAGTTTCGAAAATACTTAGGGCGAGTTTTGTTCTAAAAATATTCTTTTAAATTCTAAATTATTATCTTTTTGAATTAGTTCCTCTCAAATACAAGCACAATTTAATAATTCCGGGACTTTTTTTGAATAAAAGATTAAAATTTCTTAAAGGCTTTAAAATAGGATTTTCTTCTAATTATGTTCACTTCGGGCATCATGACACTTTGGGGCCATCCTACGCATACGTACCTCCATTGCACATTTCGCTGATGAAGAAGGCATGTAAAGCTGCTCTTAGATTGCCTTAGGATGACGTGGTGTAGTGGTTAGAGTGCACGCATAACAACACAACAGGCCCAGGTTCGAGCCCCAGCACAGCACAGGACACAACAAAAAAGTTTAAACAACAACTTCATCTAAAAAATAAAGAAAGAGCTCCCCTAAGCTGCCAGCTTACCTCTGGCGATGATGACAAACATCAGATGAATGCTCAGAAAAAAACTTCAACTAGAGGAAAATAATTACAATGTTAAGTAAAGATCACCACCACCACTTAGCAAGAATTTTCACCATTACACAATTGTATGGAGGTGAGCTACAGTGGATTAATCATCAACTTAGCCTTTAAAATCAACTTAACTAATGAAATTGAAACAAAGCAATGTATGCTTAGTGAAAAGGCAGGGAGCATTTTGGAGTCAGAAGTAATGGAAAAAAAGAAAAAGGTTGCCTGGTGCCTTTGGGTTAAAGGCTGGCAATTTGTTGGGACACATTTTAAGATTGTGCCTATTTGATGGCAATCTCCTGGTTAAGATAAATGATTATATATCGCCCACTTTGATGCTGGGCAGAAACTTTATCGTTTTTGTACTCGAAATGAATTTATGGTTGGACAAATAATCATGATGGTGCGTTATCGATCAAAATACATTGGCGGTGTGACCGGAGCCAGTGCGGTTGGTACGAATTTCAAAGGGCTTTCCCTATGGGTAAATATCTTCCGGTTTTTCAGCAGAAGACTTACACCATTTTAACTTACGTTAGAAAATGTCTGAAGAGAAAATTAAAGGGTTTAAGTATTTTTGTAAAGTCAGACAGAGTCACAGCAGGGCTAATTATGAAGGTTACCAAGGGCTGGCGTAGCGAAAACAGTAGATTTCGCCTGCTTTTTATTTAACCTAAGCCGTTTTTTGGTGTCCCTGAGGAATACGCAAGGGGAAGGTTACTCTCCTAGGTTGATTGAGAATTCGCTTGCTTTTGGAAAAGTGCCTTCTGTATGAGACAGTCGGAGAAGTTTATTTCTCTGCTCAATAAGTGTGAGCTCAGGGTACTAACGGATATATTTGTCGGGCATTGTAGTTTCAGATACCATCAGTGTATGTTAAAAATGATTATTGAACGTGCAGAACGGCTTATGCAGATGTATCTAAACACGTACTTTGTGATTGCCCAGCTATTTCGGCCGAGAGATCCAGTTACTGGAGGTTGATGTGATGATCACAGAATGCATATTTATTTTCTCAACAAACAGTATTACAGGTTTTCTTTGAAGCCTCAATCTAAAGTGGATAAGCTAAACAAAAAATTTGCGTATCAGGGTGCATTTTGACCCTGGCTAACATAACAATACAGCATAACGCTATCTCGCTCTAAGTTTTAAAAACATCAGACGAATAATCAGAAGAAACACCAGCTACTAGGAAAAAATGGCAAAAAGTAAGGATCATCATCACCACAACTTAGCAAGGATCATCACTACTACACACAAGCATATGGAGGTGAGCTACAGTACATTCATCATCTATGTACTTTGCTTGCAAACCAACTTGATTACTGAAACTGAAACACAGTAATGGACGCTTTGTGCAAAGCCAATATGCTTTGTAAAGTGACAGAAAAAAAGCGAATAGTATAGCAGATAGAACGAAGTAAAGCGTACACCTGAATTTATTTGGAACCTTTGAATACGATCGTGTAGAGAAAAGTCTTAGAAACCTCAATATAAAATGAATTAAGAGACTACAGCCATCAAAAACAATTATTTTCGATATATTATTATTACTTTCATCATACCGATCAGGCACTATTGCGGAACAATGCGAACTATGAGATCTATTGTGCCACTTCTGGACTATAGTTTATTAGGCAGATCTGCTGCCTTCCTAATGATGACCAGTAGATCTGAAACTGTAATGGTGGATATGTCATCCAGTCAGACATTATGTCTACCTAAACAACTACACCTAAACCTGTTAAGAATCCTACGTTCACACAATATGTGATCCTTTGTCTTTGATGCCTGTGAGAGCACAGTCTACATAGATCTACATCTATGACCGCTATTCTCTTCAGATGAACTCTTAGCCTACAGTGGCTTGTAAGAAACTCCGTTAGAAATTTTAATATCGGCCTGCCATAATTAAGAACCTCAGAGCGACGACAAAATTACAGACTGATCGCCCTAGTGTGACGAAGTCAAGGTTGATCTCCGCACGTATAGCAATGTCCATGATCTCAGACTGGAAGACACTCAGCGATATTCACTGGGAGATCGAAAAGTCTCGTTTGTTTGAACCTCAGCACTAGCACAGTCATTCGTCTTGGAGCCATCAGACATAACATACAGGACCGAAGTCGTGAAGATAATTCGATAGAGCTTTTGCCTATGGGTTCACAACTTTATACATATGACAATGGTTCGGAAGAATCATACCTAAAGAAGGCTAAAACAGACCCAACTGCGGATAAGGCAATGACTTCCTTTTTGAGAAAAAGAAACAGACAGTACTTTGCTTACTTCTTATAGCGTTAGAGACTAAATTATGAAAACAGGCAGCACTTAGCGAAACAGAAATTGTTGTTCCATCAAGACAACGGTACAAAAAGAAGATTATGTTGAGAAATAAAGGCAATTTTTTCCAAAATTTTTATTTTGTATTTTCTTTATTAGGTCGTCTAGTTATGGGATCATCTGCTATTACGGTAGACTTCAGATTTCCAGGTATGTCTCTGCAAAGTCTGCACTTAGAATCAGTCGGGTGGACTTAGACACGTTAACATTGGACACGGTACCATCAGCACAGAATATGGGCGGACCGATCGGACAGATTCGGCGGTACCTTACGGCAGTAAGGCCTGCCAGATTCGTCCTCCGAAATGACACAGTCGCAGGCCATACCGTTGGCTTGAAGACGGAAAAGGGTAAAGTGTTGGGTTTCTACTCTGAAGATCTAGACCTCAGGGGCTCTCTCAGACTATCCAATAATTGCACTGCTTTTCATGTGGAGGTTACGTTATAGATAGACCCGCTAGGAGTATCCGGGGGAACTAAACCTTGAGGCCTATAGGCTTATTAGGAATCTTATTGTCGCCGCAGTCAGTGCTCTCAACTTGTACGTGATTAAATCGAAACGTCTCCTCACTGGAACATTATGTTGAAATGCTATGGATTCCGAGTTATGCGGGCATCCTATGGAATAAAACTGCTGATGAATGCGCTACTACCTCTTGTGTAGGGGGACCTGCATGCCAATCTGGGCGTGCTATCGAGCTGGATAGACAGATGGGCACTGAGCAAAGTGGAGCACAGGTGGACCAATAACAGCACTTGTAGAATACCTAGAATGCTTTGACCTTCTCTTGCTATGGAAATGACTTAGTCTTCTCTTAGGTTTGGTCGATTAGGATTTTTTCTCTCAAAATTACCGGGTACTGTGTGATAGGTAGCATGTCAGAGAGCTGTCTGGATGAGAAGGAAGAGGAATCGGTACAACCGGTCTGTAATTGTCCCTCTTAATGGGGGCTTAGACTAAGGCACTTGGATGCATGTCATTTGCATGGTCTGGTATGCATGTGTTACTATTGAAGTTGATTGTCTTCAGCAAGTGTACCAGTTGGCTCTGAAATTGTTCTTTCTTTAGGCGGGGATTTTTTTTCCCATGTCCGGCCTTTCGGTAGCTTCAATGGGTCTGCCCTGTAATGGGTAGAACAATTGGTTATAGAGCATTCGAGTGGACTAGTAAATCGCGAGCGACCGACATAACCTAAACAAGCCTAAGGTTTCCAAGACTAACAAGCATTGCTTGCTTCTTATCTTACACCATGTTATCAATATTTTAGTTAGGAAACTAACTTTTCAATTAAAAATCTTTTTCGAAATATTTTTGTAAGCGCTTAACAACTTTAAATCTAATCAATTAGTACTCAAAACCAGGTTAAAATACAAAAAGTGTTTTTTATCTTATTTTTCGTCTGTAATTTTTTTGGTTCAACTTTATTTTTTTTTGTATCGTATGTATCAGGGAGTCATTTACTTCTTCTTTTTCTTGTCATCTCCTTTTGTCTTTCTTATCCTTTTTCTACTTTAAATACATTTCTTTAGATCAATGTATCAACTTATTGTTTGTGTAGCAGCAGAGACCGAAAAAAGAAGAGAAAAAGAAATATTTTTACAACTTTTCCCTACTCCACCTTTTCCGTATTTTTGTCTTTTTCTTTCTCTCATAATGAATTTTTGCCACCCACTGTTTGTTCTGTGTTCTGGGTACAAGTGACGTATACATTGTCAATTATTTTCATCACCATCATTATTATCTCTACATCGTTGTTGTTGTGTTTATTATAATATATACTTAAATCCCCAGCAGCTCTTTCCTTTCACTACCACACACAAGAAAACAATGGTAACTCTAAACATCCAGAGTTGTTAGTGGTAATAGCCGAATGCAATCATTGTTGGCTCTTTGGTTTTTTTGTTCGTCTAATGAATTAGACGCTGTTTCTTGTTGTTTTTACAAAAACAATAAACTCAGCACGTCTGTTACACACATACATACATACATACTCGTATGTAGTCATATAGTCATTCAAATTATTATTGTCTATTCCAAAAATAGTCATTAAACGAATACATACGAAACGAATAATAAGCAATACTTGTGTTTACGCACATGTGCTTTTGTTTTCTTTTGTAGTATGGCGCCAATTATGAAGTTTGTGTGTGTGCGTGTGTTCGTATAAGAATGAGGGGAGAGCTTTTGGGAGAGCCTGACAAATACCTCTACACATTAAAGTGGTGGTTGTTTTGTATGGAACAAAAAAAACCAACAAAAATGTTTGAAGGCTGGATATATCGATACGATTACAATGATTACCATCTAGTTTATATGGTTTAGTAAAGGGATTCAAACACAATTAAATTAAATACATGAATAAGTACGTGCGTATGCGTGTGTTGGTATAAACAATCAATAGAAAGTATTTGGAATCCTCTTTATGTTAAGTTTACGATATAAGCTTCCTAAGTGTAGGCTCTATTTAATGTTTATTAAAGTTATTGTATTTGAAAAAGGGACAAAGTGTTCATGTAGACCTTAATTATATAAAAAAAAAATATTTTTGATTTCACATCAAATTCATTACTTATTGGAAAAAAAGGCAAAAATATTTATAGAAGTATTTATACAGTTTTATGACTAATCCTTCCATCTATATCGCCTTAAACAAGTACAGTTGGTAGTTGTTGTATTATAATTTTAAATTTTTTTATTGGCTCAATCGACCCTATCGGTCTTTTATATGAAACATTTCTTTTAACAAGTCGACACTCTGATAATTTCTTGAACTTTCCGAAAAAGTGGGGAATTATAAATTTGGCCAATGACATCACACCTAGACTTTGTATCTTTACTGTGTTTTACTTAAGTAAAAAGATTTTATGCAAACATATGCTTTTAAAATTTATCGTTTTTCGTCTGTTTTGTCTAATTGTGTTATGTCGATATTTGCAGCCATATTAAATTGGCATAAGCTTTCTTAAGATAGTTAAGAAAAACGTCAAGGACTACCACACCACGCTTGGTGCAGGGTCAAGGATATGTCATGCCAATATGTCATGTGTTTTACTTACTTATCTGTCTCTGATTTATTATTAGAGACACCTGAATGCTCAGAAATTGAAGACTAGCTAAGTCTTAACATCACCACATCGAGTTAATTGTTTCTGTCTATGATTAAGTTCCAAACCACATTCAAGGCATAGGTAGGTAGGTGGGTAAGTTGGCTAGTTAACCAAGACGGGATCAACTACAATTGTTAACATACTGCCGCTTAGAAACCAAACCAGACCCCAAGTAAAGATCCACCTAAAAGGATAATAAAAGGGAAAAGGCGATTATAGCCACCTTGAGTTGCTTAGGAAGTGGCGTGGATCTAGTGAATTCATACCTGCGCACTGCGCCAAACCATTAAAGAAAGATACGCCAAAGTATCGTTGTCATCTTCTCCCAAACCCGAACATTCACATCAAAGGGAACGTTTGTTTCCCTCTCAGAAGTACTTTTGCAGCTTGGAAAGTTGTAAGGCAAGCCGATTTTGACCCATGACTTTTGGAATAGAGTGGTGGGGTTTTTGAGTAGTTTCAGTGTTCTGTCACTGTCATACCAAGGCCACTGCTTCCTCGGGATGACACAAATGGAGAGACAACTCTACCTGTTCTCTGCCTTCCCAAAAAGAAACTAAAGATTTGTCCTTTGACTACAGTCATAGGGCAGCATATGTCAGAGTAGGAGGTGATATACTGTCGAGGGCCTCCTAGCAAGTTCAGCAGCTATCATTACCTGCGATGTCCCTGTGTCCAGGAACTCAAATCAAATAAATTGTAAATGTACCATCGAGAAGCTTCATCTCCTCTTTACATTGGAGAACTAAAGCCGCGTTGCAGCTAGGCGACACCAGGACCCTGATAGCGGGCTGACTATCAGAGAAAATTCCTATCCTCCCACAGACCGCCTATCACTCAGCATCTTATAAGCCAGCATAATCGCAAAAACCTCCGCCTGAAAAATTCGAGATACCCCCTCGTAGAAAATATCAGCCCCCACACCATATGCCATCTTGGAACCATCTGTGAGGACCGTAATATAAGAACTCGTAGAAATCATACCTCTTTTAACACGTTTCTCCCAATGAAGAAGGCCTTGGCGAGCCCGGAGAAGTCCAATCTACGTAAAAAAGTACAGTACATCAGCCTTCTCATTACCTCCGCCTCAAAAATGCTAGAGACCTCTGGTAGTCTAAAGGATTTCGCAAAGTCAGAAGGGTCGGAGAAAATACCAGCCACCGGAGTAGTCCAATCTACGGATAACCAAGTTTGTTTCCAATTCCTTTAAAGACGGAGTAAGAAGTCTCAAAACGCTACCGTGGCCACTGAGCGATTGCCTCCAGAAACCGATTGCTTTCAGCCTTATCGCACTCTGAGCCGAAGGCGATAAAATGTGGAGATCAATAGGTAGTAAGCGCAGTAGGACGTTGAGAGCAGCACTCTGGTATGTCCTGTACCAGTGACACCAAAGCATGCAGTCTTCTGAACTCTCTTCAATATAGTTGTAATAAGGCTCTTTCTAAAGGCTCCCCACGACACCAGGCAGCTATATGTGAGAATTTGCAAATCCACCAGGCTATACATCCAGAGCACCATTTGTGGTTTGAATACCCAATTTCGGCCGAGCGTAGATTTTTAGAAATAAGAAGCCACACAGGCCTTCCTTACACACTCCTTAACATGCAGCTTCCAATATCACACTTAGATACTTGCTCTTGATAAAAGTCTTAGAGATTGATTACACACTCTTAGTATTCTAAACGAAGATGGATTGTACTATCTATGGCCGCATCAATTTCTCTAGGCTACTGGTGACATTAGTATGAGAATTAAGTTACTAGTCGGACTTTAAAGTTTCTTAATTTTTATTTACCAAACTACCCAGGTACAGACAACTGCAATCTGTGCAGATGACGTGGTGTAGTGATTAAAGTGCTCGCATATAACACATGCCTGGCTGCTTGTTCAAATCTCAAGAAACAAAATTTAATCGATTGGTTGATTATATATAGCTGACCTGTGCAACTTAAGAATTCTTTAATTTCTTTTTAATCATATTAAATTTAAAATTCTTTCAATTATCCTTGAAACCTAAATTAATTGATACAATATTTTATAATTCTTTTTATAAATCTTTTCGTTATTCAATGTTAACCTTGATATTTAATATATGAAATTAATGAACTGCCTCAGCCTCTTTACACCTACAACTTTTTGCTCTGCCTATTACTTCTCTTAAACCCCTAATCCCGCTATTAGCAAACACACATTTCATGTTGACTGAATACGATATTGATTTTTGAGGCAAATAAATGAATGATGGGAAGCACATTCTCTGTAAATGTATTGGAAGTTTTCTTTTTTCTACTATTTTTTCCATTCCATTTGGTACAAGATAAGGATATTTTATTTTGTAATTTGTTAACAAAAAAAAAAAACATTCTGTTTAATTTACAGTTAAGAAAAAACCAAAACCACCGAAATAAAAGCGAACGAACTTAAATTATAATTTAAATAAAAGTTTAAGAAAAATCGAATTTTTTGTTTTCAATGAAACTCAGGGAATAATGAATTATTAATGGCTCATAAGGGTATTTATTTAAATGTCAGTGTAAGCATATGATAAGTAAGGCTGCCATTAAGAAATATTATCTGATATTGGCTGATACTGATGAGTACTGCAACAATAACTACTGCTACTATGATAACGACAACGAGCTTACACACTAAACAGTTCAATAAACTATCCGTCCCAGTAACAAACATTTAATAGTGAAAAGAAGAAAGGCATATGAATGATAAATCACCCATAAACAGTGAAGCAAGAGAAAATAGCAAAACCATTAAACAAAAGTATATAAGAGAGAGAGAGAGAGAGAGAGAGAGAGAGAGTAAGGCAAGAAAAATTGTGAAAATGGTATAAAGCCTAAAAATAGACATTAAATAATATTTTAATAGCAGCAGTAAAGTGTGCTTTAAATAACAAATATTTAACAAACAGCCTTAAGTTATACTACGAATTTTTTAAAATTAAAATATTAATTTAAATACAAACTTAAATTCGCTTTAAAAGTTAAAGCGGGCTTTTAAAGGCTACCAAAAATCTCTAAAAGTGCGTTTCATTGTGTGTATCTGGGATTCTGTGTAATAGTCTTTAAAGTGCGCGCGCGTTATAACAAAAAAAAGTAAGATTTTTTCCCAAAAAATTCTTCTCATTTTTCTTTGCGTCTCACGCCACTGGTCTTTCATATCATCTTTTAATTTTTGTCCAAAAAAAAGTAAAAACAAACGAAAATATTTTTCTTGTGTGCCTCTGCGTTTATCCTTTAAATTGCCAACATTTTTTCATCACATACAAAATTAATGTGCGATAGCACAACCACTGGCTGTTTTCTAACCAGAAGCAGTGGCCGGAAGGTGAGTTATTTGTCAGTTTAAACACTGTCGCTACCACTACTGGCTACATTACAAATATATTTTTTTATTCCTTTTCTTTATTTCACCGCCTTTTTTCATATTTATTTTCTGTTGTTTTTTGCATTTTTTGTTGTGATTTAATCAAATTATTTTTCTTGTGGATTTTTGTTAACCATTTGTTTTCGTCGTTTTGTCAGTTTTTTTTTTGGTGATGGGGGGAGGTGTTATTGTGGTAGTGTAAGAAGTATTTTCTTTAAGATTTATTGTATCTTAACACATTAGCAGTTATTTCGTTTTTATTACAGTCAAAAGGATTTGTTGTATCAAAATATTACCGTTTTGATAAAAGAGGGCAAAAAATATGGGGAGGGCGAAACGAAGACAAACAAAAAAAAAAAAATCATTAAGAAGGTGTTGGATGCGTTTTATTATGCTATTTATTTCGAAAAGAATAAAATATTAATAGAATTAAAAAGAAATATTAATAAAAACATACTAATCCTTAAAGAAATATTATTTTCCTTTGTGATAATTTTGTTTTTTAGCACTAATTTCCTTAACATACTTTCCCCTAAGTTAACACAAAGGACGTGTTCAGACTTTACAACGTACATTGTGCATAGTTTTCACTAATTTTAACATTTCTTTAGGTATGTTGTTGGTACCCAAGACCACAATGCCAGATAAATACTTAGATACTAAGTTCGCATTTATTAAGCAACTGGCAAAAACCCGGCATGCTTCGCTACCTTCATCTTAATTATAAACTTAAATGCTATCTTAGTTTTACTTTTTACCCAATCATCTGAGATAGCCTATAGTTCCTTCCGGATAGGTACTGTAAGTTCTGATTTTTACCTGTATATACTCTTTAAATAAACACACATTCATTTTTATATAGTATAGGTACACTTATCGATAGCTTTTATTCAGTGTGCTTTCTGCAATTCCCGCTTTTGGACTGATGTAGATAGATAACGAAGCTTTAGAAGTTGTTGTTCTCTACATATGCAAAATTCACTATTTAGTATGAATCAAAGATGCCACGCCTTCTTTTCCAATTTCACTCAGTGACTGATGATGAGTATTGTTCACGACAATTTAAAAACTTATGACACTGCTGGTCTCAAAATATACAAATACAATATTAATATTTACTTTGTATGCGAGGTACCAGTGTGCCGCTGTTGTATGGTAGGTAAGATACCCGCCTAACAACCAAGAGGTCGTCGGCTCAATACAAGACCAGACCATCAGATAATTTTCAACAGCGGTATCAACTTATAGCACTTTAGCGACGCTAAAAAAAAACTTCTCTAAGTAGTGCATATGACGTTCGGAGCCGTCGTTAAATTGTAGGTCCCTTTCAATGAGTCTTAAAATAGAATCGGGTGCAGCTCATTGATTGAGAGAAGTCCCACCTGGAATGTCGCGGGAATTATATATGTATGTATTTATGGGAGGTACCACACCCACTTCTCCAGTTGTGCCCACTTTTGTCTGATGATTTTAATCGACTATGAAGTCATTCAGAATCAGAATGTATTGCTTTACCGTTCTCCACTTTACCAATTTTGCTCACTTTTTACCGGCTATGAAGTCGTTCAGGCCAAATACTGGAACTTTTGCTTTAACCGTTCTCAAGATATAATGAAGTTGATGTGTAAATCGTATGAGGGGCACCATAATGATTTGCATTTGCTATTAAGTCAATCAGATGCCTTAGTTGGATAATTTTTTCATATCGTACTACTCATAACTAATCTTAGCCTTCTACAGCGGCTGCAAAGGTCCGCTTGCATTATTATTACAGGGCTGTTACGTACTACACCCATATCGATGATTGAGGTGATACTGCATCTACCTCCGCTGGGCCTGTATTGTAAAGGGTCAGCGTCTACAAGCGACTGGACAGTGGCACGATTCAAATGTAGGTCACTCGAGGGTCCGAACAAGTTTGTGAGTTTTTAAAAGAGTTGGCTACACAGCGTCGCACTATGACTTCTTAGTGAAGTTCCGGACTACGTTTCCCGACAGGAGGGAATGGGTAAATTCTTGGAGTAGGCGAATATAACTCACTCTATAAGGTAACCGAAACACTGTTGTACTTTTCAGGCGGAGGTATCGGCCATACGAGCTGCCTTGATGTTCACTGGAAAGGGCAACGTCTCAAAGAGAGGTATTAGCATACTTTTAGACAGCCAGAGGGCTGTAAGAGCTCTGGAATCTCTCAACGAGATAGCTGAGCATTATAATATTCATATTATATGGTTCCGGGTCACAGTGATATTTCGGTTAACTGTAGGGCTAATGAATTGGCCCAGCATGACACCACTATCGAACTTATGAGCGAATTATTCATATTGGAAATATCTTTGGGAACTTGCAAGCTTATGGTTTACAATATTGTAGTATTATAGCAAATCAGTCAAATCTGGATCTCAAGCGCATAAAAGATCTGCTTAATCTTCAAAGAAGCACGCTTAGCATAGTTGTTGGTGTCATTACTGGACATTGTATATTCGGCACTCATGCCAAGAGGCCGAGACTGGCTCACCTGCCAATGATTATCTTCGGAAACTGCCTAACCTACTGTTCAAATGGCCGGCATCTACTATGTGACTGGGCTTGAGGTGCTGTCGAGTACGGACATTTGTGGGCTTAGCGATCTTATAATGAGTTCCGGATGGTTTCACAACGGGCCTGCATGTTCCCTTGTTTTGGAGGCAGCCACTTCTATCTACCTACCTACCTTATACTCATATCTAATAGCAAGCTAATGTTATGAGGTGATGTTATGAGCGGGATTAAACCCAAGACCTTTTGGTTGGTAGGCGGGTGTCTTACTTACCACACCACTACAGCATAATAAGACCATGTTAGGAAATAAAATATGTTTTAAAACAAAAAATTCTAACCGAAAAATAACGGAATGATCAAACTGCCCATGTAATACAATATTAAAAAAGAATACGTTTTTGAACAAGATTTATACAATTTGCACTTGTCTAATATTCCGGTAAAATTTGTGCAAACACATATATTATACTTAAAATTCTATTCAATAAAATGACAAACAAGCTACACTCCTCTTCTCTATTTAAATACACTCGTATACAAGAAGATTACAGGCCACATACATAAAAATCTGTAATTTGCAAATTTGTTTTCTTGGAAAATTAAAAAAGAAAAACCCGTTGACTGTCAACATTTTGGCTAACAACTACTATAACAAAAACAAATTGCTAACAATTGAATAGAATTTGTTCACATATTTCGAAAGTGATTATTATGACTCACTAATGCCATACACTTGCCAGCCAATTGCGTGTTTTGAGGACAACAAACAATTCAACTAAAAATTATTACTTTACACAATTACATGGAACACAATTTGAAAAAAAAGAAAAATAATAATAATAAAATTATACAAGAAATGCTCTTACCAAGAAATAAATTGAAATTAAAAAAGGAATTTTAATTTAAAAAAAAAATAAAATAAAAATGAAAGAAATAATAGAAAATAAAATTTTATTAAAAAAACTACAACAACAATATTGTCGCGTGTCATAAAAACAGTGACAAAGTAGCAAAGAACAAAAACAAATACAACCATTTCACTTTTCTTTAATTTCTAACAAATTGGACGTTATTAATGGCTAAGTTGTAATATTTGTTTATAAACTTTGTATACTTTCAGTAGAAATTTACTATTGAAATCAATTATAGAGTCAGTGTAAACGTCATTCAGCCAACCATTCAATCAATCAATCATTTCATAGATTACATGGCAAATTTGTTTCCTTTTTATTTCAATAGAAAAAAATTGAAAATATTTGTGTCAAGTTCGAACTTGAATGAAAAACCAATAGATCCTTGTGATTTCACTTACTTACCTACTACATATGTATGAATGTATGTATGTATTTACATTTGTATTGGTCTTATGGAATTTTAGAAATTAAATAAAAACAAGTCTTTTTTTCTTGTACTTTGGCATTTAGTGGACATGCGAAACAACTTCTAAAAATACCTGGTTTAACCATATGAAGTTTTCGAGTCATATGCCAACATTTATGGCTTAATTTAATATTCGTAAATATGTACTACCATGCCATGACTCCTACTTCAGCAATTACTTTTACTGCTTTTGGCTTATACACCCTTTTATATGTCCTATATTGATTGATTAATAATTAAGCAGCAGCAGTAAGTACATTTTACCTTTAAAGAGAAAACGAAAACTTTTTATTCCATTTTAGCAATTAAGGTAACAGACAGGCGAATAGGCACAGGGACATGCTGTCTGCACGAATATTTTCTAGAGTCAGTCTTTCGAGACGTGCCAATGTTTGTGCACTTTAACTCCTATTAGAAGTTTAATATGATGAGTATTAGGGTGCTCCTTATATTTATGAAAGATTTTTTTTCTTTTTTTGTAAAGTTTGTGTGGTCACTCCCCCCAAAAAATTTTCTGCAGTACCTCCAAAAATGTGTTGTGTTAAATTTTAGGTAAATTGCTTCAATAGAAGGCGAGCCGCATCCGCCCACAATAGGGTGTATCTTATATGCATAAGCCAATTTTTTTCTGTAAAGTTTGGTTCATAACTCCCGCCAGAAATATTCTCTGTATTAAAAAATAGATTGTAGGAAATTTTATCCAAAATGCATCAGGGAAAGGCGTGCCGCATTTGGCCACAAGCTGTCAAAATTTTGTTTCATATGAATTTAAAATATTTTGACAGCTGCCTAAAACTGCCTAAAACAATCTGCCTAAAACTTTCTATAGTGTATTATTTAATACAGAGAAAAAAAAATTGGTCCATACATATAAGGTTATGTGTAGCTTGGTGAAGTGGTTAGAGCACACGCATAACAACACAAACGACCAAGGTTCGAGCCCCAGCCGATGGCGAACTGGATTTTACAACAGCTACAAACCAACCAAACAACGTCGATAATCTGCTATGTGCTAACGAGCTGGAAAACGGTAAAAATACGGCATCTGAGTAAACCTCAGTATTGGAAATGGAGGGGATATCTTCCATAGCATTCCGTCTTCTCCTCTTAAATACAGCAAGAACAAAAGTGCGATTATCCAACAAAAAGTCTTTGGAGGCAGCTGTAATTTGGAATTTAAGAAAGTTCTGCCAGAAAAAGTTTACAGGATCAAATCGAAAGATCTCGGTGACAAACTTAAATCACCGACAAGCAAGCACAGACCATAGAATGCCTAATGTAGCATGAGTACAACCACATTTGGTGTCCACATCATCCAATTTAGGTCAAAGAAAGTTAGTAATCATCGGCCTATAGCGCTCGTCGAGAACAATGAGGTCGCCAGTCTAAAACTCACAACAAACATTGATTTTGTCGGCATGCGTTGGATAAATTGTTAGAGTCCCAATTGTGACAATTTTGTTTGTTGATCAAAAATAATATTGCTTCGATTAGAAATACATATGTTTAGATTCCAACTGCTCCAGGGACCATTCAGAGAACACTAGTCGTTGTCTATGACTGTTTACGTTCAGCTCTTGGGTCAGTAGAGTTTTTCAAGTGTCGAATGGTCACATCATTTAGGAAAATTCCAATTGTATCACCAGAATGGCCCTCAAATTGGGAATTCTCAAAGTTTAAGAAAAGGTGGTCGATCAAATCTTGCGCAGACGTACAATTATTCTAGAACTATGATTAAGAATCATATGATTCCAAAACCAATAACGGTGGGAAAAGTCACGATCCAAAATTTTGCAAGTTGCAATCTGCGAAAGGCAGAGTGCTCTTGGTTTCGCTAATGATTTTTTGCACAAAAACAATGTTTATTCAGCACACGGCGCGTGAAGAGGGAGAGGGGAGCTGTCGCGGTGTAGTGATTAAAGCGCACTAATAGCAATACAAGCAGAGGACGGGACGAAA
This sequence comes from Wohlfahrtia magnifica, assembly GCA_023159175.1. Lineage (NCBI taxonomy): Eukaryota > Metazoa > Arthropoda > Insecta > Diptera > Sarcophagidae > Wohlfahrtia > Wohlfahrtia magnifica. The sequence continues at coordinate 11,271,309 of JAKWBJ010000483.1, read as the reverse complement.
ATTAACCTGTGGTTTCGAGTGTTTAATAAAGAGACTTCAACTTACCTCCAGACTATTCTACCTAAAAAATAAAGAAGCTCCCTTGACCTTCCAACTTACCTCTGGCAATAATGACAAACATCAGACGACGAATGATCAAGAAAAAACGCCACCTACTGGGAAAAAATTACAATGCTCAAGTAAAGATCCCCACCAATTAGCAAGGATATTCACCACTGCACAATCATATGAGGTGGCTGCGGTGTATTAATAATCTATGGGGTCCGCCATCTAACGTTTTTTTTTTCAACTAGTGCTTATTTCGTGAACGGTAACACTTAGCTCATGTCTGATTTGACAGATAATTAGTTTTATGCTTCCGCTGAACGAATATGGTTGTGTATACGCTTGAACAACGCTGGGAATCTGGCCCTGCGATCGACTTACAGAAGATGCTGATTTTACCAATGATGAAGCTCATTTTGATCTTAGCTGGTATGTAAACAAGCAAAATTGTTGCATTTGGGGCACAGAAAACCCGCAGGCATACATTGAAAAGCCGATACACCCAAGACGAGTCACTGTTTGGTGCGGATTTTGATCCAGAGTCATAATTGGGCCATTTTTCTTCGAAAATGAGCAAGGAGTGGCCATTACAGTCAATGGCGATCGTTATCGGGCCATGTTGAACGAATTTTTGTTCACAAAAATTGAAGAGGAGTATATTATCAACATTTTCGCATTATCAGCCGCAGAGCTGATGTCGTTTGGCCACCTGCGATTTAACACTGTTGGAGTATTATTTGTGGGGTGCCGTCAAAGATAAGTGTTACGCCAATAAGCCAGAGACAATTGACGTTTTAAAGGACAATATTCGTGAAGCCATTCGTGAAATACAGCTGCACACAATCGATAATGTGCTTAAAAATTGGACCGATCGTGTAGGCTACTGCATGGCCAGCCGAGGCAGCTATTTGAATGAAATTATTTTTCATTATTAACTGGAAGGTATTTCAAACAAAAAAAGAAATTTGAGAAAATTTCCAGTAGTTTTTTTTTATAGCATTTTCAAAAAAAAAAAAATGTATTTGGCGGACCCTTTACTTAGCTTAAAAAATCAAATTGAAACAAAGCAATGGACGATTTGTGAAATGCCAATATGCACCCTAAAGGAGTAACGGAGAAAAAAAAAATTATTTTTCGGTCCTGCCTTTGTTGGACTATTCTATAAGTATAATCACCGGTACTTGTAACGCTTATGAGTGAATCTGATAATTAATAAAATGGGTTTCCAGTTATTAAGTGATGATCTTGTGATCTTATTCTTTTGTAATGTTTTTTTCCAACATTTTTGGATGAGGTCGTCTCACTCAAAAATATTTTTATTCAAAGACAACCTGCAATTCTACATTCCAGGCATAACTAGTGACTACCAGCCGCTCATCGACTATAACATCTTGAGATGTTTTATAAATTTGGTCAATATGTCAACCCAATTATTTCACAATTCACATTTCGGTTCTAAATTATGTAAATCTGGTCTCTAACTGCGGGTAGTCTTATTTTCAAAGTACTTTCAAATTATCACAATATGTTCTGTTCAGAATAACAGAAAGTTAAGCTTTTTATTTCAGGTCAAGTTTAACCCGAATACTTTAAGTAAAAAAAGGGATAACTTTTGTGTTTATAAATAATAATCTACATCAATCATCTACAGAAACAACCCTATTTACCTGCCTAAGTGGGTCAAAATTGATCCAAAGGCCTTAATAAATCTATGAGTATGTCTCAACTAAAAATTTTCCAAGATAATTATCAGCAATTTGGTTTTCTTTTTAAATAACGCCCGAAGGACTACAGTTTGTAAATCAACTTTTTTATATTCCAATGGAAACTTGTTTACTTTATTAGAGAGAGAGCGAAAGAGAGAGAGCGAAAGAGAGAGAGAGAAAGAGAATAAGTCTAAACTAAATACGAATATGCATTAAATTGTCTAATAAATGCAAAACTAATCACTTTAATAAAAACACTTTGCCTAACGACTGCCACTATCTTAAGCTCTATCTCTTCCATAAAGCCTGTCCATGCCCCTTACACTAAAGAGTAGATGGCATTATAATATAATTTGCAATATACTTCGAAGCAAACTACTTTCTAGGACTAAAGCAACAGAGTCATTGACGACAACAGCGACGGTAAATGAGTAAAATGTGTCACGTTTTTAGATGATATTTAGTAGCAGAGTTCTATGAGTGCAATCGCTTACAGTGCGACTATCATTTACATGTATTTTACCGTTTACCAAATGTACGAGTAAATACTTAAGCAATAACACATACACACACACACACACACGCATACATATACCCACATCTAAAAAGCAATTGTAAGAGTTTAAGTGCTCAGCATGAGAAATCCTTCTATTATAGGTTGCAGTTCTTCGAATAGAAAATATGATGGAACTGTTAGTGTGCTGTGATGGTAACTGGAGATACTCGTACTTGCCTAACCATTTTATAAATTAATTTATGCATGGTCTGTAGCTCTTAATGAACATTTAGTTTCTTTGTCTCCCTGCTGCCTGCCTGCCTGAGTGCATGACTGCTACATTGCCGTGCAGCAACGTTTTGCAGCAAACGCTAATCTTACTTATGAATATTAACTTTAATCTATGCAAAGTAGTATCTGCTTAACATACACAAGAAAATCCATTAAAAGTTAAACCAAAAAAAAAAAAAAAAAAAAACAACAACAACAAAACAACAAAAACAATAGTTAAAAGTATGAGCATTATTAGCATAAATATGCATTTAATCTTTATTTTAAATACTCCGACATATATACTGACATACGAGTAACATACCCATGTGCAATATAATTTATAAAATTTTAATATTTTATTTTTAGGAAAATGGGAGATCAGTTCCTGATGTTACGGCGAGCCCGGGTCGTGCGCCGCCTGGACCCTTGCCAACAAATCAATTGCAAACGATGGTCAATCAACAGCAGGCCCATCATCAGCAGCAGCAACAACAACAACAGCAGCAGCAAGCTCAACAGCAACAACACCAGCAACAACAGCATCATCACCAACAGCAACAGAGACAGGGTGGTCCCAAGGAACCGGTATTGTTGCAGGGCGATTTTCGTAAAGTATCCGGTATTAGTTCAGAGATTTTTCGTCAGATAGAAGCTGTCGAAAATGATCACGATCCAAATACAGCGGCCGCATTGGAGGTAAGTAATAAGTAATGCATTTTAAACATTTCTCAGCTGATATTGTTTTTTTTTTACAAAGTTTTCGATCTAAAGAAATCTAGGGAAAGATCTATCTATTACTATTAATAGGTCATTCAAAAACTCGATTTTATTTATTCATACTATTGAACATACCATAGTTGCCTTCGAGGGCGATACAACGATATAGTGATTTTTCACCTTTTCGATACCACTTTTATAGTACGGTTTTTTCTTCTTCGTCAAAATAGTCCTCAGTTTCAGCGATTATTTGCTTTACGTATCAGTGCTCACTAATCAATAGTCGGATTGCTGTCAAATTTAAATACGTACCGTTTGAAGGTTAGTAATTAATAGAAATCATATGGACAAAATATTACTAACGCCATCTATGTGTCATCGGACACACTACGGACTTATTGAGTGACCTGTTATTATTATTATTAATATCTCACGACTATTGGAGGACACTGCAACCCTTGGAATCGATTGTGCCCCTTTTGGTCTATAGTTCGTTCAGCAGATCTGCTGCCTTCTTAATGAACACCAGCAGATCTGAAGCCAATATGGTGGATAAGTCACCCAGTGAGACCAAATGTACATCTAAACATTTCCACCTAAACCTATCAAGAACTCTACATTCATACAATATATGTTCTGATGACTGTGAGCATAGTCTACAAATTTGCACATCTGTAGCCGCCATTTTCTTTTGATGCGCTCTTAATCTATAGTGGCCCGTAAGAAACTCCGTTTGGAGTTTCAAGTTCGGCTTACCATACTTGAGAGTCTCAGAATGAAACCAAAATTGCGAACTGATCGTTGCCCTAGAGTGGCGAAGACCACTTTGAGCATTCCATTCACACAATATCTGTTCAGCTGTCTCTGATGTCATTCACATCTGTGACCGCCATCCTCATCAAGTGTGCCCTTAGCCTACAATGGCCATAAGAAACTTTGTTAGGAGCTTCTGGTCCGGTCTGCCATACTTGAGAACATCATTGCGGCACCCAAATTACGGAATAATCGCCGCCATAGAGTAGTGAAGTTCTCTTTGAAGATTCCAGTGTTTCAAGCCTCTGGCAATTTCCCAATTCTTGATTATGTTGAGGATGGTAGGATGAATTTAAAAACTTCGTTGCTTGTCGTTGTTATCCATAATGGTAAACACTTAATGCCGGGCCCAGAATTTCTATCTCCAACATTAGTTTATTTCTTTGTATTATTAAACTTTAATTACTTCTTACATTACAGGCGGTGGAAAGGCGTGGTGAGATGATTGTTAGAATATTAGAACCCCATAATATTGGTGGTAAACAGGCCGTAGAAGCCGCTCATAAATTGTTATCGAAAAAGGATAATAGACATATAGTACAGGTAAGTCCTTAAATCACACAAACAAAGAAAGAAACTGAAAGTGATAAAAATTTGTCTTCAAAAGTTGGTTGAAATCGTTAAAAGACCCGGTCAAACATTGGGTTTATATATACGCGAAGGCAATGGTGCTGATCGTACCGATGGTGTATTTATATCACGAATAGCTATAGAATCAGCGGTATCGAATAGTGGCTGCCTTAAGGTAAATTCCTTAAATATAAAGCTTTACTTTTATTAAATCGAAATCAATTTTTTCATTCAAGGTGGGCGACGAAATATTGGCAGTCAATTTGGTTGATGTCACTCACATGTCATTGGATGATGTTGTCATCATTATGTCAATTCCTCGTCGTTTAGTATTGGCCATACGTCAGCGTTGTGGCAATCGTGGCACTGGCTCGCCAGGACCGCCTTCTCTATCACGGCCTGAGCAGAAACCTCCACCGGTAGTTGTTATGAAGCGAGACTTAAGAGACGAGGACTTAGATGAGACTGATCACATGCCCAGATCCCGTTCATCACGCGAAAGACGTACAGGTATTTGGTATTTTTGCTTGGTTGTGATATATTAATGTGGTCCTTTTTCTTTTCTCTTTAAAACCAGGAGATGGTCGAGAGATGTCCGAATCCCGTTCCCGCTTAGGTTTAGGCCTTAACAACTATAGTCCTCAGTCGGAGCAATTGGATTTGTATTACAATACACGGCAAGGTGTAGAGCCACCCAGTTGGGGCTATAAGCCGCCACCACCGCCACCGTCTGTTATAACAGAACAGCCTAAAGGACATGCTTTTGCTCCTTCGCATGCCTACTACAAGAATGCTGGCACGCTTGAAAGTCTAGCTGAAAAGGTACATGCCTTCTATCCAGGTGCTCCCTCTAGACGTTTGTCGGTGGGCAATGTGCCGCAAAGAGCTCGTTTCCCACGTTCCGGTTCAGATCAGCATTTGCCTAGAGTAGAGTATGCTGACTATTCGAATTCATTGGGCAGACACTCGCTGCTGAGACCCAGCATTAAGCCTAGTGGCACTAGTAATGTTATGATGGCGCCTGGTGGTACTTTAGGAAGATATGGTCGATATGATCCTCATGCCGGTTCGAAGTATGGTCCCAGTGGTACGCAGTCTCTGACTAGACGTTCAAGACCTAATCTTGATTATTCAAGTGACACAGAGGCTACAGTAGGACCTCGTCCCAGTTACTATTACTATAACAGGCCTGCTATTGGTAGCATGCCAAGAGGTGCTTCTGGTGTGGGAACTTCAATGTTGGGAGGAGGTCCTGATATGGCGAAATTCAATTCACTGCCAAGAGACCGCCCCGGTGTCAGATTACCTGGCGGTATACGTTCGAGAATTAGTGATCGTATTATGGATGAAAATGATGGTAATATCTCAGCTCCCGAATTTAATGCTCGACGAGATCGTGATTTAAGATCACGCATTACTGCCAGTCCTTCCATCTTCACATCTGATGAGTATCGGGCTTGGCTGCGAAGAGCACCCAGCAGTTCTGCCATAGCCGAACAAATGCGCATGACTAGGGATTTATTAGCACAGCCTCGTTCACATCGTTTTTCGTGTAGCGCTGAAAATATTCATGATGCCCTTAGAAATGTAAGTGGAGAAGTGTTGAATTGACATGGAACTGATGATTTAAAAGTGTGTTTTTTTTAATTTTTTTAATTTCAGACTGAAAATATTTACTCTAGCCGTAGTGGTATACTCGGTGCCGGTACTTTGGATCGCCACTTGGGCATGCCACGACCCATTTCTGCACTGCCAGTACGTTCAATGTCGTCTCAGCACATTGGCGGTCCTTCTTCGATACGTTCGCCTTCGATAAGACGCATGCGTCAACTCTTAGAACTCTCCGCCGGGCCCGCCAGTCCCAGTGGAAGTATAATGAGCACGGCCGGCCATCAAAGTCCAGCTCCAACGCCCAGTGCAACACTGCCACGTTCACATAGGCAAATCGATATTAATCCTGCTGAATTCACCAAATACAAATTGGACAAGCCCATCGTGGATGTGGGTGGTGTATCGGGTATGTTATGGATTCACCTTTTAGCGGGCCGTGGCCTACGTTCGGCCCCCGAACTAGGTGCACAGCACGTTGGAGGCGGACCCCATGGACCAGCGCCTTCACGTGATCTCTATTGTGTTATAGAGTGTGATCGTGTGCACAAAGCGCGCACCGTTGTACGGTCCGGTGACTTACAGTTCGACTGGGATGAATCATTCGAATTGGATTTGGTAGGCAATAAGCAGCTCGATGTGCTAGTCTACTCTTGGGATCCTCAGCATCGTCATAAGTTGTGCTATCGTGGAGCTATTTCATTGTCTACTATACTGAGGCAGTCGCCATTGCATCAGTTGGCCCTAAAAGTAGAGCCTAGAGGTACCATTTACATACGCATGCGTCACACCGATCCTATTGCTTTATATAAACGACGTGGCTTACCCAGCTTGCGAGCCGGTTATCCTACATTATTTGGTGCTGATTTAGAAACTGTAGTTAATCGAGAATCTAAAGGAGCTCCAGGAAGCGCACCTGTGCCCATTGTTTTACGTCGCTGCGTAGAAGAAGTAGAAAGACGAGGTCTAGATATTATCGGTCTTTATCGCTTGTGCGGTTCAGCCACCAAGAAGCGTTTACTGAGAGAGGCATTCGAACGTAACAGTCGTGCCGTGGAATTGAGCCCAGAACATGTTCCTGATATCAATGTCATAACGGGTGTCCTAAAGGACTATCTGCGCGAATTGCCAGAACCTCTATTCACCCGATGTCTCTTCCAAATGACAGTCGATGCCTTGGGTATGTTGTTCGGTATGCTACTGGACAATGAAACAAAAATAATTTAATTTCGTCTTTTTTTTAGCTGTCTGTCTCCCTGATGATCCTGAAGGCAATGCCAAACTCATGCTTAGCATCTTAGATTGCCTACCACGGGCTAATCGGGTAAGTTTGGAATTAATTTTTAAAAAGGTCGTGTTAATCTTTATGTTGTACTTGCTTATTTAGGCCACTTTGGTATTCTTATTGGATCACTTGTCTTTGGTCGTTTCGAATTCAGAACGCAATAAGATGTCGGCACAAGCTTTAGCCACTGTTATGGGCCCGCCATTAATGCTGCATTCGGCCAGTGCCCAGCCTGGTTCAGATATCGATCATGCACAACCAATAGCCGTGCTGAAGTATCTCTTACAAATCTGGCCACAACCGCAAACACAAACACATCATCAGAGTGCGGTTGGGGTCGGAGGTGTTGGAAATATTATGGGCAGCATGACTGGTGTGGGTGGTGGTGCAGGCGTTGTTGGTATGGGATCTGGTTTAGGTGCTGGCTTGAGTGCAGGCAGTATATCCAATATGGCCGGTGTTGTTTCAGGTAACGTAATTTTAGTATATTTTTCCTTCCCCCAACCTACCAGTTCTATACTTTTCGATTTCGGTTTCAATTTTTCAAACTTTTTCTTCACTTTTTAAATAAAACTTTCTAATATGTGGCACATTATTTGTATGCGCTGCCTAACAACTTCACCAACTTCTCTGGTACCTTGTTTTTCTAACACTGATTTTTCCTTAAAATAAAAAACAATATTCCTCCCTCTTCTATCAACGGGGCAGTTGATAATCCAATTTTGAATAAATTTTGTTCTTGACCTTTTAACCTTTAACTCTGAACATTTCTTTAATCTTAACCTTTAAACTTTCATTTTAATTGTTTAAATAAAATTTAATTAAAATTAAGAAAAAAAAGATGAAAAATAAGAAAAAAAAGAAAAGAAAATTACAATAATATTGATTAATACAGAGTCCTATGTAGACAGGTCGGCGCGGCGAGTCAACAGGGCAGCGTGGAAGCAAAGTCAGTGCGTTGCAAGCGGACAGACAGGCCATTCTATTGCAGCAGCAGGCACAACTCATGGCAGCGGGCAATCTACTACGCTCGTCCACTTCGGTAACCAACATTCTTTCTCAAGGCCAACATCAGCTCTCAGCCACAGTCAACAATCATCTGTATCAATCAGTAGTGGGTCAGTTAGCTCAATCGCATCGAGCCTTGCAACAAGCGGTGCAACAGGTAAACAATACAACTCTTACATAAAATACACTCACACACATCCACTCACAGTTAGGAATTTTTGAGAAAAGTTGAGGGCTTTAGAAAATAAATGATTGATTGATTAGGACTGTAAGAAAAACCTTACCAACATTACTTATACAAACAGGAATGTTACAGTCAGTTAAGCAGGAAACCTTAATATTTGGAATTGTTGTAAATGTATTTTAATGTCGCGATCACGAAAGTAGATCCTTGTAGACTGTGCTTATAGGCATCAGAGAGGGCGGAATAAATATTATGCGAATGTGGGTTTCTTAATAGATTTATATTGGGAGACATATCCACCTCTAGGTTTGCAAATATGCTGGAATCCATTAGGATGGCATCAGATCTGTATATATGTATGTATATACATATGTGTCCTACAAGTATGTCTGGTCAGAATGATAATGATTTATATGTGTCTCAAAGTCGATATAGGCACATAGTTTATATCGACTTGTAAGTTTTTGAGAATTAATATGCTGAAGCATGGAAATGTACGAAGTAAATATTTGTCTGCAATTAAATGTTGATCGCAAGGTAAGCGTAGACAGGTTGATAAAAGGTTTGGGGTGCGTGCTGTGGTGGTTAGGGTGCAAATAAAAAAGAAGAAGCCACCCTGACCTTTCAGCTTACCTCTGGTGATAATGACAAACATCAGACCAATGATCAAGAAAAACACCACTTACTGGGAAAAACTTAAAATGTTAAAGTGAAGATCACCACCAGGAGACTACAGTGGATTAATCATCTACTTAGCTTGAAAAATCAACTTGATTAGTAAAACTAAAACAAAACAATGGCTGCTTTGTAGAAAGCCAATATGTCCCCTATAGTATTGACGAAAATTAAACGCTTTTTTGGACCGATACTTTTAGTTTATAATTTTTTCTAGTTTTTATTCCCTACGAATACTTAAATATCTTAACGATCTCAAACTGGGCGAAATAGTGACAAGTGGCATAATTCTGAAAGAATACTGAATAGTATAGCAGTTCAATTCATAGATTTTAAAGGTCAGAGAGGCTCACCTCCTACCCATGATGACCCAAAAGATTTATATTGATAAGAACTCCGTGGCCAGAACCACTAATGCTCAAGCTGCAATGAATCATCCAAAGTCTCAAGAAGACTACCCTCAACCTTCCGTATAAAGACTACAATATCGCAATTGACTAGTCGACGAGCCCCTTATTGGGTCTGAACAGTTACTGTCTAGAAATTTTTGCCAAAGCAACACACTTACAGAGAAAATGTTCTGGTGTTTCAATCCTGCACAGACGGCACTTCATGTCAGTTCTCACACTGGTAGTAGCATTAATGATACAAAGCCTGACCGGAGGCTTAAGTCTGATACCACCGTAGACATGAGCTCCAGAGACTTAGGTACCTGCCTGACTATGGTGAGGGCCTCTTGTGGAAGCAATGTGGTGGCTGTAGTTTGTACCCAAATCGCAGGCAGAGCGTTAGCTCGATGTGGAGTTATATTCTTAAGGAGGAAGTCATATCCAAATAACATGCCTTCGAATTTGGTACTCAGCCCCCCACAAAGTGGCCCGCCAAGAACCCAATAAGTTTCCTAATAATTCCTTTGGCTATGTGACACAGTTCTGCATGATAAAAAGTTGTCATATCTCTCAATATCTTAAGAATATAATATTTGACTAGTTTTGTCTGCTTTCAATGGCTATCAAAAACAGCAGAAGAAAAAAATTTTGTTTTAAACATTTTTTTATTTTTTTTTATTTTATTATTATTTATTTATTTATCTATTTTTCAAATCCTGTTGACCGTTTGTTCAAAGACATAAAGAGTTTATTGTAGTAAGAACAACACCATATTCGATAGTGTAAAGATGTAAATAAATGTTGGCATCTATTAAATTGAAATTTATAAACTATTAAAAAATTATTTTAATTTTTCTTATTACAAAAAAAAAAAAAAAATTAAATCAAATTGTATATGAAGTTAGTGTTCTTAAAACACAATATTGTAAACAAATAAAACAAATATAACGTATTGAAATAATGATCTAAACCTAATATTGATGTGATGTGTGATTGACTGAAGTCGGGATGTAAGCATGATTGGCCCACTACTGGTAAACTTGTTGAAACTTAAAAAAAACAATTAAAAATTACAAGCAAATACACCCTCCATTAGCAATTTACACAAGTTACAAATCAAAATGCATTTCTTTTAATCACACGTTTTAACTCATGCCATGAAAAACTAAAGAAATACTTAACATACTCGTATAAAAAAAAACAAAAAATAAACATCATGCTTCAATTTTAACAGCTAATCATATTTCATTACTCGTATAGAATCACTTGATTAAATCAATTAAATTATTAATTGTTTGTAAATACACACACTCACATATCTACTATATATACTCGTACATAGCCATAGTCATGACTAACAAAAAAAGTTTTGATACTTATTTTCAAAGTATTTTGAACAAGAAACATTGCATATGTGTATGCAACATGGCATGCTGTCATCATTTGAATAATACTCGTACTCGTAATACTCGTACTCTACTGAATCAATAACACTGGCCACAATACTCTATACTCTCAATCAACATTCTACTGTTAATCAAATTGTACTCGTAGTACCCATTAGCGATCATTGTTTTAACCATTCCATAGCGTAGCCATTCAAGCATTTACATTTGATAAGACATCGATCGTTTTTTCAAAAACATCTGTATTTGCATGTCTTGTTTGAATCCTTTCAACAAAATTTTTTAAAATTCAATTTGTTTGCTGTTGAAAATTGGCACATCAAGAAAGTACTTATTTAAAACCATATCTCTTATCAAATGCACCTGTGTTTCTTATTATTAATGAAATTTAAACTTTTTTTGAAATTTTCTTTGCTGTTTTATGCGTTATTGTCTGTAGTTTCTATATTGAAAATATATGAACGAAATGAATGAAAAATCCCCCATAATGCTCGTTCCATACAAATTGGTTTTTAATAATAATTTTTTGTTGTGTGAAAAAATATGGAAATTCGAAATTCAAAATTTTGTTATTGTTTTTGTTTTTCGTTATCAATGTAATTTACATTTATTCTTAATGATGCACCAACGCTTCAAAACATTGTTAATCCCTTTCCCTTTAGCTGATTGAATGTTGACATTAAACATAAACTGCAATGTGTATACGAGTACAAATGAATTTATTTAAAATTTTTTAATATTTATTACAGCCCCATCAATTGGTGGACTCAGTGGGCTCAGCAATTCACGACCAATCGCCACTGCCACTTCCAGGCACACCCTCCCCCGGCAGTAGTTCAGCATCGACAGGTTCGGGTTCGGGTTCGGGTTCTGGTAAAAGTAAGTCCAACAGATTTCCTGTAATAAAATCCGAAAAAAGTAAAAGATTTGTTTCAGTTTAGACTTAGACGTTGCCAATTACTTAACAAGTTACCAATAACAATTGAATTCCACCTGTTATAAGCATTGTTAATTAAATTTTTGGAATTACATTTTTCAGTTTGTAACTCTCACCTAATGATAAAATCAATTTCAATTTTATTTATATTTTACTTAATTTGAAATATGTAAGCATTACATTTTAAAATTAAGTAATTGACAATTAATAATTACTAATTGTATGTAATTAATAAAGACAAATCACCAAAAGCATGTAAATTATTATCGGTAATTATAAATTACTGATCACACATCATTGAAAATTAAGTCTTTAGTTAATTACAAAATGGAATTGGTAATGCCAACGTGTGAAACTATATGTAATTGTTACTGTGTGTTATGATTGTCAATCCTTAATTACAAAATACTGATGAACATATACATGGTAATTAGTAACATAATTGACAATGAATAATTACCAGTTGTATGTAATTGACAAAGAGAAATTGCCAATTACATGTAGATTATAATTGGTAATCTGTAATTATAAATTACTGATTACACAGAATTGAAAATTGAAACCATAGGTAATTACAAAGTGTAATTGCAATCTTTCATTACAAAATACTGATGCACATATAATTTGTAATTGAATGCTTTTTTAATTAATGCATATAATTGGTAATTGCCAAGATACATTTAATTTTTAATTCATTACATAATGTAATTGGTAACGTCCTAGTGTGCAAAATACGTTTGAATGACATTATTTTTGAAAATCTTTCTTAACAGGCACTGATACTATTAAACGCGGCATTTCACCATCATCCGTTAAACAAGTCAACATACAGGAATCTGTCAGTTCGTATTCACTTAGTCAACGAAGACCCGATAAAAACTCTTACACGAGCGACGATAAAACGTCTATTCATTCATCCATCAACAATAGCAACAGCAACATGCATAACAACAATCAGCAACAACACCATCAACAACAATATGTTGCATCAACATCATTAACCACTACAACGGCAACAACAGCCAACGCCCAACGTAAGGCTGTTGATTTTTATGAACCGCACAAAACTCAGACCAAGAACGACGACGACAATAATGGTGTGGGGAACGGCGGCGGCGGCGGCAGCGGCAGCGGCAGCGGCAGCGTCAATAATAAATATGGGGACTCCGCATATAAACTACGTTCGGCATATGGAGCAACGCACTCAAGCATCATTGTGCCCGAAAGAACAACCTCAACACTATCGACTGAGGAATACAAGGCAATGCGTAACAAATCGAGTACCACCTCATCGTCTTCATCCTCACAGGCCACTGTGCTAAGTGCCGGTTCAGCAGGCACTTCAGCCACCACAACCTCTTCAGATGATTCGGACGATTTGATTTCTTATAAATCGTCAGCTTCGACAAATGCTCTGTTGGCTCAGTCACAGGCCATGACCACCACTCAGCTAATGTCTAAGTATTTGAAACGTGAGCCACGTGTACAGTTCACACCCATTAAATCGCCCGATTCTCCTTCACCGCCCGGCGGTGACATCATACCTCGAGGCACTTATCACCTAACCACTAGCAGCAGCAGCAACAGCAAGGCAGGCAAATATAATATGGAAAAGGCAGAGAAAACATCATCGCCATCTAGACAAGTAAGTGGTAATTTAAGAGAATCCTCATCATCGACTGCAGTAACGTCAACAACCTCATCATTGTTATCATCGGGATCCTCATCGATTGTTTCAACGGGTCGTAGACTGTTTGATAGCCTGGCCTCGGAGCACGAGTCTGGTCGTTCAACATTAGCAACATCCACAACCACATCATCTGCAACAGCATATAATAATGACATTAGAAACAGTGTAGCAAGTAGTAGTCACATTAGCAATAAGTCAATAACAAGCTCAGAGCAACAGCCACATCGTTCATACGGCAGCAGTCTATTCAGTACAAACGGTACGAATGGAACACACACAAGTGCTATGCATGTCTATGGCACTTTACCTAAGCATAGTGCGGCGGCGGCGGGTAATGGTAGTGGTAGTATAACCGGTGCTACACTATTCAATACAACTTCTTCCTCAACGGCTTACACAGCTGATGGAAGAGGCTGCACTGGCTATACTTCAGGGACATCAACAGCTACTGGTACGGCAAGTAGTAGTGGTGTTAGTTCAATGACTGGTTCGACCAGTAGTTATGATTTCTATACCAACTCCAACGCCTCTTCATCATATTCAAATTCGAGTTCTATGTATGCCACCACAACGAGACCCTATAGTAATGGCACCAACGCTGCAAATGGTAGTAGTAGTAGTGTTAATAACGGTGCCGGTAATTATCATACTTTAGGTACGTATCGTGTTCAATATGCCGCAACAAATCCATTTTTGGATGCATTCGATGTACCCAGCAATAGTAGTGGAAATAGTGGCAATGGTAGTAGTGTGGTTGGCGGTGGTAATGGTAATGGTAATGGTGGTGGTAGTGGTAGTATTAATAATGATTCTAATAATGATCATCATCATCATCACAATAATCAACATCGTACATCAGCTATGGCTGCTTTTCATTCTAGCGAATCGAAAAACGGCAGTGATGAATACGATGATTTAAAATAGGCCCGAAACTTGTAATACATACATAGAATCAGCACATACATTTAAGCAAACACACATACACAGAAATTCATAAACAGACTACCATCTCAAGCAATTAAATTATGAAATAAATCTTCTTTTTTTAACAGATGGGTAAAGAATAATATCAAATTTGTAAAGGTAAACACTCGCTTCTAACCTTAAAGCGTAGATTTTTTTAAATGAACTTCTCGATCTCAATATGCAGTTTGATGGCTAGGTTATAGATACGTTGATGTAAAATGTGTCCCAATACTGAACAGCATGTTTTTAAAAAATCAATTTCTAATTCGCTTATTTATTTGATAAACACACGATTCTCTTGATGATTTCTGCGCTTCAATTTCTGAGGGACTTGGATCAGTTTTAAACATTCATTAGACACAATTATTGCGATACAATAAGAAATTTTAATTAATAAAAATTAAATGATATACATAATTAAATAAACATTCTCGTAATAAGGAAAACATTCTCAATCAATCAGGTATATTATATGGTCACTTACATCTGGATGTGGATATGCAGATCAAGAAGATACGGATTCATATTTTCGAACCACTTAGCGAGGGTACAGTTTACAATTTTTGTCCGTTGTTGGCCTTACTTAAATTCGAAAGCGTGAGCTTTTACTTTACGTTCCACTCTTTATTTAGATATGTCTCCAGTCTAATTGATCCCCTCGAATTATGTGACCAAAATAAGTGTTTTTTTTTTTTTTGGACAAAGAGTACTTGAAGCATAAGATGCATACTTGGTCCATGATAGTTTTAGAAACCTTCGGTATGTTTACATATCAAAACTTATTAATTTATTTATGTGTAGAGTTTTCAGAGTCCATTATTCTAGTAAGTAAATAAGTACTGACCATAATATGTAACATTGTACTTCCATACTAAGACAAGGGACGATGTTAAAACTTTGGCATCTTCTCTCTAAATGGGCACTTTTTAAAAACTTCCGACCTGCGTAGCTAAACGTTACTGAAAGTTGTTTATGCAGACTCTTTAACAAAAACTATTGTGTACAGATTATTCCGCTCTTGACGATTCTGGACAGTTTTCAAACGCGGATTATTCCACCTTCGGTAATACTAAACAGATTTTGTTTATGGAATATTCCGTCTAGTGACGCAAAGTTTGAATGCATAGTTGTGTGTTCAAGAAAAGTTATTATCTTGGCCTTGCATTTTATTTTATATTCTCGTATTATACTAATATGAGTATAATACCACATTAACACGCCACTTCGCAATATTTCGTTCGCTGTTTGAATTACTTATACGAGTTATCCCGTTCATATAACAGTTTTATAATTCGTTTTAGTGATTTTTCTTCCTGTTCTTAGAAAATTAAAGAGACACATTTAGCGTAGACAAAAAAAAAAAAGGTCTGTATACTAAATAACAGCATTTAGAGTGTAAAAACACCCGCAAAAAAATTAGAGATCAGATTGATTTTATAGTAATCCACAGTTTTATTAAAACAATATTATGTACTTAAATTTGGGTGATTGGCTTCAAAAATTTTGTATGGTGAACTATGTAACTCAGCTTATAATTGGAGTAGAGTTATGAATAGGTAGGGTAGCCAGATACGAGATTTAATTGACAAAAAAGTATATTGCGGACATTGTTTTTTTTTAAATTAAAACGCCGTAAAAATGCATTAAAAAACATAGAATAACAATAAGTTCATCAAAGAATATAAAATTGCGACCATATGCAATAGTAATTCTATCGAATACTTAGCCAGAATGTTGACGTACGGTTACATTGAGGCAAATATTGGACGTAAAAAGCGTAACCAATACTTTATATAAACATTTTACGGAAACATTTCCTTTCTTAAAAAATTATTAAAAAACAAATAATAGTATAAAAAGTGTTAATGTTATGTTACATACATATATTTTAATAATTGATTTCAAAAAAATAAAAAACAAATATTTTTATAAAATAGAGTTTGCTTTTTTCGTTTTTTTGCTTTTTTTCCTCAATGTGATCGTGCCGATAGTTAAAATATTAAACGATTTGATTTTATTCCATATAAAATTTCGAGCCACATTACTCTATCAATCATAGATTAAAAAAAGTCGGAAGAAGAAAGTGTCATATGGGCTCTACAACGGTGCCGTAAATATTTATTTCATTATAAATTAATTATCAAAAACGTTCAACACAAAAAAAAATACAAAAAGAAGTACTAAAATCAAAAATGTACTTTAGCATACTTTTGTAGGAGTACGCATACTTCTGAAAAGAGTACGTTTGGCTACCTTGTGAATAGGAGATCGAATTACGAAAAAATGTTGTCATGTGAACATGGCAAATATAGTAACACATGGGATTGCAGTTTTGTCGATATGTAATTAAAAATGTAGAATATCAATCAATATCAATATCTACTTACTACCATCTTTACGTGGTATGTAATAAAGTTAATTATGCTATTTCTCTTTACCCAACTGTTTGACATAAACATCTACACATTTGTCTACTTTAACCCTTATCATATCCTTAATTTCTTTATAATCCTTCATCAACAGGCACAGTAGCAGCAGTAATCGAGCGATTATCATGAAACTTTATATTGGCAAATCATTAAAAGAAAATTTCAAAAAATATGAAACAAAATAACACACCAAATACAAAAGAGAATTAAACCCAACAAGTAAATAAACAATAATATTCTTTTTTCAATTTTTTTATTTAAATTTATTTTTAATAATTTATTTAAATATATGAAAAAAAAACAAAACGAATTAACACAATTTGAAAATAAAATCTTTTTTAAACATTTACAATATACAATAATAAAATAAAAACAAAAAAATAAGACAAAAACAAAAATATTAAACAAAAACAAATTTACCGTAATAAGATAAAATATTATACATACATAAAATATTAACAATAATAATAATAATAATAATAAAATTAATAAGACTTTAATATATATACAATATAATAATAAAACAAATAATATATAAAATAAAAAAAAATAAATTTTTTATATAAAAATTATATTTAAATTAAACAATTTCTCTTTAAACAAAACGAACTGACTATATAAATAAAAATTATTATTAATTAAATTAACAGTAACATAAAAATTTATTAAATATGGTATAAAAAATATAATATTTTTTGTTTTTTTTTTTTTTTGTTAAATTTTTTCCATCATAAATAAGCCCTTAGTATGAAATATATATAAAAAAAACAACAAGAATATATTCAACAAATGAACGAATTAACGAATTTTCAATAGGTTTATACAAAAATTATTAAAAAAGGAAAAATAATTAATTAAATATGTAAGGCGTTAATGTGACAACAAACCCCAAACCAAACAAATAAGTAAATTAAAAAAAAAACTGATTATGTGGCAATCCATGTTTAATACAAAAACCAAAAAAATAAACTAAAAAATATTGAAAATTAAAAAAAAGAAAAATAGTTTCAAATTCTCTTATACTTCAACTCTTATACGTTACATTCGTTTGTTGCAATTACTTTCTTTCCTTATATGAAACGCTGAATTTACAAAATTTCTTTTACAAATTCCAATTGTTTTAATATTTAGAAAATAAAACGTATATAAAATATATTATATTATAAAAGCTAAACATATTATAAAACAAGCTTCTTCTACGTTGGTTTCTATTACTATGTCTTTTACCTTAAGGTCTCGAATATTTTATAAAAAAAATATAATTTTCTTGTTGTTTTTTTTTTTTTTTTTTTGGTCGCTACCTCTTATGCATACCAATAAATCTATATGTACATACATACAAGTCCATATATTAATCCCCCTTTATAGCCAATTTATACTTTTATACTATATTCGATCTATATTCGATTCTAAATACATACTACTTACCTACTACTAAATATGTACATACAAGTTCACATACAATACTAACCTATAACAAATTGTGTTTTTTTATACATAAACTTGACTATTTATGACTCCTTTTTTTATATAAATATTTATGCTAAATACGAGTATTTCTAAAAAACAACAACAACAACAACAACAACAAAACTATTATACTACTAACTGAACAATATATAACATAACTCTTATAATGTATATTTTTGAAATAAACTTTTCATTACTACGACTACTATCACGGCTAAAATGCATAATGAACTTTTAGCCAACATTGATTTTTGTTGTCCGAAGACTCATTTTTTTAGTGGCATTTAAAATTTGTCTTTATTAACTCTTATACAGTTTTTTGCAATATAGTTTTGTTGTCATTTAGCCTAAAATCTTATGTAAATACTAAAACTTATAAGTTCAAGACTGAGTCCTGGGATTTTTGGCATAGTTCTTTTGTTATACTTATTTCGTACAAGTTTTTATGGGATTTTTACGGTTTTTTTTTATAATATCAGCACCTAGAAGATAACTCCTGCTCATGCAGCGCATTGTGCTGGTACTAGGAAAATAGGTTGCAGGAAGTTGCAGGAAAGAGAGAGTAGTGTTTATGGACGTTTGATTTAAATTTACTCATGTCGTAAGTGGCAGGGAAGACTTTCCATGGAAGACTGTTCCACAAGTGAATAGTGCGACTAAAGAAGGAATTCTTTCTATAATGCATTCTGCGATTCACTGGACAATCAACTACAAAGGGATAAGTACTACGTAAGAATATATGATTGTTAGGAATTAATGCCTTAATTTCGTCAAAACAAATTCCGATAAATGAAACACACGCCACATTGCGGCGATGCTATAATGATGTGATGGAGTTGGCTAGCCTACCGTCATTTATGAGTACCTTTTTCCTGTACGCGGTCGAGCAGTACCATACATGAAAATTGTAGGCCATTTTAGATATTAAGGACATCAGATGGGGTGAAGTATTTCTTACACCGTCTTAAAAATCCGAGGCGCTTAAATGATTCTTTTGGCACTCGAAACAAATATATGATCGTTCTGATGAACATTATTTGTTTCCTTAATATTTGCATTACCCATAGTCACAGATGACACCACACCACCACTTCTGTGTGTCAGATAACAAGACTCGGTCTTGCGTACATTAAAATCGACCTTGTTTGCACGATCTTACTCGGAAATTTTTGCCAGCTCGCTGGTGATCGTGTCGTTTATATTCACTCTTTTCGCCACAATCGCCAAGAAGCTTGGTCTGCGATCAAAAGAATATTAATGACAAATATCGTTGTCATCTGTAAATGAGTAGATAGGAATCGAAGTAAAAGAAGAAAGTCGTTAAGAAATATTAGAAAAAAAGTAAGAGAAAGAACAGAACTTTTTTGCGTAAACTGTCCTGAATTTTTTTGCGTAAATGGAAGTAATCGTTGTTGTACTTTTAATCGATACGGTTGTATTCAAGAACACCTCTATTGCTTATTACACTCGATCTAGTTCGTGGGTATCTCGTGTTAAATTTGACTGTATACGATTATATATAATATCTGGTTCACTTTCACTTACGCTTACAATATCGTGGCTTTCAACAGGAGCATATTGATTTTACAGCACAGTTGTCGCATTTTATTTCTTGCCATAACTATAGTTGAAGCTTTAACAATCGCATTAAAATTCTAAAAATCTATTGAAACTGTGAAGGCTACATTTCCAAAAATTGGTTAAATATTCTATCAACGTGATTGACTCATAAGCACGACATGTCCAAGCCAACATAATGTTGTACTTTAATGCGTTTAATTACGCAGCTGTCAGCATAAAGCCCATTCGTTCGTATTTCATTCGATGTCCTTACTGGCCGTAAATGTAGATGGTGCCAAATATTTTACGAAGATTTTTTCTCTTATAAAATAGAAGAAGAACAGCTTCATCAGCTTGCATAAATACTCATGCTGCTGTGCTATACAAAAACACAAGGGAAAACAAAGTTATTTCTTCGACAAATATGGCAATTTCGCAACTACCACATTGCTAATTTTGTATAAGGATTTGGTTTTAAAGATTCTTAATACGAGTACATTGACTGATCATTTGGTGATACAATCATTAAAAGAACTATTAGTCTGAAGACTGCTTAGTGAATAATCGGTTCAAAAATAGCGGAAAGAAGAATTAGTTCGAAGACTATTAATAAAATACTACACCTTGAAAGTCGGGAAGCAGATGACCCCATTGCTTTTGAGTAAAAGTCACTACTGTGCTTTATTCTAAATAATGCTAAACCACAAAAAATGTATGTTATATAACACTATATTATATAACACTATATTTTTTCTGTTGATAAATTCTGTCCGTGGTTCCAATACTCTCGATCTTCGGCTCGATACTTGACTTCGTTCCACTTCATACGCAATTTCGAAAGCTTTGTTGTCAGTTGCCGCCTCCAGGAATGTGCTGGTCTCCAGACTCGTCTGCTTCAATGTGGGTTTCAATCTAGACATTTCTTGGCAATATCATGGCCTGATTTACGGAGGGTGTAACCTATTCAACTCCATTTTTGCTTACTTATTTCCGTTCTAATAGGTAAACCAGCAGCCTCCATCCAGAGTTGATTGTTGCATATGGTTACAGGCCAGAAAATTCGTATGATTTTACGGAGGCATTTATCGAGAAATACCTGAAGGCATTGTATGTCGCGTGGTGCCATGTTCCGGGTCTCACATCCATATAACAGAGTGGATTTTATGTTAGAGTTAAATAATTTAATTTTGGTTTGCTCAATGCACTCCGTGATTTATTTATGCCACTGAATATATCAGCTGTTGAGCCTCCAATTGTTTCAATTGTACTACCCAGATAGCAGAAGGATCTTGATCTTGATCTCTTGGTGTTTATCCTGGCTTTTTCATCCTTTTTTCGTAACTAACTTAACATTCTTATTCATACAAATTTTTCTTAAAATAGATATACATTTTATTTCTTTATGAATATGAGTGTTGGAATTTATTGAGTTGATGTATATATTCTAAACTAAGATCAAAGAATATTTTTTCAGAAAGCCTTAGGAATCCCATATTTATTTTTATGTTCTTAAGTAAGGCATGACAGTACGTATGACTGAAATGGTGAAAATTTCATTATGCATTTACACATACAAAAAGAAAAATTTATGTAATTTTTAATATTTATGCAAATATTAAATTGCGTATATTTTTCTTTTTATATTTAAACAAACAAAAACGCTTTTTTATATAAAACTTTATAAATAGCAAATATTTATATATAAATTTATATACATACATACATATATACAATATAAATTAAAAGAGTTTAAAACAAACAAAAAAATAATAATAATAAATTAAAAACTCAAACAGTATTCTATTTGAAAAATTTACATTTAAAAAACGACGAAATTTAAAACCAACAATCTACAACAGCAACACAAAGACAGACAGCAAAGAATATAACAAAACAAACAAAAACCATCAAAATAAGACTTGAAATTTTGATGCTGAAAACATAAAACAAAAAGAAAACAATAAAAGGTTGATGAAATGCATTTAATAAATAAAAAAGACAACAATTATACATAATTAATTATTAACAAATAAACAAAAATATTCATAATAATGATGGAAATATAAAAAAATTACATACAAACTATAGTATTCTACATAGAACAAAAAAAGAAAACAAAAACAAAAACAATTCCATATACGAAAAATATTACATACAAAAAGACAATTAATATAATAACACTAAACTATGACAACACTTAGCTAGTAAATCAAGGCCATACTACTTTCTAACCTCCCTCCCTCTCTCACTCTATAGTCTTTTAAATTATTTTTTTCAAATACTGCACTGTAATTTTCACACATTTTTTAAAGGCTCTAACCCCCCTCCCCATACATACAAACAAAAAAAAAAAAAAAAAAAAAACAAAAAGAAAAAGCCAATCCTAAGCAAAATAAATTATAACACACTACGACCAATATTATATTCTAAAATCTATAATATAAAATACTAATGATGATATTTATATACTTATAAATATATACATACATACATACATACATACATACATGCTAAATAGAATAAATAGTACATAATGAAAAGAAAATAGAAAATTACAAAAATAATCGTAAATATTTTCCGAAAATCTATGTCTCTAATCAATCATACTACACACAAGGCAACTAAACTAATAACTTAAAATGTAATTTTTTTAATAACTTAAAATGTAATTTTTAGTTATTATTGAAAATAATTATTAAATTAAAAAAAAAAATATTAAAATCAGTCACCGGTCGGTCTGCACTTCCTAAATATATTAAGGCATATGATATACATCTACATACATACTTACTATATATGTATATTGTAATAAACAATAAGTATAGTATTTAAGTAGGTCTCAAAATAAATTCAAAGAAAAGTATTAAGATTTATTAGTATTAAGTAATATTAACATATGACCCCTGAAAACCAGCTTAATCGGATTTTTTTTTTTTTGCAATGAAATATATTTCCAAGAATAATGCAGCTGCATCACAGCACTGAACGAAATGTTTAAAAGTTGACTTTCATCAAATTTGAAATTAAAATAAAAAGAAGTATAAAAAGTAAGTTTTTTTTTCCGTTATTCCTTTTGAGAGCATATGGCTTCCACAAAGCATCCCCATCTAACACGGTTTATCGCTATTGATTTTAGTCTTAGTCCAGGTATTTCGTATTCAAACACAATTTCTTGGGACTTGAGGTTTCCACTCGAATGACATTCTGGTGGTACTATCTGGACTTTTCGAACAGTATGACTGATCTGTCCCCATTTTCTTTTCATTATCTGTTTCAATATGGGTTGCTCATTAGTCATGTTCCACAGTTCTCTGTTACTTCTGGTGTTAGGCCAGAATATTCTGCATGTGATTCTAAGTCATCTGAAGTTTGGCTTGATGTTATTCGATACAAGCCAGGTTTCACTGCCATACAGCAGAACTGATTTAACACATGATCTGAATATTCTGAGCTTAATCTGTCTGGATATATGCAAGCTCCATACTGACTGCAGACATCCGAATGCCGCTCTAGCTTTATTGAGTCTGTTATCTATGTCTATTTCTGCGCCTCTGTTTGTAGTTATTGTACTTCATAGATCGCAGAAGCTATCTACATACATACTTGGCGGGTTGACCCTGTAGCATGATGTTTTCAGTGCTAGTTTTCTTTATTCTCATGGCCTTGGTTTTCTTGACATTTATCTTAAGACCAACATTTTGAGCCCCTCCTTTTAGGTCCTACAGCTTCGTCTCCATATTGGAAATCTAATGGGAGAGTATATAAATGTCATCCGCATAGTCCAAATCTTCGAGTTGATGTGAGATACTCCCTATTATCCCTCTTCTCTTTGAATAGACTTTGCTCCTTATGCCATTAAGCACGATGATGAATAGATGAGGTGATAGGTCGATAGGTTGCTAACACCACATAGATGTAGAAGAAAATAAAAACTAGTCCAATAAATCAGCTTTCCCCTTGTGATACCCAAACAGTCAATGAGCTATGTTCAGGGAAAGGATGACAAAGATAACAGTTGGACGCCCTATGTTAGAAATGTGCAGGGGAAAAATGCCAACACCCAGTAAGGCGAATGGCGAAAGGAGACCTTGTATACCAGACATCATCGATTTATTGACAGAGATCATCGAAAAATAAAACATCCATTTTCTTCTCGTGGTTTTCGTGACATGTTCTGGAAGGTCCATGAGCTTCACCTGCGTCGTATAAGATTCACATCAACATGGTACCAGCATAAGTTTTATTCTTTTTCTTTTTTTAAGATTAAATTAAATAGACTAACTGGGAATTAAATCTTCATTCTGAACAAAGGGCGTCAATGAATTCTATCCGTCTAAAACGATCACTTGCAAAGATCTTTACCTGCTTCCATGTTATGTTAAGAGATAGATGAGCATTTATT
The DNA here is from genome assembly GCA_023159175.1 of Wohlfahrtia magnifica. NCBI lineage: Eukaryota > Metazoa > Arthropoda > Insecta > Diptera > Sarcophagidae > Wohlfahrtia > Wohlfahrtia magnifica. The sequence goes on along the minus strand of JAKWBJ010000483.1, from coordinate 11,246,680 downwards.
TTTAACCATCCACACCCATATATTACGAGGCCTACCAGGATTTCTATGTCCTGCGGAATTCCATCCAGTGTTTGTCTTGCAATATAACTAGATGACCTTCTCAATATATGGCCAATCCATGTCCTTTTACGCCTACGGTTAGCCAACAACAGTAATTAGTCATTTTTGACTCAATTCGGCCAAAAAAATGCGAAAAATTTGCTTAAGCGCTTATTGTGGAACGTTTGCAGTTTTCTTCGGGAATTTTGAGTAGAACCCCAAGTTGTACAACCATAAGGAAGTAGTGATTTGGCGCTGCCATCAAAGATCTTTAGTTTTGTATCATTCGGCAGGTTTTCTGTGCAGAGATTCATATGCATTTCGAGCTTCACTTATTCGGACCGCAATATCCTCATCAGAGCCACCATCTTTACTGCCCAGAATATGAGAAAACTTCTTGTTAAATCGAGGCACACAAAGCGACCCATTGCCGTACCACACTTGAAACAATGTCACTGTGCCAGTCACTAAGTCTGTACTAACCGGTAACACAATGACCTGTGAGATGAAATTCAGCAGAGGAGAGCAGTTCCACAGTCCAGTTTAAACAGTTAATTGGTAGGCTTACTATCCAATCTAGGACAGGCGAGTCAGACAATGAAGCTTAAATCTGTCAGCGTTCTATAAATTCCTCTGCCTATAGACAGTTTAAGGGAGGTAAGAGGTACACCATTTTCGCGTATAGGAATGGAAGTCCCGAAAAACTTGGAATGTGTCTGTGACCAGCAACTTAAATGAGATGGAAGTATCCCAACGTTATCGCCACCGACCCTAATCAACCTAGAGCTGAATAGCACAACCGAAAGAGATCTGAATGTCTAAGAGAAAATCTTTGATATACAAAAAGTCCATATTGCGACGGCCGCAATACTACAAATTTAGTACTTATTAAAAAAAAAAACTTGTTCGGGTATTGAAAATAAAATTAGCCTTAAGTCGTATGTTCATATATTCCATATTTTGTTACTGGCAATCAATTACAAAAAATTGTTAGTTGGTGTTTTTTAATTGACCATTACATGCAATTCGTAACTGTATTTTACCAATTACTTATTATAATAATTGGTAGTTTTAAGAGTACTTTATAGTACTTTTTAGTGAATTTCAAGTACTTATTACAAGCTGTGTATAACTGTATTAATTTTTAATAGCAATTGTAAATTAAAATTAATTAATTAATTGGATATCACTATATACCAATTATAAGTAATTGCATTTTCCATACTATTTATATGTATGTAATTTGTAATTGGTTATTACCAATTACAAGTAACTATATGTGAATTACTTATAATTTACATTTAATTGATTACGTGTAATTAAATTACGTGCAATTAATGAATTATTTAATAAATTACAAGTACGTACACGTAATTAATAACTGTAATTATTTATAAGATGCGGTAAAGACTAATTTAAATAATTTTTTAACAAATGTCTTGTGGTTTTCTAAGGAGCGATGCATTATTCTTAGAAATTATTTTTCATTATCATTAGATTTATTAACAGCTGCATGTGTATAAAATTAAAAATCCTTCCTATGAATATAAATATTCCTCCTCCTAAGTCCAAAACACCAAATATATAAATTTAAAAAATAAGAAAACCTAAAAACTTAAAAGCCAATATAAAGCAATACAAGATACAAAAACAAATTAAACCAACTAATAATTAACATTAATTACTTTAACTATAAATTACTATTGTCCATAATAACCTTACCATACAAATATGAAATAAACTTAGAGAAAGTAAAAATTAGGATGAAAATAAACTCCCAAAAATTCTGATCAAAATATTAATGAAAACAATTAGAAAAAAAGTCAAGGTACATTGAAAAACAAACAAAAAAACAAACAAAACAACAACAACAAATCACATGAACATATAGAACCAACAGTACAACTTAATTATTTTCCAAAAATAATATAAAAATAAAAACAATTAGTAATTCCATGATTTCATACATTTACACACCTGTGATTGGATTGTATGTGTATTTCAATATTAACAAAAAAATTATAGAAATTTTATTAAAAAACATACATACACATACATGCATACATATTAAAAGATAAAATTGAAATTATATTTATTAATTATGAATTATATTTATTGATTTTAATTAGCAACAAATATATTATATTGTATTAAATAATTGATTAAATTGAATCATTCATTAATTGATTGACTAATTGATTAATACACATACATACATACATACATAAATACAAACAGACGGACAGACAGACAGCATCAGCATCAGAATTAATGTTTATTTATACACGTACTGTAGAATGGAATGTTTTCGATTGTCTTGGAAAACATTTCAATTGTTATTAATTATTAAATTAATTGTTATATAGTCGTTTGTGTCTTTTTGTTTTTCATTTTAAATACTTTTTAAATTAAATTATTTTAAAAACTAAAAATATATTAAAACCAAAAGAGAGATAGAAATGCAAATTTTTATGAATGAGAAAGAAAAATCAATTGAATTAAAATTAAACACAAACACACACACATTCTATTTTAAACACTCAGGATAATTTAATAGAGTTTTAAGAATAAATTACTTAAGTATGTCTAATCTCATAATGTCTGAATGAAATCGGACTGAAAAGTTTGTACATTTGTAGTCAGCGTTATACCCAGATTTCGTTAGTTCACTTAAGTTCTGTCCACACGATCAGATTAGATTTACCACTATTGTCAGAAAAATGTACAAAAAAAAGATCTTACAAACGTGTGAACTTATAATATTATTCTCACAATAGTGCTAGAGAAAGCATTGTCAGATCATTGTCAGATTCTCAGATGGCCGAACCATCTCAGAAAAAACATACTGTTACGTTTTTACCTTCATAAACACGCTGTGTTTGGTTTTTAAACTTTCATTTAACACAGTTTTGTGTTTCACTGCTCATAACCTCATTACCAGCAATAACAATTACTCCCTGTTTACACCTTTTGTAAACAACAACAATTATTACTCAGATCTTTCTACTTAAAGATCATTTTACACTAAGTTCACACCAATCAAACTCGTTTACTAAGCTTACACCAAATAAACTGACTGCTGTCCGCATCGATGTGCTTTTTATATGACTGAGTAAATGATATCTCGAAGCTCTCGACCTTCTCGGTGTTTCGGGTATGATCTTATTTACACTTCGTTCTATTAAGTTCTTATGCAGACATCTGATGATAAACGACTTGTTTGTTTCAGTTCTTGCTGTTGTTTGTTATTTGTTTCGTTTTCTGTATGCTTTGTTGTTGTGTGTTTTATTATTTGCAAACAAGTACATTGTTATTTTGTACCTTTTGTTTATTTATTATACCGATGTAATAAACGACAGGGATTCCTAAACCTGATTTTCGTAATAATATGCATAATGGGTTTACCGAATATTCTGGCAAATGTCTGGCAACCATGTGACGATATATATTGTGGTGGCAATTTTCAAATTGTCTGGTTAGATATGACAATCGTCTGTACAGAGAAACATGAAAAATTAGTATAAAACACAAACTTAAGTCAAAGTTAATATTTAAGCTGTCCCGAACAACTAAAGTAATATGGTATACAGTACAAACTCATCAGTTACTTTTACTTTGTGATTGGTAGTCCAATGCGCTGTTATCGTACTATCAATACAATCGCCTAGTAAAGTCTGAGTTTCTCTATCTTCCTTTCCTATAAAATCAGAAGTAGAAACACGTTTTACACTCATGAAGAGATAATGTCTTTACACATTATTGCAACGAGTCCATCATTATTACTATCTGTAGAGTACTTTTATGAAGTCTAGGAACAGTGCGTTATACAAATAATATCAGTCTAATATTAAAGCGAATCTTATTCACAATGTTTAAGTCAATGTACTAACAACTCCCCAAAAACTACGTAAGAATCTAAGCAGGTGGCGTAGTGGCAAAAGTTTCAATGGAATTATTGCTGTGAAGATCGTCATTACAAGACATATTCTAATTGCTTCTTCTCGTTTAGGGCTTAAGGACTATCGAAAAATCTGCCGCAAAAACGGTAGCATTGGTTGTAATAGAAATTTACAACCAGTTTAATAGTCTCCTACGAACACACTCTTTAGGTAGAAACCTGGATTAACTGGTGACGGTGATTACATATTCAAGTCTCTATTTAGAGCCCAAAGGTCTACCCTAAACTTCGGTGAGGCTAGAATACCTTCTACGAATAATTAGGCTGTGGGGTCTATTCTTAGGAACGACATGATCTCAGCCTATACCAAAAGCTCGAAGACAGTGTCGAGCATAAGATTTGGTCTTTACTCCAATTAATTTGGCCTCTTGGTCTCTTTCCGATTACCTACTCTCTTTTAATCTGTGATTTATGCCATAGGTAGTACCACTAGTTGAACGACCATTAAAAATTTATCCAGGATGTTTTAGTCCACCAAGACGGAAAGGGTTAAACCAACAGTCGGCTACATTCGTAGTCAGTCTTTAAATTATTAACGTATTAAGTGAATAATGTACTCGTACCGATTTGTTTTCTAATATTAAAGAAATTAGTGACCGTTTTGTGTAAAAAAGTATTTTAAATTAAAGTTCAAGTGATACGAGTAAGTTCGATCTGAGTGTAAAAAGTTCTAAAAAAGTAAAATATTTCAAAAGAAAAAACGTGTTTTAAAGACACTTCGATTTAGAAAATAATGATGATGATCAATTAGTGATGGTTTTTGTTGTTGTGAATAAATTAAGAGCAGCCATATTTAAAAAGTGATTTGTTATTATTGCTGAGCAAATGTGTGCTCTATGTTTCTCTTACTCTCTTATTAGTGGGAATCAAAGCAAAAAGAAGTATTAAAAATGGATGTAATAATACAGTTTACAGTTGTACTGATGAGTTTTTACTATTACTGATGAATCTGGTCGATTTTTGCAGGGGTACCGCTTGGTAAACGTTAGTACCACGTGATTTGCACATACATTGATTTTGGGTTCTTAATTAGTCTTTCTTGAGTTTTCGGTATCACAATGGCGTCTAACGCCTCTGAGTGTACTCGCTAGCCTCGGGAGACTCATGGAACCTAATATAGATCCAATGGTCGTTGTCTTCCTATTCGGGTACCTAATGAACGAATACAATAACTTCTTTGGTTGTTCAAGCCCAAGGTAATATAGTTAATCTTAAGTCAAACCTTGCCATCAGCGCACCCTTGTGCCAAATTCTGTGTCCAAAAAGTCACATATTAACTCAAGACAAAAAAAAAACCCCCGTTGGTCAATATCCCACCTAAGCTAAGACCAAATCGTTTTAAATTACTTTTTTTTTACATTAGTATTTAACTATGTCCGTCATTTCTGGACCAGTAATAATATAGTAAACACACCAAAACATTCCTTATTGAAACCATGTTTTATGGTCCTTCAAAACTTGTCGAATTAGATTGGCGCTTTTGGATAGCATGACATTTTTCAGATGTTGTATGCAAATAGATACTTATGTTGGCTTTCATAATCTTAAGCCTACTAAATATTCCGAATAAAAACCTTTCTCGTAAGCTGAATTTATTAATTATTTTAAGTATTCTCTCCGCTTAGTTTAGTGCTCTTCAATGAATTAGTTCTTCCTTTCGATTGAATAGATCAACGTTAAGTTGATCAAAAAAGTTTATGAAAGTGTTTGCAGGAATTTTGCAGATTTTTTCATGAAAATAGTTCTATCGGGTGGTGGCACTTCCAACGAATATATTGAACAAAATAGAAATATGAACTATGGATCTAAATGAATTCATTGTTATAACAGGTGCTCTTGTTCATTTGTGTGAATAATTCACTTGTGAATATTTCATTACTGAACTGAACACCTTTACTTTCTCGTATTAAAAAAATTTTTAAAATTTTGAAAAATGAATTACTATTCTTTTGTACTTATTTAAATTTTTCTGAGTGTACAAACTTACTTACCACTCTCGAAATTTTAAAAACTTGTTTTTTATTTATTAATTTATTATACATCACTATGAATTCAAAAAAAAAAAAAAAACATAAACAAAAAACTTAATTAAATAGAAATTGTTAAAAGAGAAAAACTGTACTAAGAGTAGGCTGTAGTTCCCAAACCAAAGAAATTAAAACCTAAAAAAGAATATATTAAACATAATACATAAATGAATATCATTTAAATATTTATTTTTCATTTTGTAGGTGTCCTTATAAAAAAAATTTATATTTAAAAAATAATATAGAAACAAAATAAATAAGAAAATAAATGATGATGATCATTAGACGATTATAATGAAAATAAAAATATTTTATTGCGAATATTTCATGTCAATTGTGTATTGGAATCATAATTATTACTATTATTGCCATTACCTATTTAAATTATTAACTTTAATTAGTTAATAAGTACTAAATAATCTAAACTTTATTTCAAAAACAAATACTACCAATACCATACTTGAAAAGAAACCTAAATCCAATTACTTTATGGCTTATTTCGTTGAATAATGATAAAAAGAAGTATAAAATTTAACCAAAAAACAAATTTATTGCATAAGTATAAATTAAAAAAAAAAATAAAAGCAAAAATAAATTATTGGTTTTTTAAGCTTTAATCGTTGAACGACTCAACAAAAATATATAGAAATTTAAATATAAATAAATTATTAAAATAAAAATAAATTAAATTAAATTACAAGTATTGTACAGCATTGTTAACTTTAGACATTTTCTTTTACTTTTAATTTTTTGTTTTAATTATGTAGAAAAAGTAAAAATATTTATTCGGTTTTAAAAAAGGATGTCAACACAACGTAAAGACGAGTTTAGTGTTATAGGTTCGAAGGACCACTGTAATAATTTTATGAAAGTTTAATTCAAAAAATATTCAAACTGCCTTGTCGTATGGCATTTAAATTATTGTTTTTTCTCTGTTTTATAATTCATTTATTTATAAGCAAATTATTTAAAAACAGAAAAAAAAATTATTTTTTTGTTTTTAATTTAAAAATTAAAAAAACAAATATTATACATAATTTTAAAATGAATTTCGAAATATTAAGTGTTTATACTTTACAATGAACGATGAATTATTGTTCAAAAGCATACCACGCAAACGCTTCAGTTCCGGTTTAACATATTTCGATCTCCAATAGCCATCTAGAAATATGCCACATTTTCTGTGACTGAGGATTATTCTGACCGATAACTTTTAATATTTTTTACAAGCAGTAATTAATAAGTAGCTGTAATGACCGTCTACCGTTTGCTACATAAATCTAAAACTAAGTGCAGTATAATGTAAAAGGAATTGTAAATGTAAGAAGAAAAGCGAAGCTTAGTAGCGTTCTTCGAATGTGATGAAAAAACCTAAAGCTCAAATTAGACGTGACTTAATATAACGCCATAGTTGCAACACAACCAACCAAATGTATGAGCAACAATGTGTTCTATTAGTGGTTGTTTCGACTATGGTCACGGTTATGGAGTCACGTTAAGTCACGTCTTATTGAGTCTTCAGGAACTACATTGTAGAGACTGAGTTCTTGAAAAATGAACTATGATGGGTCTATATTTTCCTGTTGATTCATTCATTATATGAGAACCCTGCTATATATTTCCACGAGCTTAAACTCACCGAATCTAGTTTAAGGATGGATTTGCAGTGATTTTTACATTTTAAAGTGTTTGCCATTTTTAGGCTTTTCACAAAACTGTCACGTAAGCCACATATCAAAAAATTTATCATCGTATTCTAGGTTATTAACTATCTAAGTATAAAATTTTTTTTACCAATGCTTATATGCAAACGAGTGGCATGAAATAGTGAAATACAGACAAATACATATAAAGGAAGACATTCTAATTCACCTCTAGCGACTATGACAAAGATCATACGAATGATGAAAAGAATACGCCACCTACTATGGAAAAATGGCAATGCTTAGTAGAGATCACTACCACCATTTAGCAAAGATACTCACCACTACGCAATCACAAAGAAGAGAGCTACAATAGACTTATCATCTACTTCGCTTGCAAGCAAATAATTACCAAATAAAGCCAAATACTCTTAAAAGGAGTAACTGCTGTGCGGTCTAATGGAAAAGCTACGGTGCTCTTTTTAAAGCTTGATGCTTATTACAAAATCGAGTACATTATGATGTTGAATAAAAGTGCTAATAGCGGGAGTGCCGACTCATTCGACTTTATCCGACTCATACACTAATTGTTCTGTTCAGCAAACGTTGAAGTGCATTAATTAAACTGAAAACAATTAACTAAAAATGCTTAAAAGGCATTGTCCGCTTTACCTTATAGTTATTTCAACGTACGGGAGCTAAGATTTTTTTTTTTAAAGAGCAAACTTTGAATTTCTGTGAAGCACACTTTCAACTCGAGAACGTACTTTAGCGAACTAAGTCCGGAATATATTTTTATTCATTATTTGAATTAATAATCATAGTGACAAATGCAGACACTGGTAAATCAACGGTGATTTTATTAGTGAATCCTGACAAACAATATCTGAAGAATCATTAGTGCTTTCTTCGTTAATGGGAAGATATAGTAGAAAAAATCCTGCATTGTTTAGTATGTAATCGACTAATAATAACAGAAACCGCAGCTAAATTTCAGCTTTATTATGTTGACATTACGATGAAGTTGTCAGACATAGCTGCCTTTGTTTGTATCATAAGGATTCATCAATGAAATTTTTCATTTACGATAATTTCACACAAATTTCGACTTGATACTGATTTTGTGAGATTTATTCAATAAAGGAAATATTATAGTGACAATGTTCCTTAAATACGATACTGGAAAGTTGACATCTATTTAATTTTTTTTTTTTTAGAAAATCATATTTATTTCCACTCCGTTATTTAACGCCTACTCCATTTGCGGCATTTTAAGTAAGCCGTTTACCTAATGCGTTCTAGGAATAATAATAATCATAATTATGTATATTAAAAAAAAATATATTTTAATCAATTCCATAAATTCATTAATGTTTCTTTGTATAGCAAATTGTTTAGATAATTATTTGAAAAAAAGGTTAATAAAGATATGTATGAATTTTAAGCTGATTTAATGAAAAAGGAAAAAACGTTTGTTAATGTGTAATAAAATATGTATGTAATTCATCAAAATAGTGCATCACTCATCAAGGCATCACAAACATATATACATACACATTAGTTTATATAATTAATTGAAATTAAAACTTTAATTGTAGATGCAAAGCATTTTCATTAAGTTGAGAGAGAGACATTTCAAAATAAAAGAATTCATTACATACATACATACATACATATAACTAATTAAGAGAAATTTATGATTTTCATAGATTTAATGAATGAAAAAAAATGCAAAAAAAACTAGTGGCGGTGGATAAGAAACTAGGAAATCAACCAAAAGAAAAAGAGCCAAAGCATTAAGCTGGCAAGTGTGTGTCTCCAACAACAAGTTAAACGCTTCGTGAATTCTGAAAAAAACTATTAATTTTTCTGATATAAAGGCTGCTATTTTTATATTTATTCTCTATATTAAATTTTACATTTTTAATATTTTTTTTTTTATTAAATTTCCAAAATAATTGTTCTGGGCTTGCTTAGTTAATATACATTTTAAAAAATAATTATTATAATAATGTTTATAAAAAGAAATTAATTAATAATTATTAAGTAAAAAAGAAAGAATCTAAAATATTATTATATCATTGTGTCATATCGTAATTATACAAGAAAACTTTATAAAACCAAAAAAATTTAGAAAATTAACAAGAAATTATTAAAGAAATAAAAAAAACTTTAATTAAAGCAAAGAAAATCGAAAGTTTCTCATACATTCTAATAATTAAATATTTAATTGATTACATACATATATAAAACAAATTAAAACCTAAAGGAAAAATGCATTACATCACATTAAATGAAAGAAAACTTAAAGGAAAAAATGCAAGAAAATTATTATGAAAGAAAAAAATGTTTTGAAGCCACAAAAAAAGACGGAAATAAAAATAATTTAAGAAATTTTGTTTAATTGATTACAAAACTACTACTAAATATTCAGCACAATATACTTAATTAGCTAAGCAGTGTAACGTATGGATTTAAAGAGATGCGAGTATTAAGGGTCGAGTATTTACTCTTAATATCTTTCGCATCCACATTTAGGTTTTTCAAAATCGAGACTAGTTGATCAACGGTGGCAGTACTTATATGCCACTTGCCTATTTATTCTTGAATGCGATCTCTAGGACAATTCTCAGTTACTGCTCCTTAACTGCCCGTCTAATACGAAACGCCCTACCAGAGGGCAATTGCTCTCCGTCAGTACAGCCAATCAAGTTCTTGCAGGTTATCATCCCTTCGTAAAGTAAAGGCTTACACGCATGATTTTATTGACTTTTTAGCAATTGTTTGACCGGAACGGGGTGCATCTTCAACATTGATATTATCAGTACGAAAGAAAGCTAACCATTTCCCTATGTATTTTTCGTTAGAGCATCATCTCCGTAAACTTCACAAATTTGTTCCGTAGCCTGCGATACTTTCTTAACTTCTCTATAACAGACACGCAATATGGGATGGTAATGTTCCGTATTTTAACTCTTTTTTAAACGTAGATAACTTTTCACAGAATTGTCTGATGCAATTTGTAACTGAAATTTTTCGAACGTACAATCCGGTATCGGTAAAACGAAATCGAGTGAAATTAAAATCGAATGAAATTTCAAATCAGATAAGATTTTGATACCTTCTGTAAATAATTCGTTTAATCACCTTTAAAATAACTTCTTTGATTATCAAAACGTTAAAATAATTGTCGCGTTAAAGTTTTATTTATCTTTGAAAATTTACTAGATTTTAATTTCACTCATTTTCGGTTTACAGAATATACCCAAATATGTTGAATTCGAGTAATTTAGAACTCTATCGTTACGGCTGTATCCTTCATATAGCAGCAAGAGGAATTCATAAATATAGAGGGTATAGCAACCGAATTAGGACCGAATTAAATTTAATATTTTTTAAAAGGCTTATATACTCTGATGTACGTGAATGTTATATTGGCACTCAAGTCTGTTCCAACTAATATCGCATTTGTGTATAAACAATACCACAATACCACGCTGCTTAATCCATAGAACTCATATTATTAGTATATAAAGATGACATGATATAATCAAAATGATCCTTTTCTTAAGATCACAATCTGAGTGGTCTATTTGTGTGTCAATCTTCGAAATGTTTGTTCTACGATTAACTGCAAAAGAGTAGATATAGTTTAAAAACAAACAAAAAAATAGTAATAAAACAGGATAAGAAGTGTAGTTAGCCCTACCTAGTGCTGTACTCATCGACTGAGATTTCATCCATATCGACTTGTATAATTTTTCAGTTTTGAGCTTCTCAATAGCTTTACCAAGCACTGGCAACAGTGTAATATAATATATCTACTAAAAAAATTCTTACGAGACAACCGATGTGAAATTAAAATCATGTCTAAATGTAGTAGAGCTCCCTTCCTTAGGGGTTATGGCTATCCAAACTTTGTTACCAAAAGTTAAACCAAACTACACTCTATCAGAAGTTTTGTACTAAAAACTTAATTGCTTAAAAATTAGTGCTGCGGGTAATTTAAATGTGATCGAACAATTTCAACGAGTTGGGCCCTCATCTATTATTACCGTAATTTAAACTTTAATAATTTTAATTTTTTAAAACACCTTTTCATCTTTACACTGTGCGTTAATGAGATAAAAATCTAAATTATCAAAAAAAGAAAAAAAAATAAATAAAATAGTTATACATTATCAGTTACATATGTATCTGACTAATTTATTTGTTATTTAATTTTAATTTTGAAAACTTAAACAAAAAATATAAATATTTATTAAAAATAATAAATAAAAAATACAAAAAATCAAAAACAATTTAATTTAAAAACGAAATAAAAAATTCAATGATAAAATTTGTTTTTATGCTTTTTTAATTTTATTTTTGTTAAAAACATAAAAATAATTTACTAAAACACAAATTGAGAAAAAAACTTTAAGAAAAAGAGCTTGCTAAAGATTTGAAAAATTAAAGCAGTTACTAAAATTATTTTTATTAATGATTTTACTTTATTTCTTACTAAAAATTTTATTTAAAAAACACTGGTTTAAACTACAATTATTAAAGTACATTTTTTAATTAAATTAATTTACAAACATAAAAAACTCACATAAAAAACACTAATTATATAATATCCTGTGCCTAAATCACATTAAATACGTTTTTCTTTTATTTCCTTTTTTTAATAAATTATTAAGAACGTGAAGCTTCTGTACAAAACAACTATTTATTTATTAAAAATTGACTTTTGTTATAATTCGCAAAAATTTTTAAAATTATGTGTAAGGACATCAGAATATTATCTTTAGTGCTATGTATACAGCATAGTAGAATTGGCCAAAAATTTTGACTCAATCCAGGCATCAAACTGCTCTCTGATGCAAATCTAGCACAAAACAGTCAGCTTGCTTGTTACCAACATAAGTCTGTGTTCCATCTATGACCCTTATTACAGGCTTTTTTTTCGATAATATCTTACAAGTTCTTATTTTTCTAGTCAAAAACTGACATACACCGAAGATCATAATTGTTTTCAAACCCAAATATTTTTCTGTGAAACCAAACAAAAGTAGGTTTCGATATCTTAAATTGTATATCGTTTACCAACGAAAAGATAAAAAACCATTAGAAGCACTGGGGTAGAGTATTGCAATCATAGCCGCAGTTAGAGAAATACCAACCGTAGTTCGTTTAAAACAGCGTTCGGCAAGCTAATTTTAATGCATTTTACAATTGTGGTAGTAGTAGAATCTGTCACTCAGGCCACTTTGCACTGTGTTTTTTCACTTGTTTTCTCTTTACTTCTCACTGTTTATTTTTTGCTTATCTTTAGCCTATGTGTGAGCCTACGTAAGTGTTTAAACAGAAGAGAAGAGCAGCTCTTTGCGGAAATCTGCTTTAAAGCATAGCAAATTTACTCTCTTAATCTCACACATATAGGCAATAAATAGAGAGGGATAAAGAAAATATAAACAGAAAAATAATTGATGATGTTATCAACCATTTTACTCAACATGTTTTATTTATTTTAAATTTTATATTTTCCTTAATTGTTTTTTGTTATTGTTGTTCTTTATTAAGATTTTAAAATTTGCTTGCTGTTGTCGTTTTTTTCATTATTATTTTTTCTTCATTGTTTTGTTGCTTTCCTCTTTTCTTTAAAATATTTTGCTCAAAAGAGTAGACTTGAAGTGCGAAAGTACAGTGTACATACCCATTTGTGTAAGAAAAAAATTAAACCGTTTCTTGCAGTGTGTCTGAGAGATTCTCAAATTACTACCACAATTGCTTTTGTATTAAGGGGCCAAACATAATATGCGCAGGCTAGTTTAAAAAACTGTTCGAACATACACAATCAAATGTGCATAACCATAATGTACTTAACAAACTTTTCGTCAAGTTTCGTTTAGTTTTATTTGACTACGTTTTGAGCGAACCCAATCGCACTTTACGTACGGAAACAGCGTTATGTGTGCTATATGACAAAAAAAAACAAAAACACAATGAATGCTATTGCTTTTATTCGTCACTGAAACAGCGACGATTGAACATGCGGATCGGGTGTTTACAGATTTTTTTTAAACTTTTAATTAAACTGTTTTACTTTTCTGATAATACTTACAATTTTACACAGAATATAAACATTTTTATATTTTTAATTAAAAATAAATTCATCCAGATATTAATAATGATAATTACGCATTTAACTCAACTCTCATATAGCAATTTTCATGTCCTCACTAACACAACTATTCAAAAAGTACATTATAGCCACAAAAAAGTTGATTAAGTATTGACAGACTTTTCATTGAGTTTTTGACAGTAGCTTAAGTAAGCAAAAGTACATTGTGTTTGGACTTTAGCATTTCACAGACTTTTAGTTCATTTTTGACGGTAGCTTAAGTAAGCAAAAGTTTATTATGGTTGAGCCCGAAACATTGTTCATATGTTTCATTAAGTCCTTTAACGGTCTCAAAACACTATTTGATCCGTTTTGGCTTCCCTAGATATATTATGGTATAAATTATATTAAATTTATGTACGTATGATATACAATTATACTCCTCCACTTTCTGTACTGTATGTAACGTATCAAACATGTTGGGGTATCTATTAACAACGTACCATGTGTATTGTTCGATAACGAATGTTATAATCACAAACTAAAAAATATCGATCAAATTATCGAAATAAAAATTTTAACACTTTAAGTTTACAAATATATTTAAACATTATTAAAAAAAATTAATAATTAACTAATTAACCCTACAGACTTCTGTCTTCAATTTGTGAAAAGTTTGTATATCGATTTTGAACTTTTTTCTCTCTATAAGATCCCTCCTTATGCTATAATGATAAAAAATTGCCGAATTCTATGTGGAAAGTGGTTCCCAATGTATACAAAAATTAATATTTATGATGTATGATAGTAGATGCCACGCCCACATATACAATTCCGCCTACATTAACAGTTGATTTTGAATTTTTTCCCCATAAGATCTTTCTTATGCCTTAAAATACATATAAAAAAAATTAGACGAATTGATTTTGCGCTTAGAAAGGAATTTTGCCATTTTAATTTATATTGAAGAAGATAGATTAGAGGCTTCACGAAAACTCTATTAAAAAAGATTTTTTCATTTTACTTTCTAACAAGCCATCATAATAACATTGATAATTTATCATCTCAAAGCTCTTAAGGCCTTAATACATCCCAAAATCATTATAATTTTTGTTTATTTTTTCAGCTTGTTGCCTTTTTAATAATAGTTTTAACGGGGATTTTAATTTTTAACGAAATAAATGTAATAAAAATTTTACAAAATATACAAAAAAAAAAAGATTTGGTTGTTTAAAATAAGTGTGTTTAGTGTTTAAGCATCACTTCAAAGGCGACCAAATGCTCAGGGCTTTTAAAATGTGATTAAACAAACATTTTTAACACAAAACAAAAACTATAAAAAAGGGGAAAATTTTATTTATTTAAACGGAATGATAAAATAAAAGAAATCATAAAAAATTATAAAAAAAAACTCAACTTTTAACAGAGTATTAAAACGCATTTCTAGACAAAACAAACATACAATCGATCGATTACATTACAATTCAAAACCTCAACAATCAGCGCGAAAACTTACAAAAAAACCTATAATTGCCTGGTATTTTCAAAATATGAACACAAAATAAATGAGACTGAGTATTTAAAAAATATGAAAATTCAGCATCTTTTCAAATCCCCATTAAAAAACTTATTCATTTTTAGTTTTAACAAACAATTGCCAATTTTACTTTATTGTTTATATTAATTGTATTAAAAACAAAATTACAGCTGTGAGCAAAATAATAGCAACTAAACTGTTAGTTTACGTATATGATTTTAGTTAATTTGTTTTGTTTTATAAAAAAAATAAAAATAAAAAATTTTAAATTTAAATTAAAAAGCTCTTGCGCTTAAAGCTTTTTGTTAGTCAAAAAAAAAAAAATACTTGTAACTAAAGCACGGCTATTATTATGCACACAACTGTATTATACACCTATACTTGTATTATTATATTCTAATTAAGATAAATGTTGATTATTGTTTAATTATATATATATAAATATAAATAAATATGTATTGTATACACAAGTGAAATAAAAAATAATAATTGTTTAAATTTATTTATAATATTTATTTATAATATACCAACATCTCAAGCTCACCTACAACATTTTTTGTAAAATATTATTTGAGTTTCTAATGTTGTTTATTTTAAAAGAAATAAATAAAATATTGTTTTAAGATTATAAATTTGATAGCAATAACTAAATAACTATAAAGAAAAAGAACACCTTGTTTAACAAAGAAAACTAATAACATCTTAAGAACAAACGACTTAACTTAAGACCATTTAACCAAATGTAGGTAAAATAATCGATATTCTCTCTTCATATATTATGGGTATTTTATGAAGTGCATTTTAAATAATTGAAAAACTTCATTAAAAAAAAGAATAAAAATTAATAACGAAATACTTATAAAATCCTTCAAGCTCATACTTATACTCTATTTTTATATAACTTGGGTGCTATAAAACTAATTTCCTCTGTGACTTCAAATATATAATTTTTTTAATTATTCTAAAATATATTAAAAAGATAGTGACTCTAAGCTGCTAGTGCCACAAGAAAGTTGCCAAAAATAGTAGACAAAAGTGTTGATTTAGAGATACTACAGTGTGTTGTTATAAGTTTCTGACTAAAAAGGTTCTATAGTTTGAATTTAAATTTAAATTTAAATTTAAATTTTTTATCACCAATCAGCCTAATTAATAATTTTTTTTCAAAACGCTTTCACATACATACTATATTGGTTTACTCTTTTGCTAATATATAGTATGGATATGTCCTGTCCTTTATATTTCCTCTCCATGTTAGATTAAGCACATCTTTCAATTGCATACACTTCCGCCTGGAATACGCTGGCGAGTTTTCCCATAGGTTCCGTTTATTCCCTCCTAGGGCCAAACACTCCCGCGCCTGTACCACTTTCAAACCGACTTCTATAACGAAGCAACTAATACAACCTACCGGTACTTACAGCAGCAATTTAGGGATCATAGGGTGACTTCCGAGGACCCTTAAACTCAGCCTTCAGAGCGCCGGACATTACAGGTCTCGCAGGAATAATTGCACAACGTTAATTCACTATACCCAATATGGACCGCATATCCTCCCACTAGGCAATGACTAGAAAGCATACCAACCAAAACTAAAATCCTTTATTTTGGTAGGTTCACTAACTGACTAGTCCTCATACGATCAACAACCGCACATAGCTTTCGCACCAGCTTTTTCTGTCTCCATTTTTTGTGGAACACACATTGCTGTCTCAGCATTTGAGATACAAATTACAAATATAGTCATACTAACATCATCTTTAAACCGGAAGAACCTGTGCTATCGTTTCCCAACTGCTCAGTTCGTCCCCGATGCCCATATAAGTCTGATATAGAAATATTCCACCATCATTATTAGTGACGAGTAGCATTACCACTGCGTCTGGGCATTAACGAACATAGATTCCAGAGATTTGATTGCCGCCTGAATATCGGTTTTGATGCACTTCCTCCAAATTGTGGTTATGATACTTGCCTGAAAGACCTTGCTGTGATCAGGCAGTCTATGTGAGGTCCGGAAAGAAAATTCCATAACCGACTTTAATGTTCATATTAGAACCATCGGTTAAGAATCGCAAACACTTTATGTATTCCTACAACGAATTCTGCCAGGACCTTCTACCAGTGGTATGCGTCCTCCACTTTGCAACTGCTAGTGGAGATGAGATGAAATAATCAATTGTGCTCGGAATTAAATTGAACTGTCTCAGAATACCCACATGTCCCGTAAGTGAGAGATTCCAAGACCCGATTCCCTTATCCTCAGCATAAGCGTTCTCTACTTAGCGACTGCCAGTGGAAATGAGGTGAAATAAAATATAGTGCTCGGAATTAAATTAAGCTGTCTCAGAATACCGGCATGTCCCATAAGTGAGAGATTTCCAGAACCATTTCCATTACTCTTAGCATAGCAGTAGAGGCCATATATCTGGCGGCCAAGAATTAAGGAAAACATTGAGGACGTCGGTGGGCATCAACGGCAGCAACGAAGTGTTTTTGCATTACTTTGGTGTGGTTTTCTATTTAGCTATCGATAAGCCGCTATTGCCAATTTGAATTCCAACCAGATTTCCACCCTATTCTACGACCATATCTAGACTAGTCCTGATCGCTTTTCTTCGTTTTCAGAATTCTATTACAGTATTTTTGAATGCTGAGTTAGTAATTTCCATCCGCTATCATAACATTTTCAACTCACAGTGGTTTAACTAGAATTTCCAGCTCTGCGCATCTGGTATTAATTAAGCTCCCTAATATATACTAATGTTAGAAATAAACCTCGCTGACCATCTGCCATTTGTGTCGGTGTTCTATTTTGTTTGTCAAGCCTGTATAGTCTCTTTTTTTATGTGTTAGATGTTATATGGGTTAGATGTTCTGTGCTAGTTCTGAAGTAAATTTAAAATAAAATGATATTCCTAGACCTTGCATATGAATTTAATTAATTTTTTTTTTTTTTGAAGCAAAACTTTTAAATTTTCCTAAAATAAAGTTTGGATTTCATTTGAATTCAGCGTTATAAATTACCTTTATAACTGTTATAACTGTTTGTCATGATTTGATTTACTTGCTTAAATGGTCTTAAATTTCGTTTTATAAAACATTATGGAGTAATGCAAAGAATATAAAAACTTTTATGAGGAAAAATAAGAAATACTCTACTTAAGATAACCACTGCCACAGAAGTAAGAAAAAAAAATATAAAAATAAAATTTAAAAAAAATAATAAAATTATTTATTAATATGATAAATATAATAAATATTATACATACACAAATTATTAATAATTAATAAAATAACTATAATATATTTAAATAAATTAATAGAAAAAAAAGCAAAAAATAAACGGCATAACTAATTAACTAAATAATTAACAACTAATAGCGAAAAGTCGAAATCGAATTAGAATGAAAAAAATATACATAAAATATATTAAAAAACAAAAAAAAAAAACATGTTTAAACTAAGCAAATATTAGCATTAATAATGAAAAAAAGAAGAAAACGTCAACCAAAAAACCAACCAATAATTATTAAATTATTATTATTAAAATAAATTTAATTCAATTTACAATAAACGGGCAAAATAGAAAATAAAAACAAAAAATTAAAAAAAATTATGTAAAACTACAAGAAAAACAAAAGATAAGATATGATAACAACAACAACAAAACATAGTTCATTCCTTCAATCATTCATTATTTAATTATAATTATTATTAATATTATTACATATTATTATTATTATTATTATTTATTAATACTAACAACTATTAATGAATAATAATCAAATTATAACGAATATAAACTACAAAAAAAATATTATTAAAAAATAAAATAATTACATTATACATAATAAATTATAATAATATTATAAACAAAAACAACAACAACAACAACAACAAACAATAGTTCTTTGCGTGAGAATTAAACAATGTTAAATTATTTACTAAAAATATATGAGAAAAAAAACGTAAAAAAATCATTAAACGTGTTGGTTTTCATTTTTCACTAATTAAATCAAGTTTTTTGCAAAAAGGTAAGTAAAACCAATTAAACCATATAATACAATAACCCCCTACTCCGATATATAGTGATACATTGGGATGATTGGGTTAGTACATTACCTACGTACATATGTGTACTTTCTAAAATCAATATTCTTTTTTTTATTTATTAATATTATTTATTATTTTAAACTGTTCTATGTCCTAATGTATCACTCGTGGTCCAAGGAATACATGGCATTAGTTAACTTTAGTTTTGTTCCTTTCAATTCGTTTATTTTGTGTTAAAATAGAACAAAACCAAGAAAACTACTTGGACAGTAATTTAGCAAGAATTTAAGAAAAACATATATTTTCAGCAAGAAAAAAAAGAACAAAAGTAATTATTTATTTTATTTAAAACTAAGTATTTTGTAGGATACCTCTTTCTCTTAATAACCTCTTCATATCTCCTTGGCATACTGTCTATAAGTCATCAGCAACGTTCCTTACCATTTCATTCCATAGCTCACTAATATTTTTAGATTTAATAACAATAGTGTGTTGCTCTATATCATCCCATAGGTTTTTTATAGGACTGAGATTTGCTGATTGAGTGGACCAATTAAAAATGTAGTTTCTATTTTGTTCTAAGCAACACTTCACTGTACGTGAAATGAGTTTTGAATAATTACACTACTGGCCTACTATATGAAATAAAATGATTTCGATGCACTGAATTCAAATCCGTTTCCAGTTTTTTTTTTCCATCGGGCTCAAAATTCTTTTTTGGGCCTGGCAAATTGTTCGCCCAAAATATGGTAGTTATGTCAATATATTTCATCATAACTTGAAAACGACTTGACCGATTTTGATACAATTATCAATAAATCTTTAGGAACCAAATTTCCTATAAATCAACTTAATAATTTTTTTTTTCGTATTTTCAACAGTTTCGGAGTTATTCGTAACTTAGTGGCGAAAAAAAAAAATTTTTTTCACGCAAGATATAAGCAATTTTGTTTTTCAAAAAGTAATAAAAAAATTTTTTTAAATGTAAATTTGTCATGTTAAGCATAAAAATTAAAGCCTTAAATGTTGAGAATAAAATAAGCTATAAATCATGAGAATCGGTTGGCTATTGCTGATTTTATTCAAAATTTTAAGCCGGTACCTAACTTTGACCAAAATTAGCGAAAAAAATTGTTTTTCAAAATCATTGAAAATTTTTTTCTTTTATTTCCAAAAGGTTATAAAAAAAAATTTTTAGAATATAAATTTTACTTTTTAAGCATTAAAATGAAAGTTAGATATATTGAAAGTAAAATGATCCATAATGGCAGGTGCACATATAGTTTTATTTAAAGGCTTTTTTTGCTGCAGACCAGCGTTATCATACATAAAATATTATCTAAGTGACATGTTTTCCTCTGCAAATGAAGGGTTCATTGTATTCAAAATTATTTTCTTCAAAACGTACTGATCTATTTGCGTATTTATATTGATTATAGGACCAACACCGTGTCCAGAAAATGCGTCCCAAACCATCACATTTACGCATCACCATGTTTTACTGTCAATGATGTGTATGTAGTACACATTGTGAGCCTGGGGTTATGTTGCATGCTTGCAGAACGACATATATAAAATTTTCTATCAGATCCAAATCCAAAAAGTTTGGTTCGTCACTCCAGAGGACATTTTTTTAAATGAGCGGGACTTCAAGCTCTTTTTTGATACGTGTTCTTTATGTTGTACAAAGTATTCAAGCAATTTTCCTTTTCATTTTCCCATCTTCTAATTGTTCGAGAGCAGATGTCAGTACCAAAGTTTGTTGAAAACTTCTTTTGAATTGAGACTACTGAGACTTTCTAAATAAAGGAATCCTTTTTGCGAGTTGTTTTTCTAGTCCTAGCGCACTATGTATGTACATTAGTATGTTATGGGCTTAAATATGTACTAATACGTTGTGCGATATCTTTTTGTAGCAGTTTAATAGGGAAGCAATGTCACAAACGATGATTACTTTCGAGCTTATTTGATGACTAACTTCACGCTATAACTTTGATTACCATTTACCTTAATCCATTTCAATTTATTGTTTTATGGTTTTTATTAAAACTCTTGCAATTAAACATTCACGAAATTCGCCAATTTAAGGTTTAAACAAAAAATTAGTGAAGAATGTTGAAATTTGTTAAATGTGCTAAATTTCTGTCCAGTGCAGATTACATACTGGACACACCATAGACAGACAACACATGTAGGTAAATACTTTACTCAATTTAGATGTCTAGAAAAAACATACGATTTTCAATGCAGCATACATGAAATGTGACAACTTCGTGTCCACCACTGTAAACTCTTACCATTCTTTATGATTCTAATTGTGTGGCGAATAATTCAAGAAAATATAATATTTTAGCCATATTACGGTAAAAGAAATTTCTAAGCGCTACGATCAATATTATAAAGACAGTTTGAAAGTTGCTTGAATTTTTGTATTTCCAACGCAGTGATCTTTATTACAGGCGAACTAGCATATCTTTCAGAAAAGTAGAAAAGATATCAATTTATGGATTAGACGATTGTAAGGTTGTGTTTCTGAATAGCACCAAAACGCATCCGAGGAGTTCAGGATTAGTTCAAGGGTATCGCAAGACTCTGTGTGCCACATTATTTTTAATATTTCTTAACAACTTTTTTCTCTTTGGTAGATTCATTGTTCAAAGACATTTGCGTCACGTCAAAGAGGTGTAGCCTAGTATGTTTAAATGCCCTTCCTGGAGTTACTATAACTGCTTATACTTTGAGCCGAAATAGCAGGACATTCATATAGTACGTGTTCAGATGTCTCAACGTCCATGTGCAAAATCCACTCTGATAGGTATCGATGACCGGTAAATAGACTTATTAGTATACCCGGCATTTAGGAAAACAAATTTTTAAACTTGTGTAAGATCAGACCAATATAGGTTATCCAAAGTCTATTTAACAACTTCCCGATCACCTACCGGAGAGAGCGAAAGTTTGGTCAAGGTTTGGCACGAGATCATCCTTTAGTCTTACCATTTCATTAGTCAACCTCGCTACAATCTTCTTATTGTAATTCTAACACTAAATATCAAAATACGGATTCATAGTCAACAAAATCTATGGAGTTATATTGTACGAATGTAAAGTGAGTGATATCTCTTAATTGTAATGTGTCTCCCCTACAAATTTCCCCAATTTCCTTATAACAACCTTGAACTTATCAATACCAGTATTACAAACGTCGTGTCTAAGCTTTTTGTTATATTTCTTGCAAATTAGACATAAATCATAATTCTCATTTGGGAAAATTGTAGTGTCCTCGCTCAAATTTATCGATCTGCGTTTGGTCAGAATAGCAACAGAACAACGTATGCCATTAAGATGTTTCAATAGAATGGTTTGCAGCTATTCGTAAACGTGGATGAGACATGGGTTCACCACTTAACATCTAAGACAAAGGAACAATGAAAGTAGCGGACTGCAATGTGAGATTCGCGTTCAAAGAAAGCAGGCAAGGTAAAGGCGTCTGTATTTGAGATGCGCTTGGAATAACGTTTATTAATTCAAACCTTATTTATTTAAATTAGAATACAATTTCCAATTATACTATAACTACCACAAACAGGGTAACTAAGACTATATCGCACTGGTACCTCTAAAGCATATGCGGCCATAGTCGCACAGAAGTGTACTCCTTTAATAGGCTTCGTATAAGTATACACCCCGGCCGAAAACGAAAATATTCAACAGAGAATAACAAATAAACAACAACTTCATTTAGTTGTGTGATATCTTTTAACAATTTTAATACTCAAAGCGATATACATACATACGTCTGCTTTCATCAAGTTTTATCATAGAACTGAATGAAACTGTTGTTTATTTGTTATTATCATGTTATTATCTATTCGTTTCCGTTCATTTGTATACACATACGGAATAGATAATTCTCATGCGCGGGAGTGCTTATCTGGCCATTTGTCCTCTAAAGTGAGTCAATTTAAAATGTATAAGTTTTTACTTTTTGCAGAAAAATTATATACAGTGGCCATATCTACCCACGTTAATTTTGTTTACCATTTGCTCTACTCGTTCGTCAAAAAAATACAGTTGTATCACTTTTAGACACTCCTCTAGGGAGCATATTGGCTTTCCATTGCTTTGTTTATTATTATTATTATTAGTAATTGCACTCGCGTCGCTAAGTGGCGCATAGTGCCGTTTGAGTCAGTTTAATTAATCAAGTCAGTTTTTGAAGCTAAGTAGATGGATAGTGTTGAAGATCCTTGCTAAGTGGTGGTGATCTTTACTTAGCATAGTATTTTTTGGCCTTTTTTTCCTGATCAATTGACTAATGTTTGTCATCATCGCGAGAGGTAAGCTGGAATATCGAGAGGGCTTCTTCTTTATTTTTTAGATGGAGTTGTTTGAAGGGAAGTTGAAGCCTGTTAATTAAACACACGAAATATCCTTTGCTAGAGCTCGTGTCATATATGACTAAATATATGTAAAAACGAAACAGAGACTTAACTCTACTGGAAATTTTAAATTTTGAGTTGACTTACTTTAGAGGAACTAATGCGATATGTTTGGCGTGGTGAATCGAACCCAAGATATGCGAGCTGACAGAGTAGCACACTACGTACTAGACTATCGGCGTAACCAGGATTCATTCACATCTTATTCGCCGGGTTTAGCTATATTTCGATTTTTTTTTCTTTTTTTTATTACCAAACCTGAAACAGTGGCTCGGTGGTAAACGATTTCTAAAACAATTAAGTAGTACAGTCTGCGATTAAGGGCTTTTTAAGAATCTAGACAGTTCTTACTATAAACAGCATATTGAAACAATTGAATATCACTGGGAAAAGCGCATCAAGTTAAAAGGTGATTATTTTACAAAAAATTTTTGTTTTCTTTTTTGGGCAATACTTACCTATTTCTTTCCCTTTGATATGAAAAATGAAAAACACTTTCAATTTTGTTTTTAACACAATTAATGTTTAATTTTTAAGAATAGCTTTAAAAAATACAAGTTGTTGTTGTTTTAATTTTTCTTTTTGTTATTATTATTTTTTATTTTTTGTTTTTGCAGAATATTTAAGTTAAAAAATGTCGAAAGTTTAATTAATATTTTTTTTTACTTTTTTTCTGATTTTATGTGATAAAATTACAAATACATACTAAAATATGAAAAAAAAAACATATTTTATGACGTAAAATATAGTATAATATTCTGTTTTAAGTTTACGATAGGTTTAAAAGGGGGTTATATAGAGGGAAAGGAGGCCGTGTGTTTATAAATATGTATTTCATTATATTTATTAATTAAATGTATTGATTGTGTTTGTTTAATAAAATTCATCTCGGTTTAGAGTGTATTGAAACAGCTGTAATTTGAAAAGAAAGAACAAAAGTAAAATAAATAAAATGAAGCTTAAAATAAAAAATATATATAAAATTAGATTAAAATTTATAAAAAATAATTATATACTTATAATAAACGAATATTATAAGAACTAGAGATTAACAAACAATTAAAAATATAATTGTATTTTAGTCATTATTTATTTATAATAATTCTTAACTCCCAACACTTAAATTTAAGTTAAAGGGTTTCTTTTAATTTTAATTTAATTTTTTTTTTTTTTGTTGTGTTTAAACTTAACAATTTAACATTATGTTGTTGATAGTTTAGGGTTTTCCTTACAATTTTTCATTTGATTTACTTTTAGCATTTTTATTTACTTTTATTTAAAGTTTTTTTTTATTATTAATAATTAAATTATTAATAAAAAATATATATATTTTGCGTATTAAAATGTAAAGTGTTTAACTAAAACAATTTCAAAATATATTTGCTTAAAAAATTGTATAACTAATGTAATAATATTAAAAAAAACATGCTTAAATTATTTAACGATAAAAAAATATTTTTTATAATATAAAGTATATTTTAATTTAAAATATTTTAATTAAATTTAAATTATTAAAAATAGCTTTAAACATTCTTGATCGTTCGCAATTACATCTTGTTATTAGTTGTAGCTCTCATTGCTAATTACATGTAACTGTCAATTACCAATTAGTGTATGCCAAATATTAATTTTTATTTCGTGATTGCCTATGTTAAGAAATTCAATAAGAAAAAATTGTTATAAAAACAAATTCAATTAAGACTAATTATAATTTGAATGCTATCAATTACATTTTGTAATTAATTGCATTCGCCAATTACTAATAAGTAAACGCAAATTTGTAAATACATTACTGTTAATTGGTGATTGCTAAACATAAAAACCAAATGTATTTAAAAAACATGACATTATATACTAAATAATAATTGTGGTAGATAAATTACTAATTATAAGTAATGCTTTAACAAAACTCTACAAACAACTACTACAACAAAAATTAGTAAAACTCAATTACTAGCTACATATAAAGACGAATTGTAATTAATATTTGTAATCTTAAATATGTAGTAATTGTAGCTGGCAAAATTTAATTGCTTGAATAATTATTATTTGTAAGATATTATTGGCAAAATTCAATTAATTACTTTTTCAATTACCTATATATTGTATAATGGTGAATTGCAAAAGCACCAATTATTTGTAATTTTAAATGGTAATTGTAAAATGTAACTGACAAAATTCAGTTACTTTAATTACTGGTAATGATAAGAAGTAATTAGTAAAATTTAAGTACATATACTAATAATTGGCCATTAAAATTATCCGTTCACCCTTTATTCGTATATGTAATGAAGAATTGAAAATTACTAATTATTTGTAATTTGAAATATGTGGTAATGATAAGTAATTGGCAAAATTAATTTACTTTAATGACAGGTAATTGTTAGATGTAAGCAGCAAAATTCAATTACTTTTACTTACTTTTTCGATTATATATATTGTATAATGGTGAATTGCAAAATACCACTCAATTGCAGTTTTAAATGCCGAACGTAATATGTAATTGTCAAATTTCAGTTACTTTTACTTATGATTGGTCACTGATTTTTTCCAATTACCCTTTATATGTACAAATAATGGCATATTAAAAAATACCAATTATTTACAATTTTAAATATGTAGTAATTGAATTGAGTGTAATTGGCAAAATGCAAAGGACTTTTAGTTGTAATTGGTTATTGATATCATTCAATTACACACAATTCTCAGCAATTGTCAAGTAATTGTTAACGTCCAAGTCTAGTAGTACATTATAAAATAAAGAAAAATTTATTGAATTTCAACATTATTTTTTACGCTTTTTATGCCCGTAGTTTCTATTTAATTTTAATTGTTCATAATTATTAATTTATATTAATTTCCTTTATGTTTTAACATAACAAACAAATAACTTTTTCTTTTTATATAATTATTTAATTTATGCCTTTTTATCATTTAATTTTTTGCTACAATTTCCAAATTATTACTATTTTAGTTTTTATATAACAAAAAAGGGGTTTTCTGGTATGTACTTTCACTCATTATTTTCTCATAAATTTTATGCAAATTATTTAATTTTAATTTTTTAAGATTTCATTGAAAAATACTAAAATGTATTCCATTTGCCATATATGTATACATGTACTCGTAGATCTTAATTTTGTTTTTAACTTTGGAAAAAAATCTACAAAAAAATTGTTAAAAAATTATTTACATACTTTAACTCAAAAAAAATTTGCTATTTAAAAATTATTTTTAATATATAATATATTTAATTATAATTTACATTTTTTTTAATATTCAAATATTTGTTTTATAACGGTTTTAGTTCTTTATAATTTTTTATATTGTTTTTACTTAAAAGGTCCTTGTTTTAGGTGTTTCTGTTGAATATTTTTTTTTTTATTATTGCAGCATTTCTGTTATGAATTCAAAGCTTTAAGCTGTTCTTGTTCTTCTTTTTCTTTTAAAACTTAAAATAATAAATTTTTATATTTTTTTATAATTTTTTACTTTGTTTTTTTATATTTTGTTTGGACTTTTGGACCCTAGTTCATATTATTTTATTTTTTACTAAAAAAAAATATTTTTTTTATTTCAATAAATAAATAAGTTAAAAAATGTAAGAACCCAAAATTTTAACATAATTTTTATAAAAAATTTTAAAATTTATAATAAAAAAAAATGAAAACATTTTTTTTCGTTTTATTTTCTTGTTTCTTGTTGTGTTTTTTTTTTTTTTCACTAAAAGTAGGAACTTTTTCATACAGTGTAAGTGTGCGAGTTTGATTTTTATTCTCATTTCTTTTAATTAATAAACTGCCATTTTCTTTTTTATATTTAAAATATTATTTTGTTTTTACTTAAAATGGTAACTGCCTGTTTTATAATGGTTTTGCTTTCAACGTGTTTGTTGTTCTATTTATTTATGTTTTAAGTTTATTAACTATTTCAAAATAAAACAGTGGAGCGGTGGTAAGGGGAATGCATTTGTAGTTTGGGTTATTGGGTTTACATTTATATTAAAAAAAAAAAATCAAACAACAATTTTTTCTAGCTATTTTATAAGTTCCAAGTGAAAAATTTAATCCATTTAAATATTTATATACAAAAAATACTAATATTTGACCATCATAAATAAAGCGGTACATAGTCAAGCTCATACAAAAGGTAATGCATTACAACCGAGTTAATTCATTACCAATGACTTAGCTCTAAAATAATTACAATAAAGATCCCAATTAAAATCAAAAGTTTATTACCCCAGTGCTACCAATTAATTGGCTCTCAAGCAAGTTGTACTGTAACGTAACTGTTGTTAAGTAGGAAAATTTAAACATATGTATGTTTGCAGCCCTTTATCCTTTTTCTTTTTATCTTAGTTAATGATAAAACGCTTTATGGTCAAATAATATTACATATTAGTGTTAAATGATCACCTCATTGAATGACACTGCTTGACTTTCGCTACTATTCATATGTGTATGTGTTTCTAATGATTGTCATGGCTTGGTTAGTGATCAATTTTTCTAGTTTATTAGAACAATAATATTTTATGCGCTATCTAGTACTACCTGGTAATTAAGAAGGCTAATTATTAGTGATTTTTAACTTTAAGTTAATAATAACCTTAAAAATTATATCAATTATCCAGAGATTAATATGCTTAACTGCCACGACAAGCAAATTAAAACTATCTTACCCTCTAACGTAGCATTGGCAACCAACATTTGGTGAATAGTCTCTCACTTTTTTACTTTCTAAACTCGAGTTATCTATTTACTGATTTCAAAACTACCAGTCTGGCAAGGCTGCCATCTGAAGCGTCCGTAGTTTATTTAGTGCAAGGTTTACATTTACGAATATGGACTAACCGGCTGACCATTCACAATGCCATAGATATGCTGATTGTATATTTTTTTTTTTTGGAATTTTCGAACAACATTTTTTTCAACAAAAATGTCACATATGGAGATAGAAGAACACAGTGATTGTGAAAAAGGCATTTTATCCGAAAAGTTAGCTGTTTTAATTCAGCAATCCAGAATGCGATTTTTGCTATGAGGACGGCTGACTACTCAGCCGTAATGCTTACTCAATGTAAATCTAACATCAAATGTGTATAACGGCACGATATAATTATTAATAATTAAAAACCTCAGTTCCTCTCTAGTTTTCTTCTGTTAATTTTCTTAACCCGGTAATACCCAGAATTTTTTTTTTTATGGAATTTTGTTGAAAAGTGCATACTTATATATTTCGTACTCTTGAGCATGAAAATGAAATCCCTTTCTTAATACATTGCTATACTTTTATGAAAAACGGGGAAACATGGGTCGCCTAAGGTACATGTTTTAATGCAACTGAAAATATTTTTGGACATGTTTATTTAAAAAAATAAAAGCTTTTCAAAATTCATTGTATTAACTACCAATAAGTGTAATTATTATTAAAATTTTCGAAAAATTAATTTTAAATGCGTAGGCTTACTGAGTTGCGAAAACCTGAACTTTTAACGTTTTTTTTTTTTTTTTGTCACCTTAATGTGACATACAATTACTTCACTAACTGGACTTAAAATAGCAAAAGCTTTATATTTTTGAGAAGCCAAAAATGTTCTGCATCAAATAACGTTTGTCTTTTCTAATTTTGTAATGTGGTTTTGGATTTAATGGCATATATTTCGTTACCATATGGTAATTGCGGGTTATTTTGGGTTAATGCTCTGTGTTCTTTTGTAGTAATATTACCAGGTAAGTACTATAGATTGAATAGTAACCTTTTCTAAGACCATGTACGGCTTCTTTTACTCTGTCAATTTCCAGCATTGAAAAAATAAAAGTAAGATAAAAATCATAAATTTTAAGCTTAACAATACTAATGATTAATTACGATTTATATAAAATTCTCAATAAAAAGAAAAATTAAAGCAAAAGCTAAATATTAATATTAAGTTTAAAAAAATTAAAAAAATTTTAATATTTAAATTATTAATGATAATAATTGTTTATATGTTTTTGTAAACGTTTTCTTTTATTTTAATATTTTTTTATTTTTTGTTTTCTTTTGTCTTAATCAAGAGAAATGCAATTGACTTTTTAAAATACTAAATTTAAATATATGTGTTTATGTATATATATATATATATATATATTTTTTTTTATTCTGTATAATGTAATGTATAATATAATTTTAATTTTTTGTATTTATATATTTATTTATATATATAATTATATTTTATAATTTATATATATTTCTTCTTTTTTGACACTTACATGCATGTTTTAATTTTTCTTTCATCTAACATTTTTAAATTTATTTATTTTATTTTTGTTTTATTTATCATTTCCATTTGTTTTTTTTTAATTTATTAAATTACTATTATTACGTTAAAATATGGGTTTTACTTTTAATTCAATTATTATTTAATACTTAAAATTAACAACACTCAGTTATAAATAATTTAATTTAAACTACCTGGCTAAAATGTATGTTCTCTTTTTATTTTTTATTTTTTACTTTTAGTTTTTCAATATGTATAGTTTGTTTTTAATAATAATATATTTTATTGGTTTTTTTTCATATTTTTTAATCTTTAATTTTATTAATATTTTTTGTTTAATTTATATTTTTTAAAATGATTTGTTTCAAACGATTGTTCTTTATTTACGATTTAAGTTTTATTTTATAACAACCCTGTGTATGTGTTTTTTTACTTCTTCTTTTAAAATATATTGTAATTATATATTTATAATATATAAAATAAAATAATATATAAAAAATATTTTAAAAAAAATAATAATAAAATTAAAAACAAAATCTAGCACAAATTAGTTGTTCTTTTTCAAAATAAAACTCAGGTGCTGCTGTTTAAAATAACTTAGATTTAAAACAAAATAATTTTACAAAAAAATTATATCCCAAGCAATTTAAAATTAACTCGGCGTTTAATTCAATTATTTGTGAAGTATTAAAGCGTTTTTTTTGTTTGTTTTTAATTCCATTTTATTTTAGCGGTTTTTTAACTTTATTTGATATGTATTTAAAAGTGGTTGTTTAGCAACATTGTCCTTTACGGCTTTTGTATACATTTATTGGCAAAAAATAATGATTAAAATTAAAAAATTATAAAGTTATTTAATAATAAAAAAAAATATAACAAACAAGTTGTTTGACTTTTCGATCTAAATAATTTTTTAAGTAACGCAATCTTATAAAGGTTTACGTAAGGTCTAAGTCCAGAAATACGAAAATAGTTGCCTAAATCAAATAACATTCCTCCCCATGTAGGGATGACTAGGCCTCTGGCATAGTCATCTCCGGACACTCGTTGGAGGTCTATACTAAGGGTTAGCAATGAATTTTTTTCCCGAAAGGTTTAACCACAATGTGGCTCTAAGACTACTGGATCATTGTAACGTGTTTCAGGCTACAAATCATTTTGAGGGATTAATTCTAAGGGCTGGAGCACCGACCACTAATATCTCTATCATCTCTGACAGCTTAGCAGCGTTCACATCACTTTCGGATAAGAATGTTAACTCGAAACTTGTTCGAAACTATAGTGATTCCCTGTATTAGCCTTTTCAGCGGTTTTGTTTACGCCTCATATGAGCTCCTGGTAACAGGTACATCTTGGAAATTATGTGGTTGATGAACTTTCTAGTGTGTCCACAAGCGGATATTAATGCTGATATTATTCTTACCTCAAACTGCCTATTAGACAAATCTATCTATTAAAAACTAACAGATCCTAGACTGAGGATATATCTCGCGGCTTAAATTGGATAGAAAGCGCACCAGTCAACCATTGAAATTTACTTGAATGAACATCTCTAAAACTGTGTCTATACTCACAGATTATTGCGTAATGGGTAAGAATGCGGTGAAACTATGCTTACCTGCAAATGATTTTTGTCGAGGCAGTAGATCGATCAAGGAGTAAGAGAATGAGGATGTCCAACATTTGGCTGGCCCCTTTTCGATAGCACAGCGGAGCTATTATTCTATAATATCATAACTACTGTAGGATTCATTAAGTTATCGGGCTGGTGTTTAGGACAACACAGTGGAATTGTGTCTTGAAGTGAGGCCTTTGGACGATTGGCGAGACCAATGAATTTTGGATTGCTGAAACTTCGTCTGCTGTATCAGCACAACGGACAGCTTTGACTTGATAAAGATACCACTCCATACTATCCTATCTTAAGAAGCTTGTAATATCTAAGCAAGAATACAGTTTTCTGTGGTTCTAATATCACAGCATATTATCATATTTGGCGTCGGCAACAACAATGGAAATTTTAAGGCGACATCAATTTAATCAATGACAACATCTGTTTTATGTTAATTTGGTATTCTGTAAAGGTATTACGACGACGTAGACTGGCTATTGATAATGTAAATAAAATACAGCACAGTAGTGTAATCGGACACCGCTTTGGAAATTGCCACAAACGCTTGAAAACTGCACAACGTAGGTTGAGATATCTGAGGAGATCTGTTTTCTCTATAACTCCACTTGGGAGAGTATGGCTTCAATAAAAAATTACCGTCTTGCTCCCTTCTGACAATAAATTTTAATTTCTTTCATGGCTAATTGTCATTTAAAAGCTCTTGCTGCATTTTTCGGTCTTGACGGCGACTACCTTGAGAATTCCCAACATTTTCAAATTTTTTATTAAAAAATGTTTATTGGTTAGAAATATACACATTTTATAAATAAATTTATCGATTACAATAATGTAAGGCCCAGAGTATGTTTTAATTTTATATTCAATCTTTTTTTTTACTGCGCAACACAACACCAAAATCACTGCAATTAAATGCAACAGCAAAGTAAATTTTTCTTACAGAATACCAAACATATGTTAAGAATTATTGATACATGGCAATGTTGACAACGGGAATACGAAATTGCAACAAGAGATAAAAAACGGCGTTGTCTTCTGTTGACTACGCCAAATAGAATAAGGGTGATTAGCTTTACCCATGCCACTTCGATTACTATATTAAAATGAAAGCTTAAGTAAGCCATTTTTCTTGTATAATTTAAAAATTCTATGAAAACTTTTTTAAGAATTATGTCAAATGTCAAAGTTCAACTATTTTTGGAATTGTTATAACTAAAAAAAATTGTCGAAATAAAATTAAAAAATATACAAATTATATAGCCCGTAAATAGATCTGTCATTGTTGTTGTTTTTCTTTTATAGCTTTTGTTTTTTTTTTATCATTAAAAATATACAAATAATTATTTTCTGTATTTGTTTTTGTTTTATTTATCTGTAAGCTATTTTGTTGATTTGTTTTTCTCTCTGTCTCCGTTAAACATGTAAAATAAATATTTCTTTCTTTTCATGAATTTCTATTTTTTATTTATCGTTGGGATAAATATTGTATTACATTTAAAATATATGGTAGATATTGTTTTTTTTAATTTCTTACGCTTTTTGTTAATCTGTTGTTGTTTTGTTTTTTCATATACGGAAAAATTGTTATTTAATGTATGTATAATTTTCGTCTTTTTTTGTTATATAATATTCTTTTTTTATTTTTATTATTAATTTGTTATCAAGTGCAATTTTTCACAAGCCTTTAAAGTTTTTTTTTTC
This sequence comes from Wohlfahrtia magnifica, assembly GCA_023159175.1. Classification (NCBI taxonomy): domain Eukaryota; kingdom Metazoa; phylum Arthropoda; class Insecta; order Diptera; family Sarcophagidae; genus Wohlfahrtia; species Wohlfahrtia magnifica. The sequence goes on along the minus strand of JAKWBJ010000483.1, from coordinate 11,213,279 downwards.
TTTATTATGATTTCTTTATATATTTATTTATTAATTTGTTTTATTTTTTTTAATAAGACAGTTTTATGAAAATTCTTTTACTTTGTTTTTGTGAAAATAGCACTTTTTTAATTTGAAAGAGTTTTTTATCTGTAATTATTTATTTTTTCTTTAAACGTTTCAATTCTTATATAAATTTAAGTTTTATAAGGTATATAATGAAATGTGTATTTGTATATATATAAAGTATGTATGTTGTTTATATATACTATATATTTTTGTAATTTTATTTTTTGTTAGCTTTGATTTGTCTTTATAGTTATACTCGTAAAGTATTGTTTTTTTTGCCATATGAAATTCCTTTAAATCCTTCAATATTTTATTATTATAATATTTTAACAAAAAAAAGTTTTGGTTTCTTATTAACAAGCTCATTTTCATGTAGAAATCTATTATTATTATTTTTTTTTTTTTTGATGGACAAATGAAAAAATAATATAATTAAATGTACATATTTAATATTAAAAATAAATGTCATCACTATTCAATTCAATTTTCAGCTCACTAAACATGCATAAAATTAATTTAATTTATTCTCTATTTAATTTATTTATTTTTTTTATTTATTTATTTATTTTTTTTTGATCTATACTCAATTTTTTTGTCGTCTAATTTATGCATGTATATCATATCAATGCTAATTATTTATTTTAATACTTTTCATTATTAATTCAATTTAAAAAATATACTTTTTAACAGAAACGTTAATGCCAGCACATAACTTCTTTTTTAATTATTAAAAAAAGAAATAAATTTGATAGGCTCATAAACCAAAAACACAAAATTTCGTGATTTTGTGTTCAAAAAAATAAGTTTCAATGCTCAGGAAATGACCTCTACTCTTGTAGAGCATTGTGTTGGAAAATTATAAGCATCATGAAATCCATTGTCGACTAAAAATTGATGTGATCTACGAAAAAAAAAAAACGAAAATAAATTTAAAATACCATTTTGGGAATCCAGCTTTCTTATTTCATTGGCATACATTAGAATTGTAACGGTAACGGTACGAAATTCAAACATATGCTACATTATAATGACCTGTCAAAATAAAAACAGTCTATGCATCATTAACTTCGTTGATGCTTTGTTGGCATTCTGTTCAATTTAAAAAAATATTTGAGAAAAAAATTACGATTTTTATATAATTACCAGGGAAACTAAAAATATGCTCTTAAAAAATGTTTTAAGCGCATAATATATGCACTAAAAGCCTGAAAATATACTCTATAAATTTCAAAAAGTGCTATAAAATAGTAGAATTTTTTTTTCTTTGTTAATAGAAAAACAGTTTTTTTTACAAAAAGTTTAAAATTTACTTTTTTATTGATGCACTCTTTCGAAATACAATGTTTTTTTCAACAAGCTTGACCTAAATGTTTTATTTTTTTTATTTTACATAGTTTTCCTATTTTTTTCATAAAATTTTTTACATTTAAATTATCTGACCAAAGATATTGATCTCTAATACGTTGTCATAGACGATATATTCCAAGAGCAATACGTGCTATTTGTGAAAACTTAGGGAAAAAACATCATTAAAGCTTTGGCAACTTTTACTGCATACGGAGCCATTAAGAGCAAAATTCTGTAACTAACCGTGTAAAAGTTGTGCAATTTATTATTTTTGCGCCGATAAGAACATTTTTTGGTTGTTTCCTGTCTGAAAATTTGATTATATGCAATAAGTTTCACATAAAGAATAATTCAAGAAAGCCATGAGTTGGTTTGGTTGTTTATGCTGTTAAAATATTATTAAATATGCAAAAAATGCTGTTATGAGCAAAATATACAGAAATATGCACTAACAAAAATATGCCAAAACTTATAAATATTCACGAAATTAAATAAATATTTTACATCTGACTTGATCAACCAATGTGTCGATTATGTATGGCAACCAAAAGTTTGTAGTTGCTATATGGCAACTGCAATTAATAGTTTCAGTTGCCGTACGTAGTTCTTTTTTTGGCAAATGGCCACACAACTAAATTTCAGTTCCTATCCATAAACGATCTATTAATCAATTTATATTTTCCTGGAAAAAGGGGAATTTCTGGTTAAATTCGTTAGCAGGATTCTAATTTATTCTCAAAGCCCATAAATGTAAAATATATACAAAGCGTCGTTTACTTTGTATCGACCGCATCATTGAACCCACCTAAAGTAATAGGGATAAGTAATTCCTGCGCCGTTAAAAAAAACAAAGCTTTTGAATGTCACTTGTTACTCGAAAAATTTAAACGTTCCAACGAACAACCAATGAATTCTTAAGCCAAGAACATTAGAAGCATTTCTTCTCTCTTACATTACAGATTACACTACACCATGATTTCTAATATGTTATGGTATTGCATTTGATGTACATATGTGACTATTTTAAACTACTTAACCAATTTATGTGAGGCAAAATAAGGTGGCTCAAGTAGGGACTTTCTTACATATGCCATAGACCACACGACAGCATGATAAGGAAATCATGCGAGACAAAAGAAAGTAGCTATGATTGCCTCCACACCTACACACATATACTTTAGTAAGGGTTGATACCAACAACAAAGGAATCATTGTGGGACATTTTTAAAAATACCAAAGACTTTTGAACACAAAACCTTCAATTTTTATAAAGAATTTTTAATTAGAATAAATAAATTTTCCTAAAAAATAAATATTACTAAACAAAAGCAACAATTTTATAATTTTTTTTTTCAGATTTAAGAAATAATTTTGGCGTTCTATCTTGATTTTATTTCTCTTTTTTTCAAGTTTTAATTTATTCTGTTCAAAGGTTTTGTATTATTTTTGTTTTTAACTTGGCTAAACTAAATTGTTTTATAAATACATATTTTTTATTTTCAATTTTTCTTTAAATTTCATATAAATAATTCTTCATTCGTTCTTTTTCTTTTTGTATTTTTATTTACTCGTATATATATGTTATAATATATAAATATATTTAAGATTCCCATTTTGTTTGTTTGTTTGTTATTGTTGTTTTATATTTAAAAATATATTTTTGTTATCAACACTATATATCAGCAAATACAATACACAAAAATTAAGATAAAAAAATTAAAAATATATATATATTTTTTTCAGTTTGTTATATTTTTATAATTTATTGTATTCTTTTAAATCTATTTTTACTTTTTGTTTAAAACGAAACACAGTTTGATTGAATTGGTTTTCGCTTGGATTTTTGTCTTATTGAATTTTTTTGAAAATACTATTTTTTAATATAATTTTTAAAATATTTTTTTTTCATCATTTTGTTGTTTTTCTACACAATTGTTTTTGGTTTTTCTATTATAAAGAGTTGCTTGTGTTGGCGGGGTATTATTGAAGCGGCGTTAATGTTATTTAATCCATTTGATGTTGTTTGTGGCTGGTTTACGATGTTTTTCCAAGAAGGGCAACACTTAAAAACAGACCCATTGCAAAAAAATTTTCTCTTCATTATTTTTATCATAAAATTTTATGTTAAAAAATAATATATATTCCTACACGATGTAAAACGATAGTGATTACAACATTGTAAGCCGAAAAATTATATTTTCGTATTTTAAAAATTTTAATACTGTCTGTTGTCTTAATAAAAATAAAAATCAACTGAACTAGAACACTAACTTCGAACTTAACTTTTTATGATAACAGAATCAAAATCTAAGAAATCTGATTCGACTTAATTTGTTTCTAATAGGTTGTTACCGTTATAACTGTAAATTGAATAAGGCAATATAAGCGTCATCAATGTCGACGTATGACGACGCTAAAGAATACGGATTAATGTAGACCAAAAACCTTGTAACACGGCTGCGAAGAACACCATAATATTAGCAATGTTTTGAAAAAATTCAGGCCTGTTCTGGAAATCAAGTGTTTTCAAATCACTCCTCCTTTTTGTGTTCAAAATAAAAAACTGATTTTTAAATGATTGTGACTTACATCACAAAAATTAAAAAAAAAACACACACACATTTCAGTACAGGGCTATAATTGCCGCTTACATGTACATTGTTGAGTGACGAATGTCCAAATATATTATCTTGTTGACTAGAAAACCCTAGAAACTAATATTAACGTTTTACCCAAATAAAATAAAATTACTTACGGTTCGAGAACTGTCAATAATATTTAAAAACTTATTTAAGCTTGAACGCTTAAATTTAAATTATAAGCAGTACACCTTAAAAAACCAAAACCACACTTAACTTTTAGGTAACCAAATAAAAACGTTTTAAAAGCATGTATTTAGGATGAAATCAATTACTTGATTCATCTCAGTCACGACAGGGCTTACAAATTAAACTTTGAGTCAAGAACTTTAAAGTAAAAGGTGTCGGTGCAATTATGTGGTGCTTATTTTTACATACATTTAAATTTTTGTCTTTTTCTGTTTGTTTGCACCTGTTATGGTGACAGTTAGTTCAGATAAACTTTCGAAAAAAGTAATAAAAAATCATGCCATGTTTATACGAATGCTTAGAATTCCTTTTGTTTATAAATAAACCCCCTATTATGTGCAGAATTACATAATTGTTCATACAAAATTTTAAGAACGAATTATCCAAATAGTAACTAATTCAGTTGTTTTTATTAGGCGTTTGTCTACAACAAATTTGTTTAGTTTCTTAACCTTTCTTTTCCTTTTTTAAAACACAATTTACAGTCAATAACGAAAAAATAAATAAAAACAGCAAAAACGAAGATCTATCAAAACATATCACAAGGATTCCTTTGTGAATGGAGTAATTCGTGTAATTCAAACAGCGAACAAAGTAATTTGAAGTCTCGTATAAAAGTCTCATGCTTGGGATACGAATTAAGAATGAGAGAGCGAACTATGAATAGTTGCCTTCATGGAAATATCTATAAAATAATTTTAAAAATGCTTTTTTAAATTAAATATTTAATAATATTTAATATTAATTTTTATACATTTTTAAAAACTGATTTCTTTATTTTTGCAATAGATTTGTTTTTATACTCTATCCCTACGTTCTTTACACATCTATGAAACTGCTGTTTGTTTCAGCAATGCTGTTTTAGAGATGTTGGTCGGTTGTTTGGAGTTCAATGAAGATAATCATTTGATGGTGGCATTTAAATTTATTATTTTTTGCTTTTTATTTAACAAATTTATAATTTACACGCTTTTTAAACTTTGTATTGCATTTAGTTTTTTGTTTTCTGATTAAAATGTGCGATAGAATTGTTTTTGTTTGTTTTTGTTTTATTTTTAATAATTTTTTGTTTTATTTTTATATATACTTTTTTATATTTAATATATAATAATAATATTTGTTCATATCCTAAATTTAAGTTCACATCCAATAGTAGTTGTAGTAGCAGTTGTAGTAATAGGGATAATAATTATTTATATATAAATAAATTTATATATAAAAAGAAAAACAATTTTTTTTATTTTTTAGGTTTAAAAAATTTAGCAGAGATTAATATTATATATATAAAGAGAAAATTTTACATGAAAAAAGGAAAACTATAGAAGAAATTTGCTGTTTATAAAATAATTTTTTAATTTTAATTTAGTTTTATATATATATATATATATATATATATATATATATATATATATATATATATATATATATAAAATAAAATAAAAAAATAAAGTACAAATAAAAAGTTTAAAAAATAAATGAGTAGGTTAAAAAAAGGGAATTGATATATAATAATTAAAAATATAAAATAAAATTTAAAAAAGTATATTTTTTTAAAAGCGAACAAAATATATATATAAAAAATAGAACTTAAACAAAACAACGATACACAGAAAGATAAAAAATAATTTAAAAAATATATAAAAAAGAAAAATGTTTAATTTTTTAATTTCATTACATGCTAATACTTCTTGTGTTTTGTTTTAAATTCCTACTTATGTGTTAAACGGAAAGAGAGGAGAATAAAAGTGTTTAGCAAGGAAAGACGGAAATACGCATGGGAAGGTAAATTAAATTCCTCTATTAATGGATTTTTTAAGCCAATCGAGCGGTATGTTTAGCGTTTGCTGTTTGAATGTTTTTTCTATTGCTGTTGTAGTTGTTGTGTAATGTAAGTTTCTATTTCGTTTTTAAACTTAATTTTGTTTTTAATTTTATTGTAAATTATTATTTTTTTATATTTTTATGCTCTTAACGCGGGGGGTATTTGCAAGGTATTATCTTTGTATGATTAAAAACATTTCTTAAAAATTGATTTTTTTAAACAAATTTTCCTAATGACTTGGCTTGTAATGTTGATTGTTCTTCTCTGTGTTTTTTCATGTTATTCCTCTCCCTTTCTATCTATTTTTGCCTCTTTCTACACTCTCTTTATAATGCTGTAGTTTTAGCTTAACTTATTGTTGTTGTTATGGTATTTAAATAAATGTTGTTGTTGGTTGTTTAGTTTTGTTTTTATATTTTTTTAGTATTTTATACTAAAAAATAATAAAATATATATATGCTGCCTTTTTAAATTTATTTAATTTCTGTTGTTGTTGTTTGTATATCTTTAAAAAAATCTTTCTATCTCTCTCTCTCTTCCTCTTCTTTTAAAAGATTCATGCGGGCAATAAAAGATTTTTTGTTGTATATAAATAATAGTGTGGTAATTGTTGTTGGTGGTGATTATAGTGATATTGTTGTTGTTGTTGCTGGTGATGATGGTGTTGGTGTTGATAGTGATTATGATGAAATTGTTGTTGATAAATATTATTGGTTCAGATATTTGATTTCGAAAAACTAACACGTAAATGATTCGATTCTGACAACTGATGATTATGCATTTTAATTAAAGCCAAAACAGCTTCTTCAACAGAGGACAGTTGCAACAAGGCCATTTTACGATCCTTACTGTAAATATCACAAATAAAAAGAGACATTAGAAATGAACTTTAAGATATTTAATACATTTCTTATTATATCGAAATAACTTACGGGAAAAATTTGAAAGCTTTTACTTCGAAATTGTTAGATGTAAAGGCTTCTTTGATATCTTCCTCAGTGCAAGATGATCTGGAACGAAATTTTAAAAAACAAAAGATAAATTAGTTATAAAGTTATTTTCGAAGAAGAATATTAATAAACATGTTTTAACAGTCAACAGAGTAACCGAATAGTGCGCTCCTATTAAGGTGTTGGAAAATAATCCGTATACCATATAATATGGGGTCTCAAGTGTCACAAACGTAAATATAAATATAACGGTTGACAAAACTACCTCATTGTCTTAACATTAACAAAGTTGAGAGATGATTTTATGTACTTAAATAGCCGATGTCTTTTACTTTGCGAAATTGAGTTTAAAAGTTGTTTTAGGGCTTTGTTGTGTCTAAAACAGTTAATCGTTTATATTTCTCAGTCCCATCTTTAGACAACAAATTGGCTTTCCACAAAGCATACATTGCTCTGTTCCAGTTTCATTAATCAAGCTAATTTTTCAAGCTAAGTAGATGATTATAGTTCTCCTCTATATGATTGCGTGGTGGTTAAGATCCTTGCTAAGTGGTGGTGGTGATCTTTACTTAGCATTGTAATTTTTTGCCAGTAGGTGGTGTTTTTTCCTGATCATTCGTCTGATATTTGTCTTCATCGCCAAAGGTAAGCTGGAACGTTAGGGGGATTCTTCTTTATTATTTTAGATGGAGTTGTTTGTTGATGCCTCTTTATCTAACACTCGAAACCACAATTAAATTTGTTTTCGTCATGTTCTCTGCTGGGGCTTGAATTTGGGCCGGTTGTGTTATTTTGCGTGCGCTGTAACCAGTACACCACGCCACCCCTTGAGCTAAGTAAGCCTTCAAATGTTATCTGATATGCCGCACATCGATTCTTATCATGATTGGTGTAGTTGCCGTTTTTTTTTTTCTCTTAACATATTACAAAACTATCGAAATACAGAAACGATTGCACCAACCTAATAAGCATTAGGTTCTAAGTCACTCTAATGTTCGATTAAAATGTAAAAAACACACATTTTGTAGACTAACAAAAAACAAGCGAAATTTTTCTTTCGCCTATTACAAAACTGTTGAAATACGACTGCCACTACGTGAACCATAATAAGAATGATTATGTTGATTTACCAACAAACTGTTTTCCCTTATCTCTGGATGCAACATATAAGGTTTGTGTCTATGCTTATGCTTTTCGCTTTCTTATTAATAAGAACACTACCTGCACTTTAAGGGTACAGCCATAAGTTTATAACACTGTGTAAAAAAAACTTCTGTAACCTGCATTAAAAGAGACTTGAACTGTGTGTAGCACTTGTGCAAGAGTTGAGAACTACCTGAACCTTCACTGCATCATTGTTCCAAATTACAGCCCCCACAGACCAAATATAAAGTAGGCACCGAAGTTCCCAGTGCTGCTAGGGCTGATGGTATAAAAATTAATGGTGTTTTCTTTTCTGGAATGTTATCTTTTAAAAAGATAACAATTTAAAAGTGTTGGCTTCTCTCTCTGTTGAACTTTTATTTTGCCAGAAACGAGCATTAAAGGATTAGGTTATGTTTCGTGAGTCGGCCGCAAACCATCAATTCAATCATAAGCCCTATGGCTCATCGTACTACGCCTTTAGAGGACAAACCCATAAAAAACACGAAGATGCCAGCATAAATCTGAAAATTGGGCTCATGAAGAAAACGTTAGAAGCCTTATGTCAAATCTAGAAAGTTATCACATTCAGACTCAAGGCTGCCCACGAGTAGTGTTTTATTCATGCAACTGACAGGTCATAACTTTTAGTATGTCTACTTTTGGCAACTTTCAGGTATCAGATATGATGATACTGATGAATAGAAAGTTTAAGAAATTCTGGCAATTGTGCAAGTGGTACCTTGGCTGGTTTCTTTAAACCTAGCATTGCTATGATGTACTTTTTTAAATTTTACTGGAAATTAAGAACGAGAACTTGACTTATTCGATTCTTGATTCAGCATAGTACACCTTTATCCGGTGCTGTATTGTAGGATGTTCGATAAGTGAATTTCAATAGCTGCATCCATTTATCATAGTTAAATGTGTTTTAATTATAATTCTTAGTAGATAAGTACATTTCATAATACTGTGACTCTTCCGGTCTATAGTTTGTTAAGCAGATCTGCTGCCTTCCTAATGAATACCAACAGATATGAAACCATAATGGTGGATGTCACCTAGTAAGATCCTATGTCCACCTAAACATATCCATCTAAGCCCATCAAGAACCCCACATTGACACAATATGTGTGCCGCTGTCTCTGATACCTGTGAGCACAGTCTATAAACATCGACGTCTGTGACAGCTTTCCTCTTCAGATGTGCTCTTAGTTTACAATGGTCCATAAGAAACTCCGGCGGGAGTTTCAAGTCAGGCTTGCCATACTTGAGAACTTCAGAGCGACGCCCAAACTAGGGACTGATCATCGGCCTAAAGTGACGAAGTCCCTCCTTTGAGCATTCCAGTGTTCCAAGCATCTGCCAATTTCCCAGTTTTTGATTAGATCGATTAAGGTAGTAAGTGGTGCTACACAGCAAGGTTGCGGGCCGACATAAGGTGTCATATAATGCGCTATTTCATTACCATCTGTCCCACAGTATCCAGGTAACCAAAACAACTGGACCCCATTTCCAAGCGAAAGCCTTTACAACGTATCGTAGCAATATTTGACCAGTCTAGATGTCATACAATTCGAGCCAAGTGCATTTTGGCCGTTAGAGAATATATTAATGGACCTACCTACTGCCAGGTTGATTTCTGAACATATAGCAGTGGGTATGACCTAAGACTGGAAGATACTCATTGATCTTCCCAGATGGATCGACAAATCACGGTTGGGTCCATGAACACCAGCACCCTAACAGTTATTCAGTGTGAAGCCATCGGTATACCAGCTTAGATCAACCTCATTCCGAACTAAGGCCCATTAGACCAACAATTACGGTCCGGGAATTCAACCCTGAATCTTTTGCCAAAGCATAACATCCAGGACCGAAGGTAGTTCTCCGACCACACAGCGTAGAATGGACAAACTTCCTGTGCATTTCGCAGCAAGCGAAAAACTTTGTCACCAAACATAGCACCACCGTTATCATATAGATGTAAAGCGGTGTTAAGCCAATCATGGTTTCCAAGCCACTGTTAGATGCAATCTCATTGCTACAGTTATACTGAGGCGAGTCTCTGTGCACTGCCTAATTTATTCATGGTGATAGCTTCCTCAGCCTTTCTAAACCAAGCTATTGCAGTATAAATGAGAATTGACCGAATAATAGCGGTATATATACACTATAGTATCATTCTCGACGAAAGACCCCATGTCTGTCTGTGGGAGAAACGACTTGCCCAAAAGAACCTAGTCGCCGTGGTCTGAATCCACCAAATAGCGGGTTCCAACTAAGCCTCTTATCCAGAATGACACCTAGATACTTTACCTCATTAGAAAAGTAAAGTACATTTACTAGATAAATAAATTGCTCAGTTTAAAATACAGTAAAGAGGGTGTAAGGAATGGCTTCTCTTGTAAAGGCACATGTAGAAAAGTTTAGAATTATTTTATAATTATACTTTTTAATATGTGCACAAAATAATGTGCTTTAATAGTTATAATTATAACTCTTTCATAGCAAGTCAATTCAATAACCAGAGGTCTGTTTAATAGTCTGCACCCTCCCTTGCTTCATCTAATTGTTAGTGCTACCGTCTAAAGAAATTAATGTTTCATGTTCTATGTGGGTTTTTTGAAACAACGTCGTGCAATTACAATTTAATAATCATAACTGCAGGCGATTTTTAATAGATTTTGCCACCAAGAAGGTAAGAAAGACAACAGATTCGTTAAAAAAAGAAAAACGAAAAACGAAAAAAAACAACAGTCTGACACAGCGAGTCACGCAAAATAGTGCATGCAACTTGGTTGCGCTAGTAGATAGAAGGAAAAGAATAATTAAAGTTTTGCATTTTACCATTACTTTTATTCCTTAAAGTTGTATATTCAGCTTTATTATATGAACAAGAAAAAAATAACTTTCAAATTGAGATTTTTTATTAAAAATGTTCAGAACAAAAATTTTACATTCTCATGGCATTTGTTATGAATTTCTTAACCGTATTCACGTCTGTATAGACACCGGGAAAACCACGGCGTGCACAGCCAATACCCCATGAAACTATGCCGCACAATTGTCCTCCTATTATAGCTGGACCACCAGAATCACCTGAACAGGCATCTTTAACTCCCGGAACAGAAGCACAGAACATGGTATTGGTTAAGCGAGCCTTATGACTATACATAGATGCACACCTTGCTTTCGGTATTGTCCTAACAATGACTGTACGTACTTGATTTGGAACCGTAAGGGCATGTTCACTTGTCAGACCCCATCCAGAAACCTTAACCGGTGTTCCGGCATTCCAACTTCTGTTGCATAAGCCTATGGGGCGTATGTAACGACCTCTAAGCGGTGATTTTAACTTCAAAACAGCCACATCCATTGTCCTAGAGTTCCAAGTAAAGCCTCTCGGCACCAAAATCTTAGCAACTTTCGCTCTAACGCCAGGTCGAGAAAGTTTACCCGTATTAGCTACAACGGTCAGACGTCGTGCTGCCTTGCCCTTGACACAATGAGCTGCTGTTACAATATGACGCGGTGAGACTATAGTGCCGCCACAAAAAATTCTACCATTATCGCGCAGTTGTACCAAATATGGTATCTTATCAATGGTGGTGGGATTGCCGCCAACTATTCGTGGTTCGATTTGTGGCGTAACCGCAGGTGCTTGCACTAATGCCAAGACACAGATTGTGAATATTTGCAAATAATTTTTATTCAAAAACATCTTTATTGCATTCCTTTCGGAGCGTAAACTTTAAAGAAGCTTCACTTACTAGTTTAGAAATCGAACTGTTAAATATTTATGCTTTTGCTAATGTTTTATTTTCCCCCCATGAATTTAGGAAATTTTAAAACATCTGTTTCAATATTGATTTAGCACTTCCTTTGTTTATTTATTTTTTAAAAATTAGATTTATTTTTAGTAAAAATTCTATGACGTTTGCAAAATTTTTAATTTGGATTAAACTAAATTAGAGAAGATGTATGTTATTTTTCAACGAACCTGAATTTCAAATTCGCCTCACTTTTAGTACTCTACACCACTATAGGGATGGCATGGTGTATTGGTTAGAGCGCACGCACAACAACGCAAGCTGCCCTTCTTCTTGCCCTAGCAGAGGACATGAAAAAAAAATTTAACTGTCGTTTCGAGTGCTTAATAAAGAGACTCCAACTTCCCTCCAAACAACGCTATCTAAAAAATAAAGAAGACCCCTTGACCAACCTCAGCAGAATGACCAGGAGAAAATGACACTTACTGGGACTACACAATCATATGAACGGGAGCTACAGAGGATTAGTAATCTACTTAGCTTGAAAAAATCAACATGATTAATTAAACTGAAACAAAGCAATTTATGTTTTGTGAAAAGCCAGTATGCTCCCTAGAGGAGTGACGAAGGAGCAGCATTTTTCCTGATATTAGTAACATCTTAAAAAGAAAATACAAGATTTGCTGCTGGCTTGCCTTATTAAGCGTATCTAACAGTCCATCAGTATCAAAGCGGGGGTCATGACTTTTAAAATAATGTGTTTGTAGGTCGACCCGTAGATAAAAACTGTCTAGGACGTCGGGTACCTCACGCGGAGGAGTCAATCCGAAAAACCATTTTTTGTTTAAAACTTTTACAAAAAAAATGGAACTTTTTGTATGTAAGCCCGGTGATAATCTTAACAACTTGGTTCAAAAAATATATTATTACGTTTCAACCTTTTTAAAGCGTTTGAGTTTTTAAATTGCGTAGAATAAACTAAATGCAGCGAATTAAATTATAACTATACAGTATTACAACTTATTATATATATTAATAAACCAATTTACTTAATTCTCAACTCTTAGTACGACCATACACTTTCACTGATTCAGCACAATGTACCGCCTTTTATATAAAAATGACATTAATTTCGAATGTTCTTGTAGGTACTATAACTTTATATACATGTTCGTTAGTTCAAAACGCAAGATCATAATACAGAATTGTATTAATTGGTAACACCGTTCAAAACGAAATTGGTAATACTGTTAATAACACAAATAATTACGGCATTGAGAAAGTGACAAATTCAAAGCCTTGACACAAACCAATAGACTAAAATCTCATAATAAAGTTTATAGCCCCAAATGTACTAATGTTTGTGTATCTTCTCTTTTTTTAGACATTTTTTTTTTTATAGACAAGGGCACCATATACGTATGTATGTATATAGATAATATGATCGACTATAACTTTCTAGGTTGTAGATTTTGTTTAAATTAAGTACAAAATAAGAAAAATAAATAAATAAATAAACGTATTAAAAAAATAAACAATCTATTGGTGATATTTTATTAATTGTTTTGTAAAATAAATTATTTTGCCAATGACGTTAATGGTTTACCAGAAATTTTAGGAAACTACCCATACGGTAACTCGAACTTAGAAAATTTAATCGAAATAACTTCAGCGTTACGACAAGTAATTTAATTACAAACCTTAAATCCAGAAAAGCTACTCTGTCAATTTGCCAATTTAGCATGGGCGCTTATAGTATTCAACAACACATGCAAATAATGCAAAATAAATGTTCTGATCGGACAACGTTTCGCACACTTCAGCCATTTTACGGTCGTATTGACACGGACTTTTTTCCTACGACGAGGAAACGTAAGATCTGCAGAAAACATAGCCGATGTCTGTGAGAGTATGCAGGAGAATACGAAGAAGTTCATTTTGCAACGCTGCCAAGATTTCGGCTTTTTGCAGACCACAATTTGGTGAATTTTGCATCGTGACTTGGGTCGGCACCCGCAAAGAATTTTATGGACCCAGGAGATAAAGCTAAACGACTATAAACAAAGACATGTGTTAGCAGAATGTGCATTGTAGCGATTCGATTAATCAAAAAAATCATTTTCAGCATTATTTCTTCCCTAGACTTGAGGATATCGTCTCTTGCTTTTAATCAATATTAAATCTAACCAAAAACTGAACATTCTGATTTCCACTCACCTATTAAAGATAATAACAATTCTTTTAATATGTTGCTGTGTCGTTTGTATACCTGGAACTATTCACTTTGTTTCCCCTTAAATAAATTTTCGATAAAATAAGAAAAAGTAAAAATACTTACGGAATGTTACTTAAATGCAATGTCGCCGATGGCGGATAGATGTTTTGATAGTTTTTGCTGCCTGGTTTCTTGAATCGATGCAATGGATTCTGAGAATAGTCACGTGTAAGGCCGGCATCGGGTTGTCCTTCTTTTGGCAGTTGTACAGCCTGATGTTTGCTGGCCATAACACGTATCGCTTTACCCCATAAGCGTAATTTGTCAAGGTGATTCATGGCTGAAAAAGGCAAAAAAAAACACATAATAAGTATTTTACAAATCTAAGGATTTATTAAAACTATCTTATATTAATAACATTTTGAAAAAATCTATAATATCTTCCTTTTATAATTTATATTTTATATTTTTATTATTTATTTAATTTTTTTTTCTTCTAGAAAATACTCATCAATATTGCAGATTATTCCTTGACAAGTTATTGTAAATATTTGTTTACATTTATGGTGGCTGAAGGAGCTACAAATATTTATTTTATAAATTGCAAAAAAAACCTGTATCAATGGTATACCACTTCCGCCAGCCTTCCTCCCACAAGGCTAACGCATAAATATTATCTTGAAAAATCCTTAGAATATTGCATATTTCAAAGTAGTTTGTAAAGACTACTTGGTTGTGACAATTTTGTTTGGATACTGCTGATTGAACCTGTTGTATACGGGGAGTAGTACTCTTTTCAGCTAAGAGATAACAATATCCATTTTGTTGTGGCATTGATGTAATTGTATAGAAAATATTTACTGGGGTGGTGTTGCTAATGCCACTGTTATTTTGGCTATGCCAAGAGAAAGAGAACAATGTTTTGAAACAAACACCTGAGATTAGTTTTTAATTCTTCAAAAATTATTATTTAATATTAAAAGCAGACAAGATAGAGTAAGTAAGTATTTACAAAGTAATATTTACAAAAATATTTGAAGAGTTAAATTGTTTAAGAATATATAAGTAGATGTTTGGAAATACAAATCGTTCACATTTGTGGAAAAAACAAAGCTGACCCTTAAGTGCAGAGGTTTAAGAAGTTGTATAGGTGGTGAGGTTAAGGAACATTGCTGAATGTAATGACATTTCGTTTAAAAGGTATTTAAAAGCCATATTTAGTGCTATTTAGGAATAAAACAAAAAATTTCGACCTTTTCTCGAGCATAATATTTTTAGGCGGTTCAACAAGCCAACGTGACGACCAACAGTGCTTTGTGTCATAGACAAAAATCTAAAAATAACATTTTGGTTTTTGATAAAATATATATATTTTTAAAAGCTAATTATCGGCTGACTATAATGCTGAACGGTTTTGTTAGCTTACTTCCCTGCATTTTCGCAAGAGGACGCTAAACTCAACTAATTTATATTAAGAAATACTGTGTAAAAAATTGGATTTTATACGCTTCGGAAAAATAGCTATTAAAACTCAAATTTTTAAAGACATTTTTAAAAGTAAGTTTTTTTTATTATTTTACAATATTATAAGCAAAATAGGAAACAAGGTTTTAAATTTTGTTTATTGTTTTGATTTTTTAATGCTTTGGTAAACGCTCTTATATCGATGAAATATTGAAATGTACCAAACTCTGAAGGAGTTTAAAAAAGAAATATAAAAGAATAGATATTTTTTATTTCTGTTTTTGAAAATATTCAATACATTATATCAAATAAGAAAAAATATAACCAACTTTGACCTACAACTTAAAGGATGTTGATATTTTAAAAATGTATAATTTAGAGAATTTTCCATAAATTAAACTGATTTTAACAAGCTTAAGGTAAATAAAAAATTAAAAATAAATTGGATTATCAACCTGGATATTACTCCAGACATAATTACAGTTTTAGCCACACTACAATACATTTAAAATATTGTTGTTGTGGCAAAATCCACAAAATGAAAAACTTTTTGTTATTTGGAATTTATTTATTTATATCAGTATTTAATACATCTCCATGCAAAAAAGAAAAATTTTTTATTAAAAAATTAAATATAAAAGACTATCCTCAGATTGGCGTTATTATGGAAACTTTTTGATCAAGGTAGTATTTAGATGTTTTTTTAATTGCCGATCTTTTCTTCTACTTAAGTTTTAAAAAATCTTTTCCAGTAGAAATTTCAATATGACTTCATTTTGATAGTTTTAAAAATTTTACTTTTTGTTTGTAACTTAAAAGTGATTTTAATGCGTTTTAAGACTACAATTTACAAATATATATATATATATATATATATATATATATATATATATATATATATTTCACTGACAAAAATAATGAATATAGATTTGTAAACGTACTGTTGAAAGGTTGTAGTGTAAGTAAATCTATGTATTAAAGTATAGAGGAGTGTATTATTGTATATGAATTACATTTTTAACATTTTTTTGTCTTTTTTTTTTAACACACAAACAAATACAACAAAAGAATAATACCTTAATTTGTTTTTTATCTCAGTACTGCTGTTCGTTTGTTTGTTTTTAAAACAAATACACATGTATAGCATTAAATATACGTTTGCAATAGTAAAGCATACTTTTAGGGGGAACAGGAAATATATGAATCAGTGAGATTCTGTGTTATACAATGCAATTTTATTTTATATATTTTAATACTTACAAGGTTATTTACTACAAACAACATTTTATTTTCTCACTGTCTACCAGAGAAAAAACAGTAATAAACACACACACACACACGCTCATACTAAAAACCTTTTATACAGGGCTGTCGGCCTCTATAATAGAGAAAAGTGATAGGCATGTGTGAGAGTGTTTGTAACGTATTGCTACCATTTTTGCCGCTTCGTTGATGTAACAAATGAATTTGTTAATATTTTATAAGCATTTGCAATAAAAACTTACATTTGTATTGAATGTATACTTACTACTTTACACATATGTACGACGAGTATGTTTGTATATATACATATGTATGTATGTATGTATATGAAAAGTAATATAACTCAGCCAACATTTTTAATATACTTTTTCAAAAAACGTATTTTTTAAAAACTTTTAAGTTTGTTTGCTGGTTAATATTTGTTAAGTGTTTTATTATTTATTTTTTTGCTGGGTATGGTAAGGTAGTAATATTTTTATTTTCTGCAATTCGTAGTTACACGAGGGGAGTTTTACAATGATACAGCTCCAGTTACGTATCACTGGTCTAGTACTGAAGGAGTTCGAAGAATCTGTATTTATTAGTTTAATACGAACAGCTATTGCAATCATACAAACTCGTTAACTTAAATTAAAGTGGAAACAAGAAGAGTTGTATCGTCACAATAACCAAATAAAGGCGTGTTAGATACTATGGAGGTTCCGTACCATCAAATTCGATGGCAGAACAGCATTTTACTTATTCCACCAGCACAAATAAAATTCGTCCTAAAAATAAACGGAATAATATAGAATGATCGAAAGCGTGTTCAATCGATGAAGCTATCGTCATATCAATCGAGAGGGTATTTCATATTTCACACAAATATTTGAAATAAAAAAACCTAAATTTCTCTATTAGTGCAACCGTGTATTTACAACAAAGGCCAGACTGGTGTTATTTGATAATAAACTAAATAAGTGTTACGTCGGTTTGTAATTGTAGACAAACAATGAATCCATCATAACACAGCAGAAACCAAAGAATAACCAAAAAAAAAAAAAAATAATAATAATTCGCAATAATGCACTGTTTGTTCAAGAACAATCACAGGTATACAGGTGGGTAGTGAACTGTGCAAAGATTCATGAGTTGTGCTACGAACTGCTACATTATTCAGCATACTGTTCAGGTACAGTCACTGTACTTTGGAGTACAGAATCCATTTAAGTTAATATAGACCATGTCGTAACTTGTCCTATGCAATGCAGAAGTATGTTATCTGATTACAATATGCTATTTTAATTGCACAGAGTACACAATTTACCTTAGTAATGTATATACCATATGCTAAATATGTTAAATATGCATTAATATATGCATTAAGTATAGTTTTAAAAACCACAAAATAGTTAAATTTTATCATAAACTCTAGAGAATAAGGATGTAATCTTTTTTTGACGCTGACTGTATATAATTGGTCCCAATACAACCAGATTATAGGATTTCGGCCTTCTTCAACACCTCCTTCCAGGCATCTTTACTTAGTGTTCGGCTCCGGCGATTGGTCGATTGGCCAGTCGGTTTCCTCGACTTAATCTCTCCAACGAAAACAAGAGCGCCTCTACAATAACGCCGATTGACTTCCGCATCAAAGACTCTATGTTCTGAATGACGCTGGTTGTTAATTCGCTAAGAACGTCCATGTCGTTATAAAGCTCGTTCGGTTAGTTCGAATATGAAATTCATCGCTAAATCGCAGAGGACCGAAAAGCTTTTCTTTCGAACACACCTAAGACAACTACATAAAATCATGACAGCTTCATGCTTTCGCGCTGCAAAGAAGATCGCGGGAGAAAACTCTACTACTCAATTGCCTATTAAGATCATAATAACACCTGTTGGCAAGAGTGATTCTGTGATTAATGTCTAGACTAACAACGTCGCTGTTGGTAATGACAGTATAGGTATACAAGGGTTAAATAGAACACTGATATTTTGTATATTTATGGGTACGTTTTATACGCTTGTGTGGAGTGGCCAAATTTTCTGCAGGATTACTTTTCTCAAAATTAAAGAGATGGTTGTTTGGTAAAATGTTTGGATCATAGAAACAAGAGCCGATTTTAAGAGGCACGAGAGCTATTTTTACGAAAAAAAAGGGAAAGTTGGGAAAATAGTGTTAAACTCTAAAAAATATCACGATGTCCTCAGACTACCCTTGTACAAACGTAGATATATGTATGTGTATGTGTTGCATGGGTTTTCGCCCATAGTTAGTAATTTTATTGTTATTGCTTTAATATAGGTTTGTTGTTGTTGTTGGTGTGTCGTATTACTCTATTAAATATGCAATTGCCGCATTTTTTTTTTCTTTGCGCCACACGTTTTTGTCTGCCATAATATAGTGATGACCAGGCCAGGTTAGCGCCAGATCTACCAATATTTGTTTGGAACTGTAATACATACGAAAAACACATGTCCCCTTTTTATATACAAGTGAGTACCTGTGTGTGTGTGTGTGTATTTGAAAATTATTTTTACTGTCCGTTCTGGCACATTAGTAGTCTATATGGATTGCCATTAATACTTCAATAGTCTTGTTTTTAAAACCACTTCTCTCCGCCTTTTTTTCAGTATTTCTTGTGTTAGTCTCGTACCTTTAATAATCTCATAAATTGTGTATACGAGTGGTATACGAATATGTTCTTTTTCTCATACATTTATTAGTTTGTGTGTCTTTCTTTCTGTCTTTCTTGATATTTGTCTATGGAAGTGTTGTGTTACTTGTTTGAGAAAAAAGTGTCATACAAAATTGTTCTTCTGTTCTATACTGTTATGAGCTGGCTTTATGTGGCCGTTTGTTAAGTGTTAAATTTCATAAATTATTTACAATAAAGAAGAAAAAAAGCGAAATAAAATAAAAGAGAAAAACGAAACTTTATTTTTCTTTAATAATTTCATATATAAAACCATTTATTTTTGAATTTTCAATTGATTTGTAAAAGTGAAGCAAAAAAAAGGTAACAACTGCTAATGATTTATCAAACTTTAATAGAGTGAGTAAATGTACAGTATTATGAAGGTGTAAAATTATTTTCGAATACACTTGTGGTTATACAAAAAGTCAATTACCTATTTTATTTGGCCATTATTATGTAACATATGGTCCACTTATAGTTCTTTACAACTGGGTCAAAAGTAAGAAATCTCCAAAGTGCTATAAAAGGAAAAGTTCTCAATGATATTTAACAATATATAAACGATAGCTTCCAAAACTTTGAAAGAAGTATAAAAAACCTATTGAAACCTAAATTCAGCCTAAAACAAAAAATGAATTGAATCGGAACACTGTGTTTATGTATCAGCTAAAACCATAAGCAGACAACTTTCCGAAAATAAATGCCATGAAAGGCAAAATATTTAGCAAGTTCTGTTTTCCGGCAAAAGCTACAATGGCAAACACAATAAAAAAGTTGGTTAATTAGGGCCACCTTCGAGGTCACCTTCGAGGTCTGTTTCGTTTCGCTTCCAATAATCGTTTTCGAATGTTTTTTAAAAGTGATGTTATTATCGAATATCGTCATCATACGGGAGTTGAAAAGTTGTGTGCAATGGTTTAGTTATGTGGGTTAGTCTCATTTTAAAAATTTAAGTCCAGTAACTTTACAAAAACTTTATCGAAAATATGACCTAAAATATGGAAAGAAATATAACAAAGAAATTCGAAACTGGGCGGTAAGTTAGTAGTCATAGCAACGGGAACCAAA
Organism: Wohlfahrtia magnifica; assembly: GCA_023159175.1. Classification (NCBI taxonomy): domain Eukaryota; kingdom Metazoa; phylum Arthropoda; class Insecta; order Diptera; family Sarcophagidae; genus Wohlfahrtia; species Wohlfahrtia magnifica. Next base: position 11,192,677 of record JAKWBJ010000483.1, on the reverse strand, counting down.
GATCGACCATAATACAGTTTTAAACCATTTGAATTTACATTTTGGATTCAAAACGAAGCTTGATGTTTGGGTGCCACACCAATTTGCACGAACCTCGGCCAATCGGAATACAATCAACCAATTTCCTTAACATAAGGTGACTGAGGGTGAGAATTGAGTCATATACGACAACATTGTGCTGAAAGTCATGGTCATAAAGTGCTGAAGCAGCTCAAACGAGGATCAAAGGCTAGGGTTCCTATTCGAATCCTTATCCATTCTAACCAGTTCAATAGTAACGCAATTTTCGAAGTAATCCTTGTTTCCCGGAACTCAATGACGCGAGATTTCCATTAGAAACTTTTAGCATTCGTAGACGAGAATAGATTTTGATGTGAAGATCGTAAGTGATTTGATTGCAGCTTGGCTCTCCAAGTAAATCAGGAAAAATTCTGCCACTCAACGAGCCTTCCGTAAGGCCATGACTGCCGCCTGAAATACGCTGCAATGGACAGGCAACCAAAAACACAATCTAATATCAAAACCCCCAATGTTTATACCAGAGTTCATCCTAATTAGCATTCTGGAGCCGTAGATATAGATCTTAAGGATATTGCTAGGAAGTCGAATCTCTTGTTGAGAACATTATGAGAGAACTTGTAGTCTACTTGCATGTGGTATGGTACCCAAGATTCGCAGCGTGCCCTTATGCTAGATTGAGCCAGGAGTTGAGTGCCTTTAAGGATACCCTTAAACTGGCCAAAAATTATAGAACAAAACATTTCATACGAGTATTTGAACCATATTTGAAAAATAGTTATTATTTTTTGTACAGATACATATCTAAAATAAAAGTTTACAATTTTTTTGGTTTGCTTTTTAAAAATAGTACTTTTTAGGTACAAAGAGACTTTGAACTTTATTTAAATACATATTAATATTTAGTAATTTGAGTTCAATTAAAAATATTTTCAGTGATTATAGAAACATTACAATATTTTCGATTTCACAAAACTTTTACAATTATGATCACAACGTATCAACATTTCCCTCTCCTGCTTCTTAAATAACATTAAACAAACAACACATGTTTGCCTGTGTGTGTGCGTGTGTGTGTGTGTGTTTTTTTTTTTTTTTTTTTTTTTTTAGCTATACGAGCTACGGCTAGGGAATCTTCAAAAGATATTGGTAGTCCGGACTAACCAATATGCACGATTCGCGACAAGTCTTACTATCTGGCTTGTCATGCGCCTACGTACTAAACCCCATCCACGTTCGTAATCCTTCCATCCATTTCCTCCCCCGGGACCACTATCAAGTATTACTTCAGGGGAGTGGTGATTCAGCGAATGCTGCTTCCCCTTTCCGCAGATCTTGCCATCTCGGCCAATCTCTGACGCACCAAAATTTCCTTTGCGAAAACGCACACCAAGTCCCAATTCCTGGCTGAGGTCAGCATTAGTCCAACGATGTTGTTCGGCACAATCCGGGATCGAATCGCCGTTTCCAAGGAACGCCTTTGATCTTCATACCGCGGGCAGTCAAAGAAAACATGACCCGCGGTTTCGGTCACATTCGGACAATCCGGGCACACATCATCGTCGTCGTGCCCATATTTAAAAAGGTAGGCCCTAAAGCATCCATGACCGCTCAACAACTGAGTCAGGTAATAATTTATCTGCCCGTGACTCCTTCCTACCCAATCAGCTACGCTCGGTATGAGCGTGTGGGTCCATCTTCCCCTCAAGGAGTTATCCCAATCACGTTGCCACCTTTCCATAGCACCTTCCTCCAGTCGGCCCACGTTTACCGACCCTGATCTTTTCGCAGCATGCTTCTTTCCTTCAACATCCGACACCAGCTGCAGTGGCATCAGTCCCGCAATAACAAAAGCCGCGTCAGTGGATACCGTGCGGAAGGCAGAGGCGACCCTGAGCGCACATCTTCTATAGGCTGCATCAATACCCATCCTATATGTTCTCCTAAGCATGGCCTCAGCCCATATGGGTGCCGCGTATAGGGCAATCGATCTTACCACACTAGTAAGCAACAGCCTCCTCTCCTGTCTAGGGCCGCCTATGTTTGGCATTATCCGTGCAAGTGCACAAGCTGTGAGTGCACATTTCCCACCGACATACTTTAGGTGCTCCCTAAATGTGAGTCTGTTGTCGATCATGATCCCCAAGTATCTGATCGCTTGTCTAGAGGCTATCCGCTGGTCACCAACCGTTATAGTTATAAACTCCATTTTCTTTCTACTGCTTACCAGTAGAACCTCAGTTTTGTGATCCGCAAGTTTGAGACCTGCGCTCACAATCCAGCCTCTGACCACAGCAACTGCAACATTGCAAGCTCTTTCCAGTTTGTCGAGATGTTTTCCCTTTATCACCAAGGCAATATCATCTGCGAAGCCAATGATTTGCGCTCCCCTTGGGAGTTCGAGCCTTAGCACACCATCATACATAATATTCCAGAGTATAGGGCCTAAAACTGAGCCCTGCGGTACTCCAGCCGATACTACATATGATTTCCTGCCCTCAGACGTGTCGTACAAGAGGACTCTGTCCCTGAGGTAATCGGCAATCAGCTCGATCAGGTATTTCGGCACGTTCTTCTCATCGAGTGCAGCCAACGTGGCATCCCAGTCCGCAGAGTTAAACGCGTTCTTAACATCCAAGGTGATGATAACACAGTATTCCTTATCACCTTCAAGCCAGCGGTCTCCACTGATGGCATCTTTCGCCATGTTCACAACTCTCTCTATGGCATCAACTGTAGAGCGTGCCTTTCGGAAGCCAAATTGGCGGTCCGATAAACCCGATCCATTCAAGGCCGTCTCCAATCTCCTGTAGATTATCTTCTCCAGCAATTTGCCGGCTGTATGTGTGTGTGTGTGTGTGTGTGTGTGTGTGTGTGTATTTACAATAATTATTATTATGGTTGTTCTCTTATTTGTGTTTGTAAATATTAAAAAACACACTCTTTAGCACACACACACACACACACACACGAGTAAAATTTTGTATATCAGGGGATTATTATCATGCACTTTACTAAAACAATAACAATAACTTTACATGTACTGTACGAGGAGTATGTTATTGTTTACAGTTAGCATGTACATATGTATGTGTATACACAAACATACATATATTTGTTTTACTCGTACTCACATATACATACATTTGGGATTTTAAACAAAAATTTTTCAATAAATTTTCCTGTTTTGCTTACAAATTACGACAAAAATATTTTCAATAATATTTAACGAAAATATGCTTCCTTTCCCTTTTCTCCATTATAATCTTTTTGAACGCATTCCCTTTTGCTTTGTTTTTTAAAGAGTAAAAACAAATACGTGTGTGTGTTTGTATGTGGCATTTATGGAAGAGCTATTTATGGGCAACAATTTAAACAACCACTGTTTGGGGCATTAGTTCTCCTTAACTTATGCAAAAGTTAATTATTATTATAAAATTTTTGTCCTCTCTCCTACCATACCACTCCTCTCTTATATGCTTTTGCAGTTGTTTTATTTTTGTACACATGTTTATCGTCATAATGAAATTATTGTAAAATTCGCATATTAAAATACATATGTTTCCATAAGCCAGTACGTCGTAACTCTATTTCTATACCCTTAACGCTCCTTTTGAAAAATGTTGGCCAATTCTCAAAAGTATTTTAATTTGTAAACCCACACACATACGCATACATACTCACACTGATATTTTACACATATGAGAGCATGCATGCATAGTACTGATAGGAGTTTGCATACATATGTTAACTGTTTAAAGATAAACTCTAGCGTGTGTGTGGGCCGGAGTGTGTAAATTGATGTAAAAATTAAAGAAATAAAATTTAAAGAACTTTCTTCTCGTGGCTGCTCTTAATGAGGTCAATTTTAATTAAATAAAATATTATACAAAATAATAACGCTTTTGATGATAATAACGAGGGGAAAAGTAATCTTTGAAAATTTTATTATTTTTTACGCACTTGATATGCAGTAATTCGAAAACTTGTATAATAAAAAGAAATTTTTGCCTTTAAAAAGAGTTTAGTTTCAATTAAAAGCTAAGACCATAACTAAAAGTCACTGTAAACTCAATTAGTTTTTATTTATTTTGTATCACAATCAGAGATCAGCAATGAATCGCTTTTTTGCTGTTCACACTCACTCATGAATTTATAAGTATAAGGGAGTACACATCATTCAAATTCAACCACTCATACTCATTCAAACTCACAACAATGTTGGTTCATAAGTATAAGTAGCAATAAGTATGGATCAAACGTCGTACTCCTACTCATAGCATTAATTCATTTCTCAGAAAATACTCATAAAAGATTCGTATGATTTACTTACTCATGAGTGTTCATGACTATAAGGATTGGCTATTCAAAAGAAAAAGAAAACACAATATTTGAATCATACTCATTTCGCATCTTTTACTCATAAAGAGTGCAGTAAGTATATCCACAAGATGAGCACATATAGCGTCATATATGTTGATAAGTATGAGTATAATGAGTACTTCAAACTTTAGACTGTGAATGCCTATGATTAGCTAGCTATTGCAATGAGTATGAATGAGTATGATTACAATACTCGTAAAATTACAAATTATATTCTAATTCTTATAATGTAACATACCAGAGTCCCTGTTGTTGTAGCTTACCGGGACACTGAAACTCATCTATTCAAATACTTACATATACAATTATCGAATTTTGAGCAGGAACAAACAAACAAATTGAGTGAGAACAATACCATTCTGTTGTGGAAGTGGTAGCAAAAGTTTAGATCACCAAAAAGAATGAATTAATAAGATAAAGTCAGTGGACCATCCTTATGGTCAACCACATGAGAAGTTTTACTGCCTCCGAGTGGCGGCAGCGGTAACGTACTCGAGTGTGGATTTTCAGGAGCTCTAGCTTACCCCCTTATTGTGACTTTTCCAATGGTGAGGGGAGGCGTTTGCTTTCTTAAGACTTACGTAAGTTTGCGGCAAAAGTACGTAACGCTGGTGGCTTGCTGTATGTGTATTCGGGGGACTCTGCTAAGGTTAGCCAATGAGTTATAATTTAGTACTGTGTCTGTGAGTCATGACTGTCACTCAAAACTTGATCATGCGGGAGGTGGACGCTCCTTATAAACGGTCTTCCTAATCTAAGGTGGAACAGCATACGCCGAGAAATGAATAATCAAGGGGTACTTGGCCGCAAGTATCCGAACTCTGGATACCAGGCATTCTCCAATTTCAATTAATTCACCTTCCTGCAGCAAGCCGGGCAATCCTGCAGCTAATTTGCTAACCCGAGCATAATAAACCAGAGTATGGTTTTTAACAGCAAAATAGTGAGCGATGCCTCTTATGCATCATTTAATAAAAAGATAATACTGAGGTGGTAGAAAATATGAGCGTCAGTACCCATGTAACTTTACTGGCAATGAGGGCCACTGTACCAAATATAGGTGACATATGTGTCTGTGGTATATACCGAGTTGATGATGTGTATGTGTCTCTAGTAAGCAGCGATGAAACTCTACGTGGCTGTGAGTGCTCATCAGTCGCCCCTGCTAATCAGAAATCTGACCGATGAGAGGCACCATTAAAGTGCTTCAGACAAACCTACACAGGGTTCAAGGTGCGTCGGGTATATTTAGCCCTCGGCCTACTTTCCACGGAACGTGGCAGACTTATATCCTAAGGAGTACAATAGAGAAATCAGTAGGTCCAAGAGGGATACATGCAGAAAATTTTTCCGGCTTTGACCATACTTCAAAAGTTTTATGCAATAGATCATGCTAACGGTATTGGGCTCCTATATACTGAAAACGGAGCCTATACTAGATCTAGAAGTGACACTTTAGACATCTTGTTGAGGACACATTTTCCTGGCTCTAGAACGGTTGCATCCGTATATGAGTGTCGGGGCATTCCCGCCTCTTCACGTATCACCAGAAGGGCCTAAAGTTTTGACAGGGTTTTTTGAAAGTGTGAAGGTCATTAAAATATGTATTTCTTTACGTTGATTTTCATATCTGATTCTTTTCGTTTTACTAAAAAGAGTTGTGTCCTAAATCTTCATATAAAGGAAAACGATTTAATATAAAAAGTGGCCAATAATTAATAAAATTATATCCTATTCAACCGGTTGCAAGTTCCCACGGCACCTGCCATATCTCCGTAGACCTGTACTTGACAGGATAAATTTGACTTAAATTTATAAGCTGAACTGCCGACAGTTCAGGACATTTAGACATTTTTAAGTGAACTTCCTTAATATTATTTCTGAGATAAATTAATATAACAACTCTATATGAACATCTTTTTATTTAAAAGATAATATAGATTAAGACAAATATGTTTTTGAAATATTCATAAGTTTTTAATTTCTCTAAAGTTTATTAATTTTTACTTTTTGTAAGAAAAAACAAAATAAGAAAAGAAAACCAAAATTATTTAAAGGTTTTTTACAAAAAGGTACCAGCTGTTTTGAAGTATCAAATAAATACGAAGATGAATATCATAAAAGTTAGAAACACAGCAGAACTTTCAAATGATTGAAACATTAAACATGGCCACGATGGAATATTATGAATTTAAACTGGTTGCACAATATTGGCAGTATTTTGTATTGCCGTGGGTGGCGGTCGTAATTTTATTTAACGTTAATCCTCATAGTTGATTATGCATTTTAGATGTGAACAATTTTTAAATAAATAAATAAATTTTTAAGCAAGAAGATTATTAGATTTGTTTTATTTTTAATTTTTTTTTTTTAATTTTTAACGAATGAATTCTTTTTCTTACTGTGGCTTTTCTTATAAGCCATATAGAGAAACTAATGAAAAACTTTCAATTTGGTTTTTACCATATTAAATATTACAGAGAAATACACTTTAAACAAACTTTTAAAATAATTATTTCCATACATCATATGGAATTTCCTGAAAAAATAAAAAATTAACAAGAAAAAAAAGAAAAAAAAAATTCTTCATCTTCTGAAGAAGGAAAAAATAATAATCTTTCAGAATTGAAGGAAGAATATACAAATACAAATAAATACTCTATTTCGAAATTAAGAATTTTTATGAAAATGGCAAGAGATTTATTTCTGCATTTGAACAATAGAATGTATTTTTCTTCAAATTACTTTTAAATCCCATTTATAACATAGGAAAAAATGGATTCTATATAAAAACTAAAATTATGTTGATAAAAAAAAAAATAATAATAAAGATAATGACAATGTCCAGTATATGAGTCAATTAACGTAATTGTTTATATTTTTTATTTTTTTCATTAGTTCTATAGATTTTGCTTTAAAAAAGGAGTATAATTATTTACACCTCTTGTAGTAGGTCTACAGGTAGTTGCTTAAATTAAACAAAATTGCAAATAGATTAGTATGTATAGAATATATTAAAAAATAAAAAATCACCTATTCGTTTTTGCATAAAAACAGGGTGTAGCCATCAAATCATGTTTATAAATTTTTTAGATCTGTAGTTTCATTGAACTAAAAACGGGACTAATGTAATAATTTGCTATAATACACTATAAAAATTATAAAAAAGCTATTTGAGCGATAGGTGTTGTAGTTGCTCAGAATCGGCCATTGGAATAACCATATGGCCGCTTCAAAGGAGTGCGCTATTTTTTAATACATTAGAGTGATGATAGTGATGAGTGTTGGAAGAAAAATTCGAGTACCTCCGTTTTGTAAAACAGTTCAAGAAATTATTAACTTCATGTGACATTAATATTTATAAGACCTACATACAAGGGCTAACAATGGAGAACAAGAGCTAATCTCATAAAACTTAGTCCAAAATTTTTCTAAGAATTCTATCCCTTAGTTAAAATAATTTTCCTAAAGCTCCTCAAAATAATCATTTACAGCTGCTGTTCTTTATTCGTAAAACGTTTGTCAGCAAGGATTTTTTTAGATTTGGGAACAGAAAGAAGTCAGAGAGAGCTAACTCTGAAGAAACAATACATACTTAAATTCGTTGAATTTTGCCATTTTCAAATGAAATTTAATTGATCCAAAAGGTTACAATAATCACCCTTATTCTATTTGGCGTCGTCAACATTGTTGTCACTTTTGAGTCAACATCAACGTCGATATCACTTCGCTAATAATATGGTATTCCATAAGAGTATCAAGTCGACGACGATTGTTTATCGAAAATTTAAAAAACACAACACACATGTCAAACAAAAATTTAAATTCAAAAAATAAATTGAATATTTTTCAATTCAAATGTTGTTTGTTCACAGTTTACATACTTTGGACCACTCTAGCTTCATTATCTCTAAGCCACAATAGATCTGTTATTCACTCTTAACCAAAAAAGGCTCTTTTCATTAAGGAAATCGTGACTATCTTAACAAATGATGGTCATGTACAAAAAAAAATGTTTGATGCTCCCAGCATCATATCCTCACATGCTCTACATCAGATTTTCTTGAATTTAGTAATATTTTTAAAAATAGCCAAATGAAAAATAAAATGATTGTTTTGTGGCAAAGTCATCCACATTCAAAATTTTTTTTTATAAAAGTTAAAGGTAATCTTAGGAAAAAAATTCGTAATAAAAAATCACAATTTGCGTCATTGATTACATAACGAACCGTTGGGCAATAAAATTAATACTACTTTTCCATTTTTTAAGAGTCTATTACTTAAAACGCGTCATCTAAGGAGGTGAATTTGATTTTTAAATCACGCCAACTTCTTCCACTTATTTTTGATTTCAATCTTTTGTAGCAATTTTTTTTCCTTTAAAATTTCAAAACAAAAACATATACCAAAAATATGTAAGTCGTCACCAAAATGTGTGTCAACAAAATGGGAGTCAATTGTACTCAATATCGTTGTCAATACTTTTTACAGAATACGAAAATTTTGTCGACAATCATCGATACCTTTCAATATTTATAAAAGACATACCGATTTTAAAAAAACGAGGTCATATTCTGTCGACGACGCCATATAGAATAAGGTCGAATATTTCGAATTTATTGTTTTACCTTTTTGAAGAGAGTGGATCAATAAAATACCTTTGTAATTCCAGAAAGTCATTGTCATAGCTTTACCAGCCGATTGAACTGTTTTTGCCTTCTTTAGTGCACTTCCACCAGTTTCAGTTCATTGTTTGAATTGTTCTGTCTCTGATGATGGAATGATGGATCCATGTTTGGTCAACAATTATGAAACGGGGCTATAAATTCATTATATTTAGCTTATATTGACAAAGTTTCATTCGAATCCGTTTTTGATCAACTGTTAACAATGCGGTCTCAATCTTGTAGAAAGCTTTTTCATCTGTAATTCTTGATGCAAAATAAAATGCACTTGATCATTTGAGATGCCTATGGCAATATATATTTAAAACATTTTCACTCGTCGATCGTCTAATATCATATCATGCACTTTAGCTATTATTTCTGGAGCTGTTGCAGTTTTTGGACGCCCGTCTCGTGGTTCATCTTCGATGTTTGTACAGCCACATTTAAATTCAGTAACCCAGTTTTTTACTGCTGCATATGAAGGAGCACTTTCCCCTCCCACATTCACCATGATAATTATGAATTTCTTGCCCCGCTATACCTTTTTTACGTAAATATTTAATCCAACCACGGATTCATAAATTTTGTATTATAAAAAAAAAAAAATTACTGAAGCGCCTTTTTTGAACACCTGTTACTATACGAATGAGTTGAGAAATCTAAAGGAAATTTAACATGTGTTCATATGACGGATGAAAGTTTCCATTATACAAAGCATTTTTTACTATTTATGGTATACCGCCATTGCTATGTCAGGCTAACTACACTTCATACTGTTGGTGGGATATACGCACCTAAAATGAAATACAACTCCTACGTATACGCGCGTGGGTTTTAAAGACAATTTTGAAGTTTCACGACAACCTACAAAAGAGAGTAAATACTTACATCCCAAGTGGAACAAGGGGGAACTTCTCTTAATCAATGAACTGCACCTGATTCTAGTTTTAGACTCATTGAGAAGGATCCGCAGATTAATGCCGACGCATTAGTTAGAGAAGTTTTTGATAATTGCTATTGCAAATTGTCTGATGATAGGGCCTGCAATTGAACAGAGGACCTCTTGGCTGGTAGGCGGGTACCATATAACAGCGGCATAAGGAGAGAGAGAACACATTCATTAATTACGGAATTTATTCCAAATAATCGCGAATGATTACGCAGCACTCGTATTTTCCATATAGAACATCCTTTTGTAGTGGATCCTACAAAGAGAATTTGTTCTTTAGTTGCACCTTTCGTTTGTGGAATAATTTTTTCGCAAACATTTTTTCTTGTCACTTACGATTAAAATAAATTCAGATTAAGGCCTTTTCCTTCTTCTAACAACTTGTTTTCATAGGTACCACCACAGAACATGGATCATTAACTCAGTGTTGGCCTGAACAAGTTTTTTATGCCACCTCGTTATTGCGATAGAATCACTATTTCATCACATAGCACCAAGGATCAGAGCAGTGTGTTTCTTTAGGAGAACAAGTGACAAAAAAAATTCAAAAGTGGATCTACCGTTTAAGTAGATCATGACCATAGGATTTGGGAATGCATGCGGTGTTAGTCACGTGAATAGTCATGGAAGGTATAAAACGACTAAAGGCGACTATTATTCAGAACTACAACCTGATTCAGAGACTGAACACTGATTTGAATTAAATTCGATTGATTTAATCAAAAGTTGAGCGATTTGAATTGAATTTGGTATGAACATCACGTTTACCTCCTTCACACTAAAAGCTGTTATTGGTAAATATTAGCTTTTGAATCAATTAATACTGATTGAAAACAAAAACGAGCTCTTTTTTCTGGTGCCCATACAAACATTTGTAGTCATTATGGAAAAAATTCCTGAGTCGGACCAAAAACTGCTAAGCTATTGCTTAACAGAATAAAACGCTCTTCTAGATAATTCGAACTTAAGGGAGATTATATGCTTTATTCAGAAATAAAAATTTCATACATGTTTCTAAAATTAATTTCTCACCCTGTATTTTGAAAATTTATTTTCACAATTGTTGCTATTGTTTCTGCTGTCTGTGGTGGTGCTCTTCTCATGGTTTTCAAACTGTCACTAACAATTGTGGCGTATACTTGATATTTATACGAGTATTTACATATACATACGTAATCCGTATGTGTTTGTGTACGTGTATAAGTAAGTGATTAACAGATATGTAGAGCGAGCGAATCAACAAATGGTGTATTTGATGGTATTTGTTAACAATACATGCAGTGTTATGTGTTGATTTTCTCTCTCTCTCTCTCTCTCTCTCTCTCTCTCTAGTTTTTTAAATTATTTAATTGATTTAAATTACATTTTATTTAAATTCTCTTTTGTAAATAATTACAATTAAATTAAAAAGTAGAGAAAAACAAAGAACTAATTAAGCATTTAATATGCAAATAATTTTATATTGCACTTTAGTAAAAAAAAAAAATACAGGCAAAGGGTTATACTTTTCGTATAGTTTTATAAAATAGTACAGAAATCAGTTAATAATTTAAATATGCATATTAAAGCAACCCCTACATATCTTCACCACTTAAGGCAGCATAAATTAAATTTTACTTTACAAATAATTTAAAATGACGAATTAGTCTCTTTTATTATTGAGCGGATATGCCACGAGAAGCTATTTTTAGATATTCCATTATTGTTACAAAAGCTTTAAAGACTGTGTTCCTTAAAACCGTAACCATGTAGCCAGAAATCTCTTTTCATCAACAAGTTAATAGTAGAGGTGTTGTAGAACAATTTAGCAAATTAGCTGGTGTTTTTGGAAAACAAAAAAGCAATGCTTTACTAAGCACTTGGCTTACCATGTTTTTGGACAATGTTAAGCCAAAAAAAAACCCATTACTCGTATTAGAGACAAAACGTAAACAAAATGCAGTCTATAATAATACCCACTGAACCTACTGAAAAACAAACTAATTTGCATGCACAGTTACTACAATAAGAATATAAAAAAAAAAACAAATATAAGCCATGGTTTTGTTTGCATTTGAGGCAACTACGAGTATAACAATAGAACTTTGACTCTTTTAAACAATTGCACAGTGTAATACAATAGCATAATGCATACACACGCACACACACACAAAATGTAAATGTAAATGTAAAATAATGGTTACAATTCGTTTGTTAAATGAACCACAAATTGTTTAATTTTACACTATCAACTTTTATTGCATGAATATGTGTGGCATGTAACAGCATGTGTGTTGCTGGTACATACCCACACACATTTATTAAGCATATAGGGCGGGAGAAAAAAATCACGTATGGTACGTAGTAAATAATAGAATTTTAACGAATAAGTAAACTATATGTGCAAGAGAGAACGTGTTTTAGTGTAGGTGTGTGTGTTTTAAGTTTTTATTCCTATTTTTGTACTTTTTTATTTCAAAACAATAACAAATAGCGCCTTTGTTGTAACGGTTATTTTTTTCCCCCAAAATAAATAAGTAAAAATACGAAATCAGCTTAAAGATAGTGAACCCCGACAAAGTTACTGCCTACACTAAAATACGTAATAGGAAATACATTTCGGTCTCAAGAGCTTAATCTTACATCGGTAAATGATTATAAAAGCTTATCCGTAACAATATGAGTGAACACTGTAATAAAGAGGCAGTATGGAATAATTATAACAGAAGTTAGTAAAGACTTTCTGGGATCTAATTTAGACTTTAACGACTTTTAGGAATTTTTTATCAAAGATTTATATGGCATCTGATTTTCAAATTAAAAGGTCCGCCATCCAACGTTTTTTTTTTTTTCAACTACTGCTTATTCGTGAATGGTAACACTTAGCTCATGTCTGATTTGACAGATAATTAGTTTTATCCTGCCGCTGAACGTATATGGTTGTGTATATGCTTAAACAACGCTGGGAATCTGGGCCTGCAATCGACTTACAGAATATGCCGATTTTGCCAAAAAAATCACATTTTCAGATGAAGCTCATTTTGATCTTGGCGGGTATGTAAACAAGGAAAATTGTGGCATTTGGAACACATAAAGCCCGCACGCATACACTGAAAAGCCGATACACCCGCACTGTTTAGTGCGGATTTTAGTCCTGAGGCATAATTGGGCCATTTTTCTGCGAAAATGAACAAGGAGTGGCCGTTACAATCAATGGCCATCGTTATCGGGCCATGTTAAACGAATTTTTGTTCCTAAAAATTGAAGAGCAGGATATTAGCAATATTTGGTTTCAACAGGAGGGCGCTACGTGCAACACAGCCGAAGCTACACTCGATGTTTTTGAAGATCGCATTATCAGCCGCAGAGCTGATGTCGTTTGGCCACCTCGGAGCTGCGATTTGACACCGTTGGACTATTATTTGTGGAGTGCCGTCAAAGATAAGTGTTACGCCAACAAGCCAGAGACAATTGACAATTTAAAGGACAATATTCGTGAGGCCATTGGTGAAATACAGCTGCACACAATCGATAATGTTCTTAAAAATTGGACCAATCGTGTAGGCTACTGCATGGCCAGCCGAGGCAGCCATTTGAATGAAATTATTTTCTATTATTAACCGGAAGGATTGTACTTTTAAATAAAAAAAGAAATTTCAGAAAATGTTCAGTAGTTTTTTTTTATAGCATTTTCAAAAAAAAAAAAAAAAAAAAAATTATTTGGCGGACCCTTTACTTAGCAATTATCAGTGTAATAGATAATTGACAAATACCAATTATGATTTACATATAATTAATTGTAATTGAATTGTGAATTTTAGAAATTTAATTACATTCTGTAATTTCTCTGTAGCAATAATCAATTACAATTAGAATTGATTTGTAATTGGTAATTAACAACTAAAACTAAAATGAATTAATGATTATACTTACAAGTATTTTGCAATTGCAATTAATAATTAAAACTAGAAGTATTTGGCAATTAACAATTGCAGTAATTAGCAATTACCAATTGCAGTTACAAATAATGTGCAGCTGCCATTTTACAACTAATTATTACATGGAATTACTAGTTTGCTTTTGGCAATTGCTTATTACAGTAACTGTACAGTTGGTTAAGAATTCCTTTTACCTTCGAAATTACCGATTAAAAATTATTTAATATGTAATTGGCTCTATCCAATTCATATATAATTGACAATTAACAATTGTAAATACATATAACTGGTTGTTAAGTACACGATATTAGCAATTGAATTTTAATTAATTACAAAATGCAACTGTAGGTGCTCAAGACTGATCTTCACTAAAGGATTACGATAGTAATATTCGAACTTACACGTCAATTATGAATGACTACCAAAACCTAGCCGCATTGTTAGTTGCTTTACAGTGCTGTTAATTTTAGTTGCCATATTGGCAACTACAAATACAATTTCTTTGCATTTTTTTTTTTTTTTTTTTCAAAATAGTGATTTGACATTCAGCAGTACGGTTTACAACTACGGACAGCATATCCATCAACATACTTTGTAGTGTTTACAGCTTTAGTTTTTCCAAACATAACCACAACTTCAATACACCCTTACTATCTGTTATAGTCTATGTAGAGTATGAATATATACCAAAAACCTCAGCAAAAACCTTTGTGTAAATAACATTACGGCTGGTTGCTTCAATACAATTACAATACATGCCCAACATACTATATATACGAGTATGCTCGCTCGCTACTACAAGGAACATAAAAAAAAAGTTTTAACAGGACAATGAATAATGTGTCACCTACAAACTGAGAAGAGAAAGAGCGATTGTAAGAGCTTAGTAGTGGCAGCACTCGTATTGTTTACATACCGCCAACACAGTTGCAGTCATTGTTTTTATTTTCTAACGTTAACTGTAAATAATACATTTATTCTTCTATTATAAATAAAACCATGTATGTATACGTAGTACATATGTGTGAGGTAAGTTTAGGGTCATGTTAATGTGCTAGTAGTTGTGTGTAAATGAGAGAGTACTACGTTACAGTGTAAATAATAAAGAAAAAAGTGGAATATGCACACACTTATTACAAAAATTAAAGCAAAACACTTCAAATAAACATTTGACTATAAAAACACTACAGAATCTCTTTATTTATTTCTTTGTACATATTATTGTTTTATATAGTACACAACAATACGCATAACATTTGCGATTTTATTTTATTTGCGTTAATTTTTTTTTAAATTAATTGTATGAATATGATTGAAAAATAAAATTGTAATAAAAAAATTAAAAAACTTAAATGTTAACTAATTTGCTAAAAATAGTATTTTTTACTAAATACGTATAAATTAAAATATAAAGTTGCTTTGAAATACTTCATGGTTGGCTTTTTTAATATGTGAAACAGTGCTTTTAAGAGTAAAGAACTTTGGTAGTTGGAGGTTGTCGTGTAGGAAAATCGAAGAACGAAAGTTTTTGTAGTGACTGAGGCTGTAGTTTTTTTGATAGGTATGAAAAAGCTTAACCATATTCACATTAACATACCAACAGTATGTAGGGATGCTAGAGATGTATCGATGTTTGTAAAAATTGACGGTCGGAGTTCATAACCCCATTCATCGATCTTCACCCTGGCCGGTTCTGGTCCCACGAGAGGAGTAGCCGAGCCTTGCCTTGTCAGCGACCTCGTTCCGCCTAACACCAGTTGGTCCAGAGACTTAACAAAGCGTTACTCTGTTTCCCAGTGGCAGTGTGTTGACATTCGTGCAGCACTCGAGTCTATATACTACAAAGAAAGCGCCCTTAGTGCCGCTTGACTACCGGAATATATATTTATTGAAGCGCACCTCACCCCAGGAATGACAATATAAAAAAACATGGTGGTCATATTGGGGGTTAAGCGATTACTGGCGAATATTATTTGAAAGTTTTGAACAGATTCAATTTGAGTGGTAGCAAAAACGAAAGCAAAGTGCTAACTGACGCTACGAATTGCTACCCCAAACAGCATACTCTTTAGATGTAGACCCTTACGACTATTTATGTTTCTCAATCTGAAAAACTGGCTGCGATTATTGATTAAATAAACTTTTTTTTTGTTATATTATTAAATATATTTTTTTTTATCAAAAATAATTATTGCAAATTGCTTTACTTTGAGAGTTGAGAGTTAATACGAAAAATTTTGCTTAAATTTTCAATTTTATTTCTTCATCAACTTTATCTACCAGCCAACAAATTAAAGTTATTTCATGCAAAACGAAACGAAAGGACAAAAATCAACTCTCAGCAAATGAATATGAATCTCTGAATATGAATATGAATATGTGTGATAATGTTAAGTGAGTATTTAATAAATATTTAATTTGCTTGAAATAATATTTAATGAAAAATGTACATCTGTCTTGTGTGTATAAATTTTCATACTGTTTTTTCATAATTTTCATGATTTTCATGAATATTTACAAATGGCTACAGCAAAAAAAAAAAAAAAAATACAAAAATACAAAAAACAAGCAGCTACAACAACAACAAGAGAAGTAGTGTATTTAATTTATAACATAAAACCACATAAATCTGTTTTCATAACTTTTTTTCTCTTCCTAGGATTTTTTTTTATTTCATATTTTTTAACCGGTTAAATATTTTCTTGAATACCTTTTCATATAATGGCAACTGGAGTATAAAAAACAGGGGAATAATGTGAGGCAAAGGGAGAGAATATGGCAAACAAACAGGAGTTGCATGTTTGCAATACTGGATATTATTAATTGCATATTAATGTTGTTCACTTTTGCTTCTTAAATTCATGAGAGAGAGAGAGAGAGAGAGAGAGAGAGAGCGCAACAACGCCTATAAAATTGTTGTGAATATGAGGCGAAATATTTCTTGTATGATGCTTGTATTGTGCGTGCGGTAAAGAAGTATAAATAATTTTTGCTTCAACGTTGCAAGATTGAAAAAAACACACCCATTTCCGTTTATTTTCTTTCTATCTAGTTTTGTATACAATTTTTCAATATAAAAAGTACAACAATATTAATAAATAAATCTCTGTATATTAAACCTCAAAAACTCATCATCATCATCAGCATTATCGTTGCTGTTGTTGTAGTTGTTATTGTGATTGAAGTCATCTTTATGGAGAATTGGTAGATTGAGAGCGAAAGGCATATTTGCTGATAAGAAAAATATGCAGTACGTTGCATAATACAACATAACGCATCTGCTTTGTTAAATTAAGCATACAACCTCAGCGCCATGATATGTCACAAATTCTATGGACTTTTTCTTTAGTACTGACCTTTTTCGTTGCTAGAACAGAAAATTTTTTGTAATTTCTGCTGGTAGTATGAGAATTATAAAATTGCCCTCGTACATAGGTGGTGTACAGGCAGCAGACATCTGTTTATACGACAAGAACAACAGTATGATAAAAGCTTAAAAAATTTTATGATCCTGACAATCTGTGGCATGCAACAGCAATAATAATAACAAATAATGAGTAAAGAATACCACATTTAAACACAATAAACAGCTTCAGCCAATACTTCATTCAACCATTCCATTCATTTAGTCATTCATACATTTTGTCATTGAACTTATTTAAGATGCTTAAGAGTATAAATAGCATAGGAAAATAAGAAAATAAAAAAGAAATTAAGAGCATAAGGCAATCTGTAAGAGCAAAAGAATTAATCATAAATATATGTATGTATTATACATACATTTTTTTTGTCAATAAAATATTCATTTATACTCGTAATTTGCTGTCTGTATACAAAAACATTTTTCAAGTTTTGGTATGCATGTATAAAACCCCAGCTGTTTGTTAAAGACCACATAAAATCTATATGGGGGCTGGGCTGCAAAGAGGCTGTGGATATAGCCAATAAATAATTTTATTTATTTAATACTAAAATCAATTATTACTACAATATTATCTATAATAAATATATATAAATAAATAATAGGTCACTCAATAAGTCCGTAGGATAAGTAAGTCGAAAAAAAATTTTGACAAAATTCGATTTTATTATTCAACACAGTTGCCTTCGAAGGCGACTTAACGAATATAGCGATTTCCCAACTTCCGATATCACTTTTATAGCACGATTTCACTTTCTCGTCAAAAGAGGCCTCAGTTTCAGCGATTACTTTATCATTGGACTTGAATTCCTTTCCAGCAAGCATTCTCTAAAGATCAGAAAACAGAAAAAGTCGCTGGTGGCTAAACCTGAAGAATACGGTGAGTGGATTAGCTATTACAAGCCCAATTCATTCAATTTTGCTATCGATATGTGGCAGGATTTGTGAGCTCATGCGGCAACCACTTTAGACAGAGCTTTCGCATACTCATACGTTCGTGTAAAATGGTAAAAGCACTACCATTTTCCATCTTTACAATATCATCTAGCTCGTGCACCTTCAATTTGCGATCGTTCATAGCCAATTTGTGGATTTTGTTGATATTTTCTGAAATAACAGCCTTATTGGGCGTCCACTGCGACTACGTTTAAATTCAGCAAACCACTTCTTTACCATTTGTCTCGATGGAGCCGAGTTCGGATAATGTTTATCAAGCCATTGTTTGGTTTTCACTGTATTTTTTCATCAAAAAGCAAGGCTTTATCAAAACTAGTAATTCACTTTTTTTCATTTTAACTTACGAATCAATAGTCAGATTGCTGTCAAATTTATTATGCACGTATCGTTAAAAGGTTAGTACTAAATAAAAATCATATGGACAAAATTCTAATAACACCATCTATATGTCATCCTACGGTCTTATTGAGTGACCTGATATATGTATGTTTATTTGTAGGTATGTATGTATGCATATAAAAACACACTCTGTTATAGGGGTCTATAACTGCAAAAAAAAAAAAAAAAATAATAATAGTTTAAGCAAAATTCTTAAACAATAAAGACAAAGACCAGCCGGAGGCATATATACACTGGAGAGTCTTTTATTATGCAATAAATATCGAGATATTGGTTTTGAAAATTATACCACAGGAAAGATATTTAACAAAATGGAATTCAATTTGATAGAACAAGTCTCACAACAGTGGGTGGTAGTAGCAAATAAGCCGTTATTAATTAAGAAAAAATATTTTTATAAAAAGGACATTCAAGTACGTGGGCAGTGTGATATTTCAATGCAACACTACTTTCATTACTCCTTTTATAAAAATTTTTAACACCTAACTTGGTAGAGACTTTTTCGTTAAACTTAAGAAAAACAAAATACTTAAAAAAATTGTGCTTTTTAAACTTACCCAAATAAGCTTGCTGTGGTTCGGCCATTTGTATAAGAGCTGAATCCTTTTTATTATATAAAATTTTTACACGTTGCACATCGCCATAAACACCTGTTTAATTTATTAATTTTTTAATTTTTTGAATAAAAGGAAAGAAGAAACAGAAAGTTAACAAATTAATACAATATTTAAGAACATTTATATACTATAAGATAATTAACAACAGAAATTGAAACACATTTTGAAAT
Source organism: Wohlfahrtia magnifica (assembly GCA_023159175.1). Taxonomy (NCBI): domain Eukaryota; kingdom Metazoa; phylum Arthropoda; class Insecta; order Diptera; family Sarcophagidae; genus Wohlfahrtia; species Wohlfahrtia magnifica. The sequence goes on along the minus strand of JAKWBJ010000483.1, from coordinate 11,173,179 downwards.
TATACGAATTTATATATGAATTTAACGACAGTGACAGGATTTTAAAAATTATACAATTAAAAATAATTTTGAGAATAAAGGCACATTTTAAAAATAAAAAATAAAAAAAGACTTTTTAAGCCTTAAAGTATACCATAGATTCATTCAAAGTGAAATTTTAATCTTAGTTAGAGAACAGTTTATCTATATGAACATTCTTATGATAACTTAAAAATATTAGAACTTTTACTTAAATTTTAAATAAGTTTTGAAAATAAGCAGATACGTACTCTATAGCCGACTTTTAAGTGGCAATGCAGAGGTTTAACAAGTTATTCTATAAACTAAAAGGAGCTTCTTAATGTGGACAGCAGAGGGTATGAAAAAAATTTTATTGCGATTTTCGAGTGTTTAACAAACTATAAGAATTCAACCCATAGCCAAACAAATTCATCCAAAAGATTTTTCAGCTTATCTCTGATGATGACGACAATTATCACACGAATGATAAATGATGAATGAAAAACCGCTAGCTACTGAGGAAAAATGGCAAGTAAGGATCACCACCACCACTTAGCAAGGTTCTGCACCATTACACAATCATATTGAGACGAGCTACAGTAGGTTAATCATCTACATAACTTTGAAATCAAGTGATTAATGCAACTCAAACAAGGCAATGCAAGAGCAGTAATGAAATAATTAAATTTTTTGCAACTTGATATACAGTGACGAACATAAATATTGGCAAAGTAAGATCTTTCAACTTCATGGGTGATTTAATGGTCTTTTTAAAGACATTTTTGATAAACTAATATATATATAAACTATACATATATATACTATATATTGACTATATTTCATTCCAAATTTTTTTTTTATATTGTTACGACAATAAGGTTGCGCACCACAGCGTTTATAACATCGCTAAAATAAATAAATAAAAGCTGCAAGAACAACTATACGTGCTGTTTATAAATAACCAGATCTGCAATAACAACCATTAGCAGAGACAAACTACATAAAAATAACACGGCAACATCAATAATTAAGCAGCAAAGAAAACAAGTAACAGACAATAAACAAGCAACAACAAACACTAAGAGCTGAAAGAGGTAGATTTTTACATACGCATGGGTACAAAAGAACTAAAAAGAAATTAAAAGAAAGAAATGGAATCTACCTGAAATATCGAGAGTTTTGAGAGCTTTCGATGTGTTGTTTACTCAGCCATATAAAGAGCACATCGATGCGAACAGCAATCAGTTTATTTGGTGTAAACTCAGTGAACATGTTGATGTGCCGTAAACTCCGCGAGTGCAGTTTTTAAGTAAAGTTAACTCAGTGAAAGTGTTATTGGTGTGAAGAGAGTTTATAAGAAGTAAACTCGTGAAGCTAGTAGTGAGGTAAAAACCCAGTTTAGTTGGAGCTCTCAGCAAAGAGAGTTAAGTGTGGATAACCTCTGGTTGAAAAGGTTGTGATCGAACCTAAGTTATAACTACGGTCGGGTTGGAAGATCTTTAAGTAGAAAGATCTGTCGAGTAATTGTTGTTGTTTACAAGATTGTAAACAGACAGAGTAATTAAGAATAAAAATTGTTATTGCCTGTAAAAAGATTACAAGCAGTGGTGCACAAAACTGTGTTGAATATGCTTCTTCTCATACTTTTGATTATTGGCCGATTTTTCACTCGCCTATCCAAATCTTTCCACAAATTCTTGACCAATATTTATGTTTATCACTGTATATATGCTATTTTTTAGACAAATGCTAAATCGTAAAGGTAAATTGTAAATACATTTTACAGCTTAATGATATTATAACGCAAAAAAATGTTAATGAGTTGCATTACTAAAAAGCTTAATAACTCCGTCAATTTTCAACCGATATCTATGATAAAATATAAGATTCATTTTATTCATAACTAATCTTAGTTTCTTAATTAATTCATAAATTGTAAAGCTCGTATATAAATGAGTGCACAAAAACGCATATTAACATGAAAAATATGGGAAAAATTGGATGAAAAATGCTTTTGCTTGAATGAAACATATACTCGTATATCATCAAAAAAGCCAATTTCTCTGAAAAAAATCTAAAAATCGGCTAATATTCAGATAAGTTTTAGCTTATAAGTGCATGAAAGTCCGAAAACTCGGTTTTATACTCATAACTCCAGATTTTGACGTGTTTCGAAAATTCAAAAAATCGATCCTTGTTCTACTCGATAGCGCCTATAAGACACATAGTATTTTAATTTTGTTGTCGCACCGTGTTATATACAATATATTCATGCGAAAAATCTGATAGTCAGCAAGTGTTGTCTATTTCGCGATTTTGCAAAAATTTTAGAATTAGTTGCTTGAAAGTACGCAACATTGTTTTACGTGGATACACAAAAACCATGTGTTTTTTAATGATCTTTTGAACGCAACGAGTGAAAATAATTTTATCACGATGACCAGTAAAAATTGGTCTGCTTAGCTTATAATTTCCTTTCAAAAAAGTGCAGCCCATGTTATTTCGTAGTTGAAAAAATTATGCCATGAATTATTAATTTCCATAACATTCGATGAAGGAACACAGGGACTTCTTCTATCAGTCAATGAGCTGCATTCCGATTCTATTTGTAAACTCATTGAATGGGACCTACAGTTAAACGCCAGCTTCGAACCGCAAATACATTAGAGAAGTTTTCAATAGTAGTAATACTCATAACCGCTCTTGAAAATACTTTCTCATTTTTCGGATGGTCTGGCTTGGTATTGAACTGAGAACATTTGGTTGGTAGGCAGGTGTCTGACCTACCATAGCATAGCAGTTTTAACGAATGAATGAACCATGCAAAATCATGTTCAAAAATAAAAACCGTACTGTTTTTGCAACATTATTTCATATTTGACAGCATTTCGCAAGAAATTTTGAGCAAAAAACCAGTCTATAAATGTTAAACGAACTTTCGACGTTTATCATTAACATAAAAATTATGCGTTTAAACCTACTGTTAGCACTTGATCTAGAATACTAGGTAGGCTAAAACAAATTCAAGACAATCACCCCCATTCTGCGTTTAATACGAATCGAAATTTTCTTCGTTTAGCAAATTTGATATTCTACGTTTCGATTCTGTTCAATTTCTTTCGCTACGTTTTTTTAAGCTGCTAAAGTTGTGACGGATATCCTTTCGATTTTTGTTTTTTTTTAGGCCAACATTTTTTCTTGTAAACATACATAATAAATATATAAACAAACACTTGTCCATTTTCAGCACAAATTGTATGTTTTCTTATTGAGCCCCTTTGTGTATGCACTACATTTTGAGCTTTTATTAAAAATTGCCTATTTTTCTATTTCTATTTCTATTTCAATCATCCCTATGGTTTCGAGAACATTGTTGTCTCCTTCTTTATCTGTCGATTCCGTTTTTGTTTGGAATATCAATTTTCGATCCAAACGTAACTGAATGCAGAGACGAAATCGAAACGCAGAATAGGGGTGAATAATAACTTTGTTCAACGGCCTGTTTCCGTAAGACAAGTAATTAAAAAAAACAAATTAAAATTCACATGAAAGTGCTTAAAAATAAGATTAAAAAATAAATTATTATTTTTCATACAAGTTTTTGATCTTTTTAAATTTTGCTTGTCATACGAAACAGGCAGTAAAAACGCAATTAGCAGAATATCTGAAAATATAAAAATATACCAAAAACACTAATTTCTTAAAAGAAAAACTAATTTACATGTGTTTTTCTTTTATTTTGCTAATAAATCATGATTTTAAATTTTCTTTTCAGCATTTGTATTTTATTTTTGCAATATATTTGCAAGTCAATAAATAATATCATAGACAAGAACTAACCATAACGTCAAACATACGGCAATATGTGGTAAAGAAACCAACAAAAAAAATGAAAAATAATAAAAAAAATACTTTTCAATTTACAAAGTAGTACAACAACAGAAAGTTTTACGAAAAAAAAAAACAAAACTACCTACAAATTATGGAACAAAAAACACAAAAAACAAACAAAAAGGTACCAAAAAACTTTTGCTACAAATGATGACGATAATTATGACTGAGACGACCATGTAGACTATGAGTACAACGTCTGTAATGTTGTGAATGATGAAGAGAGAACGGCTACTTTTATAAGCTGCGTGTTATGAAGGTAGAAAAAAATTAAAGAAAAGTTTCATAAAATCTTGTGTCTACTAATAAACTACTGCTAGCATGCTTACAGAAAAACTTTAAGGAAAAATAGAAAGAAAAGATTATTAACGCAGACTTTCCAGATGTAAGACAAACAAAAGAGAAAAAACCCGAACTCCAGAAAACAACCAAAAGCATGTATTAAAAGTGAAGGCAAACTTTTAACCATAACTGTCAGGAAAATTTTCTTTATGTTTTATTGAGAAAATTTATGATGCTTATTGAGAGTTGGCCAAAAGTTTAGTTTATAGACGACGACGCTAGAAAAGCACACCAACCCTCGACCACAGGTAGTATATTGTCGTCATATTTTGTATTATGAATTTTACGACTACGAACAAGGTTTATTAAAGCTAATAATTTTGTGGTCTACAATAAGTTTTCGTGTGGTGGGGGATAAGAGTTGCATATTTGGCCCAGTTGCATCCCCACAAATTGTATTTTATTGCTGTACTTTGCTTAACAAACTTGTATTACACAGTTTCGTTTAGTATCGTTGTGTTTTCCCCACTCTCGTCTTTTATTTTTATTGCAACGTTTGCAGTCATGCATTTACCGGTGTGGCGGTAGCGGTGGTGTTAGTGGTGTAGCATTGAAAACTGCGCCGGATGTTTTATTATCATGTGAAATCCAACAACAAGAATTTAAAGTCCGGTTCATAGCAAAGTTATTCTATAGCTTTTAAATCCTTTTCACCTTAGGTTTCTAGGAGTGGCGGTGGGTGGTAGGTGTTTAGTAAAAGTGCATTATTGATTTTGTGTTAAAATAAAATTATATTTTATTTTGATGTGAATTTTATGAGGGTCGTTTGAGAATTACGAAATATGAGAAATTAACCGAGAATGTGAAAAAGGCTATAAATTCCATGTGTAGGCATGTATTGTTATATCATATGTATGTACATATGTTAGTATTCTATGCATCCTTATAAAACGATGCTTTTATATTTAATGAATAGTAGTAGGTAGTAGGCTTAAGAGTCGGGTAGTTCGTGAACGACTTAGTTCAATCGAACTTCACACACAAGTGTATTTATGGAACCGGTCATATCAATGAGCTTTTTTTTTGCTCCACGTAGTAGTGTCTATTTTGAACTTATATTTGTTCATATCTTCTTTTTATTCATAGGTTTGTCTCACTATAAACGTTATGTAATATCTACAAAAACAATGAGCGCTTTGTGATTCGTTCATGTTTCTTTTTAGTTCATGTTTCTTTCCATTTACTTATCTCTTTGAAAAAAAAAAAAAAAAAAAAAAACGTTAATCGTGTCACACTAAAATGAACGCTTTTCATGAATAAATCTGGACTGTAACTGATCATAAACTATCGAACTAAAAGAAAGATTTAGTTCATAAAAGAGCATTGAACTAAAAAAAAGCGAAAACGAAACGGTACTAATGACCCGTACACTAGATAGCTAAAACATCCGATGAGTACTTTGTAGGAATTAGATCTACTTTCTAGATTTTTAATTGCCTTTTGGATTACGGGACTGTTCTTGGAAACCTAAGAAGGGTTTGTGCATAAAAGGTGACATTTAGCTTACGTGCTCATATACTTTCAAAGATTATTAGGATAGATCTACCACAGCTCTTGAGGCCTCTACTTTAAGAGTCAATCGAGTTGCGTACTTCGAGAACTTTGCATGCAAAGCAACACCCTATAGAGTCAAAAGCATTCACTTGAAATACTGTTTAGTATTCGAAAGTTCAGTTTTGCTTATTCATACAACAGACTTTCTCCGTAAGGGTAGTTAAGTTTTATTTACTCCGGAAGCTGTAACTCAAAATGTTATAGTCTCTGAAAACTTTTCAGCATCCTGAGAGGAATTTTATGTAGGTAACACTTTGTTCGAAGCATGAGTAAATAGCAAACATCGACTAGTCCTATGTAAGCCCAAGTTATATTTTCTGAGTGCTTATTTGTCCTCAGCAGTTTAAAAAGTATAATATTTCGTCAGAAAACAATAACGTGTATTCCTATAAGGACTTCCGTTGAACTACAGTTGTCAATTTGGCTGTCATTTATTCGATATGTTTTTCTAAATCATCTTCAGCGTTGAGGCTCATTTCAGGATGAAAATAAAATTATCGTATTTGGGACGATACCTATCAGAGATGAAATCATGAGTATACTCGAATCACTCATATCATTGCAATGAGTACACACATTCATTCATACTTTAAAGCTTAAAGTACTCATCATACTCATACTTACCCACATTAATGTCTTTGATGATTCATACTCATCTTAACACATTGTGTAAAGGCGATGTAAAATGAGTATAAGTCGAGTATGAGGTTATGTGTCTGCAGCGGTATTTTTCATTTTTTTGTTTATTTCTCTTCTGAACAATATTGTTTGCTTTCTTGATGAGTATAACTCGAATGATTTAAGTGATTCGAATCATTTATGAGTATTTTCTGATAAATGAATGAATACTATGAGTATGAGTGTGCTATGAGTATGAGTATGACATTTGATTCATACTAATTGCTACTTTCGAATCAACGTTATTGTGAGTACGAGTACTTGATTTTGTAAGACGTGTACCAACTTATACTTATAAATTCATGAATGAGTATGTGTAGCGAAAAAAAAAATTCATTGCTGATCTCTGATGCCTATCCACAAGTGTCAAATGCATCCCAAAGAGGTCACAGTTTGATATGAATTTTGCCAACGCCACTAGCGGCAAGAGCTGTACGTTTATGACTACCAACTCATGCTACATTCAACATTCTCCAAGAGGTATTTGCGGGCATGGTCATCTAACAAGGAAGTCATATTAACTGGCCACTGAAATTATGAGGTGTTCGCTAAATGTTCCAATACAAAGCGTGTGTCAACTGTACAATTTCTAGTTAAAGTACATGATACTTGTTCAGTGTTGAAGATTATTTAAATATTTGCTGCAGCAATGGCTGCAATGTAACTCCATACTGAGTTAGTAATTTTTCATTGTGAGATAACCGAAGATGAAACATGGATTAAAAAGAAAATTGTTTCCGATAACTTTTGGGTAGTCTCTAATTATTGAGGCAAATAAGTTTATAGTCTTATAGCTCTTCATTTTTAAACTAATATTGTAATGGTGGGTAATATGTATATAGCCAGCCTTTTTTGTGTCTAAAATGAGGAGCATACTTTTAGAGTAATTCTTTATTAGACAAAATAAAAATTTCCAATATTTTTGTGCTATAAAACATGATAAAAGTGCTGCGCTCTTTAACTTATCTTTACTGTATTATTAACGCTTCATTTGAATGAATCTTTTATGCCAGAAGCAAAATAAAATATCAGTTCTTATTGATATATGCACATATAATTTTTATACATATTGTAGATATTTTTTTAATATTTTAAAAATATTTTCGAATAGTATTTGAAATGTATTTGCTAAGAAAAAAAGGGAGAATTAGAAAATTGTATGTAGAAAAAAATCATAACAACATGTAGAAAATAGAAAAATAAAAGTAAATTTGCACTCAATTTATATGGTTGTATATTATTTTATAAAAAAGGATATGTGTATCCTTGTAGACAATAAAAGAAGTAAAAGAGTAACAAAAAAATTTTAGAAATTTTCTAAAATAACATTTTATAGACATGCATGAAGTAACAGCCAGCAACCAGTCAGTAGTCAACAGTCACATATTTCTTCATCAAATATGCACGAATATGTTGTAGAAAAAAGAAAAAATCCAGTGTATAATGGTAGCAGCCAGCAGTGCTAATGTTGCCCCAGAGAATCACGTTGAAGCTTCATTATACATACGTATAATATATATGCCAGCGTTTAAAAACTGAAGCGCAATTTTTTGGGAAGTTATTTTTTTCCAGAGAACAACATTCTTTAAATGATAATAAATTAATAGCAAATGCGGAATTTATTTATGATTTCTTTTAGATTTTTTTCTTTTTATAGTTTTTTGTTAAAAAAATATTCTTAAATTTCAATTTTCGTATGGCATGTTGTCCTTACTCCCTCATCTTCTTACTCGTTTTTCTTATAAAATGATTAACATTTTTATCGAACATAAGTCAAGTTGTTTCCTTCAAATATCTCAAACAGATATTTGAAATTCTCAATGCATTTTTCTAGTTTTGTAAAACAACAACAACAACAAAAATGCCTCGTTGAACATAAATTTTTTTGTTTCTATTCCATACTAAACTCCTTTTCCTCTCCAACTTATGTTATCCTAGTAAAGAAGTTATTTATTCAATACCATCTATTGGTTAGTTCTTAAATATTTGGTTGATTTTTCAGATATATCGTGTGTCCATACCTGTGTGTGTGTTTTTTTTAAGTGTGAGTGTGTGGTGTGTAAGCTCGTATTTTCTCAGATTTTCCATTTATTTTTTGTGTCATGATGTAACTCTTTATCCATTACCAGAGCCAAAGCATATTGTTGTTGGTTTTCTTTACTCAATTTCTTGGTATTGCTTGTTACCTGTGTTGTCTGTTATCTGTTAAGCTTGTATGTCTTGTTGCACTAGATTACCACTTTCACAACAACCAGGGCCAGCCATACCAATTTACTTATTGGCAAATTTGTTTGTTTTACGTACTCTATCTGGCCTCTGTTCAACTGTCTACGTTCGTTTTTAGTTTTCCTTTTCTGCTTTTCATAGGTTTATTCAATTGTAATGCACGAATTTTCCAAACCATTTTAAAGATGATTGGATCTGTATGGCTGAATGTTTGTGTGCGTTTATTTGTAAAATTTTTTCCTTTTTATCCTTTTCCCAGGTTGCATATGAAGGGCAACAATTTGCAGTTTTAGTTTTTCTCTCTCACTCATTTGAGCTTGTCTTTCCTCTGGGGAGCCAATTTGTGTATTTGTTGAAAAATTTAAGGCCAACACAAAACACATGTGAGTTTCGTTCGTTTAGAGGGTTTATTTAAAATTTATAGAAAAATATTTGGCAATTAATAACAAAATTTAAATGAAAATTGTGAAATTAAATTTTTGTTTAAAACTCTTATTAGATTTTACCCAAATGTTGTTGTTTTTATGTTAGAAGAAGTATATTGTGAGCATACTTAAGGGCGCTAACTAGAAAATGTAGTGTAATTTTAGGCAACGTTTCCAATATTATTTTAGCATTATTTTGTTTTGCTAAGATCAACATTTTTTTTGCATACTTTTAGGTACAATGAAGGAAGATTATTTTTAAGCATAACGGGTGATTATTTTGCTACTTGGATTTTCAGTGTAAATTTATTTTAGTATAAAAAATATTCGTGGTATGTGGCAATGCTAAAATTTCTCACTAAGGTTTGCCATTTCACTATTAATAGACTAAAAACAATCCACGCTTGCTAATCATCAAATTTTGTTATCGAAATTCTTGTTGTGTGAGAAATGTTCTACGTAAATTACGTCTATTTTATGATCGTCATTATCGACCTATCGAACAGGCTATTTAAGGTGTTATGGAAAATTTCCACCAACCCGTGTTCTTTAAGAATGATTAAAATCGTGACGTTACATGTTACCGTTACCGTGCGATGGTTATCGCTTTTTTTTGGCCAAGGATATAGATTTGTACTTAGTTAACATGTGGTTTCAGCAAAATGGTGTCACATACATGCCACACAGCAAGCGATACTATTAATATATTTAGAGGCGAGGCAGTTCATTGATCTCAGTGATTTAAGCCCACTAGACTATTTTGTGTGAGAAAACGTGTAAACTCGGGAGCAAAGTTGTGACATAGCGAGGTATTAAGGGCTATCTACCCCTAGTTAGTCTTGTACGTGATTAGGTAGAAAAGTGACCACATGGAGAGAAACTTGATACTGATACTACGGGTAACGTAAGCTCAACATAGGCCGCGAAATAAAAAGCTAATGTAGATTTTATTGGGGTGGCGTGGTGTAGTGTTTAATAGAGTTCAACCTCTCCTCAATAAATCCATATAAAGAAACTTCACTGACCATCCAGATTACCTCTAGTAAAAATGACAAACATCAGACGAATGGTCGGAGTAAACGACACCTACTGAAAAAAATTACAATGCTAAGTTAGACATCACCACTACCACTTACCAAGGATCATCACCACTACACATAATCATATGGAGGCGAGCTACATTAATCATCTCAACTTAATGAAACTAAGACAAAGCTATAAATACTTTAAGGAAAACCAATAATATGCTCCCTAGAAAGACTACTAAGATAGCCCCTAGGGCGATACATTTCGGTGAAAATGGCCGTATTTTACTTTTTTAACTTTTTATTTAAATAATCATGTTAAAGAGGAACAAAATAAAAATATAAGCGAAAATACATAATTTTTAATTCTACCTTAAAAGTATGCAATTATTTTTCTACAAATAAACAAAATTTTTTTTTCGTTTATTATCACACTTTAGAGTAATGGTTTCCTATTTATATGAATAGCAGGATGATGATTTTTGCTTAACACCTTTTTCTTGGCTTTTATAAGCATTAAAACGATGTGCAAATCATTATCAAACGACCATAAACAACCATATATTATACATCACTAACACAATAATCGATATTAATGTTTGACACGCTTTTATTAAATAAAAAATAGGCCATTTCGCCTTGAATCCTAACGGCAACTAACAACTTACTTAATATAATATAGATACGATATAATACAATATTTACAATAGAAATGAAAATGTTTCCTTTAAGGCTAAACACCTCCTTACCCCCTATACACACATGTTTGGATAATACACATACAGACATATGTATGTAGGTACGCCTTAATAAACAACAGGTAAAAGGGTTCACATTATTAAAGAAGGAAAAGCCTTTCTAGGGGGAGATAAACGCATGAATAAATAAAATTCAATTTCCATGTTAAAGTGTTAATACGATGTCACAACTAATAAATATTCTCTTTTTACTAAAGGCTTCTATTATCGGTCTAACGTTTCTTTTTTCAATTTAATGGTGAATGAAGGTAAAGGGTAGTTTAACTACTACTAACATTGATCGTTTAGATAATCATTTGTTTTTTTTTTTTATTTTTATTATTTTTTTTTTCTTCCTATCATTCATGCTTAAACTTTTATATTGAAAATCATAAAAAATTGTACAATTTTTTCTTCATATTTCATGGAAAATACTAGAGATTTTTCATGGCTTTCAAAGCAACAGAAGGTAAAATACCAAAATCGAGAGAAAAAAATTATAATAATTTGCATAAATGATGATATAGTTGAGTGGAGAGTATAAATTTTGTGCTGCTGCCTGTCGGTCTGACTGTATAGTTCTGGATTTAGTTTTATAAACTCTTGTCAATTTTAGTCGCATATAAATCGATACAATATCACCAAATCATTACGTTTATTGTTTGCCTAGCTCTCCTCTAACACTTTAAGCTTTTTAGTAACGATAATAGAAAAAATTTGCATAATAGCCACAGAACAACAAGTAGACAGCTTTCAAAAAAAATGAGATGCTATTGAATCGTGATTTAAGGCATAAGTGAATAGAAAAGTATGTTTTCAAGTTTTTTTTTTTTTTTTTTGCCAAGTCTAGAGAAGAAAACTATTAAAGAACATGTTAACAAATTTCATAAAATATTTATTTAAAAACTAATAAAGCTCTTAACACGTCTACAGCTTAGAAAATGATAGTATACGTTCATGTTTAGGTCATATTTATTAAATTGCGTTATCACAACGAAGGTATGAAGAAGCCAAACTGTATCTATTGATTTAAAAATTATTAAAAATTTTGAATTTAGAGGCTACATCATATTAGAGCAAAGAGCTGCTCTTCTCTTTTATTTTCACATGTACGTACACACACGCATAGGCAAAAAATAAGCAAAAAATAAACAAACAGAAATAAGGCAAAACAAGTGGAGCAATACAGTGCAAAGTGGTCTGAGTGAGAGACTTCCAAATTACAACCACAATTGTAAAATGCATTTGTAGTTGCTTGCCTGTTACTGGTCTACTATCAACCGAGAAGGCATATTAATATTTTCCAGGCATTATTTAAACTTTGGTATATGTTAAATAACCAAAGCATAACTTAAGGCGAAATAATTTTACAATACCAGAGCAGTTTTCAGGGATTGTTTAAACTTTGATAAATATTAAGCAATTATAGCCTAACTTAAGGCAAAATAATTTTACAAAACGAGAGCAGTTTCATAATTACGTGGATGTTTGTCATTTAAGCACCATAACTTTAAATGCCACAATTTCTTGCCTTAACCCTCAAATGCACAAGCAAAAAACGAGAGTTTTTACAACTTTAACTTTACTGCAGTGTTGTTGTAGAATAAAACAATATGCACATGACAAATCTCTGGAATGTAAAGTGTCGAAAGAAATCATTATCTTACATGTGGATCATTACATTGAAGGGAAAATGAAAAAAACCTAAGGCCGCTAAAAAGCGGCCTTTTGTTTAGAGGGTCAATTTGTTATCTCTTCTGGACTACTGTTGAATTTTGAACAAGCCGCGTTTATTATTTTGTTTTTTACTACCAATAAAAACTGGCCACTTTACTTTTAAGGGAAATGAAAAATAAGTAGGTTTTTACTTAAGAAAACCTAAGAAATGATTACAAAATATGAGGGCAGTACGAAATGTTTTTAGCCTACTTAGTACGAGTATTGAAAATGACCCACGAAGTACGCGTCAAAAAACTTCCACAACGCCATTAATCACAGATAAAGTGCATGATCTCTTAATACTAGATCGACGAGTGAAAGTACGTAAAAAAGGAAATGCCATAGGCATCTCAAATGATCCAGTCCACTTAATTTTGCATCAAGAATTATAGATGAAAAAGTTTGCTGCAAGATAGGTGCCGTATTTGTTAACAGTTGGCCAAAAACGCTTTCAAATGAAAGGTTCTAAAGGATCGATTTTAGCGAAATAAAATGGATTTTAAGTGTCATTTCATAACTGTTGATGAAACATGGATCCCTCACTATACGCCATTAATCACAGATAAAGTGCATGATCTCCTAATACTAGATCGACGAGTGAAAGTACGTAAAAAAGGCAATGCCATAGGCATCTCAAATGATCCAGTCCACTTAATTTTGCATCAAGAATAATAGATGAAAAAGTTTGCTGCAAGATAGGTGCCGTATTTGTTAACAGTTGGCCAAAAACGCTTTCAAATGAAAGGTTCTAAAGGATCGATTTTAGCGAAATAAAATGGATTTTAAGTGCAATTTCATAACTGTTGATGAATCATGGATCCATCACTATACACCAGAGACAAAAGAACAATCCGAATAATGGACTGAAAGAATAATGGACTGGTGGAAGTATTACAATAAAGGTAGAAACAGTCCAATCAGCTGGTAAGGTCATGGTAACTAACTTCAAAATGGTAAAACAATAAATTCGGAACATTATTGAGATCAATTGAATTTGAAAATTCGAGAAAAAAGAAAGATCTGGTTTACAACATAAAAATATAATTTTTCACCAAGACAACGCACCATCCCACAAGTGTGTTTTAATAATGGCAAAATTGAAGAAATTGAAATACGAATTGCTTGACCACCCAACTCATTCGCCTGACTTAGCTGACTTTTCCTTGCTTCCAAATCTAAAAAACTTTCTTACTGGCAAACGTTTTACCTGGAATGAAAATGCAATGGCAACTCTAAACGATTATTTTGTCGGTCTTCAGGAAAATTATGTTAGTCGAAGTATAGAATTGCTAGAAAAATATTGGATTAAGTGTATTGAAGTTTCAGCAGATTATAGTGAAAAATAAAATAATTTTAATAATTTAGCTCTTGTTTATCGTTGTTAGTCTAAGAATATTTCGAACTACCCTCGTACTATCAAATCTGTGCGCCATCAAATTCAATGATTAAAAATTAATTTACTATTTACTGTGTAGCCGCATAAGTTCAAATAACATGAAGCGCTCAGGTCGCTCAAAATAGTTTCTTAAGACAGATATAATTGATTTCGGACGATCGAAAAATGGTAGGTATGAGGTGTCAAGGGCTCAATCGAAGTATAAAAACTATGCAAGCAAATCGACCATAGTTCAGGCCGTCTGACTGAGTAGTGTTTGGTGATGATTTTTGCCAAAACTGTGAAGAAAACATGAATCAATCGAATCCAGAATTTTTAAACAGATTTGACAACAATTTTTATCTACAATGACCCCATCTGAAAAAGAAAAATGCTCTTCCAGTAAGACAAAGTACGAGCGGGCAGGACTACAAGCTGTTACCTAAACCAGCATACACTTCAGACCTAACACCTTGCGTTCTTTTTTTCTGTTTCCGATAGTAAGAGTAGTAAGAGATTTGATTCAAAATGAAAAAAACATCTTTGAAGTAAACAGGAAATTTGGCATTAAAAATCTTATAACTCAGGAAAATAAATGTATTTATCTGGGGGCGCAATTTGTTGACAAATAAAATACCTTTTTTTCAAAAAAAAAAAAAAAAAAAAAAAAAAAAAAAAAAAAAAAACATTGATTTACTTGACCACCCTCGTATATCATTTTTAATAATTCTAATTGATAGTTTTCTTATAAGTATTGTTTAATAACCTAAAAATGTTACCTTTAACAATATATTACTTAAACCTGATTTAATATTCAATCATTTTGTCATTTAACATTTCCTTAATATCTACTGATGCGTATGATTAATATTAAATCAATCAATAACAATCATACGTCGAGATGGCCTTTCAAAGATGATTTTACATAGTTTTTGCACTTACATACACATACATTAGAAAAAATAATTTTAATAAATTTTGTAATTGAAAAGTTTATTTAGCTTAACAACTTTTATGATTAATTGCATTTGTTTTATTAGAGCTAAAGAAGGAGAAGACACAAACAAATTGAAGAAAATCGCATTTTATTTAAATTAAATAAAGTTGTTTCAGATTATTTTTCCAGGTTTCTTTCTTTTTTGCCTCCTTTTTCTTTTCTGTCATTCTCTACATTTATTGCCTGGTGAGTTTTAGTTTTTTTTCCCGACGACTAGTTGGTTAGCTGTTGTTACTCAAAATGCCAAGTCAGTCAGTCAGGCAGTCAGGCTGTTAGCTGTAAAAGTTATTCTTTTATTTTATTCTCTTATAATACTAATAAAAAAACTATAATTGTTATTGTTGTCTTTGTTGCTGTTAAATAACAATTTCATGCGGATAAATGAAGGTACTTGTGTGAATTTAGCTGCATTGTAAAAAAAAACAAGGTAAAGAAGATTTGGTAGTGTGATAAGAGAACGACTAACTACTAGTGGAAAAAGGCCTTCCCACTACCACCCTACACTTCAGTGAATGATATTCTTTAAAAGATTGTGACATCATTACTATACGCATGACATGACATGATTGCATATGCCAAACTAACTGTACTGAATAGGAAAAACGAAGCGCTCGAATAAAAAAATTGTTGAAATAAAAACGGGCAAAACAAATATATAATTTTTATGGTGGAAAAGCAAACTACAGTTGACAAGTTTAAGTAAAATAGTTTTTACGAACCTGAATTTGTGCAGCAGGTTATGTTGTGGCAAAAATAACGTTTACGAGTGATCTTTAGAAAACAAATATTTTTGAAAGCTGTGAACTGTTACAGCAACAGGCATAAACGAAATTAAAATTTCAGTAAGAAAATTAAAAATTAATGAAAAAAAGTTTAGCTTAACCGACAAAGCGTTGTACTTATTCTAAAATTTCACCTCGGAAATATTTATTTTAATTAAAATTTCGATCAAAGTTATTTGTCCACAAATGCGTATATTTTTCCACTGAAATAAGAGCCAACAAATATTTTTTTCACTTTGTTTACGAAATTCATTGAACAACCTCTTAAACTATTTTAAGAGGACTTAGTTCCATATAACAAACATGTATACATATTGTTACAGATATAAAAGTGCATAAAAAATATACTAAGATTTGAGCATTTAGAGCTACAAACTTTATGGCGATAGTTATTCTATTGGTTTGTGTCAAGGCTACGATCACCCAGTTAATGTATACATATTTCTGTACCAATCGCGTATTGAATGGTGTTGCAAATTTAATTTTGGGTATTAAACTTTACATTTTAATTAACGTCGCTGAATAGAAGGTTGTAGATTTTGCTAGAACATTCGACATTAATGTGGATTTACTATCAAAAGTGGCACATTGTATTTAATTAGTCAGCCATAAATAAACTGCCAGAGAGTAAAGTCGTGCTAAGGCATTATAAAAGTATTTAGGTTTTGTATAAAGTGGACGTTAAATAAGTTGAAGTGTGGAAATAAAAAGACTGTATAAAGTGAAACATAAATTCGTGACATTTATTTTTTTTAATGCAATTTAAAAGAATTCAAATGTTTTTAAAAGTCTAAAACGTTATATATATTTCTTAACGTAAGAAATCTCAGTATTACATACCGGATATAGTGACAGCATTTTTTAGAAATTGTAACCAGTTAGTTATCTGTGTCCTGCCCAGCATATATCGCAGAACCAGAAGTCTTCAAGAAGAGAGTGGCATCCCAACTTGATGGCCAATATCCTCATTTTCAGTACACCACACAATTCCCCGGGTGCCAGAGTAACGAGTCACCTAGATCATCTCTAGGTCTGAATGTCTCACCATCTCGCTAGGAGACCACACGGCATTCACACACCAGTCTCGATATCGAGTGAACACCGGAGAGCGCTCTGATCACAGCTTGACTGTCCGTACAGATCCAAATTTACTTAGGAAAACATCGATTTTAATTAATAATGCTATTTATTTTAAAGACTTTAATAGACTTTTGTAAGCATGTCATTGCTTTAGTTTCTGGAATTTATTTTTGGTTTTTGAAACACAAATATTAATTTTATGACATAAATTTGCTTTTCAATAATTTGCCCATTTTTAGGTGTTGGAAATTTGTATATTTTTTCAAAGAATTGTTAAATCATTTATATGTAATGAAAGTAGTTTTTAGACAATTGTATGTAATTTTTTTGCATTTGCTATAAAAGGTTGAGGGACGAAAATTGTTCAATACTAAACATAAAATCACCTCTAAAAAGGTTAATTGGAAGTTTAAACAAAAATATGTTCAAGTGTCAAGTATCATACTTGATTCAACTAAATAATGCCGATTTCTCTAGCATACTTTAGGGACTAAACTTAAAGTTACTGAAAATATGGTTGGACAAAACCATTACTTATGGCAACGATTACACCAAGTTCCTATAATAAAAGAAATAAAGATGGACCCAGAGAAAACTCTATAACGATACAACGAAAGTCGCCGCTATAACGATACAACGAAGTAAGCCGAGAATCGTAAGATTTGCTCATTTTTGACCAAGAAGCTGCTTTCCATTAAATGAGTTAGAACCCGAACAAAACATTCGTTTTGGAAGGAATTCGTTATGGTTCCTTAAGAGTATTAACCCCCATATTATATAGTTTGTAGTACTTAAATAAAATAAAACAATTCTTTAGCATATATTCAGGCAGGTGCATATCATGTTCCACCAAATTTTTCAATATTGTTGTTTTTTAATATTTTTTAAAATGTTTATTGTCACCGCTTAAGCAATAAATTGCAATATAATTCGAATATAATATAGTTTCTATTTATTTTCCAACTCAGTTGACATTTAAAGCTTTATCCTCTCCATTACTATTTAAGATAAAAATAAAACTTCCAGCTAAATTGAGTGAATTATTGACGTTTAACTCATCATTTTCATTCACCTAAAGTTGTGAGATTATATACTAAAAGTTAAATTCAGTTCAATTTTCAATGTTGTTGTTTTTGTAGTTTCTTTAGCTTAACGGCAACTACTACTACTCTTTCCTTCGTTAAGTGATCTTTCAATATGACATTAAAACTGTCATCACACAGTCTATTTAATGTTGTTTTAAAAAATTTCCAACGAATGAACGAAGAAAAACAGCACAACACGTACAATTTCGTTTTAAAGAAAATAGTAAAAACCAACTGAAATAAAAATTCAGTGGCAATAGTAGCAGCAACAAAAAAATAACTATAAAAATAACAACCATATAAAAGTTATGTTTTAAATATATCGTAAAAATCAAAAAAGAAAAAGAAAATAATGTGGTGTAGGAAATAAGTATAAACTAAGTCAGGATACAACATATGATAAAGCTCACCAGTAAAGTTTCAGAATTGAAGTTGATAGATAGTCATTTTCAAAAACACATATAAAGTCATGCACCATACAAAAAAAAAAATAAATGAATGAATGAATAAATTTAAAAATAAAAGATTTGAATCATTTATAGCGGCAATAAGCCTAAAAAACAAAAATCTTAGCCTAACCTCAGCAGTTTGTGTAACACGTTTTATCTTAATCCACCTATACCGGCCTAAAGCTGTAGCTCAGGCTCATAAAAAAGTAACAACAAGTTTTTTTGTTTATTGTTTCCTTTAGTCCTAAGGACATGAGACGACATGTACATGAGGAGGCAATTTATACAATTCATCTGTGAATGTTGCAAGTGGTGTATAAGTTTTTCAGTTTTTGTTTCTTTTTTTTGTTTTTTTATTCGAGCAAATAAAATTACTTCATAAGTAATTTAAATTCAAATTAAATTCAATTTTGTAAATCATTACACACTCAGACAGACCCACAAACACACACATTAAAAAAACCTCTAACAATTAAAATTCAAGGAGTCTGGTAGGCTAAAGGATATGTAAGGGTAAATGCTTATTTAAAAGAAAAACATAATAAAACTTAAGCAATTATGAAACACAAAGTAATAATAAAACAAAAATGAAATATTTAAGAAAATTACAATTTTTATAGCAGCAATTTTAAGGGTCACATATGTGGTAAGAAAGTTGTAAAAGAGGAAATTTTATAGGTCACAAGCTATTTGAAAACTAATGAAAATAGTTTTTTTTTTAATCAATAGATTTGCATTAAATGTTTCGGCAATATGTTGCAAACACAATATTAATAGCAACATGTTGCTAACATATGCTGCTTATAATTACAATAAATTAAAGGAAACTGAATACGACGGTTATGTGTTGTTACCAAACCTTGATTTTGTCAAAGACTTCAGTGCGAAAAGTGGCATAACTCTGATTTTTATACTTAGTGCTGGACTACTGAATAAGCTACATTTCGATGATCGCATGTAGATAGGTCCTAACTCAAATAATATTGAATTTACAGGAGAATGTGTGAAGAGGTGTATTTTTGTGACATATATCACAATCATTAAAAAACTAAATTCAAGAAAATGCGCATTAGGACCTTTCTGTGGTTTTGCTGTGGTTCTTTTTCCTTAAAGATGTGAAGAACATTGACCTGTAGCACCCGCTAACGATATAAAGCAAATGGCCATCGGTAGAATGGAAACCGCAGGTAAGCCGACAAATTGGAAGACTGGCAAATATTTTGAAAATACAGGCGAAGAAAAAAGTTACTTTACATCAAAGACTTTAAGGCAGATTATATCTCTGGCATTAGACAGGAGCACCTTAAAAGAATTTGTTATGGCTCTATGGTCCCCAAGGATCGTTAAAAGTATTAACACTAATAACACAGTAGTAGTTGTACTTGTTGTACTAAGTTCTGTTCTTATCGTACCAGCGCAAGTGACGAGAAGCGTTTAGTTCACTAAGAAAAAGGGTGTAGTACCAGAATTAGTTAACAATTACCATAAAGTGGCACTGGGCGAGCAAACAATGAAAGCGTGTGAGGTGTACTTTGCAAGAATATTTATATATCTGTGTCGATATGGAAGAGTAACTTATGTCGATTTAAGACTTTTTACTAACCGGCACAGATTTATATAATAAAAGACAAGACACGAAGAAGGCAACATCTTGTACGACTAGAGTTTTTTTAATAGAAGTGAATTCTGTTAGATTTTTTTCATATTGTGTCTAGAAACAATAAGTCTGTGTCCGTAAGTAAGAATGTCCGCAGTCGACTTAAGCTACTCTTCCATATCGACACACATACATATATAAAAAATATTAATGCTTTGTCTGCCACAATCGGTGACACTCAACTATAAGCGGAACTAAGAGACTCCCGCTTGACTACGACATTCGATAATAATATCACCTTCGAACGTTTGAAAAAAAATTCTTTGATAAACCATTCGAAAACGACTATTGGAAGGGAAGCAGTAAAGAACTCATAGAAATCACATGCAGCGCAGTTTGTGGCATCAAATCTGACGGTTTGCCTGTGATATCAACAGCAAACCTTTAGCAATATTTAAAGCGAATAACTTTATTTTGCTCTCTTTTGTGTTTGCTGTTGCTCTCTTCTGTTTTTGCCGTTACTTTTGCTTTTGCATTTTTTGTTCGCCTCTCAATACTAAACGCGAGTTGTTTTTTTTTTTTTTTTAAACCAATAAATCAGCATATACTCGCTACGCGTGTTCATTCGTACTAAGTTCTGTTTCAGTGGCGATTAGAAGCAAGAACATAAGAATACGTGTGATTGAGAAGGAACAAAAGTCTTATGAAATGAACAGCAATATTCTATGCTCTATTAAGCATTTTTATTCGACAACAACAAAAATTTTTTTTCCAAATTTCTTCACTAATAGCGAACAACTGCTTTTTGGCGAATCTCAGGTCAAGCGGGCTATTTCAAAAAAGTGATGTTTAGGTGCAATTCGAACTAATTTTAGGGCGTTTTTATAACTACGAGAAATAGAGAGCTTCAAAGAAAAAATTTAAAAATTTTTGCAACTAGAATAAGTTATAATTTTTGGGATATATATATTAAGACTCATTATATATTATAACAAATGAAAAGCTTTTTCTTTTGAAAAATTACATAACTTCATACTGACACGAAGGACCATTTATCAATTTTTTAATTTGGCTTTAAAATGGTTTTTATATTTCATTTTTATAACATTAAATTTTTTTAGAAATTATGACATGCATAGTACGATATATGTTAGCTCGAAGGACCATTCTCATTAAACCCTCATGCTAAAAATATCCTGTTTCTCTTACATTAATTTAATTTAACATTAACAAAGGCCTTAAATTATATTAAATAACGAAACTTATATTGGGAAATAAATTAATTTAATATAAAACAATTTTAACAATTTTATATATGTATATAAACGAGTTAAATTCTAAATTGTTTATTGTTGTTGTTGTTTTTCTACATGTTTTTTATAAAGCATATGTTTGTTGAACTTCAAAAAAATTATTTGAATTAAAAGCTAAACAACAATAATGAAGCATAACATTGGGAGCTATGCAATGAAAACAACAACAACATGTAAAGCATATACTGTAAAAAAGAATAAAATACTTAAATTCGTACATGGAGTAGTAGTAAAGTAATGAAATGCATGAGTACTACATATGTATGGACGCCATATTGTCTGTATGTGTCTATCTGACTCATTGTTTTTTTTTTGTAAGTGTATTTACATTTTTGTTGTTGTAATACAAGTACTTTTGATGCTTACAAGTCATTTTCTTTATATAGAACGTAAAACAACTGAAATGAAATAAAAATATAGAAAAAACACAAAAAAAACAGTAAAAGAAATAATATACTGGGGTACTCAACATAGTACTTGACATACATGTACCTGGCTATGCTAAACTAATACTAATACTTACTAATACGAGCATATTTACACAGATATTTACACACACATATACAAATATACGCTAATGCATGTAATATTGAGTTTCTGGGCCCTTTTTTGTTTTGTTCGCTTGTATGCAATCATTTATTGTACTCGTTTGTAAAAAGAAAATTTTAGTTTTTTTTTTTCTCTCTCTCTCTCTCTATCTTTCTCTGTATGTTGAGAAAATAACAATCGCAAAATGTTAACTAACTAATGCAATAAAAGTATGTGGGAGTTCCAAAGAGAAAACAAAAAACCAAACAAAAATAGAGAGAATAGAGTTAAAAATCTCCAACAAAACATGGTAAAAAAAATTACAGATAAAAAGCAGTTATACGGAACCATATACAAATTTAAAACACACACTTGAAGTGTGAAACAGTGAATGGTAAAAGATGGTAGAAGGTCCAGGATGTTGTCAATTTCTACTAAAAGGAAATATATTTGAAGTAATATGTGTCTAGGTGTTGGTAAAGCAAAAATTTACAAATAACATATAAAGCTTAAAAGTTCTCCTTTCAATACAGAGATCAATGTAATTTTTAGCAATATTTTAGTGGGTTCGATTGCAACATGTTAAGCAACATACAAAGAAATTCCAGTTAAAAATTATAATTTAACTGATTTGACTTTGTTTTAAGAAATAGCTGGTTTTTTCATTATAGTTTTTGAAAATTTAACAAAATGTAGATATGTTGGCTAGAAACATAGTCATGTTGCCCAACTAAAAGTTAAAGTAAAAAAAGTTACATGAAATTAATTCTTATGTTATTTTTTAAGCAAATGTTTAGTAGTAATTAAAAAGCAGTAGATAAGAACAGGCAACATGTTGAGAAACATTTAATATACTATACTTATTTAGTAACTATACGAAAGATTTTTATTTTTTGAAAGTAAAGTTGAAGTTTTTGATAGAACAACATGTTAAAAAATCTGTAAAGTGGTAGTTTTAACATGCAAATAAATGATCTTGATGACACAGTTAAATTTTTCAACTTGCGAAATGAATTCTCATTGCAATTTTTTTAAGGTCTGACAAATCTACTATTAGCAACATGTTGGGTAACATAAAAAGGTTAGTAAAGTTTGATAAAATCAGTACCCAGATTGTAACAAGAGCTACAGGATTAATTAACTAGGGAGTACAAAAACAACTAAGTATGTTTGACGAAAGGTAGTCAACAGTAAGCAACATGTTGCGCAGAATTTGTTATGCTACATTTCTGTATTGTATTTGTTTCGATTTTTAATTAATTTCATTTTTTAGACTTATATTCTTTGATTACATCTCAAAAGAAAAAAATATACGGACTTATATACGGAGTAGTGAGTTGGCAGCATGTTTGCTAGAAATTAAATTTGCAACATGCTGCAAACTCACTAGAAATTGTTTCCAAAGAATACAATAATATTTTTTTTTTTTTTTTTTAAAGTTAAATACGGTGTGTCTTAGGTCAAGTTTTTATACAAAAAAGTATATATGAGCATTCTATTAGCAACATGTTGCCAAGAATATTTACAAAAAATTTCTATAATGCCAACAATCCAGTTTTATACTCTACTGTTTTGTTACAAACACAGCTGCCATGTTTAAAAAAGATTGAATTGAAAAAAAAAAAAGAAAATGAAAAAAAATCGTTTTTGAATTTATATGAGTCTGTAATGCCGTGCTTTATTGTGTGCATCAAATGAGAAAAGTCCTTTGTATATAATTTCTATTTTTTTTTGTTGCTCTCTCGACATCTCGTTAGAATTTTTTATTCCAAACGTTTGTTATTGTTGCTACTGTTGTTGTTGTATTCGTAGTTTTATTTTATAACCATTATTTTTCAAACAGACAATACCTCTTCCTTCTCTCTACTACAGCCCTAACCAGCTCTTGTAGTTTAGTTATATTGTTAGCTTAATACCTGAATTACAATTACAATTAGATTTGAAATAAAATAAACTTTGAATTTTATATAAAAAAAAAAACAAGTTCCTCCCTGATCATTTTACGAGAGCATGGCAGAAACAAGAAAAAACTGATTTACTTCTCTAGAGTAGTTTTGTTTCGACTTTGTTAGATTTACAACATTTATTTTTTTGTAATTTTATTTATTCTGTTATTGTTGTTGTTGCTTGTTGCATTTTTCTATATTGTATCACTTTTTTGTGTGGTTCTTTTTGCTGAAACATATTAAATCAGTAGTAAAGGTATTGGTTTAAAAAAGATTTTTAATATTTAAGTTTTATTGGAATTAAGTTTTAAGTTTAAAGAATTTGAAAAACTTTATTAATACAGTTTAAGGTTTGGTGGAACGGCCAAAATGGTATTTGACAAATAACAGTAAAAATTTAGAATTTATAAAAATTGATCCAGATTGTTACAAAAAATTTTAGACAAATAGACTATAATATTGAAAATTTCTATTAAAACCATAAAAACAAAATTGCCACTTGCGCTCGAAGGACCAACGTTTTATATATACAATACAGTAATGAGACTGCTGCTTAATATTCTAAAATAATTTGACGTTTCACAGGTGGTTTCTACATTTTCCACAAAGGGTCTTTGTTGCGTTTAAAAAGAATCGTTTAATTATAAAAGCAAAAAATTAATGAAGTTAAAGTGGTTAATGGAATTCTGTTGCAACCACCACCAGAAACAGAAACAAATTTCTAATTAATTTTTTAACTTTTCATTGTGTCGGACACCGCATCTAATCTCTTATAATATCTTTACATAAAAACATTTAAAAAACAAAGAGTATCTGAAGCACCTGCTGGTTTTGTGGTTACTCTCTATCGTGTATATTGACTATAATCACACATGTGGTTAAAAGGATTAAAAAAGGCATTTGAAAAAAAAACAGCCAATGCACAAACAATAACCAAAACTTTTAGCCAAAAGGAAGCTGTGCTTATAAACTTTATTTTAAAAAAGTACAACTAGCAATAGCAACAGCATGATACAATATCCACGAATGAGTACCTGTGTATAATGTTCGATACTCGTTTCTTATAATTTATTTATTTTAAATGAATCATTTGTAGTTTTCTCATTTATGGACCAGCATGAACTGCATCATTTTTTTCCTCCTTTTTCCACTCTATTTTAAATTTTATTTCCTTTTGTGCTCCAGTTGGAAAATATTTCCTTTATTTGAAATTACTTTTACACGCAAATCTCTAATGGGAAGCAACAGGAGTACTCGTAGTTCTTGCTTGTTTAACGATGTTTGTTTAAGTGTCTGGTTAAATAATTTAGTTTTTATTTTATTTCCATTTTTTGTTGTTGTTGAAAATGTAAAAAATGAAATCGTTTGTTTGGCTATAGTTATACAGTCAGGTAGAAAAATAATACAATAATGGGAAAATTATTAATATTGGCTCGAAAGACCATTATATTTTGCTAAGGTTTAGGCTAAGTTTTCACTAAAAAAATAATTAGAAATTGTCTAAAACAAATAAACAAAAAATTTATCTAACATCAGTTTTTAATAGCCAGAAATAATAAATTTTGTTATAACTTCAGCTAATTCGAAGGACCATTATATAAAATAAATTATTTCTGCTTTAAAAGCTCGTAATTATTACTCATATTTACAGAAAATTCCTGAGAAAAAATTACTGAGAAATAACTCAATTATTCTGAGCAAAAAGTCTTTATGGTAGCTAAGGTGGTCAATTAAAAACCAATCATTAGCGAATTCTATGTGAATCCGCGTACTTATTACAAAACATCATAATTAAAAAAAAAAAAAAAAAACCAATCCTGATTAAGACGATTATGGAACAAGCGCATAAAAAGCTTCTATGGATATTGCCGCAACTATGTACGAACTGGGGATAATCGCTCCGGAGAGTTTGGAAAAACACAAGTGTCAGTCGTCAATGATATGTACAGAGCCCTTAAATATAACATAAATATTCGCAAGCTGCAAACAGTTAATGACGATATTTACTACGGATTACAGGAGACTGCAGAGAGTGGAAACAGAGATGATTGCTTTTGTAGACAATGTGACCCTGATAGCAAACACGGCAACCAAGCAACAGCTACTTATAGACCGATAAAGTGACCAATAGAGGCTTTCGCATATTAACAAGGGGAATGGAATTAAAGGTAATTGGCCGCGAAAAAGTTGATCATTGCATCAAAGTCGGAGCGAAAGTTGTATCATTTGTAAGTGGGAAATTGGACACAAACACCTAGACGCCAGAATGTTGGCGACAGCTTGATTATATACAGGTCTTAACAAACATTTCTTCAGCAGTCTACATATAAGTATTCGTATGTATATACTATCCCTTTAGTAAGGCTGCGAAATATGGTTACGTACAATGAAGAAACAAAATAGAATACAAAAAGTTGAAATATAATATCTAAGAGTAACCGGAACGACAAGAAGACACAGAGTAAGGATCTAAGCTGCTAGAGGCCAGGCACCTAAGAATAGAATCATTACAAAAGAAAAATGAAGCTCTCCAGATATGCCTGACTTTCGTATACCAAAAAAAGTTTTCGAAGCTAGGCCTGTAGGCCCAAGATGAATATGTCGAACAAAAACAACGTGGGAAGACTCGATAGACAATATCTTCAAAGAAAACAGCTTATACAGAAGAAACGGCCAAAGCAACAGGACAAGAATGGCACGGAATAAGTACGTAAATAGAAACTTTTTTGTATAAGATAGATAATACATTTAGAAATCTTTTACGAAAGTATATTTATATGAAACATATGTTTCTGATTTAATCAAGTAGGATTATAAATTATAAAGCAAATAGTGCCCTATTATGAAGCTTTTATGATCAGCCGAACAAAAAGCTCTGAATCGTATAATATAAAGATTACATAAATGCATATCTATTGCTACACTAAGACTACTTTTACAAATCTTAACTTAAATTACTTCGTAAACATCGTTATAATGTAAAAATGAGCAAAAAATAAACAAAGAGAAGTAAAGAGAAAACAAGTGGAAAAATACAGTGCAAAGTGGCCTGAGTAAGAGACTCCCAAATTACTACCAAAATCGTAAATACATTTGTATATTTTCCTTGACTTTGCTCTAAGCCCATCCCTGAGAAAATCGGAAGAGTAATGGAAAAAAATGTAGCATAAAATAAAAAAAATAAAAGTGGATTTGTTATTAATCTGATAAACTAAGCCGGTTCGAAGGACTAATGTTAAAATTGAAGTACAGATTTCAAAAATGTATTTATGTAGGTACTAACTATAGACTAAAAACTTTACTAAACAAATAAAGTTTAAATATTAATGTTAACAAAGGCTACTACTACTAATTACTACACTTTCGTCAGCTATGACTGTCCCAAGACTATAAAAATTGTTTAGATTTGAAGGACTAAAACCTATAAAAGATAGATTCGCTAATGATATTCATAAAATAACCTCCTTTTTTAAGATATTGTTATATAAACTTCAAGTCGAAGGACCAAAACAAAGTTTGCCTGATAATTTATGATATTGAAAAACAATAACAGTTGTTCTGGCCTGTATGTACACTTCTAACATTCACTATACTTTGGTTTTATCAAACAACAGTTTTAAAAAATTTCATGTGAAATATGTATTATTAATTTATGTATAGTATGTACGTACGAGTATATTAAAAGATCCTCTAAGCCAAAGTCTTTAACACAAACATTATTTTTAAATGGTTTTTGAACATAAAACTCTATTTCGAACAATTTTTTTCTCTCCTTTTTTTGTTAAACGTGCAAATTGCTGTTTTATTTTGCTGCATACAAAGAATTGGTGCTCTTTTGTTTCGTAAATAATTTATTTAGTTAAAATTGATTTCGTAGGTGTATAAAGTTTTCTGGTTTATTTTATTTAATTTTTGTTTTTGTTTTTTATAACAGATCCTAAAAGAACAGTGGGGCAGAAAAAGGAAAATGTTAAAAGAAAAAAAAAAAAACGAATCTTAAAGAAAACTGAATTAAAAAGCAGCAGTTTTTAATAGTTTTATGCCCTGTGGAGTTACGGTTTCCTTTATTTTTTATTTCAACGTTATTATACAATACAAAAAAAGCAATTTGTTTTGCTGTTGTTTTAGCAGTTTTAACTAAAAATTATTTCCATTTTCTTTTCAAGCTCTTTTGTAGTCAATTTTTGTTTTTGCCACTGATTTTATTTCATTTTAGTTGCATTTTTCCAAGTAGAAATGTTAAAGAAGTTAAAAAAGAATTTAAAAAATATATTTCCATATTTCTTTTAAATATTAATCACATCTTAAGCAGATTTTCAAAATAAAGTGTTTCAAATATATTAAAAAAAAATATTGTTTTAGTTTAAGCTGCTTAAACTGAAAATAACAGAAAGTCCTTTTCTAAGTATTTTTATTTACTTGTTAAAAAAAAAATGAAAATTATTAAAATGTCAATACTTCTGCAAATTCATATATAAATTCGTATATTGAAAAAGGATTTATAAAAGGAATATAGTGAAAAAATGAATACTTATTCTACCATAACTATTATTTTAATATTAAATCGAAATAATAAAGAATTATAAGAAAAAAAATTAAAAATGAAAAATATGTTTTTAGGCAAATACTGGTTGCACAATGTGTATGTGTTTATATAAAAAATTGATTCTCCTGTATTATAAATTAAAAAAAAATATTGCGATTGAAATATGATAATCCCGTATTTTTGTATATTACCAGCGCAGCAATAATTTGCAATACAACTCAGCTCCGGTCAAATACTGCCTATTACCAGAATACTCTTTAATTACCCGGTGACGTAATTAGGCGGCATTGTCACAATGATATTTTTATCGATGAAACATCGCCACAATATCAGTGTCAAATCGAAATTTGTATTAAATAATTGTAAAAGATAAATTTCACGGTTGAATCTTAGTGACAAATACTACAGACAAAGGGAGTTACTAAAGAAAGCTGAAATAAGAGACAATGTCTGTTATGCGTCGACCATATGCTGAACAATGCAAGATTTTTGTCTGCTGCACCTCCACATGAAAGAATAAAACACTAATATGCTGTTCAATGATATATTGTATGATGACTTAATCGACTTCTATCATCTATGACCATTTTGACAATTACTTTAAAGACATATTATACCAATACCATTGTCAGCATTTTTAATTATGATTCAATATGATGTTCGCCACCGAGTCTTT
The DNA here is from genome assembly GCA_023159175.1 of Wohlfahrtia magnifica. NCBI lineage: Eukaryota > Metazoa > Arthropoda > Insecta > Diptera > Sarcophagidae > Wohlfahrtia > Wohlfahrtia magnifica. The sequence continues at coordinate 11,144,208 of JAKWBJ010000483.1, read as the reverse complement.
GGGTAAGTAACTTTATTAAAATATATTAAATATCAGATGTGGATGTTGAGACTTTAAGGCCAGAAACGTGAACTGTGTTTTTGTCAGGTGCTTTATTGTAATAATGGATGGATAATGGACTTAGTTTTTGACTACAAGCAGGCTATACTGTGTTTTAACACAGAAAGGTTGCCAATTAAACGAGAACTACTTTTTACTTTAGAATTCTATGGAGTAGGCATAAGTTAGTGTTTTGTTTTTTATGACTCAATTACATGCTGAACATTGCAGGATTTTACCTCCACGTTAACGGAAAGAAGCACTAACGATTGTTGATGATATTGTCTGTTAGGACTAACTAATAAACGGACGCCAGCAAGACATCTATGAAAATTTAACAATTACTCTACGATACTAAAGAATTAACTTTCGCCGACACCAAATGTTGCCGACAATATATTTTGCATAAGCAATTTGAAATGAAAGAGCAACCATGTGCCACTGCGTTAACTACAATCCGAACTAATTTTTACGCCGTTTTATAATTATGGACTTATTATACACCAGATACCAAAATAACAATTAAAATTGTATTCTTTTGTGTGCACGTGCTTCAAAGAAGTCTATGGTGAGTTTGTCTGTTAACACGTTTAGACCATCAGTATTTTTAAATATGGTATCGATGACATCAATTACCTTGAAAAAGGTAAAAGGATTATCAGAAAATTATTAAAAGCTTTTGAACAAATTTAATGCTGAGTTGATGCAAAGACGATCACATCAAAATTAGAGAAAAAAAGTCCATAAACTACTACTATCCCATATCTAGCATACTTAAGACTATAGTCGGCTACCGAATTTGGAAACATGTCTGGATGGTAATAGATAGCTATTTACAACCAAACAGTCGTCCTTGTACATATTTCAAAAATTAATAAAGAATAGCAACAAAATAATTTGAAAAAGAAAAAACAAACTATTGGATAGTTTATTATTTTAAAGAATTTACAATTTTCAACAATTAATTAAATGTTACATATTTTGCAACCAGTATTTGTACTACTTAGTATATCTGCTCTAACTTTTTTCTATATAAAAAATAATAATGAAAAAAAATAAATAAATTTATTTGTGCAGACGTACCAAAGAGGGTAAATAGAGCATCAGGCGTGACCATCTACAGAAAAAAAGAGAGAAAAAGAGAGTTTTAGTTAGCAAGAGTTTGATGTAAAATAAATAAATGAAATTGAATAAAAAACAAAAATTATTGAAAAATTAAAAAATTATTAATAACACATAAAACAGAAGAAATTAAAAAATAAAAATATAGAGTTTGATTTAACAAAAAAATATTTAAAAAAATTTTCATTACAATAAGTACTATTTTAGGTATTTCAAAAGGAGGATCATTATTTTTTTCGATTTATGATTAACGAACAGTTAATTTATAGAAAAATTATAGGAAAATTTTATTTGTTTAATTATTTTATTATTTTATTTTGATTTATGATTTACGAATTTATAGAAAAAATATAGGAAAATGTTTGTTTAAGAAAAATGGCCTAAAACTATTCGATTAATAATTTCTGACTGTTAAAACAAAAAAACCAAAAATTTAAATTGTTTTTCATCTTGACATCGTTCGAAGGCCCATTTTTCTAATCTAAAGCTCTTGTGATAAGTATGGGTTTGGTTAAAAATACCACGACATTCTCATGATTTTAAATTTTTAAAACATTAACATCGACATGGTTGTTTTCAGTATAAAAATAAATTTGGATTCAAAGAAAACAAATTCCGAATTTCTTATTTATGATTAAATACTGTTTTTTTCTTTCACTTTGTTATTTTATTAACTAAGTAATGTAATACGTCTGGTAATATTATTTGAATCAGGCAACACACATAGGAGCTTGTTTGAACCAAGACATTTTAAGCTTCATTTTGTTAGAAGACGTTATTAAAGTCGTATTATTCTATGGAAAGTTATTTACGCTTAGAAATGAATGAAAATTCGGAACGTTACTGTGATATTTTGCTTTTCTATTATAGAAAAGGTAAGAATGTTTCGCAAGCTGATAAAAAATTTGTGAAGTTTACCGACACGTTGCTGTAACTAGAAAAACTGCAGTCTAATGTTTTGCTCCTTTTCGATTTGATAATATTGACGTTAAATATGCATCCCGCTCTGGTTGGCCAACAACTAAAATGTCGTTAAAATTACGGCATATAAGCAGCTGGGGCGTTGCTAGGGAACTAGGCACTCACCACTAAACAGTTATTAACCATTTGAAAAAAGCTGGCTACACAAAGATACCCGATATTTGGGTGCAGCATGAATTAACAGTGAAATTCAATACTTAAACGAAACGAATTCGAGCCATTTCTGAAGCGAATGAATAATGTACGATAAAGATTATAGACGAAGCAGGGTGAATCTTCGCAGACAGTGGCAAAGCCAGAATTGGCACCAAGAAAGCTAATACTGTGTGTCTGGTGAGATTGGAATGGAATTGTTCATTATGACTATCTAAAACCGGGTCAAACGATTGATTCTGATGTTAGCAAACAATTCAGTCGACACGGCCAGAGTTGGTCAACAGAAAAAGTGTTGTGTTTCATCATGTCACATCAGTCCAAAACATCTTTGATGATCCAACTGAAACTGAGAGAAGTTTTGATGTATTCACCATAAAGCCAGGACCTTGCACCCACAAATTATCACTTATTTCGATTTCTGTAAAACTCTCTTTATTGGTGTAAATTTAAATTCCCTAAGGAACTATATTGTTGACACAGAGTTTCTAAATGATGAACGATGAAGAGGTTGAATGGTGGTTTTTTTGGTTTATCCACAGTATGGAAGCGCATGACAAGTCTGTTGCGCTTTTAAGTCTTTTCCTTTAGACAGTGTTTCTGCATCCTTCTATAAACATAAACTAACATAAATATATGTAATGTCCAGCATTTCTAAAATTAACAACTCTTTCAAAGTCTAAAAAGACCAATACCTATGTTACCATTACCATTATAAATTTTTCATTGTTTGGTTCGAAGGACCAATATTTCTAGATAAATGCTTCAAGGTTATTATTACATTCTGGTTAAATAAACGACGCTCAAAGAGAAGATAACAGTTCGTTATTTTTAAACATACTTCTTCTAAAATATGCCAAACCATGTAGAAGAAAGTTTGTCGCTATAATCAATATTGACTAAAGCCAACTTTAGGCACAAAATAAGCTATTTTTCAAATTCAATATCCCACGGTTTTTTGTGCTTTTTTTGGCATAAAGGTTGAGTTTGTAAGTATTCTGTATGCTTTAAAAAAGCAATAGTTACTAATATTTTCAATTAAGGAGTTGAAATAAGTACGATAACAATATATTGCTGTAAAATTTTGTGTATTGAAGGTTCGTAGAATCATAACATCAGAAGAATCATTGTTATTTTAAATAGGCACTTTAAACACGATATTAAATTTAATCTATTTGAAGAAAAAATAAAAGCATAAAAGAAAAAATGCGGTGGAGCCCAGTTGTGTGGTCTTGCTAAAACCGAGGTCTTTCGATTCCACTTGACCGTTTGCGCTCATAGAACTAACACGTTAACAAACCATAAAATAACATCCCCTAAAGTATGCTTCATTTAATAGCTGCTTAAGATTTAAAACCCGCATAATTATATCACAATGATATTTAATTGTTATTTGAAGATATTTTAATGCTTTAATTAAATTAATAAAAATAAAATTAAAGAAAATTAATGTTATTTAAATTAAGAGCAAAAAAATAATTAGAATTTAGAAAAATTAAAAAACACACACACACAGAAGAAAAACAATAATAAAATGAGAAAAATAAAAAAACAAGAACACAAACAACATGAAATATGAGCATGAAAATTTCAAATTAAATTGAAAAATTGTTGTTGTTGTTGTTGGTATTTTCATTTCGAACAATAACAAAATGAAAATAACAATAATAATATTAATAATAATAAAATAAAAACACAAAGCAAAAGCGCACAGTAGTTTTAAGAATAAATTTGAAAATGGAAATATAAATGGAGGTGGAAAACGCTGCAGAATACAAACAGAAAAACATGGATACGTATTGTATTGCCTTTACTTTTTTTCTGCACTAACTAACTGTTATATTCTTTTAACAATAATTTATTTTTATTCAAAAAAGATTAACATTTTTTCGTTTATATAAAGGCAGCAGGGAAAAAATTAAAAAAGACACACTACTAATGAGCTTTTAAAAGATGGTTAAAATTGAAAATAAATATTTGAAATTAAAAAAAAAGATTTTTTATAATTTTTAAATATGTATATATTTTATATATAAAATTATTTCTATTGTATAATGTAAAGAATTATTTAAGTATTTATTTAATAATAATAAAAACTAATTACTTTTTAATATACACAGTCTAACAAAAGAATATAGACGAATACAAAAATTGTTAGATTTTTTGGACGACATATTCTTATAAAATGTTTAAGTCTTCTTAAATTTGTATTTAATTTGAAATATGTTTTAAAAAGTATATAAAACTTATTATATTAAATGATAAAATATACAGAATAATAAACATTATTTATTTTAATTTACAAAAGGTCATATGATCATATATGAATGAATGTAAAAGGTTATCTGTTCTATATGAATGAATGTAAAATGTTATCTATTTTTCGGTTTAAAAGGTAAAGCTAAGTAAAACACACATAAAGCTATGACTTTGATGAAAGTTTTATTTCATTATAATGCTTAGAGAGCTTGTTATAATATACGAAATACAATGTCCTTCATAAGACCAATTATAGATCGGTTGCAGTAGGCTAGCATTTTAGGCATGGGCGACAACTTGAAGAATGTTGCTTTTTAAATTTTTCAACATTAGCAGATTCTACAAAAAAGTCTAATGGCGTCAAATTGCATAGTCTTGAAACCAAATCGAAAAATTACGTGACCAGGAAATTTCTCATGCAATTAAACCAAAATCGATCGTATTGTGTGGCTCGTGGCACTGTCTTGTTCATAATCTTCACCTAGAGGCAAAAAAAAAGTCGGTTATCATACGGTCATAGCGCACTGAATTGACGCTAACGGTTTTTCTACAATCATTTTCGACAAAATACAGCCAACTTTTCACGGATGCAACCGGTGGCGTATTTGAGCTACAACGTCACTATGATATTTTCTTCGATGAATCATTGTCACAAAATCAGTATCAAGTCCAAATTTGTATGATATTATGACAAATGAAAAATTGATTAATTCTTCGGGCAATGACACAAGCAATGGGAATTACGTATGTCAACTTCATTGTAATATCACCTTACTTAAGGAGGCGGAACATTTTTTTACATTGTTTGTTATGAGTCGACTACAAACTGAAATTTAGCAACATTTCTGTTATGAGACGACAGCATGCTGAACGACGCATGATTTTGTCTGCTATACCTTCCCGTTAACGGATAATGCACTAATGATTCTTACTGATCTTGTCTTTGAAGACTTATTAATACACGGACAGGTGTCCAAGACAAAATCAACTTCTGTCATCTATGAAAATTTGGACAATTACTGTAAGTCATGTCAGTCATCGATGATTTACCATTGCCAGCGTTTGTCATTATTATGTTCGCCACCGGGAAATGGCTTTTCAACAATCACTTCTGGGTTCCCAGTGTCCCACCATGCGACACTTTTGCTTGTTTAAAATTATCACACTCTTGCAACATTTTCTATCCATTTGGCTTGATTTCTCAATTGCATTACAGTTTCCGACATTTTTTAGCGAAATGAAATTTTGTTATCGTATGTATAGTTTTGTAAGACCGTGTATATAAAAAATTAAAATTCGTATGGGAATATGTTTATTTAAAACAAAAATAAATACAGAAATTAAAACTAAATTAATATTTAAAAAGTAAAAATTTAAAAAAATAAATAAAATTACAATTGAAACTTACCTCCTCATTTAAATTCGATACAAGCAAGACATTCGAGAAACCACGCAAAGCAGGGGTGGCTGTCTGTAAAGCACCACTATTGGCAAGAGCAAATGCACCCAAATTTGGTATACCGCTACTATAGCCGCCAGCCAAAGGTGTACCAATACCTAACGCAAATGGTGGCAACACACCCGGTGCTCCCAAACCATTTACTAAAGTTTTATAAAGCAAACCAGAAAACACAAAAAGAAATTTCAAATTATTTATAATGTTTCATTTCAATATTAAATATAATAAATTATTACATTTTGTATTTAAACAGTATCTATGACTTGTTACATTAACTTGTTTAAAAAGGTTAAAAGGTTAAAAAAAATTAGTAATACATTTTTAGTTTTATTAAAAAAAAAGAAAAAGAATTATTTTTTTCTACATTAATTTCTTTTTTATTATAAAAACAAATTAAAAATATTAAATAGTTAAACACAACGAAATAATAAAGGAAAGTGTGGACAGTGTTACCTATTTTATCACCTGTTAATGAGGGCCTTTGACGAGCTGCTATTAAAAGTAAATCATTGGCATTTACTAAACCGCCTGCTGTGGGCATTATATCAGCACCCGGTTCACCAGGTGGCAATGATGGATTTGTAAAATCGCGCGATTTATCATTATTATATTTAACATTGAGCGTTGTCATTTTACTGTTGTCAATACGTAGCGTACAGCAGCCATTATAAATATTTTGACCATCCAAAATGGTTTTAGCATGTTGAGCCGAATGCGCATCCGGATATTGTATGAGTGCCTATTAATAGAAATGAATGAAGAAAGAAAGTAAAAGATTAAAATAAAGTAAAATATAACAAAAATACTAAAATAGTATTTGTTTTCGTAGATCGAAGGACCATTTCTATTAGCTTTTACTATAATAGTTTCTTGAGTTGGTGTATTTCCAGTTTAGTAACTTTTTAAGCAACACTGCTTCCTTCAATTATTACGTTTTAAGTAACAAAAATTGGCTTTAAATTTCATTTTACGCTAAATTTAAATTTATTGGTTCGAAGGACCATTTTAATTTCTTTACATTCATTAATTCTTATTCTTTACAAATTTCAAACTTACCTGGAATGTATTATTTTTTGTAAATGTAACAATTTTTAAAACTTTTCCGAAACGTTGGAATATCTGATGCAAAATATCCAATGAAACGGGATACAATTGAGATTCGACTATGACGCGTAAAACAGTATTTGGACCACCGGCGGTATTTGCATTGCCGGAAACAGAATTAACAGCATTTGTATTGTTTGTTAAAACGGCAACTGTGAGATCTGTATTTGTTGTATTGGCTAGAGGCAATGGAGAACCAGAAGCTGGTGATTGTATGCGATAGTCAGAAGGAACAATGGCGTTCTAAAAAGGCAAAGAAAAAAAAACATGTTTTTAATATAATAAACAAAACAAATATTTGCTTAAGATTTCTTTAAAAGATATTTTTTTTAAGCTTTGGAAAAGGTCTTAAACCTATTGTTGGTGGCTGCGTATTAGAAACAAAGTGTAAAAAAATGTTTTAAAAATATTTTACGCTTTTGAGAAAGTTTTGTTATTTATTTATTTCTTCCTTCTTTTTGTTGCGGTCAAGTCTTAAAGAAAGTTTACTTAAGGATTATAAGGGTTTTGGTACATAAACAAGTATTTTAAATGTGAAAAAAGTTTTCAACTTAAGAAAACTAAAAGCCTACTTTATAATGCTCTATTCTATATGTTAATCATGGTAAAACAACCTTAAACAAAGTTCAGCTAGAGTTTAAAATCATTGTGTGAAATGGGTCAAAATCACTTTCCTTTTTTAGTCCTGTTTCAACTGTATGTGTATGTGAAAGTAGAACCCTAATTTACACTGAATAAATAAAGCATAAGAAGCCATACACTGGCGCAATAAAACATCCAACCCAGACCATACAAGGAAGATAAAATCTAAACGTTGTCTAGTAAATTGACATGAAGAGCAACTTTTACTTGCCAGGTAAATAAAAAGAAAACCACAGGACGGAAAACGGAAATCAATCACACCAATATTGATTTAAATGAAGACCCCAAGAAAAAACCCATCATTAACTTGGCAGGCAAGAAAAAGATACAACGGTGTCTGCCAAGTTAGGGGGTGTATTTATCGGAAAACAATTTAATGACAAACGGAAATAAATTTATACTGATGCGTGTTGATTTTTTGATTTTAAAAATAGCACAAATGAGAAACCAAAATAGAATAAGCAAGAATAATAAAAATAATACCAAAGACTACAAAAACAATAAAATGTAAGACTAGAAAACAGTGAGAAAGAAAATTTTATAGACAATGTATGGAATCTCTTTATAAGAAGGTGAATTATAAGAATTATGTTTTCGAGAGCCGCTTCACCATCATATAAGACAAAATTTTTGAAATTAATTCAATTTGAAGGACCATATTCAATAAGAACTTATATTTAAAAATATTAAATCGCATTCCTACAGCAACCACCTTTGATCTATCTATACAAGCCCAGAAACTATTTCAACTTAAAGTACTTACTGAATACAATCTAAAAATTTGGAAGATCGAAATTTCAAAAGAATCTAGAAAGTACCAGGCCGAAGGACCATATTTAAGAAGAAATTATATCAAAAATTTCTAAGTCGTATTATTGCCAGAACTGCCAAGAACAATTTTAACACAAAGTACCGTAAATTTTCGAAGATAGCAAAGATCTGTCCGAAGGACCATACTTAATAAGAAATTATATCACAAGCTACAAAATAGCATCCTTACAACAACTGCCATTGAAATCTTAACAAACCCAAAAACCATTGAAAATTACAACACTTTAAATTTGTTTTCAATATCATAAAACAACACCAAGAACCGAATCAATGTAAAATAACCCCTATACACACTACTATTGTAACTACCTTATGTCCTTAACTGTTACCGCTGTTATGCAAACATATAAAAAAGATGCCAGAGTAGAATATAAGAAACAAATATTACCCAAGCGTGTGATTTTCATTTACGCAGATACGATTCAAAATCGTATGAAAGACAGGCAAAAAAATAAAAATAAATAAATACAAAAAAAAAAAAATCCCAAATAACGAAAAATAAACACTATAAATGTTTCAAAATATCTATAAAAGTACGTATATACACATAGAAAATGCCCCACATATATGCCATTACAACCATGAATATTTACCTTAACGTAGATGCAGAAAAAAAAAATAAGAGGAAAAGATGTCAGAATATAATACAAGAACGTGCCACTGTTATTGTTTAGAATCTCTTAAAACAACAATAGCGAACGAGCGATAGCAACTGTAAGCAAAATTTCATTTGAGATACAGACTTATGGTGAAAATAGGAAGAAAAAAATCTTGAAATTCCAATGTTTTGTTATCGGTACCATTGTGTATGTGCCAGCGTTCAGAAATGAATTTTTTTCTTCATATAGAAATAATAAAAATTGATTAGAATTGCTAAAGAGCTGACACACGTATAGCAACATTTATAATAGAATATAAAATGTTTTTCTTGTACAATATGTGAATCAAGAGTCGTCGTGGCATGCGAAAAAAGAAAGTTGTAAAAATTTAAAGCAAAGGACACATTAAGTACCAAAATGCGTTTTAAAGTACATACGTTTTGTTGACAATGATTTAAAAAGTAAAAACCAAGCAAAAAATTATCTCATAATTTTTGACGGTTCAAAGGACTATAAAATTAAATTCTTATCAAATTGAAAAATCATTTGTAACAAAGCTTCTAAAAATTTAAAGTAATAAATAGGAATAAAAATCAAATTGAATAAGTTTGATATCTAAACACTTCTACCTTGTCAATAATATCGAAGGACCATACACGGACATTTTATACTTATTTGTTTAAATTAGAATACAATTACGAATGATAACTATTATAAAGGGTATTACTTATGACCATATGATAGGCATGGTGACCTGAGCTGATAACCTAGCGCGCTATTTACTACATATTCGAGCACCCGAAATATGTTAAGAGTTTTATGACTAAATTTAAAACAAATCAGATCGCTAGGCTATGTTGGCATTGATTACTAGCTAAACTCTAAAAAGTTTAACCGGTTCGAAGGACTATAAAATGAAATTCTACAAAATGTACCAATTTTTTTTACCGCCAATAGTAGAAATGTAAAGAAATAAATACGATTAAAAATCAAATTTAAAAAATCCAAAGGAAAAAAGTTCGGCATTTTTTTTACCGAAGACCAAATATTACGTTAAGCAGATTATGCCGAGAATAAAACAATCAATCCTAATGCAGTAAAGATATTTAGTTGGTGATAAAATGATTTTGTAGTCTTAAAGAGCCATGAAATAGTTTGTATATTGTGACTCAAGAATGTTTTAGCACTTTAGTCGCCTCATAGAGTATTCTTTTTGATTCATTTATATTGCTCAGCGAAACGCCATGATCAGACGCCCTGGGCATATGCTAGCCTAGGGATTTCATTCAATCGATATCCTTACGATACTCTAGTCTCCTTATCGAAGAGTGTGGCGGATTTATTTTCAGTTTTTTTCTCCGTCTCTCCTCTAGGGAGCATATTGGCTTTCCACAAAGCATCCATTGCTTTGTTTCAGTTTCTTTAATTAATTTGATCTTTCAATCTAAGCAGATGATTAATCCACTGTAGCTTCCGCCATATGATTTTGCGTAGTAGTAAAGATCCTTGCTAATTGGTAGTGATCTTTACTTTAACATTGTATTTTTCCCAGTAGGTGGCGTGTTTTCCTGATCATTCGTCTGATGTTTGTCGTCATCGCCAGAGGTATGCGGGAACGCCAGGTGGGCTTTTTTATTTTTTAGATGGAGTTGTCTGGAGGGAAGTTAGAGCCTCTTTTCTTTCCCTTTCGTATGTAATTGTTTGAATATTACAGAATAGTGAATATCATATCAATAATTGCTTCATTTATTTCAGATTGCCTTACCTAAGCGATGACTCTATTTTAAGCAAAGTATATAAAAATGAGCTAATTCCTCCATTTAGAATTCGTTACTTTCTTATTCACCACTCGAAAGAGTGGTGGCTTGAAAGGGCTTTCAAATTAAGGTTAAACTTTTTAATTCAATGAGGCTTTATGTTATTCAATTTTGAGGACAAAAAATATAAAAACGTTTTTTCTTTGCTAATAACACTAAAAACAAAACTGTCATATCACTTAGCCAATATAACAAACTGTCATAAAACTCTTTTAGGAAAACAATTTTGTTGCTTTCAAAATATATTTTTATTTAAAAATATTTTGTTTGTTTAAATACAAAGGTAATTCCCCAAGGCTTTAAAAGTAAACAGAAAATTTATAAAAAAAAAGTTAAAAAAACACATTTGAGAGTTGCCTGGCCACTTGAGCAATATCACACATATTGGCAGAAATATGAAAAAAAAATACATAAAATATGCGAATTTTTTGCTTAAATGCTAAATGAAATATTGAAATTGACAAAAACAAACTACAGGTAGCAAAAGTGATACAAAAAATACTTAATGAAAATAAACTTTAGGGATTTAAATATGAAAAAGCAAAACAGAAAAATTGAAGAAAAACCCCAAAACACATTCAAACTTTTGTTTTTTTTTTCACAGACACACAACAACACACATGTAGGAAATAATTTTTTTTTGCCAGGAAGCAACAACATTAGGACGCAGAAAAAAATTTTTTGCTCGCATTTTTTTAACTTTTTTTTTGCTTACTTTTACGAACAAGTAACAATGGCAATAAAAGCTTTTAACAAAATGTGAAAAAAATAAGGAATAAGGGGAAAAAGAAAAACTTGTTGGAAAAATATTTAGAAGAAAAACTTTGGCGTTTACTTATGGTTGAACAAGTAAAATTAAGAGAAAATATGCAAGAAAAAAAAACAAAAGGAATAGAAACGCCAGTACAAATCCGGCTAAGAATAATCCCTTAACATTTAAAATAAAACAAATATTAAAAAAAACTTTTTTTTACTTATTCTATAAGGACACGAAGCCGAAGAAGAATAATCCCTCTAAAAACAACTAAAAAAATCATAAAAAAATTGGGACATATTATTGCAGATGGAATGGTTTTGAAGGTTTCTACGAAAATGACAAGCAGATTGCAAAAAATAAAAATAAAAATAAAAAATAGATAAAATTTAAAGAGCTTTACATCCAACTACAAAAAACACTTAAAATGTTTATAAAACTACAAAAGTTATGGGTGACTTAAAAAAAGCTATTTTAAGAGCCTAAGAGTAGACTTTTAATTTTTTCAATATTTAAAAAAGCGTAAATATGGGTACGAGGGACTATAAAGTAATTTTAATACAAAATAGTGCTTAAAAATAAAAGTGTGTCTTATACCAGCGTTGTTTAAAAGCACTTCGTGACACTTGCATCAAGATAATACAAATGGTCACCGTCGTTGCTTGCGGTTGAATTTTGCCTGAAACCATACAATACCACTACTATCATGTCACTTTCTTGTTCACAAAACTAAACAGATCAAAGAAAAGATTAAAGAGAGAAATTCTGTTAGTTCAACAGGAAATCTGATATAAAGAAGGTTTAGGCGAAGACAGCTCACAAATTCTAAACGCGTGACCTAATAACAATAGTCGGATACTCAACTCTATTGACTCAATAAAACATCATCGAAGAAATGCATGTGTTTTACTAATCTAAGGATACTACAGCGAAGTGTGTTTTAGTGAAAACGAGAACTTATTCTTTACGAGCACATTCGTTAGTGGTTGATATGCTAGTAGACTGCACAATGTATTACGGTGGCAGTTCGGTTTTAAGCAGCATGCCAGTGTGAATATATTCAAACCGCATGTTATTTCTCACTTAACCCTTTCGGCACGAGTAGTACACATAGGTACCATTTAACCATACATTTGTCAAAAGGGTTAAACAATTTCCTACTTCCAGTCTTTTTATGAGTGTTTATTGAAATAAAAATGAGCTTCTGCCATAAGGTCACATTTTGTCAAATTGCATTTGCAAACTTACAAAATTAAACTCTTCGACACATGCCTTATATCAGATGCCCAACTGCTATGGCTGCAACTCGTGAAAAGCAGCACGAAGAGACATCAAACTCTTACAGGCCCGCATAAACCGATGCCTCCCCGGAATACTGCTAATATTTTGGCCACGAACTATAAGCAGCGCACGTTTTTTGAATGAAACTGGATAAATGCCTATTGCAAAGGAGGGAAAGAGAAAATGGAAGGTGAACACGACCTCCGCAGAGGCTATTAAAACTACGCCAGAAACGCTTTCGAGTGGAATCCACAAGAAAGCACCAGCAAAGGGCGTCTAAGTTATATCGCGTGCTTTTTTTAGAGTTACACTGGTTTAAATCATAATAAAATGAAAGAATATATTTTTAATACTAATGAAACGGGTTTTTTTTTTTTGGATAGAAAATTTTATGACATTAATGTTTATATATGATTTCGGCCATGTAGCCGCCGTTATGGACCAATGTCTCCGCCAGCCCATAAAGTGCACCAATATGCCTCAGCGGAGAATAAAAGTTTTTATGGGAATTCAATTCAAAAATTTTAACAATTTGCAAGCATTAGTCTGGAGTAAGTCTATCCATAATGAAATGCCAAATCAGCTGTTAAATCGGTTGTCAAATAAAGCAGTATTGCCAACTCAAAGTTATGAGCCTCTGAAAGAACACCCGATACATGGCGCGGGCAACTGGAGGTATTGCAAGTAACACGATCATGGAACGAGCTGAAGTCTGAGGTATCATATATGCTCTTTTTTAAACTTAATAGTAAATTTTATATGTTAACATTAAAAAAAAAACAAAAAATTTAACCACATCTTATAATTATATATGTTCACGGCATTGCACGAGAAATTTTGACCCAAATACCTAATACTAAAAATAGCATCGTTTCTAATTTTTCCAATAGAAAATATCTTTTATTGGGGATCCATATCCAAAAAAAGGATAATAGGCTGTTAGTGATTATATTAGCGAACACACTATATTGCATTAATGATTTAAAAAAATTTTGCTTACGATCTGTTAGGCGAAGACAATAGGAGCAAGTTTAAAATTGCAGACCTTTAGAAACACTTACCCACTTAATACTCTTAAGTTTATAAAACAAACCCTTTACAAATCGAAAGTATTCTCATGATTAAAGTGGTTAACCTTAAAATAGACTAAATTCTTAATAAAGCCAAATTTAAAACTTACATTAAATAACACCTAAAGGTAGGCTTTAAAAAGGTAAATAAAACCTTCTCAGTAGATCTTGTTTATTTTGGTTTTCCAAATTTGTTTTTCATAAGCTCTAAAACAAATATGACTACGAAAAACCCTATATAACCCTATGAGTATACTTATAGAAAAAAATTAAACCAAAAGTATAACAAAAGTAAATAATAAACTTAAAAACAACAACATAAGAATGAAAATTTCCAAAAATAAAAGAATCCCAAATAATAACATACAAATTCATAATGGTTGCGGTGGCTTGTAAAGTGTAAAAAAGGAATAAAAAATAACCAAACTTTTGTGTAAACTTTTTTCTTCATTATTTCACTATAAAATTGTATGCTTTTTAAGTTGGGAAAAGTAAAAAAAAAAAAAAATAATAATAATAAAATAAAAAATTCGATACTATTGTGTTGCCATGATAAGAAACCAACATATTTTTGGGGTGATAGTAAGAGAGGGCCAGGAAAAAAAACAATGACAAGTATATGCTTTTTATTCAAAATTGCCATAAAATGTGATTGTTTTATGCCACAGAGACAATGGACGAAGTAAAAACAAAAAACTGAATTGAAGTAAGAAAAAAAGTTTTTCCCACAGCATTGACAAAAGGCAACAAGTTTGTTATTTTTCAATGATTGTTATGGTTTCAATAGTTTTTGTTTTTACCATTTACTTTTATTTAAAAGATAACTTAACAATAAATTGTTTTAATTGTATAGTATACTTTTAGGTTTGACCTATTAATAATAAAGATGTGGTGTATTTTGGTTGACATGTCGTTCATTAAAGTAATTAGAGCCCATACTTAGGTTTTTTATTTGTGAAATATATTTGTAATGAGTATTTGAAAGTTAAAAATAATATTTAATATTTAAAAGGACAAATTATTTAAGTATATATTGCATATCTTAAGCATTTAAGCAAACAAATAGATTTTCTTTGATTGCACATATAATTGAATAATGTAATAAGAAAATAATCATCAACAAAAATATTTTTAAAGCCACGCTCAAGGCTAAATACATGTATTTTTAAAGCCTATTTTAGGGCTAAATTTAACTACTTAGGTCTTTGTTTATTCTGAATCAGTGATGAGAAAGTTGATACGATTGTACTTTCCTGTATATTATTTAACTTAAAACAAATACCGTAGTACTCTCACAAATATTTCCCTTTTTCAACATTTTCCGTTTTATACTTTCCTATAAAAATTTATAATTCTGAAATACCTGATAAGTAATAAAAGGTTTGTAATAAGCGCCATCAATTACATGAAGAATCTTATTTTGAAAAAGTTTTAAATATGGTTACAAAAAAATCCGGTTTTCGGACCTTTAGGCACTAATAAACTAATAACTTGACTACATATTAACCGATTTTAAGTTTCTGCTCTGGGAAAAGAAGAAAAGGGAATAAAGCTACATGGTTTGCCAATATTGCTGGATATTCATTGAGATATCTTCGTACTTACTTAAGAATTTCACATGAATGTCGAGAATTTTTCATTATTGCCGGGTGTATCTAAATGACAAAGCGAGATATTCGACGGCTAACATGGCTTCATGGATATCAGCACATTAAAGATAACTGAATGGAGGATGAACTTGAGCAAGCAGTTACAGCTTTGGAAACTAAATCAATTGATTGGGAACATTGGTTCTCTTCTTGGGCAGAATAGGCGGCTAGTGTCACGGAAATTTCGCCAATGGCGAACGAGCGATAGAAAAATTAACCCCCGCTGTGAGATCGGAAAGTTCCGGCCACATTTGGGTTACCAAAGAAAGAAGTAGCTGTTGAGGCTGCATAGAATACATGTGTGCAACCTTATGTGTGTTATTATTAACCATTCGGCTGTTAGCTGACATGCTCAAAGTATGGGAATTCCATACAATAATCTTTGCATAAGTTGCAATGATTAAAAGCACTGCTGAGAATTGGACGATTTAAAGATTTCTGTTCTTGTTCGGACAAGATTCTACGATAAGAACTACCTTCCAAAGTACGATCTGGACAAACTCTTTGCCTTCATTGGGGCGACTGAATGCCTAAGTGCTGTCAGACTGGAGCTGCGAGGACCATTGTGTGGTAATGGAAATTGACATAGTTCTTAGTAAAGCAACTCATGAAAAAAATCTTGTTTTAAAAAATTCAGAAAAGTACTTTCAAAAATTTTATTTAATATCGAACGAAAATCCCATTTCCCATCACTGTTCTGAATTTAAAGTTTGAAAAATCAAAAACCTGTTGAATGCACTTAATTTTTTTTTTTACCATTTATATTATTATTATTTTATTTAAAATCATGATCTATTTTAAGAAATTTTATTTCAAATTTATTTACATACTTCACGGCTGCTTTATATTTTTTTATTTTGTTATAATATTTTAGCTGCTCGTATTCTCATTTATTTTATTATTTTCAAACATTTCTATAAACATTGAGGCTTTTAAAACGAATTTTTTTTTGTATGTATAGTCAAAACCCTTTTAGACGAATTACTTTAATTTATTTTTTGTTTTGTTATTTTCCACTTATTGTTTATTTTTATTATCTATTACTTGTGATAAAATACAAAATATAAAAATAACAACAATTATTATTACACTTCATATCCTAACATTTGTATACCTCATGACATGCTCTAAACGTCTTTGATTGTCTGTTCTGCTGTCTGTGTATTTCTTTAGCATTAGAATATCAGACTTATACACCGGCAGAAAAAATGAGAAATATGTATATGAAAAAGAAACGACGAAAAATACAAAGTAATTTAATTCCATTTGCACACGTCACTAACAATCACGTGTAGAGAGAGAGAGACACCAAACGTGTGCGTGTACCGCAGTATGAGTGCGTTATATTTCAGCTCTACAAAGGATATGAAACAATAACAGCACGTACATTTCATTTTCATTCCAATCCAGCTCCAAGGAATCGAAAAGCGAAAAAGCAACAAATAATTCTTATTTGTTTTATTATTATTGTTTTTTTTTTTTTTTTAACCACAATACATATATACCTACACTTGTATACAGTCATCTATCAACATGCCACAATTTAGCTGCAACATATGTAAAGGAACTCGGTTTTCTTCCTTTATTTCTTTTCTAACATTCCCCACAACAATCGTGTTTTAAGAACAATAAAGGTATGAATGAATAAATAAATATTTGTTTTGCTGCCTTCATAATATTAGCGTGTATTATTTGCAATAATAAAATAAATGAAAGATTTATTTTACGTTTTTTTTTTTCTTTTAAATAAAATAAAACAAAATAATAATAATAAAATAGAAATAAAGAAGCTTAACAATATATAGACGAAAATAAAAACAATTTCTATATAAAACCACATATACTCGTACCAAGGAAAATGTAATATACGCGCTATTTAAATAAGGAAGCTAATGTATGTTTAACACATAAAATCATCACTGCAACATAGAGTGCAAGAACAAATTGAATTAGAACACGTCTGTAGATGATAGACAGATTCATATTTTTGTTTCTTTTTTTGTTTGAGACCAGCACTCAGGGTTAACCCCTACTCATGCAGTGCAGGAAGATTGTTCCACAAACGAACAGTGCAACCAAAGAACGAATTCTCCCTATAATGCGTTGTGCGATTCACTGGACAATCAACTACAAATGGATGCGCTCCACGAGAAATACGAGTACTACGTAAAAATATATGATTACCAGGAATTAGTTCCTTAATTTCGTTAGAATACATTCCGTTATAGTACCGATAGAACAATGATGAAATTATCCATCCCTAGCTTTATTATGTAGTCAACCATTTCGGCCATGACATTCACGTTAATATCAAGTAAACAAAGTTTCCGATTGAATTGCCCATAGAAATCGTTAAGCTCAGTCCAACGAGCTTTCCCGTAATTGAAAACTAAGCGCTTCGTAGCTGTATGTGAAGCGTTGTGAAGAGTGGAGAACGGGAAAGAGGCAGAAATGGTACAGTGATCCGAATTTCCTAGAGGTGCAAGGACCTCAACTACATACTTTTCAGGGTGTGTAGTGAGGAAAAGGTCGAGGGTGTTATTTTGGTGCCCATCTACACACGATATGTGAGTAGGTTCATTCACTAATTGCGCAAGGTGGTTGTGCGCGGCAAATAGCTCCACGTATTGGCCTTCTGGAGTTGTGCAGCCTGAATGGCGTAGCCAAGACGAATTATGAACATTGAAATCACCAACAACAACAATTTCACTATTCGGGTAATTAGCAAGGATACGCGATATGGAATCGGAAAGAGAGTCAAAGCCAGATATGGAAACCTCTTTCCCGCGTTTGGGCTTCTATACAAGGTGTGTCCTTATTCTGAACTTAACCCAAAGACAGTTAAATTCTGCATCATACATGCCAAGTGGTTGCTGGCACTGGTACACAACTTCATCGCGAATGTACATGACAAGACCCCTATGAAAATTAAAAAAAGATAATAGATTTCTAATCTTTAGCCTGGTATTGTGTTCAAAATTTCGTATGAATTGCTGTCAACATACATATAAAAAATATTTCATATGAAATAATTCTGAAAAAATGTTGAGAAAGCAGTAGTCTGTTCTTTTTACGAAAAACATGTAAAATGTGCATATCAACATTGTTTTCTAACTGCAACAAATTTCTAGCAACATTTTTTCAACTACGCAATAATATGAGACTGACTTATTTCGTAAGAAATTTTAAGCAGCAGTAGGAGGTACATAAATGCTACTACAACCTAGAACATGGTATTTTATTATATGACAAATGACAATATACGGGTTATTGTTAGTCTACAAGGGGAATTCCAAATTTTTTCAACATTCACCATGGAATGGTTAGAAAATGTGAATCGTTGTTTTGTTGTTGTTTTAGTGCTTTTTAAAAACAGAAAAATTTGGTTTACTGATGAAAGAATTTTTATAGAACTGTGTGTAAGGTCATCTTAAGAAGCATATTCTCTTGAATGTGGTCATCATTTAGTTGCGATTATGATTTGGGAGTGTCTCTTAAGATATACCTTCGAGCAGAATTTTACGACAGCTCATAAGGCTAAAATGATTAAAATTGCTATCAAAACAATTTAAAATCTTTTCAGTTTTTTAACAAAACTTATATTAATAAATAAATAAAATTATTGTTCTAAGAATATTATTTTTATATGCGTAAAACGATGTACCTCCCTACTGAATACCATTAGTTATGTTGTTGGAGTATTTTAAGGCATAAAAGCGATAAATTTTGAAAAATTGCTAGATGACTACATTGGTTGCATCTCAATTTTTTCGTACGAAAAAATTAATGTTGCACAACATTTTTCACAAATTTAAACAGAGTACTAGGCTTTTATGAGAAAATGTTGCTAGATACATGTTTATAAACAATTATAAATTTATTACCTTTTTGTAAACAAGCGAAATTAAAATGTTGCCGGTAACATGCGTATAAAAAGTTGTAATAGTTATGCAAACACAAAGAAGCATTAAGTTCAATTTTTATTTATGTTTTAAAAGAATTGTATGTTGTGAAACATTTATTTTTGTGATACATTTATATGTAAATGTTTTCAGCATCAACGTTTTGAAACTTGATTAATGTGGCCAATTATGCACTCATCTCTTTTCAACATGTTATAATACATTCTTGTGTTTCTTTAGTTTAAAACACCAATCTTAGCAAAAAACTATTAACTGACCTTAGCAACATGTTGATATAAATATTGGTAGTTGTTACAGATATTGAAGTCTACTTTCTTCTATTTTGAGTGAATTTTGTTATGATAATTTCTAATTTATGTATAAGTTGTATGCTAAAAGGAAAAAATGACATTTATTTTTCAACTTTATTAGTATATTTTTAGTAAGAAGGTAAAAAATTCAATTCAAATATTTCCGCAATATGTTGCTTAGTAAACTGTTTGCAATATTTTTTAAAGAAAACATTTGTGTTTGTAACATGTATCATATCATGACATATTTTAGGATACGGTCTAGTACTCCAATTGCATTGATTTTTCCAAGCGAAGAATTTTACATGTAATATGCAATACGGTACTTCACGCAATTATGCGATTTGTCACTTTAATTGCTTAGAAGTATGCAACATTATTTTACGTGGGTAAACAAAAACCCATAAGTTTTCTTATACTCGTACATACTACTTTTGAACACAAATATTAATCAGCTATTGGTTACAAATTTGTGCGAAATTGTGCTGCTCATGTTATTTTGTAGATAAACAAATTGAAGCCAGTAACCGATTGGTACATTTTACAATGTTGCCGACAATTATATTTAAAATTAATGTTCATTAAATCTGCTCCTGCATAGTTTTTTAGCTAACCTATTCGATAACTTTGTTAACAATATATTTAACAGCAATTACAATTTACAGACCATATGAAATATAATTCATTTTGTCTCTTTTTTAGCAACATGTGATTTAGGTAATTAAAAATGCTGCTAGCAACATATTATTACATTTGAAGATATAAGCTTTATTATGGATCTTAATCTATTGGTTTTTGTTTGTATTAAGATCTTATATTTGACTTAAACTAGTTTGGTAAAAAGTTGTAGTATATACAAGAACATTCGAAATTAATGTCAATTTACTATAAATGCCGATGCATTGTGCTTAGCCAGTCAGTTAGAATTTAACAGTGAAAGAGTAAAGTCGTGCTGAGGCGTTAGTAAGTGATGATTAATTTGTGTATTAAGTGGAAGTTAAATAACTTCTTACTGTAAAAAATTAAAGTGTGAAAATAAAAAGACTGTATAAATTAAATCAATATATTCGTCTTACTTATTTTATTTAACGCAATTTAAAAAGTACTTAACCGTTTTAGAAAGGTTAAAACCCAAAAATATTTTGTGACGCTATTGAAATTGCAATTACTGTTCTTCTACTGATGTTATAAAGGAAAAATTTCATTATAAAGTTTTTTAAATTACATTTTTTTTAATTATTTGCTTATAAATCGGGCAACAAACACAAAATGTGTACAATTACTAGCCTTTTCCTATTCAAAACTACGCCAGTGTTAACAATAGCATTTGAAATCTAGGTAAGAAGCCATTTAAACAATAAGATTAGCTATGCGCCATACTTAAGGGGTACAAAAACAAATATAAAGAAGCAGGCCACAATATAACAATGTACCAAAACATGGTACACAAGGATATGTTTATAAATACTAATAAAAGTGGCAACAGCAACAGCAACAGCAACAGCAATACAAACAATGACGATTTTATTTATAAAATAATATAAGCATTGATTCTTCCACTCTACATCTACAATTTCAAGTTTGTGTGTGTATATATCCTTATAAATGTTCTAATAAATGTTATATTACCGATATATCATTGGCAAAATCCTTTTTATTTTCATCTTTTAATCTTAACAAAAAGAAAAAAAATAAGAATTTGTTGTTCTTTTTCTAGTTATTGTTGGAGTTTTTCTAAGTCTTGGCTTTTTTTTTGCCAATTGTGACTCATAATGTTGTTGATTTCTGTGTGCGGCAAGCAGCAAGAAATCTACTGGTAATGTAATGGTCAAATTGATTTTCCTCTTCCTTAGTGTGGTTATTTAGTGAGTGAGTTTTAGCAAATCTTTTCCATAGATTTTCTGTGCTTTTTTTGTTGTTTTCATTGTTGCTTTTGATTTAACCATTGGATTTTGTAATAAAAGTAGAAAATTAAATAAACAGAAAATTGCGTTAAGCCAAAGGATAACATCATTAGCGTTTAACAAATAAAGACAGAAACACACACAAATACACACAAGCACATATCACTGAAGTTACTTTGAATTTTGACATAAAACAAATCCTAGACAGACATACATACAACACACATTTCATTTCATTTAATGTAATGAAGGAGAAAAAAAATACATTCTGCGTGTAAGCACAGTGTGACAAAAAGTGGTAAAAAAAAACTACGAGAAATTGGAATATTAGAACTGAAAACGTTTAATTTAAAATTTTGACTTTATACTACAAATTATTTAATTTCAAAAACAATATGAAATTATATTTTAATTATAAGGAGCTGTGAAGCGCAACTGGTAAGTCTTTCGAAGGAATCGAAGTTACAAACCTCAATCATAGCTCACTACTCGATAGTCTACTGTAGCTATTTCATAGTCAATTTTTGATTTAAAACAAATAAAATATGTAGTGATGTAAAGTTTGTACTCACAACTTTATCAACATGTTGCTAAAAGTTTATTGTGCTTAAAAAATACATTATTTCTTAAAAATGCTTTTGAAATATTTAATCTATTTCTTAAGGATTTTTTTGAAGCACAACAAATGTCTAGCAACATGTTGATAAGTTTATATATACAAAGCTTACATCATTTTAGTTTTTTTAAGTCTACTAACTGGAGTATCATGTTGCCAGAAACATTGCATATAGTTTTCACGAAAATTACATTATTTTTGAAACATTTTAATTGAAATGCTATTATATTTTGTACGGCATTTTAGAAGAGGATTAGATTGTTTTTATAATGATAAATGTATTTAAAAAGTAAGAAAATTGTAGTTCAAAACTTCACAATATTTTGAAAGGAAAACATTTAGGCAACATGTCTGCCAGGACATATATGTTTAATACGAGGGCTATTGGATAATATTACATAACTTATTATATTTAAGCAGTAATTCTCTGTGTAACAGTGCTACCATTAACTTTTTTTCTCGAGTTGAGTTCCAATTAATCAACTGCTTTGCTAATAAATTATGAGAAGAATTTAAAGAAGGGTAAAATTAAAAGAAAAAAATAATAATGTATAGCAACATGTTGCAATAAACTGTAAACATTTTGCTTATAAACGTGTTGATGAAGAATTAGTAAAAATGTTTAAAGTGTAAAAATTTGTGTAAAATGAATCAAATTTGTAATTTCTTTTAAATGAAAACAACATGCTGCGACATTTTAAACAAAAACAAATTGTATAGAAATAACGCAATACTTCCCACATGTGATTTTGTAGCAGTAAATTAAAAAAATAAAAATATAATATAAATACAAATTTTCAATTTGCCGAATTTTGACAGATTAGAATAAAAATTTGAGCAATATATTGTATGAAAAAAGATTTGGGTTCACATTATATAAACAATTTTTCTTTCAAAACTCATTATCTTCGCAACACTGTTACGTTGTCATTGCTGCTTAACAAGACAGACAGCTCAGTAAATGAAAATGACTGCAAGAGATCTAAAAATCATAGGAAAGGGGTTTCCGGCATGTGGAGTCAAAGAACAACTAGAGCGAAGAAAAGAAAAAATTTTTTTTGGATGTTGATGATAATGACAATAACGACGACACATGTTAGTTGGCAAAAATGCTGTGTATGTGTGTACGACAGATATTCCAAAAGCTGTCATCAATGTTCTTTAACACTGAAATGTCTTAAGGCGTACATTTTGCAAACACACACAAGTACACAAATATTTGTGTACACATATGCACATATTTAAACATACATATAGACGCCTTTAAATATGCTATTGTAATATTGTGTGTGTGTCACACTGCTAACACATGTACGGGTATTTAATGTATTTGTATATGTGGCATGTTTGCTAATTCTCTTGGCTGTGTATGTTAATCCTTTAGTTTAGTTCATTACTAAAGTTTTAACTGATTACACACACTTACACGCATACACGTTTACAAATTTATTTTATGTTTTTTGTGTGAGTATGTGTTTTAATCGTTTTTAGCTTGACACTTGTATTAAATGTTATTTTATTACAATCCGCCTTTCTTCGTTTTCTCCTGCCCCTTAATTTACCCTAAATATATGCAATGAATTTAAAAACTTTTTCTATATATATTTGATTGGTTTTATAGTTGGATAATAAAACTAATATAAAAGTAAAATAAAGTTTTTTATATCATTTGTGTTGTGATTTTCTTTTTTTATACTCGTTTATATAGTTTTATTTAACAGGATTAATGCTGTAACTCTACATAGTATATATGTTGTTGTTACTGTTGTTGTCAGGTTTTTAAATTGTTTAATTTTGATTGGTTAAATAATTTAAACAACAACAAATTGCTGTTATTGGTTTCTCCTCTTTTTTCCCCCACACTCTCTTATCCATTACCATTTTCCCTAATTGCTTACACGACACGTTGTTGACATAAAGTGTTTGTGTATGTAAATATTCATTAAAATTTGTTTTAAGTCTTCTGGCACATTTTCAAATTAATAATTAGAAAATAGAAAATTTGCCATTAAACTTTTATTAATTTAAATTTGATTAGTTTTCCAAAAGTAAAAGTAAATATTTACAAGATTTTTCAATAAGATAAATTTGCCAATAAAATGTAAAGTTTTATTACGACGTGTAAATACATATGTTACATTGTATACGTATTTAAATAAAAGTTATTTACTTATTATGTAAATTATGAAAAAAATATTTAAAAATAAGATAAAAACTTTTATGAAAAGAAAAATTATCAGAGATTTAGTTGAGGAGACTTAAACCCACCAAAGTATACTTTACAAATCAGTTCTAAAAGTATGTATTAAAATTTAAACTTTATATATATTATAATATTTCAAAGTCAATTTTTTTGTTTGCGTAAATTTCTTTAAAATTAGGAATAAAAGAATTTTGTATTTCATTTAGGAGTATGAGATACATCTAATTTGGTAAAAAAAGATTTTGTCAGCCTTAATGTAGGCTATTTATTCGGCAAGCATTTAAAGTTTATTAATCATCCGATAAATATAAAAAATTAATTGATTAATGAGCGTCAAATGCGATATTACAAAAAAACAAACCTGAAGGACCTAATGCCAAACCTTAAGGACCTAAGGTTTGGCTGATAGATGTAAGTGCAACCCTTTGGCAAGATCTCTATGTTAGTCTTAATCTTGTTAAATAAAAGTCAAATTAGTACACTGTCATCAAAATTATGTTGAGTTATAGACTTTCTTGAATTAACAAAGAGATGTTCAAAATTAAACATGTTACTGCCCAATTTCGAACTGCATCACAACCTGAGAGACATTAAAGCCTTTGCGGGAAAGTGTTGGCGTTATATTTTTAAAAAATATAAGAATCAAATTTTTAGATTAGTCATGATATAAGGCGAAATTGAAAGTGAAATGAGTTCAAATGTGAACGAGAGGAAAGTAATAAGGAAACCACAGGACATGATAAAGAAGCACTTCTAGCATTATTCTAAGGTATTAAAGCGCACATGCAAAAAACACTTTCAACAAAATTATTGAACTTTGTCGTCCTGCGGAAAGCGATTGTTCATCGTAATAGCCAAAATGGGTCCGACATTTACCGAAAGCAGAACGAAGTATATGTTGTCGACAAGTAGGGGCGTGCGGCAGAATTGCCAGGTTGGGGACTACAACTAAATTTTCAATGTTATCAAGAATACCTGCAGCTTGGCTTAGTCATTAACAGCGGAACTATGTTAGCCTGGAGATCAAGCTTAAAATTACTTTTGTCAACAAGTGTTACTATGGTCTCAGTGGGCAGCTGAGTAATGAGACCTTTTTTGTGCGATAAACCTAACACTACAGGACGCTCAACATTTTAGTGCTTCTTTGCGGCATGGAAGCATGGACTCTGTCCAGTATCGTTTCAGTTGCCTTAGGAGTTTTGGAGAGGAAAGTTTTTATCAAGATCTTCAGATCGCTGATGAATTTCGCATTCGAACCGCCTACGATGGCTCGGTCATCTCGTTCGAATGGAGGAGAATGCTCCAGCTAGACGAGTGTTTGATATGGAAGTCAGCTGATGTTGGCGTGTTTCCGTTGAAAGGACCAAGGCGAAGAAAGGATCAACTAGTGAGGAGGCGCGCGAAGCAGAGGCGCTTAGAAAGAAGTGTAGAGGCAGGCCAAAATCTGATAATTGTGTTGTTATGGTCATCTAATAATAGAGCACTAATGGTATTATAGAGCTACATCATACCAGTACAGTTTTGATTTTGTGTTGTATCTGGTGGTAAATAAGGGCAAATTTACGATATTGCCTTTGGTGATCTGTCACACCTTGTACTATTTATAATCTAAGAAGAGATTTTAGAACGGCTAAAGTAAAAAGGGCGATTGCAATCAATATCATCACTCGTATAGACAGATTTTTGTGGCCTATCATACCTGAGTTTTGCGCTATTTAAGAGATTGCAGTTATTTAACGCTCGTTAGTCTGGTGCCCGAATAAAAAGAAAAGAACTCTCAGAAACTCACTAAAGACTTAATTCTGGTAACTCGGGAACTAACATATCGTACATTTCTGCTTGGTGATTGGGTGCGGCCAATTAGACCTTATTCTAGAGACAGATTTTTGAATCGGTGTGGAATTGCATTAAAACCAATACTGCGAAAAGTTGGATCTTAAATTGCTGTAGATCTTTAAATGTTTTCAAAGCTGGGCGACAAGCAGTACGACTCCCCATACGGGTAGTACACATGATAGCTGGAGTTTAAACCTATTCCTTACGGATAAATTATTGAGTTGGTGATGTTGATTAGAGCCAATACTAAATTATTGTGGATTTAAGTTAGTTTAAGCTTTATAACAACTGATCGGAAGATACTAGCTGGAGTTAACAACACCGTGTTTTTTTATATTTGTTGGACACTTATGAACAAAGTACATGATTTAAGTCACTTGGCATCAAAAACGTTTTAAAGTAGAATTATTACTGTTAAGAATTATGATTACGCTTGCAGAAGATCCAAAAGGAATTAAATTGCTTTAATGAACATATTTATTCAACGATGTTATATCTTCTATAATAAAAATAAAAAATACATTTGCTATTCCTTTAAAAAATTGTATTCTTATGTATATTGGAGTTGATAAAACTGCGAAAAAATTACAAAAAAATATTTTATAAATGCGAGACCAACTTAAATTTGGACTCACATTCCAAAAGAAAAAAATTTCCACATTTTTAATTTTTATAAAGCCTGTTTAAACTTGCAAAAACAACATCTTATTGCTGTTTTATGCTCGAAAAGAAAAAAATAATTTAAATAAAAACTAATTTTACTTTTTAATACTTTGTCTTTAAGCAACATTCCTCTTGCAGACTTAAAAACGTATAAAATCATTTAAAAAATTCTCTTTTTATTCAGATCTCTTTTAAGCTTAAAAAAAGAAAGAAAGTGTTCTTGAAAATATCACACCTTTTACGTTTGCTTAACACTTTTACTGGATGTAATAGATTAAAATAAAATAAAAATACAAATTTTTTATTTTTCTCTATCCCCTCGTAAACAAATTGCAATAGCAGCACCAATAGAGTAGTTCTTTCACAAAATCTCTACTCTTTACTGCTAAAGTAGTTGGAAAATAGAAGAAAAAAAGATTTACAAAATTTATTACAACACTATAGTAAAATATTTATTATAAATTTTATATTATTTTTTATTTTACACTTTTGTTACTGTAATATTACTTTTTTTAAACATACAGGTATAGTATACCTTAAGGGATTTACCCCTTACAGCAATGGAATAAAGATGAAAAGAAATAAAAAATAAATATAAGACGAAATTTAAAAATCATGTGCTAAAACTCAAAGTGACTGATTGCAGGTAGCATGGAAGTTGCCAACATTACCACACACACACAAACAAATACGAATAAAACTCAGCAAGACAATACAGGATAAGAAAAAAAAAATATTTCGAATTGCAACAGGATATAAGCGATATATAAATCTTTGTATGTATGAGACTATTGTACGAGGGCAGTTGGATAATTTCAATGGATTGGAGATGCAGTTGACTGTTGGCTACTATTGGACGACCACTGAAAAATTCTGCAGAGAAAAAGCGGAAAAACTGCATACCAAAATGAGATATATGTCGAAAACAATAACAGAAAATTCTGAGGAGCCTACCACCATCAATAAATTAGGTAGGGTCGGTTTAACTGGGGCAATGAGAACGTGTCTAACAGCGGCTTTGGAAGCCTTGATTGGCTTAACACAGCTTCACAACCATCTGATGATGGTGGCGGTATGCACCGAAATGCAACGGGTAGTCTGTTCATTCTACGTAGGGTGGTCGGAGAACCATCTTCGGTCCTGGATGTTATACATTTGAGTCTGTGCTTTGGCAGGAGATTCGGGCTTGAATTCCCAGACCCAGATTTAGCCAGTTTGATCTAAACTGGTGTACCGATGGCTCCAAAAAGAATGACTGTGACGGTGTTGGTATATTAATATATTTCCTGACAGCCAAGCTGCCTTCAACGCACTTGACTCGAATCGTATGACATCAAAACTCTTCAAATATTGCTACGATACGCTGCAAAAGCTTTCGCTTGGAAATAAGGTCCAGTTATTTTGAGTACCTGGGCACTGTGGCATAGATGGTAGTGAAATAGCAGAGCCATTGGCCAGAAAGGATTTCATGACACCCTGTATCGGTCCGGAACACCACTTACCGGCTGTGTAACACCACTTAGTATCTCCTATATCTAATCAAGAATTGGGAAATAGCGAGATGCTTGTAAAATTGAAATGCCAAAAGGGGAATTAGCCGATCTGAGGTTCTCATATATGGCAAGCCGAACCTAAAACTTCTTAGGGAGTATCTTACTGTACTGTATACTAAGAGCGCATTTGAAGACGATGGATGTGGATGTTTGCAGACAGGCATCAGAGACAGCAGAACACATATTGAATTAATGTGGGGTAGGTTTAGGGTGAAATGGTTTCATTATGGTTACAGATCTGTTGGTGTTCATTAGGAAGGCAGCAGATCTGCTGAACAAACTATAGACCGCAAGAGGCACAATAGCTCCCATGGGTTGCAGTGTCTTGCACTAGTGTCTGGTCCATATGATAATAATAATACTATTGGACTACTGAATAATACTATTGGACTGCTTGCAGAGAAAGAATCAGAAGAACGCAGGATCAAAGGTATCATACTTAAAGAAAACAATACCAGAAAATTATCAATTTGCCCTCTTAGGTTGATTTTTGTTTATACTTATGTATGTATATATGTATGTATGTATGTTTTTCGTTTTTATTTGACTGTTCATCTACATCCACAGCAAACGAATATAACAACAACAAAGACGAACAATGCAACGAAAATAAACGAAAAGTATAAAGTCTTAATGTGTCAAAAGAAACGAAATTTTTATAACAATAACCCATCACAGTAATAAAGAGAGTAGGAGGGCGTATAAGGGAGAGACTTAGACGCAACGCGTATGTCAATCTAAAGCAGGATAAGAAATAAACAAAAAAAAAAAGGATTTGGCATCAACACAAGGATTTAATGCATATGTTACCCTCCACATACGTGAGCAACTTATGAAATACGACAAAATCAACAAACAACATAACATATACGTGGGACTTATTGAGAGTGCTAAGCATTGAAAGAAAACACAAAAAAGGGTTCCTTTTTTCCCTCAACATGTTTTGGATATCTTTTCTTATTACTTTTTTGATGAATTAAATGTGACATTTTGTATTTTCCTTTAACTTGTATGGCATTCAACATGTTTCACATTCAATTTCAATTCATTTGATTTTCTTTCTTTATTTAGCCTTATCATTTCTAAATAATTTGTAACACCAACAATAAAAGGGTGGTTTTCCTTTGGTATTTAGAATTTGATAAATTAATTTTTAAGCATCACAAACCTTAAAAGATAGACGGGTCGACTTAAAGCAACAAATGGTTCTTAATCTTTCTTTTGTATGTCAAAAAGAGGCTGGAGAATTGTCTAGGAAAAAAAAGGAGAAATTAAATGCTGCTTTTTTCCTAATGATTAATTAAGAAAAACAAGGAAAGTGGCTTGCAAAAAAGAAAAAACTAATCAAAATTAAAAAGAGGCAACAAATAGAAGAATATGCTTCGTAAGAATTTAAATTATTACATGTAAAATCCAGACAAATCCATCTAAACAGGCTACCCTGATGATAAATATCAGGAGAAAACGCCATCTACTGGACAAAAATGACAGTGCTAAAGTAAAGCTCACCACTAATTAGCAAGGACATCCACCACTACACAATCATATAGGGGCTACAGTGGATTCATCATCACTTAGCTTGAAAAATCAACTTGATTATTGAAACTGAAACAAAGTAATCGATGCTTTGTGGAAAGCCAATGTGCTAATTAGAGAAGTAACGAAGAGAAAAAATGTTAAATCTTAAAAATGTAAAGGAAATTTTGAAGCAACATGTTGCACATTTTCTGACATTTAGTTCATATTTTTGAATTAAGCCTAGTACTCTGTTCAAATTTGTGGAAAACGTTGTGCAACATTCCTTTTTTCTTACGAAAAATTGACACGCAACCAATGTAGTCATTTAGCAAATTTTCAAAATTTTTCGTTTTTATGCCCAAAAATATGCTACATTGTTTCACATTTGTAAACAAAAACCATACGTTTTCTCCAACAACATAACAATTAATATTCAGTAGGGACATAGATATTTTTTCGCATAGAAAAATAATGAATATTTTTAGAACAATATTTTTATTTATTTATTGAAATAATTACTATAAAAAAACTAATAAGTTTTTAAATTGTTTTGTGAGAAGTTTTAATTTTTTTAAGATGACCTTACACCAGTGCGGTACAATTGTTTCATCAATAAAATAAAAATTTTCCTGTGGTCAAAAATCACTATAAGAACGATACGATTTACATTTTCTGACCACTCCATGGGATTAGCTTTTATTAGCCATATAATAAACGATGTTTTAACAGTATTTATTTTCCTACTGCTGCCTAAAATTTCGTACGAAATAAGTGAGTCTCATGTTATTTGGTAGTCGAAAAAAATGTTGCTGGAAATTTGTTGCAGTTGGAAAATAATGTTGACATATACATTTCACATGTTTTTCGTAAAAAGAACAGAGTACAGAGTACAGAGTACTGCTTTCTCAACACTATTTCACAATTATTTCGTACGAAATATTTTTATATGTAATTTAAAAGCATTTCGTACGAAATTTTTAACACAATACCAGGCTTTACGGGTAAAAACCCGGTTTTTTGTACCTTCAAGCTTTTATCAGATTTTAATGTTTGGTGGATTTGGAAAGAGGAGGAACAGACCTATTAAATTGTGTATACTTTACTTAAGTAAACTTGAGGAACCTGTATGGAATTATCAAGTAAACACATTTTTTAACCAATTCATTCTAAATTTTTCAAGTTTATAGATGTTTTACATGTTATTTTATATAGGATCCGCCGCCCTGTTTTTGGATCTGTTAATGTAGTAGGTTTAGTTATGAATAGAAACTCCACTTTAAAAAATCGGAAGGAAATTGATGGAGTTAAAACACTATATATCCTATATAAAATAGAGCGTAAATGTAAATGTCACTTTAGTTGTTGTAAAAATTTTGTTGTAGTTTTTATGGATTTTGTTAAGCCTTAAATAAAGTCTTAAAATATACCAAATGTTAAAGTTCATCGTACATTAAAAGGTCTAAATATAATATAAAATAAATTCCAAAGAGTACAGGTGTCTACTTAGTTTTGGCACTGATAGTATATGGCTCAAAGTGTGAAACAAAACAATTTGTAAATGTTGCGTCAACATGTTGCATAGACATAGACACAAATGGTAAAAACGTATTGCAAAAGTTTCCTTTGTCCCATCCTTTTATATGCATCCATTATCATTTTATACCAAAAACTTGTACTAATTGCTTATACGTCATAATGTCTCCCATAATCTAAAAATGAAATTATTGCCATTATTATTATTACTCATATTACTTATTATTCAGCCCCTTTAATTTATTTTGTCAATTTGTTAATGAGGAAATTATTTTGAAATAATTTTAGAAGTTTCTCCTTTACCTTCCTGTCCACACTATGACATCGAATAGAAAACGAATTAATCTAAAACCAATAATTTAAATGTTGCCCTATTAATTAGTTGTTTGTTTGTTTATTGTAATTTCTTTACAATGTATTTGTGTATATATGTAAGAGTGTGTGTTTTTAGGCGTAATAAACTATAAACATACACTAATTCACTCACACTCTCTCTTTACCGTAAATGTATAGAGAAATGTTGTGGGACCCGCTTATAAACGATTTTAATAAAGTTAAGGTTTATACATACAAACCATTGTTATTGTTATTGTTATATGTGAGTGTAATAGTAGTGCGTAGGTTAGGAGTATATTATGTATACATATGTGTAGGTGTGCGTATGGAGTTGCTTGCATAACTGCCAATTATAATGATTACACAAATTACGCCACAATAACAACCATCATAACATATACATAATGGTGGAAATACAAACAGTACAATACCATGTTACTGTAAAGAATATTAATTTTATAGCATAGTTTTAGGAACATATTTGATTTGTTATATTATTAAAATAATATCTACAATGAGTTTTTTGCTATCCTTTAGTTTTATTTCCCACTCAAAATTTTCTATTGTGTGTGTATGTTACAGTTTTTTTTATGTGTATATACATACTCGTACATAGCCAAAAAATAGGTGAAATACGAAATAATTTTTTCCAAAAAAATTTCTTTTTTAATAAAATCTAGAAAAAATAATTAATATAATATGTATGACAAATAAAGATATATACATACATACACATCCTTTTTTGTTTTGTTTTTTATGTATAACTACACGAAAACTATGTTTTCTTTCATGGTATTAGTAGGAATTTTATAATGGAATTACTCCCTGAATACTGGACCGATTTAATAAAAATTGATATCGTACACAACTGAACAGAAAAAGCTTTAATCCCATATCTGTATTTCTTTTCAAAATTGCTGGAGTAGAACTTTCGTAAAAGGGATATAATGAAAAGTGTTAGCCTATTAATTATATACATAGATAGGTAGATAAAAATTGTTTGTTATTTAATTCACATTCCTATTTTTTTGGCCATGTGTGTATATGCCTTGCATGTTGATTTGTACTGTTTGTAGACAAAAACTTTATACAATTTATTTTACAAAACCAATCCCATTAAAGTATTACAAATTATATAAGTTTAACAAAACCTCTTCCGAAATTCCCACACATACATACATACATAACAAAAGCACATTAATGCATTTTAATTTAGTCCATGAAAATTATATTAAACTTAATTTAAACATGATCAATAACCATAATAGATGATAGCCACCACAACACTTTGCCACAATGTATCATGTACGAAAGCAACATATACTCATGCATACCTTTACTTTACAACCTTTGGAGGACATAAATCATATAAAGGTGAAAATAATGTTTTGAACTGTGGCATTTATTAAATCCTTTACAGTAATATCTTTTTTAAATTAAAAACTTTCAAAAAGCAACAATAAGCAACATAAGTAACATGCAAGCAACATGTTGCTAGAGTATAGAATTGCAAAATTAAGGTATATAAACATTTTTCAGTACGTTACAGCAGTGGCAATATTTTTTATAAAAGGTTTTTATCAACGTATATTTGCTCGTAATATTGTTCAGAAATCTTAAGAAGTTTGTTTTAACCTCCAGATAAAAAGACGCAAGAAAATTCATATTTTAATTTACCTGAAAGCTTCTACTCATATGTAC
Organism: Wohlfahrtia magnifica; assembly: GCA_023159175.1. NCBI lineage: Eukaryota > Metazoa > Arthropoda > Insecta > Diptera > Sarcophagidae > Wohlfahrtia > Wohlfahrtia magnifica. Next base: position 11,110,372 of record JAKWBJ010000483.1, on the reverse strand, counting down.
TAACTTGTAATGTTTTCTACAAGATTTTTTTTATGGCTATTCTTGAGAAAAATTCGAAAAATTTTCAAAGAAAATTCCACCGAAACAACATACACGTGTTGCTTATTTTTGTTGCCCACCCTCAATAACAACACTATAAAGGATACATATGTATATGTATGTGGTCTATACAGGATATGACAATCATATTGCCAGCCAGCCATATGTACATATGTGTGTGTAATGTATAGCATAAAAGCATACAATAGATGAAAAGACTGATAATAATAGATTTTCTAAATATGGCCACAATAACTGCAACAAAAATGTGACAAAAGTCGGTAAGAATTTTAAAAAGTTTTGTTTCTAATGTGTACACCACAAGGAAAGCTTATGAAGTAATCTTTAACAACTACAATAAACGTAAGATGCCCTACACTACAAAGGTATTTTTTATTGGGAATTAGTATTAATTTCTACGCTATAGTCAGGGCCTTCATATTAATTTTATAATTATATGACCTGCCTATCGTTCATTGTGAGTTATTCTCCTTTAGAAATACTATTGAAAACAATCACACTTAGGTATTAAGCTGCAGTTGTAGGAAGCCAAACATAGCCTTGACTTAGGTAGCTTGAGGCCGGAATATTACGGCATACCCTTCTTGGATTGATCACACTTATTTTACGTGCTACGAGCACTGATAGCCTAGCTATTGTCCGGTGATTGTGTGTTTATATTATCGAGAGATGCCACTATGTACAGATGTTATAGCTTTAATTATAAATATTACACAAAACAATGTATAAATACCCAAAGTTAAAAGCGTTGTGCTATAAATTGCTTAAGTCAGTAATAAATTTTTCGATTAAAAAATACAAGGTCTTCTAATGAGAGGTTTGATTTTAGTATGTAAAAAGATGAGAATTTTTAAGTAAAATCATAGAAAGTTTATGTAGTTGGAAAGCCCAAAATATGCCATTGATAATGGGCAACAATATTAGCCAATTAGGCCTCCACGGCTACACCAGTTTACGGCTGTATATCTCCGATAACTTCACAAATTCCATAGTTAAGATTTTGAACCGAATGTGGGTCTTGAGCATATACCTTATCGTTCACGTAGTCCCAATAAAAAGTATAAAAAGTCTTAAGGTGTTAAATTATAAGATCTCGGCTAATTGTGATTACCTACTCGAGAAATAACACTTCTAGGAAACTTTTCACACGGAAGATCAATGATATCGTTACTTGTGTGCCACGTGGCACAGTCTTGTTGAAAATAAATGACGTCAACATCAATATCTTCCAATTCCGGCTATACAAAATCATTAATTACCGTTCTGAAGCGCAATATGTCCACCGTAACAGTTGCAACAACCCCATTTTCGAAAAAAAGATGCAATTGTGGTGGCTTGATGCAGTGCTTAGAGCGCAGGCGTACAACACGAGCGGTCGAGGTCCTCAACATTAAGCATACCTCTGGCGATGATGACAAACATCAGGAGAAAACTCTACTTTACTACAATGCTAAGTAAGGACTATCACCACAACGTAGGCAGGAGCTTCACCGCTATACTCTTCTACTTAGCTTGAAAATCAACTTAAATTTTGAAACTGAAACAAAGCAATGGATACTTTGTGGAAAGCGAATATGCTCCTTAAAAAACTGAAGCAAAAAAAATAAATACAAAATACAATGACCTCGGCAGACCAAAAACCGCACTTAACATTTACACGTTGAAGGGGAGAGGTTTGCTTTTCAGCTATAATTTTATCGTTTCCCGAGCCAGAAATGCAACATTTCTGAAAATGGACCTCATCAGTCAAGATGATTTTTCGATGAAATTCCGGTTAAGTTCCAAGCATTTTAAGAACTCAATCAGCAAAGACACCATATTATTGATGGTCGGTAGACGTTAGTTCTTGATCTTTAAGAGCCTTAAGATCAAAGTCTTTATGCAAAATACGGTGTATTGCCGTTTGTGAAATGCCCATTTCCGAAGATTGACCAAAATTGGACAAGTCTGGGTTTTCCTTTGCACTATTTACAGCAACGTTCTCATCAATTGTTCTTGAGCGAAGTGTATAAGTGTTCGGCTCGTTACATTATTGGCTCTTATCGTAAAAAAAAAACTTCACGTGAAATCTGTTCCCTTTTCATCAATATCTGATAGTGAATTTTAAATTGTGTTTGCCTTTATGTACTATTTTGTGGAATTTTTCACTTTCTTTTTGTTTATGGGAAAAAAATTACGTGAAAATTTTTTTCTCCTTTTATTCGCGACAAATATTTCCACCACATTCACAATTACTGTACAAGAAGGTACTTTAAGACAAACTAAAAATGCTTTATACTTACGAACTCTAATGGTCATGTTTTGACTATTTTTGTAATGAATTTTAATCTTTTTATTGGGTTCTCGAGCGTAGTGTTCAATTTTTATTAATGGTAAAGTTGATCAGCTGTCAAGTAGTTAATGGTAGGCTCTGTTATAATGGCGTGCTATTGAAAAGGAAATGTTTTATTAGCAAGACAACGATACTGGCATATTACTTTTGGAACTAAAAATAACAGCACAAACCCAATTAATGGTAGGGTAGGGTACAAAGACTTGTAATTCTAGATTATTATTTTTCAACATATTATGCACTCGAATTTGTTGCTGCAATATATGAGATATAGTACAAATACACCGATTGTAGCTAAAGTAGAAAAAAATTTTTAGCTTTACAATGAAATATGTCAACCATTGTTATTTTGAGTTAAGAAAACTTGTTAGAAAAACTTAGAAAACATACATATGGTGGCTCTTATGACTCATTTTAGGACAGACTTTCGTACATCAAACTTGGATTTAAGGGAGTGAAAACTATAAGTGTGATTTAAAAGTATTTTCATGTTATTTTACAAACAGGTTCTTTAGCACTAGCAAAGGATAAAAAAGAAATTTTTTAATCATATAAATGTGGCATTTCATCTAAGAATTTTGTGGATTTTCAAAAAGAAAAAAAGAAGAAATATTCGTTTTGATGTTTTCGTGCTTAAGTTAACCTTTAGAAAGGTAAAAGGTATTTTTTACACCTTAATTCTAGCACGTGCTGGGCGTACGTCTTGTGTGCATAAGAATTTTTTTTTTTTTTTTTTTTGGCAGGTGATAACAAATAACTTTTTTCTAAACTGCAATATCATATGACAATTCGTTCAAATGCTTTTAACTTATTCGGAGAAAAAAAAATGAGAGGCGTCGTCTTAAGCACACAAACGAATGAAACGACATTGCTTTAATTTTCCAGTCCCCAACCAATAACGCACAAAAAAAAAACTGTTTTTCACAAAATAGTTTTTCATAACTTATTTCAAAACATCCTTTTCTCTTGCTCCTTGTCATGTAAACCCCATCTACCTTCGACGTTCCTGTGATATATAGCTTCAACATGCTTTCACTAACAAAGTTTAAGTGGGTTCAAGATGAAAATTGAATTTAGAAAATTGGTTTTGTTCTCAACAAAAATAGTTTAAAGTTAAGAAGAAGAACCCAACCAAAAAAAGGGGCAGGTAAATACAGTTTCAAGAGTTTTGGAAACTAAAAACATGCAACATATCTTACCGAATACTATACATACGAGCAGTAAGAGTATTACAAAGAAAAATTCTTTAAGTTTTACTTACACACAAACACATTTTTATGATGGCAAAACGTATAGACACATACATACATACATATGCGTATACGTTTTTGACAAAAAAAAGAAGACTGAACCTGATATCCTTTTAATTAATTGAAAAGGAGTAAAATTTCTAGGGCCAACAAAAAAAAAAACAAATATGCCATTAGATATAAAGAAAGTATACAAAAAAAAAAAAAAAAAAAAACTGAAAAAATAAAAAGATTTTAATGTAAATTGCAGATGATGTTACTGTTGATGTCGATGGTGGTGATGATACTCTCTTCCTATTTTTACTAGTTAAACAAAGAAATTAAAAAAAAAATTCAAACGCATCTTAATTAAATATAAAATGTGAGTACCTAGCACACACTTGAATAATTTCATTTCAAAAGATTATTTTCTATTGAAAAAATTAAATTAAAAAATTAGTATTTTGGGGATTTAATTAAGTAATTGTCTTTCAAGGTCTAAATAAGTATATAGTTTAGAAATAATATAGAAACCAAAATTAGTCCATAAAAGACTACATACTTATATTAAATTTTGAAATGATTTATTAGGTGACTTTTTAGTAACTTTCTTTTTGACAACACTGTTTTTGGTAGATCAGTATTTTCGTGTAACATGTCACTGTCAAACATGTTCAGCTTAGTCTATAATTTAAGCATGAATCGACTTACAAACGAACAACGCTTGCAGATTATTGAATTTTATCATCAAAATTCAGTTGGATGAAGATCCACAACGAAGCACATTTCGGTTTGAATGGATACGTCAAAACGCAAAACTGTCGTATTTGGTATGAATAGCAGCCAGAAGCATTGTAACAACTGCCAATGCATTCCGAAAAATGTACTGTTTGGTGTGGATTATCAGCCAGTAGCATCATTGGACCGTTGACGCACTGAAAGCCAATATTAAAGAAAATATTCGTGAGATACCGGCTGACATGTTAGAGAGAATATGCTTATGAACCATTTGAGGCGTAGCCGCGGTCAACATTCGCACGAAATCATCTTTAAGCATTGAATACATTCTAAGGTTTTTACCTTTTAAAAACGTTTATTTATGAGTTCGTAGATTGCAGTTAAAGTAAAACAAATCTTGTGTTTGATTTTTAATTAATAATTCTTTATTCAACGCGTAATAACAATTTCCATCCTTAGTTACTTTTTCTATTTACAACTTTGTAAACAACAACAATTATTCGACATATCTTTCTAACCTAAAATCTTCCAACGCGATCGTTGTTACAACTTAGGTTTGGTCGCAACTTTTTTAACCAGAGGTTATTCACATTTAACTCTTTTTACTAAGAGTAACTCCAACTAAACTGGGTTTTACTTCATGAATTTACTCCTTATAAACTCTCTTCACACCCACTCTTCACGATAAGTTTAACACACATAAATTGATTACTGTTCGCATCGATGTGCTTTTTGTATTGCTGAGCAAACAATACCTGGAAAGCTCTCGAACCTCTCAATATTTCAGGTAGATTCTATGTATTTTCTTTACTTTCTTTTTAGTACTTCTGAAGCCATGCGCATGTAAATATATACTTCTTTCAGTCCTTGTTCTTTCTTATTGTCTGTTACTTTTTTTCTCTGCCTGTTTTTGTTGTGGCCATTTATTTTTATTTACTACTAATGTTTTTTTTTGCTGACGTTGGTGTTGTCGACTTGGTTTTTTGCAAACAGCATGTATAGCTGTTTTTGCGGCTTTTGTTTATTCTTTTTAGTAATGTAATAAACGACAGAGGTGACCAACCTGTTTTTTCAAATCAAATCCGAGAGCTCTTAAAAATCACCTGATATAACGATGAAGGCAATATCTATCCGAGACAACTGCTACCGATCGTCTACTTAGCTGGAAGGCAATAATAATTACAAAGAAATTTCAACAAGGGAAAAGGCCTTGGTGGAAGCTATGTTCCCAAGAGGAATTGAAAAAAATAAAATAAAAAAATTAGCTCTCTAAGGCTATCGGCAAAGGGTTGCTTAAATTAATTTCTCCATTAATTCCTTAATAAGCACAACGTCTGTTGACTTTTTTTTTATAATTTCCTATAAAGAAAGAATTTTTGAAGTGATTTTTAACACTTTTGATAACAAACCCAAAAATCTTTTAAGCAGTTTCATAAAAACTATTATTCTTTGTGTTATTGTAACTCGTAATGTTATAATTTTCTTAATTCCTTTTTAAAAAATTTTTGTTCCCAAGAAAACAAAAATGAAAACTTTAACACTGTAAACTTATCAACAACATTTTTATTTTTATTATATTTTTTTTTTCTTAATTTTGATTGATGGTTGGTGATTGGTTGTTAAATGAAATAGTTGCTGCTGCTAATAATGAACGGTCAATATGAAAAATGATGTAGAAGGCAAACACAATATAAGAGGAAAAAAAAATAGAAAAAAAGGAGTTTTACAATACCACTTGAATAACACCAAAGTTAAGGCTCATTAGCAGCCACCATAAAGAATTTTTTTGAACAAAAGATTCATGGAAATTAAATACTTTACATAGAATTTATTTTTATTTTTTTTTTTTACAAGGGAAAAAAAGCAACAAAAATATAAAAAACAAAAATTTCTAACAATTAAGTACTTACGCCATGATTTTGATCCGTTTTTAATTCACGATGATTTGAAAATTGTACATAAACCATGCGACCGCGCATCTGTGGCGGATTAATGTTATAACATGAGACCATTGATGTGGCTGATACTTCATCGGCCATTTCTAAAAATGCTTGATTTTTGCCCTTTAAAATAAGAACATTTGTGACACGACCAAAGGGTACACCCAATGCAATGACATCAGCATCACCGGATTCATTTGGAATGTTACGCAAATGTATAACTTTTGAGGGTTTGCCTGGAAAAAAAAAAAATATGAAAATAAAAGACTAATATATAAATAAAATATATTTCTTTTGTTCATGTAAAGAAGTAAATAGAAATGTCATTATTAAAATTAAGGCCTATTTTGAGGCGCTTTGAGAAAAAGCATAAAAAAATATTTTTCATAATGTGTTTTTATAAACAAGAAGAAAAAAAATCCTGTTGACAGATTTTGTTAACACTTTGTAACCACTTTGCCACTAAAAAGAATTTTTTATAAAGCACATATTAAGGCCAACATATTAAATATTCTACTGCTTTTTTGTGAACAAAAAATTAAAAAGAAAAAACTGCTTAAAATACTGCAGTTTTATTAGCAAGTAAATAAATAAATATTTTAAAGCACTTACAAGACAAAAACAAATGTAAACAAAAAATAAAAGCAATGTACACTAACAGCAACCTTTTAAAACTACCTAAAAGTATGCTAAATAAAAAAGAACTAAAAGTGAGTAGATCCCAGGTTATTAAGTTTACAGCCACAGTAGAAAAAACAATGGAAAACCATAGGTAAACAAGCACATGATGGGGTTACTCATACGTATGCATGTGTTGTTTTTATTATGCTCGTGAAAACATATATGTGGTCCCTAAAAATATGCTAAAGATATTTTTTTTATTGTTGCATACTACACTTTTACCCTAATATATGCTAAAAGTTTACCAAAAAAAAACTGTATGTATGTATGTTAGGAGAGAAAGAGTAACGTTAAAGTACATATTTTAAATCCCATTTGTTCACAAACAAAAGGGATTTTTTGTTTGTTGCAGTTGTTGCTATAAGTTTATGTTAAAATTTTGGAATATTTTAACTGTGGATTTTTACCAGCTTTATACCCAAATATACGAGACCAACTACACACCAACAATAAATGTTTATAAAAGGCTTTACAAATTTTCTTTCGTTTGTTCACTACCATTCTAAAGCCAGACACATGGTTAGACGACAGACCAACCAAATAGTCTCCTGTAGCAGGGTATATTCCACGGGGATCGGGGTATGTGGTGCATATGCAACCAGCTTTAATAATTTTATTCTCTACTATTTATTTCATATTGTTGTTGTTGTAGTTTCATGTTGTCTACATGATTATGTTACATGTTGCATATGAATTGTTTAAAGTATTATGCACGACAATGTTCACTCAATGAATTTATGATTGCACCGGGGTTAGTTACTCTTGAGACCAGAAGGAACAGAAAATAGGAATAAAAAAGAATGCAGATTTTAAATGACAAAGTAGAGGTTATTTTAAAGAGGTTGCCACCACACACACTGCACAAATATAAAACAGACAAATAGAGACAAATGATTACGGTAAAGTGTAATGAAATACAAAAAAAGGAGAAATATTAATAAGATTTTACAAAAATTATTTAAATTTAATTTGAAGTTGATGACGGCTTTGTATTCTTAAGGTAAAATTTGAAAATTTACTCGACTTTTAAAATTAGTCTTTAGCTCATGAGCGCATATGCTTGAATATTTAAGCATATCTTTGTTTTTGCGTTATGCTTCCTCAACACTCACTGACTTATAAGTTGTATTGTGTTAATAGTAGAAAAACTTTGGACATTGTATTCTCATCTATTTTCTTTAAGAGACGTTCTAAAGACCTCTGCAGAAAAATCGTTTCATCAATAAATAGTTAGGCGATAAAATGAATCATGCATCTCGGTATATACCGGCAAATAGATCCAAAAAGGAAGTGATTAACGAGACAGACAGGTTTTATAAATATGAGTACAATTTTCTTAAAGAAGTACACTTATTGACTGAAGCACAAGCCACACTGCGACACTACCTTAATGAATCCAAAAAGTTAGATACCCGTTTAATGTCATGCAATATATCCCATAATTCAGAATATCCAACACTAAAGTCTACATTGTTATTGATATCAAAGCGGAAATTATTCATGTCACTAAGGAAAATATTGAGATATTATGCGGTTTTCTTTAAGTGGGTTCCTTCCTGCACCTGAGTTTATCGAAGATAAGTGTAGGACGGATGAATTTTTACAGACATGTACAACTTTGGACGAATCTATTAGTAATTTCCGAGAATTCTTATAGGTGCTATAACCTCTTAGTTCTCTCTTGGTACACATGCTATAATGTTTATAAACCTATATAATAAACGATGAAGGGGAACAGAACAGTTTTGCAAAGGACGATGATAGTGAATTTACTGTAGCACGGCGAGACCAATTTTTTGAATCCAAATAAGCTGTGCCTCGGACAAATGTCAATCAAACCAAACTAGATACTCTTTACAATCAATATTGAACTTTTCTCCTGTTGGCGGTCAAAAAGCTTAAGTTTTTAATGGGCCATTCGTGAAAGTTGTGTTCATTGTGATTTTTCACATTATATTTTCAAGCTCATAACATAACATAAGAACCAATAACCCATACTAATTACGCAAATACTATTATCATCTACCCCTTTAATTGACGGTTATTGAAGCTCATCTTCTTTGTGGAATGGTTTTCTGGTGGTCTGTCTTCTATAAAGATTGCAATGGCAGACTCCTTGATAATGTCAGGAGGTCTACTGCAGTCCAAATCACAGGTACGTTGTTTACCAACCCTACGAAGATCCTTTTTGTTATGCTTGGCTGGCTTCTATCCGAGATACTTGTTAGGCAACAGGCTAAACTCCTCTTTTCTATCTTAGGAACTCCGGATCCTGGGTGACATATTGACACTATCTCATCTGAGCCTGAACTGTATCATAAGCATACATCAAATGCCTGAGAAAAATCATTAAAATCACAACATTGATCGATTCTACTTCATAGAGCATAACGCTAATTGATCTTCAGTAGGCAATAAGGTTCTTTTACCTTAGATACCTTACAAAGCTAACGGTAGACTTCTGCTTCATCCCTCTTAACTTATTACCTTCAACTTATTTAACTTCCACTTAAGGAACAAATGTACTCAACACTTTCACTAACGCCTTAGCACAACATTGTGGTACCACTTTGACTGTTAAGTTATGACTGACTAGCTAAGCAGAATGTGGCGGCCTTTTATAGTAAATTAATATCAGTTTCGAATGTTTTAGTATATTCCATAACCTTCTTTTTACCTGCGTTAATTCAAGTGTAAAGTTTTAATACCGAAAATAAAATTAGTAAATTGTAAACTTTTCAAACAAATACAGCATTGCCAGGGTGATCGTAGGCTTGAAGCTAATCAATAGAATAACTTCTATAATAAAGTTCATAACTCTAAATGTATAAATGTCGGTATGTCTTTTTAGGCGAATTAATTTTAGTAAGAACATGTTTTACTCTGTTCAAGTTTTCAAATTTTTAGTTGAACTATAAACGTTTTATAAACATTTTGAATTTTGATTATACAGCTTGTCTAACTATTTGTCTTATTTCCATAACTCATTTACGTCATCAGCAACCAATAAAGCAGGTCAATGTTTGGTCAGTGTCAATACTTAATTCGTTTTTTTCAAAAAATTTTCAGTTTATTCTCTGGTTTATTAAAAGCAAAAAACAAAAAAGAAGAAGAAGGACAAAGTCTATAGAAAAAATCTGTTGCTCTCAATACAAAACGGAAATTACACTTTCTGATTAGTTCATAACGGAAATAAAACTGAAAATAAATTATGGAAAAACGGCTCATGAAAACTACTACAACGTAGAACCTGAAATGAACCAACGACAAAAATATATGGAAAAAGGCAAAATAAAACTAAAATAACAGGTAAGCTTTGCCTACAAGTATGCTAAAGTGAGCAAGTTAAAAATTCGTTACACTTTAAATTTATATTGAAAATCTTTTAGTTTAGAAAAATTTAATAAAGATTTATGATTTTAACTAAATATCTTTTAACTCATCCATCTAAATAAAAGCCTTTAAGGATAATGTGTATAAAAGCTGTGTGCACATAAACTATGACATTTTATAAATTGAAATACGCCATAAGCATTGATAAATAAAAAAATAAAAATGTATAAAAAAAATACTAAAATATTTATAATCGACTTGATATTCGATTTTCTCTTTTTATATCAAAAAAAAAAGGAGAGAAATAGAGAAAAACGAAATATGTTTTCTAATAAATGAAATAAATAAATTGAAACATGTATTCAATTTATTTTTTAAGCATAAAATATCTAGGCAGGGAATTATTTTTTAGTTTTGTTCGTTTGTTTGAAGCAGAGATTATAGGCTTAAGCAACAAGTAATTTAGTTTTAGATACACTTTTAGTCCTTTGTATAGTATATTTTATATAAAAAATTAAACTTTTAATCACAGCATATTTTTTGTATACGGCTTAAAATGTTAAAATTAGTAAACAATTGTAGCACATTTTAAGGCGTTATGAATTTAATAATGAAAATAATTTCATTCAAATGGCTGCCTCGGCTGGCCATGCAGTAGCCTACACGATCGGTCCAATTTTTAAGCATATTATCGATTGTGTGCACCTGTATTTTACCAATGGCTTCACGAATACTGTCCTTTAAAGCGTCAATTGTCTCTGGCTTGTTGGCGTAACACTTATCTTTCACGGCACCTCACAATTAATAGTCCAACGGTGTCAAATCGCAGCTCCGAGGTGGCCAAAAGCAGCTCTGCGGCTGATAATGCGATCTTCAAAAACAGGGCGCAAAACATCGAGTGTAGCTTCGGCTGTGTGGCACATAGCGCCGTCCTGTTGAAACCAAATGTTGCTAATATCCTGCTCTTCAATTTTTGTGAACAAGAATTCGTTCAACGATCGCCATTGACTGTAACGGCCACTCCTTGCTCATTTTCGAAGAAAAATGTCCCAATTATGCCTCTGCACCAAAATCCGTATCAAACAGTGACTCGTCTTGGGTGTATCGGCTTTTCAATGTACGCGTGCGGGTTTTCTGTGCCCCAAATGCGACAATTTTACTTGTTTACATATCCGCCAAGATTAAAATGAGCTTCATCTGAAAAGATGATTTTTTTTTTTTGGCAAAATCGGCATATTCTGTAAGTCGTTCGCAGGCCCAGATTCCCAGCTTTGTTCAAGCGTATACACAACCATATTCGTTCAGCGGAAGAATAAAACTAATTATCTGTCAAATCAGACATGAGCTAAGTGTTACTATTCACGAAATAAGCACTAATTGAAAAAAAAAAAAACGTTAGATGGCGGACCCGATATATACATATGATTTTAAATTGCATTTTTTACTTAAAGGATTATAGTTTCTAATAAAAAAAAATTGTATTTACGTTTTGGCCTGTCCATAAAATTTCGTTAAGGAAGCTGTTATTTATAAGGACAATTTGATAATTCGACTCTTCTTTGTAATTCCCAAACAGTAACTTTCAATACATCACTACTCATCACTACATCTGTCATCAATTAACGGATTACTGTCTGGTTATGAGCAAACTGCATTTTTGACAATCATTGATAGCAGATAACTTCGTAAGTTTTTAAAAATACAAATGTGATTAGCGAAAATAAATTTTTTTAAAAAGATACACTAATATTTGTAAATTTAGAGCTATAAAGTTTATTGTGGATCGTAGCCTTGACACAAACCAATAGAATAACTTCTATAATAACGTTTATAGCTCTAACTGTACAAATGTTGGTGTATCGTTTTAGGTGAATTAATTTTCATTACTATAAGCAATATTGTTTAGCCCAAGTCCGAATTAGTTTTTGTGTTTTTCCGTCACTGTAGACGAAACATGGATTCATTAAAAAAAAAATTGCTAAAAGCAGTGTTCATTCGGGTGATCATAGAAGCAACAACGCTAAGGTCGCTCTGTCGTCTATCAAGATCAGCGTAAGAGTTTCAATAAGATGAATGGGATATCATTCGATTTAGACAGATTAATCGCATAAGCTAGCAAAGAAATAGTGTTCTTACATTTAAACCAATGCATTCTATCTAAATTAAGAGTGGCGTGCTCTAGTGTTTAGTGGCCTAGGTTCGAGCGCCAGCAGATGACATGACGAAAAGAGGTAATTGCTGTTTCGAGTGTTTAACTACAAAGGCTTAAATTTCTCTCCACACAACTCCTGGGACCTACCAGCTTACTTTTGGCTATGACGACAAACATCAGACGAATGATCAGGAAAAATGCCACCTACTGGGAAAAATTACAATAATAAGTAAAGATCGTTGTGGATTTTCACCACTACACAATCATATGAAGGGGAGATACAGTAGATTAATTACCTACTCTGCAAATTCTGTCTCAATTAACAAGATGAAAGAAGGACATCATTTAAAAAAAAGCCCACCTGTCGAACTTTTAAAAGACTACGATGATACCAAAGTGCCCATATGTTTCGCTGGCCTCAAGTCACTCAATTTTATCTTAAACGCCTAGCAAGATTAAAAGCCTTAAACCTACTTTTATAATTACTTCTTAATTGAATGTTTTCTTAAAACAAAAAAGATTAAAATCCTTCAATTAATTTAATTACAAAGTATATATAATATCGTTTTTTGTCAGATTTTTCTTAACATAGATTTTCCTTCTATAGAAACCTTTTAAGTGCAGAGATTTTCTTCGTAGAGCTACGAATCATTTGGTTGCGATATGAATTTAATTTTGAAAAAAGGATCTTTTCTTTTTTATTCTCATTTTTTCATCGAATTCTGTTCTTTTTTTCTTCATTTTTTTTGGTTTCATTCATGTTCATTGAAACTTCGTTTACTTTTCTAACACCCTTAAGAAATGTAATTCATTAAAAATATGTTCCTTCATGCCAGCTGCGGACTGACATACAAACCTACAGAAACACACAAACAGACACAGGCAACATACTCTGTTATAGATTTGGAATCGTTTGCCTTGAAATACTGGCTACCATGGTAAGGAGGAGTAGGAGAAGAAAAGTATGATTTTAAATGCTGGTATAACATTAAGCTCGAATGATTTTCTGTTGGTAGCTTGGCTGTGTAACTGCCTGGCTGGCTGACTGTATAGAGAGGGGATGTGGGTTTTATGAGTTAATGTGGTAGGAGAGTGCTTCACTTTTTTTAATTGCATTTCAATTACAAAAATAGTGTATTTTTTACTACATTTCCATAAAAACAATGAAAAAAAAACTCAATATTCTTCGTTACATATTTTTTACGTTAACAAATATTTGCATTTTTTTTTTTTTTTTTGTTGTGTACTAAATGGGTATAACTGCTCTTAGATCATTGTTCTCTGCTACGGCTTTTTTTAATCTACTCAATATTTGCATTACATGGCAGCCAAAGTCGGCAAAATATTTTTTCTTTTCTTTTTTTTTGAACTCGTATTGTTTATGTAAACAGTACCAAATTTAGACGAAAAAAAACTGCACAACCAGTATAGAACAAACTCATAAAACAATAGTTTTACGAGAAAAGGCAAAAAAAAAAAAATGCCATAAATAAAAATTTTACTGACTGTTCCACATCATTGAAGAAGTAATTACAAAATGATTTTCATATTTTTTTCCATCTGCCTTTGCTCTATATATTGGAAAATGTGAGGAAATCCATATGAGCGAGTTGTTGTCGTTGTTATTTTGTGCTTATATGGTTGGTTGAGTTTTCATTTGTCCTCTTTAAAAAGTAATCATAGTTTTATGAATGTTTTATTAAGCTGAGATTTAAGTTTTGCAAACGTTGTAGCAGCACAGCACACAGCAGTAATAACAATTTCAATATGTATGCACTTAAACAAAAACAATAATAAAAAAATAAATCCAAAATATTCGCCAAAATACATACTTTAAAAAATAAATAGCTTACGTGAATACAAAACCCTAAAAATAGACTTTGATTTTAGTTTGGTATATTGAAAATTTCATTTTTAATGAAAGTATGCAATACACACATTTTTAAGCCTTAAAATCATGGCATATATTAAGGGATTTTATAAAAAAATTTAAAAGCATATATTCGACGTAATTTGCTGATTTTTTTTTTGCCTTTATTAGATTAAGGTACCATACTTAGAATTATATTATATATAACGAGGTTGAGCTACCGCCGTTGTGTCGCTAGAATTGTGCATGTCAGCCGTTTGAACAACAAAATCTTCACAGTAAGTAGAGTAGAGCATGTATAAGCTCTTTCATCACTTCAATTTATTGCAAAGCTTGACCTGATACTACAAAAAGTGAATTATGCTCGAAAAGGAATAGATTGGAGACTAAACGGAAGGGTAAGTGAGTTAGCATATGATGATAATTATAGTTCTACAATCCCATAAAAAACAGAACATGTAGTCTTGGCTTGATAATTTAGCAAGGAAATCAGCGCAAATTGGTCGCAAGATAAATATTGTTACGAAAATAAAAATGCATAAAAAAGAAAATACACCACATCAGCGCCTTTAAAAATGAATTGCGTCAATTCGACCATCTTTGTGTGTTACATTTGAATTAACGGATATAAAATAGAGAATATGAGAGCGTTCGAGACATTTCTGGAACTTTGCAAACTTTAGGCAGTTAGGTACATAAAGAGGATGCTTTACCTACGTCAAATAGTTAGTTATCGTTTGGCTGTCGGAAAGTAAAGCCGTTTTTAGGCGTAAATAAAAGTGTTGTATAGACGAATATTAAGTGGTTGTATTAAGTTAAACTGTATAAAACATAACTGAGGAAATAAAAACTGTAAAAAACAACAAAGTGGTGTTCATTTTATTTTAACGCAATTTAAACGACCTCAAAGGTTTTAAAAAGGTTAAAATGTAACAACAGAAACAAAACAAAAACATGTTAATGCTGCAAATTACCTTCATATGACGCTTATCTGAAAAGGCCAAATAAAAGGGCTAAACAAATCCAAACACTTTTGTAATATAGTGGGCAATGGTAGAGGAATGCCAGTTGATGTGTTGACCCGACTAACAGAGCAAAGTATGCGTTTCCCTGCTTAATTATGGAACTTTCAATGCATGTGAGAAATCAGTTTGCTATACGAAAATGAAACGTAGTAAGTTACACAGAAAATCCAAAGCTGCATAAATACGTGCCTAATAAATATCTTTGGCTACTGATAATTAGTAGCAAGAGACTGTAGCAGATAGTCCGGCTCGGCCATATATTGTAAAAGGATTCTCACAATATAATTTTGCTGCTTTTGAATGAAATCTACAAGTCAAGTGAAGCAGAGGATGTCCAATAACTAAGTGGCTGGTAGAGAACTAGGATGTATTGCAAGAAACTAAGAAAGGTGGAAGCAATATATAAAAAATCTTTATACTAAGCCAAGTTATTACATAGGTTGTTGGCAACACTGCTTTAATTGACAAGAGATTTAACAGCTGATATTTGTATGTTGTTTAGTTTGGTTTTAAACTTCATTGAACAAACTTACTACACCAGAGCAACGATTGCAAATCTTTCAAATTTTTCAGATTGCGCCTTGTACGCGCTAGCCGTAGCTGCCACATGGCCGAAATCATTAATGTCATAAAATCTTCTATCCAACAAAGCACGTTTTGTTGAAATTCAAGATGTATTTCTTTGTTTTATTATGATATAAACTTGTGTAACTGTGAAAAAACACCCGTTACCTAATGTAATACAAAATGTCGAAACTATTATATTCAATCTTAAGAAGTATTGAACCTTCCTTAAAAACTTCAAATAACATGTGCAGGCAATCGTTTTATACTTTTCAAGATAATCAGTTTAAATAACACCGAGTGGCATCTTGCGACTACTGTTAGAAAACGAAGCATAAACTAGTTCATCATTCCACAAGGTCAGACCGACAAACCCAACCTAGCTTTCAGCCGAAGAACCCACTCCTCCTTTGACTGTTTTTGAGTCTCGGCAGTGTTGAGATTGAACTTTTTCTTTGAAATTTTTGAATGTTTTTTCGCCAGTTTTAAAATAGCACAAAAACTTTTTTATAATATGCCTGAACATCAACACTTTTTCAAGTGTTCACATGGTACTTCTTATACTCGATTGCAAGTAATCGCTTCATTCGTCGCGTAAATAGCTTTCCTATATTCAAATATTAATGTAAATGTAATGTAATGCGCATTTGAGATGACTAGGCCATGATGTCATAGTATATTGCGACCTTTCGACTACTGGATATGTTCTGTAAACCGAAATCGAGTGAAATTGAAAACGAATGAAATTTTAAATTTTTATAATTTTCAAATGTGGCAAGATTTTGATACTTTTTTTTATTAAATCGCTTAAATGTCGTTAAAATAACTTCTTTGATTAACAAAACTCTAAAATAATTCTCACATTTAAGTTTTTTTTGTCTCGAGTCCAATTTCACTCGTTTTCGGTTTACCGAACATACCCATATGTCTTATGTAACGAAGCGGCACGTTTAAAACAGAACTCGACAAACTACTTTTTTATCACTAAAATAAACAAGGAACCTCCATAGTATTTATTGTACCCTTTCTTTTGCTTTCAGACAGTTTTTTTCTAAATTAAACAAAATATTTTTCATTAAAATAATTTGTTGTATATCAAAAGTAATGCTTCTTCTACTACACCACCTTTGGTTGGCTTTCTTAAATACAAATCTAATTAAAATCATTCAACATTATTACTTTGATAGTATTTGTATTCAATTTAATTGTTGTGACAGTTATTGTTATTATTATTATTGTATTAATGTAAATATTATCCTTAACACAAAACAAATACAAAAACCACAAATAAACTCAAGTAAAGTTAAGTGAGTGTGAGAGAGAAAAAGCCAATTGACCTGCGAAACAGAGAGGAAAAATTCGTGTTAAATCAACAAATAAATATTGTCATATTTTTTCAAACACATCATGTGTGTGTATGTGTATGTGTGTATGTGTGTGTGTGTTTAATATATTTTCTCTTTTTGTTGGTATTTATTTTTTATTTTTTTGTGTATGAATGTTACTGTATGCCTACGGTAGAAATTGAAAATAAATTGTATTTATTTATTACTTACATACAACACACACACACACATACGTTTATAGGGAGAGCCACAATATGTTATCTTTCTCATGTTTAAATAAATATGTTGTTTATTTATTCACGCTCTTTCTTTCTCTCATGCACACACACACAAGCACACACACCCACTTATAGCTATTAAGCTATAGCAGTTGAGTTTTAATATTAATCTTTTGATATTTTTTTTGTATAGATTTGCCTTACAGTTTGTAACAATGTTATGCGTGTTTGTGTGTGTAAGGTTACTTTTTAAATATAATTGTTTTGACACCATAAACATATGATAAACGTAAACATCAGCTTATACACATACACAAACACACAGACGTATTGAAAAACAATTTCATTCACATTCAATTAAATTGAATATCGTATATTGCCAGGTAGTGAATTGTATTAAAGCGATGATAACCTTAATAACGATGATGATGATGATGATGATGTGGATGATGATCAGCGGCTATTTGTATATGAATGTATATTCGTTTATTAATTTTATATATGCTTTTTATTCATTTATTTATTCATAAAATAACAATAATAATAATAAAGAAAAAAACATTACATGGTAAACAGGTTGTGTTAAATACCAATTATCAACTCATACTCTTTTCTTTTGTACTCTCTCTCTCTTTCTCTATTTGCTCTTTTAAAAATTCATTACAAATTTAAATATTACAAGAATACAAAGGCAATGAGTAAAATAAGCCCGATACACAACGATAGATAGAGAAAGAGAGAAAGGTTACGGGATAATATTTTAATAAAACGTTATTTTTAAATGATAGCCTCTAAACTCGAACAACAACAACAACAATAATAACAATAACAAAAGCATAAAATATTAACGTTTTTATCTAAAAGAATTCAAAACAACAACCTGATACCTTTATTCTTTATTTTTGTTTTTGTTTGTGCCATGAATGTTGTTTAACATTTATTGTTTAAATTTAAATGCCTGCTGTTACAGCTATTGATTGTAGTAAATGTTTTTTATTGCAGTTGCTGTTGCTGTTGCTGTTGTTAATATTATTGTAGTTGCAATGCATTTACAATAAATGGAATTTTTAATTAATACCGCCGCATGTGTTATGATTATTTTCAAACAACATTTATTTTAAATGTTAAAACAAAAATATTCTCTTTAATTATTTAATTTGCTGAAAGCTGTGAGATAGAATATGGCAGGATTTAATTGTTATTTTTGTTTTTATTAAAAATGAATATAATATTTATTTCAATATTTATTTATAGCGCACACAAGGTAGATGATGCACAGCTCAGAGCAAAATTATAGCACTCAAATAAATTTGATGGAGTTTGATCTATAGGAGGATCATAGCATGTTTACATTATAAGATTTTTCGTCATTAGCTCTCTCATTCATAACTTTACCCCTAATTATGAGCCAAATTACATAATCATCACACAAAGCTATAAAAGCGGATGACACAGAATGTATGTCATTGAATTTTATTATTAAAAAATCAATGTGATCTTTAACCGATTTTTTTGTCATCGTTAGCTGTCGAGCATAAAAATTAGTTCGTATGATTCTATGCCTTTAAATAAAACTTTTTATTACACATTTAACATGTTGAGGAGCAGGTAAGGAAGGCCTGTATGGCTATTTATTCGTGCAAATCTGTATTCGGCATGTGGAGACTCAAATCACAAATGGTGCCCGGTGGTTCAGCCAATTCTCACATATGACTGCCTGGTGTGGTGGGGATATTATTATTATCGGGGTATAAAAGTATTGCGACCTTCCGATCTATTGTACAGCCCTCAATCTATATATGGTTTCCTATAATATCTCCCCCAATCTTGTCGATCTGAAGTCGTTCAGGATGTCGGTTGGTACCAACCGCGATAACTCCCTCCACAGTATCTAATAGACACCCAGGTAATTCCTACTAGAGTGTATCAATGCCCCACATGTACCCAGCATGTGCTCTGGTGATTTGATTTCCTCATAACAGAATCTTCAAATCGGACTTGAGACTAATCCCATTTTACTCAGATGTCCCTTTAGCTGGCAATGACCAGTCAAAAGCCCGGTCAGTATCCTCGGCTTGTCTCCGAACATCCTTATGCTGTAATCAAATCTTCTCCTGTCAAAGTTACCCAACAAAAGTTTAAAATCTCTCATTCTGCATTTACTACCCATTGAACTCTACATTTTACGGCTTTCGGCGTAAAGTACAATAAGACTGAAAACACTAGGTTTCTGATTTCTACGAGTTCTGGTATTGCGGTCTTCACAGATGGATACATGATGGTAGCCGATATGGTATGGCTGGTATTTTCTTCGAGTCAGCTGACTTTACCGGAGATCTCTAACATTTTTCAGGCGGAGGTTTTTGCAATAAGCAGGCTTGAGAATGCTGAGGGATCAGGAGAAGGATCACAATTTTATATGATAGTCAGACCGCTATCAAGGCACTGGTGCCGCCTAGTAGCAACTCTCCAATGTAAAGAGTAAATGAAGCTCCCCGGTGGTACGTGTACTATTTCTTTGGTTTGGATTCCTGGGCACAGGGAAATCGTTGGTAAGCCTGATGAACTTGCTAGGGGGGCCTTGAGAGATGCGGAATCTATCACCTCCTACTCTGACATCTGCTGCCCTATGACTGTAGTCAAATGGCAAATCTATAGTTTCTCTCGTGAGAAGGCACAGAACAGGTGGAGCTTCCTCTATTCTTGTGCTATCTCGAGGACTTCGTGGCCTCTGTATGACAGTGGCAGGACAGTGAAACTATTGAAAACCTACCGCCACTCTACTTCTAAACCCTTTGCGGTGTACACGGGTCATTGGCTGATAGGAACGCACGCGGAGAAAATGGACTTGTCCTTCAACCTTAACTGCGGAAGCTGCAAAAGTATGTTTGAGAGGGAGACAATCGCTCACTTTCTAAGTGAATGTCCGGGTAAGGCGAGCAGACGACTGCTATACTTTGCCGTACCTTTCTTCAAAGGTTTGGTTTTCTCCAATTCATAAGCAGCTCACGTTGGCTATAATTCAATTTTCCCTTTTATTATTTTTTAGGTGGTTCTTTATCTGTGGTCTGGCTTGGTTTCAAAACGGTACTTTTACCTACCAACCCCAGCATTTTAAATTTATTAAATTGGGCTCCTTAAAATATGCAAATAAAACTAAGGAATTATCAAATTAGTTTGTTTATGTGTCAATCACTCAAAAAATTCAATGTGACTAAGGGCGATATGTGTAATTCAGTGTCGTGTAAACATACAATACATATATTATATGCGTTTTCTTTTCATTTTCAATTTATAATGCACAACTAGAAGCATACTTTGCTTTTCTATAAATATTGTTGCTCTACCTTAAACAAAGAAAACGAAACAGGAAATAGAAGCAAGAGAGTACATTCGCAGGTTAGGCCGATTGCAGTAGAAATTCATAGCGTGTTAGGTGAGCTAGTTTTTACTTTGAAGAATTTTCGACATTAAATTTCAATTCCCTTTCGTGTTAAGGAATGACAATGATACCGAATACATTCACAAACAATTTTAAACATGACCAGAAGACTCACCTTAAGCCGCTTTTGTGAACACTTACCCGAAGACCCCCATTGTTTTTAATTATTTTCTGATTTTTAACATAATGTTATGGAACAGCACGGAAAATCGATCAGATCACCGTCACACATCGCCAAACAATCATTGAAAAAGTTGTCATAGCGATGTTATATGACGAGTGTGACACTGTATGTGTTATATATATGCCCTCTTATCGAATTTTTATTTTTATTTTCTTTATTAAAAAATAATTTATTTAATTGTTAAATTTTGAAGAGTTTAAGGTTTAAAAAGAATTACTTTTTCCAACTTATAGAGGGGGATCTATTGTAGAATATTTTACAAAGTAAGTACTTTAATTCATTTCACTTTAAACCTATTTAATTATAGTTATTGGATCACCCTTTTCTTTAAGTTTTTTTATATATTTTTTCAACCAAAATTTCAAACAGGATTATTATAAATGTCCTTTATATCGCTAAACTATGCAGCCAAATAAATGCTTTATACACACAAAACAACTTTTAATACAAATAATGAAAGAAAAAAGTGCCATTATTGCAATTATAAAAAAATAATTTTTTATGCGAAATTTTTCCATTGTTATCAAGCTTTAAAATAGGGGGAAAAAATGTGGTGAAATACTTTTGTAAAAAGGCTTCTGATATTAAAACAGTAAGTATGCATAACTTGTATTCGCGTATTCGCCCAGGGGGATTGGTGTTGATTGTTTTTCGCCATAAAACATAATAAATGGATACTTGTGGCTACTGGGGCTAAGAGGGTAAGCGCTGAATGCATAAATAGTTCTTGTTGTGTTTTGCGAGCAAATATGGTGGTGGAGGCTCTATTGTGTACAAGTATGGTCAGTTAGGTAGGGCTCGGCTAGGTTTGGCCCAAATGTGTATTGGAATTTTCAATAATAATATTTATTGAACAACAAATATTTTGGAGGCTCCCAAAAGTATGCTTTAGTGCGGTTTTAAAATACGTACATGCAAATGTATACACACGTTTAATTTGTTTTAATATTAGTGTTATTGGCAAAATGTCATTTACGCGTGTGTGTACGTGTGTTTGTGTCTACATACTTACATACATTCATATCTAGTGGCAATAGTAATCTATCAATGAGACAAAAACACGATATAAGAATTCAAATTAAATTGTCTAAAATGGTGCACATTATTGTGGTTATAAACGCGGTAGCTGGTTTATAATATTTTAATGTTGTTGTTGTTGCTGCTGCTGCTACTGCTTTTATCAGTAGATTATTTCATTGATAGCCTGAGTTATTTTAGATTTTGTTTTTTTTTGTTTTCATTATTTAGTGGTCTATCATCATTATACATGTTTAACCATTATTAAATGGTATTGCCTTTGTATGGCCAAATTACTGAAATTATAAATATTTTCAATTGTAAAAGTTCGTTGAAAAATATAAATTTTTGTGGCCAAGATATTTGTTAAGCTTTATTGGCTTTGATGTTATAAAATTTGTTGATTTTGTTTGCGCAAATTCAAGGAATTAAAAACAAGTTCAAAATAATAAAAATTGCATAAAAGTGTTGTGTACTTTAGGGTAACAGTAAAGTAAAACAAATAAGAGGTTTTAAATCTGGAACTACATAGCTTTTTGCGAAAATATTACAATTCTTTTAGAAAAGAAGCAATTTTTTGTTGAACAACTGTCTATTTTCCGGCTTTAAAGAAATTTTTTTAAATCATACTAAATAACACATTGTGAAAGAGTTTTAAAATCACAAAAATCCGCCGCAGGAGAGGTTTTATATTTTGGAAAATAAATTTTATAGAAAATATCAGGTTAAACAAAAGTTTTAAAAAAGCAACTCAAACATATTTTTTAAGTATTGCCCACCTTAGGGGAACTTGAGTTGTATGCTTGATGTTCTTTTTGCCAATGATGAATATTTTTAGCAAGAGATAGTACATAATGCGTCTGCTAATGCACCTGAAACAGCTACATAAGAAAGCCGCCTTGCAATTTAGACTTGTACCTTCTTTTATCAATATATGAGAACTATCTAAATCCACGCTATAGTATTAGTTGCAATTTTACTCCATTTTAACTTTTGTCAGTAATGTGGATACAAATTTTAATAATCAATAGGTGAATTTCCAAAAGTTGCACACTTAAATAGTAGGCTTAAACCGCTAATTACTGTGGATTTAAAATAAATCCCAAAGTCATCAGCAAGATTTCCACTTTCAGTGTGAAATTTTTATCTACCGTTTAAGATTTTTGATACAGCGATACATAGGAAATATTTTAGAGCTCTCGATTAAGGGACTGTGGGATATGTGGTTCTTTGTTATGACGATTGGCTGTTTCTAGTATTGGCTGGTCTTTTTTGTTTCTACTTCAATTTTATGGTATACACATCTTGAGATCAGGCAAAGAAAATTTTACAAAAAAAAAAAAAAAAAAACAGCTTCGAGCTCATGCTTGTCTGGAATATCATTTTTACAGTCAGTGCATGCAATTTCTTACTGAACAAGAGTTTTTGAAATGTGACTCGATTCTTAAGATGTAAAGGTAAGACGAAAATTTCACACCTCATGATAGATCGTACCAAAATCATCAACGACACCGATAAAGCTCAAATACCTGCTAACATATTACATAAAGCCCACAAACTCACATTAATATACTTCCATTCAATCGAATGTACAGAAAATTTTATAAACGAGAGTTTAAAACCAGAAAATCCATTATCTACTGACATTATTTGCACTAGAGTTCAAAAGAGTTATTATTGATAGTCCAATAACATCAGTAATTATCAAATAGAAAATTTTTGTCTTAAATACATATATATTTCCATCTAGTCAGGTAATAGAATGCCTAAGGCTACATAGCAGCTCGTGTCACAATCTTTCAAAGCTGAACCCAACTGAACTACTTCGACTACTTAAACAAAGTTACATTCCTTGTTGTATACGATCCCATTTTGGATGCTCAATTTATTATTTTATCTTATAGCCTAAATGTATGCAAAACATTTTAGAGTACACTAGATTTGTTTATTTTATTTAATAAATCCAAATTTATTTCTTAGATCGTTTTAAATTTCGATTTGAAATAACCTAAAAGTATGCAATTATTTATAATGTAATTTCAGTTTGTTCACTTGTATTGAAGATTTTTGCCTTAAAGTATGCTAAGTTTTTAGGAAAAACTAAAATTCTCTTATGTATGCTTTAACTATTGTGCCAGCCACAAACATCTTATTAAGCCATTTCTTGAACTAAAAATATTTCAAATTACCTTTATATACCCTAGGCCATGAATTAATTGTTCCTTGACAAGGCACATTCATTGTAATAACTTTTTAAATAGCTTTCTTTCTTCATACCTGTGCTGTTAATATTGCTGTAATATTTTTCTTTGCTTTGTTTTTCATTTCTGTATTTCTCTGAGTGTAGTTCAATTTGCATAGTACGAGTGTAAGAGTGTCTCCCTTACAGCTACAGCACACTCTACACACTACAATTATCATATCCAAAAACCATTCACTAACCAACCATTGACTAGTTTTTAATTTTTACCTGTTGTGTTTGTGATGTGGTCGGTGCTTTTGGTTACAATGAAGCTCTTGTTTTTTCCTCTCTCTCTCTTGTTGTTTTAAAGGGATTACTATCACATGGTGGCCGCATTCATACGTTTTCGTTATGCTCGTATTAAATGAATTTTTCTACTTTTTCGTTTATAACATATCTCTCTCTTTTATTGGGAAAACGGGTTTTTTTAGTGAAACTGTGCATTACTGGTACCTATCGATGTTGCATTTGTATGGATATATAAGTGTGTGTATTTGTAACCACAAAAACATAATATTTATTTATTACTTTACAAAGGACTTTTCTATTAATTAAAAAGCAACAAACTATAGTTTTTTTCTCTCTTTTTTTCTGTGTGTGCGTTGTTTTCCATACACTTGTTGTTCTCGTTGCAGCAATTTCTACTGTTGTTTCTGCTATTGAGAGTCCCCTGCCTTTTACTAGCATCGTTCTATCGTATTTTTTTTCCACTTTACCCCCGTCTCCACTTTTGGGAGTGTTTGTCTGTTTGTCGTCCTCTTCTTCTGTTTGTTGTTCGGGAAAAAAATACTTGGAAAATTGAAACGTTGTTGCAAAACCTTATTGCTGGGTTGTTGATAACGTTGTTGGCGTTTATTATTGTTGCTGTTGTTGGATTATCAAACGGTAAGTTGGTTTCAATTTGGCTGCAGGCTTCATTTCATGTTTCTCAACCAAACAACCACTTGCTTAGAAAGGGCTTACAAAACCGCCATTGCAAAAAGTATGTTTAATACAAATTTAAATTCTTTTCAGTAGAATTGAAAAAAATTCAAAAGCTGACAGTTTTCTGTACAAAAACTGCTTATATGTATATGTAAACTTTTTTTTTTAATAAAACAACTTTTGTTTTTGAACGATAATATTAATTAACATCTAGATTTGAACAAATTATTCGTTTAATTTCATAATAATTCGTAATTTCCTTGGCTGTGTGATATTTGAAAAAAAATGGCATAACCAAGCCACCACATTGCTTACGCAAACGTCTAGAAAGAGCTATAATTTTTGAATTTTAAGAAGCTCAAGTGCAACAATTATGCTTCTTGACTGTATATTTCTATATATAAAAGAACCTGTTCTGAAATAATGATTTTTTCAGATTAAGATTAAGAATTAGCTAATTGCTCAGTTTATCATTTAACCTCAAAATTGTCACCCCCTTTTTCCTAAAAAAAATTTGACAACTTTATTCTTTTAACTTGTATCCCTTTATGTTTAATATTTTTCTTAATTCTTTTTTAATAATAAAAATATATTTATTTAACCATTCAACTTGCAACACCTGAAGTTGGCTATTGTTAAAAAAATAATAACAGAAAAAAAAAAGTTTATATTTGAAAATAATATTGCAAAACACGAATAAAGAAAAATGGAATATTGCTATGAATTTCCAATAGAACATGTTAAACCAATAAAAAGTACATTTCTAAAGAAAAAAGTTGAAAACTTTTTAAAACGTCCTGAAAAAAATAGAACACTACTGTATTTGTATTCAATTGTGTTGTGTGTTTATGGTCAATATGTTGTTCTTTCTTGTGTTTTTCTTCTTTTTTTAAATACACTTTACACATACACTATATATACATATGCATATAAACACGTTTGCCACTTCTGACAACCAACATGCAACAAAGCAAATCCACCACCTTACCCACTCTACACATATACACAAGACCCACCCGTTTTTTCTATTCTTTTTGCCTATTTTATAGTGGCCCTACCAGCCAGTGATGGTCGTTTGTTCATGGTCATCTCTACTCAAGCAATGTTATAAAAAAAACGTACAATAGAAAGCAACAGTCAATTGTTATTTTGTAGTTGTATGTCTACACAAACACTCTAGCAAATCCTTGTTCTGTTTTGGTATAGGCAACATGTGTTGCTTTTTCATACAAAGATGATGATGACGATGACGATGGCTACAGCTACTTTTTTGTTATGGTCAGTTGCTTTTGTAGTAGTGACTTTTGATAAAAAAAAACAAATATGCACGAAAATAATATTTATTATCCGTTATACCCTCCTCTCGAAACATTTCAACATCTAATAAAAATGAACTTAAAAAAAAACGGAATTTAGAACGACGTAGGTTGTTAGAACAGTAATAATTTGTCAATTGTGAAAATAATACAATTTTTAAGCTGAATTGTAAAATTTCTGAAAAGTACCACAAAAGTACCAATCATTTCTTATGAATTATTACTTTATAAAGCCTTAATTCCTTTACAGTGTCAGTTTTATATTGATAATTGAAAAGTAACACAAAAACCACAAACTTTTTTCGGCACTAAATTCTTAATTTAATAATTGTTTTATCAATTTTACTATAATGCCCACTATTTCTACGAACAGACGTCTGTTAAAAAGTACCAATCTTTTCATATAAATTTTAACTTTTTTTAGACACTTTTTAGGATACAAATTTATTTTAGCAGTTTTGATAGTTTTACTGCAAAAGGTACCGCAAAAAGTTCAACATGTTTGACACAAAAAATTTCATTAACTGAAAAGTCTCACCAAACTTTTGTATAAACTTTAACTTCTTAGCGACATTAAGGCCCGGAATATTATTTGTGACAGTTTTAATAGTATTAACTGAAAAGTACTACAAAAAGTACAAAGCTTTAAAAGTACTTTTTCCTTTACTCTTGGCTATATTGCAACAGTGCTTTAATTTATTAACAGACTCTAAACGGCAAATGCATAAGACAAGTTACTAGCTGATGTTAACCAGTTACTAGCTGATGTTATGAAGTGATACAGCAGTAGAAACAATTTTTTTCCTTTTTCAGATGGTCTAACGTGATATTGAACCCAGGGCCTCTTTGTTGGTAGGTGGATGTCTTACCATAGCGGCACACAAAGGCGAATATGCTACTGTCATTAAAAAAAACTTCTGCTTTCCTACTGTGCGCTGTTAAGAGTTTTTAAAATAGTATTTTTACGAAAATGTGATGCCTAAAAAGATACACCAACATTTGTACATTTAAAGCTGTAAGCTTTATTATGGAATTTATTCTATTGGTTTGTTTCACGGCTACAATGTCAATACTGTAGATATTTTAACGGTGTTGCCAATTCAATTTTCGGTATTAAACTTTTAATTTGAATTAACAAAGCTGAATAGAAGGTTGTATATTAAGATAGAACATTCGAAATGAATGACAATATAAACTATAAAAAACTGAGCATTATGCTTAGTCAGTCAAAGGTAATTTAACAGTCAAACTATTGAGTAATTTGTGTATAAAGTGGAAGTTCAATAAGTTACCGTCTGAAGTTAATTGTGAAAATAAATGGACTGTATAAAATAAAACAACAAATTCGAGTCATTTATTTCATATAACGCAGTTTAAAAGAATTTAAACGTTTTAAAAAAGTTTAAAACGTAAAGGATACAGAGGTAAGACTCAATGAAGTTGTTTTAATATCTGAATGTTTCTTTCGATACTTTAAAAGTATGCTGGTACTCGCAAGCGTCGCAATAGTTTCACAAGCACGGAATGTTAAGATTATATGGCTACCTTAGGCATCCGTTTTGCGGCCACACGCGTAGAATTTTTACAGGTCATACGTCAGCATGTAATTCATGTAACGCCGTTTGGAATCAATGTCAAACGACTTGACATGCGATTTATAACAACTTGTGTAGCGAGAATACTGAGTAAACTCGATATAAAACCACACAACAAATTCTACAAATTTTGACAAGATTGCATCGTTTGCAGTCGAATAACCATACTCTCGCAGAACTGCACAATCTAAAGAAATCTTAAAATCTTTGAGACATTTTCTGTGATAACATACTCGTACATAAGTGGTCTCATGGTGTTTGGGAAATTTTCTAGACTTATGCTAATATCAATTTTTAGGCTGCCCATACGATAATGGTGATTTATTTGTCAACCCTCGTTTTGAATTTTTAATGTCATCGCAGAAATTACATGCACACATGCACACGCACAAGACTCCTATACATATGCACAATAAGTGGCAACTTAAACTGGTGAAAACATCCTGTGACATGCAACAAATTTCAACTTTTAATGCCATAAAAACGTTTGGCCATTGTTACAATAATAACAACAAACATATGTACTACACCGAACAACAACAACAACAACAGCAATATATGCTTATACTTATACTCGCACAGATGCAACAGCAGCAATAGCAAGTTATCTGTAGGGAATTTGTATCCGTTGGATATTGGGAACTTAAAAATTCCGTTTTATTTGTTTACTCGACACTGGATAAATTGAATGGCAAATTTGTGTTGACAACAATACAATGAAAAAGAAAAATAAATGGAACAAAAAAAAAAAAACTAAAAATAGCTTTTACCTTTGGATAGGAAGAGAAACGAGAAGGGGCCTTGAAGTAAAGACGATTTTTGACCCCATACATATGTAGTTAAAGCTTACGATAAACAGCATTGTAGCATGTCATAGGTTTGAAAATTAAACAATAATATTTTCGTTCAAGAATAAAATTCCTTCAAATCCCCCCCTTTTACTACGTCTTTAAAGTTTAGTTATTTGTTTATGGCTTTATGGGAGCGTTGGTAAGTTTGTGAGTAAGAGATGTTGTTCTGCTATTTTTTCTCTACTTATTCTTTTCGTTTTTGTAAAGTGAGTATTGGCGGTTGTTTGCTTATTGGCCATGTTCTAGTATAATGACCATGTTTGTTATTGTCAATGTATAGGTGACAATGTATACTCTCTCCATCATACTAAACACATATAGTCTAGAGTATTATTATTGTTCTTCGCCAGTAAAAACAGACAAATCATCAGGTTTAGTGCACCATAAGCAAATAAACAAATTTTCTAATTGCATTTTAATTTTAATAGAAAATTACGTAAAGAAGTCATTTGAGAAATTTTTTTTTTTTTTTTTAAGATGACAAAAAATTTATATTAAAACCTAAAACTATTTTTGAGGCCTAAGTTTTATCTAGTAATGTACTAATGCAGTCATTTGTTGATTGAATGGCATAATATTACTATGTCTCCTGAAGGTATGCACATAAAAACTATTTTTATAGAAACTCGTAATATCGCTACTTCTTTAAAATTTCATTGCCTGTTTCTATGGCTCACTATTTTCTTTAACCATTGCTGCCAAATTGCCGCTTTTGATTGTATAACAGCTTCTCGAAACAACTTTTCTCCTATTTCTTTATTTGTAAATGGCAAATATTAGTTCAACTATTAAATTATTGGATATTAATAATGTTATAATATTATTATAACAAATTGGTAAATAATATAACAGCGCAACATTTAAATTAACTTTTCGCTTTTTTTTCTTTTTGCACTTTATTATAAATATGACATTTAAAATTAAATACTACATATTTAATTGACCATCTACTTTGTTTGCCATACAAACAAATAAATAATTATCGTTTTCAATGTAAACAATTTTATATAATTTTTATGTAAATAACGAGAGGACTAATTTACTGTTAAAATGTGAGAAATAAACGAGGGTAGCATATTTATTTAATGAATGAATAACTTGTAGTTTAACTTTTTGCATTTTATCACAAACTCCTACTATTGGAAAGAGAAAGTTAAGCTGATCTGTACCTTCATAAAATATTTTTTGTAGCGTCAATTATCTTGTTTCCAACTTTAGTATGGGCTAATATCTGCAACCAGATTTTGGTTCAGAGGACCACAAATAAGATAAACATAAGTAAACTCATAGCCTGGATGAGAGCAACAAGTTTGTGGATTTATATTTTCTTTACGCAAGTAAGAACCAATTTTCGGTCATGCATGTCTGTCAGCGTGGTTTCAATACCCACCAGATATTCTGCTCGTTTAAACTATAACGAGCATATGCTCTCAGTTACTCCAAGCGTAACAATTAGATTATAACTTATTAATAATTTTATTGTTAAATATATATTAAGACTTTAGAACGTTATCTACGGAATAAGTACAGCGTACTTCAGGTGAGACCTGGCGCCGCATATAAACTCTAAATAACTACGTTATAGAAGCTGAGTTTCTAAATGGTAAACGATGACGGGTCACCAATTTTAAATTTAAATACATAATGATTCATTTTGGATCATATAAGAGCGCACACAAACATATTGTGATTTACTTGTAAGACTTCCTGACTCCAGATAGCAGAACTGAATCCTCCTTTCAATTTCAGCGAACCTTATCTATCGTCAAATATAGAAATAAATAAAAAAGTTTTTAGGTCGCACTAGGGACTTCTTTAAAATGCTTTGTGCCTTTCTGAGAAAGTTCTGTCTCAATATTTTTTAAATTTTAAGACTTCAAAGAAAGGTAGAACCAGACTGAAATTTTATGTAAAAACACCGGTACTATAAATAGTACGTTATCTTATATATAAAAATAAATGTGTGTCTGTATATTAGTTTGTTTTTTTGTGCCTTATGGACAGCTAAACGGCTGATCCGATTTTCTTGAAATTTTGACAGTATCTCTCTGTATGCTTGGAGGGAACTATAGACTATACAAATTTATTATTTCCAACTGGGCTGTACCACGTTCATACAAAGTGTATATTTATTTGTCTATATCTTCAAGATGGTGGGGGTGGTGTGGTGTAGTGGTTAGAGCGCACGCATAACAACACAAACGATCCAGGTCCGCGCGCCAGTAGAGGACATGACGAAGAAAATATTTAATTGTGGTTTCAACTGTTTAATAATAAAAGGGCTTCAACTTCTTCCCTTCAGACAACTCCATCTAAAAAAAAAAAAATACCATTGGCGATGATGACAAACATCAGACGAATGATCCGGAAAAACGCGCCACCTACTGGGAAAAGATTACAATGCTAAAGTAAAGATCACCACCAATTAGCAAGGATCTTCACCACTGCACCCAAAAAAATAAAATCATATTGAGGAAGCTACAGCGCATTAATCATCTACTTAGCTTGAAATATCAAATTTATTAAAGAAACTGAAACAAAGCAATAGATGCTTTGTGGAAAGCCAATATGCTCCCTAGAGGAGTGACGGAGACAAAATATCTTCAAAATGGTAACAGGAAGATTATCTAAATTTGGCTAAAAATATTTATAATCGAGGCAAATCAAGATCTAAAAGTGGGCTTGTTACCTCACATACAAAGTAAATATCGATTTCAGTATATCCTGAGAATAGTTACAACTAAATTTTCCGAATTTTCTCTGATTGACTTCAATCATCAAGCAAAAATGGGCGAAATTGGATAAGTACGCGTGGTACCTCCCATATAAAGCAAATACTAATTTTGGATATCTTTTATATAAAAATTAATGTGTCTTTGTTTAAAGACTGTATACAGCTAAAAAGCAGAATCTACAGTGTCTTCCTAGAAAGAAAAAAAGACTTGATTTTACCCGGAAAGTCAAGTGTAGTGAAATAAAACATGTTGTTCAAGACAATGCACTGCGGTACACGTATGTGGTCATAGCAAAAATTCAAGAGCTGGTCTAAGTATTGCTAGATCATCCAACGTAATTTTCACACAAAAACGTTTGCGACTTTTTCCGTTTCTAAATTTGAAAAATTGCTGGATGTCAAGTGATTTTGGTAAAGCAAAGAGCTTTTGTATAAATTTAATGTTGATTTACAAACAAACGATCTGGATCTCGAACTGAAAAAAATGCTCATTATTGGCCAGAGTTTGAGTATTATATGTTGTTTGGTGTGGTGCGATGTAGTGGTTAGAGCGCACGCATACAATACAAGCGACCCAGGTTGGAATCTACAGTAGAGGATATGACGAAAAACAAATTAATTGAGTTTCGATAATTCAACATCCCTCCAGATAAATCCATCTGGAGAAACATTTCTGACCCTCTAGCTTACCTCTGGCGATGATGACAAACATCGGACGAATGATCAGAGAAAAGAGCCACCCACTGGTGAAAAATCACAATGCTAAGTAAGAAATACCGCCACCGCTTAGTAAAGATCTTTACCACTACACAATCATATGGAGGCGAGCTACAGCAGTTTAATCATCTACTTAGCTTGATCAACATGATTAATGAAACTGAAACAAAGCAAAGAATGCTTGGCGGAAAGCCAATATGCTCCCTTGAGGAGTGATGGAGAAAAAAATTATTCTATTGGGAGATGCCAGACTGGGGTCAAAGAAAGAAGTTAATTTTTAAACAAATGCTTACTTTGTGGGCCTATTTGGAGTGGGAAAACAATAAAACAAAAAATCCACTAAACTTATCAAGTTTTAAAAAAAAATATCATCAGACATAATTTGCTTTAACTAATAGTCATAGCCTATTTAAAGGCTGTATGTATACCTATTTAAAACCTTCTATTAAAGAAACATTTTCAATTGTGTAAAATCTAAAAAAAAAATTTTTACTTTAAAAGCTTTTTGAAGTATTAAGTCACATGATTCAGTGTTTTTGTACTTTATTCTTAAAAAATATACACAAAAAAAATTAATCTCCTTTTAAATTCCCTTAGAAACAACCCACAAAAATACATTCGTTTTAGTAAACGTAAATATAAAAAAATATATCAAGACTAAAAAAAAAATAAAGAAAATAAATTTAAAACCTACTTAATTGCTATAATAAAATGCTTTTTAGTAACATTTACACAAAAAAAAGAAAAAAAATGCTTTGCTTAAAGAACTATGAAAAAAAAGCTAAAGCATTTGTAATCAGAAGTAAAAATAAAAAACCGAAATATTTTTTTGTTTGTTTGCTTTTGTTTCATTTAAACTTACCAACTCCACCCAGCACGGTGCTAGAGTCCAATTTGGCTTTCTTTGTGGCTAAATCCTGATTATTATTGTCCGAAGCGGGCGCCATAACTGCTGCTTGACTTAAAAGTTCGTCGCTACCACGCTAAAAAAATAAAATAAAAATAGAAATGAAAGAAAACGAAATACTTAAGTAACAACATTTGAAATAATCACAATAATAATAATAAAAATAATAAATATTTGTTATTTACTTAAATACTAAAAACAAAAAATGTTTTTATTTTACTTTTTTTTGACTTTTATAAAACGAATTATGAACAGATTTCTAAAGCTAATAATTGTAGCTAAACAACAATGAGAAATGGAGATTAAGGACATTAACAACAAAATAAATATTAAAAGAATATAAAAATCAAGTATTTAAAGAGAAAACAGACAGACAGGGTAAAAGAATAATAATAAATAAAAGTAAAAACTTAAATATGTAATTAAATGTTTTCCAAACAAGAGTAACTGTATCGTTTTAAAGATAAAAATGTAAACAACTAAAGTATACTTAAAGGCTTGGACTAGAGTATATTTCATTATTTATTATTTAAAGAAAATGACCTATTTTTGTCATATGGCTTTGGTAATACCAAATTTTTTTCCTAAATTTTGTTGCATAATTTAAGGATTTTTTTTAATGAATACTTTTGGGGGCAACAACATTTCTCATTGTCGGAAGTGTAAAAGTTTTTATTTGTTAAAGGATAATGCTGTTTTGATTTCAAATTTTACAATTGTTACATTTTAAATGACATGGATTTATGTTTTACTTTATACAGTCTTTCTGTTCACACAATTTAGCTTTGTACGGTATCCAAATTAATTAACTTTCGCTTAATACACAAACTTATTCAATACTCAATTCTTCTTATGACTTTATGGCTACTAAATTTAACTGACTGAGTAAGTAAAATGTGGCGTCCTTGTGGAGTATATTCCACAAGCTTGTATTTAGCTACAATAACTCAAATATTAAGTTTTAATAGCCAAAATTGAATTGGTAGTACTATTGAAATAGATACAGTATTGGCAAGGTGATGGTAGTCCTGACACAAACCAATGGAATACCTTCCTAATAAGGTTTATAGCTTTAAACGTTAGTGCATCTTTTTAGGCATTTTTATACTCGTGATACAATATATGACTAAAGAGTTTAATAGAATCATTAAGTAATTCAAGATTACCGAAAACGATTTAATCATAGACTGAACGCGAAAGAATATCAGCAACTATAGTAAGATTATTTTTCCACAATATGTTTTAGATTTTGACTTAAGTTGACTTCTGCAAGGCTTATCTCTGAAGTGTGTGGAGCTCTAGTAATTCTTAAAACAATCACCTAAAAGCTATAAGTTTCTTTCTTTCTTAAGTTGTTATTATTTAGAGTCACACAATTTGCTAAGCAATTGTCAGCAGTCAAATTTACTTTTCCAAAGTTCTACTTACGCTAATTACCTATTTTATCAAAGTTTAGACTTTTGGCCTTTGGTGTTACTAGTCAATTTTCGCGATTTATATTCACCTTTTTCATGAAATGTAGCAGAAAGTTTGTTTTAACTGTTGCAAATTCAGATTTCTGATCAATCTTCTATCCTGTTTCTCATATTTAACCTCAAATTCTATATATTTTTGTATATTTTTTTTTAATATGCTCAGTTTCATCTCAACTATTTTCACGGGTAATGAAAATATTACGAAGGTAATGTTCACTAAAAAGATGTAAGAAACAGGTAAAGAAATACTACACTCCATCTGACAGTCTATTCTTATTAAGAAGTCCTATATTTGACTGAAATTAAAATGCAACTCTCCTACAGACAGGCGGACTACTTTACTGCTGACTGTAAGATATGCATCTCTGCTGACTCTTTAGAACATAGTCACAATGCACATATTTGTTTGTGATTAATTGGCTAGAGTACATCGCTAAAATAATTATGGAAATAATAGTTAATTGGAAGAACGATTTGATATTCCTGTCAATTCGATATAAATATAAATTAAATATAAATTAAATATTCAAAGAAACATTACTTTCTCTTCACCCCTCCTATAATATCATCCCATAGCACCACTGCAATAGACTTCATAAGTAGATGTATTCCACTAAGTGCTGGTTGAAAGTTATAAAAAACGCATTTTTTAAGCAGAAAAAATTAAGCCTTAATTTTTATAAAATTGTTCATTTAAAAGTATTATTATTTTTTAAAAACGCTTATTAATAAGTACATAGATTGCAATTAAAATAAAAACAAATTTATGTTTGGGTTTCAATTAAAATCTTTTATTTAAAATAGTTTTTTTGTTCCTATGCTTGTAACGCTTTAACAAGCAATAACAGTTTTTATTCTTAATCACTCTCTGTTTACAACTACGTGAACAA
This sequence comes from Wohlfahrtia magnifica, assembly GCA_023159175.1. NCBI lineage: Eukaryota > Metazoa > Arthropoda > Insecta > Diptera > Sarcophagidae > Wohlfahrtia > Wohlfahrtia magnifica. The sequence continues at coordinate 11,074,590 of JAKWBJ010000483.1, read as the reverse complement.
CAACAATTACTCGACAGATCTTTCTCTATAAAGACCTTCCAAACTGATAATTATTACGGCTTACGTTCAACGCTAAACTCTCTTCACACTGAGCTTATATCCAATAAACTCCACTCTACAAATGACTGCTGTCTGCATCGATCGAAGTGTTTTTATATGGCAGAGTAAATATTATCTAGAAATCGCTCGACCTTCTCGTTATTTCGGGTATGATCTTTTTATTTGCGTTTTGTTCTATTCAGTTCTTATGCGGACATTCTATGATAAGCAACTTGTTAATTTCAGTTCTTGTTGTTGTTTGTTATTTATTTGGTTCTCTGTTTGTTTTATTGTCGTATGTTTTATCATTTGTAAACAAGAATGTATATTTTTATTTTCGTATGTTTTGTTTATTTTACAAATGTAATAAACGAAAGGGTTCCCAAGTCTGATTTTCATATTCGTATTTTTATTTTATTTTTTGCATGGAAATATTATTATAATTATTTTTAAAATTTATTGCCTAATTTACGGCGTTTTTAAATTTTATTTTTATAAGCATCCAAAGCAGAGTTGTCAAAAACCCGGGTTTTTTTAAAACACAACCCTCCGGGTTTTATTGAGTTTTGATGGGTTTTTTTTCGCGTTTTATTGGGTTTTATAACTGCTTCCAAATCTCGTTCAAGTCGATAATTTTTTGTTTGTTTATACAATAATGCCGTTTTAGTTTTTATAGTCGAATCTTGCACTCTTGGTCGGATCAAGGCAGCATATAGTACCATGAACTGCTCAAACTCGGAGATCGAAACAGAGTGCAATTATTTAGTTTGAATCATGCATTATGAGAAAAATGACCGGAATATAAGAACAGGCATGATTAGTTTCTACTTTTGCATGACAACACCCGACCACATGTCGCAAGATAAAAACAATTATTAGAAGCGATCAAATGCCGCATCCGCCGCATTCTCCGAACATTGCTTCGTCGGCTGTTGCGGCGGATACAGTATACTCACACATCTTTATTCGGGCTTTCTTTACATGGGATTTCGCTATAACGGCCTGTTTGAAATATGGAACACATTCGCTTTAAGCGCGAATTACGGCAAAAAGTTCTAAGGCAAAAAAAACTTTGGATTCTACGTTTTTTAACGAAAAGTGTAAGGGAAGCAAACGCATCACATATTCATCTCGTTTGAAGGCACTTCGATTTACGGCCTAAATTTTCATAAACTATCTAGCCCTTTTAAAGAGGTATGAGCTTATCTTTTAGCTTATCACTGAATCACTTCCATTGAAGAAATACAAAATCAGCTTCAAAGTTTGAGCGCCTTAAAAGACGAGAAGTTTTTCTGAGACGGTCGCTGTGGAATGGTAGGTAAGACACCCACCTACCAACCAAAAGGTCCTCAGTTCAATACTAGACCAGACCATCAGAAAATTTGCAACAGCGGTATCTTCTCATAGCACTGCCAGCGACTAGTTATGAGTATTTACGCTATGAAAAACTTCTCTAACGAATGTATATACTGTTCGGAGTCGGCGTTCAATTGGAGGTCCCTTTCAATTAGTCTAAAAATAGAATCGAGTGCAGCACTTGTCCTAGTTGTGATGTCTTGGGAATTATGTATGCACGTATGTATGATTTGGAAATTGGCCCAGAGGTGGGGAAAAGATGTAAGTAAAGATTTGATAAATTTGTTATTTCATTAGCTTTTTTAAGCCAAAAAACAAAACAAATAAATTTTTAGTCCCAATACCTAAATTACACTTAAAAAAATAAAAAAACCCACTCGAGTTTTTTAAAAGAAAATACCCAATAAAACCCTGGTGGGTTTAATTTGGACCCAATGGGTTGCCAACCCTGATCCAAAGGGCACTGCTACAATGTATATTGAGCTCGATCTAGTACCACGAAATTTTTTTAAAGTTCAGTCTACTATATTGGTGCATCACGATCCATATCGTATTCTAACCGAATATTTTGTGGTATGGGAGACGTGAAAACATCGAAGGTTTAGCAGAACCCAAGAAAGGCAGTAAAACATAATTGTAATTTCAAGCTTTAATTTGGTAGATACCTTATTAAATGAACTGTAGCATATTTTAAAGCCAAAATAAATATTATTTTAGTTATTGATATTATTCTATTATACTATATACAGAAAATTATACACCAAATAAAAGTCTACTTTAAGGCTAATAACAATTTTTGGCCTACTTTAGGGAAATAATCTTGGTTAATTTATTAAATATTTATCAATTAGCAAGCTCAGATAAGCCTCTTTATTACCACAACAATACTTAAGTCAACTTCTACTGCCTTATTGTTTTAACTTAACAACAAAATATCTCTACCAACCAGCCTTAAAGTCAAGAGTATTGCTAATAAAATATTCTTAAATTTTATTCCTTCAGGTCTTTAATATTCAAATATTTTCGAGTCTTAAGTTGAATGACTTTTTATGGTTAAATTTGTATACAAATAAATACAAATTATTCTGTTAATATATAATCAGACAAAAACAGAGACATGGGCGTTAATAATTATAATTATGTTCGTGTTTATTATACCATTAGCAACAACAACTAAAACAACAACAGCAACATTTATGTTAAGGAAATAATATTAATATTAACTAATGAACTAATTACAACAAAAACTACAACAAATAACACAATAAAATTAGAGAATTTGTTTTTGCTTTTTCTGCTTTCATTGGAATAAATAAATGAAGCATATGTACTTGTAAGTGTCGACACAATATCTTTTTCACTTGTATATTTTTTTTCAACTCCTTAAGGTATGCTTTAATTTTTGAAGTAGTAAAATGTTCTGTTACGAGATAATTACTTTACTTAGTAGTTTAAGAGAACTGAAAAATAGAGAGAAAAGACAATTTAAAACGACATGTGTGTTCAGTATAAAGTGTCAGTAGTTGATTACAAATAATTTTAAAACATACTTAAGGAGCTAATTTTGTGAGACAAAAGTTAAAGCTGTATATGATCTGTTTTAAAAAGCATATACTTTTTACAAGAAATTTAAAATGTTTAAATAAAAATCTTCTTAAATATATTTAAGGTTTTCAAAAATTTAAAACAAAAATAAATCGTTTTTTTTTAAATTTTTATTTTTTCCCCAGACAAAAACTATTAAAAAATTATATACTTTTTCATTTTGGCAGATTCGTTTAAAAAAATTTAAGCAAATTTTTTGTTTCACTTATTTTAAAGCGTCCAGTCAAATGACCCATTTAATTTTACATACAAACCCCTCATAAAAACAACCTCACATTTAATATTTACTGTTTATACAGACATACATATATACATAGAGAGAAAGAAAAAATAAATATTTTCCATATCCAAATATAATACACAATATGGCAGCTATGGTATTGGGGGTATATCGTATAATACAAAATAAAATAAAAATCACTTTTTATTCATACATAATTTTTGTATAGGCCTAAAAGTAGGCAACATATTATGAATGGTTTTGATTACAAACGCAGCACAAAAACAACAAACCAACCAAGCAACAGAAAACATAAATGAAAATACGAGAAAAAAATACCAAAGATAGAAATAAACCTACAGTAGAATACAATAAAAAAAAGAAAAGATGAATGAAGAATCATTAAAACTGAAAAATGAAAGTAAATGTGGGTCTCTCGTAAGCCGTATGGCTTGTAAGCATGTTCGTAACCCACATTTAATGTACATGTGTTACTTAAAAGAGACCTTGTGTTTTTTTCCAACAATCTTTTCGTCATTATTTATGTGTGCAAGTATTTATTTGTTTTCTACTTTTAGGATTTTTCTAGACTTATCAAATATTTAACATACTTTTAGGTGTATTAAATATAATTTTTTTCCCTCCATTTTTTTGAAAATTAAAATAAAACAACAAAAAAACTCATATAATAACCTTCGTAACATATGTGCTGAGAGTCTTTGTCACCCCAGTTATACTTCCCCCCCATTTAGTTTTAAACTCTTTGAAGCAATAAAAACACGTTGTGAAAAGCCTAACATATGCTTGGTACTTTGTGTGGAAAAACGTTTGTTTTTTTCTCTGACTAATTACTTGAGATAAATTTTATTGTTTTAAGAGATTGTTTTTTGAAATTAAAGCGGATTTTATTATAAGAGCTTTAAATATATTTAAATAAAAATTTAATTACTACTGGTAGTAGCTGAGAGTGTAGGCTGTTGAAATTTCATGCCTCCTTAAAGTATGCAGTACACTTGTACTTGTTGTTACTAAGTTAGCTTCACATCTTTTTATTGTTCATGGTGGTACAACCATAATTTTTTCATTTCACTCTTTCGCTCTAAACAAGTTTTTAAAGTACTAATTATAAAGAGTTTTGACAAACATTAACCCATAGGAAACCGGAAAGGCTTAACGAATGATCGGAAGCAAGCATAATATAACTTAGCAAAAAGAAGAAAAGAAGATGGAAAATAGTAAGTAAATCTATGCTAAATGTTTTAAAACAATTTCAAGAAAATAAACTTAAAATAACAGTTTGATAACTAAGTGACTTTTTCTGCGTCCTGTAGCTTTGTTCAATAGCTAAGATTTTTTGTTTAAACTCATGAATAATAATATTGTAAGATAGCAAAACCAATGTGTAAAAAGTAGTTGAAGCCAAAGACATCTCAATATAAACATTGTTACGTTTTCACATTTTAACAACCCTTGTTAAATGACTTAGTAGATTGCAATTAAAATAAAGACAAATTTGTGTTTGGTTTTTAATTAAAAGCCTTTATTAACACAGTTTTATGTAGCATTGGCCTGAACCGATCGTTGCTACAACTTAGGTGCGATTACAACCTTTTCAACCAGATTTTATCCACACTTAACTCTCTTTACGCTGAGTTGGCTCCAACTAAACTAGTCTTTACAATTTTTATACCATCAAGACTCACTACTCGAGTTCACTTCCTGTAAACTGACTATTGTCCGCATTGATGTGCTTTTTATATGGCTGAGTAAACAAAACTTCCAAAGCTCTTGAGCCTCTTGATATTGCAGGTAGATTCTAGTTCTTTCCTTATCTTTCTTACTAGTTCTAGTAAAGCAGTTCATTGATAAACAACGTATTTGTTTCAGTGCCTGTTGTGTTGTTGTTGCTTCTTGTTTATTTCGTTATCTGCTTGTTTGGTTGTTGTAGTTTATTCTTATTTGTAAACAAGCACATAGTTGTTTTTGTACCTTTTGTTTACTTAGTTAACTGCGTGTACAGAGTGTAGAGAAAATCTTCTTAACAATTTTAATATATTACATGGCGCACAACTCAGTTTAGCAACAATATGAAAAATCTACCCGAGTGACGGATGCCCTCAATTCTCACATTCGAATATAAGTGCAACCATATGATGACTTTAAAAAAGTATTTGGCGTAGTCTGAAGAAGTTTTTAAGCCTTGGACTTATCACAACATACCATAGGACAAAGCACAACCAAAACAGTAGATTTCATAGAGTGAATTTGCTCTAAAAAAGGTTAAACTCAATCTGATGGCCCATAAGTTCAAGGCTATGACTTTCTGTTGTGTACGCTGTGTCATTTACGTAAATCACCATGATCAATCAATCAATCATGAAATTTCGGATGGATTCAATATTGCTTTGAAGCGAAAGTGATCCTTTAAGGTAAAGAATTATGTTATCAAGGTAATACATATGATGTAGCTGTCCGTGTATGTAATTAATGTGGCATCGAAAACCTTTAACTGAAATAAATACTATTCTACTCTATTCAGTTTTGGTCCACTATTTGCTGTTTTCAAATTTTAAGACATGGCTCGGTGATAAAAAGTTTATGTCGAACAAATTATCATTAGAGCCAAAGCCCACTTTTAGGATTGTATAAAATCTTGCCACAAGTTTTACTAGTTTCTTTTTTCTTAAATTTATAAAGGGTTAAAATACTCCCCTTGATTCTTAAATTCCAAACTTAATTTTCAATCTAAGTTGTCATCCAAGGCTTTTTAAAATGCACTGCACATAAAAAGTCCTTGAAGTTAAAGTTTTCCACAATATCTTACCAACCTACTATAACACACAGTAGGAGAAGTTAACTTTTCAAGTGGACATAAACAAAATGTTTGATTGTTTTTACGTTGGCCATTTTTTTCTTCTTAATCCTGCATCCTAAAAGTAGGTCATACAATAATAAGAAAATAATTAATAAAAGAAAAAAGATAAAATAAAAAACAGGATATGATGATTATTAAAAATTTAACAAACCCAAATACCATTTCAGAACGTGAATTAAAAAATCGTTTTATATTGTCAAAAAACATTGCTTACATTTTATTTTGCTAGCACAACCCTTTATTGATTCTTTTTTTCAGAATTTATTTAATAGTCTTTCTGTTGATCTTAGATATGATATAGCCTTTTATTAGAAGAGTATTTTTTTTTTAATTCCAAAGTACCATCATTAACAAAACTTTTTCTCCTTTCCATGCCTTTACTTAAAACCCGTATTATATACCACAAAAACATTAAAACGCCCTCCTAAAATTATGCTGTGAATATTCTAAAAAACAGAACAAAAACTCAATAAATGTTTATCAAGCAAGCAACATGTGGTATCATTAAATCAACACCACAAAATAATACACAGCTAAAGTTAAATTAACACAAAAACAACAACAATAACAACAGAACAACATTAGAAAATAATGTTGCCTGTGCACATACAATATGTACATACATATGTACATGTTGCTGTTATTATAGCTATTATTGTTGCTGTTCTAGTGTTGGTGTTTATACAATTGTTGTCTACAACCATGTATTTAAATAAATCAATTATTTTTGAAAAATATAACGATTAAACTGTCGGATTTTATAAAATATAAAATAGATTTGCTTGTATTTGTTAAATGTTCTCTTTCTCTCTCTCTCTCTAATGGGTTTATGTGTCTGTAAATGTTAGAATAGAGGAAGAGGAGAGAAGAGAACAAAATTTAGTAAATAATTGTGTGTACGTGCAAGCAATCATCGTCTAGATTATCTACTACATACTACATATTGCAACTGAATTATGGAAAAATGTGGAAGAACTATACGATTTTTTTAATATTGTTTAGACTGCCACACTCTCAGCATATTTAGAATAGAGTAACGTACGAATTAAGAAAAAGGTCAGAATATTTCCATGCGGCTACCTAAGGAACGGTTGATGAATAACTGCAGTGATTAAAAGTCGTTCCAAGATTCACAACGAATACTACGAATATGAGTATCTGTGAGTATGAGTATGGCGTTTGATTCATACTCATTTCCACTTATACTTATGGATCAACGTTATTATGAGTATGAATGAGTATGAGTAGTTGAATTTGAGTGATGTCTACGCACATCATACAACAGCAAGGATCGCACGTTCGAAGAGAAAAAGTAAAGTTTGGCTCTTAAGAGAATTTGTGGATATTTCCATATCTGCTGAATTGCCTCTTTTTTCGGCTTAGAATATTTTAGCGTGAGCCTCTTGATAAAGTTATGACGTCTATCGCAAACTTTGTGGTATTGATATTTGAAGTATGCAGACGAAGGACCTTGGGCTTTCCAATATTAATGAGTAGGCCCGTATTATGTACAGAGGTATGTCTCTCACTCAGTTTAGCTTATATATCTTCGACACTGTGAGAGAGGAAAGAAATGTCATCTGCATAATCAAGATTTTTAAGCGTCTTCCTACCTCTCTTAATAGTGGTTGCCTGTCCAGGTAATTGTCAAGTAACACCTTCCATGTTGAATCCCTGCTTAAAACCTTAATCAGGTAAAGTACTTCCTCGCGGCTGAAATCACACAATTGTCGCAATGCACCGGTTATTGGTATGGCTTTAGAGGCAATTATGCGGCAATGAAGTATTAAAAATACGCCAATATTTATTGCGTTCTTATGCGACAATCGAAGCGGACAGACAATACGTACTAAAATTTAAATTTTTAAAATTTATTTTCGTAAGTTGAATTGGGGCAATTTTAATATTTTGCGGCAATAAAGTAAAAAAAATTAAGTCATATTGGTGCATCTGCGACAATCATGTGATCCTTGCTTTAGCAAAATCAACAAATATGTAATATAAAGGTTACACCGACCGCCTAATGCAGCATATTAAAGTTGTCCATATAGGAGAAGTTTGCCATGAATCCGTCATTTTGCTTTAGAAGTTCCGGTAAAATTGAGGTGGTTAGTCATTCGTGATAAATAATCTTGCAATAGTCTCTCTAAATACTCGGTGGATATCGTTAAACCAGTTTCAGTGATTACAAAGTGATTAAAAATAATCTCCAAATAATATTGAGGACAATGAAATGGTTCAGATCAGCGATAAGGAAAACAGTCTAAGGATAGCGTGCAACAATCTGCATGAGATAAAAGAGGCGATTGGTAAATTTAAAAGTAATAAGGCAGCAACCAAACATCACATCCGCATAGGAGTAAGAGAAGCTGCCTCCATTGCAAAGTTACAAAAATGTGGTGACTTGATGGACTGTAATGGTTGGAGAGGAATTACTCTACTTAACATCATATACAAGATACTTGCAGTCATAATACATTGTAGACTTCAAAGCAAAATAGACAACATATTGCGAGACGAACAAGCAAGCTTCAGACCGAATAAAAGCTTCGTAGATCAATGCAGTACTTTACGAATAATCAGAGAACAAGCTATAGAATGGTTCGTTTCAAAAAAACATTTGATACCATAAGACGAACCACATATGGGAAGCACTAAGAACAAAAAATAATTCGAAAAATGAGAGCGATGTATGAGGAGGCAGAACTTCCGTTCTTCACGATCGTTCCACACCAATACTGAAATCAAGCAAGGATGTCTACTATCACCTCAGCTATTCAAAGAGAAGAGAAATAAACAATATGGAGTCTCTCTCAGTGCGGATGACATTTGTGTTCTCTCGCATAAGACTTACAAAAGCAGGGCCATAAAAATAAACAATACTAGCACGAAAACATATTGCTACAGGATTAACCAGTCGAGTACATAGTAGCTTCTGCTATCTAGAAAGTACAATGACTACAAACGGTTACGCAGAAACAGATGTGGATAACAGGCCCAATCAATAAAGCGAAAGCGGCATTCGTATGGAGAAGCCCACATATGTCTGGATGGATTAAATCGGAATACTTAACTCAAGTTTTAAATCAGTTCAGCTGTATAGCAGTGAAATCTGGTTTTAGTCGCATAACTTCACGCAAAAACTCCAGGTTTAACAGGATCCTTAGGAGCATATGCAGAATATTCTGACCTACCACCATAAGTAACACAGAATTGTGGAACATGACTAATGAGGAACGTATATTGAAAGAGATAAGAAAAAGAAAATGGGAATGGATCGATCACACCAATCGAAACTGTTCCGATAGTATTACTAAAATGTAACTCAAGTACAATCCTCAAGACTCAAGAAATCATGGTCGACCAAAAAACACCTTGAGACGCACAATTATCCAGGAACTAAGACAGAGCAATCTAACATGTGAAGAAGTAAAATCAATAGCGGTAAACCGTGTAAGATGGAGATGCTTTGTGGAAGTCATATGCTCCCAAGAATAATAACGAAAAAGAATATGAAATTAGACTGCAATTAGAAGAAGATATATACAGTGGGTAAAAGCCAAACTCGTACATCACAACATTTTTGTTCTTCGTCTGATTTTATATACCCATAACACATTTTGAGAAAAGTTCAGCATTTATTTTTTATAGTTTATTTCACTAACTTTTAATAACCAAAAGCAACAAAAAAAAAAATATATTTCATTTTTAACAATAGTATTTATCGACAAACAAAAACAGCAGTAAATTCAATACCAAAGCCAAACTCGTACAATTGAAAGATTGTTTTATATTTTATGCTTATATACTAATTAATACTTTGTATGCATCCCTTTATTCTTAATTATATCTTCTAGCTTATTGGACATACTCTTTACAAGGGTTTCACAATAGTTGGGCTCAATTTTTTCCCATTCTTCACGTAATATTCTTTTTATGTCTTCCTTGTGAGAAATTCTACGCTGGCGAACTTTTGTGTCAAGATAACTCCACAAGTTCTCAATAGGGTTCATATCTGGGCTCTGTGCTGGTGTGTCCAAAACATGTGTGGTATTATACAGCAGCCAGGTCCATACGTTATGGGCCTTATGTTTGAGGTCGTTATCTTGATAAAAGTCAATCTTGCCCTAATCCCAATTTTCCGCTTGACAATGGTACATTTCGTTTCAAAATATCTAAATAAACCTTCCAATCCATCATCTCATCAATGAAATGAAGTGTGCCAGGTCCAGCCGCCGAAAAGGATCCCCAAACGATGACGCCACCACCGCATGTTTCACATTTGGTTTCATATTTCTGGAAATGAGCTCCTCATTCGATTTACGTCACACATTAAGGGTTTACCGTCGGACCCAAATATGTTGAACTTACTTTCGTCGGTAAACATCACCCGTTTTCAGAATGAAAAATCTTTCGAACGATGGGTTTTTGCAAATTCCAGACGTACCTTTCTATTTCGGTTGCTAATTAGGGGTTTAACTCGTACTCTTCTACCATTCAAATTGGCCCGATGGAGCATGTTTCCAATTGTTTGAGCGCAAACTACTTTCCCCAGTTCAATTTCAGCGATAACAGCTAATTTCGGAGCACTTAAAAAGGGATTCACTTTTGTAGCGCTCATCAGCTGATGTTAAAATTTTGTTGTGTGCCGATTTCGACTTATTTTTCTCAGTTTCGTTGATCTTGTAACGCTTTAGCACATATTGAATAGTAGAGAGACTCCTATTTATTTTTTTTCTTTAGTTCCAATAAGTAACATAGGGTCTTCTCTTCGTTTGAGGTTTAGCTAATTAGTTAACTCTGAATGATTAACTGATAAGGCTTCTCTACTCGATTTCGAATATGGTACTGCCATCGTAACCTTCGGACAAGCTCTTATTTGCCTCAATTTCATTTTCTTTATGATTTTACACAACTTATCTGCTTAATGTGAAAATTAACTGCTTTTAAAATAAGATTTTTACAATAAACCATTACATATTCTTTTTATCATTTTACGCTTTCTATTTTGCTACCGATTTTAAATCCTTTAGTAGATTTTTTCTTTTCTCCATTAGATTTTTTTCTCTTTCATATCATTATTCCTGTTTGGGGTTTCTTTTTTTTTCTTTAATTTACTTTATTTTTTACATGTAGATGTACTTGTTGTTCTTGTTGCAATAGTAGTTGTACTTAATTTTAATAATACCGGAAAAGTAATCCTTGCAATCTTCTCTTTTGTTTCCGTTATGCTTATTCTTTCTCTCTCTCTCTCTCTTCTCTGTTTTCGTTCTCAAGTATTTAACAGGCATTGTGTAAACAGCTACAGGAAGTAAAGGACAGTGGTGTTAAAATGTAAGCAAATGAAAGAAGAATGGGGTTAAGGGTAAGGTATGATGTAGAAAAACTATTATTATAAGCAGAAAATGGAGAGAGAGAGATGAGAGACATAGTAAAGGCTTGAGGTAAAACAAACAGTAAAAGAGAAACCACCAAAGTATTCATTAATTTTTAATTATTTGCTTAATAACCATTTTCTCTTGTGTTTTTTTTTTTTTTTTAATATTTTTTCTTTAAATCTTATCAGTTTTTTCTACAACATTACATGTATAAAAAAAAAATTTCTAATTTCCCAGTAAAATTCACTTAAAAAAATTATTTTATTTTCTAACTTTCTCTACAATTTATAGTATAATTTTTTCCTTGTTTTATGCCAATTATTGTAATTCATTGAAATTCAATTGTTATATAGTTCGACAGTTAAATTTATTAAATATTTCTGGGCCATAAAATATGAAAATAAAAAATCAATTCAATTCAATTCAATTCCGTCATCACCAGCTATTGAATATGACAATCAAGTTAAATATTTAATATAGCAATTTGGAAAAAATATTGTATCATATTTATTTTTATTTACAGAAATGTTTCAAACTTTTTAAAAGTATAATTTGCGTAAAATCTATCAATATGTTTAAAGATATTTTTGAAATTTTAGCTTAAAGTCTTATGACAAGTTATGTTATATGTTTTACTTTATTAATGACATAAAAATATTAATTAAAGCCTTAAGGTATGCAAATCAATTATAAATTGCAAGCAAAAATATGCAATTTTTTTACGTAACTTTTTAATTATTTTTGCATACTTTATGGAGGCCTACTTTACTGAAATAAATTCAATCATAATTCAAGAGAAAAATTAATAGATAAGGTGTAGAATTTCATTCATTTTCAGCTTCATTGATTCCCTTTCTTACCATTAATGAATTTTAAATTATGGCTGACTTATTTGCAAGCAATTCACGCTTGCTCAACAGCAATCCCTCATGTATAAATTGTTCTTCCGTAGAAATATTTATGAAACGAAATTCTCAAGACTAGAAAATACTGGTGAACTTTTAGTCTCATTCTCTGAATTATGTACTCAGTCCGTTTATCGGTATGGTGAGAGTAAAGTGGAGGCTTATGTTAAAGCGTTTTGATTTTAGTGTTGATGTCACTCTTGCACTATACGAAGTATCTCAACCGATAAGCATAAATCCAGGACTTCCGAAAAGCTCTGTTCTGTACATCCAAATATTATTAAATTATTTTTTTTTTCGATCCAAGTATCTACAATATATATGTATATCGGATTGCGAATGGAATACAGCTCTCATATATGGGCCGATGCGACTATGTCTATTTTAGAGACAGGGTTCTGCGAACTGCGGCAATAATGATTACAGGTGCGCTTGTATTGCTAAATTGGCTTCCGGTGAACCTTTTAATTAAGCCGATGGCGATTATGTCTCCGATAAGTTTAAGGATGTCGAAGGCATGGTCTATTAGAGGTCATGGCATGCGGCTACCTTGCGGTATTTGGATACGATCCCTAATTTGGTGGATTACTGTACACTCAAACCTTCCTGGATAGAATGTTCTCTATGTGCATTTCACCAGAGTCGGTAATTGGACTCTGCTCTGTTGAGATATACACGGATGGGTCGAAATTCTCAGAAGGGGTTGGGGGCCCGATTTTTTATTCCTGCATACGGAGTGAGAGTATCAATTATACTTCCGGACCACTGCAGTGTCTTACAAGCTGAGGTCTCGGCGACAGAGACGGCAGCGCACTGGTTGGTGTACTATGGGGTATTGGACGTTAAAATCTGGATCTATACGGACAGTCAGACTGCGATTAGGACGCTCTCCAGTGTCTACTCGGCCTCGCGGCTGGTATATGACGGACGTCTCTAAACGAGATGGTGAGACATTTTGACCTAGAGATTACCCGGGGAAGTAGTGTAGCGGACGAACTAGATCGAGACAAATCTGGCCCCATACGATCGGACACGTTAGGAGTCTATTATGGGGATGCAGCGACATAAGCTGCGAATCATGGTGGCTGTCATCACTGGGTGGCTAGTGGGCATGATACTGTCTGGGTCTACCAACTAATGATAACTGTAGGAGTTGTCAAGATGAGGAGAAGGAGACTGTGGAATATTCGTTATGCCAGTGTACAAATCTTTTGGATATTATTACTGTTTTCCTTGGCAGTCTTTTTCTGGATGCCATATCGGACTTAGCTAGTGTGATTATCAATGGGCTTTCTTTATGTATATTACATTACATTGTTTTTTTATTTCAAAAGAAACTAGAATTAAGCCAGTGAAGTCCTAAAAGTATGCTCATTTTTATCAAAACAATATTTTGCTTTTATTTTTAATCATTAAAAACCGTACTTCTTGCAACACTATGAATTCATTCAAATAACGAGAAAACAATTTTAGGCAGTCACAACAGTGCAAGCCCAATATGAATACAGGTCATGCCTGTGCAGTTTAAGCCAAAAGAATTTTTACAACCAGTTTCTAAGCTTCTGCCTTTAAATATAATGGAAATCAATTTTCCAGCCTAAAAGTGGACATTAAACGAAAATTGAACATAATTTATTTTAAATAAAGAAGTTATGGAAGTGTCTGAACAAGTCTTACAATATGAGTAGAATCAACAGATATTAACCCATTTTATTGTGGAAAAATTTGTGTATACAAAATTTAACCTGTAAATATGCAACAAAATTAAAAAAATACCTGAAGGTATGCAAAATTTCTTCCAGTTTCATTTTAAACTAGATTTTCTTTCATTTTTTACAATTTATCAAATTTAAACAATTAACAGATTTGACAAATCTCATAAATTCTTTTATTCAATTCCAGCACGTTTCGCATTTGGATATTATGTTAAGCGGATAAAAAAAACAGAACTCTTAGCATAAGTTTTCTACAATTTTATTGAAATAAGAAAAAAAAACAGTTTATTTTTCTTATTCATATCATTTTCAATTGAAAACACAACAGATAAAACGTTCAAAAATAAAGTTGTTTGAACGAGATGACGTGATCGGGAGCAAAAATAAAAATCTGAAAAATAAAGAAACAAAAAAACCTACAAAAAAAGTGACTCCAAGAAAACTTTTCCAAATAAATGTATTCTTTACGCTACTTTTCTTTCGGTTTAGTTGATGTGTAAAAACGAAATAAACTGCTGCTTTACAACTTGGCTGACTTTTAACTATTCAATCACACTTTCTGCTACAAACGACGATGGACGGACGGAATAAATATATTTTTCGGCTAAGGAAACACATGTTTTGAATAATTTATTTATGCGAAAACTAACACACACTCACAAACAGCACAGTCAGTAGTGTAAACAGGACGTTAAGAGAAGAAGATGGTCCAGATCCAAAGGAATAAAAACGAAAGAATCAAATATGTTTATATATGTAGATTGTTTCAAATAAAATATCTACTGGAATAATAAAAAATACCAAAATACACAGAAACTTTTGCGAAGATAATAAAAAACAGTGAAAAATGTTGCAATAAAAATACGGCAGGCAGAGGTATTTTTAGGTTTTCTTGTATTTTTTGTAAGATTTCTTTCTTTTTGTAACAGACACAAATATTTTCGTAACAAATCGTTTGGATTAAGAAAATTGCTTGGAATACTACTTTAACATCTAAAAGTTTTTTCTTTACTGGTGGAAAGGCAAATAACATTTTGTATGCGAAAGTGTTTTAAATATTTAAATAAACAAATTGAAATATAAACGGCCAAGAAAGAACGAAAATAAAGGACGTTTACCACATAAAAAAAGAATTTAGAGTAAGAGATAGTACAGAAAAAGGAAGGAGTTTTTTGTGGCAGACAACTTAATGGGGCTTTTAACCGGCGCATAACCAAAAAAAAAAGAAAAACAAGCAACAAATTTTTGTCTCTTACTTGGAGTTTTCTTATGTTTAAAGGTATGTCTTCAATGATAGTTGTAGTCAAAAGTAAATATTTAACCGAACAAGTTAGTAGAGAGAAACCATGTTTTTTTTTTTTAAATTTTGAAATTGAAAAGGCAACCGGAAGTATAAAGACATGACAAAACTTATGAATATTTAAGAATCATTAATAAAACTATTACAAAATAAACATAAAACATTAAAGACTGTCTTAAAAGCCTAGAAGTAGGTACCATTTTTTTAAAAGTTGTTTTGATGATAGAAATAGTTTTTAAAGTAAATCCTTTACAATATACTTTAAAACAAGCTTATTTGTATTTGAGTTCCAATAAATTTTAAAAACCGCCAAAAAGTATATTTAATATTTTTCTAAATGATTTCTTAAATTTTAATTTTTTATATAACTAAACACCTTTAAGTATGCTTTATTTTTATTTATGCTTAAATTCTAGCGACAAGCACATATATCTCATTTAAGCTTTCCTTGTTAGACCAAATATAACAACAAGGTTTGAACGACGTTACTCCATTCAACTACTATTTTTCTGATCGAAGAAAAGTCTATGGCTTTGGTTAGATTAGGTTTGCTGGCAGACACTCCTTAAGTTTACACTTAGGTCTGAAATTGAAACCACTGTAATACCACATGTGTAGTAGCTCGGAGATCAAACAGTCTCTATAAGAAATAATTTTGAAACCAAAATAAATCTCGCTATTGCGGTAATCATCATTTTGGAGAGTTCAGTCAACAATGACCAGAAATAAGAGTCCAAAAACCTATGTGGGGCTGGGCGACATACCAGCATTGGTGCTGAAGCAGTACTTTTCGACACTTGCGCATCCGTTAGCCAACCTTTTCAGTGCGTCATATCGCATCAGTATATTACCATCATGCTGGAAGGTTGCTAATGTTACGCCAATCCCTAAAAAAGGTAAGGCTACCAATCCTGAAAACTACCACAGTCTGTTCGGCACTCTCCACCTTGTGAAATATTTGGATGACAACAATTTGCTAAGCTATTATTTATACGGCTTCCGCAAATGCCGTTCTACTGGAGACCTGCTGGCGGTACTCTCCGAGAGGTAAAACAAATCCTCATTGAGGTTCTAGTATCGAAACTTACTGCCTTTGGTGTTGGTAGACACTTCTCTCGATATAAATCGAGCTTTCTCAGAGATCGTGGTTATAGATGGGTTTTCATTCGACGAGTTCAGGATAAATACAGGGCTGTTGTTTCCCTTACTCTATTCTCAATATTTCTTAACGACTTTCTTCCATTCTATCTACTCTTTCGCAGATGACAGCAACATTTGTCACTCATAATCTATTGATTGTAGGCCGAGCCTTTTCGAGATTGGAGCTAATAGGCGAAATATGACACATTCCCAAGTTACTAGGGTCGTGCGAATCGGGTCGATTTTAATGCACGCAAGACCCAATGTTGTTTTCTGACACAGAGACGTGGTGGTGCGGTGTCGCCTGTAACAATAGGTAATGTAGGTATTGCGGCGGGCATAAGGCTTTATGATGTTGACCTTCTCAATATTTACAAGACCTATATCCGACCCAAAATGGAAAACAACTTTCATGTATGAGCCGGTGCCTCAAAGTCTATTGTGAAGCTTCCCTACCACGTACAGGAAAGGACGCAGGCACTTGTTACTGACGGTAGGGTAGCCAACTCTATCGATTCGTTAGAGTATCGTCGCGATGTGGCTTGCTTTTCATTGGTCTATTGGTACTATAACAGAATGTGTTCTGACGAAATAAAGGATTTAATTCCTAATAATCATCACATATTTTCACTAAAATCTAATTTACCCGTAGAGCACAACCATAACTGATTGTCCAACGAATTGCTTAACGTATTGTGGAGAGAATTAATTCTTCGGTCGCACTTCAGTTAGGTTTAGGAAACAATATCCCACAAAAACTAAACTTAAACGTTAAACACATAAAAGTATGCTACTTTTCTCCCTCGCTTTATATGCACTCTTCTTATAACGTAAGATTTGATCATTAAAATATGTCACACTTTTTGTTCATATTACACTTGACAAAGTTATTACAGAGACAAAATAATTACCCTTAACATATGCAGCATTTTGTTAGCTTTTACAAATATATGCTTTAAAATATAACAAAAGTACTCTAAGTAATGAAACTGCTTCAAAATATATCATTTATAACCAAATTGCTTAAAAAAACTGGTTAGCAAACAAATAAACTATTTTGTCATTATACATTTCGTTTGCAATTTTAACGTGGTAAAATGGAAATTAATATGTAATATCATCATATAAACAGAGTGTTTCATCATTTAAGTGTTCTTTCTTTGTTTAGTTATTTTCTTAATATAATAAAAATATGTATTTTAATACTTCATATGCGTTTTTGATTTTTTTACATATTTTGGAGAATATATATATATTTTTTGGGACTCTGAAATTGTGTGAGCATATGTTCAGCCTAAAAAAATACTGTATACTTTGTAGTTTTGTTTGACTCTTTAAATTCCAAACATGCCAAAAATAAACATTTAATATAATTTTTTTTCTATAAAGCCTAGCACTCTGTTCAAAATAGTGGAAAATGTGCAACATTCCTTTTTTTCG
Organism: Wohlfahrtia magnifica; assembly: GCA_023159175.1. NCBI lineage: Eukaryota > Metazoa > Arthropoda > Insecta > Diptera > Sarcophagidae > Wohlfahrtia > Wohlfahrtia magnifica. The sequence continues at coordinate 11,056,617 of JAKWBJ010000483.1, read as the reverse complement.
CACGAAAAACGTGACACGCAACCAATGTAGTCATTTAGCAATTTTTCAAAATTGTTCGTTTTTATGCCCCAAAATATGCTACATTGTTTTGCATTTGTAAACAAAAACAATATGTTTTCTCCAACAACATAACAAATAATGGGACATTTTTAGAACATTTTTATTTATTTATTGATAAAAGTTCTATAAAAAACCAAAAAACCTTTAAATTGTTTTGCGAGCAGTTTTGGTTTTTTTAAGATGACCTTACACCAGTGCGGTACAATTGTTTCATCAATAACAAATTTTTTTCTGTGGTTAAAAATCACTACATCACTACAACAACGACGCGATTCACATTTTCAGACCATTCCATGGGATTAGCTTTAATTAGTCATATAATAAAAGACTATGTATTAGCAGTATTTATGTACCTACTGGTGCCTAAAATATCGTAACTAATAAGTGAGTCTCATGTTATTTCGTAATTGGCAAAAATGTTGCCAGAAATTTGTTGCAGTTGAAAAATAATGTTGACATATACATTTCACATGTTTTTAAAAGAACAGAGTACTGCTTTCTCAACATTATTTCACAATTATTTCGTACGAAATATATTTGTATGTAATTTGACAGCATTTCCAACGAAATTTTGAACACAATACCAGGCTTAATACATTAAAAATACCCTATAAGTATGCAACGTATAAAAATATTTTGATTTTTTGCGTTGCTTTTATATCCATTTCCATATAAAATATAGCACGTAACTGTAAAGGTATATCAAGTTCATTTCCGGTCACCATAATTGATGTTTACAGTTGTATGATAAAAACAATTTATAAAAAAAAATTGCTCGTGTGTTTGTAGACAAATATAGCTGTAATCAGTATTTAAATATAAATCAATATTCCATATGAATACTTTATCGAAAGTACTCGGTATGTGAGTATGTAATTACTATATAAAAATTTATTTAAAAAATGTTTGTTTTTTGAAATTAAATTTATTAAAAAATAGCAGCAGCAATGAAATTGTTGAAATAAACTGGAAATATATTTAAAGCAGAAAAAAATAAATCAATTTATGTACAATAATTGAATGTCTGAAATTCTATCGAAGCAAAAAATAAAAAAATAAAAACATGAAAATTTGCAGAGATTGCATATAACTGTTATTAATTAAGTAAACATTGCATACTTTAAGGTATGTTCGTTAAAGAGTTAAGGGGAAAATTTAATACAACAGTCCTATTAATTAGCAAAAATATTTCTTATAAAGGAATTTATTGAATTACTAATTTCATTTTATTAGACTAGCGGGCATTTGAAAGCGGGAAATAGAACGCTTTAGTGTCGGGCAAAATTTGTTATACTAAACCCTACGGATATATTAAACTGTCTTCGTGCTTCCGTATTTCATAAAGTGGAGGATAAAACTTTGCGCTGCTCTGATGCCTTATAATCAGAAATTCCTGTTAAAAAAAAATATTTCTCCTAAGTTTCTTAAAGCCTACTTTAAGGTTTCTAAATAAATTAGTTACGCTATTTTAAAATCGTTTTTTCCTAAACTACTTCCTGTTTTAAAAAAGGGTCCATAAAATAATTTTACCTTTTCAATATTTTATAAACCCCAACCGTTTCATATTTTTTTTTTTTTTAAACAAAAACTCCTAGAATAATAATTTTTAGCATACAAAACGGCAAAAGCATTTTATCGAAGATATGCGAAAAGAAAGTGGTAAAGATTTATCTTTGTCTACTACGACAGGGTGTATATTATTTTGAAACAGCAGGTATATGTTAAGAAAACTCAACTAAATATTGGAGAAATGGACGCTTATTTGTAATTTGAGAGCAAGCAAAAGGTTTATATTTTGGTTTTCAATATAAACCACTCAATATATATTAAAACAAAAAAGGAAAGGGAGATGGAAAGAGAAAGAGAAACAAAAACCAAAAGGAAGAAAATTTTATGAGATATAAATTTTTGTAATAAAAACATAAGAGTATGTATATGTATATTGTATAAAAAGTATAAACAAAAAAGAAGACTACTTTAAGGCGTTTACGGTTTCACTAGGGGTAATGTTAAAGATAAAACGTACACTTGTAAAGGTATACACATATAGGTATCATAGTAAAATGTAATAAATTATCTGTCAAAGAGCTTCCGTTCACTATAAACTACAGCAACAACAGAAACAATAACGAGTAACCAACATTTCTCTCTTTCTCATGAAGAACATGAAACCTTATAAACAAGAACATTTCAAATGCTGAAAAGGAAGCACGTCTTGTATCTTTTTGCGGCTGCTGTTGATATTTTTCTCTTTAGTTTCATACCTTTTTTTTAATTTCTTTACGCCGCTACCACCCATTTTTCAATGTATGCAAAGCTGTGTGTGTGTGTGTGTGTAAAAGTAACAGCTGCCACAATTTTCATAAACACACCTCTTCTATTTGTTGTTAAAACAATTTTTTTTTAAAGCGGCGGCATTTGTTAAAGAGCATCTCACAAAAAGGAAAAGGTTATAAATGCTGTGCATTGGCAAAATGTCTTTTTATTTGATATTTAAGAGCGCGCGTTTAAGTTACGGGTGTTCGTTTGTTGTCTACGGACAAAGAAAAATATTAACATTTTCTTAAGCCATAAAACTTAACAGAAAAACAGGTAAAATAAAAACTACAACCGCATTCTAAGAAAGATTTATAATTTTTTTAAAGCACACTTTCAGTTTAGCAAAAAAGTTTATTTTCTAATTTTAATCAGTTTCAAGTTATTTTATAACCTGGAAAAATATAAATTTATTTGTTTTAGATTAATCAAGTCTTCCTTAAAGCTTTGTGAGAGGTAGACTCTATGAGTTCGCTTGCCACTAACGACTTAAGTCTAACATAATTGTTAAACCTGAAGTATATAAATAAACCAAAAACTTAGCATACTTTGAGGCGTTTTAAATCTTTCTATTAAAATTAAACAAGACTATATATTAATCAGGTGGTTTTTTTTAGCTTCTTTGTTATTTTAATAAAAATTGTATTGAATTTTATTTTGAGTTTTTAAAGGACTGTTAAAATTTTTTTATTAAATGCAAAAAAGGGTTCTTTAATATAGCAGCTTGTTTTTGTTTTATATACGTACTAACTAAAACCCGGCGTGCTTCGCTACCCACTGTAGAATCTGTCATTTAGCTGTATACACACACACACATTCGTTTTAGTACCTAAGATACATACACATATAGATAGCTTTTATCCAGTATGCTTTCTGAAATACCTGCTTTTTGGCTAAAGTAGATAGATAACACTGCCTTAAATGTTACCGTTCTCCACATATATAAAATTCAATATTTAGTATGAATGAAAGGCGAGCACCCACTTATCTATTTTACATGGTTACTGGCTGCTAATGTGTATTGTTTACGACTTTGTTCGCACCTAATTGAAAAACTTCTGCTATTACCGTTCTCAAGATATACAAGAATCGATATTTACTTTGTGTGAGAACTATCAAGCTTACTCACCGAATTTCACCCCCTTTCCACCTGATGATTGGTATTGACTATGAAGTTATTTGGCCCAAATATTGAAGCTTTAGCTTTAACCGTTCTTAAGATATCAATAAATTAATATTTAGTTTATATGGAAGGTAGTACGCCCTCTTTTTCAATTCGGCGCAGTTTTTGACAGATGATTTGTATTGACTTCAAAGTCGTTCAGATGAAATTCAGCAGCTTATGCTTTAACCGTTCTCAAGATATACAGAAATCAACATTTAGTTTGTATGGGAGGTACCACGCCCACTTCTCCAATCCCGCCCACTTTTTCGAATTATGATTTGCATTGACTATGAAGCCATTTAGACCAAAATTCAGAAACTTACAATTTATCCATTATGGAAATACACAAAATTTAATATTTAGTTTGTCCAATTTCGCTCAATTTTTAAGTGATCAGACAAAATATTGAAACTTTAGTTTTAACCATACTCAAGGTATGATAAAAATGCTATTCAGATTGTATGGGAGGTACCACGCTCCCTTCCCAATTCCTCATACTTTTTGACTGATGATTTTTATCGACTATGAAGTCAATCAGACCAAATTCTGAAACTTTAGCTGTAACCGCTATCAAGATATACTGAAACTATTATTAATTTTGTATGGGAGGTAGCACGTTTACTCGTCCAATTTCACCCACTTTTTGGCTGATGATTTGTAATGACTATTAATCTATTTGTGCTACATTTAAAGACTTTTTGTTTCCATTTTGAAGATATAGAAAAATGCATAATTACTTTGCATGGGTGTAGAATCGCCCAATTTGAATTTTTGAAATTTATACAGCCTATAAGTTCCTTCCAGATTTCAGAAAAATCAATTCTGCCATTTATTTGCTTATAAGGTTTAAACAAACAAACATACATACCATAAATACATACACACTACGCTAAGATTAGAAACTTCTTCTTACAATTAAAGCGGTTTGTGCTCCTGTAAATAGGCTATATATTTTAGAATTTTTTTTTTTTTTAATATACCATAAGATAATTTAAAAGTAGCTTATAAGCAGTCTATGAATTAAATAACAATTTCAGTTTTGCAAGTGAAATATTTCAAAATATTCTCCAGCAGAAATTGATTAAGTAAAAATTATGAAATAACGCTTCTCTGCCTTTATACATTAAAGGTTCTGAAATTATTTTTTTCCTATTTTTAGGAGTTCGCATTTCATATTTTTATTGGTACAGCTGAAATTGATAATATATAAAAATGTAATATTTTTTCTTCATTTACAAATAAAAGTATTAATATTTAACCAATTGTATGTAATACCATGTAATTGTATTGTTTGTGCTCCTGTATTTATATTTTTTTTATTTCTTTTTTGTCTATTTGTGGCTCTTAAATCCACTGGCACACATTGTTTTATTTCCTGTTGCTTGATGATGTTGCCACTATCAATTCAATGACCAAAAAAAAAAAAAAATATCAAACTTACCTACACCCAGGTTTGTGGACTTACATTGTACCTGACGTATGTGTAAAACCTCAGCTTATAAAACAACCCAGTGCAACACACACAAAAACATGACAACATGTCGCTTACAACAGCACTATAGATAGACAGACAATAAAACAACAGTAACGAGTATAAAAAAAAAATACTTTTATGCCGATACAATGTTGTTATGATTATGATGATGTTGAAATGTAGTGGTGTTTTATGTGTGCACACATATGTATGTATATATTTGTGTATAATCACCACATGGAATACACATTACCTTCATCCGTATCCGGTTTAAAAGCGAGTCAGTCTCACTACCTCCCGCTCTCCACTTTAACCAAATATTACCTTTACAATGACGTCATAATATATTTTATACCTGAATGTTTTAATGGTTTTGTTGAGGATTTTTTTTTTTGGCGAGGCTTGCTCTGTGTAGTTTTATGGCATGTTTGGCTTTACTATGGTTTGACCGGACAAATAGCTTTACTATATATATACGTATATGTATAAAGAGCCCAATCTGTTAAGGAAAAAGCCAAACGAAGCCAAGCCAACGTATCAAAAAAAAAAAAAAAAAAAAAAAAAAATGTGCATGCAAAACTAACCAAACACTGACCATTGTCGCCTTTGCGTGGTCAATAGTCATTGTTTGGTCGTTATTGTTGCTGAATATCCACTACTTTAGTCATCATTATACGACTTGTTGTTTGTATAGTATTGTCGGCCATTGTTAGATGTTGTAGTAAACTTAAATCTACAACACGATGACCTGTACTGATAGCAATACCAGCAAAGGCAGCAGCAACAATATTTTCAGGTACAAATTTTTGTTTTTAATGATAAATTTCATATGCAGTTGCTAAATTTTCAAAAGTTGGTTCATTGTACAGTCAGTTAAAATATTACTGACAAAATAGCCTTATAAAAGTTACTGGAGGAGCTAAGAAGTAGTATAAATTACATTTTTTTGTGTGTAGGCTACAAAAAATACACTTATTCTTTGCATATAGCGAGGGACCCTTTTTTTAGCATACCTTTAGGATACCACTCGAAACAAATATTTTGTTGCATATTTTTAGATTCTAACTTTGTAATAATTTTGTTATGAGATGTAGAAATAGCAGCATTTCATGTTTTTCCTTGAGTAAAGAATATAAAGGTTTTATAACATTAATTAGTAAAAACTTCAAACAAAGAACTTCAACTTAAATTTAAACACTTTATTTCCTTTTCAATTCTCCCACCTTTTAAAGGACACTATATGTTTGTCAATGTATAATAATTTGTTTAAATGTCTGCCACGTTTGCATGTTTTCCATATGAGAACAGGCGAATAAATGAATGAAAATGACAGTATGTATGAATGACCGAACGACCGGCAGACCACCATACACATCCGGATGTACATACATTTATAAATTCACAGAGCGCTAATTATGGGATTTATTCATAGTGAATTTACTGTAAATGTACTCGCATATAAGTAAATATGCTTACATACACAATATATTAAAGTATATGCAAAGGTGGCAAAAAATATAAAGCAGCACAACAGGCGCTTGCTTTGGTTAGATTGTGTTCAAGGTTTGTTTCAAAAAATATATACTTTCCTATATTAAAAAAAAGAAAAATAATTAAAAAAGGGTTTATAAAAATTTTGTTGGATTTTCAACAACAATTATATTTAATAGGAATATTTTTTTTCTTTAATTTATAGAAACATAACACATTTTAATTTGTTTATGATTTCTGTTGCTCATAATTAAAATGACAATGATGCATCGTTTTTACTCAGAAAATGTGTCAGGAAGGTGTTTTTATTTTCTGCTTTTTTTCATTTATTTTAACAAATGAACGACCATCATAAAATTATTGCCAAAGTTCTATTACTGATGTTCTACAAACCCTGCAACTCACTGCACAACCTGCAACTCATTTAATGCATACAATCAGGAGTCATCCCACACTAATCTACACATACACGTGCAGTAAGAGATTAAGAGATCGAGAGAGTGATACTTGCAAATAAACAGCAACACATTTCATCATAATTTGTCGCATAATTACATCCGTTTTTCGTTTCTCATTTTTTTTTTATAAAGTAATAGTCATCGTCACGTTGGCATTTATAATGAAGCGATGATGGTACAGTGTGTTAAATTACAGCCTGTCCTTAGACTTTAAAATTCAGCAATCACATATAAGTATATAGACAAATGAAGGACGTTTTAGTATGTATATAGAGGATTAGAATGGTCGGGAAGTGTTATATAGTAAGCAAGTAAAACTTTAGATTTTATATTTTGTATAAATGTTTTGAGTGTATATCAGATTTCTGCATATTTAAATTATTTTTAGAAACAATTTTAAAAAATAACATACTTTCAGGTGGTTATTTACTAATACGAAAATCTAGGAGCTCCTGTTTGCCTTTTAATGACACCGTTTTGTTTTAATACTTTCGTAGCAAAGTTAACAAACTCGAAATATATTAAACTATACATACGAGTATATCGCTCTGAAAGACATTTTAAGTTTACAAATGGTTGGTGTCTTGGATTTATTTTCATTGAAAGAAAGATTCAAATATTTTAGGAGTTTAGACCATGCAAAATATAACCTATAAAAATAGATTTATTTTATGAAATATTATTATTAAGCAAAAGATAATAGTACATAAAGCATTAAAATTTTAGTTTTTTATTTAAAAGGCAATACATTTTCTATTGTTTTAACCGATTTTAATAATGCCTTATTACTTACTTTTAAAAGATAATATATAAGGGTTTCAAATCATTTCAAGACACTTACCTGAAAAGAGAAGAGGAGAAAAAAAAATTAATTATGTATTTAAGTATTTCAACAAATAAAAAATATAAATTTTAATTATTGTTTTCGAAAACCTACAATTCCGAATTTTTAGCTGGATTTTTAAGATTACTGTTAAATTGTTTATTTATTTATTAGGCAAACAGAATTCGCTTTGAAAAGTATATACTATTTTTAGGAAATCATGCAAGTAGAAAATCATTGCATGTGTTAAGGCAAATTTAATAAAATGTTTCTATTTTACTAGCACCTAAGCTATAATAGGCTTATTGTGCGCTCACATACTATAAATGATCTCAACAGAACCTATATTCAACGAAAAATCAGTGACCTGACAATGCTAATCTTTAAGAAACTGAGTTCCGTGTATGCAGCTGTGGTATGTTATGTAAGACAGTTCGCCTACCAGCCAATAGATCTTCGGTTCAATCTCAGACCAGACTTCACAACATTGCTAGATGGTGGTTATAAGTATACTATGAAAAACTTCTCTAAATAATGCATTTTCCGTTCGGAGACGGCTTTAGAAAGAGAATAGGATGCAGCTCATTGACTGAAAAAGTCCTCCTCGTTCCCATTGTGATGCCGCGGTAATTATTTATATAAGTAGTGTTTACAATATAACTGCTTAGAGTTTATTTCCCATACCAGGTAGGCCTCGAGTGTGTCGGCCTAATTCAGCTAAAGTCTGAGCTTGCTCAGAACAAACGTTCAAAAGTCTTAAACTCTTGTAATCTTAATCCAGAAGTTGCCGTAAAACTGTGTAACATCCTTCTAATACCGGTCTTATTTAATTTCAAAAATCCTTCCGTATATTTCTGCTAAAAATTGGATTTGATTTGCGTTTGGTGGGTTCACGTGGCCACCCGAAGCTTCCACAAGTTTTAAGTAGTGCCCATGGACAACGTTTTGAAAAATGCCACAAGCACAGGAAAAACTGCACGATGTTGTGAATACCTCCGCTTCGTCAGGTTGAGATATATAAAGAGATCACCTGCTTCAACACAAGATATCGCAATTGTGTGTGTAGAAACCACTTGCCGACGGCTTACGGCGGCAGTTCATAAGGCCTCGACCTACACCTTGCCAAAGCTGTGATAATGGTTGTTGCATTTTAAACCCATCTAGGGGGCATGGTTTCCACAATTAGCCAACAGTCCCTTTTAATACGACTCATAAGTGGTCGAATGCGCCCCAAATTATACCCAGACCACGTCAACTTCGTAGGGGTGCGATAGTGGTTAAGAACGCTGGCATATAACACAAATGGCCTAGATTCGAATTCCAGCAGAGGTTATGATGAAAACAACTTAATTATGCGATTTCGAGTGTTTAGTAAAAAAACTTAAATCTCCCACCAGACAATTTCATCATTTCAAAGGAGCCTCCCCGATCTTTCAGCTTACCTCTGATGGTTATGACAAACACCATATGGATGATCAAGAGAAAACGCCATCTCTTAAGGCTTAAGTAAGGATTACCACTACTTAGAAAGGATCATCATCGTCTCATTATGTAGAGGCAAGCTACAGTAGATTAATCATACTCGTATACTAAGCAGAATAGGAAGTGTGCTCGTATTGAATTCGTTCGTAAAGAATGATTTTTCTTGATAGCCGAATTTTAAGAGAATTTAAAATACGACTCGTGAGAAGAATCAAAAACAAAAATTTAAAAATAAAATTTGGAAAGCAAACCGGGTCGAATAGCATCAAAACGAGTTGAAAACGAGCAATTCTTTTTAGTAAATGTTGTTTGTGTAATATAAAATATGCATACATACACACATACGAATACGTGGTATTACGCATTTAATCTCACACAAACAACATGGACTAAAATGAATTGCTCGTATTCGATTCCTTTTTGCTCATTTTTAATTCGTTCGTAGTATAAAATTCGTGCTATTAGTTAAAGAACAAAACTCGTAAGCACAAATTTTTAATTAAAAGATAAAATTTTTTTTTTCATAATTTAAAATTTTTTTTAAATTAAAATTTTTTTTATTTTAAATTTAAAAAATTGTAAATTTGTGCTCACGAGTCGAGCAAACAATATTTTGAGGAAAAATATGATTTGTGCTCAGGAATTAAAAAATACAACTCTCGAGCACGAGTCATAAAACGAGCGAAACCAAGAAAATTATGCTCACAAACTGAGTTTTTACGTACTATGATACTTAGCTTAAAAATCAACTTGATTACAGAAACTGAAACAAAGTAATGGATGCTTTGTGGAAAGCCATGATGTTTCTTAGAGGAGTGACAAAAAAAGCGTCAACTTCGTGATCGATTTACATTTAATATGAAAGTTAAAAACAAAATCAAAGTTTATTTCATATTTTATTTGAAGTAAAGGGTTATCTTATATTTTAAGTATTTCGTATAACTCCTATTTGTATGCCAATTAAACCCTTAAATTTAACACAAATTTAGAGCATACTTAAAGGATTTTTTACACACATATAAAAACGTAATGATACATAAATGTAATTAAAAAAGTAATAACTTTAATATTAAATGTGTTTCACATTTACAGTAATCAGCTAAAAGAACGAATTAAACATTAAAAATTCTTTATGTGACAAAAGAAAACGCTCATCATTTCATTTTCTTTGCAACTTTGTGGCAAGAGGTAATGTGTAAAATGTATAAAGAAAATGCAAGAAAAATGCTTAATTTTTTTTTTTTTGCTATCAGTGTAGGTGAGCTAAATGTAAGTGGTATGAGTCTCTTTTTATAAAAGGCAACATGTAAATGTTGTCATTCTTTTAACATTATATCATGATAATGATAATCTCTTTTGTATAACCATCACCACACCATACCTTCCTTATATTTTTCATCTTCATAATAATTTGATGTTACTTTGACTGTCTGTCTGTCGGTTTTTGTCTGTATGTGTAAGTGATTGTTTGAAATTCACTTTCTTATACTGCTTTCTGCCACACTCTGATGTTGCGGCTTGTAAAATGTGGTTTGACTGCATTCCATATTTATAATTGCTAATAGAATATGCTATGATCTGTACTTATTATACACAAAAAACAGGACACTAAAAGAAAGATATGTACGTACATACACATACGTAGGTAGTAAGTTTGTAAGAGCATGAGGTTTAGGTTTTGGTCTAGGATTGCATGAATGCTATCTTACTTGCTTTAGTACTTGTAGTTAACCAACATATTATATTATTATGTTGCCCCATTATATTTCTACCAAAAAAAAAAAAAAAAAAAAAAAAAAAAAAAAAAAAAAAAACTGGTAGTAAAACCAATTTTTTCTTATTTTACGAGTACTTTGAATGTTTGGTGGCAAGTAAGTAAGGTAGACCAGCATGCACACACACAAATGTATTTCATTTTTTTTTTTATCAAAAAAAAAAAAAAAAAAATGTGTGTTAGTAACTGTGGCAATAAAATTTTTCTTAAGCCATGATGTGATTGTCTTGTTGCTTTAGCGAGGTATGGTAGCTTTTAATGTTTGCTTGCCCGCGTCTTAATTGTCTGTCTACTGGTAATATTTATTTTGCTTGTTTTTATTTCACCTTCTTCTCAATAACTATAGCATGCTTTTAGGTTAGCTTTAAAAAAATATGTTTTCTTCGTTCTATGTGGTTTTCTTTAATTTTTTATGCCTTTTCATGTTTTCTACGGTTATTTCTGTAGTCTCTTGTAAGATGAGTTGGTATTTTTTTTCGACTTGCTTTCTTTGTCTTATTTATTCCTTAGAGAAATTAATTTTCAACCTGTGAGACATTTTCACTTGATATGTTTCACTTATTTGTATGTTTTTGAGTGAGTTTTAGAACTATAAAAAATTTTCTGTAGGTAGAGGGTATACTAAAGAGTTTTGTTATGATTTACCAACGTTACAGAAAGAAATAATTTGAAAACAAAATTTATTATTCAAAACAATAATAGTAATAGTTCGGTTTTATATATTAAAACATTAAAATTTTTTAGTAATTTTTTATTTCAAATAATTTGCCTACTTCCAGGATGATGCCTCCTGCATATAAAGCTAAAGACAGTTAAAAAACCAAAAACGATATTTATGAGTTCGTAGATTGTAGTTAGTTTTGTATTTTACTGCTCGTTACCTTTTCACGAGCAATTACAATTTTCTATTCTAAGCTACTCTGCCTAAAGATCTTCCAACCAGATCGTTGTTACAACTTAGGTTCGATCACAACTTTTTCAACCAAAGACTATTCACACTTAACTCTCTTTACTGATCTTAATCCAACTAAACTGTTTTTTACTTCACGTCATCTTTCACGAGTTTACTCCTTATACACTCTATTCACACGAGTTCAAATCAATAAACTCTCTTCACGCTCAGTTTAATACACATAAACTAATTGCTATTCGCACAGATGAGTTTTTAATATGGCTGAGTAAACAATACCTCCAAAGCTCTTGAATCTCTCGATATTTCCGGTGGACTTCATTTCTTTCCCTTATTTTCTTTTTAGTCTACTCTACTACATCTACTTATTTTAGTTATTGTTGTTTTGCTGTCGTTTGTTATTGCCCGTTATTTGTTTTCTTTTCTGTCGATTTTTGTTGTTGCCGTATATTTTTATTTGTAAAAATTTCTATCTCTATTGTTGTTGTCGATTTAATTATCTGTACACAGGCATGTAGTTGTTTTTTTGCCTTTTATTTATTTATTTTTCGCAGTGTAATAAGCGCAGGGGTGCCCAACCTGATTTTTGTAACAATATTTTTGAGACAAACATTAGACTAAAGGAACTCTCAAACGCTTCATTAGCGAGAAAATAATTATGTCTTATCTTTAAGCGTTGTAGCCCTTTTCTTCAAAAAAAGGTATATAAAATGTTGCCTACCTTTCAGGTTTATAGTTAATTTTGCACTATTGTTAGCAGAAATTTTAGTATTTTAAGATTTTGGGGCCTTTGAAACAACAAGTTTTAACAAATTGTAACATTCTTATATTTGAAAAGCACAACTTTAGGTTAATTTAACTTTAATAATTTTAAGTCTACACTTAGAGAAAAGAAGGCAAAAAATATGAAACAATTTTTTTTTTCTTTTTTTTGACTACTTAACCTTTAACTGGTGTGGTATAGTGGTTAGAGCGCAAGCATAACAACACAAGCAACACAGGATTCGAGACGAAGCAGATGAGATAACGAAAAAAATTTTTATTGTGGCTCCGAGTGCTTAATAAAGACAAGTCGATCTAAAAAATAAAGAAAAAGCCTCCCTGACCTTCCAGCTTACCGCTGGCGATCGTGACAATCATCACACGAATGATCAGGAGAAAACGACACATACTGGCAATAAAATTACAATGTTAAGTAAAGATCACCACCACCTTAGCTAGGATCTTTACCACTACACAATCATATAGAGCGGAGCCACAGCAGGTTAATCATCTATATATATTATATATTTATTCCCATAACATCCCATTAAAGAACACGGAGATTTGTCTCAGTCAATGAGCTGCACCCAATTCTATTTTATTCATTGAAAGGGACCTACAGTTTAACGCCGGCTCCGAACGCCATAATGCGTTAGAGAAGTTTTCAGTAGTAGTAATACTCATAACCAGTTACTAGCAAATGTTATGAGGCGATACCGCCGTTGAAAAACTTGTTATTTTTTCAGATGTATTGAACCGACTTACCTACCATACCATAGAGGCACGCAATCATCTATAAAGCTTGACAAATCAATTTGATTAATGAAACTCCGTGGAAAGCCAATTTGCACGAGTGACGAAGAAACAATACCTGGGAATGTTTACAGACGGTCATCAAAGAAAAGTTTTTGGCAAAATCAGAAAACTTTACGCTTTAACAAGCTTAACAGTACAAAAATCTCAAAATAACCGCACATTTTGACAAGTGTACCATTTGTTGACTTTGTTTAAACCTGATTTTTAATGACCGCCTGTAGACGATCGTAGGTATTTAAGAATTTAGGTTGGTAGGAAGATTCAGCCACGATGTTTTAAGTCAAAAAGGTTTACACCTATTACACCATAGCCTTGTTGTGCTGTCCAATCCTGTGGATCATCCAAAAACTGCTTATATACAACAATAACAAAAATTTTCCATTATTGTTTATCATTGAGGAACTCACGTCTCTATAAAGTAGTTCCTTAGGGTTCTTCAATTACTAATATTAAGGAGGCTTGCGTCCGGTACCATTCCATTGTGTAGCACCCTTTTAATCCCATACTTACTCAATTTGATCAAGTACTTCGTCTTATTTTTATTCTATCTCTCTCTCTTTCTCTCTTTTATTTAAACCCCTCTTGACCAGTTTTTCAAGTCCTCTTGTTGTTGCAAACAGTTTTCTGCTGTACAAGCTCCTCCCGGCTTTTTTTTCTACGATAAGAACGTTATTATTCATTATCCCGGAGTGGTTTGGCACCGAGACAATGCGTATTCTAGCACTAGCTGAATAGTCGCTTAAAAAGCTTTTACAATGCAGCGTTCTTCTCGATTTTATCCAAAATATTTGCGAAAAATATATAAGTTGCATACTTAAAGGATTTTTAAATTAAATCTACTTTTTCGCTTTGCTTTAAATGTACCTTTTAAAACCAATACATTGCAGACGATTAAACACATTTTGTTGCTGTTGTTGACCATTACTACGCCTACTTTCAAGCCCCGTAGCAATAAAAAAGTTTTCTTCTCTCCATATACTATGTACTAAGTCAAGTCTAGGCAATATTTTACATTTTGTAGCTACTTGTGTGGGTAAGCATTAAATTGGCTGGCTCACTGACTGTCTGACAGACTGACTGACTGCCTGCCTGCTTGATTCTGAGACAACAGCTGTTTTGTTTGCTACTTTTATGACAACCTTTACTAATCTATACCAAAAACCTGCTAATTATTTCTTCAACACCATTTCTAACGTTTCATTGAACAAACAGTTCTGTTCTTAAGTAAAGTTCTAGTTAAGAGGGAAAGAGGAGCGCATATGTCACTTTGGTGTGACATTACACTGAAGAAAAAAAACCAACAACTTTGTTTCTGCTAATTGGTTCAGTCACCTGTTGTTGTTTTTTCGTTTTCTTTTTTTTTTTCTCTTGCTTTTATTTTTATAATTTGTTTCTACTTTTAGTGCTGGTCTTTGTGTATATTTGTGGTCATTAAACAAGAAATTTTTGTTACATTTTTGTGGTTGGCATAGGGCTGGGTAAGTTTGGTTTGGCTTTCAATTTTATGGCATTTTCTGCTTCTACCAGGTTTCTTTATATTTTGCAATGCTGCGGCTGCTTGCTTGCTTCATTCTCTCGCACTGCCATTTCAAAATTGATGTAAGTTTTTCCATTAACATTAACGTTTTCGGTTGCCTTGAATCGACCACAAACAGACACACAGAGACATACAAGTTTGTATAGAGGTTTTCCATAGACATTATTATTCATGCTTAATTATCATTATCGTAGTCATCATTATCACTGCTATTATGATGGTTATTATTATTTTTTGGTTTCGTTTGAGGTTTTAACCTTCAAAAAGCATCATATGATAGATTGGGTTTCTTTTTTATCATTTTCCCTTCACTATCTTTGCCGTAATTTGTCTGTCTGTCCTTTCGTGTAACACACCTTCTTCTCGCCATCATTTACACATTATTTTTACTCAATGGGCCATTAGAGCTTTTTGCTTTCTTGTCTTAGAAATCTTACTTTTAGAATAGGGGATTGAGGTTATAGAGGTCTTACATCTACGGTTTCTTTTAAACTTGTTTTTTCTTTCAAGTCGTATACGACGAATTTACGAACCCAAGTGTCATTTGCTATTTGTTGGCGTTAAATATGATACTGCTGCTGCTACGAAAACAAACAAATACTGACAGCTAAAGCAGTGTAAATGACATTTCTGTTGTTGTTCGAAATAGTATTGTTGTTGTCGGTCAACATTTACTCACAAACATTTAAGAAATTTTAATTTCAATTTTTCTTTTTCATTTTATGTTCTTTTATTTAAAAGACAAGTTTAAATGCTATCTCCCCCCAACCTTTCCCCCTACCACTAGAAAACGTTGAAAAAAAGTTAGGGAAGGGGGAGTGTCGCTTTAAATTGTTTTCATTAGTTTTTGTTATTTTTGTGATTAATAGGTGTGTTAATGGCTGTCATTTTGTTGTTTCCGCCGCCTGCCCTCACCCCTTAAGCATCATTTCCTTTATTTTAAATCTAGAACAGCAAAAAAGCAAAATCGTGGCAAAAAAAAACTTCGTTGCCTAATTTAAGGTATAATTTGTAGTCAACATTTTTTTTCTTAAGACTGATCATTAGTTAAATGGTTTTTGGAGGTTTTTTTCAGTCATTCATTTCTGTTTTTTCTTTTTACCCAGTGGGCAGTCTTGATATCAGTTTCATTCTTTGTTGATAAATGCTTACGGGCTTTTATTAGTCTTAATATAATAATAGTCTTGTTAAATGTTTAATTTACGTAATTTTTTTTTTTTTTATGAAACAAAACAAAAAATTAAATGTAATTGCCAACAAGGTTATCTATTTTAAGCAAATAATGAAAACAAATTTGATAGCATACTTTATATTGTTAAGTATGATTAAATTTATGGCATATTTTAAGGAGTTTTTTTTTAAGTTTTTAAGTTATTTGTTTCTGGTTTGTCTACTTTAAGGAGATGTAAAAATACATTTATTTAATAGTTCGTAATAAACTATTGCTTATCTGTAGAAAAGAGGAGAAAAAGCAGCCTACATTTAGAGAATTAATAAGATCAAATACGTAATTACTAACAAGGTGGTTTCATTTGAATTTGGATTAACTAAAGAAGAATAACTAGCACAATCATTGTAATAATTTCCCATCTTAAGTCAAAAAAGGAAAAAATATATAGAGAAAAATTTCAACAAACCGCGCTGCTAGGGGTCCTCTCTGGCCTTTATGCAGGGGGACGTACACGCCTCTCTAGTTTCACTGTCGTGCTTGAAAGACAGTTAGACACTGAGCATAATGGAAAAAAGGTGAATCAATATCACCACTTGTAGAATCTCCTTAGCTCTTTGGCCTACTCTTTTAAAGGAGCGGACTAAGTCTCTTTCAAAATTTGGAGGTGGATCGATAGTACTTTCTTCAAGAACACTTTATGATAGGTCGCAGGACAAAGCGCATGAGGAAATCTATTAACGAAGTTCATATAATTTTATTGATTACCAGACAAAACCCGGCATGCTTCGCTACTCCCTTCGTAACTTTAATCTTTACTATTATCTTAGCTCTAATTCTGTAACTTGTCTTGAATCAAAGATTGAACTGAATTACGAAATTGAATGTAAGTAAAATTTATAATTTTTTAAATAATAGGTAACAAATTTTTGTACATGTCAAAATTTTTCTTGAACGAAAAAAATTTCAGGAAATTAATGGCATGGAATAGTTCTTCAGATATTCCATAATTAACAGTTGCTTGGTATGGTAAGTACCACTCCATCTGACCCTATCCACTCTATATATTTTTCACTAAATCAATTTCAATAGGAAAGTGATTGGGACAAGGCTTTAGGGCTCTCGCTGTAATAGTTCTGAAGATATTCTACAATTAATGTTTGCTTTTTATGGGGTTAATTTTCCCCCTAATCCTATCCTGCCCAGATTTTTTTTATTGGTCCGTTTAGGAAGGCGTTCGGATAAAATTTTATCGTAATCAGTGCCACGTATTGGAAAATTAATATTTGTTTTATATGAGAGGTATCCCTCCCCCGATTATATCTGCCCTATATTTATTCAAGTAAATTAGTTTCATAGAAAAGTGATTGGAGCCAAATTTAAAGACTGTCGCTATAATAGTTTTAATAATTAAAATTTGCTTTGTATAGGGTATACCTCTTCCCCTGATTATAACCACCTTACACTTTTTCCAATAAATCAGTTTCATACGAAAGTAATTGGGGCAAAGTTTTATGACTCTGGCTGGTATAGTTCTTTAGATAAGCGATTATTAATATTTGGTTTGTATGTAGGTTACCTCTACCTCTGACCCTATCGAAAAAAAATATAGCCTATGACTCCTTCCAGGCTTACAGGAAAATTTCAAGAAAATATGTTCAGGCGCTTAGTCGTCTATGCAGTGGTCGACTAACACACACATATACACATATTTACATATTTATTAAAACACAATTCTTTTCAATCCGTGTTGCTTTATCAAATAAAATTGATTATTTTTTGTGCCTGTAGCTTTTAGCAAGTGTGCTAGATTGCACTCAGTGATTAATTTTTGACAGCCTAGATTGTAAGAGTGCTATTTACCAGGCTTGGAACTATTTTGTATAGAATTAAGTTTTCCTTGCTTCACAATTATGTCAACCATATTTAAGTTGGTTAATGAGTCCTAGTTTCGAAGAACCTTTGCGGATTAGTATTTTAGGACACTTAATACACTTAGACTTATCCTTTCCATCACGTTCTAAATATTTTCACACTTTACCCTTTCAACTCATTACTTTCTGGTAGTATGTATATAACTACAATTGTTTATATCTAGTTAAACGATTCCAAGACCCAATCACACAACTGATCATCATTCTCCATACACAAAAAATTAATATCCATTTACAAAAAATGAAAAAATTTATGATTGCTCACGCATACATATCTTAACCGTCTTATCATAGTTTTACATTAGTCGTGATTCGTTCATGGTTTATATATACAAATATTCATATATATAAATAAGACATTATATATTAACTTAACGAGTTATTCACCTCAAAATAACCAGTATATTAGGTCTTCGAAAAATGTACATTAAAAAAGATCGATTAAAACCGGTCGAATAACAACTGTTCCATCTGCCTAATTAATATCAAGTGTTGTGTACGAGTACTCTAGGACTTTAAAATTTTATTTTCAACTTATTCTACTTACTTGATAGAACTTTTTCTTAATTTTTAAACGAATCTGTATTCTAAAACGTCTTTTGATTTTTTAATTAATTTTTTAATATTTATTTGTCTTTATTATTGCATAGTAAAAGGAATTTAATATGTAAAAATAGCTGGCCTACTTTAAGGAATTTTGTTTTTTTTTTTGTTTTTTGAACATGAATATTAAGAAATAATGCAAAGAATTTAATTTAAAAATATATGAAACTAGTACTGCTTTTTTCTTTCTCTATACATCTAAACCTACCTACTATTCTCCCCCACATTCATTTAACACATTTTTTAAATTTGTTTTCTTTTAGGTTTGTATCAGAAAATAAAAAAAAAAATACTTTTTCATAATTTATAAAAAAAACAAAATTTCAATAAAATTATCAATTATTTAAAAATTAATTAAATATTCATAAAAATTATTAATTGCTAAAAAAAAAAAAATGCTAAAATAAAGCAGCATTAACTTGCCTGGAAAAATTATTCATTCGTTATCAAAAAAAAGTTTCAGCATCTGGCTTTAAATGCCTTAAAACAGCATAAATTATTTAATTGTTCATTATTTTAACGAATTTTTGTTGCTAATTTTTTCCTTTTTTCTATTAAATTCCAAATACTTATTAAAATCTAATTAAAAATTCTATATTTTTTTATGTTCATCATACTCATCATATATTCATAAAATATAACAATAAATGAAGCCAACGTAGTTAAAAAATTATAAAGATTTTTTGAGAATTTTGCGATTATTTTCATAGATGGTTCTCTTAATCTATTTGGTGGTATTTTGTCATATACACAATGCATATTAAAATAAAATGAATTTAAAGGTAAAACAGTGGTGAGAAAAACCAGTTAAAGAAATTATTTGTGTTCTTTAATTATTTGAGTTAAAGCCTTAGAGTATGCTAAGAATTATTTTTAAATTTATGCCTTACTATACACTTAAGAAAGTTAAAGCAAATTTTAATGCGTAATACTAGGTCTGCGGAAACCAGTGCAGAGAACGTCTATAAAAGTTTCAACACTTCTAGAGGTTACCCACAATGAGAGGTAGTATCACCCTTAATGTGAAGTCTAGTTGTTGATGAACTGTTAAGGACACTATCTATTGCGGGCATTGACTGCTAGGGTTATGCAGACGAAATTGTTCTGATAGCAAGGGGTAAATTCGAGGATACCTTGCGTGAAATCATACAGACGGAACTTAGGAGAGTGAATCGATGGTGTGGGACAACGGGGTTGAATATTGGCCCGAAAAAAACCCTAAGTGAAGGAAATACCACCAAGGAAGGAGGTTACATATCTAGGAATGATACTCTATAGTAAGCTGATGTGGAAAGTACAATTAGCGTTTGTCTCAAGAAACGCTAAAGTGTGCAGAAGGCTTGCTGGGAGATCTTAAAGCTATTATACTAGACGTATACATACCATGACATTCGGACCGATTGTGACATATGGGGCCGTTGCACGAGCGGTAATAACGAGTTTGGGAACAACACAGGCAGAGTTAAATAAGGTACCAAGTTTAGCGTGCATAAGTATAACTTAGGCAATGAGAACTTGTCTTACAGCTGTAGTCGAGCTTATAATGAACTTAAGTCCGCTGCATTTGGCAGTGAAAAATAGAGCCCTAGAATCCATGACAAGAATAATGGGAGATGAGTTGGTCAAGAAGTTACGCGGGGGTCATGTTAACCCGGTCCATACTTAGCTGTCCTGTGGAAAGAAACTTGACTTTGACTTTGGCAAATGCATCAGGGTAAGACTGAGTAATAGGAATGAGAGGATAAGAGAGAAGAAACCATTTTGGGGTCCACGGATGGGCCAACGACGGAAAGTGGTACAGGCGCGAGAGTGTTTGGTCTTAGAAGGGAATATTCGGAACCTACAGGAAAACTCTCCAACAGATATGTGCTCAAATTAACCTGTAGAGAAAATATATAAGACAGAGCATAGCCATACTATCTGTCAGGCCGCCATTCGAGCACTCGAATCCTATAAGGTTCACTCAAGGCTAAATTGGAAATATCTGGGTAGTTGATTCAGCTGAAAGGGATAATAGTGTCAGCTTATGCTGGGTCTCGGGTCATGTAGAAATTCCGAGGAATCAAAGGGCCGATGAACGGGCCAGAAAAGAAGCTTCCATCCCATTGGTGGGGCCAGAAACCTTTTGTGGACTGGGAAGGGTAGCCTGGAAGGGCATACTCAACAAAAATGAGGATAATGAGAGGCGGATACTTTTCTCAGGCTGTAGGTGTCTGAGACAGTCTGAAATTTTATTGGGTAACTATTACAGGAGAAGATTTCAATCCTGCAGAGGAATGTCCAGAGATAAACTGATGATACTGACCGAACTTCTGATCGGTCATTGCGATTAGTTTCAAGCCAGAAGTCCGGATTCTGTGATGAGGAAATCTAATCACCAGAGCACATACTGGGCACATATGAAGCATTGATGTGCTCTACGAAGAAGTATCTATCTTGGTACCCACCAACATCCTAAATTTCGTCAGATGTATGAGATTGCGGGGAGATATATGGAAACCTGTGTAGATGGGGGCTGCAAAATAGATCGAGAGAACGCTGTACTTTTAAGCCCCAATGACAATAATAATAATGCTTTACATAGCCGATTTCAACCATTTTTGCTCGTTGTTGTTGAAATTTTAAATACAAATTATATTTTAAATATTTTTTTTCTCTTTTTTGTTTTGGCACCATCAATAATAAAACAACGTGTTTAGCAAGAAAAATATTAAAAAAAAAATAAAATTATATTCCAAACAACCAAACGTAAAAGGGGTTAGTAAAACACGAATAAAGATGAGGATGATGACGACGATGATGCTACAACTTTTACCGGCTGCCATTAAAGCCTTTCGTTTGCATTTTATTTTATTTTATTTTTTTGGTTTCGTTAGCAGCATCACAAGCTATATGGTGTTAATACAATAATCACCATCAACCAAACTTTGAATAAAAAATTTCTCATTTGGCTTGAAGGGAGATAAAGAAGGAAGGAAGGGATAGAAAAGTTGCCAGAAAGAACTGTGTTTTGTGAAAAAAAAGTAAGTAAGGCCAGGATAAAGTATTAATTAAAAATGCTATTACAGCAAACTTTACATAAATTTTTAATTAGCAATTTTTGCTATTTTGCTACTCTCTACCCTTTTTTATATGATCTCCAGCAGCAATCACACAACTGCTAGCAAACCTAATGCTACAGCTTTTTACGTAGGTATTTTGTACAGCAGGCAGGCAGGCAGACAGACACACATATAAGAGCGTGGCAACCAACATGTTTGTTTTCATAATTTTTTATAAATTGGCCGTTTTTTCAACAACAAAATTTTTTTTTTTTTTTTTTTTTTTTTTGGCATTTCATAGCCTTTGTTTGATAATGTTAAATTAACACTTTGTTAACACCCGTCACAAAAGAGGATTTAAAGGCTTCTTTTTTTCCAAGTTATGTGTTTTTGGTTTGCCAAGAAGTGAGAGACAAAGTTTAAGCCTTAAATATGTGTTACCCCCAAAGTAGACAAACAATAGCAAAAAAAAGAAAATATTATTTAAACAAAATCTTGGAAAAACGCCTAAGCAGCAATATATCACTGAGAAATTTGCCGCTAATATAAGAGTGTATGGTGACGATATTTTGCGGCATTATTTTCCAAGAAAGCAACAACAAATTTCACTTCATTAAAACGTAACGAATTCATATTAAAGGTAAAATATTTAGTAAACAAACTTTTGTCTTACGAAGAAAAATTAATTAGCCCATACGCGTGTGGTGCTTTAGGCATGAGAAGGAGTCAAGTACATAAAGGGATTTTAAATAAATATTAACATGAATAAATAGCAAGTGTAGTACAATGAGATATTCAAAGAACAAATAGAAAAATTTAAATTTACGAGTATTATAGAATTTTTTAACGGTTTTTAAGAGAATAAAAAATTTTTTGCATGCCAAGACGTATAAGTAATATTAATTTTTAAACCCTAGAGCGTATAAGTGTTATAAATAGTTTTAATAATACATTATTTTTCTATTTTTCTTGAAAATTGACGTAAATTTCATTAAGAATAAAAAGTTATGACCAAAATCTTTTACTGTTTTAAGCTTAATGTTAGCTTTTGCATAAGTGCAAGTGTTTGGAGGGGGTTTTCACAAGCTAGGCATCAGTAAGAGATAGATAGTAAGTTGCTGAGATTTTAAGAAGACAAATGCAGTCAACAAATTGATGTTTTTTTTCTAGCCAATAACTTGTTTAATTCCATTCAGCTTCATAACAATTCTATTGGGTATACAAGTTAATAATGTCGATTTGGACAACATATGGCATAACTATCACATATGGTTTATGTCAATAATAACAAATATGGTATTTGGGAGGGTAAACATCATTATAATTCAGTATTCGATAGACGCCAAAGTGTAAACACACATATTTTTCAATCGCTATAATAATGTCGAATTTTGTGCTTAAAAAAGATGTTCTGCGGAGAAGTCTGATAACCTCTTTCATTAGCAGAAAAAGGCTGCTGAAAGTTATCGATTGTTGGTAGAAGCTTACGGTCAACATGCACCAACCTAAAAAACTTCTGAAAGATGGGGTGAGCGATTCAAAAGTGATGATTTCGACACAGAAGACAAGAAGAGGCCTGGTCAGGCGAAAAAGTTTGAGATGAAAAATTGGATGCATGACTCGTCGAAGATTGTTGTCAAATGCAAGAAAAACTTGCATTATCATTCGAAGTCACACAACAAGCAATTTGATCACGTTTGAAAGTATTGGGATTCATACAAGAGCAAGAAAATTGGATCCCATATGAATTGAAGCCGAGAAACGTTGAAAGATATGTCGCAAATGATGCTTGAACGCTACAAGAAGAAGTCATTTTTGCATCGTATTGTTACTGGTAATGAAAAGTATATACATTACGACAACTCCAAGCGCAAAGTCAGATGGCCAATAGCCAAATCAACGCCGAAGCCGAATATCCATGACGCCAAGGTAATGCTCTGTATTTGGTGGGATCAGAAGGCTGTTTTTTGTATTATGAGCTGTTTAAATCGGGTTAGATGATCACACAAAACTGAGTGATGCGGGTACATAAAGAAGCTTTAACAGTTGTCGTTCTCCACATATACAAAATCCAACATTTAGTGTGAATAGAATGTGCCACGCCCAATTACTGACTAATACTGTCTATTGTTGATGACGTCGGTTGAATCTAATTCAGAAAATTCTACTACTGCCGTTCTCCAGATATACAAAAATTAATATTTACTTTGTATGGGAGGTACGTACCACGTCTATTTGTCCAATTCCGACCATTTTTTGCCTGATGATTTGTATTGCCTATGAAATCAATAGGACCAAATATTTACTTTGTTTGGGAGGTAAGACGGCCACTTGACTAATTCCCCCCATTTTGTACTTGATGGTATTTAGGCCAAATTTAGAGAATCTTTTTGTTAACATTCCGAAGAAATAGACAAATAAATATACACACTGTATGAGCGTGGTGCAGCAGAGTTGGAATTATTAAAATTATATAGTCTATAATTCATTCCAAACATACAGAGAGATACTGTAAAAATTTCAAGAAAATCGGTTCAGCGGTTTAGCTGTCTATGAGGCACAAACAAACAAACTAACAAACAAACCAACAGACATATATACAAACAAACATTCATTTTTATATATAAGATGGCGCTCCAGAGAGTAGTTTTTGACATCATATAACATATGGCCTGGTCTTATATTGAATACAGGACGTTTTGATTGTTAGGCCTGTGTGTGTTTTTCCTCCATACCATAGCGGCATATGCGATATGTCATATAATAATTTTTTCTAGATTTCTAAACCGTTATTGTCAACTGTCCACAACTTTACAATTTCCATTTCATTTGAGACTTGTAGGTTTTTGAAAAGATTCCTAAAAATTTTAACAGGCTTTTTCCGTTAGAATTTCACCTTTTTCCTACAAAATTTGTTCAATTCTAGGCTCGTTTAACACAATACTTTCTTAACTTTGTTTAAAGCCTCATACCAAAAAGTGTCAGAAGTTTTGTAGGCGAAATAAAACAAGCAAAAAGCAAAGAAATAAAAGAAAATAGGAAATGTTGCTTTAAATATTCATAAACACTTTTATTTCAAAAAAATACACAAAAAACACACACTTACTCATACACATAAGAATAACTAAACACTTAACAAGAGTGTATCATGCATATTTAGTTGTGCTGACACACTTTAAATGCTCGTTAAATACGGCACATGAATTTTATAGTGCAAGTCAAAGTGAAAGAAAGAGAAAGAAAGAGAGAGAGAGAGAGAGAATATCTAACTATGTATGTGTATGTGCGTATATGACAGTATACTAAATATCAATTTGAAATACATGCACACTTACACACACACACACCAGTATAACTAAAACAATGAGAATTTTTATCATAACAATCCACTTGTTTTTAAGGACAGTTTTTTTGTATCTGTGTGTGTGTATGTTTGTGTACTCTCAACATTCTTTCTCCAAGTGTACTTTTTTTGGTATAAGCGACACCTTAACACATAGAATACTTGTGTGTATTAAACGTGTGTGTGTGTGTTATTTTAGTAGTCTAAACATGCACCAACAGCAATAGAGAGCAGCATTATCTTAGAGAGTTGCCGGTTGTGTGTATTAAAAAAAGTGTTAGAATCCTAAAATACCTTTTAAAAGAAAAAGAGCATACACACACACATATACATTCTATCAAAAATCGTAAAAACAATGTCAACAAAAAAAGAAGTAAGAAAGTGTGAATGAACAAATTTATACTGACGAAAAATTCTACTCTCTACCCCTTACACACACACTTAGAGGTGGCAGTTAAAAACAAAATGCTTTGCATACATTAAGGCGTTAAATGTAAACACAATCATTTATATGCATATGCTTAAAATTTGAAAAAACAAACAAAAAAACATTTAAAGCATTTTAGACATGACAGTGGGGCGCTAAACAAATTAATACTTTTAACTTGTTTTAAGCAAATACTTTATAGTTAGGGCAGGAAAATAAACAATAGGCATATCCAACTAGCCTAACCGCAAGAAAATCATGTCTAAATTAAAGATTTTTAGCTGAAGAAGTAAAAATATTTTAACGACTTACTTTAAAACCTAAAAAAAAATTTTTTTTTATTTTTTTTTATTCGTAAATGAATAAAGAAAAATAATGTCTAAGGCAAAAAATACCCGGATTATTTGAATGACACTCAATAATTTTAAGTTCTTAAGCCCACTGTAGTTCTGTGTTACTTGCAACAGCTCGTTATATCTTTTATGAGACAAATTTGCTGCTTGCTTTTAGGCTTGTTAAAAGTATACGTGCAATTAAACGTTAAGCTCTAACACAAAATAGAACATTAGGATATATGTTATAAGATACAGTAAAATGCAAAAGTAAATGACCATAAGCATATTTGCTTTCCAAGAGGACACCGTTTAGGCTCTCCAAAGTCTTTAACATAAAAAGAAAAAACGAAAGTCTTTCCAACTTAGGCCATTGGTAAGCGTAATTATCCCACTGTAGTAGTATAAGCACCACAGTGCGATACCTTCTGGGAAGGAGTGGATTGCAGGATCTGTTCTTCGAGATGACACAGTCGTGGTATATACCGATGGCTCGAAGGCGACAACCGGTACTGGGTCAGGTTTCTACTCTGATGATCTGGACCTCAGGGTCTCTTTTAGACTACGCGATTGCACTGTTTTTCAGGCTTACGTCTACGCCATAGATAAGGCCGTTAGGCGTATGCGCAACTAAAACTCGCAGCCTCAAGACCTTTTAAAATCTGTGTAGACATTATCGCTACAATCAGTGCTCTCAACTCGTATGTGATTAAACCGAAATGTCGCCATACTGCTCCGGCTGGAACGGAATCATGTCAAGCTAATGTGGCTGCTAGAATGTCCTCTCTCTCTCGTGCAGGGGGACGAGCATACCCTTCTGTATGCGTTGTCGAGTTTGATAGATAAATGGCATCTGCGCGACACGGAACACAGGTGGACCAATATCACTACTTACAGAATATCTTTAATGCTTTGGCTTTTTCTTTCTTCTTAGGTTTAAAAGGAGGTCGATAGGGCGCCTTTCGGGCTTAATTACGGGTCCTAGTGTGGGAGCTGTAAATATGAGATGAGGAAACATCCGTGCAACAGCTTCTCTGTGACTGTCCCGCTCTATGGGAGCTTAGACTAAAGCACTTGGGTGAATGTCACTTGAGCGGATGTTAGCTTCTAATTGTTCATTGTAACATGTCGACAGAAGCGACAGAAGAAAAATTGTAAGAAAAATAAGCACTGCAGACAATCAAACTGCCTTAACCGCTGCTTTAACGTCTTCGGTAGACGATTTATGCAGGATATCGCTAAGATATCATACATAGAACCGGACAATATTCTCAGGCGCGTTAATCTGACAAACTGGATGTGAGAGTCACACGGTGACATCTTTTCAGAAAACTTTTAACCACATTTTGCAACAAAGCTTCGCTTATCTCGTTAATGCAGCGCCGAATTTCATCTTTCAGAGTGTCAGTTGTTTGTGGTTTGTTCACGTAAGTTCGGTCTTTCAAATGGCCCCCAGAGCAAAAAATCCAGCGACGTTAAATCACAAGAACGAGGCGGCCAATTGGCATGCCAAATCGAGAAATTACGCGACCCTGAAATTTCTCATGCAATAACTGAATTGTTTGGCTGGCTGTGTGGCTTGTGGCGCCGTCCTGCTGAAACCAAACGTCACTGATGTCAACATTAGCCAATAGCGGCCACAAAAGATTGAAATTCACGGTGACTGCGTCTCCCTGCTCATTTTCAAAAAAATACAAGCCAATTCACTTACCTCAGATTTGCCCACCCTGTATAATATGCGCTTTGCACACCAAACCAAGTTCTTAAAATTATTAAGTGAAGACTTTAAGAGTACTCTCAGAGTCATTGCAAAGAGGTTTGCAAGTTGTGACTTAGAAAATAATCTCTTATTTGCTATCAAAGCATCACTAAACCTATTTAAGTATTGAATTCCCTGTACTATTACTATCGTCTGCAGTGACGACGATTAAAAGAAACATTTCTATTTTTTTGCTTTTAACTGTTTCATTATTATTATTATTTTTTATTGTTTTTGTTATCATTTTCTATCTGTCGTCATTGTCATCATTATTGTCGCTTTGTTTTTGCTTTTTGTTTTTCTTTTTTTTTTTTTGTAAAGATGCCAGTCATTTATATAAGAACAGTATAAGACAGTGCTTTTGTGTGGGTGGATGTGTGTGTGTGTGCGTGTGTGGTTATGCGTTTATTTATATAAATTCCAAAATAACGATATACCACTAGATCAGCAAAAATTTATTTTTAACACACACTCACACTACACTACTATCAGCAACCACAACTTTCTCATATACATACATGTGCATGTACTGTGGTGGCTTGCAAGCCGTCAACAAGCAAGTGGGATTACTACACTGCTACCATTTAAACCTGTTTAACTGGTATTCTCTGTTACTACTTGCCTTTACTATATATGGTATATGTGTGTGTCTGTGTGTGTTTGTGTGTATAAGACAAAGTACTTCTTAAGTCTTTCATACCAGCCTTAGCTTTTTTCAATTTTTAGTATTTCCTTTTTACTATATAATTTGAAAGTACGTTTATCTACAAAAAGATATGAGTGTGTGTGTGTGAGAGAGAGAGAGAGAGAGAGAGAGAGAAATGATTGTTTCTTAAACCTAAACAATTACAACAAGACAAATAAAATAGCAAGAAAAAAAGTATTGTCTAAGTTAGGGGGCGTTATTTTTGTAGTTAAAATATACGTACATGTGGTATGTACTTATACATTAACAATTTCTAAATAAACATTTCATTTAAAATGTTAAATGAAAACAAGAACAAGAACAGCAATACCAACAAAGAATACAATTTGAGAAGTAAAATATCATTTAATTTAACTGCTTTTATTATGATTATTTTGCTCTTTTTCTGTTTCTTTATCTGTATCTCTCTCTCTCCTCGAGACAGTTTGGTAACGCTTTGAGTAAAATTCATTGAATTTTTTTTTTCATATGAATTATTTTATGCGTATGCATAGAATTTTATTAAAAAAATTTACGTGGTTTTGTTAATTTGTCAATATTGTGTTAATAAACAATTTTAAACGACAGCACGTTTAACAACAACACTCTTTTTATTACAACATAAACATAAAACAATATTTAATTTTATGGTAAAGTCTTCAATTAATGGGTAGTAATGTTTAGTGGTTATTGTCAAGACATTCTTATGTTAAAAATTCTTTAGTTTCATAGAGTTTAGAGGCATATTTTAAGGCGCGAAATTTAAAGCAATAGTTAAGCTAGCACTAAATAAAACCTAAAGTTTTTTTTATAACTTTTCCAAACAAAGATTGTTATCGCCAACATTGCGTTTACAAAAACTTTTGTAAACGGAAATAATAATGAGAGAAAAGCACAAAAATCAATTGTGTTTGATTTGGTTACTGATTTCTCTCCGATTGTGTTTTTTAAAGAAGCTTTTTTTTTAAGAGACTTTTCATTTGTGCCGCTTAAATTTAAAAAGCTTGTATTAATTGCCCAATTGAAAAAGTCATGATGTCGTGTAGGCCGATCGGCCATAAGCATCTCACAAGGTTTAATAGTTTCAATTTTGAATGATCATTTGGGTATGAGAAAGCAATCGTGTGACAAGTATTTGGCATTGTTCAACGGCAACATGGACATGTTTTTACACAGTTTCGTAACCGCCAGTGGAACGCGAGCCCACCATAATACACACTTTTCGCCAGGACTGCACACGGTGATGTTTCCATAGCAAAAATTCATGAATAAGGTCAAGAATTTGCTTCCTCATCCACCCTATTTCCTGGATTTAGCTTGACGTGAATTTTAAATGTTACAATACATAGTGTGCCGCTGTGGCATGGTAGGTAAGATACCCGCCTACCAGCCAAGCTATTTTCTACAGCAGTATCACCTAGCTAGCAATTATTTGTGCGTACTAACGCGTCTGCATTCAGAGCCGGTGTTAAACTGTAGGTCCTTTTCAATGAGCTTAACATTAAAGTCGGTTGCAGCTCATTGATTGAGAGAAGTTTCTTCTTGTTGTGTCTGATGTTAGGTTCGAACGGGAGCGCCCTGACTTTGGTTTCGGCTTGAGTCTGAGATTTTTACTGACATGATATGGCTTGCTCGGTGCATTTTTGTACAAGAGGGCCCTTAGACGGACCAATGGTTGTAGGTGTGGGATGGTGCCGGAGGATTCGAGGCATGTTCTGGGGGAGTGTCCACTCTACGATGACATTAGGGATTTGCGAGCAATGTGATTCGTCGTATGGGGGTATGTGGGGTTGACTTTAGCCGGGCATTAGGGGCAGATAGGAGTGTAGAAAGGCTTGACTAGGTTCACTCGCAGTATTTCTAATAAGAGGGATACTAGGGTTAGGGAATAATGAGTTCTTTTACGGCATATTCTGCAATATTTTGGCGTACTCTGGTGGTTCTGGCCCGCGGTGTGCTTGTCTGGTTGTGTAATTGTGTTATATGTATAATTGGGAGAGAGCGTCGATTGTACGGTGGTATAATTGTTTGCTCGTTTGTTGTTGTTACGTATTGTTGGTTTCTTTTTAGGCTGCTTAATTGGCCACCAATTCGAAGTTATTTGTTACTTGCACTAATGGTAGCATTTATGCTACGAAGCCTGACCGTAGGCTTAATTATAGTACCACGGGTGTCAGGAACCCCAGTGCTTGATGAATTTAAAGGAATAACATTCCACCGACCGCAGAGCTCTTGTCTAATTTAAAGATTTAATATAAACACTATTTTGGGAAAAATATCTGTTCCAATCTGTTTATAAAATAAAAAACTTTGATTTAAACATTTGCTTTATAATTCCAACTTGGCTTTTTTCTCTCCCTCGCCCATTATTTTTTAAGTGGCGCTTGGAAATACCCGTGATTTGCCTTTTTTTAAGTTACGCTACTCTTTTTTCCTTAATTTTTTGTTTTCTTCTTTTCAAACTTAATTTAACGTCAATTACAGCAAAACCAACACTTTCACAAAAACACACACACACACATAGACAGTCTTAAAGCAGCAAAAACATAAAAAAAATTCTACGAACTTGTCTACATACAACGGCTGCCTTGTGAATATCTAAATGAACATCTCTGTACCGAAACTGAGACACACAAACACACACGCACAGATAGGGAATCAACAGGTCTTTGTTCTTCGTCATGCAGAAAATGCATGAATTTACAGCAAATTCATTTAAAGCATTAATAGTACGTGGAACGTTTATTATGTTGCCTGTGTTGTCTTCTGATGGCGTTGCCGCATATTTATATAGTGTGGCAAAAGCAACAACAACCACAACAGGCATACACAACAAAAAAAAGAAGAGTAGAAAAAAGAGGAGTAGAATATATATTTTAATCTCAGTTGCTGGCTGACTATCGGCTGGAGTATAGGTATCTGTTGCTCTTAATCATGGAACAGTGGTTGGCAAGGACTTTGAAATGCCGACACGTTTTTGAATTTAAAATTTTTTGTATTGAATAAAAAACTTTTTAAAAAACAAGTGTTCGAAATGAAGGTACTCGTATGAGCATTAAAATATTTAACGAGGCGTATGATTTATATTTAGTTCTTAAATTAAATAATAAGCATACGACCAGCTGGCTGAATAAAAACAAAATCGAAACAAATACTAACATGAAAGTAATTAAATAAAAGAAATAGTAGTAGACTACATAAATTACCAAACTTATGTGACCCCTTTAAGGGTTAATCCCAAAATTAGAATGCCAGTAGTTTATTTTATTTGCCAACAACCTTGGCAACTTTAATTGTCTTATCAGTAAAACAAAAAGCAAAAACTACAATAACAAGATAATCAACAAAAATATAAATATAAACTTATATTCACACGCACACACACACGTACTTAAATAAAATAAGAAACTAAAGAGAGCAGCAGAGAGAAAAGGAGAAGAAAACCAGTAATGCTATGCAAAAATTTCTTTAAATAATCATTACATTTTATGCAAAACTGCAATGGTAGTGGTAGCATGAGTTTAGTAAACAAGGCAGCGCACACACACACATACACACACACATTGACAGAGTGCAAGTAAAAAAGAAGAGAAAACAAATAAAATGAGAGTTAGAAAGTATTTTCACATTCATAATAATAATAAACTAACCATGGTTGTATTTGTGAAAATAAAAAAAAAGTAACCAACCAGCCAACCATCATTATCATCTTCAAGGTTGTGATTTAAAAGCCCATTAAAAACTTTTTAGATTAATTTTCCTATTTTGCTCTTTTACCTTCAACTTCAGTTCTTTCATTTTATTGCTTCTCTTTCTTTGTGGTACATTATACAAACACTGGGTGCAGAGCCTTAAATAGAGAATAAATTAATTTAAATTCTAAGTTTCTGCGAGGGCTGTTTTCCTTGGCCTTGCTTATACTTAATCATAAGCTTAATTGTCAGTTGACTTTAAGACTGTTTTGCGATTTCCAAAAGGATTTGGATACTTTTTGTAATGAATTTATACATTTGAAAGAGACCTTTTTATATTTAAATACTGAGTGTTCGAAAAACTTCTATTACAAATTTGAGCAATAACGAAACAGCTTTTTCTCATTTTTAAACCAAATATGTGTCATTGTGATCGATAACCTTTTGACAGTTTTGGAGTTAAGTCATTATTCCATCAGCGTACATCATTATCGTCATCATCATTTTAACCAGGTACAATTGCAGGGATCTATTGTGCCCGTGCCGGTCTATAGTTTGTTTAACAGAGCTGTGTTGCCTTCCTAATCAACACCAAAATGGTGCATATGTCTTCCGATGAGACCCTATATCTTGCTAAACACTTCCATCCAAACCTATCAAGAACCAAACGTTCACACAGTACATGTTCCACTCTGTCTGATGCCTGTGAGTTAGTATCGGAACTTAGCAATGAATCACTTTTGCGCTACTCGTACTCACTCATGTACTTATAAGTATATGTGAGTACACATCATTCAAATTCAATTAGTCGAACTGATTCATACTCACAACAACGTTGATTCATAAGTATAAGTAGCAATGAGTATGAATCAAACGTCGTACTCACACTCATAGAATGTATTCATTTCTCAGAAAATGTCAGAAACTCATAAATGATTTGTATCATTCATGAGTACTCATGAGTATTTATAATTATAATTATTGGCTAATCAAAAGAGAGAGAAAACACACAAACACACAACCTTATAATGAGTATTGAAATGTTTATATTCGATTCATACTTATATTGCATCGTCTACCCATAATAAGTGCAGATGAGTATGAATCAAAAGCGTAATTAATGTTGAGTAGCTATTGCAGGGTATGAGTATAAAAATTTATGAACCACGATTCGAGTATACCCATGTTCTTAATATTCATTGCTGATCTCTCAGTATACAACTTCTAGGTTTTCTAAGCGATAAACCGTTGTCTCTACAGAAATTATATTTAAACCATTAAGAGAGTTCTACAGTCATCGATATAAATAATAATCTAAAGGCTATCTCAGTTTCTGCTAGGTCAACAAAGCTGGCCGTTTTAATTGATTTGCTTTCCTCAATCTTATTAATTTTTTCCACTAGAGAATCAAACGAATCAAACGTTTGACTAGATGGTAAAAGCTTATAATGAAAAATTCCCCTTCCAAACCCTCAAGACACAGAGCATTACCTTTCTTGCTTTCCATTCTGACTTTACCACCGTTTGTTAAGCTTCACTTTGCTTCGTCTATGATCCTTTTCACGTATTATTGTTGCAAGTGATCTACTTTTCATCACCCGTAATCATTTGCTGCAGAAATGTTTCGATTTCGTTCCGTCGTAGCCGTGATCTTTCTTCCACTCTATTTCTAATGTTTCTTAACGACTTTCTTTTTCTCACTTTTAATCCTATTTATTCCTTTGCAGATGACAGCAACATTGTAGATAAAATATAAAAGCAAAATATGACGATAATATTTTAAATTTTCTCAAATTTTAAAATGTCGATAACTTTTTACAAAATAATTCGATTGCAATAATGCCTTCTAACAAAAAAAGCTTAAAATGTCATCTTTCGAAAGATAATTATATAAATGATTATATAATTAATACTACCACAGATATTACATTTTAGAGTTAACTACCATCATATTGTAGACAAACTTTTTCGAACACCCAATATATATCTAAAATGAAATGTAAAAGTGGTCTGAGATTTAGTTTAAAAAGAATTAACATTTGATGTTATTTTCTTCAATTTACTTTTTAATTTAAAGTCTTTTCTTTTTTGTTCTGGATAAATACGAAACAAAAACAAACTGTAAATAGTTTTACTGTGGATTGAAGGGATCTTTTTGTAAATGAAAAAAAGTTATTTAAAGTAAAATAAAACAAGTGAATAAAACCCTAAAAAACTGACTGTCTACGTCGATATTATAAAAAGAGAACCTGTTGAAAATTATGCTCTTTCATGTTGCATGCAACAGTAATAACAGTAAAAACCATTTAAAAGCTAAACTCACAGTTTATCCTTCTGCTGCTCTACCATGGTATTACAAACGTATTCAAATATAATTCCCCCTTTTTTCTCTTTCTTTCTCTTTCTCTCTCTTGCAAAATATTTCTTAATTCATTAAACTTTTTATTTCAACTATTACTTGGGTTTATTGTTCTTGTTATTGCATTCAGATTTATTCATTCCTAAACAATGTTTTTATTAAAAAATAAGGAAAAAGAAAGATAAAACAGTAGTGGGAGATATAACTTTTAGTAAAGCGCTTATCATAACAGACGTTCATCGTGTAACAATTGTTACAAATATTTGTAATTTACGAATGAATTGAAATGTTAATGTTAAAAATATATTAAAAAAAGAAAAAAATATATATAAAATGTAAAAAAGGAAATTTTCATAGAAAACATATCGATAAACAGGATTTATTTACACATACAAGTAGAGAAATAGAGCGGAAAGTCAGATAAATGTTTTGAACAATTCATTTTATTACAAATGTTTAAAAAAATAATAATAATAATTAATACAAATTTTATTTTACAAATTTACAAATTTTTAACATACAAATATTTTTTAAAAAAGTTTTAAAATGTATTCGCGACATGTGTAAAACTAAAAAGTTAACTAAGACAAAAATTGATTTACAAAATTTTCAGAAAAATATCCTTTCGTAAAATCAATTTTAAAGTTTTACTTTTTTGTGTAGTTCGTGACTTGTCTAGTGATTAAAGAGTAGCTAGTTTCAAATTTTTGTAAACATATTTAATTTTTCTTTAAATAATAAATTCTCTACTCAAATTTTTAAACAATTTTGTTAGACTTCGTGACATGTGCTAAAGTTAAACAAAGTAAAATGAAACTTAATTTTGAAGTTTGTAAAAAGTCTATCTCGCAAAGAGCTGTTATTTTTTTCATTTAAAATACAAATACAAATTACACTAGAGCCTCTGTTGGAATTCGAATCCACGACACGTCAGCTGACTGACTAGCGCACTGCATACTAGCCTATTGGGGCATCCACTCTTATAGGTCTAATAAGCTAGTTAAGCCTGTATTGTATAATGTATTTCACAGATGTTGAACTGTTAAAAAGTCGTTATCCGTAGCATGTGCCAAAACCAAAAATGAAAAAATATAAAATGTTAGTAATCTTATAATCTGACACCTTATTTTTAAGCAAAGAGGCTCTGCCACACACTTAACACCTCTATCATCCAACCACGGTTGTATTCTTCTAAAAACTACATAGTCTAACTGGCACAAGATTAGTGATAAACTTCCGCAATTAAGCACAAGCATGTGCCAAAACCAAAAATGAAAAAATATAAAATGTTAGTAATCTTATAATCTGACACCTTATTTTTAAGCAAAGAGGCTCTGCCACACACTTAACACCTCTATCATCCACCCACGGAAGTATTCTTCTAAAAACTACATAGTCTGACTGGCGCAAGATTAATGACAAACTTCCACAATTAAGCACAAGTTGATTTTAAAAATAGTTTAATAAGATTTTTGGTAGGATATCCGCAACGCTTTAGCTTTCTTTTTCTATGGAGAGGACTAAGCCTCTTCTAAGGTTGGGTACGAAATCGATCGGTTTGTGCATGACAGAGCAAAATGGACGCCATAATCAAGGCTACTGTAGTAGCTGTCACGATGAAGAGGAGGAGAAATCTGTACAGCACTTGGATTCATCTTATTTCCATGATCTGGACAGCATTATTGATGTATCACTGTCGAATTTTATTGACTTCGTCAGGGGTACCGCTTGGCTTATGTGAGGGAACTGTATGTTTTTATGTTGGACTCTTCAATATCTGCAGTTCGGTTTGTTTAAGGGGTCTGGCCTATAAAGGATAGAACAATTGGTTACTCTACATAAATTCGGTATTTTTTTAAATATTAGCCTTTAATCCGTGATTTAATAACTGGCAAATTTCCCAAATGCCATACTTGGAAAATACATCCAAATTCGTGACATGGTTTAAAATATAATATCAGTTTTCTGCAATACGGGAATGTTTACAGAGCGTATGCAAAAACTAAACTTATTTAATCTATTTTAAATATATTACAAAAATAATTTAATTCAGATTCTCCGTGATATGTGATAAAAAATTATAAAATGAAAATAAAAAAAAAAATATTTTTTTATTTTATTAAAATAAAAATAAAATATTTTTTTTATTTAAAAAAATTTTTTTATTTTTATTTTAATAAAATAAAAAAATATTTTATTTTTATTTTCATTTTATAATTTTTTATCATTTTTCTCTATAAAATATTGTATTTGTTTTAGAACAGAATTTTCAAAAGATGTGCTCTTAAATTCGTGACAAGTGTAAATGTCAACAAATATCAAAACCTCTAAATTTTTTTGGCAAATAAAAAAATTTAAGTACTGCAGAAAAGCAATTTTTCAGTGTATGGGCTTCTACAATGTAATAATGTTTGAAAATTCGCAACATGTGTGAATGCTAAAAACAAATAAATTACCATGAAACACTGAAAATTAATATCCTACGTAGTTTTAAACTATTTATCCGCTCCCTTTATAGACAGAGTTTCATAATTCGTGACATGTGCTAAGAATCAATATAAGCTAATGGGCATTTAAAAAATTACATAAATTATTCATATAATTTTCTAAACATGTTTTAAAAAGCCTTAGGCCATAGCTTCCAAAGCACATATTTTAGAACAACATGTGTTAAAGTCAACAACTTTTAAACAAAATCAAAAAATCTTCAAATAATATGAAGCATATATTTTAAAATTCGTGACATGTGTTAAAGTAAAAATGTGTGAAATTGAAAAAAAAATTTCAAATAATATAAGAAACTTTAAGTATGTATCGGGGTGGGGTTATCCATTTAGTAGTTCCAAAGCAGCTGATATTGGAAAGCTGTCAGCTGTTAAATATCTGTCATCCAAAGTGTCATTTATTTAGTAAATTTTTGCCAGTTATGTATGAATAATGACGTGGGTTTATATTATAATATTTGTTAGCATTAAATTGTGTTTCGACGTTATTAAATTTGTTTCGTAATTCGTAACGTGTGTCAACGTTACAGACAAAAAAATTACACACAAATATTTAAAATTTTCGTCTTTCATCCATCTTAATATCTTTAAGCGCTGTTTCTGCCATCTGTTAGATATGTTTTACAAATGTAACACAGAATTTAAATTGCTCTCTTTCCCATAATCAATACTAAATAAGGACTTTTAATCAAATGCATAATTTTCTCGTCTTTTTTACCATTTTTTTTTTCTTTCAATAAAAGAAAAGCAAATATTGGTCAACAACAACTTGAAAACGTAATGGCTTAGGGCAGAAAACCAAATAAATGAATAGTAAATGACTGCTCAAGTAGAAAATTTTTTCAATAGAAATAGAGAAAAAACGTACAATGAAAAAAGAAGTACAG
Organism: Wohlfahrtia magnifica; assembly: GCA_023159175.1. Lineage (NCBI taxonomy): Eukaryota > Metazoa > Arthropoda > Insecta > Diptera > Sarcophagidae > Wohlfahrtia > Wohlfahrtia magnifica. Next base: position 11,018,815 of record JAKWBJ010000483.1, on the reverse strand, counting down.
ACTTGACCAACAAAAATACAACATTTTTATATTAAAAAATGCAAACGAAAAAGGGAAAAGGAGGAAAAATACTTTTTTTTTTTTTGCGAAAGAAAATGTCCATTGAGAATCAATTGCTGAATTAATTTCAATCTGGCACAAGACGAAAGAGTATGAGCTACAGCGGATGTATTCGGACACACAGATTGGAAATCCTTACACAATCCTGAAATTGTAAAAAAATATTTGACAAAGGGAGAGCGGAGTAGAAAAGAAAAGGACCATAAACAGCAGAAACAAGTGAAATGAAAATGAACAGTCTAAAATTGACGGGGGAATAAAACAGCAAAAAGAAAAACATACTTAAAACATAAAATGCCAAAAAAAAAAAAATAAAGTTATTTCAGGGAAAAAATATTTCAAAAAATTCGTTTTCTATTTTTAGAAAAAATTTGCAGATATTGAAAAAAAAGAAAGAAAAAAGTAGTTTATTGAATTGTCAATGCTTCAACAACTACAAAACAGTTGTTACATTGACATTTTTTTTCTAAAATCTTTTTATCTCCCTTTCGTTTACAAAACAAACCAAAATTATTAAAATTTTTGAAAAAATGAAATATTCCTGCTTAAAAAAAAACAATAACTGACAAAAATTCAAGCGGAAATCGGAAGTGTTGCTGAAACACTAACGATGATGAAAACAACAATAACAACTTAACTGGCAGACATCATCAAGTAAGAGACATGTATATACATACCTACATGCACATGTATAGGGTGAACACATTTTACACTGGACGAATTTAAATTGAAATTTCGAGTTTTTTTTTATGTTGAAAATCGCTATATAATATAATTTCAGGTACCTTCGGTCAAGTTAGTAATCAAATTTTTATACAGATAATTGTTGAGGGGTTTTAAAGTGGATAAGGTTTCACTAGGTATTTGGCATGGACATATGACAAATGTCAGGAGAGTAATTTCGAATAAAAAGCCAAAAGAAAATGCAGTTGAACTATTAGAAAAAGTTTTATGGTTTCCAGCCCAAATCTATTAGGACACCGAGGCATAAAGCACGAAGTAAATAGAAATAGGGCCAGAATGACACAACGTTACAGTTTTATTAACACTCAGAAGAGATCAGCAATGAATACTGAAAACATGAGGTTCATAAATTCTTAAACTCATACTCTTTCATAATCATTGCAATGACTAGTTATAGGCATTCATACTCTAAAGCTTGAATTGCTACTCTCATACTCATACTCATACTCAAGACGACGTGACACAATTTACGAGGATGATTCATACTCATTGTGCATAGACGCTGCAAAAGTGAACATTTATATACTCAATATAAGGTTGAGTTTAATTTTTCTTTTAAGTAGTGAATACTTATACTCAGGAGTACTAGTTATGAGTATATTGAGAAATTAATAAATGCTATGAGTATGAGTACGAGTACGACGTTTGATTCATACTCATTGCTACTTATACTCATGAATCAACGTAATTGGAAGTATGAGTAGTTGAGTTTGAATGATGTGTACTGACTTATATTTATAAATTCATGAGTGAGTATGAGTAGCAAAAAAGCGATTTATCTCTGGTATGTAAGAGCTTATGTCGACTTAAGCTACTCTTCAATATGATCAGAGATATATCACATTTAGGAGCAATCTCGATTTGATCCCACTTATACCTTTAAACTCATGAGTGAATATGAGTAGCAAATAAGCGATTCACTGCTGATCTCTGTTTAGGGATAGGGATTCTTATGCGTCTAAAAATACTTACTTTCAACCATAACGTACTAAATTGCGAAGGAAATAGCTTTTTCAAAGACAAATACCAGAAAACATTGAAAATGCTGTTTCGAAAGAAAATTGCGATAAGCGTCTTCATATATTTAGCAATCGACATACTTTTTATTAGAAACAGCGCATGGTTTTCGGTCTTTTAATTCAACTTTTATTTAATTTTCGCTCTAGTTTTATTTAAAATACTACCAATTGTCCAAATTTTGCCACCACATTCTGTTCTCTGTATACAGTTCCATATAAAAAAAAATCAACTCGACCCTCTCCAGTTATAAACTGATGAATTGTTGTCTTTATATTCTTTCCCCCTTACTGCTCTTTTTCATGAAAACCCCCATATTTTTTTCATATTTTTTGAGAGGTTTTTTTTGGGAAAAAAGAAAGGAAAAACGAAAAACAACGACAACATGATGAATGTCAGTTCTAAAAATTTATGAATATTGAATAAATTCACCGTTACAGAAAAAGAAGGTCTTCTCACACCACAAAAGGCGATAGGAGAGATACAGAGAGGGCATAGACAACAAAAAACTGCTTAAAATAGTCATCACCAGGACATGAGTGATTTTTCCGTTCAAATAACTTTTTTTAAGTAATGTTCTTATATCTTATAGGGGTTATGAAGGCGGTGGCTCTCGTTATTTAAAGGTTAAAAGTGTTAAAATATTTCTATATAAAAATTGGCAATATTTATATGAAATATTTCATGAAAAAAAAACATATGACAAATCGCTGAAAACAAAAAACTTCAAATTTAATTTTATATAAAACAACCCGTTTCTTTGTTTTCCGGCCAAAAAATATCAAGCCTTTAAAACAAAATAAATAATTAAAGTTATTTTGTATTTTTTCTTTTTGTGCTTTAAAAGACCCCCGAAATGTTTGTATAGGAGCTACAATCCTTTAGAAACGTTACGCTTGTACGCCTAAAAAACTATACTTTTTAAATTAAAAAACAAAAACAGTAAAGCAAACCTGTGCTTTATTGTACTCTCTCTCTCTATCTATCTGTATTTGTATGATAACTCCTAACTGTTACACTTGTACAATAGCTATTAACTTGGCTTGTTATTTCTCTGTCAAAAGCAAAAATTGTTAGAAAGTTAGTTAGCTTAGGAGTTGGAGGGTCATGAGTACTTTAATTAGTCCTTAAACAGAGAAGGCAACAGATTGATCAGAAAGTAATTTGCATAAATACTTCAGGAAATTGAATGTGAATACAAAAATGGTTTGGAAAAAAATACCATATGAAAATAACCCAAGAGGAATTTGATTTGTTTTTGCTCTATTTTTAGAAAAATAAACACTACAAGTGAGGGAAATAGGGTTACAGAAGGTAAAACAAGATATAGAATGTACTTAATAAGGTGGTTTTTAAATGCAGTGTGAAATGCTTAAGAAATTATAGAAAAACTGAAGTTTTGAAAAAATGTATCAGAAACAACTTTTCAAAAATTTGGGTACTTTTTTGTAACTTTATAGTACCATAAGTACTAAATTTTGAACTATATTGGTACCTTATAATAAAACAAACTCTATATTTCTTAATATTATTGCGAAATAAAAAACGCCTAAAAAGATATACCATCATTTAACATTTTATTATGAAAGATGTTGTATTGGTTTGTGTCAAGGCTACGATCACTCTGCTAATGTTGTATTTATTTGGACAGCGTTGTCAATTCAATTTTGAGTATTAAAGATTTACATCTGAATTAACGTAGCTGAATAGAATGTTTTGGAATTTACTAGAACATTCGAAATTAATGTAAATTTACTTCAAAAGGCGACTCTTTGTGCTTAGGCAGTCAGTTATAATTCAGCAATGTTGTGTTGTACTAAGAGTTGAGTGTTGAATAAAAGTTGCAAAGTTAAATTGAAATAGAGGATTGTGAAAAAAAAAAAAAAAAAAAAAAAAACTTTTTAAAAGGTTAAAACGCAACTTTATTATTAGCTTTTTGGTACCAAATTGATACTTTATGGAACTAGTTAGTTACCTTTTAAGTAATTTAGCCGAGCTTGTTATTTTACGTGTATATTTAGAAACTTATTACTACTTTCTCGTATAAAACAAAATATTTACTTTAAAGTACAAAATTTTAGTAGCAAATTTGTACTTTTAGGAAATAAATTAGTACCTTTTTAGTAACAAGTTATAATCAAATATAACTTTCAAATACCAAATTGATAAGATTATTTTGGTTGAATAAATAACAACAATCAGAATCTAAAAGGTACTTTTTCGTATCAACAACAATAAATTTAAATTTCTTTTAAGTACTTTTAATTCCTAAATTGGTACCAAATTTAAATGTTTAGCCAAATTAAAAATTTTTTTTTCAATTTGCTCAGAAAAAGAACTTTCAAGTAACCCTTTCGTTTTTGAAAATCAAGCCAACATTTTTGATTTTTTGTCGTGAATAGAGGTTTCTTTAACGGTTTTTGTAGCAACAAAAAGTACTTTTTGAAACAACTAAAACCAATTTAAAAAAAGAAGGGCCGTATAGTGCTTTACTACGATAATATAATTAAAAAGACATATAAAATTTATTCAAAAGTACTTTTAATTCAAAATTTGTAAAAAGTGACTCAACCAATAATTGTTGTTCTCATTTTCTTAGCATTAGACAAAAGCTGGGACAGTTGATTAAAGAAAGAAAGAAATTTTTAATATGATTAAAAAAAAAAATATTATAAAAAGTACTTTTACATAATTTTTCTTCCTTAAAAGTACATACGTACGCTATAAATTTATTATTACGAAGTACCTTTTCTAAATTCAAATTGTTGGCAAAAAGTATCATTAATCCTTATTCCGTTTTAGTTGAAATGTACTCCAATCAATGGTAGTATTGAAGCTGATAATTTTCCAATTTCCATTAACATACCAAAACAGAAATCAACAAAAAGAAACCAATAAAATTTTTGCCAAAGACTTTGAAAATGTTTTCTCATTCATGATGTTAATAATGACGATAATGATACCAATAATAATGATAATATTAATAATGATGATGATGATGGTACTGAACCTTATGATAAGCATCTTATCTAAGACTTTCTTCAACAAGTTTTCACAAGCAATGGGGAAAAAGTAAAGAAAAACGAAACTCTTAAGTAAAAGCTCTCGGTTAAGAACAAATTTTATAGTCACAAGTGGCATGCAGAAAATGAAAAGGACTTTTAAGATAAGAGCGATAAGGAGATCTGATAGTAAAATACAAATACATACACTCTCCGCAACCACGCACTGTTATACAAATACTAGCACTCATAGAAAGACTACTTCTTATGTATCCCAATATGACATTATTGTGGAGGCATAACAAATATATTAAGAGTCAGCAGCGCTCTATTTTGGTAATGTTTTTTCTATTCTTAATGTAAATGACTTTTTGCCAACAACAATAAGAACTAGAGGAAAATTATTGTCGGATTTAAAGGCCACACAGTCAATATAATAGACATTAAAAAAAAAGATTTTTATCTTTCTAGAGCGAGACAGAGAAAAAAGAGGGAGTAACGACGTTGTGCTTTTGGTGGAAGGGAGATGATTAAAGTGAGTTTGCGAAAGGATTGCTATTGATAACCGTTTTACTTAAGAGAAAATAGACAAGACAGGCATTTTAATATTATCACAACAATTACTGTTAAAGAAACCCAATAGTTCAAAAGGTTATTTTTAAACAATTGTTATTGTTATTTTTTCCAAAACAAGTCAACGAGAAATATGTAGTTGATAAGGCTTTATTATAGAAATTAAAACAATTGAAATTTTTTAAGGCCATATCTGAACTGATTTTCATTAAATTCCGCTGTATATCACTGCAGTGATATATTTTTGCCAAATATTTATAATATATTTACAAAACATAGTTTTTCTGAATCAATTTTTTATAAATGCTTTATAAATCGAAAATAAATTTTATGAATAAAGTACTCAAAGTACCTCAAAAGTACTCTATGGCGTTTCAACATGGTACTTCGGCCCAACTCCTATTATCTAAATTACAGGACTGCTAAGAGCCGCAGATGAGAATTGAACTATTTTACTAAAAGGCCAGCAAATTTATTAAAACTTAGCCATAAGACTTAACCTGTCTGATTAATAGAACGTTCGCTTATACTTCAAAACTAGCCTAATGATCATTGTAGAGACCATTAGTGATAGAGCTGCAAAACTGTCGATAGTCGGCCCACCCGGCTTTCGATAGTTTGCAAAAAAACTATCGATACTATCGACACTATCGGATTCCGTAGATATGATCAAAGTAGTAATTTGCTTGGGTTACAATTCATACTTAATTTGAATTTAGTAAATAGAAATTTAAGAAACTGTTAAATTGTGTCACGTAACTATAAAAGCTTTCAGACGGCTAACAACCTGCGTCGAACAAATTTTTGCAAATGTGACTACGTTTAGTGGCATCCGTATTTACTCTTAGAATTTGACGATAGTATCGATAGTGAAAAAAAAAAAAACTATCGATGGTCAGGCAAAAACAAAACTGTCGATACTATCGATTGTACTATGATAGTACTATCGATTGTACTATGATAGTACTATCGATTGTACTATGATAGTACTATCGATTGTTTTGCAGCTCTACTTAGCCAACCACTACACTTGACAGTAGATAATTTTATGGTGATAAGGTCAGTGGAAGTACCAGAAATTTTGCATTTTGAAACTAATTCTCAGGCAGAGGCTATTTTAGACTAAATGTGGAATTGTATTACAGCCAAAGCTGACAATAGTGCAGTAGAAATTTAGTCCTAATTAACTTATAATATAGAAGGGGTTACTACCGCATTACAATGTAGGGAAAAATTGCAGCTGAGTCTGCAATGGTGGGGGGCCATAAAAGAATGATTTTATAATGTGAGTATTCGGAACAAGGCTTTTTCTGTCTATTAAAAACGATAAGCACATTAGTTTAATGATTCGTATTTTGCTCCTTACAAAAGCTGTTAGATGCAGTATGTTTCGCATAACTAATCATAACTGTGCCCAGGACGGTGACATTGACGTATCCAGTTGTCCATTGATTTATTAATCACAGAGGTGGCCAGAAGTCTGATGAAGCGGCTTAACCTCTATGAATTTATAGGTATGAGTGAGTACACATCATTTAAATTCAACTACTCATACACACTCATGGTCAGAATAACGTTGATTCGTGAGTATAAATCAAATATCGTACTCATGCTCCTAGCTTCTCATACTCATAGCTACTTATACTCATAGCATTCATTCATTTCTCAGAAAATTCTAATAAATGATTTCCATCATTCATGAGTACCCATGAGTATTCATGAATATAAGTATTCGCTATTCAAAAGAAAAAGAAAACACACAAACACACGACCAAATCATACTTAATTTGTATCGTCTACGCACAATAAATGCTGATAAGTATAAGTATGATAAGTACTTCAAGCTTTTGAGTATGAATGCCTTTGAGTAGTTATTGCAATGAGTACGAATGAGTATGAGTATAAGAACTTAGGAATCATGAATTGAGTATACTCATGTTTTCAGTATTCAGTACTGATCTCTGGTGTAGACCAAAGGGTATCTGTTATAGCGGATGTTTGTGTACACTTAATACAAGAAAACGAAGAAGAACCATCATGGAGCAAGGTAATTTGCATAAGTAATTCAAAGAGTACACTATGTAATTCAAACTCTCGTATGTCATTATGTCAAGGGCTATCCTTTCAGTAAAATAAATATTTCGAAATCTTTAGCTTTGATTGTAATCTTGTCATTTGTAGCTAAGTGGCCTATTGGGTGTTTTCTAAGTACTATTTGCTAATGGCTGCTAAGGAAGAGAGAGAGGTAAGAAAGTGGTTCTATTAAAATCCTAACAAAAGGCAGTATTATAAAATTAATTGTTGTTGTTATTGTTATTTGTTGGTTGTTTTAACCTTTTGTTTATACTACGTTTTGTATTTCTTAAAATGATTTTAAGAAAGGTAAAGAATTTCATTTTAATAACAATTATCATAATTAGCGTTTTGGCTTTCTTCTTACACACACACACACGCAAAACAAACACATACACAGTTTCCTTAACATCTTTACCCTCTCTCCTACTTTTTATCAATCTTTCAAGTATTTTTTAATCTAAAAACACAATGAATGAATTTTCTTATTAAATCATATTGTTTTGAGCCTATTTTAGAGTTCTTTCCCCAGTGATTTTTGAAAAAGCCACAACAAGAAATTCTAATTAAGTTTTATTTTGCTTAAATAGGCATAAAAATCTAGGCAAACACAGTAAAAACTTTTTAATTTTGAATTTTAAAGAAGCAAAGAAATTAATAAAAATAAAAAAATAAACATTTTCCTATGAAGAGTCATCTGCTGTCTGGCATACTGTGAGTGAGTGCTGATATCAATTTTCAACAAATTTTCAAAGTAACTGATTATAATTTTAATAAATTATAGAAATTTTTTACTTACAAATAGATGAAGGAGAGGGAGAGTTTTCTATAGAAATGTTTGAAAAGCTTTTTTTCCTATTTTATGATACTCGTAGGCAACAATCATCAGGTAGAGAGTTTGTGAACAAAAAAGGGATTTATTTTTTTTAAATTTCTAGAATGAATTCAATTGAATTTTGAATGCCATTGTGAATTAAATGAAATCTATTCTATAGAATAAATTAAATTAATTATTTAAGAAAACAAAAAAAGAAAATAAAATGAAATGAATTAAATAAAAACTTACAAATTTTTGCGGCATTTTTATGTGATAATATTCGTGAGGACTCACCTAGAAAGAGACGAAAAAAATGAAATACAAATTAATTACAATTTTAAAGAGTAACTAAATTTAGTTACATGATAAGCTTAAAAAAAAGAATACCAAAAAAAAAATTCTAAAACGGCAGTTCAGAGCAACACAATTACATATTCTCACCAAAAGCAACCAAAACTTAAAAATCGACTTTTTTAATTGATGATATATTTTGGCTAATCAAGCAAAAAATTGATTTTAAATTCTTTGTCGCTTACGATATTTTAGATTTTTATTGACGATATATGAAGGAATTTAAAATACTTTTTATCGAGTTTAAACGAATCCTTACCATTAAAAACTTCTAAAGTGTGAATATTTTTTAAATATTAATAAATCATAGCAAATTTTTTTATTCTTAAGAGCATTCCAAATTAAAACAATTTTTACGTTTATTTCTCATTCATATACAAATATTATAATGATTTTATTATCTATAATGTTTTTCATAAATCCTATATTAATTAAGTGATAAGTGAAACAATTAAATAATTAATTAACCTTTAATATATGTATACTATACAATAGCACACACACACGCATATACATACATACATAAATAAAAAATGTATTATGTGTATAATTATTCAAACATAAAAGTAAGTACCATAATAAATATTTATAAAACAAATAGGCGATGATAATAATGAAATGGAATAAATTATAACATATTTATAGGGTTAAACACAAAATGTGAAGGGGAAATAGGAGTGAGAGTCATACACAAAGGAAGCCGCAACAACACCACACATACGATTTTAAGAAATTACACAAAAAGAGAATTATAAAACAACAATGATAGAAGTAAATGAGTGTTACTATGTATATATATATTTTATGGAAAAGATATACAGTAAAACATATATAAATCAAATTCCTTAAAACATGTTATACAAATTATAGTTGAAAATAATACATATTATTACGAAAATGTTAATGCCTAAAAATATACACCAACATTTGTACATTTAAGGCTGTAATCTTTATTATGGAATTTATTGTATTGGTCTATTTCAAGACTAAGATCACGCTGTAAATGTCACATATATATGAACGGTGCTACCAATTTGTTTAGAATTTTACATTTGGATTAACGTAGCTGAGTAGAAGGTTGTAGTATAAACTAAAACATTCGAAACTAATGTTAATTTACAATAAAAGGGCGCCATATTTTATTTAATGAGTCAGTAGTAACTTCACAGAGAGAAGTCGTGCTAAGGCCTTAGTAAAAGTATACAAACTTAATTGTTAAAACAAAGGACTGTATAAAACAACAAATTAGTATTATTTATTTTATTTAACGAAATTTAAAAGAACTCAAACTTTTTAGAAAGGGTAAAACGTAACAAAACGTTTTAACTAAATGGACAATCATTTTATGTGTTAGGCAAGCTAAATAGAAAACTAAAAGTCAAATTATAATTTAGCAAGACAAAAGTAGACTTTAAAAATTAGTCAGAAAGATTTCGGAAAAAAAATTTTAATTGCATAAGCTGCTTACATGACTTTATACGGTCCAAAAGATTTTTGACTTGACAGAACCCACATGGGAAACTGCTTATACCCTTAACTAACAACTCAACGCTAATAAAACTGAAAATACTGTTAGCAGCTTTATGGCTGAGCCATTATGTTACCAATAAACTATGAATGGGGTTTAAAAACGCGCTAAGACTAATTGAGCAACAAAAGATTTTAACGCTTAACTGCATAAGTGGGTCATGAACTATAAACTTTTTGAATAAAATGGATAACAGCTGTTCACACAGTTAACCAGCTTATTAAGCAAACAGTTCCTAGTTGGCTGCTGAGAATAGAATAGAAGTAAATTATAAAATGGTTTAGGAACATACTATATTTTCAAAATTTATTTAGTAAATCAATTGCCATTTACAAATATTCATCGTTTAACAACCAAAGAGCGCATAGAAAGAGTTAAAGCATACAACAAAATTGATTATTCAAAAGCGACCCCTTTTGCAACTTTACAGCGTGATCGTGATTTTCATAATCGGCCTACTGTGCAAGGCATTGCTTAAAAGATTTGGTCAGGCCTGTGAATTAATGCAATTTAAGCCCCGCTGAAAATATAAATTCCGTTAGTAAAAGTGTGGCGGATAATACGAATTTGTCAATTTCACGGCGTTCTCAGTAATTGAACACATCTTACGGTTTATTATTCACAACGCAGTAGATATGCTAATTGGGTACTAGAGCAGCAACAGGCTTTCAATGCTACTTTTTTGGGTAAATTTCTTTTTCAGCGGCGACTTATTTCTCTCTTAGTAGTTAAGTAGACAAGCAAAATTATTGCATATGGAGCTTGGGGAACCCAGAAGACATTGTGGTAAAGCCACTATGTAAAGAAAAATTGAGTGTTTGGTGCGTACTATAGCTTTGGAATTGTAATTAGGTAGTAAATTTTCGAAAATGATGGCTACGGCTGTATGATAGCCGACTTTTTTTGGCCAGCAATTGTAGATTATGAACTGGACGATATGTGGTTTAAACACGAAATTGCCACGAGCCACACAACAAAAAAGTGGTCGAGAACTACCTCAAAAGGATATTCGCTACAACCAATCCAGAGGTGGTCATTTAAATTACATTCTATTTCGTACATATATCAAGATCTAGGCATTATAATAAAATAAACGATTCATTCATTCATAATAAACATTCATAGCATGTGTGTTTTAACTTCACTTTTGAAACCGAATAATAAGCCTGTAATATAGTTCAGATACATATCATTATCATCATCATACAGATAAGGCACTATTGCAGGACACTGCCATACATGATATCTACTGAGCTCCTTCCGGTCTATGGTTTGTTCAGCAGATCTGCTGCCTCCTTAATGAATACCAGCAGATCTGTAACCAAAATGGTGGATATGTCACTCAGTGAGACGCTACCTAAACGTTTCCACCTAAACCTATTGAGAACGTTCACTCAATATATGTTTCGCTATCTCTGATGCCTATGAACAGAGGCTACAAACATCCACATCTGTGACCGCCATCCTCTTCAAATGTGCTTTTAATCTACAGTGAAACGCCGTTAGGAGTTTTAAGTCCGGCCTGTCAAATTGCGGACTGATCGCCACTCTAGAATGGCAAAGTCCCTTTTGAGCATACTAGTGTTCCAAGCATTTGGCAATTTTCCAACCCTAGATTAGATTGAAGATATTAGCAAGTGGTGCACAGTAAAGGACAGTACAATATAGGATTTTAGGTACGTATAGTTAGACTCAAATAACATCGAGGCTAAAGCTGCCGATAATGCATATACCACAATGGTACCATAATCAAGTAAATTTAACCCTTAATTTTTTATTTTTATTTTTGTTTCTACTGTACTTGACAAATGTACGCATAAATTTCTTAAATCGACAAAAGGAGTAAATAAATAAAAAAAATCAAATTTTACACATATAAGTCCTTAAGTAATTAAAACAATTTAAAATATGCAAAAATATAAAGGGTCCGCCATCCGACGTTTTTTCCCAACTAGTGCCTATTTCGCGAATGGTAACACTTTGCTCATGTCTGACTTGACAGATAATTAGTTTATCCTTCCGCTGGACGAATATGGTTGTGTATACGCTTGAACAATGCTTCGCTAAGTGGGCCTGCGATCGACTTACAGAAGATGCCGATTTTGCCAAAAAAAAAAATTATCTTTTCAGATGAAGCTCATTTTGATCTTGGCGGGTATGTAAATGCACGCAATGTATGCACGCATACATTGAAAAGCCGATACACCCAAGACGAGTCACTGTTTGGTGCGGATTTTGGTCCAGAGGCATAATTGGGCCATCTTTCTTCGAAAATGAGCAAGGAATGGCCGTTACAGTCAATCAGGACCATGTTGAACGAATTTTTGTTCACAAAAATTGAAGAGGAGGATATTACCAACATTTGGTTTCAACAGGACGGCGCTACGTGCCACACAGCCGAAGCTACACTCAATGTTTTGCGTCCTGTTTTTGAGGATCACAATATCAGCCGCAGTGCTGATATCGTTTGGCCACCTCGGATGCTGTTGGACTATTATTTGTGGGGTGCCGTCAAAGATAAGTGTTACGCCAATAAGCCAGAGACAATTGACGCTTTAAAGGACAATATTCGGGAAGCCATTGGTGAAATACAGCTGCACACAATCGATTATGTGCTTAAAAATTCAACCGATCGTGTAGGCTACTGCATGGCCAGCCGAGGCAGCCATTTGAATGAAATTATTTTCCATTATTAACCGGAAGGATTGTACTTTGAAATAAAAAAAAAAGTTCAGAAAATATTCAGTAGTTTTTTTATAGCATTTTCAAAAAAAAAAAAATATTTGGCGCACCCTTTATATTAAAAAACTCCTAAATATATGCAATAAAAATTGTAAACAATTAATCCCTGTAAATATAACGTATAAGCAAGCTTAGGCATTAATACAATGAAAAATTTGTTTTTTATTATTGACAATTCAAAAAAAGCCATCAGAATTATAAGCAAAGAAATGGATTAACATTTTGTATTACAAATGCTGAGAGATGACAGAAAAAAAGAATGAAATTTCTGTTTAAGGCTTTGTATAAACGAAAGATTTTACAATCATTTTTTTACAATTTTTTAATAAATAATTAATGAAAGTATTGAAGTATTTTAATTATGTATTATATAATAGTTATATGCTAAATTACTCACCATATATAACCACACACAGTAGCAATATCAGTTAAAAAGTGATTTTTTTCAAATCAATTTTTCTGAATTTTTAAACAGTTTTAAAAGCATAGGTCACAACTTTCAGAGCAAAAAATTTATTACTTAAAGCATTTGTAAGATATACAAATCTTTTTTTTTCAAATTTTTATTAAAATTGTAAATTAAATGCAAAAAAATCAATTTGGCCTATAATTACTTTTCTTAAATCTTCTTAATTTTAATGCCTTTTTAGGCCAATTTCCTTAAGCAATTTCAGCTTATATTTAAATATAAAAAAAACCTTTTCTTTGCCTTATCTACTAATTTCTTTTTTTGTTTTTGTTGTTCTAAAATAAAACCTATTAGCAAATTTCCAATATTTAGGCAAAAAATTCAGGAAAAAAGTCCTGCCATCAAGCTTATCAGTGCTTATGCCTTTTTAAATTTACTGCTTTACCAGCAAGAGTATCATGAAGAAATATTTAAAAAAAAATTATTTTTCTATGCAAGTGGCATTGCCTCAGCTGCATAATATTATTTTTCAATTTAACTCATGTCTGTCTGTCTGTGTTTATGCAACCTGCTACTCTTTGTCTGCATTTTTTTTTTCTTCTACTCATGCATACATATATGTATGTCTGAACGTATGGCTTTTATGGTTGAATACAATTTTTCAGCAAATTTATCAAATATTTTCAAAAAGAAATAAAAAAAAAAACTATATATTGGTTGCAATCATTGACGTTGATAAAATGATGATAAGGATGGATATTGATTTAAAAATACAAACAGTTGTGACAAAAAATAAAAAATTTGTTTTCTAAATAAAATTATAATGTTTCTTGCAAATAAACAAATAAAAATTTCAACACAATTATGTTAAGCTAGGAATTTGGTGGAGAAAAAAAAATGAGGTAGAACTACAACAAAACTTACTACCATTAACCTAAAAAAAAAGACAATGCGAGAGAATTTTTCTTGATTAGAACGCTTCGAGCTTATTTATACTCCTGCCGTTCCATTGTAAGCGATTATAATGCAACTCCAAGTCAGCTTACGATCCACCGTGATTTTAGTAATAAACCACAGCTACGAAGTAACTCTGTCTGGCAGAAACCAGAGTTACTGAAGCTTTTGAAAATCCAGGTAAAGAAATAATTCTTCACTCCGATAGAAAAGTAGTGACCCACAGCAACACACATAACACAAAGCGACACCTTATGGAAAATTCATTGGTCACTACCTCTTGGCACAGCTAGAAACAAAAAAGTAGAATATTAACTCACGAACACAACAACGTCCCAGACACCATGACTTTTGGTGCCATAAGGGTATCTCACCATCTAGTTGTCACAGTTATGCTTTGAATTAAGAGCAATTCATTTTCTGCTAAGTCCTCAGAATGAAACCATACAATTTGGGGCGTTACACTATACAAGTCTTGTAGCCTATAAAACATTTGTCGCACATTTCATTTCAACCTGTTTTTGAGCTTTCAATCGGAAGCTCATCAAAGAGAATATTAAAGCTATTATAAGATCTTTTTGTCAGGGCTAGGGCAGAATGTCTAGAATAAGTAGTAGTAGTAGTAGTAGAAGTAAGAATAGCAATAGTAGTATTACTAGTAGTGGTACTAGCAGTAGTAGTCGCATTAGCAGTAGTAGTAGTATTCGCAGTATTAGTAGTGGTAGTAATAGTAACAGCATTAGTAGTGACATAAGTAAAAATAGTAATAGCCGTAGTAGTGGTAGTAGTAGTAATAGTAAAAGCAGTAGTAGTGGTAGTAGTAGCTAGTGCAGAATGTCTAGAATAAGTAGTAGTAGTAGTAGAAGTAAGAATAGCAATAGTAGTATTAGTAGTAGTGGTACTAGCAGCAGTAGTAGCAATAGCAGTAGTAGTAGTATTCGCAGTATTAGTAATAGTAGCAATAGTAATAGCATTAGTAGTGACATAAGTAAAATAGTAAAAGCAGTACTAGTGGTAGTAGTAGTAATAATAGTAGTAGAAAAAGCAGTAGTAATATTAGCGGTATTAGTTGTAGTAACAATAGTAGTAGAAGAACCACCAGTAATAGTAGCAGTAGTAATAGAAGTAGCAGCAGTAGTAATAATTGCAGTAGTATTAGCAGCAGTAGTAATAATTGCAGTAGTATTAGCAGCAGTAATAATATAGAAAAAGCAGTAGTAATAGCAGTAAAAGTAGTAGTCGTTGCAGTAATGGAAGTAATAGTAGTTACAGAAGCAGTAGTATTAATCGCAGTTGCAGAAGAAGTAGTAGTTGCAGTAGTAGTAGTAGGAGAAGTATAAGTGTTTTGGTGACTCCTAACGGATAATATCATCGACAATCAATAGTTCTTTATTCGTTAAGGGTGAGATGTAGCAGACAAAGTCATGCATCGCTCAGCATATAGTATATTCACCCGCTTCACCTAAGATTCGTAATAAGCAATTGTCTGCTATTAGCGAAGAATTTTCAAAATTAAAAGCTTCACAAAGCATAAACTTTATTAGACTTGTTCCTTCTCAATTCAAGTGCCTTCTTATGTTCTTGCTTTTTAGTCGTCACTGAAACAGCGTCGAACTAACTCGCGTAGCGTTTGTAGGCTGATTTTATTTTATTTTTAATTTTATTTTCTTGTTTCTTTAAAGAAACAGGTGAAAAATTTGTTTCGTTTTTAGCTTCGAGGCAAAAAATAAAAAAATACAAAAGCAAAAGAAATAGCAAAAATATAAGAGAGCAAAAGCAAAAATAGAAGAAAGCAACGCTTTAGATATTGCTAAAGGTTTGCTGTTGATATCACAGGTTAACCTTCGGTATTGAAAGATTGGCTACCACAACCCAAGCGACTGGTGAACTCTATAAGTTATTTTTCGTGTTTCGCTTCCAATAGTCGTTTTCGTATATTTTATCAGAGAAATGTTTGCCAAACTTTCGAATGTCGTGGTCAAGCGGTCAATGTCTAAAATTCTCTCCCTTTGTTTAGGTCGCTGCCACGAGCATTCAGCAATGAAATTTGTCATTCTTTGTAATTTTGTGCAAATTTCGACTTGATATTGTTTCTGTGACAATGATTCATCGATGACGCTATCACAATGTCGCTTAAATAGACCACCGGGTAGTAGTAGCAGTGGTATTATTAGCAACCATGCCACCAAACTAACTTTCTGACAGTTCTTGCATTATGGTCAAATTTTCTCTATCACTTTATTCACATTATATCACAGTATGTAAAACAGAACTCATCCTTTAATCTTTGGCTCGTTAAAACATTTGGTTACCCTTAGTACAACTGTTTCTTTAGCTGACAGATTGAACAAAATAAAAATAAACTTCGATTGCACTTCAATGTCTCTGTGGTTAATTTCCTTGAAACACATAAATATGCTTTATTTTCAAAATTTTGTGTTACACTGTACCCCACATTTTTCCAATAAATATATGGTTGCT
Organism: Wohlfahrtia magnifica; assembly: GCA_023159175.1. Lineage (NCBI taxonomy): Eukaryota > Metazoa > Arthropoda > Insecta > Diptera > Sarcophagidae > Wohlfahrtia > Wohlfahrtia magnifica. The sequence goes on along the minus strand of JAKWBJ010000483.1, from coordinate 11,002,064 downwards.
GACTATTGTGTCAGTTACCTTGAAATCATAAGCAAGCACACGGTTTATTGCATATACAGACACACACAGATATACACACAATCTACATACTCTTGCATAAATCATTAGAGATAAATACTATTAATACATATGCATTGCTATATACGTGCACCATAGAGACACACACACCCTTTCTCTCCTCTTTGTTTTGTTTCTTCTCTCTCTATCTCTCTCGTTTTTTCTATATAATTTGCATAGAAATGTTTTATTGTATAGAGCGAGGAATTGCCATACATTTTCAAAACATAATTGTGGTATTGTATTGCTTCGTTGTTGTTATTTGTGGTTATTAATGTTTCTGTTATTACTGTTTTTGTTGTTTCTATTTACGGTTATGTCTCAATTCAATGCATCATCGTCGTCATCATCAATATACAGCATAGAGTAGAATAAAATTCAATTGAATACACAATTCAATTTTTTTCTTTTTTTTTAAGCAAAAATATATTTCTACCGAAAGACCAAAATATCCTCACATACTTATGACCCTGTGTGTGTGTGCATAAACTAATGCATACATATGATGCTTATCATCATCAGTATTGACAAGTAAAAACAACAACAACAGCGACAACATTAACAAAATTGTAATTTTGTATACAATGTTGCTACTCCCCAAACACATATTGTTTATACTGTTACGGTAGTCGTGTTGCCATACTCACTCATTCTCTTTCTCTTACATGCACATATCATTTTACTCTTACTTTTTGTGTGTGTGATCAATGGGATTGCTTATATACTTAGATGCAGGCCTGTGTGTGTAAACATGCGTGCTTGTGTACACAATAGTAATTTGTCTGTCTCTTTATTTATTTTTTTTTTTTTTTGTTCTTATTTTGACCACAAATACTTAAACAAAACACATGCCTTTGCTTTTTTGCCACAAATAATGTGTGTGTGTGTGTGTGTGTGTTTGTGTGTGGAAATATGTCTCTTTTAATATTTTTCTAGTAGATTTTTAGGCTGCAATGTTTCTGACAGAATTAAATCATTTGCTTACAGATAAATTTTATTATAATTTTTATTTTTTTAGTTTAAAAGATAAATCTTAACAAATAAAAACTAGAAAAATTCATTTAAATAAATAATTTTTGGTGCATAAACCGAAGTGCTTAAATCGTCAAAGATGCCAGTGTCGGTTGTATGATTATTTATATAATTTTATTATCATCAGACAGTACGTTGCCCAACGGCAGATATTACGACCTAAATATCTTATGTGTCCAACTGTATTCAAGAAAGATGACTCTTATGATTATCTACACAAAACCTACAGTGCACCCTCGCTAGCAGATGATGTTCAGTTAAACCCAATCTTAAAGTAACAACATCCCACTCAGCTGTTTCCCATATAGAAAGGGGTAGGCAGAATGCCATGTTCAAACAGCAATTTCTGTACCTTCCAAATGAAGAGGAGTAAATTCCTAATAGAAAAAGATCCAGTCTCCTCTGAGTCCAATTGACCTCATTCAAATCTGGTCGTAGCCATGGCAACATTATTACAAAAATGTGATCTGTGGTTACATCCACCTCTAGACAAAGCCGGCACTCAATCCATCCGAGGAGACGTAATCTGTCGAAATAATATCTCGGCTGTAGAGTCCCGAAAGAAAAACGTATACATCTTCTCTATAGGAGAAAAGCCCTACAAATCCTTTGGCCTGCCAGAGTCCTTGGGTGCTCTACCAAGTGCGTGACTAAGTGTTCCCATCTGTACTTGATCCGACCTCTGCCCAATTAATCCCATAAAAGTGGTTCTCGGACAAAAATGTCCGCTGTGGACCCTAACCAGTGGAGTTTATCAGCAATTTCATAACCCTATTAGTCGCACCAAGTTGTTGAAGATAGTCGAAGCACTCCTCCAGTAGCTGCAATTTCAGAGAAGAGTCTCGGTTGCATGAAAGATATCTTCTCTATAGAAGAAAAGCCATACGAACCGTTTAGCCTGTCGCAACTCTTTAGTGCCCTCTCAGTGTGCTACTCTGAGAGAGTGTTGCCATCAGTCCACCCTCGATCTGACTTCTGCATAATTAATCCCACAAAAGGCCTCTGGGCCGAAAAGTCCGCTGCAGATTCTGTCCTCGTGAATCCGCAATGAAGCAGCGACTCTGGCATGACCCAGAACCTAGCAAAGCAAGCTAGACTGGTCAAATATTTCCACTAGACGTTACGAAAGCTTTCACTTGGAAGTAGGGTGTAGTTGTTCAGGGTATCTGAACACTGAGGAAGAAACTGTAAGGAAATGGTGCATGCATTCGCCAAAAGGGGTTCCTTGACATCCTATATCGGTCCGAAAATTTTCTCCACTGCATCACGCACTACATCCTCAATCTAGTCAAGGATTGAGATTTTTCTGCATGCTCGGAACATTGGAATGCTCAAAGCAAATGCACAATATGGGCGTTACTCTGATTTCTCAAGTATAGCAGGCCGAACTTGCAACACCTAACGGAGTTTCTTACAGGCCACTGTAAACTAAGAGCGGTTAGAAAAGGATAGAGGTCACAGATATGGATGTGTGTAGACCGGAAGGAGCAGAATAGATCCCATGGATCGCAGTGTCCTGAAAAAGTGCCTGGTTAAGAGAATAATAAAAATGAGCAAAGCATGACCCTGTTAGCCGCACCAAGTTGTTGAAGATAGTCAAAACACTCTTCGACTAGCCACGATTTCAGCAAACAGTCGGATGTATGATACATCGTTAGAATCATAGTTGTCTATGGTTTATGTTCTAATATATCATGTCGGCTTGAAAGTTCGATGGTTTTAACCACACTGTCTACACTTAATGAGACTTAGCAAGACCTAAATTGGCATGTTTTACGTTATGAATGGCGGTACATCTAGAAGTGTAGTTTTTCAAAATGGAAAACTTTCGAATCTACTTGACTATTTGCCAACCAAACTACAGCCACTGCTTACTAAGGGATCGAGTGATATTAACAGCAATGGCTGCAATAGTAATATTGAGTCTCTTGCAATGATTAAGGCCAAAACACAGTAGCCAAATGGAACTCCCAAAGCGTCGAGGTCAACAACCTGGCAAAAGTTTAGACTGGTACCAAAATTAAGCCCCTCGTCAAACTTTTAAGCGTTTTAGTGGTAAGTGGCACATATTTATTGACAAGGGCGCTACCAAAAAATCAAACATTGTTGGTTGCAGCGATACTTCATCGATCATTTATGGGTCGTGTAGATTTCATTAACAAAATGGAAAGCAATATGACCAATTAAAGGCATATGAGCAATACTTGTTAAAAAAAATTTGTTTATTATTCATACGCTCTTAAGTAGATTGATCTTGGGTTTACAACGTTTTTCTAGATTTTCAAGAAGTTCGTTTTGATTTTTGAATCATGAGATGTGCCTCTTTATAACTCCAAACAGGTTTGAGTACGATGATTGTGCCGGCCAATCAAGTACTTTCACTCTTTTCTATTCAATGAACTCTCTAACTTCGATGCGTGTTTCGGGCAATTATCGAGTTGAAACACCCATCTAAGTTGCAAATTTTACTCAAAATCATCTTTTTCGTTTTTGTGCATCAAATTGATCAATTAAGGCATCAATTTTGTGAAATTGTTCTATTACGTTGCCTCCCCATGCTAGGTATACTTCTATACTACTTCTCACTATACTCGTTACTAAATTGAATTTTTATTCGTCCGTAAGAGAGCAAGAAAAATCGTTATTTTATGATCTAAAATCATCAAATCGTCATTTTGATATTTTGATATTTATTTAAAACAAAATACTTAAAATTCCTAAAAGTATGCAACAGCAATTATTTCTGTTCCTATTAGGAAAACTCCTTCAAAGGGTTCTACATTACTATCATTAATTAGCGGCTATTTAGCTGATTTAAACTGCAAAAAACCTTTTAGAAAATTAACTTTTGTATGCCTATTATGCACAAGATTTCTTTGAAATTGTCCATAAGCCAGAGCTCAATAGGCAAAATATGTCATAAACATGATTTAAGTCGTTTTTTTTCTTTTTGTAGAACAATGCCTTTTTAAGCCGAAAACCAGAAATTTTGTGAATTTAAACTCCCACTAACCTCCTTTTCTGGTGCTGATAGAACTTCCTTTGTGTGTAAGATTTTTAGATTTCAAACTTATTTTTGTATGTGTAAGTGTACATATGCAAGTATACATATGTGAGTGTGTGCTTGTATAAATGAGAGTATGTTTATTACAAATGTTTTTTTTTGCTTTTCTGGTAATTTGACTTGATAATGCCAATGTCAACAACACAAGTGCGTAACATAATACAACAGCATATAACAATAACAACAACAACAGCTACAGTAACAAAAAAAGCATTAAAGCAACATCATCACTAAGTTGATTTCTTGGCAATATTGCGTAGAAAAACAAGAGAGAGAGAGAGAGAGAGAGAGAGAGAGAGAAACACGAATAATCAACATCATTTGGTATCATATGAAACGGAAGTAGTAAAAAAGTAGTTTTGCTGTATACGGCAGTAGACTGTGTGTGTTGTGGCTTGAAGCGATGTGGTATTAACAGTTGTTTTGATGCATTTATTTTTTGTAAACTGATCTCTAAAACATTTGGAAGTTTTAGTCATTACAAGAGAGAAAATTTTGTTTTGACAGGCAAAAATACAGCATGTGTTGCTATATTAAGGTTACGTTAGGAGAAATAGGCCTAAAAATAATGGTTATGGCATAGGCATCATGTGTTAGTATTTAAAAAGGTAAAAGGGTTCAATAAGCTTTTAAGCTATTAGATTTTTACACTGCCTAATACCCTTCAAAACAGTTTTTAAGAAGTACATACTTGAAAGGGTGCCTAGAAATCACACTGGTTAAGTCCTAGCATACCATCCCTAACCTATAGCACTTGTACAAAAGAAAGTTGATGACCCTTTTGATTTTTTGGTAAAGATGTAAATGAAACATGACCATTAAATGTAAACAGGCTGCAGAAAAAAAAAAATACAATCACCAACAAACCAAAAAAAAAAAAAAAACGAGCATAACAACTTGCAACATTAACAAATAAATTAAAAACACCAAGCTTACATCTACCCCCAACTAAGTGGCAACATAAGCACTCCTTCATGCACCAGAAAAACACCATGACCATAGACATCAACATCATCATCACTTGTTGGCTGAAAAATTGGTCTATTGTTGTGCCCACACAACAACTGTTCGAACAAAGGGCGAGAGAGATAGAGAGTGAGAGATAGAGAGTGAGAGTTAGTCTTGTAAACTTTACTGCAACAAATGATGGCAAGTATGATGATGGCATTGTTCATTTTTGGTTTTTGGCATATTTGTTTCATTGGTTTTCACTCAACTGGCTGAATAACTGACGGACTGGCCTTACCAAACAATGAAAGAAAAAGAGTTGCATGTAAGAAACAAAAAATCACAACAACAACAAAAAACCCAACTGACCAGAAAGAAAAACAACACAAATCTGTTGCCTCTTCACCACCATCACACCAACCACCACCTAAAACAAAAATCCACAAAATTGTGGTTTAAAATTGCAACCATTTCCTCAGACACAGGAACATATACTAATGCTCTCGTATAAAGAGTTTAATACCAGTTTAGTAAGGGCCGCATAAAGGCCTATCAAGCATACACAAACATACATACTATGCTCTTACAACATATTGTAAAAGAGCAAAAAGTTAGCCAGCCAGGTCATTACAAATAATAAAAAAGATGGCTAAGCTGGAAAGGCAACCAAATATAATTTTGCTATTTTTTGTCTAAAGGATATGAAATTCAAAATGTTAGTGATAAATGTTATGACATAACAAAAATACACACTATACTACACTATAGTTAACCCATTCGCTGCCAACCAAGAATATATTCGTGATTAAAAGGGTGCTATGCATTGTCAGCATGAATACGCACCTGATGCTATCAATACATTTTAACACACAGCTTGTGGAAATGGCAAAGCGAATAGCTTTATAAAATTTAGGCTTGGCAGTGACTGGGTTAACCTATTCTAGAATTAATGTATAGATTATAGTTTTTTTTTTTTTTTCTTAAAATATAAAAAGTTACACTTTTTTAGCTTTGCTTTAGCAATATAACTACTTTTTACCTCTCTTATAGGTGTATATGTGTATTACTAAAAGAGTTTAGTTTTATCCCTTTGTAAATCCTCGTACTCCCTTCTCTATTGCTCTCTCATTTTCTCAAACCCATCTTCATTTTCTTACAGAGTTTTTGTGGCCTAAATGTACTTAATATTTGAGGTTTTCTTACATTTCTCTTATACATGTGTACTAATATAAGAAAAAAAAATTATGTTTTAAGATCGTGTGTTTGTTTACGTTGTTTGGAGCTTTAAATTGAAGTACTTCTCCTTTTGTTTTCCTAGCTTTACTAATGCGGTTTTGTTTTTAATTCCTTAGGCTGCATAGAGATTTTTGCATTAATTTTTAATCTTTTCCACCCTCCCCACGTTTATGCAACTGAATATTTAAGCTCAAAAAGAAAAAATAGAAAAATATATTAAAAATTCCCTTTTTGGTAAGGCTTATGGTACCTGTATTTGTTTAAAAAACAAAAGATTTTAAACTTCTTTCAAAGCTCTCTAAATATGTTTGGATTTAATAATACTCAAAATCTAGCCTACTACCTTGACATACACAAACACAGTACTTTTTGTGTAATAAATTTACCATTGCCTTTGAGTACTTTTTCGAATTTTATAATAATGTTCGAAAATTTTTAAGGAATAAAAGGCAATGTTTTGTAGTCGACGTTTAAATTATGACAAAAAGTACTTATTTCAGAAAATTACTTATTTTAAAAAAAGTACTTATTTTAGTACCAAAAGTACATTCTGATACTATGAAAATTTTAAAAGCTTGAAAATCTTAAAACTCAAAACTGTTTAATAAAATTTTATGTTCGATATTCTTTGCATTGAAAAAATCATTATAAAAAGTAACAAATTATGTAAAAAAGTGTGTTTTTAGTACCAAAAGTAAATTTTTGTACAAACAAATTGTTTAAAAAAGCAAGGCAATCAAATAGCTTCATATTATCTTAAACTTTAGTACTTTTTAGATATCAAAAATTTGTTTTAAAATCAGAATTTTATTTAAAAAAAAGGCTTGAATTATGTAATATGCTTTCAGGTACCAAACGTACATTTTTTCTAAGCCAAAGTATGTTTTGTATCTAAGCCTTTAAGATATCAAAAACAGGGACATTAAACAACTTTTTAGCAATTAAAAACAGAATTTTTTTCTTTGACAAAATCAATTTAAAAACTTTATGTATTGTCCTTAATGGAAATATATTTTAGGTACCAAAACTACTACTGTTTGCATTTCAAAAACATGAAATACTGCAGATTATCCCAAACATTAAAATTTAAGTCTAGTTAATTAAATCAATATAAAACGTGCAGAATTATCTCAAAACAAAGTACTTTCTGAGTTACCATATTATTTTTTAGGTACTAAGCATTAATTTTTTCTGGGCCGAAGTATTCGTATGTTTCGTATTCAAACTTTAAAGATATAAAATACACGGATATTAAACTTCTTATGTAGTAAAAGTAATTTTCTCTGTACAAAAAGGACTTTTTGCTCATTTTTTAAAGTACCAAAAGCGCATTTTTTGCCGGGCCTAAAAGTACGCTACGTATTAAAAATTTTAAGGTAACAAATACAAGGATGTTAAACTTCTTAAGTACCAAAAGTACCTTTTCAAGTACCCAAAGTACTTTTCTTAAATATTTGCATTTCAAAAAACGATATAGGAAACTATAACAATTTAAAAACAAAATTTCAAATCTTCAGCAATTTAAATAATAAAACAAAATAAACAAAAAATATTACAAAAGTAGGTACTTTTTAAAGGATTACATGTATAAATATATAAAAAGTAAATGCAGCAAAAATTAACTTTAAAATATAAAAAAAAAAAACTTATTCCGAATTTTGTGGTTTTTCTAATTCTGTATGTTTTTAACAGTAAACTCATTTCCTGCTGCCATTTTTTCTCTCATATTTAATAATAGTTCTTCTTATTTTGCATAAAAACAATAGAATTAAAAAAAAAAACTTTCAATTTCATAAATAAATAGAACAGAAACCGAAAAACTATGCATGTGTAAAACATACAATATTCATGTTTAGGGTCAAAAAATTCATAAATGGTCATAACTGGACACTAGAAAAAATAAATAAAATAAAAAAGAACACAAACTGCAGGTTCTGCTATTTGACTGGCCGGTACTTCCCCTTTAATTCATTTCCCATAAAAAAAACGAAATGAAATAAAATTCCAAATTTACAATTCTCTAATTTACTCTTCAGTATTAGTTTCCAAAAAAAACTAACAAATTGTCAGCTTTCGCTCAATTCACCATAGCGTTACAAAAAAAAAAAAAAAAAAAAAAAAAAAAAAAAAAAAAAAAAAAAAATCTGTAAAACAAAGTTTATTAAAACACAGCAACAGAGGTCATGTTGAATTATATATAAGAATCCTTAGGACATAGAGAGTCACCCATACACTGTAGTTAGTAGTTTGAAAATTTTCCGAAAAAACAACAGGACAATGTGTGCAAATTAAATAATAAAATTATGGTGTATATTTTTAGGCAAATGTAACAAAAAATAAATAAATACAACTTTTTCTAAATTTCTATGATTTGTTGAAAACAATATAGACAATCACTTAATGACTTTTTGTTCATTAAGATCTGCCATTATTTGCCACAAAGCTATTGTTCTAAATTTTCCTAAATGTATTGGTATTTAACTTTGATTTTCTTTTGAAATAGGAGGTAATCACCCAAGATGTTCTCAATTTTTTTTTTTTTTTTTTTGGTATGAAAACGAGCGTCCATCAGATAGCAGCAGACCGGTGGAAACATAACATACATTCGGAGACCAGATAGTACATTGTGATCGTTCTAAACAACGAAAAACCTAACCAAAAAATAAAGGGAGAAAGAAAAAAAGTATTCAATTTGTAAGTAGAAATGAAACTTATAAATAAAAAATCGAAAAACTGGAAGGTCCTCCAACTTCCCGGGATTCAATCACTCCACATGCCAAAACCAGCTAAGGCCATTAACAAAAAGGTTAGAGTTTGGATATAAAATTTACATAAGAGTCGATGCCTCCTGCCCGAAGGCCTAGGACAACGACATAATTTCGTGTTCAATGGCCTATAACTCGTTCTCATAGTCGCAAAGCCTACAGTAATCAGTATCGGTATTCACCCATCTAGGAGAAATCGAACGGATACCGCAATATCCCTTAATCACGTCTGTAGACAGCATAAGTTCCACTTTACTCATACAGAGAAAAGCAGACGTTCTACGACTGGAAATAACCGGCCATATGAGATCTAGAGACCATGCAAACCCGATTCGTTGAACCAGATTTGATCACCTTCCCAACGAAAAACCTCTGGAGCATACTGAGGTAATGATTAACAGCGTTGACACAGAGCCATGACGAGCCAATTCATCAGCCATTTCATTTCCAACGATACTACAATATCTCGGTGCCCAGCAGAGTTGAACTTTCTTTCGCAGCCTACCCAAGGACTAGTTTACAGTCTCGAACAACTTTGGATCTGACCGAGCACACACTTAGTGCTTTAGCAGCCACCTGACTCTTTTTTTTACATATCAAACAAATTTAAAATATAAAAAATGTTACAAAATTTTGGTACCTTTCTCAATACCAAAATAATACTTTTGGTAACTAAAACAAGACAATTTCTTCCTTTTGTTGTACTTTGTTGACAAATTTAATTTTGACAAAATGGCAGACACAAGTTTTGTGTTAAATTATTAAAATTTACGCAAGATTTTTCGTTTTATTTGTAAAAGTACTAAAAGTGGTACCTTAATACCTGGTGCTCTGCAATAGCTGTGTAACCGCAATTAATCTAAAGGAAAATAACAAAACCTAGAAGCTGTAATAAAAGAAAATTCTTATATAAGCGAAATTTAGGTTCTCGAAATTTAGTACCTAAATTTTTTGTTTACCTTGAAAAGTACACAATTAAATAGAAATTTATATCGTATTTGTTATTCATAAGAGAAAAAAACTAGTTGCTGTAATGAGTAAAGTCGAACTTTTAATATTCTTGATCAACCCAGAAAAAGTACCACAGTTTTGTTCTTACAAAAATGTGCCGAACTATAAACTAGTCTATGTATATAATTTATCATAAGCCGCTATGTAATTTATCTAAGCCATAGTTTAAAAAGTACTTATTCAATCACGAAAAGTACCAAAAAATATTCATTCAACCAAGCAGAAAAAGTACCGCGGTAGGAACAAATATTTCAGACTTATCAAAAACAACTTAGTGGATGTTTCCAAAAGAAATTCTTATGTAAGCCCAACTGTCAAAAGTACTTAATAAATCCTAAGAAAAATACCAAAACTCTGCCTTTGTAAAAAATGTTATACACCATTTATGAAAAACCAATTAGCAGATGTTTTGCAAACAGAAATTCTGATCTAGGCTATAATTCAAAAAGCACTCATTCAATTCCGGAAAAGTAACAAAGATGAGAAATCTTCAAATAGAAAAAACACGGCAGTAAGCACATATACTTCAGATTTGTCAAAAATTACTTAGTGTATTCGAAAAAGAAATTCTTATCTAAATCGAACTTTTGAAAGCACTTAATTAATCTTGAAAAAGTACCATACTGTTTCCTTTACAAAAAAAAGTGCAAAATTTAAAACAAGCTTTTGTGATTTATGTCATGCATCAAAAATAACTTAGTAGGAAGAACTTAGTAGGAAAAAGAAATACTGATCTAAGCAATAGTTTGAAAAGTACTCATTATATACCGGAAAAGTACCAAAAATTTCCCTTTAACTAAAAAGGTACTAAAACAAAAGGTAAAAAGAAGTTACTAAATAACTATTACTGATAAAAAAAAAATTAAATTCCCTTCTTTGTGCCCTATGTTTGAAAAGTATGAAAGTAGTATAATGAAAAGTTAAATGGCTGAGCAGTGTAGCGCCAGTTAAAACAAAATGTTTATAATTTTTGACATTTAACATGACATTTTAAATTTAACAAATTTTTCAAAATTCTTCAACACAATCATCACCCACAGCCACAAAACAAATATCATTTGCACACACACCACCACATACACACACACAGAGTAAATCATTAATCTGACATTTTGATGCTGTTGGTGATGAATTCTGTTTCCGGCTACCCATCGAAAAGGCCAATGTGAGTAATGGAGTACCTAAGTAATATATATTTTATAAATTTTTAATTACAACCCCCAACCACCCCCTTCCCATAACCATTTACCGCCAACCATCAATTGTGAACTAAATTTCATATTTTATAAATTTGTGCATATGAATTTTATTATCATTATACTCGTTTTATGTGGAAATGACTTTTTTTTTTTTTTTTTTTTGTTGTAACAGGATAATTTTTCTGCTGTTGTTGCAACATGATTTTATGTGAACATGCAGAGTTACTTTTGCTTATTTGTGTCCTTTTGTTTGTCATGGTAATCAGGTGGTGCTTTATGGTTTCACCATTTGCTCTCACCCTTGCCCCACACTTCTGTCCTTTACATTTATGCATTTTTAATTTGAAATTTTATAAATTTTGGCTACAGCAACAACGACAACAATAAAACAACATAAAAAGGAGTAACTTTATAAAATATTTAAACATTTACTGCATGTATGTAAGTAAGAGTATGCTTGTCAACTGTAATATTGCAGAGTTAAAAGGGCTCCCTCCATTGCCAATTTTCATACATTTTAAAGCATTTTTCTGGTAACCCAAGTCACTCTACCTCTGTCTCACTCTCTTTCTCTGATCATAATGGCAAGATAAATTTTTGCAATATGGACTCAACATACCAAAATAAATCAAATATTTATTATTATCACACATCAGAATACATACATATATAAAATATAAAATGAAAATAAAATAAATAAAATATATAAAAAAATAAAAATTGTTTTTTTTTAAAACATCATCACATTTATGAACCAAAAAGTTTTATTTTTATGTCACTTTTAGTTTACTTTTCATTTTCATTGCAGATTTCGGGTATGGTGAGGTGCACAGACATCCAAATGAATTTTATTCTTGTTTGCAAATTGTTTGAAAAATTCATAAAATTATTTCCTTTTATTTCGTTTCTCGCATGCCAAAAAAAATTATTTAAATTTTTATTTGGAAACTTATTCAGGGTTATACGTGAAATAGGCCTTAAAAAAGTTGGTTTGAATTAAAGGCCATTCAAAGAGAGAAGAATTACTCCTACTCTTAGTCATCAGCATCATAATCATGTAGACCTAGAACTATTGCAGGACACTAAGTCCCATGGTATCTATTATGACCCTTCAGGTAACCTTCCTACCTTCCTAATTAACACTAGCAGAACTAATGGTGAATATGTCACCCTGTGAGACCTTATATCTACCTAAACATTTCCGTTAAAACCTATCAGGTATGTGTTGTTCCGTTGCTTCTGATGCCTGCGAGCACAGTCTACAAACATCCCCATCTGTGACCGCCATCCTTTTCAGATGCGCTCTTAGTCTACTGTGGCCTGTAAGAAACTCCGTAATCAGGTTTAAGCTCGGCCTGCCATAATTAAAAACCTCAGTACGAAGACCAAATTGCGGACTGATCGTCGCCCTAGAGTGCCGAAGTCCCCTTTCAGCATTTTAGTGTTCCAAGCATTTGGCAATTTCCAAATCGTTAACTAGATTGAGGGTGATATAGGGTACTCCTTCTCTTAGTTTCAATTAAAATGATGAGCTTTTTGTGATGGCAATTGAAAAATTCTTCCTTCTATTCTGTTGGCATCCACAACGAAGAGAAAGGATTGGCAACCAGCCCACCCATATCTAGAAAAGACTGATGGAAGAAACAACTGCTTCCATACGGCCTTTTTTGCCGTTACTGCTTTTGTGAACATATGGCTTCCACAAGGCTTAACATACTTCGCCTTATTTCAGTCTTTTTGTAATCGGTTTGTCTTCCATTCCAGCTAAGCAAGTGGTCGGTCTTCTATACCATCCGTCGTCAACTAGAGACAACGAAATCTGTGTGTTTGGTGTAGTTCTGATTCGGAGCCTTGCTGCTCCTGCTCATCATAGACTCCTATCTTTTCATTTTTTAACCACTATGAAAGGGCAGTCAGAGGGTTTCTTGGATAAATCATCTGTATGTGGTTGAAGTCTCTCAATTATTTAAAATAAACAGTCAAGATTAAAGTTGTTTTTGTTTTCACTGATATGTGAACCTGGACTGCTTGTGAAGAATGCAAGCACTTTAACCACTGCACCACACCACCTCCAAACGAACACTTGGAGCCAAATAAAAGTGTTAGATTCACACAAACACAGCTGAAAGAAGTTTCCTATGACCCTATGATTACTTGTGAATAGCTAAGGGAATCAATAATTGAAAAGTTAGAGAGTTCTCACACTGACTTACTTTAAAAACATACAGGATTAGTAGTAACGTTCAAAAATAAATGAAATCGTGAAACTAGTAAAAACTTTTAGTCACACAATTCAAACTAACTATGTCCAAAGTCTACAAGAGTAAAATAAACACTAAAAGCGTTTTAGTAGAGTTTTGCTGGACCCAGCTTTCACATCTTGGCAACAGATAAATAAACAGACAATAAAAGACGAATGAAATCCAATAAAGCAAAGGAGGAAACCAAATAATAGAGGAAAGCACAGTAAGGCCAATGCCGAAAAAGTGAATATAACTTCTTTTGAGCAAAAAATATCTTAATTCACCTAAAACACATCACTGTTAAAAATTTGTTTTCTTTCTCCGTCAGTCCTTTAGGGAGCATATCGGCTTTTCACAAAGATCCGTTTGCTTTGTTTCAGTTTCATTAATCAAGTTTACTTTTCAAGCCAAGTAAATAATTAATCCACTGTAGCTCTCCTTCATATGATTGTGTAGTGGTGAAGGTCCTTACTAAGTTATGATCTTTACTTAGCATTATAATTTTTTTCTCTGTAGATGGTGTTTTTCCTGATGATTCGTCTGATGTTTGTCATCATAGGCAGATGTAAGCCAGATGGAGTAGTCTGGATGGAAATTAAATACTAGAAACCATTCTTTTTTTCGTCATATCCTCTGCTGTGGCTCGAGCGTTGGCCGCTTGTCTTGTTATATGTGACTTCTAACCGCTATACTACGCCTAATTTCAAAATTTGTGAAATTTGTTTTACCATTTTTTTTTTTTTGCATACTTTGGCTTAGTAAAATTTTAGTTTCATGAGATTTTTGGAAGCCTATTTTTAGGAGATTTAAATGAACAAATTGTAAAAAAATTTAATAATTTTTAGTTTAAAACATATTTCAAAATTATCGTATAATAAAAATTGTGTGTCCCAATATTAAAAGCCACCCACTTATTCTAACAAAGCAGTTTATTTGTGACTGAAGCGCGATCTATATAAGGCTACTGAAGTAATCCACTTCAAGAAAGCCTAGACGGTGGCTTTTCAAGGCATAATAGTGACACAATACATAAACGGCAATTGCAACGGTAATAGTTAAAAGAGAGACAATACCTAAACAGTTAACGCGTTTTCCACTATTTTTACTACAATTACAATGGTAATAGTTAAAGGAGAGACTAATCAAAGCATCAAGTTGCAGTTCTAACACAAGCACAAATACGCACACAATTTACAGGTAGACTTAGTGTCACACCTAGAATTAACTCCGTATCATATCTGCTTTAGTTATAGAGCCTTAAAAATACTTCTCACATTTACAATCCTAAATACTTTAATGTAGTACTTTTCCTGATTTAAATTAGTCTCATTTAATCTGAAATCTCTTTGCGAATTTATTCAATAAATATTTAACAAATATTCTTTGTACTGTTTAGCGCCCTAAAATATAGTACAAATTTTCATATTCTTCTCTTTGCTCAGAAAAACTTTCATTAGAAAATGACTCCCAACATTTTTATATAAATTAAAGCTAAGAACTATATTAATTCTTAAGGGAAATTAACCTCTTCTATTATAAAAGTAACTGACTTTAATTAAAATAAATTTTTGCTTACGTATTCGAATACATTTCCGGTAACTGTAATTTTAAGTAAATTTCCGTTATTAGACAAATATTGCAAAGGCCAAGAAAATAGTAAAATAAATATCTCTAGAGTGTTAAATAAATAATGGGTAAACTAATATATAGTGAGGTAAAGTACTAAGCAACCCCAAAGTATGCTAAGAAAAAAAATTATGTAATATTAGCTACCAAGCAAGGCAATTAAAGATTATGTAAAGGAAATCTTAAAAAAAACATAAATTTTAGTATATGAAAACAATTTGTTGTAAAAAATTAATGATCAAAATAAAGGAACTGCTTAATTCATGATAAAAACCTCCTTACTTACTTGAACTTAAAATACAAGCGAAATCAATAGGTTTTAAGAAAACTTACCTGAAAAGAGAAAGAAAGAAAGAATAATATTAATAAATTTTGCAGAAAATCAAACTTGTAAGAGAAAATAAAATAAATAGAATCATAAAATTCTGCATTTTTTAAATTTGCTTATAAGGAAAATCCATAGAATGAGACAGGATATACTCTGATCTCTAACACAGAGGGAAATCATATCACCGTATTAAGTGTCTAAGACGCGATACTGTATGAGGTAAATGACGAGAGTTACTCTGAACCCCAACGAAGAAGGAAATCATAGCAGTTTGTTAGGTCTCTCTACCTACGTACAGCTCTTAGACTTGATCTCTGCCCTAGAAACACTATTCCATTATAAAAAAAGGCGCGACTTTTTTTAGTATTTGCATTACTATTTACTACAGCAGAATTTGAGGTAAAAACTTTTAAAGCTTTTAAAAGGTGTTGCCATGTTTTTTTTTTTAATTTCAGATAAATAAGTAAAAATAAATCGGTTTGCTATTATAGAAGTAAAACACTTTTGTTGCCTACTTTTAGGACTAAGAAAATTCTCTTACCGAACAAGCAATAAAATTCAATGATTTAAGCTTTTTATTGCTTTAAAACAAAGCTACATATGGATCTGTGACAATACATATGTATATGTGCCCGACGTACCGACACAGACTTACCATATTTAGAGACAATCCCGGAAAAAAACTAAAGGAATGCACTTCTATTGGAAAACTCTAGTTGTATTCTATGCTTCCTTTTTTGTATGTTGTCTTTCATCATATAAATCTGTGTCAGTA
Source organism: Wohlfahrtia magnifica (assembly GCA_023159175.1). Taxonomy (NCBI): domain Eukaryota; kingdom Metazoa; phylum Arthropoda; class Insecta; order Diptera; family Sarcophagidae; genus Wohlfahrtia; species Wohlfahrtia magnifica. The sequence continues at coordinate 10,985,780 of JAKWBJ010000483.1, read as the reverse complement.
AGTAAGAATTACTTAAGTCGACTTAAGCTACTCTTCCATATAAAAAGAGATATACCATATATAATTTATTTTGTTTAAAGCATACTTTAAGGAGAACAATAAATTTGTGATAAACATTTTAATTTTTATTAAGTTACTTTACTTTAAGGCTTGTATCCTAAAAAACTGATTTACTCTTGTAAAAAAAATCTATTTTAATTGTTCAAAAAGTATTGCCTACCTACTAGGTTATAAAAACCAATTTATTTTTATAAATATTTTTTTTGCCTATTTTTAGGGTTTTTCAAGTTTTGTTTCTTTTTTTACTTTTTCCATAAAAATCATGTTAATTTAGTGCAGCCCTCTCTACAAAATGTATATACAGATTTTTATTTGTAGCCAAAGTGTTCCGGAAAAAAAACTGCTCCTTTTTTTTTCCTTTTTCTACTTTTTAAGCCTTTAAAGTTTATGTTTAACTTTATCCCTGCCTTAAAAATACTTTTATAATTTTCTTTTATACCTTTGCTTGGCCTTTTTGTCTCAAAGCACAAAAACCAGAAAGAAAGGAATACTTGCAATGAACAGAGCGCTCAAACCAATCTAACCTCAGTCAAACAAACCGAATAACAACAACAGTCTTTTAGACCATTTGAACTGTCTCGTGTATTTGGCATTACAGTGACGTTTATTAAAGCAAAAATATAAAAAATGGCTTAAAACTAAAACCAGCCAACAAGTAGTAAAAGAAATAAAAACATAACAAAAATTGGAAAAAATGAAATAAATAACGTATAAAAAATAAAAGGCTAGAAAAATATGACCTCTTTAGCACAAAAAAAGAAAAATATTTTTCTTGCTCTACAAACAAACCCGACCGACCGTACGTACGTACATTTTTGCCTGGCTTGCTTAAGCAAAGAAAAACAAAATATTTTTCGACTTTTTTTGGTGGAGAAGAGAATAAGAAATTTTTTTTGTTTTTTAAAGGTAAAAAGTAATAAAAAATAAAAGTAAAGAAATGAAATTTATGTCGCTATACGAATAGGTTTATATGAGTGTTAAAAGTGCAAATGTTGAGGTTTTGCTGGGTACATTTAAGACCCTTAAGTTTTAGGAGAAAGAAGACATTAAAAGTAAACTTGTAAAGCAAATAAAAATCAATGTTATTAAAAAGTTTGAAATCTAAATCGGCATTCTTAGTTATTCTTACCACCTTCTTAGAAGGGCAGACGTGTTATGTTTTATACAGAGGTTTATATCTGCAAAACTAACACAACACTTTTGAAGAGGTTTTACTAAATATTCTTAACTGGCTTCTTCGTGTTGAATACAGTTGTGAAATATGGCATAAGTTATATGGTTATACACATCATATTGATTTAAATTCATACGCTAAGCTAGTTTGGCCTTAATTCTTCATAAAACTGCATTTGTAGGGTAGTAGTAGGAAATTTTTGTAGTCTACGTTAAAAAAGTAAACAACAAAACAAATGAACAATTTTAAAACGCAAAGTGACACACATACGTCTGCTTGCATCAAAAGTTATCACACAACTGAATGAAACTGTTGTTTATTTCTTATTCTCTGTTGAATACTTTCTTTTTTCATTCGGGTATATATATTTACGGAGCTGATTGAGCGAGTGCACGTCTGTGCGACTATGACAACATATGCTATAAGGCTTTAGTAAATATATGAACTTCTTCAATTAGCAAATTCTAAAATTTTCATTATTATGGGTATTATTGCTCGTAAATTCGTTACGTTAATTTACAGACTTATAATAGCGACATGATAAAAATGAGAGATTCTTATTTTCATAAAACTCTTATTTCCATAAGAGTATTATAAAATGAATTTTGGAAATGTTATGTCATAGCGTCCAATTCTAATCCCTATAACACATCAGGCTAACAATTCTGTTTGTTTGGAAACGACTCCATACGAAGTTAGGTATCTAACCCGCTTTTTTCTATATTGGGTGCTCAAAAAACTTAGTTCCTTAGTTAGTTTTCGGTAAATGGCTCTAAAATGTAGTATTTCTGGTAATATTATTTTCATCAGACAACACTGTAGTTTGATGAAAGGTGACATTTTAAGCTTTACTTTCTTAGAAGACATTATTAAAATTGAATTGTTCTGTGGAAAATTATCTACGTTTAAAAATAAATGTAAATTCGGAACATTTGCCTCATATTATGCTTTTCTATTACAGAAAAGGCATAGGCTGCTGGAAAAACGTATAAAGTTTGCAAAGACAATGCTGTAGCTTGTTTGATCGTTTCCGAAAATTTTGATGTTAAAGATAGACATCGCTCTTGTCGATCGATGACAGAAAAACTCATTGAAATCATGGAAAAAAATTAGAAACACCGACACATAAGCAACGTGGACGTTGCTAGGAAACTAGGCATTAATCATCAAACACTTATCAACCATTTAACAAACAATAATAAGCGATTAAGCTCATGCATGAAGCTAGGTGACACAGGGTCTGGTCTCTTATGTCAACAATTAGAATTTATCAACAGCAACTGAGAGACCTTAGTGGGAGGTTTGGATGCATTCGCCATATAGATCGTATGTTGTTTCTTTAGATTATCATTTGTTTCGATCTCATATCTCACAATATCTTTTAAATGTGCGCACGATATGTTTGTATTTGGTAAAGGGTGCACTTGAGTGCTACTCTGGCCATATAAAGGACGATGTTAATTGTGAGTCACACCTAAACGTCAAGTTTTTTGCCCAACTCAATTTGACATTTCTTAGTTTTAGTGTATGACAAATTCAACCATGGAGAGCTACATAATTAAGCAGCGCGTTAAGATTGTTGAAGCCTTTTACGAAAATGGGCATTCAAATCAAAATGTATTTCGTGAGCTTCGTGATTTTTTTGGTCAGCATAATCGACCAAATGTGTCCACAATTGGATCTGTAGGATATGTGGAAGCACCTGTGCATGCTCGCCAAGTTAGTTCTGCGGAAAACATTGCTGTTGTTCGCGCTAGTGTGGCAGAAAAGCCGTTTACCTCGACTCGCCTTCGCTATGATAACGGACTTCTTGTGGCCAGGAATAAAGAATATGGTTCCAACAGGATGGTGCCACTTGTCACACCTCCAACGAAGCAATGGTTATTTTGCGCGAGAAATTCAATGGCCGTGTTATCTCGTGTCGTGGCGATGTTAATGAGCCGAAACGATCATGTGATTTAACATCGTTAGACTTCCTTCTTTAGGGATATTTAAAAGAAAATAAGCCAAGAACATTACAAGGGTTAAAGGATAAGACAATTCGACACATTACCGACATTAAATGTCAATTATTACTCAGAGTTACTGAAAATATAAACCGACGGATAGAGGTGTGTCACCGAAGCCGTGGCGAGCATTTGGCCGATAATTTGTTTCACACATAATTGTCATAAAAAATTGTTCGTTTCATTTACTATTAACATTGGGCATTATGACTCGCCCAACCTTTATATAGAACTTAATTATTTTATTTTAAAAAAAAAAGAAATAACTTATTCTCCTAGCCAATGCTTTTACTTCATGAATATGGACATTGTTGCTGAAATCTTTCTACTTTCCTATGAATTCATCAAATCACAACTACTCATGAAAATAAATATAAAATCGACAACTCAAGCAGTAGCAGTAGCACCAGCAACAAAGTAACTGATGACAACTATGATGATAAAATATCAAACGGCAAACACTTAGAAAAGAAAAGAGAGAAAAAAAGTCCAGAAGGGAAAAGGGTGAACGTTTAAGTCAAATATATTTTTTCGTTTTTCTTTTTTTTTTTTTTTTTTCTTTTAATCTTGGCCAAAGTTAATAGAAGCACAACTAAAATAAATACAACCAACATACATATCAGCATGTAGAGGAAAAAGGAAACTGCATATGTAGAGGATGGAAACAACAAGTTAAGAAAAACGCCTAAAAGCAAGCAGCAGTTGTAGACATATGACTATAAGCATAGACAAGCATTTTATGATTTCATATCCGTTTGCTAGCAACTCAAAATTTATATGGAAATTTTTACTTTTTTTAGACCATTTTTTCGGTATGTTTTTAAGGTAATTGTGGCAACTTTTATGTTCTATCTTAAAAACCATATTGTGAAGTTTATATGTCAAGCATATAAAATTCATAACCAACTACCTTCTACACCAGTCATCCTTCCTGCTGCTCAGACATACTAAACATTAAAATCACAACAGCAACAAAATATATTTGACGTCTCTAGGATATAAAAATATTAACAAAAACAAAAAAATATGACTAAAATAATACGAAACAATTTAAACATACATATATAAAGCAAAGAAGTGTGTTGGAGCCATTGTGTGCATACACTGTATAACTGTCTACTTTTAGGCTTACAAGCGCAGACCTCTAGGAATGCTCAGGTATCATTAAGGAAGTAGTATTTATTACTTTTTGTTGCTCTCTTCCTTAGCTCCCAGAGTGTGAAATATGTGCTAAAAATCTATTTTTTGCTTTTCTTTTCTATTTCTGCCGTGTGAGCAAATATTTAAGAAAATTAATTTTTAAGAGCCTCTAATCACTTAACGCAGACAATGTTTTTTATTTGAGGCTATGATAGGAATTTTTAAAAACTCATGTTTTATTGTTAAAGGCATGATAAGAAAAACGATTTATTAATTTTGATTTAAAAAAAAAAAAAAAACACGTTAGGCAACTAAAAAGCTACGAATTACAAGAAAACAGACACGAAGTTTGAATAACAACTCCTCAAAAACTTTTATAAACATTAAATTTCTAAAAATAACTATAAAAGCTCTTAAGCTCTTTTAAGTGTAGAACCATGTAACGAATTACACAGGAAACACACAAACAATTAAAAAAAAGTCTATTCTAACATGTAACGAAAAACAAAAACTGCAAACTTTTCAATAAAATGGAATTTTCAAAGTTAACACATGTCATGCATTACAAATTAATTTTTAAAACAGACTATTTCATATTTAATTCTTTTTTAAGTTTTCCTATTAAAGAAAAGGGAATTTTCGGACATGACATGGATCTCACCAAATGGCAGAACTGGTGAGGGATACTCTATAAGATAATTGCAAGCATTTTAAAGTTTAGATCATCCACAGAGTTGTGTGGTGAGTTGCGACAAGAACAGCGGCATTTCGTTCTTGAAGATCCTTTGTTGATCACGCAATAACCTGAGAATAATCATCAAGCAATCCGTGGAACGGCGCTCTGCTTTTTACCAACTACTTTACTAACGTGTTAATGACGTTTTTGACCTCATTATGGCAGATGGAACACCTACCAAGAGTGGCGTAAGCTGTGGACTGCAAGGATGTTTAGATGACCTTGATTACGCGGATGATATTTGCCTTCTTACTCACATATACTCTGACCTGCAAGACACACTCCGTACGATAGAGGAAATGTCCGCAAAAGTGAGACCAAAAGTTAACCCCAAAAAGATCAAAGCATTGCCCATAAATGCATCAACTACTTAGCCATTCATTTTACGACATCAACCTGTACAACATGTACTTCGCTTTTTACTATGCACTATTACAACAAGCGGCGGCTCATCTCAGGATCCACGTAGCTGTCTACCAACATCAAACTCAGAATCTTTAATATCACCCACCATACACTTAGAAAGCCACACTATGACATTAGCAGAATGGCCATCGTCTGCAATCGTCAGGGTCAATGACTTACTGGAAGGCCTGGTCATACTTGGAGGAGACAGCTGGATACCAAAATAAGGATTTCAAGACATAGCTGGAGCGAATTGAAATATATAGCAAATGGAAGAGATGATTGGAAGAACTTTGTTGTGGCCTTATGTTCCTTATAGCAAATACAGGATATAATAATATGTCGGACATATCATGAAGAACAAAAAATTTTTCTTTTAAATTTTAGGCTAAAAAAATATCTTAAACAGATTTTGAAAACATTTTTAAAACAAGAACTTCTTAAATTAAAAAATTCAAAATTTTTTCGAAATTTTTATTATATCACATGTCACGGATTAGAAATTTTCCGATGAAAAAGTAAATTCATTATAAATTCACATACTAATTTTTCATCATTTCCACTAAAATTGCCATCCTTCCAAATTCTAAATATTTCTGTTCGCCTATGTCACGAAGTACAAAAAATAACAAGAATAAAAGAATAATAAGAACAAACACTAGAAGTTAAATTATTTACTAATTTTTACAACATTCAATTTACCATTGTAACATATCGCGAATCACATAAAAAACTAAGAGTTAATAACAATTTCAACAATTTTTTTATATAAATAAACTTAATTTATAAATTAATTCCCCCTGTAATGGTTTACAATTTGGCGCAATTGAATAGAAATGTCAATTGAAAGTTTATAATTTGATATTATGGATAACAACTTAACTTGTTAAGAACACTAAAAATTACAACTCATCAATAGCCGTCGTAAAATATCAACTGAGATTTCAATTCAAACGAGTTGAGTTGTAAATCGGAATAGAGGCATAAAATGTAATGTAAATTAAGCCGAAATTGCTTTTCCCCGTATTTAATACACAAGAAAAGGATGCATACAATGTTTTAAACAATAATGTGAAATGTTTTCCAGCTTTTTAACTCAATGAAATACAATGCCATGACCAGGATTTATGTCGTTTCATTTGCTTACGTTTTTGGTAAAGTTTTATTTTTGTTTGTGTCCCAAAAAAATGCGTTTAAAAAAACATACAAACGATACAATAAAGTTAACAGTGTTTACAGTTTTATGTGATTTTGGAAAAAATAAAAATCAATGAGACAAAATGGCAAAAATTTTATTATTTTGAACGCGACACAAAATGTGTTAACCGACCAAGCAAAAGGCAAAACAAATTGGCACAAAACTGTTAATTTTGGCAATTAAAAGCGAAAGTTAAGAACGTTTAAGAATTCAATTACATCAAAAGAACAGCAGAAAAGAAGAAAGACATTCGCTTAAACCATAGAGTGTTTTGTTTGAATTTTATTGAGAAATCTGAATGGATTTGGTATGACAAAATGCTTTGTTTCAGAATTTTCGTAAGCAAATAATTTAAAAAATCTATTCAAAGTCATTTACAGTTTAAGTAAAAGTTTTCCACATTTGTTTCGCATTTTCTTATTATAACCGCCACTGTAGTTAAACAAAAACAACAATAAAACTTACCAAAAATTGTTCTAAAAAACCTGCCACAATATGTTTGGTTTTATGTACGACAAATGGTTAAAGAAAGAGAGGAAGAGAGCGAAAGAAATTTGTATAGAAATATTTCATTTCTTAACAAAACTTTACTTGCAAAGATGGTTTTTGTTTTTGTTTGTTTTTCTGCATTCATTTTAATATGGATTTGTATTTGTTGTTTTATTTTCTATATTTTTATTTGTTATTGTTTACAAAACAAATGGGAAAAGAAATAAGAGACAACAACAATAACTAAGACTGCATACTTTTAGGCGAAATACGAATTTACTCGCTATACTTTTGAATGTGTGTGTGTGCCTGTATATGAGTCAAGAGAAATGTATGCAGTAACAAAATAAAGAAGATTAAATTGGCCTCTTTAAACAAAAACAACAAAAAACATATATACACAAAACACAAAGGAAAGATGTATATACATACATACACACATATGTATGTATATAATCAACTCTTAACTAACCATATTTAAAAGTTAATATTATTGTAGTTTTTTGTTTTTCTTGTTGTTACAGTACTCTCTTCTTTCTCTCTTTCATTGTGTTTAACCAAAAAGTCAACTTTATTTTTGTTAGTGAAATCAACACTTGAAAACAATAGTTTGTATGTGTGTGCATATCGTTGTTTAAGCAACAGTTAAAGTATGACTAAAAGAGTAAAGAGTATGAGGGTAGCAGCAGATGAAGGTTATAATGGAATAGCATATAAAGTTTCTTTTTTTCAGTTTCATTTCTTAAATAAGTTTATTTAGAAACTATTCTGTGTGTTTGTGTTTACGCTTCAGAGCGAGAGAGAGAAAGAGTGTAAGAAAGTTTGTTGTGTGAGCCAAGAGTTTTAATATTATTTTTCAAGTATTTTTTCTCTACAAACACACAAACACACACATATCCATATACACATAATATTATATACATGTGGCATCTAAGTAAAGTTATAACAAATATTTGTTGCTGAGTTTTTGTTTGCAACAAGTCAAGCCAGTAGTTAGAAATTAAAATAAAAAGAGAAAAAACAAACATTAAAACATATTTGTTGTTTTAAACAATTGTTTTCATTTCATGCTTCAGTTGCCGTTTTTTTTTTTCGCTACGGAGACTGTTTACTATATTTGTACTTTTTTGATATCGATTTCTAGATAACAACGACCTGGCGTCTAAGTCAGAGATCAGCAATGAATACTGAAAACATGAGTATACTCGAATCATGATTTATAAATTCTTATACTCATTTTCGTTAATACTCATTGCAATGGCTATTTATTTCTAAAGCTTGAAATTCTCACCATACTCATACCTATCAATATTTACAACGCTATTGATTCATACTTATCTGCACTCATTGTGCCTAGACGATGCAAAATGAGTATCATTCGAATATGAACATTTGAATGCTCTGTGTTTGTGTGTTTTTGTTTTCTTTTGAATAGTCAATTCTTCTGAATAGCTATTCATGACTACTCATGAAAGATTAAAATTATTTATGAGTATTATGAGTATTTTCTGAGAAATTAATTGATGATGTGAAAGTGAGTAGCTATGAATATGAGTACGACCTTTGATTTATACTCATTGCTACTCACACTAATGAATCAACATTATTGTGAGTATAACATACTACAAATGTCCCTATTATTTACTTGAACACTGTATATTTATTATTATTTTTTCCCTTTCACTTAATTTTCTAATGTTGCTGCTACAAGTAGCACTCAAAAGAATGCGATAGTATCGATAGTTCTTTTGCAAACTATTGAAACTATCGGGTGGGCCGACTATCGATAGTTTTGCAGTTCTAGCATGGGTAGTTTAATTTGAGTGATACACTTATACTTAAAAATTCATGAGTGAGTATGAGTAGCAAAAAAGGGATTCATTGCTAATCTTTGGTCTTAGTCAAAAAAAAAAAAAAAAAAAAAAAAAAAAAAAAAAAACATATTTCGCATTAGAATGATTTAGCTTTAGTTACATTAAACTAAAAAACTATGGCTTTACTCAAGGCGAAACAATCTAATAAACTCTTTTGAAGTCAAATAATTATTATCGATTTACCTGCGTTTAATTATAATAACAGCCTCTCTCATGCATTAAACGAAAAAATCTTACCAACCGGTAACTTTAAAGCAAAAATAAATAATGCAGTACTTTGGCATAAGCTAAGGCGCTATTAACAAACTAATGTTGAATGAATGGAATGAATGAAATCAGTTTATTAGGCGCTGTAATTAATAAATTCAAGATAATTTGATACAATAAAGGCACAAGAGGGGATGACGTGGTGCAGAGGTGGATAACGTGGTGTAGTTTGTAACACAAACGAATCCCAGCCCAGCACATGACAACAGAATTGATTTGCGATTTCGAGTGTTTAATAAAGAGACTTCAACTTCCCTCCAGACAATTTCATCCAACGAAGTCCTCCTGGCCTTCCAGCTTACCTCTGGTGATGATGGCAAACATAAATAAATTATAATGCTAAGTAAGGATCCCCACCACTTAGCAAGAATCTTCACCACTAGCGTTATTCTCTAGGCAACGATAGATGGCAACACCAACATGTCATAGACACCTTCTACAGTAGAACGATAACCTGCTTAGCTGAAAGACCAAATAAGTACAAAGAAAATGAAATAAGACACAGCTGCTTTGTCGAAATCATATGCTTCTAAGAGGAGTAACAAAATAAATATTTCAGGGACAACTACTGGGACTGCCAGTAGTTGTAAAGAGTTTTACTGAGTTTCTTGGTAGTCATACCACCAAAGATAAAGTCAAACGTTTGAAACGCTCAAAAAGGTCTTCGCTTCAGCAAAAGTGACTAAAAAGATAACGAACGGCAGGATAATGAACATGAATGACAACGAAATGAATGATAATAAAATGAATAAGAATGAATGGTTGATAATGAAGCCATCTCAAACGGAGCTATCAGCACTATAAATGACGCCTTTGTTCACCTTCAAACAAAGACGCAATAATCCGAGCATATCAAGGAAGTGTTTGTCAATTATTTGGAGAAATCGAGAGTTTTTTCTCCATTATGTAACTGTGAACTGAACATGGATCTGTTGCTTCCCTGAAGCATCGTCAACGAAGATAAAACGAATATTTGAAAAAGAGGTTTTCCAATTTGAATGATGACAATGCCGCTTCTAAATACTTCACCTTTCAAAATAAATAGCACGTTGTGTAGATTAAGAAAGATACAGAGACACACACACATTGTTTTCAAAACAATTCACTAAGAAATATAGTTCGATATCGAATGCCAGACATGTTATTTTTACCCAAAAAAAAAGGTATTATTGCAGTAGTTTTTCACTATGTTTAACGCACTTTTAACACAAAGCCATTCATTTTACCATCTCACTGTAATGTGACTAATGCAAATTAGCAGCTACTATGTTCGTATATACAACCAACCCTCGTATTTTGCCTCTTATTATACTTAAGCATTCATTGTTGACAATTTCCTTTTTTTGGTTTCAATTTTTATTTTATTTATTTTTTTAACAATTGCACTTGTTTTTGTTGGTTTCTTAGCTTATTTACTTTTTAGTACTTAAAATGGAATTTATAATCTCTTACTCTTTTTTTACTATTTGTTTTACTCTCTTCCTTCCTTCTTTTCTTTTAGTAAATTTTTTATTTATTTTAAAGAAAAACAAAAAATATATGCTGAGTAGGTTACTTTTCAATAGTTTTGTTTGTTTTTAATTTTGTTCTTTAATTTTACTAATTTTATCAAAAGGCTTTCTATTGTTGTTGCTTTTTGTTCTTTTACCGAGTGGACTCTGTCTGTTTGTTGACTGTGTAGTAAGAGCATATTTTATTAAATTTTTGTCTCATTTATTAAATATTTATTTATTTACTTGTTAGTTTAAGTAATTTATACCTACTGAAAAGGCCTTGAAATAACATTTTATATGTGTAAGTTGCATGCATTGCGTGCTTTTAGGCGTTTTATTTATATTGGGCCTGTATAGTCATTTACAAACACATACTACATTATCGTTATTAATGTCGGCTAGAAAAATCAAAATGTGGCAAAAAATTATAATAATAAAAAATAAGAGCAAGAGGTGTTACTACAAAGCCCGATTCTTCAAGTATAATTGTCAACAAAAAACTAAATATTAAAGAGAATTTAATTTATTGTGAAATAAATTTAAAAAAATTGGTTTTTGAATTAACTAATAATTTTTTTAATAGTAAAACATTTAAAAACAAGGCATTAAAGAATTTCGCTAAGAAGTTCATATTGTCGGTCAAAAAAAATTTTTTTGCCCTTTGCTGCCAATAGCTGATAAAAATCTTAAGAACCCCAAAAGGTGTTTAAATATTTATTTGCTTTAATAAAAGGGTATTCTCTTGAAAACGTAATATATAATATCAGGGAAAAATAAAAAGCCTTCAAATTTTCCAAATATTAAAGTAATTTTTGTAAAATTTATAACTTTCGTGTGCTTATTTATTTAAAACAACACCGAAATCAAAGAAACCCCATAAATATTAGGGCGATGTAGTAATTAAATCACTTACATACTACACAGACAGCCCAAGTTCATATCTCGGCAAGTACAAGAAAAAGTTTTAATGTGACTTCTGGCTTGAAGTAATTATGAGCCCACAATCCTCTCTATATGATTCATCTCAAAAGTCCCTTAATCCCCTTTCTTTCGAAAGAAAAATAACAGGAACATCAAGTACTTATCATCATACGACCGTTTAGCCAACGTCATCCGTTGTAGAGAGATGAAAAAAAAAAATAAAATAAAAATGTAAAAGTCTATGATCAACATCATCAGTAAGGCTTCGAACCACCACTACACCAAACAAATATAGGGCGATGTCTTTAGACAACGACAGATGGCAGTACTAAGATGTCATAGACACCTGCTACAGTAGGGCGATAACCTACGCAGCTGAGACACAAAATTACTACAAAGAAACTTAAACAAGACAAGGCTGCCTTGTCGAAATCATATGCTTTATAGAGACCATCAGAAATAAAATCAAACGTTTGTAACGCCCAAAAGAGATTCTTACTTCAGCAATACTTACGAGTAGTGATTAAAAATGCAATGGACGGCTGGCTAATGAAAAGACATGAGGTGGATGAGGCTGAAGCTATCTCAAACGGCAGTATTAGTATGCTAAATGCTGCCTTTGCTCACTTTCAACCAAAGACGCATTAATCTGTGTATTTCAAGGAAGTGTTTGGCAATTATTTGAACGTAATCCGAACGAATCCCTGCCTAGGAGCATACATTCAGTTCCATTAATCAAGTTGATTTTTCAAGCTCAGTAAAAGTGAAAATACATTGACAATTTGAATAAGAAGTCGAATTGAAAGCCAATAAAGCACAGGAGGACACCGAAGAATTCAGGAATTACAAAGCAATGTAAGACCAACGGCCAAATCGTGAATAATAACTTTTCTTGGGCAAGAAATATCTTACTTCACCTAAAAAAACTCAGCAGACTCTCCTAAAATGTTCACTGTTCAAAATTTGTTTTTTTTTTTTTGTCCGCCAATCCTGAAAGGAGCATATCGGCTTTCCACAAAGAATCCATTGCTTTGCTTCAATTTCATTAATCAAGTTTACTTTTCCAGCCAAGTAGATGATTAATCCACTGTAGCCCCCTCCAAATGATTGTGTAGTGGTGAATATCCTTGCTAATTGGTAGTGATCTTTACTGTAGCATTGTAATTTTTTCCCAGTAATTAACGTTCTTTCCTGATCATTCGTCTGATGTTTGTCATCATCGCAGAGTTAAGCTGGAAGGTCAGGGGGGGCTTCTTCTTTATTTTCTTTTTTTTAGATGGAGTTGTCTGGAGGGAAGTTGAAGCCTCTTTACTGTACACTAGAAATCACCATTATTTTTTTTTTGTCGACATGTCCTCTGCAGCGGCTCGAATCTGGTGTTGCTATGCGTGCGCTTTAACCACTACACCCGCCACCCTTACATGGTGCTATTACACTACATCGAAGTATAAACCAAACAATATCGCTTTTTTTTTCAGTTTTCTCCAATATAGATAAGCAGCACCGAGGTTATGTTCTGCTTATAAAAAGAGAATCTGAGTAGCGAGGGCGTGTGGCTTATACCTACGGTCGGCATAGGGCGATAGACTTATTGAGCGGGCGAGGTGTCAACACACATTATCTTCAATGCCTTCGATTGTTAAATGTTACGTCTTTATGTCATACTGGGGAAGAAAATATCACACAAATGATAGAAAGACAAAGTGAGTGTATTTTGCTAATTATGTAATGTTCGTGCTTCTAAGACTCCCGTTGGCTGTAAGCGCTTAAAAAGCAGGTGAAATGAAAAAACATGATTCTCGATGCCACCCGCGCGACTTTCGAAACAAAACGAACGTATCTATCAAAAACAATCAAATGTTGAATTAAAAGATACGCTGCTGATCTGGCATGTAGACGCTATGGTGACAATCTTTAAATTAAGCTACGAACTGCTTATCCAGCATATCCTACTGAGTTTTGGACTATTTTCTATTTAAAAATTTCAAGATATGTTCGGGCGGCAAGAGAATTGAGGGTCTTATTAAACTGTTCTTAATGGCGTGAAATTTTTTTTAATTTTTTTTTTTTCAAAAGTTTTATTTTATTTACAGAAACAATTAATAATAGACAAGACAGCCTCAATGAACGTTTTTAAAACTTAATTTCGTTAATTAATTTTCAGCATTTTATTTTGTTATTTCGTGTGTCTCTCTAGTGTCATGTTTTACTTCACTTATTTGAACCTGCTGCTCTTAAAAAAATATATATATAATTATTATGCCAAGTTAATAACATTCCTAGATATTAATCTCTGTAAATTTATCATAACAAAACGTATTCTACACCCTCTTTCATTTTTGTTGTTGAAGAATAAACAGAGAATTTATATTTAAGCTGCCATAATAAGAAAATATGGTGAAAATAAATGGGTTTTTTCTATTTTCTTTTTTTTTACAGAGAGAGAGAGAAAGAGAGAAAGAGAAAGAGAGAGAGCATGTCTTCAAAAGATGCCGTCAATCACAGAAAAGTTTAAAAAAGAAATATACTCTAAGACACATCGATTAAAAACTCGTTACTAGAGAGATAGCGCAACAGATAGGCAAGGAGAAGATAAGTAAACATTTTTTAATTAAAATAAAAATTTTTTTAAAAAATTTTAATTCGACTAAAAAATTCTAGTTCTTTGAAGTTTAAGGAAGAATATAGACTATTTGCCTTCTTAAGATAAAGTTTATTTGGCAAAAATACCAAAAACACTAATTTGTTATGATTACACCAATGCGCTTATGGTGGACTGTGAGTAATAGCTTCAGCTATCGAGCATATAGCTTCCATATACGCCACCTCAGGCTTTTTCATTTTTCGATTGACCCATAACATTAGGAACTTTATCGCAGATAATTCTTTTTCGCCAAACTATTGTCTATCGTCTTTAGTTTGACTAGTAGTTTTATTTTGAATGTTAACGCAAAATGTTTGCTGGGATTTACTTTTTTATTTTGGTATGGTACTCTTCGAAATGCTGTTTAAATTATTACTAACGTGTGCGTGAGTTAAGCACAAAATATTTCAAAATTTACCTCAACACAAATCCCCTAAACGACAATAGACTATTTACACATAAAGACACAAACATTACTGCAAAGACAGCAGTAGACTTACACAGGCAACAGGCGCTCGTTAGACTCAAAACAGGAAATTTTAAAAAGACATCCTTTAGTAGAACGAACCAGAGCATGCACTTGATATTTTTTCAATTATATTATCGTTAAATACGTAAAAAAATAAAATATTTTGTTGAGTACGAAAATAGGCCTATAAGCTAAATACATGTACATAAGTACGCTTCTCTTGTCTACATAAAGTTTTTTTTTTTTTCATTTGTTTTAAAGCATAGGATGTGGCGTAAATTACAAGATAATTTGTCCTCCAGTGAGATATTCTATTCCAATTTACGCAAAATTTGACAAGAGCATACACAAACAGCAAAAAAAAATTTTTAAACGGAAAAAATAGCACATTTTTACATCGATATAGTAAAACACGGAGAAAAAATAAAGAATCACTCCTAACAATAGACAACGATTTTTGCAAATACACACACGCCCTCCACTATGCATAGAAAAACATTTTTCTTCTTTAACCGGCTTTTTGTCAGCACACAAACACACATGCCATTGTCATCATCATTAACATATCGAGCTTCATACGTACACACACACAATTATGTGAAAAAAATAGATGCTGTAAAATGCTTAAGGATATGATAAACACACGCACACATATAAATCAACTTTTCTGAGAATATTGAAAGTAAGCAAAAGAGTGTAAATCTAAATACGAGTATAATGATGGCCCCCTAGGCGTATAAATAACATTTCAAGTCATTGTCATTGTTTTGTACGCAACACACACACACATGCCCATACACTTTCATACTCAGAGTTATACACTCTCATTATTATTTATCATTTTCTGTCTTTTCTATAAATGATTCATTGTTTTTATTACTCTTTTCTCGCCCCCTCTCCATCCTTCTCTCTCAGGGTTTCTATTTTGAAAAAAAAAAAAAAAAATAAAAAAATTTTAATGCTTCAAAGAGTAAGAGTCTAACTGTGTGCGTATTTGTGTCTGTATTTTCCGTCTATTATTAAACAGCCTGTTGCCATTTTTAAAAACTCATTATGAATTGTTCTTTCAATTTGACAATAATCTTTTACATTATTATTCTATTTGGCTTTTTTTACAAAAAAAAAAAAATAAATAAAATAAATAAATAAATGAAAATGATATCGAAATAAAATTTAATTATTTGGCAAAAAACACAACAACAACAAAAATAAATATAAAATTAGCAAAATATAGGTTTTGACGCACACAATCAAGAAAAAAATTTATAATTTGATGATATGGATAGAGTTGCCATATTTTTTTTAGAAAAACGGAAATTTCAGAAGAAAAAATAACTGATTTTCAAGCGGAAACTGCACATACTTAAAACAGTAAAAAAATATACAGATGCGCCAATTATTTCAAACTTTGATAATCAAATAAGTTATTTTAAAGGTAATTTAGTGAATAATTTCGGTTTACAGAATATTCCGGATAATTTATTTCTTAGTGTATTTTTTATTCAAACATAACACAACAAAAATAAATGTGATATAAATAAATAATACTGTGCTCGAATTTGACACTTTTTTTCCGACTACTTTGGCACCAAGCGGGTAATCCAGATTCAAGTACGCTTAATCCAGTGGTGCTAACCACATTTTTAGGTTAGCTCATGTTTTCGGGATATACCGTTATTAAAGTGGATGAGGTTGCACAACAAACATTCGCGTAACTAAAAAACGGATTAGTTTATAGAATAAACAAAAACAACCGAAATTCAACAATAAAACAGTTTTTTGCGATATATCAACGCAATAATGCTGGGGCTTTACATCGGGATTCTTTACAATAGACAAAACATGATTCCACCACATTACAAGAGATAAGAGAACAGTCAAAGCAGTGGACAGGATTGGTAGAATCGTCACTCATGGGCTCTGCTTCTTTGATATGTGTGTAGTATTGCTTATCTTAAAAAAAAGAAAAGCAATCAATGGCGTGTATCATGCTAACTCATTGGAGCGTTGAAACCATGGAATTAAAAACGCAAGGGATGCCTTTGACGAAAAGGAGTGTTGTTTTATCAAGATATTGGATCATTTCAATCATTCTCTATTACGATGGCCAAATTCAATGAATTATTGTACGAGTTGTTTCATCACACACCTTACTCCTCATATTTAGCTACTTCGGACTGTAATTCATTTTCAATTACGCTGTGAACCATCAAAAATTAATACAATCACTAATTTTTATGGGGGGAGGGGGTCTATTATGTATTTCGAGTCGTAAAACTAAATCTTTCGAAAGCAATTTTCTTTTGAATAATTTTCGAATGTTTGAAAGTATTTGTCACAAACAAATTTTCGTAGATGGTACTACATAATACAATTTGTTCAAATTCGTAAGTTTTTTCGTTTCGTATTGAAATACATAATAATCCCCAGGTGTTTGCCCACGCAAAATTTCTTTAATTTAATTTCCTGATGAATTTAATAAACAGATTACACATTGTGTAGGATTTAGTTTCTCTAGGAAATCTATCAAAACGAAGTACAAAAGTACCTTGCGAACAGGGTATTTCGATAAGTAATTCCAACAGCAAACAAAGCAATTCGGAATCTAGCGCGAACATGTCATTGGATACACTTATTGACTTCAAGCAAAAATTATATGATCTAGCACGAAAAAAATTTGACTTTTAAGAAGGTCTGGTAACTACTTCCTGTTTAGAAATTTAAATAAGTACTGTTTTGGGTTAAAACAAGAGATCATTGTTCAAAAACATATGCCTTTTTGAGGATCTGGAAACATTTTATGATTCAGAAAAAGTAAAAAACTAAAAAATGCTGGTCTAACAATAAGGAAGTGACCTCATACTTTATTATTCAAAAACTTTATAGAACAGAATTTAATCGTGTTCTGTTGTACTATTTAAAATCAACAAATCAATTCCATCTCCAGTCTTTACATTCTTTCCCTAATTTTATAATTCCTCGTATTCTAAAGAGTCATTAAAGGTTAAATGAACTATAAAAAGACTTGGTTGATCACTACTTGAGTTAATTTCTTTTGAATTTACTGCACTTCACTCTTCCTTTTGCTAGTACAAGAACGTTCAACTGAAATATCAACCATTATTCTACAATGACTGGCCAGAAATATTATTGAGGATACGATTTTCTTTTTTCTTCTTAGTTGAAAGCATTTATCAGTTTCTTAAGGACTTTCCAACAACAATTCATACCTTTACGAGTAAAAATAATAATAATAAAGATAATAAAACATTTTACCTCCTTTAAGGACCTTTTCATTTAACAAAGAAATTTTGCTATTTTTCTATAAAACAGTAGAAAAAGAAACAGAATCAAGACAAATTTGATTCAATAAATTCTCTGAAATAAAAAAAATAAATCAAAAACAAAATAAACCATATCATGCCAAGAAGCTGGTCAGTATAGGAATTGGTGTTCGGGGGTTAGTGATGATGATGATGAAGGAGTATTTAATACAAAGGAAAATAATGGTTATAAAATGTACCAAAAAAACAATCTTTATATTTTAGCTCTTTTTGTACGAGTATTGTTTCATTACAAAAGTATCTTTTAGCTTTTGTATCTTCAAATACATGCAACAGAAATATATACAAAATAAAAAAATATAAATGCTTTAATGGAAATCTATTCATACACTTTACCTTCTCATCTTAAGGTGTCTGTGGCCCTGAATTAAGGTTTTTCAATGGGGTAAGATGATGGCAGCCAACCAGCAGGTATTTTGCCAAAATTAAACAATAAGATGCGTGTGGTGTTTTTTGTTCTACTTCTGCTACCTCTTTTAAGGGAGGATATACAGGTTTATTATCCTTTTTGTTATAATTGCTTTCATTGGGTCTGTGTAACCCCCACCATTGTTATAATATCATCCTTGTCTCTTGCTCTCTCTCTCTCTCTCTCTCTCTCTCTCTCTCTCTTGCTATATACAATAGCTTTTCTTTTAATATAATAAGTTTGAGCTATTAATTAATTGAATTCAATTTTTCTATGAGATTTTTTAAATGTTTCCTTTTTTCTATGCAACTCATACAAAAAGGATGAGTTTTTTGACTTTCTGCCTGAGGTTAAGTAGAGTTATTGTGAAGAATGAACGAAATAAAGGTTTTGTGGTCTACTTGTTAAAGTAACTGAAGAAGGGTTTTTTATTTTATTTTAAGTAGTCATTAAAAAGAAGTACATGAAGTAAGAAAAACAAAATTAAAATATGATTTGTTTAAAAGGGTTTGAAAACAATTATTAAATTAAATTATTGCAAAAGATTTAAAAGCTTTTGTTTAAAAAGAGACTCTTTGTATGGCAATGCTGTAGTTCTTTTTAGACTAAGAGCCATTCCAAATTATAAATAATTTAAAACCTTTGATTATTTTTTTTTTTTTTAACTCAGACTAATGCAACATTATCTAGTAGTGGTGAACGTGCTTGCATACAACAAAAGCAGCCCAGATTTAAATCTCACCGAGGATGAGAAAAATTTCCATCGCGACGTCGGACAACAGATACAGAAAAACTAGATATTTTGCATTAAGTAGTGGTTAAAGACCACTTTAAAAAGGGATTTGAAAACCTTATTAGACATTCCACTTATGGATATTTATGTTATAAACGAGGCGACGGTCGCCTCGCCAACTGCCTAACGGTCTTAGATGAACTGACTAAAATGAACTACAGGTCGCTTGAGTTGAGACAAGTCTATCCGAAAAATATGTCAAACAAATTCTTGAACAGAAGCCCATGAGGATAAATTGCTGTATATATCACCAATTTACAAAAAAATTACTTGACTATTTAAATAGTGGCAGACATTAGTACAGATCTCGGTGCGGTCCACTATGTGTTAGAAAGTAATAATGAAGCTAACGACCTTACATTTTGAAGAGACACTCAGGATTAAAAACACTGCTTTATAGAATGCGCTGTGGTACATTTAATCAGTCTAATGCACCGATTAGGTCAGATTATACAGGTTGCTCGCTATTTACAAGTTCACTCGGAGGCCATATGGCTTGTTGTGATACCCCTTATTTAATGGGCCTGTCCTGTAGGCCCATTAAATAGGCCGAAAGACCGGACATGGGAATGACTAATAAAAGATCTTCGCTTAAAGACCTTGGCGAAGTCAATCAACTTCGGGAGCGACACATCCCTAAGACAAACCAGATCATGGAAGTGACATGCACCGAAGCGACTTATTCTAAGCTCTCACAGAGCGGAACAGTGACACAGAAGGTGTTGCTTCGATTCTTTCTCTTCCTCCTCATCTTGGCAGCTTCTACAGTAGCCATGAGTAGGGCGTTCTATGCACTCTGACATAAGACCTATATATCATACAGTGGTGCCCTTTAATTATGCACGATCGACCCCCTACCAAACCAAAGAAGCGACTTAGTCCATAGAAAAAAAATTCCAAAGCATTTAGGATATTCTAAAAGTTGTGATATTAGCCCACCTGTGTTTCATCTTGCTCTGTGCCTATGTATGTATCAAACTATACAAGGCACAGAGGGGCATATACGTCCCCTCGCACGAGAGCCAGATAGACCCTCTAGTAGCGCACTCATTGTCACTGACTTGGATTCCATATGAGGTCGATATGGTTCCGTTTCAGCCGGTCCAGTGAGGAAATCCAGCTGAGAAGACATTAAGATTTAAGCACGTACTAGTTGAGATAACTGATTGCGGCAAGACCATCTACGTAAATCCTAATAAGTCTTGAGGCCTCG
This sequence comes from Wohlfahrtia magnifica, assembly GCA_023159175.1. Lineage (NCBI taxonomy): Eukaryota > Metazoa > Arthropoda > Insecta > Diptera > Sarcophagidae > Wohlfahrtia > Wohlfahrtia magnifica. The sequence goes on along the minus strand of JAKWBJ010000483.1, from coordinate 10,965,145 downwards.
AGATTTAATTCCCGGATATGCTCAGCGGCTATGTCTATAGCATAAACCTCAGCCTGAAAAACGGTGCAATCATCAGGTAGTCTGAGAAACCCTTAGGTCTATGTCATCAGAGTAGAAACCCGCAGCTGTCTCCGTTTCCGCCTTCAAGCCATCGGTATAGACTGCGACTGCGTTATCTCGGAGGACAGATCCAGCAGCCCACTAGTCCCTAGATGGTATCCTACTGACGTAAGCTCCACCAAAGTTCAATGCAGATATCGCCCAATCATTTCGGAGCGTCAGGTTCGGTTCGCTCACTTTCTGTAGGATGGTACCGTGTCCAATGCAACAGGCCTCAGTTCACCCGACTCTCTGAGTCTAAGTAAATGCTTTGTAGAGACTCATTCCAGGGATGGTATGGTTTTGTTAAAGGGCATGCGGGAAAAAAATCTATTCCATAAATGATCTGATTTTGTCAAACTTAGGACATTACCCATCGGGTGCGGTCTGGTACCAGCTAATCAGGTGATTATGTCTAGGATGAATGATGATGCTGACACCTGCCATTGCTTAAAAATAACGACCTCTGTGTGTTTGGGGCCGTGTGGAGGAATATTTGCTGCTTATTATAAATGAATACCTCTTTTCTTTTTTCCTAAGCAGTGGTATTGCCTGACCTTCTATGATGTTCTGTAGTTGATATTGTCCAGGAGGAGATATCGAAGCTTTTTAAATATTTAAAATTCAAAAGCATGATGAAAATAATACCTGTTTTCGTCGAGATTCGAAACTAGGCTGCTGCTAGGTTTCGCATGCATGTACTTTATCTACAATACCACGTTTCGTTGAACACAGTATCTTACTTTGGCGTAAGGGCGCAAAATAAGCCTATTGAAAGACAGTGGGACAAAAAATAATTTGTTCCTATTGTAGTGCTCAGCAATTGGAGATTAAAAGATCAATAAAAGGGTATCATAAAACAAAGTTTGAGAAATACTATTCGAAAGCATTTAAATGATAAAAAGGTGTCTTCCAATACAGACTCCTGAACTGTGAATAATAAAAGGAGCTGTGTTGTTGAAAATACATCTGCCAAATTGGCTTTCATTTATGCAGTTTATTTTGCCAAATTACTATGGTTATGGATCTTATTTGATTTTTCAAGCGTTTGAACTCTTTTGCTTCTTACTAACAGCAGCAGACTCTACTATAGACATGAAATTTTTTATATAGTGAATTCTAAAAGCTTCTTTAATTGCAATTTAAATATATTAGAGCGTGTGTGCGTTTGAAACTTACACTTAAGCAAAAAGACACAAAGCTTTATTATAGACATGAAACTTTTCTCATCTAGCAAATACTTGAACCTTCTTAATTGTATTTATATAAATTGTAGCATTTGTGTGCAGTATCACAGATGTACATTTAGCTATTTCTTGTGTGCAGTAGTTAACACATTTAATTTACAGAAAGTTGTGGACTATATTAGCAATTTACAAAGCAGACTGTTTAAGACCTTATTTCAATTTTCACAAATATTAAAGCATACTTTTATGGGTTTACAGCTTAGAATTTAATAACATTTAACCATATTTCATTTGCAACTTTTTTTTTCTCTTTTTAAACGAAAATTACAGAAATATGACAGAACACTTATAATCAACTCACTTATACACTTTTTTCATTTTTGCTGAAAACTACTCGTTTTTTGAGGTTGACATATAATAAGAAACCTCCTAAGACGGCCAACTACCAAAAAATAAGTAAACCAATTCAAAGCTGCTGGCAGGAAATAATGAAATGAAAGTTAAACTGAAAATTAATACGATTTTTTTCTTTTTTTTTTTAATATGAAAACCCTAGCACAAGGCTCCAACAGGAGTTGAAAAAGAAAGAAAGATAACAGTGATGAGCCTGTATTGCTGTCGTAGGTAAAACTACTTGGAATACAGACTTACAACTACTACTTAAGTTATATACAAAAAAATTTTTTTCAAAAAAGAAAATTGAAATCAAACCAAATGAAAGAAATCTCATCTTGTACGAGTATAACATTAAAAAAATATATAAAAAAATCATATTTTTAATATTAAACCCTTTCTTACAATACTGCTTAAAGTTTCATATGGTTTATGGAGCCATGCAACCAACCAGTATCTTTTTGGGCTGCTACTGAAGATATGGCCAAAGAAGAAACTTAAAAAGAAAACCCATAAGAACTTATGGAAGCAAAAACCCATACAATTTAAGAAAAGAACTGAGAAGAGAAGAGTTAATATTAACCAAAAAATAAAGCAGCAGCAGCAGCAGCATGCAATAGGATGAACAAAAATCGTTTTCTATGTGTGTGTTTACCTGTCTCTTTAAACAAACTCTCATATAGACTTACAATTACACTCAAATATATATTTTTTCTTATTTTTAAAGGAAAAGTGCATTTGCAGTCAACGGTTTTACAGACATCGACATGCTCAAGGCCTTGCTTCCTATATCTCTCTGCTTCTCATTTTCCCTTATTCTCAACCAACACACTCGTACGAACCTTTAGTCGCCTATTCAGATAAACATTGCTTGGTTATGTCTGGTTTCCTATACGATAAAAGAAGCATAAGAGTTTGTCTGTCTGCTTTTATATGTGTAAGACTAGTATGAGCCAAACAAATAAGCAATTGTATATTTGTTTATTTACATATGTGTGTTTGTGTGTGTGTAAGAGAGAAAGATAGAGTATGAGTTTATTTAAAATTCAATTATGGTATAAAGGCGAAAAGTATATAAATGAACACAAAAGTGCATAAAAGAAGGCAGCTTAAAAATGGCCAAATGGCAAAAATAGCTTATAATCACAAATATATACACACACACTCAAGAATATACATACATATATACCTCTTTTATGCACTCATAAGAGGTAAGGAAAACGACAAGATATAGTGGTAGAGAGAGAAAACAAATTTCGTAGACATTTTTAAACCTCTTAAATAACTCATACAACTGTAGAACGAAAATTTTCCTTTAATAACAAAACAATAAAATCTTTTAAGTACAGAGGGATGGACTACTTTAATGAATTGCATTGCATTATATATAAAGAAAATGAAATTATTTAGAGTTTTAGTTTAAAAATAATAAATAATAATTGGTAGTTTAAAAAAAACCAAATAATGCTTAAAATTTGTTTAATAGAGAAATAATAAAAAATGGTCCTTTAAATAATAGAACATAACTTCCATTTAATATTGCCTGTTATTGGTCTATTGTCGGAATTTGGAGAAACTTCGTCTAATAGTTTGTTTCTCTCTGAATAATTTGGTGGAACTTCGGTTTTTTTTTTTTTTTTGGTTTATTCGATAAATTAAACCGTTTTTTAGTTACGCGAATATATGTTGTGCAACCACCTCAACTTCAATAACGGTATATCTCGAAAACAAAAGCTAACCTAGAAAAACGGTTATGACCACTGGATTAAGCGTACTTGAGTCCGATTTACCCGCCGAGTGCCAAGCTTGTCGGGAAAAAGATATCAAATTCGAGCACAGTGTCATATCATCTATGTATATCACATCCAATTTGTTGTGTTATGCTTAAATAAAAGACACTGTGAAATATTTTATCCGGAATGTTCTGTAAACCGAAATAGAGTGAAATTGAAATCAAATGAAACTTAAAGAATAATAATTGGGGTTTATGTATATTTTCTTACTTCTTAAACATAAGCAACTTTTTTATTTGATAGATCCTGAATGTCTGTCTTCTTATTTATTGGCAACTTGAGGCTATACTTGCTTGGTCGGTGCAGATATTACGGAAGTTGTTAGATATTAGAACTTTGGTGCAATTGTGGGTACATGATAACACAACGGTGCCTAACCTTTAAGCCTATGTAAGCAAACTATCACGCGGACAGCTGACAGATATACTGAACATAAACTATGAATGTACTTTTTACAATTCTTGCATACTTTTAGGTAACAAATAAGTTTTTTTTTCTTTTCTGTTTTTGACTATTTCTTAGTTTTAATTTATTTATTTATTAAGGTTTTGCTTACCAAATAATTTAATTCATATAAAAGTTGTTCATCAATTCTTACCTAAAACGAAAACAATAAAGAAAAGCACATATGAGTATAAAGTCTACTTTTAGGCTTGTGAAAAAATATATATTAAATACAATAAATAAAAGAGGTTTATTTTAGAATAAAAAAAGATAGAGAGACATTTTGTTGTATAAAGATTCAAAATACATATACATTTAACACATACACATACAAAAATGTATACGAATATATATACATATATATATATACAAACAGAGCCTTAGCCTTTAAAAATGATAAAAATTTAATAAAATATAAAAAAATAATAAAATTATACTAAAATATTAAAATCATAAATTTTATTAAATCATATTAAATAATATTAAATATAAATAAATTTATAAAAATTATTTAAATAAAATCTAAAGCCTAAAATTAAAGGATTTTCTTTAGTAAAACCTATTTAATACATAAAATATATTTAATTTTAAATAATTCGAAATTGCAACACAAAAAAGAACTAAAAATTAAAAACATTTTAAAAATAATAATTTTAAAGCATACTTTGTGCTGTTTGTGTATTGTATATATCATTGTCTATATTTAGGCATTTTTACAATGCCTATTTTGTATGCTACAATATTGATTTGGGTCAATTAGTTTCATTTTATTTATTGTTGTTATTGTATTTAAATAAGAATAATAATACTTATCATTTTTCATTTGGATTTTCCTATTTTAATAACAATAATTAAATCCATATTCAATTAATATTATTTTTAGATGAAAAATCCACAACAACAATAACAACAATAATCAATTATTTTCATAGAAAATCATTTGTGATTTTTTTTTATTTATTGTCCCGCTATACGTACACTATTATGCCTGCCATATACGTACTCGTACGTACGTTTAGTTAAATAGAAAATTTATTCAAAGACAATTTAGCATTATGAATAGCTTTAGACGTGTAGATAGATAATCATCATCATAATCATTATTTATATTTATTAGTTATGATGATAGAAGAGAGATAATGTCTTTATTATGATAATGATTTTATGAAATTTGAGCTGCTGCTTAAAATATTTATAATGAGCTCAAGTTTTATTGTTTCATTTTTTTCTGCACATGCTCTGGTCTATACATTGAAAAGGATTTGATATCAGAAATCAATTAAGCCAGTTTATATAAAATATATAAAAGTTTAAGTAGAAAGAGGAAAATTGTTGCGGACTTCACGTCGGGAAAAAAGGAAAATAAATACAGAATAGATCAGTTTGTTAATGGCATTTAATATATCTTTACACTTTGTTCCTTTGGTATAATTCGGCTAATTCGTTAAAGAAGTTCATCCATATATATAAGTAGCTATCCTCGTAGGCAAAAGATGAAAAAATTTAAAGTCAAAAGTTTTATTTTTTTTTTTTTAAAAATTGTATTTGTTTAAAGTGGAGTTAATATCACACAATATATTAAAACATTTTTCCTACAACGTATGGTATTTAGTGTCAGATCTGTAATATTGGGTGCTCGGTTAACTGCGGTTACATATTGCCAGTAGTTGGCTCTAAAATCTAATAACTCTGGTAATATTTATAGCATCAGGGACAACACTATAGCGAGTTTAAAAGGTGACTTTTTAAGCTTCACTTATTATTATTTTCCTGACCAGGCACTATTGCAGCACACTGCGACCCATGAGATATATTGTGCTTCTTCCGTTCTATAGTTTGTTAACCACATCTGCTGACTTCCTAATGAATATAAGCAGATCTGAAACCGTAATGGTCGATATGTTACCCAGTGACACTCTATATTCACCTAAACACCTCCACCTAAACCTACCAAGAACCCTACATTCACACAATACATGTTTCGCCATCTCTGATGCCTGTTAGCACAGTCTACAAACATCCACTTCTGTGACCGCCGTCCTTTCTAGATGTTTTTTAGGTTACAGTGACGCGTAAGAAACTCCGTTACGATAATTATGTCCTGGCTGCCTTACTTGAGAACCTAAGAGCGACGTCCAAATCTTGGTACGATCGCTGCTTTAGAGTGGCGAAGGCCTATTTGAGCACTCCAGTGTTCCAAGCACCTGAGGATGGTAGTAAGTGGTGCTGCACAGCAAAGTACTGGACCGGTATAGGGTGCCATGGAAACTTTTCTGGGCAAAGCATCCACTATCTCATTACCATCTATTCCACATTGTGCAGATACCCAAAAAGCTGAACCTTATTTCCAAGCGAAATCTTTTGCAACGTATCGTAGCATTGTTTGACCAGTCTAGGTGTCATACGATTCGATCCAAGTGCTCTTAAGGCAACTTGGCTTACCAGCACCGACAAAGTCATAAAATAATCACTCCACAATAAACCAACAAGCCCGAGCAGCCCTGCATCTCCTGCCTAAGTACAGACCCAAATGGAAAACATTTGGGACCGAGGATGGTTTTCCGACCACACTGCATAGAATAAGCAGACGCCCCGACGCATCTCGGGACTATTTAGCCACCTCTGTAATATTAGGTATTCGGTTAGATGCGATTACATAAAATGTAATATCATATCATAAAATGTAATATCATTAATAGCATCAAGCAACACTGTAGCTTGCATTTAAAGCTTCACTTTGTTAGGAGAAATCATTAAAATCCCATTATTCTATGAAAAGTTATCTGTTTAAAAATTAGTGAACTTTTTGAATATGTCACTAAAATATTGAATGAAATCATGCGAAAAATTGAGAAAGAACGGCATATAAGCATCGTTAAGGTATCTCCGGAACTGGGCATTTATCATCAAAGAGTTATCAACCATATACAAAAAAATGGATACGCAAAGAAGCGCAATGATTGGCTGGCATATGACTGAATAGTAAAAAATTTAATGGAAAGAATTTTCATTTGCGATTTAATGCTAAAGCGGAATGAAATCGATCATTTCTAAAGCAAATGATTACGGGCGAACCCAGCTGAAACTTCGTAGACGGCGGTTAAGTCCGGTTTGACACTGAGAAAGGTAGTGTTGTGTGTATGATGGGATTAAAAGTAAATTGTTCATTACGAGCTTCTAAAAACTGGCAATTCAATTAAAATCTTTAAAATTGATCCCAAAAAAGGTGTGGTGAACAAAAGAACCACAAATTTCTACTCTGATGAAACAATGGCTTTACACCAAATATTACAAAAGTATATCGATCAACACGGCACATCTTGTGTTTATTAAAGTTCGTTTTATATTGTTATGCAAATGCGAACACCTTAAAACATACGCCAACATTTGAAGCTATAAACTTTATTATAGAAGTTAGTCTACTGGTAGGTGTCAAGACTACATAGACATCCTGTTAAGGCTGTATTTATATGAACAGTGCTACCTATACCATTATAAGACGGATATGTAATTCAAATCTTAACGGCAACTGAATAGAAAGTTGTGATAGGTACTAGAAAATTGGAAACTACTGTTAGCTAACTAGCTATAAAAGCCGCGGTACACTCCTCAGTGAGTCAATTATAATATAGCAGTCGCGGAGTTTAATAAATTTGTGTGTTAAGTGGAAGATAAATAAGTTAGACATTGTCTATGAAGGTTTGATTTGGAAATAAAGACTGTATAAAGCAAAAAATTCGCTTATTTATTTTATTCACTCAATTTTAAAGATCCCAAAGGTTTAAAAAGAGTTAAAACGTTACAACGAGTGGCGTGGTGTAGAGGTTAGTGCGCAGGCATACAACACGAGTGGCTCAAGTTCAAGTCCCCAGCAGAGGACGTGACGAAAATAATTTAATTGTTTAAAGTGTACATATCCGTCTAAATATGCTTTCCTGACTCTTCCAGCTTACCTTTGGTGATGCTGACAAGCAGGATCAGGATAAAACTGAGTAAGGATGATCACCACCACTTAGCAAGGATCTTCACCATTGCACATTCATATGCTTCACATGCTTTGTGGAAAGCCAATATATTCCCTCCTAAGAAGAGTGACGGGGAAAAAAACGTAACAATATATAAGAAAGAGATGATGATTTTTGGTCAACCTTTTAGCCGGATCAAACACCGGCACCGAGGTCCGAGGTGGCATGGTATAGAGTTTATAGTGCTCGCATATAACACAAGAGGCCTAGGTTCGAATCTCCAGCAGAGGACATGATAAAGAAAATTTTATTATGGTTTTTTAATATTTAATTAAGGAGGAAAGTTCAACACCTTTCTACAATTCTATCTAAAGGAGACCCCTCGAACATTCCAGGATACCTCTGGCGATGACGACTATTGGAGAGTAATACTATTGGAGAGTAATGCTAAGTAGGGAACAGCACCATCACTAAGCAAGGATCTTCACCACAACTACATAATCAAATGGAGGCGAGCTACATCAGATTAGTCATCTATTTATCTTATAAATCGACTAATTGATGAGGCGATGGATGCTTTGTGAAAAGCCATATGCTTTCAAGAGGAATAACGGAGAAAAAAAAACGAGAAACCAATATTTATTTTATAATTTTTAATAAAAATTTCACATTCTTAGCGTTTAAACAACTTAATAAAGTATCACATCAATAAATCATAAACCAATACGAAAAAGACAGTTAAAATAAGCAAAACATTTTTTAATAAAGTTTTCAGATTTTTTTTTCTTTCTTTTCAAAATTGTTTAAAAACATTTGACATTAAAATGAAATACAACATAATGTATTTGATGAAAATAAATTTTTGTTTTTGCCTTACGTTAAGTTGCCAAGCGTTAAGTTGTTAATGCCAAAAGTTTCTTCTTATTATTTGAATATGAGCAGAAAGAGAGAGAAAGAAAAAAATTATTTTAAAAAAATTTATTATCCTAGAATTTATAAGAGCATACACACACACATACACACTTACACATGGCTAAGCCTAAGTCGTTGTATGTATATAAGTCCTATATAATGTGTCAAATAAAAGGACATGGACAATGAATTTAATATGATAAAATAAAAATACTTATAGTAGTCCTTAGAGGAACGGAGAGGATATATTGAAATAAATAGACCAAAGAATGTCATAAAAGCCAAAAATGAAATAAATTTTTCTTCTCTTTCTAAAACATAGACATTTTAATGTATAAAAGTCTTCTCTCTAACTTGAGCAAGTGATATGAAGAGGGTGAATAAAGAAGAAATTGTGGGTCTTATACGACTTTTGCATATATAATATATGCATATATAATGATGATGTATACCTGTATACTATATAGACATTTATTATCCAGTTTTTCAGAAAAATGTTTGCTGTTTTTATGTGTTTTTTTATACTCTGTGTGCTAAAATGACAAACATTTGTTTAGAAAAGTGTCCCCGGGTTTCTCTTATGCTATTTTGTCTGTTGCCATATAATGGATAGTCAAAAGATCAACAAATAAAATGTTTTGAAATAAAAAAAGAATAAAAACTTTTTTGTGCTTCTTCCTGTTTTCTAAGAGTTCCTCGTATACAATAAAAATATTGGCAAAAACTAAAAACTCAAATAAATTTCATATTGCTGTGTATATGAGAAAAGTTTTATAGAGATCTTTTTACTTTTACAGCCTCTATACACCAACAACTAGTGGAGAATTGAATTCAAAAAGTAATAAAAATAAAAGCTCAGGACGAAAACACAGGAAACTAAATCTCAAAAAATTATTACCAATGTTATCATTATTATTGCGGAAATATATACTTGTACAAGAGATGTTTTGTTTATTTTATTATACATATAGGCCTAAAAGTATGCCCTGTTTTTTTGTTTAGCTTTTGTTTACAGGAGTATGACTATTTGGGTTTTTTTTATTTCTTAATAAACTCTTATTTGCTAATGGTTTTGCTGTTTTTGTTTGATGTTAAAAGATTTTTGTTTTTTTTTTTTTGTATTATTAATGGCCTCTTGCGTATAATATTAATTCATAAATGTAAAAAACACGTACTAATACTAGAAAAAGAAAAAATAGATTTTATGCTTTTCATACAACATTCTTTTCTAAAATGAATCAATAAGTTTTTGTTAGTTTTTTGTTACACAAAAGTAAAAAGAATTTTTTGTTTTAAAATTAATAAAATAAAAAAACTGTGAAAGTCCTATTTCCCTTATTACACACCAATAATTTTACGTGTTTTTCGAAATTGTAAATCACAAGAGAACATGTTTAGAATTGAAGATTAATCGAAATGCAAACCCAAAGTATGTATGAATTTTGAGACATTTTAAAGGAATCTAGTCATTAACAAAAATAACCATTACTAGCCTAAAAGTAGGCAACAGAAAATAGTAAGCAAGCATATTTACTTTTGAAGCATTTTATGATTATGACAAAGAAATCATTTCTATTCCAAAATTAGGCAACACGCAATATAAAAATTGTAGCACCTACCTTTTGGAAATAGAATAGGATATAGCCCTTAGGGGATAGCTAAAAAAAATCTTTCTATTTCAAAAGTAGACAACACGCTATATAAAAATTAAAGCTTGAAACATACTTTTCAGAAATATACCGATATACCTAGCCCACCCTTAGGATAGCTAAAAATATTAACAGCATGGCATAGAAACATTTCAAAAATTGATAAATTAGAAAACAAATACCATAAAAGCATGATATTTGGAACAATTGCATTGAAATTTATTCTTTAAATTAAATAAATTATATTTATTTTTATATTGAACATTTTAATTTTTCGCATTTTTCTAATATGTAGAAAAAATATTAACTGCGTAATAGCCCACCAGATAGAAATTTGTTACTATCCCTAACTGATTCGTTTGATTTTAAACCACATTTAAATTTGATCTGAAAACAAGTTGGGCTTATTAAAGTTTATGCTAAAAACGCACAAATACCCTTCAATACCCTTGTTTATGTTGTTGCAAGAATAAAAAAGCCTAAAAAGATGTACCAACATTTGAAGTTCGAAACCTTATTGAGGAAGTTATTCTATTGGTTTGTGTAAAGACTATGATCATCGTGTCAAGGCTGTATTTATGCGAACAGTAGTACCAATTCGATTTTGGGTATTAAGACTACATTCGAATTAACGTAATTATATAATAGGTTGTGAAATATACTAAAAACAAATATAAATTTAATTAAAATTAATTTTAATTAATTTTTTAAAAGAGCTCCACATTCTGCTTAGTCAGTCAGTCATAAATAAACAGTCAAAGAGTAAAGTCGTTAGTAAGTGTTGAGTAATTTGTGTATTAAGTTGAAGTTAAATAGTTGGACACTACAAAAAGATAAATAAAGACTGTATAAAGTAGAACATAAATTAGTGTAATTTATTTTATTTAACGCAATTTAAAAGTACTCGAACGTTTCAAAAATAGATTTTGATATTTGGTACAAATTTCATCAAAAGCAAGTTCTTAACAAGCTGGACAATAGGTGAAAGCATGTGACAGAAGCGGCAAGTACAGCCCATAAATAGGCTATACTTTTTTGTAGAGCCCTTATTTAAATCATAACAAAAATTGCTTATCAAATAAATATTTAAAGTAGGCTGTCAAGAAGATAAATAAGATTTTCAACACAATAGGAGGAGATAACAAATTTTTTTGGACATAAAAAAATAGTCAATAAAATCCATGAAATGATATTGAATGATCGGTAATTACTTCTAGGCTTCCCAACTAATCCGCAACTTTATATTTTGCATAAGCATTTGAATATGAAGATTAGATGGCTTACGTTTGACTATAAGAGCAACCGTATAACCACTTTAAGTGAGTTTTTTGTCGTGTTTAAATGCAATTTTTAAATCTAAATAACTGTATGATTAAATATGATGCTATTGCAACACACCAAAGTCCAAAGGAAATCCAGTCAGTGCGTTTGTCTAGTTTTGTAAGTAATAAAGTAGGGAAAGAGTCATTTTCTTTAAATTTTAGATTCCTCTGTGTTTTTTATTACTTCAAAAGGATGTCGCCACCTTAAGGACTATAATATGCTTGGGTGTTAAGAAATTTCGATCAAACCATGAGGTTACTATTAAAACGCTAGACATGTATACGTTAAATTATATATATTGACGTTAAAGCAGAGTATGCTGAGATAAAAAGTGAAATTTATACGAAATGGTTGAATTATCAGCCCATAGTGCTTATTGATTTTTGATAAATAAATCTATTTAGGCTGCCTAGATAAAAAAGCAACCAGCAATTGCGCGGGTTTTCTTTTCTCTCTTTCCTACACTCCCCCATCCATTCTACCCTTAATTTTTCATTAGATCAAATAAAATAGATTTGTTTACAAATGCTTTACATATTCGTACAGATATTGCTGTTCAACTCACGTATAACAAGCACTCAAACACATACAATTTATAATAGAAAAAGGTAAAAAAAAAGAACAAGAATAGTCGTAAAACCCATATATAAATAGGAAAATCATATCCTGGCAATTTTACTACAACAATTCATTGTAAGAGTACCATATTGTTATCATAAATTTTCTTATCTGATACAACAATTGTTATCGTACTCGTATCTACTATTTTTCTCAAAAACAAGGCAGACAGCCTCACTGTTTGCGACAATATTTCGTTCTGTTTGAAGGGAAAAAACTTTGGAAATTTCCAAAACGTTGATATTGGCGGAAAAAAGTTTACTCTTTTTTTTTGAACTTTAGTCTATGATTTTTAGATTTCTTTATACGGATGTTAAAAAATGTTTTCAACTCAATGACAATTTGAAATAAAGGTTTTATTGTTATTTAAATTGGTATACAATAATGAAGTATAATTTTAGGCATTTTATATTGGAGAAAAATATTTTAGATTTTTGTGTTTATGCGTTTTATATCACTCTACAAATACTACTGTAGAAGAATAGTAGCTGCTTTTAAGAAAACGTAGCAATTTATTGGCAAATTGTAATCAACAATTTAATAAACAAATAATTCAATCAAAATAACTTTTACATGATAACCCACCCCCCTTCAATGTCTAGTAATTATTTTATTTATTCCGCTTAACCAGTTAATTATTGGAAACAAATTGCATTCAATAAAAAACGTTACATTAAGACTATCGAATCGATTTCAGTTATTTGGTAAGAACTGTATGTTAAACACCCCAGGTTTCCCTACAAGTATGCAACAGTTTTTCCGCAGTTTGTTTTTAGAGCATGAACAACTAAAACCAATAAATTTTGTTACTTGTTGTTTGCTTGTACTAGTTTTCAGCAGAAACTTTTATCTACAATGATAATATTTATTTTCTATTTTATTTTGTAGTTTTTCTTTCATTCTTTTTCAATGCACGAATGTAACAAACAATCTAGGGCATTCACTAGTTGCATGTTTATGTAACCCAGCATACATTAAGGCTGTAAAACAAAATAATGCCAGCAAATATGCAATACATTTGGAAATTCACATTTTATGAGTTTTATTTGTGTACTTTTAGGGAGCAATAAGGACAAGGTTTCTTAGGCAATCAGAGAGGTAAAGAGAATGATAGAATGAAAAAGGGCGCAGTGATGCATACTAACTAGTGATCGAATAGTGAGTGAACGGGTGTAACTTTTGTTTATAACCAAAAAATATATTAATTTTATCCGCTACTGAAAAGACACACTACTGACCGCAGTAGTCATATTTATTTAATAACTTTTTTTTTACCGTAAAACCATTTGAGCTAATAACGCTGATGCCAGAAGAACCGTTATTTGCATCTTTTAGGCCATACAAAAATTTCTGGTTAATTTATTTGGTATCGTTGAGGAATTAAAACAAGGTGCTTTGAACCACATATTAGCAAAGACAAGAACCAATGCATGTTCAAAATAACGGGTCCGCCATCTAACGTTTTTTTTTTTTTCAACTAGTGCTTATTTCGTGAATGGTAACACTTAGCTTATGACAGATAATTAGTTCTATCCTTCCGCTGAACGAATATGGTTGTGTATACGCTTTTTTCAATGGCGATCGTTATCGGGCCATATTGAACGAATTTTTGTTCACAAAAATTGAAGGGGAGGATATTAGCAACATTTGGTTTCAACAGGACGGCACTACGTGCCACACAGCCGAAGCTACACTCGATGTTTTGCACCCTGTTTAAAAAAAAAAAATTATTTGGCGGACCCTATATCAATATGCCACGGGCAGTTAAACAAAGAATTGTTTTTTTTGCTTACATTTGCTTCGAAAGAGCAAGAGACCTAAGCACTAAATAGATAACTGATACAAGAAGTAGCAACGATACGCACCAATTTCAAGGAAAATAAAATTAAGAAAATGATTTACAGGCTTCTAAGAATGGATATATAGCGCCTTATTAAGCAACTGATTCGCAATTAAGAACTGACTGATTCAAGATACTCTGAGTCACTGTGGCTTTACTTGACCATGTCTCTCCGTGATTTGGGTATAAGCAACAGCTACTACGTTGCTCTTACAAGGAGGCTTCACCATAATTAGGTAGGGATTCTAGGTCCCTGGGGATCGTGACTCCCATGGTACCAGAATTAAGCCTCCGGTCAGTCTTCGCAGCATAAATGCTACAACCAGTGTGAGTCCCAAATGATTCCTGACTGCTGGCTAATATGTGATTGTATAGTGGTGAAAATCCTTACTCATAATCGCCATTTTCCCCCAGTAGGTTGCTACCCCAAGGATCCCAACAGTGACTTATTTACTTATGAAATGGACTATAGAAAGAACGAACCATGGCTAGAAAAAACAGATTGGACTGCATGGTACTTAGAATATTGTAGCCTAGTCTGAGACTGCCAGATGCAAAGGTTCTTCTAGACATTAGTCGAGAGTGTTTGAGGGTCATGGTGGGTGTAATTACTAGGGGATGATAAGTAGATGGGATAACCGCAAGTTAAACGAGGATGTCGAAGAGGTAGAGACAATGCTGCTATTACCGTGTTTAGCAGTTTAGCGCAAAAGCCAGAGGTGTTTTGGGTGCCACAGGCTGCGCGAACTAGTTGACGTTAACGGCAGGTTGTTTGGTAACCTGATAGCGTTGGCAATGGGGGACATCCACATATGTTTGCAAACCAATACTGGTCTATATCATTTCTATCTGATTCTTTGTTTTCTCCTTTCTTTCCTCTATTTATTTATCAGCTCTTTCTTGTGAACGAACCCACAATCAATCGATCAGACTCCGAGTGAAGGTGGGGTTCATAACGACATCTTTCCTAACCTAAACTATCTATCTACGTATAGATTATAACAAATCGCTTGCCACGAAATAAGTTATAAGCTGAGAAAATTATGAGAGTGGTAAGTCCAGACATAATATATAAGAACTAAGGGTATATTTATTTCATTGCCAGAAGATCTGAATAAGGTATTTGATGCGACATATCGCACTTGATCAACAAGAGGGTATTCACTTTATTTTTCAAGAAATCAACTAAAATCAAAATCTATTTACTGTATATGTCTCAACGTATTCCGATTACTCTTTCATCTCGAATTCGAGACCATTTTCGTGATAGTGTAGTGACGAAATGAGTATTTTGAGTTAACAAAAAAGTGTAAATAGAAATGTATCGCATATGTTCATAAAAAAGGTACTATTTGTTTGCTTACTATTCTCAGATTCTCTTAAAATGTAACCACCTCTACCGAAAATTTAAAAATTTTGGGTTAATACCCTCTTGTTCATGAAGTGCGATATTATATGGGATTACATACACCTTTCTTTCCTGGTCTATTTTAAGGGAAGTTGTTGTATGAAGACGCCAGTTAAAATCTGGCATTTAAGCCACAGGCAAGCAATTTTTGTTGCATACTGGAGATTACAATCATTTTGTAGGGACACATCTCGCCTTTACAAAAGCAAAAGATAGAGAGAAAAACTTAAAAATTACAAACAAAAAAAATTATTTCCAAAAGTACCTTTTTGATGGATAATGGATTTAAAGGCCCATTTACAAAAAATTCTTATGAAAATTCTGATTTATTTTTGAAAAAACAAACTAACTGTCTTTATCTATAATTAATCTTGTGAATTTACAAAAATTAAATGCCAATAGAAGTTTCGTCATAGATTTTCTGGCAATATTATTCCTGTTTTCCTGTTTTTTTGCTTTTCTTGTTTTTATTTTTTATTTAATTTGTTTTTCTTCTGAAAGTAAAAACAATTTTGGCTTAAGGGAAACATAATCTCATGCTCTTTGTTTTGCCGCAAAACAGCAACAGTTACAGAGCAGTTACAACAGCAACAACAACAAAAAGATGTGTTTGGCTTTAAGCCATAATTGTAATAAAATGTTTTTCAGTTTCACCATCATGTTGTTGCTGTAGTTGTTGTTTCGCCATATTATTTTTTACGATAATTTTCAATTCAAGTATCTATGAAATACATATTTATTTACGTATTTTTCTTATACTTATTTTTCTAGCATTTTTTTTACGGCTTGTGTGGGAGAAGTATCTACAAAATGCGAAATAGAAAAATTAGAAAAAAATGAGCGAATAGACAAATTAATTAACAAAACCTGGCAGTAGCATCAACGGTAATACAAAAAACATGGAAATAAATGTGGTATGAAACAACAACTGAAAAAAATAGAACCTGATATGCTGGAAAATTACTGCGGGGATTCTTTTTCTTTTATGAAATAATGTTAAACAATTTTTTCTTTTGTATTTAATTTTAATATTAAAAACAAAATAAAATAATAGAAAAATTTAATTTATTGCAGAAAGGGAAGGTTACAACATCAAACCATACAAAACAGGGACTAAAAAATTGTTTTTAAATATTTAAGTTTCCTTTTAAATTATACTTTACAGTCAACAACCTGTTCAACTTTCATAAGAAAGCGTCTAAAATGCTTTTCGAAATATGATTTTAGTTAAAGTTTTTAAATACATAAGTCACCCTATAGACAGAAAAACATTTAAGATTATCTGTTCTGCTATTTGTTGTTAAAAGAAATATTCATGAAAGTAATCCTTCTCTAATATCAAGGAAAATCAGTGGTCAAGTATATGAAATTGTCATAAATATGAAATGTATGTCAGTGTGTGTGTGTAGGTATGTATTTAGTGCTATAACTCATATGTGAGGCCACATATTCACACATATTCACGTAAATGCTGAAAATTTCTTACTGTCATGCTCATCGCTCGTAATCAACTTACAAACACTATAACAACACACAAACACTATATACACACACACACACACACTCACATACCGATAAACGAATACAGAGAGTGTTTGTTAAACATGGCAACACAACATTTATTCCCAAAACGTGTGTGTTCTCTAACTACTACACATGGGAAATAAAATTGTTACATGTACATAGCATGTATAGAGATGTATGTGTATGAGTGACAATAAATACCCGCACTTACACAGGCATATTCACACATAAATATTTATAATCTATTATAGACTAAAGCAATAAACTTGAGTATGAAGATGTCTGCTGTTGTATTTTTTTTTATCATTTCACTCTCTCTCTCGCTCTTTCTTCTCAACATCATCCTCTTATTATTGTGATGAGTATTGTCCTCATATGTGTTGGTATTTATGTTACTTTAGAAGTGTCATAAAGACTAGTATTGTTCCTGATTATCATCATCATAATATTCATCTTGTTAAGAAACTAATAATACATTCACACATTCATTCATACATTCATACTCACTTATTTATTCATACTAAAAATACTGTTGTTGCTAAACTATGTCTAGTATTTTAGGTTTTAATCCTGTTTACTTTACTGCTTACGACGGCTGCTAAAGAAAAATGTGTTCCAGAGTAAGACAAGTACGAGTATAAAACAATATGTTGTGGTTTCACACACTTTCCAAAAAAAAAGAGAAAAAAAATCTTCTGATTTGTGCTATAAAATCCATCATTTACATTAGAAATGTTAATGTAGTTCAACTTTTTTTACTTTGCGAAATATTTAGTTTCAAAACGATTTTGGAGTAGATTTTCATAAGCAATTTGTAATTCTTATCTCCTCTCTCTTTATCTCTTAATACGGAATTAAAATTTATGAGGCACTTTGTTAAGGCAACGACATTTATATATTACATATTTAAAACTGATAAACTACTGATAAACATTACAAAAAATAAAACAAAAATAGGGTTAATAAATAAATGATAACAATAATTAAACGATTTTAGCCACAATAAGGGAAAGCATTACAAAAATTTTTAATTATTTGTCTGGACTTAACTTTATTCAAATTTTCTAAATATATTACACTGTAAGTCCATATAACGCGTTCTACGCTTATTCGCATCCTACGCGTCTGTTAAAAATAACTGAATCGATGCCTATATGCGTTGCAAGTTACAGAGCACAAGCGCGTAGAAAGCGTTTTACGCGCTTTCGCATCCTACGCGTCAGTCTAAAAACCAGAATCGGTGCAGACGCGTGCTGTATGTTTTATATAGCATGAAAGCATATAATGCTTTGGCTTTTTATCTGTTGTTTATTTTACACAAATTTTCAAAGAAATATTAAACTGAAAATATATTCAACGCGTTCTACGATTTTGGGTATGCTAGGCGTGTGTTTAAAAGCTGAATGTCACGAATTATTGAACACAAAAAAAATCTTTTTCACACAAAAAAGCATTACATGTTACTTGATATGTAAAAGGCATAGAAGGCGTTGAAGTTATTAAATGCGTAAAAAGCATGGTACGAAATTTCATCTTCACACATCTCATAAATTACTAACTTTTTTTAATTTTTGAGAAAATCCAACGTGACACACTATCCTAAAGGTAAGAAAGACTTATACTTGCTAAACTTCCTATTAATTGGCCTTAGCCGGGCTAATTACCTTAGATTCAGGTTTCAAAGTAGTTACTTTATTAGTAGCTCGCCCCTATATGATTGTGTAGTGTAGTGGTGAAGATTCTTGCCAAGTGGTGTGGGTGATCTTTACTTATCATTGTAATTTTTTCCCACTAGGTGGCGTTTTTCCTGACCATTCGTCTGATAGTTGTAATCGTCGTCAGAGGTAACAACAGGGAGGCTTCATCTTCATTTTTTAGATGGAGTTGTCTGGACAAAAGTTGAAGTCTATCTTTTAAGCTTCGTAATTATCTTGGACCGATAAATGTACTTTTATTGACGGAGAAAATAAGAAAATTTTTTTCAGATTTAAGATTTGATTTCAGTACAGTCGACACTTACAGATTGAGTTGTGTAAGGAAAGAATAAACCCTTGGTTACTTTTCCCAACTTGGGTTGCGTGAACAGGCTATATTGGTTGTAATCTGCTGCCCGAATAAAAAGGAGAAGAATTATCGAGGTTTCACCTAATTCTGCTACCACGACCACGACCACGACCACGACCGAGAACTAAGATTCCTGCCTAATGATTATCTAATGTCCTTCAAGGGACATAAACTAAAGAAGGACGCCGTTGATTCGATTTATATAATCCACACCCTGAACAGAGTAAGGTCTTATTGTAACTCCAAATTGAAAACCTGGATATGTCAGTAGAGGAGAGTTTGTTGCCTCTTTGGGATAATAGCTAGTTTTAAGAGCATTAGCGATTCAGATATTATGGCATAACTATCTTATATGGTTTGTGTCAATAATAACAAATATGGTAATTTGGAGGGTAAAAATCTATCATTATAATTCAGTATTCGATAGACGTCAAAGTGTAAACAAACAAGTTTTCAATCGCTACAATAATGTCTAATATTGTGTCTTAAAAATATGTTTTGCGTGGAAGTCTGATAACTTTCCTTCATTAGAATGAAACGGCTGCTGAAAGTTATCAATTGTTGGTAGAAGTTCACGGTCAACAAGCACTAACTCAAAAAACTTGTGAACGATGGCTTGCGCGATTCAAATGTGGTGATTTTGACACAGAAGACAAGAAGAGGCCTGGTATGCCGAAAAAGTTCGAAGGTGAAGAATTGGAAGCATTACTCGACGAAGATTGTTGTCAAACGCAAGAAGAACTTGCTACCAGAAAGATGAAAAGAGTAGTGGCTAACGATGAACAATACTTTGAATGATGTATCAATTCATTCTTTTATTAAATTAAATATATTTTTCGAGCAAACAATCGACATTATTAACTTGTATATTCAGTATAATGTACTGAGTAATTAATTTTTTTAAACATTTTTTTTTTTAGATTTTTAAAACAAAAGCCCCAGACTAGGCAATTGTGATATAAAAAAGAAAGTTTTTGAAACCTTACAAAAAACTTGCAAAAGTAGCTTCAAAGTATGTTATACGAATCAGTAAAAAAAAAATCAGCCCCACGCCTAACTAAAACGTGATCTAATAAGTATTATAGCCTGAAAGTATACATCATATTTTTAAAGGTAAAAACTTGAAGCTTCATTTTAACAAATTTAGAAGTTAAAATTAAAAAAGAATTTTTTGCAAAAAAAAAAAAAATTTTGTAAAAAAAAAATTTGAAATCTTAGTAAAAAATTAAAAAAAACAATTCAATTTTCCATTTTCTTTTAAAACTGCATAATTTCAACAACAAACAAAACTCATGACGTAGACGTTGAAAAAAATGATGCAAATAATAAATTCGAGAAAAAGAATTTCTTATGGAAAAGAACAAAAAAAGGATAACCATGTAGAGAAGAAGCTAAGGAAAGAGAAAAAATATATAAAAATGATGAAATGGCAAAATATTGCAGGAAAAACACAATCACCTTTTAGAATGACTGCTTGACTGCTTGAAGCTGTTCTGTCTTTAGAACTTAAATAAAATAGAAAAAAAAAATATCCAAAGAATATTCAACAAGAAATGTGTTTAAAAGAAGAAAAAAACAGCACAAGAAATATAAGAAAAAATATATGTTTAAATCAAACCAAACACCGTCATCATCATAGGATATCCCAAGTATTCGACAGTCTTTAAATGGGAGCATAAGATGGCAAAGAAACAACAATCTCGTGGAAAAATATTAAAGAAAAGGAATTCATTTTGTATATCTCTGTGCTACGCATCTATTTTTTCTTCTTCTTCTCATTTTAATTTTAATTTTCATATTCAAACACATTCATTTCATATGATAGAAAAATAAAAAAAAAAAAAATTAAAAGCACTGTGCCACCATTTACTCGATAAAAGTGTTGACACAATAATATTGCAGCAGTAGTTTAACGCGACAATCCAGAACAGTGACATATAGAGGCAAAAAAAAAAAAAAAAAACAACAACGACAGACAGACAATCTTTCAACAACATAAAGACAAACTCGACAATAACAACGACAATATTTGAAAATAGAACAGACAACAATACAAATGTCTGTTGTTTGGTTGCTGTTGCCGGCAATAGCATGAACACCAGCAGCAGTAGCAACACAAGAAGACAAGTCAAGACTGGGGCTTCCTGTTGCTTCCTTTTTCTCTCTCTATCTCCTTACTGCCTTTAATTTTCTTTATTTTTTTTTTAACAAATTCATCATAAACAGCAGTTTTTAAGCGAAAATTACTGAATATGCTGAGAGGAAAATCTATTTGAGTGAAATTATAGCTTCTTTTTTTGGCTACAAAGCCAAGGTAAACCCTGGAAAATTTAGTGGAAATAATTTTTCATATTTTTCTTTTCAAAAATTTTTCTTTTTTGTTTTATATAAAAAATTGAATTCTTTTGTTCAGGTATTAAGTTGTTGTTGCTTTCTATATGACTACGAAAATGCACTTAAAATTTGTTTACATTGTGTTTATAAATAAGCAGCAGTTTCAAATGCTTAAGCATACTTTAAGGGGCGAACATTTTGCTTAACCTAATAAACAAAATAAATGAAAATTCTTTCCGTAAAAACGTATGGTTACAAGACTATTAAAGTCAGTGTTTTAGGAGCTCATGGATAAATATAGTGTTTTAGAAGCCCTAGCTAAGCATTTAGGAAGTTGGCTTAAACGAGACTTGTGGATCCCACTGGAGAAAGCAAGGTCGGTCCGGTACGTAGAATTGACTGCCGTGGAACGTAAAATAAAATACAAAGAGAAACATGAAATTCCAAGAATTGAAAGTGGACCGGTTCAAATTGGAGCCGTCAACAACTGGTAAGGAAGACCGAATCACAGAAGCGTTTGTTAAGGGAATTTAATCGGTCAAATCCTCAGCCGCGCTATTTACTACAAAAATCACAACAACGAATTATCACAAAGTCCTTGGAGTCACATATGACAAACCCTTCCGGTCCTCGAGTTACTAGTCGGCAGTATTTGAGGCAGAGATAAGTAAACCTTGTTGGCTACATATAAGGCAACATGCCGGTCAGTGGCAAACTATGCAACCCCCGCGTGGTCACCAGTAGTGAGCCCAACACAGTGGAGTAATCTACAGAGATGTCAAAATGCAGCACTAAGGACTATCACCGGCTGTGTCCAGAAGACAGCTAAACAATACTTTTATGAAGAATCGAAGATCCTGACAGTCAAGGAAAATAACAGCCTGCTCACGAAGCCGTTTCTTCTAGTCTGCCATCAGAGGGATTATCCGAGTCCTCATATTACACACCTTAACGCTCCCCCCAAGAATGTCAGGGTAGATATTAGTCAATATGACGATGAGATCCAACATTCTTAGGAATCCATTCGATCTGTACGCATATAGAATATCTCCGAAGAGAATTCTTGGTGATGCGGTTGAAAAAGAGCTATCCCTCCTGGCGGAATATGAAAAAATCTTCCCGGAGAGACCAGAGTTGTCCCATCGCAACTAAGGCACGGTCGCTTACAAGACTATACTCATATTGTGGTGGCATTAATGAACATATCTTTTTAACATCTGGCTGGCCTATGGAACACGTCCTTATGACATCCAGAATCTGTTAGCCTGTAGTAAAAACTAGTGAACTCTGGTCCCCAGATCACTCCGGAGCAATCCGAGGAAAGTAGCTTAACTTCTGCGTCTTAGAATAGGAGATGAAGAAGAAGACGACGAAGGGGGAAATAAGTGATATTAATACGCATTCTTGTATTTCCAACAACAACAACAATAACAACAACTGCAAAACAACAACAACTCTACTTAATCTAATCTAAACGAATAGGAAATTACAAGATGTTTGGATGTTTGGACTTGGCTCTAATATTCTCAAATATGGCAAGCCGGACGTAAAACTCATGATGGGTTATTTGGCGAGCCATATTTGCGTGGCCTTATTAGGGGACATAGGGCTTTAGATCTGCTGTGGTGCATTAGGAAGGCAGCAGATCTGCTAAAAAACCGTAGACTGGAAAGATCCCATGCACAGCAAGTGTATCTGGTTAGAATGAAAATGATAATGATCGACAACTCTAATCCTATCTTCTACAAATCAGATCAAATATACATTTACAGTTTATTAAATGGACTGCAGATTTAAGGTTCATTTAAATCTTAAGGAGGATGCTATTAACTGCTTATAAAATACCGAATATCGAAGTCAAGAACCTTTAATATTAGATGATTAATCCACTGTAGTTCGCCTCCTTAGGAGGGTATAGTGGTGTTTGTCATCATCGCCAGAGGCAAGCTATAGGATACCACTCCCATTAGTCCATTAGAGTTTCTTAAAGTCAAACATTTAAACCAGGCTAGCAATGATTTATACTTCAAAAAAGTTTTTAAAATTTACCAGAAAAGTTTAAAAAAAAAATCCGAAACAGTTGAAAAACTTTAAATTAATAGTTTATAGATTATTCATCTAAAAGTCTCTTCAAAAATAATTTCATTTTCAAAACAATCTTCTTTTTACCTTTTTTGGGATTCTTTTTCTTCAACATTTTTAAGTGCATTTAACCTGAAAAATTAATTAAAGCAGACAAAATGTTTAACCTTCAGCAGCACAAGGCAATTAAAATAAATCCAGTTGATTACAAAAATATTAAAGTTAATCAAATAAAAAAAACTAGAAAATTTCATATAAACACTGTGCAAAAACATTGCATAAATCCTATGATTAAAGAAAAACGCTAAAATTTCCCCCAACTAATTTTGTATTTATAGACTTATTTTCCCAACACATATATAAAAATACTCGTACACATACACACTTTTACACTTGCAAGGCTATAATTAAAGTTAAACTTATGCTTTCAATATAATGCACTAAAAACTAGAGAAAAACAAGAGAGGGAGAGAGAAAACAAGAGAAATTAAATAAATTATTTTAAAATAAAATATAAAAAAACTTTATCCATGATGTAGAACATTATTGTAGCTTAGTTCTACGCACACACACAAACACAAGACGCACAAGAACATGTGCGTATGTGTATGTGTTTAAAAAACAGTTTAATAATAATGCACACAAGCGTATGAACGTATGTGTGCAAGAGAGAAAGAGTGTATTTTTAACAAATTAATTTTTAAGCCTTAACACACACACACACATATATATGCACACATCGTTGCTATCCCCATTTCACTTCAATGTGCCAGGCTAAATATGTGTGTTAAACTTTTTTCATTCTCACTTCCTCTATCTCTTTTCTCCCTTGATACTCTCTTGTGTTGTAGCCTTTTGTGTGGTTAATGAAATCATATGCAGCAAAGGAACTCTCACACAAACACACAGAGCTAAGTTACAAGTTTAACATACTCAAATATCAACTCAAGTGCAGTGGTGTTGATGAATAGATACCAAAAAAAAAAAAAAACAAAAACATGTGACGAGTATGATGACGACGTCGTAAGAGAGCTGATTGTATGGAGAGCAATGTTGTAGAGAAGTAAACAAACTAAGTGTAGGATTTTTACAAAAAAAAAAGTTCAACTTGTGATTGTGTTGTTGTTACCACTGCACAGTAATATGACGCATAGGGAAATGTTAAATTTAATGCCTCTCCCTCTTCCTAACTTTCTTCTTGGCAGACACACACACACACAACATTTGCAATTTATATGCAGGCATACATATACATATGTATGTATATTCTCATATAACAGTTGTTTTCAACGAATCACATGTGTGCGTGTGTTTATAACTCTAGGCTGTAGTATAGAAAGTAAAAAAAGGGGGGAAAAAAACTTTTTGTTATAATGAAATCAAACATATACCTGAGGAATATACGTGTATGCTACCGACATATTTCCATAAACGAAAGTTTATGAGCGTAAAGAGTAAGTGTACGTATATGTACGTACAAGCGTGTGTGTGTTGCCAAAAAATTAGTCAGAATGATTTCAGTTTAAATTACTACAGATACAGGTGGATTATAAATATGCAAATAAAGACACTCACTCTCTTTCTGCGTCTCTGTCTTCCATCAATGGGTAAGACAGACATAACATTTAGTCAGATAGACGAAGTTGATCAAGGGACAACCGAGGGATTGAGAGAGAGAGAGAGAGAGATGGTTAATAACGAGGTTATATTTATAAGTTAACCACATGAATTTAATGAATAAAATTCCTTTCCTTTTAATTCTGAATTTTACGATCATTAGGTTTAAATTAAAAAAAGGAGTTCTGATATGACTTTCAAATAAGTTTCAAACGGTTAATAAGCGGTTAATGGTTAATATGAGAATATAATGTCAAGACATCTGAAGATGGTATATACAGAAGAACTTTTTTAATGAACGACAGTGCGACAATAAAATACCTGGAAAGTGTTACTATTTTTCTGATAGGCGCTATCGAGTAGAACAAGAATCTGTTCTTGGAATTCTCGAAATACCTGCAAAATCTCGAGTTACGGGTAAAAACCGGTTTGTGGGAGCTTGATGCATTTATAAGCTAATAACTTAGCTAATTATTAACCTATTTTAAGTCTCTTTTCGGATTTAAAAAAAGATATATACAGTGGTGGAAGAAATAATAGGGGCACATCAAAAAATTTTCTAAAATTAAAACTTTCTTAGATTTTCATTTATCATTACAAAAATCAAATAAAGAATGCATTATAATTGAAAGAAGTCCGTACATACGATTTTCCATCTGACCCAAATAAATTAATCTTCGCTTCTTCAGACCATTTCATGTTGTTCTAGCTTTTTTGGCATAAATGAAAGTGTCTCTATTATTTTGGTACGACAGTCTAGTGTCAGAATCCTTCATGAATATACAACAATCCACTCGTTAAAGACCTCAAAGTAATTTTGATGAAACTCCTGTTTGTTAGCCCAGAAGCCTTATTAGTATATCGAAGTCAAATCTCCTATCGACAAAATTGAGGGCTCATGTTTGTGGTTCCCAATAACCGTTGCATCTCTATAGTCCAGATTAGGCCAGGAGTTACTGCATTTTGTCTTACTGCCACCAGTTTAGCCCCCTGCTTTAGAAGATTTGTGGAAAAGCCAGTTAAGTATATCAAATAAGGCTTTGGTAGGAGTAGAG
Source organism: Wohlfahrtia magnifica (assembly GCA_023159175.1). Taxonomy (NCBI): domain Eukaryota; kingdom Metazoa; phylum Arthropoda; class Insecta; order Diptera; family Sarcophagidae; genus Wohlfahrtia; species Wohlfahrtia magnifica. The sequence goes on along the minus strand of JAKWBJ010000483.1, from coordinate 10,938,838 downwards.
CAGAGTGCACTGATGATCAGAACAGCTGACTGCCTGCGCACTCTGTTTACCAGTTACCAGTCCACCAAATATGAACACCGTAACGTAGAGTGGGTTCTACTACGGCCTGACAATGCCAGTAGACGATGGCAGGCTTGAGCCCCCATATCTTCGCCATTTTCTCCCTAAGACGCTTATAAAAATCATCACAAAACCGAGTTTACAAGGTCAAAAGCTAATATATTAGACAAAAATTATTCTATAACTTTATAATCAAGTGATAAAAACTAACACCAAATACAGAAAAAAAGTTAAAAAAGTTCAAAAGTCAAATTAAAAAGTTACTAAAAAAAATATTTTTCTAATCAAAAACGAGTTTTATATTTTTACATTCATTTTAAGATACAAATGGTATATTTAAATCGAAGAAAGACGAAACTCTTAAAATCACTTTACAATCTACCCTTCTATTAAATCCCTTATGATTTAAACATTTTCCCACTCATTTTTTCATTCCTTTTAAATACTTTTGCCCAACATTTTATAATGAAGACTGAATACATTTCAGAAGACCTAAGTTCTAAGTTCTTAAGGAATAAGTTTCCCATTTAAGTTTTTCTCTCGGTACTTTAAGAAATTATAAACGAAGAAGAAAAAACTATGAATAATGAGGCATGAGGCCACCACATGCAGCAAATACGTAGTAAGTATGTTGAACAAGATATCTTAGTTAATATTAACTGGCTCTAGTATAAATGCAACAACATTAAATGCAACATTTTTGTAAATTTAAATGGATACATGGAAAGCCCAGCGGGAAGTTTAGTATTGAAATACAAATACAAATCCACAGTCGTCATACACATTTTACAGCAGCAGGAATTACAAGAGACCGCTATAAAAAACAAGTGAATTTTAGTCACCAAAGGCGACAACATCATCATTAGCAATAGTAGTAATGTTTATACTAAAGGGTGTACTATAAAAATATATTCAGTTTAATATGTGTAAGCGGCATTAATAAGCAGCATGGCTTTATGTGCAGCGTAACTACCTGGCTATGATAAGTAAGTATGGATAGTTGGTAAGATTTGGGTCATTAATGAAATAAAGACTTATTTGGCAGTAACCAAACAGTCCTTTTAAAATAACTTTTTGAAAAAGGCAGGCTATCAAAGCCTTACCCTATTTTGGAGAAACATTTTAATGAGCTTGTTTCACAGAAAAAGGTAGACGACTCGGTGTCTGTGAATAAGTGTATGACTGTATGTCAGTGTCTTTTATTTTTAACTGGAAGCGTGCTGTTTCCGTTTTTACCCCAATTCAGAAAAGGAGAGAGAGATGTAGAGAAAAGTGATTGCTGTCATACTGTGGTGTACATGTGTGTACATTACAATGTGACTGACTTTAGTATGTTTTTGAAAGCACACTATTATAACGCCTCACCCTCAGGCTTATAACTCTTACCACCAACAACTAAAGACTTTTACGAAAAAAGGAAATCAAATTGTAAGGAAATGTTGTATAAGAAAAAAAAACTAAAATAACTTTTTAAAGTCAATACAACCAACATTCAATAGTCTACATGTCACGGCATTAAAAACTAGAAAAGGTGTAGATTTAAACTCAATTTTCATTATTTACAATAATTTTTATTTACCCCCATCACACACACACACACACACACACACACACACACACACACACACACACACACACACACACACACACTCCAAATTGAAAAAATCACTTAAACATTACTTATGATATCACATTATCGAATCAAATCAAATAGAAAACGAAATATGAAATAAATAAATTATTGAAAAATAAACTTAAAAAAAATTTATATTTTCTTTTTCATCATAAATCTCAATACTTATTGACACACTCACTGTCGAGCCAAAGGAGCTCAGTAACCTCCTTTACAGCAACAACAAAAAATATATAGAACAAATCAACAAATAATAAAATAAAACAGTCATAGCAGTTCAGTATTTCAAGCATCAACTACTGCTGAGAGTATGAATGAAAGAAAAATCTCTGAGAGAAAAAAAAAATATGAAAAAAAGTTTTTAATAAATTTAATGCCATGTCTTTACGCAACGAACGAAAAACTTTTGATTTATGAGAAAACATTTCTCAATGACTTTTTAGCAGTGAAAGAAATGATTTGTTGATAGAAAATAAAAAACAAATACAAGAAATTCAATATAGAAAACAGATTTGCTCTAAAGGATATTCGTAGAACAATCTATTGAAATGTTTTTTGCAAAAATATGTATATATTAAGGGCGTTACAGAAGTTAAAGAAAAAATGAATGGTCCTTCGAACAAGAGAGGACAATGGTCCTGCAAGCTAGTAGTTTTGTTAAACAGGTTATAGCAAGTATTGCCTTTTTACAACTTTTTGAAACGAATGAAAGAGAAGAAAAAATGAATGGTCCTTCGAGCAATTGCGGAAATTAATAATTTATGGATTACCCCTTTAGTTCGACTCCTTTTAATAACAAGAAGGGAGAATAGAATCGCAAAATTAATGGTTTTTCGAGCCTACTAATTAAGCATTTAATTTAAAAAAACGATCTATATGACACATTTGGGGGTGACATGGGCGGCACAGGTTCGAATACCAGGCAGAGGACCTGACGAAAGAAAAAGAAGAAAATAAATAAGAGAAATACAAATTCATCTAAAGGAAGAACACGAATGATCGCGAAAAAATGCCTCCTACCGGGAGAAAATGACAAGTAAAGATCACCACCACTTCGCAACGATCTTCATCATTACACAATCAGATGTAGGCGCCTCTAAACTTGAAAAATGTGGAACAAATTAGATGAAAAATATGTTCTTTAAGACTACGTAAACGATCATTAAAAATGTCTATTTCTCTTCTTTTCAAATCGGAAAAGAAACTTAAAATCGAGTAACATCAAGCCAAGTTATAAGCTTATAAGTGCATGAAGGTCCGAAAAACCCTATTTTTGCTAAACTCAAGATTTTTGAGGTGTTTAAAAATTCCGATAACAGACCCTTCTGCTACTCAATGGCGCCTATTTAGTTAAAGCTGCGTTTTAATTTGAATTTGATTGTTAAAAAGACTATAGGTTGCATTCGAAGAAGCACAAGAGTCTAGCTACCCCTAGGTAGTTTAGTGCTCTAAAAAAATAGACTCATTAAGGAATTGGATTATAAGTAAAGTTGTCTATGGTGTAGTTATGGTTTCGATGGTCCTGAACTAATGTCTTAAGTGTCGGAGGCATTATGGCTCTTCCATAACCATTATTTTAATTTAACGTTAAAAGCCCTTATTCTGAATTTTGGTTTATGCGGGTCAAGTATCCAAGAATAAGGACCAAAACTAAAATTAATGGTGTTTGGGTTCGGCCTATAAGAATATATCTGGCTAACTGTTATGAAGTTTTTTTTTTAGCAATGGCAAAGGCGAAGTTAAATTTGACTACAAGGGTCGCTTGGTATTATAATTCATTAGAAAATGATTTTTTTTTTGTTACTTCTGGCTCGAAGGACCAATAACATGTAATTTTTAAGCATTCAATTCACGTTTTGTACAGCGCAACTACATTACACAACTATAATGGAATAATAACCTTAAAAGCCTTTACTGTAAATTGTGGTTTATGTGGCCGAATTGGAATCAAAAACTATAGTGTTTGTGTTTAGCTTATAGAAAGGATACGATATACTGACTTATTAAAACATTTTTTTTTACTTCTGGCTCGAAGGACCAATATTTGGTAATATGTAAGAATTATATTAAAAATTAAGAAGAAATTCCTTTTCTATAAAGGTATTTGCTTCATTGGCATTTCACAAAGTAACAGTACTTGTTGTAGTAAGTGCGAAGGACCATTGTATGCAATATGTTCTACCAACTTTGTTTATATTTTAAAAGCTTTTAAAGCATACTTTCTTAACTTAAAAAAAAAAACTTTACCCATTTCATGGTATTTTTTTAATGAATTTATTTCATGCGAATTTTATTTTTTTATTTTACGAGAAATTCGAAATAAATCAACATACCTCACAGGTGTGTTATAGAAGAAAAGAGTTTTTCAAACATTTTTGAAATCTTTTTTCGGAAATTTGTGTTGCAACAATCCTCTTTTCTTTTTTTTTGAGCTGTTGTGGCAACTATAAAAAATATTTTCCATGTTATTGGTTTTTAATCCGTTTTACTAAATATTTACTAAACCGGCAACAAAAACGAGTATAACAACTAAAAAAAACAAATATTGTTATTTAATTGGAATATTTTTATTAGAAAATATTGAAAAAAAGAAAGAAAACAAAGCATACTTTTTGGCTGTAAACATTGTGTTTTATTAGAGTTAAAGCAGGTTAAGCCGTAAGATTTGCAAATTTAAAATATTAGATTAATAAAAAAAAAAAATAATAATAATAAAAATAAAATACAACTTTTTAATAAAAAGAATAAAAAAAAACAATTGCAAAAAATTTTAACTCAAACATTACTCGCCACCGTGCTTCGTTGCTCTAAATTGAATGGCCTTAGAAAATAGGAGATTTAACAATAAACTGAAAATCCGTAACTTTGTTGTGTTAAAACTTTACTAAAACACTTTTTGCTGTTGCTGTTGTATTTTCTTATATTTTTATTGTTGTCTATAAAAGTAATTTAAAATTTTCTGCATCTCTAACAAATGCTGCTGCTCTCTTGATGCCATTTCCCACAACAAGCAACAGTAGGGAATCCTTAAAAGTTAAATTTAGTTTTTCTAGAGTTTTTTATATCACTTTTTTCTCTCTCAATCTTTATAATTTCATAAGTTTTTAATTCGTTAGTTTAGCCATTTCTCTAACAAAGAACTAACTAGACGACAGCGCCATGGTGATTTAAATGATTTCATCGTGTTTCGCAGAAATGCCAGTTTCTTTTACAAATTGTTGTTGTTTCCCTTAAATATGAAAAAATAACACGTGATTTAATATATACAAATATTAGAGAAAAAATTAATCCATTAAACTCAACTTCTGATTAGAAGTTGAAAAGTCGCCCTATTATTTCACCCTTTTTTCTCTATTTTATATATTGGCTATAACAAATCAAATATCATCAGTTTGTTTTCCTAAAAATAAACATACCACCATATACCACCCACCTATACCCTTTAGCTGTTCCTTTTTTCCAACCCCTTAATATTTGTCATTTTTTATTATTATTTTTCATATTTCAACATATGTCCCTTGGGTTATATTATCTAATCGCTTGAATTGTTATCTTGTCTATTAGTATTTTTTGTTTTTTTTTTTTTTTTTCAGCTGAAATTTGCTGTCATTTTTTCATCCGTTTGCCCATCTGAGTTGTGTTATTTTATGATACCCTTTTAACGATAAGAATATAAAATATTTGTATTACAATTGCCGTCTAATGAGTCTATTTATTTGAAAAACGTTTTATATTATTGCGAATAGAATGTTTTTTTGGGCTGGTAAAAGACCAGCAACAAGTCATGTTATAATCATTCACTGTATATATAAAAACATAGAACTCATTGAAATGTGGCTCGAAGGACCAAAATTAAAAGAAGATATTAAATTCACTTTGTATATCCTATACATATTTTAAAGGACGTGTACGAGTTATATTAGTGCCGTAATTTGTTTAGAACAGTTCTAAACACTTAGAATCAATATTTGTCCTTCCATTTATCCGTGCAATAAAAAAAAATACAAATTGTATAGTTTTCCGCACATTAGCCCAAGGACTAACTACATCTGTAATATACTTAACAGCCGTATTGACTTGTTAAAGGTTAGACCCGAATTAAGGAAAAATAGTAAATAATTTAAAAAAAAAAAAGTATGGAACAATTCTGCAAATTTTTGAGAAGGCAGCCAGCTCGAAGGACCAATATACGAAAACTGTAATAAAGCCACTGAATCTTATAGACTGAATTAGGTACTGATAAATATTTTACAGGCTTTCTTTATTGTGCAAAAATAGTAAATGGTGGTCTCTACTTGGCCACGGCTGTCATGCAATTTATAAGCCAAAAATATAAAGGCTAACAAAAATATAAATGCCCCAGAAGAACATAGTATAGTTAGGCATTGTCTACTTGTCTTTTTTATCTTAATTGTTAGGTCAATATTATGTACAGATTTCTTCCTGTCTAAGAATACCAGAGAACTGTGTCGATTGCCGATTGGAGAAGAACTGTCAACAAGTGACACTGCAAAGACGGAAGATTTCGGCTATGATAGGTGTGCTCTCTGTCTAGTGGGCAGATATGTGATGCTTCTTGGGTTGTGCAGTTATTGGCTTATTATTATTATTATTGACATTTGCAACTGATACGCATTTGCTTCTGTAATACATATCCAGCATTATCAAGACAGAATTTGAAATGCTGTTGGAAGTAACGGTCGCTTCGTGAACGAAGCAGGCGTAGACCTGGTGGGCAGATAGTTCTAATATTTCTTTATGGGATTATTGTCTTTGGCTTAGTCAGCTGGTCTTCGAATTAATTTCAGATTTTTAACCTAATCTAACATGAACGTTATGGCGAAAATTGGTCTATAACTAACTCTTGTTTACATACAAATCTTTAATTGAAAATATAATGGAAAACTAGCCAACATTTCCTTGCTAGCCAGTTAAGCTGCAACAAACTGAGGCAAAATATATTCCAAAATAGCGTGGTAGTTGCAGTAGTTTTAATGAAAAATTTAGTGTAAGTCTATACGAAATGAGTTAATAGTTTGAAGAGTGCAAGCATTAATAACAGTAGTTAAGAGGAGTAATAAGGGCCTGAGACCTTTGAGACTCTAAATAATTGGTAATCGTTACCAATTCTCATAGAGTAAGCCTATGAGAATTGGACACTATGATGGTCTAGGATATTATGCAGTTGAGCTTCACCGATTATAACTTACGTTTTCCTTTTTATACTTCAACGTTGAACTTGGTGCGAAGGACCATACTATTTCTTTTCTTAAATGACTTCTAGGGCAAATAAAAGATCAAATGCGGATATTTAACAAGACCAAAAGCATTTTCGTTAATCGAAATTTTTAAATATCGGTCGCTTTAAACCTTCATTTTTAATTTTTCATCGTCAAGACCACCTATCCGTTAGAAAGCTATAATTTGAAGTTATTATTTGTTGTTGTTATATTTGTATAAAAATTAAACTAATTATTTAGTTGATAAAGCTATTGTTGTTTTAAAACCATGCCCGTATTATTACTAAATATTTAATTAGTTTTTGGCTAAAGCGCTACAACAAAGTCTTTTATAACTACCAAATGACAAAAACACTAAAAACTATATTTAAATAAAAAAAAAAAACGAAAATTAAAAATATATTTTTATTTAATATGCAAAAATCACTTAATCCTTTTAGAAGGCTAAAAACGTACACATACACCTACACACACACACACACACACACACACATATATATATATATATATATATATATATATATATATATATATATATATACAAATTCGTAAAAAATAATAATAATAGACCATTTATTTATTTATTATTTGCATTTTTTTAAGAAAAATAACATTTTAAGCTTAAAAACAATACACATATACAAGAGAAATAAAAAAAAAAATAAATAAATAAAAAAAAGCCAAAAGTACAATATAATAACAGAAATTTATTATTAAATAAAAAATTAAAAAACAACGACAAACAAATGCAAAAAAATATAAAAATCCCCAGGAAATAAACTCATTTAATAAATTGTTTAAATTGAACCCTCATCTACTCGTAAAAACACACACACATACTCACTCATTCATACGTTGTATAAAGGGCCCCTAAAACTTATGCTACACTTTTGTTAAGTTATAACAGTCAATTATAGTCTCTTACTATTACAGTTTTATAGAGTTACACTCCATAAAATCAAGTTAATAGAAATAGAAAAGGGATACAAATTACTATAAAAAAGGAAAGAGTAGACAAAAAACAATTTTTTTAATATCTTTGGTTTTATTTTAACACCATTCCTTAGCTAAATTGTTTAGTTTCGTAAAAGGTATGTGCCTTAAAGTAGGATGTAAGGAAAAATAAAAGAATTTTGAGTATTTGCCTTTACATTTGTCACCATTTGTAAGGACTTTACTGCTTGATATGAATCTTTGGTATCAAGTTCTTCTTATTGTGTATTGGCTTATAGCAGTTATATCTCCGCTACGATTTGGCGAGATTTGTTGAAACTTACATTACTACCCACTACTACTAATCGGTAATAACAAACAAACTCTACTATTTTATAAAATTTATTAAAATGGCACCAGCAAAAGGGGACTCTTGCGACACCTTTCGCTAATTTTTTTGACAATTCATTGCTATTTGCAGGCAAATTAGTTAATTTTTTTTTTTTTGTAATAAAAATACTTTATAAAATATGCAATAATACACAAGTACATTAAAATACAAATCGATACAAACAATGGATCTAAATAAACCACTCGTAAGAGTACATAAGAGCGTTGGGAGTATGAAGTATTATAAAAATAAACCAACTTAATGAGCCACCAAATGACTGTCTCGCCTGGGTTATTGATTAACTTGGCACACGAGGAAAAAGTGTCTGCATTTAACATAAACATCTGGTTCAAATAAATTAAAAAGCTGTGAGAGAGAAAAAAAACGTACACCAAGAACGAAAGCAATTCTCTTGGTTTTAAGCAATAGAAAGTAAATTGAAAGTTAATTTAAAAAAAATATATTTTTTGATGACCTTAATGAATTTTTCTAAAATTATGTAACCAATTGTTTGCATGGTCCTTCGAACTAAAATGGCTTAAAATATTTCTTTGATGAAAAGAATAAATTATTAAGAACCATAAAAAATGGTTCATTAGGGTAAGCAAACATATAAGTAAAAACTCAGCTTGGGCCTAATCAAACTAGGGCATATATTATTTAAAGGGTAAAAAATACTATCAAATTAAAATTACCATGTGGCCTATTACAAAACAGAACAGCTCCATAAAAAAAAACTTTAAACAAAGAATATATCAGAATATATCACTAGTAAACAATAAATTAATTTCCATCATGACAATGTTTAAACGGTACAAATCAGTAAAAATAAAATTGTTGTACTTTCATAAACACCGATGAAATCGTACTAAAAAAAAAAACAGGATAAAAATCGTAGCATTCCGAGAACAGTTTTGTAGATTTATTATAAAAGATTTTCTTTAGACGCTCGAAGGACCAATTTTTTACCAAACAATCTATTTGCAGGAGAGATTTTGCAACTAAAAATGGTCAGATTACATCATCAAAAAGGAGTAAATAAAAATCCGTATTGTCCTGCTCACACGGTACAACCAATAAAAAAAATTCATTGGATTAAGTTTTGGGGCAAGAAGTCGTATCATTCCTTTATTTTGAAAGAATTAGGTATGGATGGTATATTTTTTTATGGTATCGTAGGACTATTAATCAAAACAACTAATTCGTATAGATTCAAAGCATACTCTGGAAAATATATTATTGTAAAAACTAATGAAATAAAAAAGAGACTTCAGTGACTAATTGGAAAGCCAAACCATTACGAGCCCAAGGACTTTTGTGTAACTTTATATGTTCATCATATCAAGCTGAGCCTTCGAACAAAGCCAGTTGATGTGTTTGTCGCGAGAACAAGTGCCCTAGATAGAGTTACTATAGCTTTCCCTTTATCTTGTGAAGGAATTACCAGGCCACTCGCATAGTTCGTTTTCAGATGTACACACGCAGAATCAACGTTTCCTATAAGATAGTTTTAAGCACTTTTAATCGACGTAAAGAGGCCATATGTGCCACACGACCTAAAGGAACTTGTGTACAAACCAAAATAGTACTACTTATTTAAAAATAATTATTTTAGTCAAAAGTGTGAACTCACTGCTGATTCTATAAATGACTTCGGTGATGCATTGAGTTATTTCCACATACTTTGCTTTTGATATAAAATCTTTTTCATATTAAGTACGCAAAAAAGTGCTACTACATTTTTAATTTAGTTTTATAATAAAGCCTTATTTTTATCTCACACATTTTGGGTTCAAAAGATTATTTTCTTAAATGCCGGTTCGAAGGACCATTAAAAATATTCCTAAAAACTATACAATAAATAAATTGTAAAATCATATTTATTCCTCAACAAATATTGATTAAAATTCTGAATTTTTTCTGTGTTCAAGGAATTATTTTTTATTTAAAATATAAATAAAGGTTCGAAGGACCATTTAAAACAAAAAGTTTAGCTTAGTTCTCAACAATTAGGCAATAACAAAATTTTAAATTTATATTTAAGCATTAAATATAAATTTATATTTCAAAGCATTATTTTCTTAAATGTTGGTTCGAAGGACCATTAAAAATATTTGTAAAAATTTTACAATAAATAAATTTTAAAATTATTTGTTGAAAAAATTAACTTTTTATTTATAAAACAAATAAAGCTTCGAAGAACCATTTAAATGATATGTCCAAATTAATTAGTAAACTTAAAACAATACTTAAATTTTAATACTTATTTCCATTTCCTTCAAGAAAATAAAAGTTGTAGCAAAGGGGTTACGATAAAGCGGTGATAAGCACTTGTAAATTGATTGGCTTGGCATATTCACTGGAAATGTCAGTTAATTGAATGGTAGATTAATAAGTGTAAACTACACAATAGGCGTTTTTAAAGAGTAAATGTTTGAATAATATAAAGTCATCTAAATACAATAGCAGCCACTTAAACTATAACCAGCTTATTTAGGACGTAAAAAAGTGCAATATCACCACATAAAGGGAATATAATCATGTGTCACCATTAATTGCTTTTAAACAAAGAAATTAAAAGCATTTTCATTAAAGCTATCATTTTAAATCATATTTATAATATCGATTAAATGCAAACAAGGTGGTCAAGTATAATAGAAATTCCCAGAGATACTCAGTATTCTCTCTCTTTATTCATATAACAAAAAAATCCTTGTAATTAATTGTGGTCAATATTATTTTGTAAAAAAAAAAAAAAAATACAGAACGGCCATTAAGTAAATATCACTTAATGGTAGCAGTGGCATATTAAATGGCATATTTTTTTAATATTCATAAAATATTGAAATTATTTTTTATTATACGTTTATATTACTCATTTAAGAAATAATTTAAAACGGTTTTAAAATATTTGAACTAAAAAAGAACTTAAGGAAAACACTTTGTTACTTAAATAAATTACATATATGTTTAGGAGAGAACTACACAAACTACGAATATTAATTTGCACAACATTCATTAAAAGTGTTTAGAGTAGATAGAGCAGTAGTAGATCTACGTTAAAAATTGCTTTAAGTATTATACTATTAGAGAAAGCCAGAGAGAGAGAGAGAGAGAGAGAGAGAGAGAGAGAGAGAAAAGAGCAAAAGTGAGTGTTAGTTTAAGTATAAAAGAGTAGAGAACAACAAACTAAGTCATGAGTGATTATTTAAAGAGGAAAGAAAATAACTGTTGCAAGAGTGGGCGTTTCAAGGAGCGGGTATGGTTAGGTTATAGGTTGAGGTTAAGGAAAATTTTGTAAGGTTTGGAGTAGTTTTTTTAAAAGGATAAAGTTTTTTTTTTGTTGCTCTAGTCATAAAGTAGACACAAACCTTTTTAGGAGAAGATAGGTGTAATGAAGATGGCGATGGCATAGAACAATCAGAAGAAGCAGAACTGCAACGACTTGTTATGGAGGAGTTAGTAGACGATGTAGTCAACGAAGTGGTTTGGCTCTGACTGGCCACTGGTGAAGTGGCCAACAAAAGTTTAAAAGTTTTATTGGCCAGTTCTATAGTTGGACAGCCAGGACCACTGCCTAGCAAACCAGCACCTGGACGTATACCAACATAAGCGCCAGCCACGCCCCCTATAACGCCGGAAATTAAAGAGTTGGGCGCACCACCTAAAAGACCTGGACTGTTATTGGTCGGGCCACTGTTACTGCCATTGTTGATAGACGTATAGGCATTAAGGTAGGCTGCTGTTGTTGCCCCAACTCCTCCGGCATTCGCTGCAGTTACTGCTGGAGAAGAACTAGTTGCAGTTAGACTAATGTTATTATTTACATTATTGGATGGAGTAGTGGTGGACGACGTAGATGATGGTGTTGTTGCCGTCATATTTGCTGCAAACATGGCAGCCGCCACGGCCGCTGAACCATTGCAAGCGGGAATTATGGCTAAAGGTGTAGCAGCTGCTGTTGAAAAGAAAGCCGAGGCTGGTTGTTGCGGCTGCGGCTGCGGCTGCTGGGCTGCCGCCTGACCCAAGAGATTAGCGCTAAATTTAGTGGGCGTGGTAGGCGTGTTAGTGGCACTATTTACTTGCATTTGCATATACGTTTGCAACATCTGTAATTGTTGTTGCTGTTGTTGTTGTTGCTGCTGCTGCTGTTGTTGCTGTTGAGCCACGGCCGCTGCTGCCTGTTGCTGCTGCTGTTGTTGAGCATAAAATTGTTGCAGCTGATATTGTTGCTGCTGATGTTGTTGTTGCTGCTGCTGTAGCATAGAAGCAGCGGCAGCCGCTGCTGCTGCTGCTGCAGCTGCCGTAGCCGGATATGTGGCGGTGGTGGCGTACGTTTGCGGCGTCATATGCAAATGATGAGGATGAGCTGGTGTGGGTGCTGCTTGCAACAACTGCATTTGCTGTTTGTGGTTGGTTTTTACAAAGTTTTTTGTTTAGTAGTGTATAAAAATATTTATGAAAATACAATTTAAAAATAAAATTTAATTTCAATAAGAAAACAATAAAAAAAAATTTTTTTTTCTTTTAATTTTATTAACAAAAATATCTGGTGTATTTCTTTTTTTTATTTTCTGAAAAAAAGTGCTGCATAAATTTTCTTTTTAAAAAATTAAAAAGAACAACTTTGTAAAAAATTAACAATAATTAATTTATATCTTATAAAGCTTGTTAATATTTAATATTAAAATTTATCCAAAAAATATGGAGTAAAGGAGTATCCAGTGAAATATACTACAAAGTGTGAGAAGTATAAGTGTCAGATAAAACAATAAAGCTCAAGTAGGTGTAAAGAATAGTAATTAAAAACAAAGTGTTTAGTAATAGAGCAATAGTAGAGCAGTGTAGAGCAATATATTATATAGAAAATAGCCATAGCATTAGTACTTTAACAAAGAGGTAGGAGATAGATAAAATAGTAAATTATTTATAATTTAAATTAAAAAATAAATGTAATTTTAGTTAAATAGTTAATAGTTTAGTTCAGTTAGTAAAAAATAGTTCAATAAAAGATTTTGAATAACAGCAGAACTACTATTTAAAAGAGAAGACAATATATTGTAATTAATCATTAACTCGAACAATATCAAAGTTATAATTTTGACTTTTCAGATTAAATACACAAGTAATAGAGTTTAGAGTTATAAATTTTTGTCTTCTTTTGCGTAAGTTGTAAAATGTAAAGAAATTTGTGGAGAAGCAAATAGCTAACGCCTTAGAAAGGTACAGTAGAACTCTGCTTAAATGAACATTTATTTTATTTTAGAATTGTGAGCAAATAGTACTTGGAACATTACTTTTAATTTTGTTCTGAATATAAAAAAAAGTGTCATTTTAGTAATTGTCATAGATGTTTTTAATATACTATAAAAGCTTGTGAAAAACTGAAATGTTTTTAGTATCAAGAAATGCCAACGAAATTCATAAGCTAAAACATTAGTAAAAAATTTGACTGAAAGAATTTTTTTATAAAATGTCTCTGACACCGATAATAAACTTAAATATTTTATGACAAATTTAAAACCTTTAAAAAAATTTAATATTTGTTACTTGCAATTTTATAACTTTCTGCATAAAAATTATAGAAATTATGTCAGGCCGTCGGAAGAACACAATTTCTTTGGTAATAGTGTTTAGGAATATCATTAAAACTTGTAAAATATGATCAAATATAAAGACAAAATTTACAGCTGAAATATTTCTTAATTTTGATGTAATTTCGACTTAAGTACAAAAATCAACAAAATAACAGTGTCACTGGTAATTGTGTTTGAAAACAACACACCAATTTTAAATTTCCACTTTTAAATTTCAAGTTCTAGTACATGGAGGCAATTTTGTCGTTAAGTATATGCCTTAAGTAATAATGTGCGTGAAATGCAGTGACAGTATCATTGGTAGTTCACAAGGTTAAAAATATCAATATGTATTTGTTGTGGAACTGACATGACACAGTATGACAATTAAACTTCCTTAACTAAGTATCTATTTTATATAATAGTAGACAAAAATAGCAAAAATATTGTACATTTTATAAATTACTAAATTAAAGATGATAGTAAAATGACATGACAAAAGACAATATGGAAGGATATGATTTTCATAAAACTTTGCTTTGAATAAAATCTACATATTAACTTGAGTGATATGTGGCAACATCTTTGTATATATAAAAATATTCGTAATATATTCGGAATATATTATAGTGACATGACATGGCTCGAAATAAAACAGTGACCAAAACTTGGGAACAAAATATATTCATTTTAATACTATTAAATATTTATTAAAAACTAAGACCTTTAGTAAGAACCTATGACAGTGAGCGTTTTATATTTTTTACGTATTATATATTTAAGAATTGTTTTGTAACTATAATGTGGCCAAAAGCGAATTATGATTATATTAAAATGACAAAATAGAATTTTAGAATTATAAGATTTTTTTTGTAATTATTTAGATTGGCAACATTTTGATATATATAAAAATTTTTGTTATGTGTGACAGTGACAATATATGGCATGCGACATTTTAAGAAAAATGTATTAAAAAGTAAAAAAATTAGTTTCACCTTTTGAGAATACTGATTAAACCATTCAGATAGAGATTAACCAGTTCTAGTAAAAAATTATGACTGTGACAATCTTATATTTTGTATCCTATAGCTATTCTGATAGCTATTATGATTTGCTGAATTATAACTTGTCACATTTGGATTTTTTTTTTTTTTTTTAATGTAAAGCTTGGGACAAAAATGATTTATATATATATAGTTTTTAAGAACGATTCATGTCAAAATGATATGAATTTGAATCTGACAACAATCAACATATCTTTATTTCTAACTGAAAATCATTAAACTGTGCATTGTCATTTCTTTTTCATATTTTAGCTTTATTGCCACACAATGACAAATGTCATATGAAAATAACATAGAAGTGCCAAAGAACTATTTAACACTAATAAAACCTTTGCATTGCATATAAAAAATACTATGACAAATTAAAACAAAAATGACACATGTGACATTATTTTCAAATGTTTCAAAAACAAAAATTTTACTCTTAAATATCTTCTAAATCCAGCCAAATTTTTATAAAACAAATTAAATTCAAAACAATATTGTTGCTTTTGTGAGTTTTCAAAATTATTTAAAATGACTTAATACAGTGACATGATACATTTCTTTCTTCATTACTCGAAATATTTGAAAAATTTGACCAAGTTTAGTTAAGTAGTAACAGTAACTATTTCACATTTTAGCTTTAATAACACACAATGACACATGTCATGTGAAAAATTATGTTGGAATAACAGCGAATTATTTAGCACTAATGAAATTTTTGCATGGAATTTTAAAAATACTATGACAAATTACATAAAAATGACACATGTGACACTATTTCTAAATGTTTCAAGTACAAAATGTTTACTTTTTAAATATCCTTTAAATCCTGCCCTATTAATATAAAACAAATTAAGTTAAAAACAATATTTGTTGCTTTTAAGAGCTTTCAAGAACTTCTTCTTACCATTATAGTTTAGTTTTGATTTTATTTAAACGTTTAAGTTGTAGCTGTTGCTGTTGTTTCAACAGAAGATGAAGTGGCTGATAAAGGTTGTTAACAAAACGAAATCTTGTAGCAGTTTTTGAATCTTTTATTTTTTTTTTTTTACTTGTAGCACTAGCACTGAGTAGTTCCGATTTTTTTTCAGAACTGAATTTTTTTTTAAGATCTTTGCAAATTTCTTTTTTATATATTTTTTTTCCGGTTTTTGAAGCGTCTTACGATTTTTGTTAATAAATATTTTGTCGTTTAACGTTTGCGATTTAATGAAGCAAGTTTTGTGGTATTTAGGGGTGGTGAGTTTAAGGTAAGAGAAGGTTTAAAAGGATTGTTTGAGGGAGTACCAGTAAGTAAATATATAATTAGACTAAAGCCTCAATTAAACAAATTGTTGCTTTTGCTGAAATATTTTGATTAAATATTTGATTAAAGTTTTTTTTTTTTTTTTTTTTTTTTTTGTTGTTAAATTGATCTATATATTTACTACTTATTAACTTTAAATCTAAAAAATTTCTAAGAAGTGTAGAGTTTAAGATTATTAAGATATAAAGATTCTAAAACAGTATAAGAGTTTATTTATATATTTATAAGAGTTAGATATTACTATAGATATTTAGAATATTGAAACACTAAGTTGTTATAAGATGATTGATTGATTGATTAAGATTGTCAATAGGTTTTGTTTTAAAATGTAAAAAGTTTATATGTTTTTAAGGTATAATCTAAATAGTATAAGAGTTTTATATTAAGTATAAGAGTTTGATTTTTTCTATAGTTAAGTATGCTAAGTTTTATGATTATTTGCTATATATTATTTACTATATATTTTGATATGAATTAATATATTTGATTAAATATTTAATTGTAAAAGTTAAAAAATTTGTAGATAGATTGTCAGTTATAAGAGTAAAGAGTTTTATATGCTTTTTATTTAAAAGGATCACACATTTGAAAGAGGATTATAGTGAGGTTAGTAAGGGTTTTATTATTTCTCTTTGAGTAGCAAGATTGTCGTTTGTTTAGAAAATAGCCGTTTCTGAAAGAGAGATAGGTTCACACACTTAAGTCTGGTAATTATGTAGAAAATGTAGATTTATAAGTTTAAATTTAAAAATATTGTTGATTGTTATATATTTATACGCTATTGATTTTTTATGATTGTCAAAACGCGTTTTCTTGAGTTAGTTTTATATATTTATAACGGGATTGGGTTTGAAGAATTACTATTCTCACCCACTAACTTGCTGTATTTTTTTTTTTTTTGCTAATATTTTTATATATTTTTTAAATATTTTATGTTACATGAAATAAAACACAAGTGTGTGTACGAGATTGATTTTTTTATAATACAATGAAGTGTATAAGAGATTTTTTTTAATATAATTTTTTATATAATTTTTCTATACAATTGACTTGGGTTGTTGATTGCTAAATATTTACTTTGATTGTTACAAGGGGATTTACAATTATTTAATTTTTTTTTTTTATATTTTATTAATGATTCTTTAATAAAACAACCTTACGAATTGCTAATTGAATTCTTTTGTAATTTTTACAATTTTTTTCTTTTTTTACTATTTTGACCGTTAAACAACCTTAATATTTTTTTATTAATAAAAACTAAGCATTTAAAATCTTGTTTATATCAATAATACATTCATTTTTAAAAATATTGCCTATTGGTTTAAAATTCTCTTATACTTTATTATTTTGCATTTTCTTTTTTTAAAACAATACTCGCTAAGCTCTTTCTTTTTTCTTTTTTTTTCTAATTAATACTCTGAATAAAATTTATTTATATAATTTATTATAAATTTGCTAAAATCTGTTATATTTTTCTTAGTAATACTTTCTCTTATAATTTCTCTTATATTTTGTTTTGTATTCTCTTGTGATATGTAGAATTTATTTTTGTGTTCTAATACTGTTTTTAATTTCTCGTATATATGCTTTTTAATTGTACTTTTTAGCAACAATTTGTTATGACATTTGTGTTTTCTTTCTTTGAAAATGAGTTTTACGAGTATAAGAGTAGATTTTTAAGGATTTAGACGGGATTTTTTTGTTGAAAGGATACCACAATATAGTTCTTCTTTTAAAATGTTTTCTAAGTAGCCGTTTTTTATAACTATTATTCAAAATTAGTAAAACTATGAGATTAGTATGAATTAGTATAAGAGTTACTACAGTAAGTGACAAAATTGAGTTTATCAAGCCTTAGTTAGACTTCCTTTTAAAGTATTTTATAAGTGTAAAATAATATTTATTTAATATTTGAATATACAAACAATTGTTAAGTGTCATAGTTGACCATTTGGTTTGAATTGTGATAACTCCTCTCTTAATAATTAGCACGTTATTTCTAAATTCGTAAAATTCAAGCTATCAGGAGTATAAGGATTTGATGCCCATAGCTTTGTTATTAGTTGATTTTAATACATATATACGCAATTTTGTCACTTACTGTTTTAATAGAAAAGTTTGAAAGTTATTTATGAAATATTTGGACAAAAATTAAACGGAGAAATAAGAATATAATGTATAAAAAATTATTTTAAAAAAATATTAAAAAAATGTAACAAAATGTTTTCATAAAAATTATAGAAAAACGAACAAAGAACACAATGGTTCTAAGCTTTGAAGCAAAATAAAACAACTTATTTTCCTTTTTATAACTAAAACCAGCTCTGGATATCAAGATACACATGCTGATATTGACTATTAGACTATCAGCAGACTTTCATAAAAACAATAAAAAAAATTGTTTAAATACTTTTCCTAAACCCATTAGATTAGCAGCAGTTCGATAGTAAAGTAGTAAAATTCTATCATTATGTACCACGTTGATTGGTAGAAGTGGCTTTATATTATTACAAATATCCGCAGTTAATAACAAAAAAGTGCTTGAAGGTGTTCTAGTACTGTACAGTATTTGTAAAATTAATTAAGTATATTTCAGAAATTATGACAAAATTATTAAGGAAACTTGAAATGGTTTGCAAAGACATGTCAACATGACAGTGACATAACATGACATTAGTCATCTCACAAAAATTTCATTAAAATTAAATTTAATTTTAGTAAAAACGAAGATCTCCAGTAAAAACTTATAGCAGTGATATTTCTATAGTTGACAGTCATGAAAAAAGCGCATTATGATTTGTCACATTAAAATTTCTTTGTTTGTTAGATATGTATAAGGCTTAGCGCAAAAGTATTTGACATAAATATAACCGAAATTAAAATGGTAGTCAAATGTCATAACAAATAACACAGTTTTTTTATGACATATAGTATGATTAGGAAACTTGTAATACTTTTTTTTAAAGGCAGCAACATTTTTGCGTATATGAAGTTTGATATTCGTTATCTTAGAAAAAAAACTACATTCCAAGAAGTTGGACTCATTTTTGTACACTTTTTCTGATTTTTTAGTATAGAATATGATTGGTTATACAGCCTTTATTAAAATAAGAACAAACCAGAGCTGGGAATATGATATTTATAATAACAAAAGACCTTATATCAGACAAGTTGAGCAAAAGTGGTCTATCTCTCTATGTTAGAGGACAATAGATATGTTTGTTCTATTGATATTTGAAGACTTTTATTTCGTTTATAATTGCAAATTTTCCATTAATGCTTTAAAAGCAAAATATTAAAATAAATACACTGACGAAAAAAAGTCTGCGTACAAGACGAATGCATAAATATGTATTTAAAATAATTTTTTTTTTTCAAAAATTAATTTAAAAAAAAAAATAAGACAGAAGTCTGCGTGTGTCCCTCTTTAAAATCTTATATTTGGTTATTTATAGCAACATTAACAATAAATAGTCTTTTCTTCTAAGAACCACTGCCAATCTTTTTTACATGGAATGAACGAGTTTTGTGGTGACTTCCAGTAATATTTGCCGGTAATCAGTTGGTTAAACTGCTTTTAATATAGTTTTTCACATTATGTTTTCACGTATAACATGATGGAGAAATTTTCTCTCCAACAGTGTCATAAATGATCAATGGAATTGAGATCTGGAGGCTACGTGAGCCTTACACAACTGTTTTGGAATATTATAAAGCATTTAAAGCTTCGGCTACGTGCTTGAATCGTTATCTTATTTGCTTCCAAGACGCAGTTTTGCTGCAAATTATTTTATGTTGACCTTTAGAATATCTAGGTAGGCTCTTTTGTAGATAGTGGACCCATTAATATTGCAATATATCCATTAACCACTACACCTTCACCACCGAGTTTAACCGTAGCGCACAGTTTGCCTTAGGTAGTGCTGTACTGGTTTTGTTCCTCACGAGTTGTCTACTTTCTATTTTGATTTTACAATACTAACTCTCATCCGATAATATAATCCGATAATATAATCATTTATTAATAAAATAGTATGAAACCTGCTTCGACCTCAGATTTTCCGCACATTGTTATCATAAATATAACTTTTCAATTTTAAATCAAGGCTTTTAGCCGTTTTTGAAGCTGTTATCTTGGGATCTTGCTGCAGAGAGTTGATAAGATATATATCTTAAAGCTAAAGCATTGCAAAAAAATTGCTCTTTCACAAAACATAAGTTAATTTTCTTACAGCAAATACATAAATTTAACGAAAAATACAACAAATTATACAGTTATAAATTAATAAA
The DNA here is from genome assembly GCA_023159175.1 of Wohlfahrtia magnifica. Lineage (NCBI taxonomy): Eukaryota > Metazoa > Arthropoda > Insecta > Diptera > Sarcophagidae > Wohlfahrtia > Wohlfahrtia magnifica. Next base: position 10,918,360 of record JAKWBJ010000483.1, on the reverse strand, counting down.
ACCGAATGAATCTACTTTATATTCCAATGCAAAGTTTGGTTATAATATATTATAAAGATTTAAGGCATATGACAAGAATTATGCAAAATACCTGGTCCAGAATCTAATAACAACCTTTGTACGCATACTTTTCCTACCTAGTGTATATAACAATTTGAAGCAAATAAATGTTAAACAAGCACTATTACAAAAATGAGGGCCAAATTAGCTAACTCGCTACAATATTAAATAAAGTTTTTAATATTTATTTGAAATAAAATGGGTTATCAAGTGGTCATGTTTTTGTTAACTAAAAAACGATTTAAAGGAAATTCTTAACCGGCATTTACTTTGTAAGTTAGCTCACTTTTGCTCTTATTGTCATAAAAGTACTCGGCAAAAAAAATAAAAATAATTCAAAGATCTTTAAATAATAAGTATTATACATAATTAAAAAATAATAATTAAATAAGAAATCAACTCGAATATATTTATAAAAATGTATGGTAAATGTATAAAAAAAAAAAACATTATAAACTAAATAAAAATAGTTTTGTATGCATTATGAATTTAAAATAAAAATAATAAAATAAATATTAAAATTAAAAAAAAAATCTAAAATAATTTTCAAAAAATATATTTAAAAAATAAAAATAAATAAAAAAAAAATTTTAAACAACTTTACCAATTAGTGTAGTCAAAAGGCTTTGTGATGAGATTTAAAAAAAGTGTTGAAATTTAAAGATTTTAAATATTTCTTTGCTTTTTATTTGTTTTTTCGAATTCGTTAGCAACAGACTTAGGATTTTTACAATATTTGTAAAAAGCTTTTCTTTCTGAAATTTTTCTTATTTTTCTATTAAAACTTGGTTTTGTTTCAAAATAACTTCTGTTATTTTTTTAATTGCACTGGGTTTTGGTTTAATAAACACAAATATTTTGATTCAAATTCTTTTCTTTTTTTGCAGTTTTTATTTTGATTGATTTTTTCTAAATTTTAAAAATTTGTGAAATTTTTTGTTTAGGAAACACTGAAAGTTTTGTTGAGATTATGCACTAGAATTAAAGAAAAAAAAATTGTAAAATTAACTTGCTTTTCTATAAATTTTTTTTTTTTTTGTATATTTCTGTAGTATTTCAGGCATTTGATGAATTACTTTTTTCTTTTTAAGAAATTTCAATAATTATTAGTCAAACAATTCTTTCACAAAAGCACTTCACTTTTTATTATGGGACCACAAAACAAACACTCATTTTTAAAATTTTTTCGCTTATTCGTACTTTATTTTATTTATTTATTTTTTTTTTTTTTCAAAGAAAAAACCATTAAATTTATAAAAAAAAATTATTCTAACAGGTCTCATTAATAATTAGAAGAATAGTCTGAATAGTTTTCAAGTGAAGAAATAATTAAAGAAAGGAAAGCAAGAAAAAGAAGAGTGGTTTGCCATTACCATGTAAGGCCTTGTTGTTTAGGCCTAAACAATTCCATTATGTATTTTGCCCTAAAATGCTTAGATAATTATCATTAAAATAAAATGATTTTTTTTCCAGTTTTTGCTTCATGCTTTAGTTGTTGTTACTTTTTGGGCTTTTAAATTTATAATTTTTTTTTTGGCTTTTTTACCAATTCTTTCTGTTTTATCTGTCCAGCGTTGTGTTTTTAGCCTCTGTTTTTATGTTTAAGCCTTAACAGCAGTACAAGTAGTGGTAGCAGTAATAGTAGAAGAAAAAAGTAATTCAGCAAAGCCTTTGAATGGTATTTTTTTCTCGTTGTTGTTGTTATTGTTTCTCTTCGTTGCCAACTTGAGTTATTTTGCTCTTTTTATTTGTGTGTATTGTGTCTGTTTGAATTCTTCTCCCTTTCTAACCAATTTCGTTGTTAACATTACTGGTATAAACGTGTTTTTTCTTATTATCTTTTTCGTCTGCTTCTTCCTCACCTTTTGAGGTTGAGGTCTTAATATTTTTGTGGAATTTCTTATTTGCCGGTTGTTTGGCATTTTTCTTTCAAATAATTTTTTTCTGTTTGTTTCTTGGTTGCTAAATTTATTGTAAAACAACAAAAGCAGCTAATCGGTAAATGACTGGCAGGGTGAGAGAGTAAATTGAGAGAATGGCAAAGAGAGTAATAAACTTTAAACACGGCTTGTTTTTCAACACCATTTCCCTGGTAAGATTATTATTAAGTACTGAACAAGAAAACAATATTTTGTACAATTTACGGAAATGCTATCATTTTTAATTTTATGAAACTGTAGTATTTATTACTAAAAAAATGGGATTTACAGTTTGTTTTGGAAAATATAGTACATACTTTAGAAATTATCTTTGGAAAATTGTACATACATAACGTTGCTCTCTTGAATAATTTAATTTTTACAGGAGAATATGTAAATATAATAGAAACCGTAATCAAAATATAATTTTGTTTTAAGTGCTAGTTTTAATAAAAAATCAAACACAAATTTGGTTTTTATCATACGCTTGGTATCTTAATGCTTTTTGGAAGAAGAAATTTTTGAAACGAGCTAGAGCTGTTTATACTATTGCTTCTATTTGTGTGCAATGTATTGGAATTCAAAAAAATACGACTTAGGATCTTTCTACATGGAAGTAGCGATAAATGTATGTATATTTGCGTAAGAACTATTACTAAGAAGTTTATTTGTTTTTTGAACATTTAATGTCCTGAAATATGGTGCTTTTATGCCATAATGCTATTTTCCTTTTTTTTCACAAAATCCTTTATCTTTATTAACGAAAAAAATTTAAATTAAGCGTTATCGGAAATCTCGGAAATTAAAATTTTAAGTGAATGCTTGTTTGACAGCTAAGAAAAAATCCAAAAATTCTAATCTAGAAAAATAGAATATTTTAATCCAAAGACTGTCTTAAAATTTAAAGGCGAGCAAAATTCAGGTTTAGAAAAATTTCCTAAGCTAAGTGGTTAGTTTCAACATCTCATGCTGTCACAAAAGTTATTGTTACCGTGAGTCTGTTTAGTGTACTAAGTGAGTACACCGCTATTTCAGCGCCCAAAATAAAGAATTTTTTATAGTTTACTTTTAATAATAAAAAAATTCGTTAACAAATAGACAAATAGTAATCAGTAATGCCAAGTCAATTTCCACATAACTACTACTTGCTTCTAAAAATAGTTTACAAATACACCGTTTTTCATATTTTGGTCACTTTAAAAGCTTCTAGCTGCTTAGCTAGAGCTCGGGCGTATTTTTTCACAAAGCTTCCCAGTGAATGAAATGAAAAATAGGAAAACATTTCCAGTCAATTCTTTAATTCATATTGCAAGAAGCTTAAATATACAAAAAAAATTTAGTTCGAATTTAAAAAACTGGGGTTCGAAATTGTGACATTTTGTAATTTGATTTTATATTATTGGATAGGTAAGTTCATTCGAACATGAATATTACAATATGTCCCCTGATAATATAATGATAAATCAGTAGTATTGCGTGTCCGCAAAAGTTCGGTTAGAAGTAAGAGGTCAGACTTGAAATTTCTTTTGTTAGAAGACATTATTAAAATCGCATTATCTTGTGAAAAGTTATCTACTTTTGAAAATGTAACTACAAAACAGTACTGAAATGGTATGTTCGTTTTCGATCCGATAATTAGGATGTTGAAGATGCACCTTACTCTGTCTGATCAATTACTAAATAAGTCAATGAAATAACATAAGCAGCGTTAGCGTTGCTAGGGAACAAAGCTGAATACATGAATAAACAGTGAAAAATTCAATGAACCATTTTGTGTTTCAATGCTAAAATGGAACGAAAAAGAATAATTTCTGTAGCGAATGATTAAGTATTTATTGCAACTAAATTACTTCTGTCAGATAGATAAATTTAGCCTAAATAACTGCCTTAAACTCGAAAAATAACTTTAATTTTTTAAAATAATATTTAACTATTTTTTATATTATGAAACAATTTTAAGATCAGAACTAATTCTGCACAAAAATAAGAAATAGAAATAAAAATATACGGTATTTTTTAATGGATTAGAAAATAATGAAAATACTAGAAACTAGAATTACAATATGGAACTCTATACCCGCTACAGGCCCTCAGCCTAACATTATGGAGCTAATATAGGTAAAAATTTTATATACTTCCTTTATGACTTCTATGCGAAAGAGGTGAACGAAAGTCTCAGGTCTAGTTACTTATAATTGCAATAATTAATTAAAATTACAAAACAAAATATTTTCCATAAATATTTCTGATCTTAAGGGAAATGGTGTAAAAGGTATCAACGAACTTTTGCTGTAACAAAAAAAAAAAAAAAAAAAAAATATTTCAATTCAAGTTTCAAGATACTCTTTACAAACGTGTATCTGAAAGAGAGTGTTTAAGTATTTGTGTCTGTAACTGGGTGTAGTTTTGGTTTTAAAAATCGCACGTTTTTTCCATAATTTTTTATTTTTGTTCATTTTCAAATTTTTATTTTAATTCATTCTTTGCTACTTTTTTAAGAATGAAACGAAGAAGTCGAGGGCAGCAAAAAAAATATATAAAAGAGCCATTAACTCAAGCTGGGCTTCTTCTTTAAACGTTTAGCGGCATTAATTTTTTACGAAAAAAAAAAAAAAAACAGAATTGAAGAAGAACAACAAGTAAAGAGTTTAAAATAATTATAGCAGGTTTTTTTTTGTTGTTGTCTTATACAAAGGCTATAATTATACAGAATTTAAGAAGAAAAGAGAAACAACAACAAAAATTAAAATGATAAAAATGAAAAAATTTAGTTGAAAATGCTATAAAAAATATTTATAAAAATTACAATTTTAGTTTAATTTTTATAAATATTTTTTTTTTTTAAATCTTAAAAAATATAGAGAAAACTCACAAGATTTAGAAGAGTTTATTAGTTTTTGTAAGAAGAGCAAAAAAACACAAATTTTTTAAACACTTTTTATTACAGAAGTTAATTTTCCGCGTTTTTTTTTTTGATTTTTTTTAAACTTTTATTTTTCAATATTTTTTATTTAAGATTATATTTTCTAAATTACTTTTAAACGTTATTTGAGATTTTGTTTAAAAATTAATATTTATTTGTTATAATTATTTTGATCTTTTCTTTATTTTTGAAAAAATATTTTCTTGTGACTTGTGATTTCAAAAAATTTGCAGTCAGTTTTGTTTAAGAGTTAAAAAGATGGTTATTGCGTGAGAGACCAACGTTAACTATTGCGTTAAAAGCGTTTAAACAACAAACGAACGTGTATTGAAAAATCACATACAAAAACAAATGGGAAAAAATGTTGGCTAAAAAGAACGAATGAACGAACGTGTATATTGTATGTACGACGTACGACGTTTAAGAACGATGTTGCTGGCGTTACTGAACGACGTTAACGAATTGAACCTTTAAGCTCAACTTTGATTTCTTTTCTTTATAATTTTTGTTTTTTATTTTTTTTTTGTTTTCTCGTATCGTAAAGTGGTAGTGTTGGTAGTGATGATTCTTCTTTTGCTATTTTTGATTTTGCTTATATTTGTTGTTGTTGTTGTTATACTGTTCTGTTAGTAGAGCAGTGGTCGTAGTAGTAGCGTAGTATAGAGTAGAATAGTAGTTAAGAATTGCACAAATACTCCACTCAATATTAGCAACAACACAAATGAGCGAGCACGAGAGAGAGAATGAAAAAAAACAAACAGAAGAGTAAATGCTGCTGCCTCTGTTGAATATGACGATGATGATAATGAAGTTCACGGCAATGATGTTTAATAATGATAAAGAGAGAGTTTTTTTTCTAAATATTTTTCTTATTTTGTTATTATTTTAAAACGAAAAGCAATAATTTTTTTCATTAAAAAACACAATTTTTATAAACAAGATTAGTGCGACTGTTGTAATGAAAAAACACCAATTTTTTTTATTGTTGTTGTATAATATATGTGTTGTTATATAGAGCAAACGGCGGACAGAATTTGGAACGGGTTAAAGCAAAGACTGTACGAAGACTGAAGTAAGAACGTATGGCATACAAAGGTAATATACCTACAGAAATTTATTCGGAGTTTCATTTCTACAATAAACATACTCTTGCATACACACTAATACACAATACAAAAGAGGACAATAACGTAAGCCTCTCACTCAACGACAACAACAACAGCAAAAAGAAATATATAAATAAACGTGAACGTTAGCAGCAGGCAAGCAACAGCGTTATTTCATTATTAAGATACAGGAATAAAAACATCATCATCATCATCATCATTATCAGTAAAACCTCAACTCAAAAACTCATGCACACGCACTCACACAAACACATATATACCTCATACACATAAAACTGTTGAATTTCGTATTTCATCGTTAACATCGTGTTATTTTGTCGTTTGTTTCTTTTACTCCTCGCTTCAATGCAAACACACATCGTATGGCAAAAACGAACATTAACACAAAAAGAAAGGAAGAAAAATATTCAATAAGAAAAAACAACAACCCATAAACCAAAGAAAAACAAAAAAAACAAAACAGGAAAGCAACACAAAAACAACCACAAAACCAAATCGAACTTCAAAAGAGATAAAACCATAAGCAGCAGCAGGTTGCTTTTTGCCTGTTGATAATACAACTACTACAACAGCAAACTAAAACGAATCACATTTACTTGCTCACGACGGGAACAACCCAATGCGTATAATAACTTAAGGGTTCGTTTATAACATTCCTTTGTAGCACAGTTATAACAGAATATACCTACTTTCCAATTGGAATGCATTTGTACCGCATGTACTTGCTTTAAGAGAAAACTAAGCAATAACAACGAAAGAGAGTAAAAGGTCAATAGTAACAGTGGGAGAATAAAAAATGTTAATAGTAAAGATAAAAAGATAAAAGTAATGCAGGTATAATTGTTATACATATAGAGTAGAACAGTTTTTTTCATGACAAGAGAAATAAAAGGCTCCTTTGAACCCTTCAAGTGCGTATTATTGCTGAAGTACAATCAACAAGTGAACTCTCGATATATGAACATGTTCTACTATTGCACTAGTCTTAAATTTTGACAAAAATAAAAAGGGGAGATCCGTGGAAAAATAATGATAAAAAACTCCGTACCATCTACTTCAGTGATTGAAAATGATGCCAAACGTTTAACTCACACAAAAGATAAAACAGCAGAAATAATGCATTAAATCCACGAAATAATAAAGAACGAGCGGGCAATGAAAGTGCGCGAGCTGGAGGAGGCTAAAGGCTCATATTTTCATGAGTTGCTTTACTAAAAAATTTAATAACTCCATCAATTTCTAACGGATTTATACCCCGTAAGTGTCATTTTATTCATAACTTAATATAGTTTTTTAATTAATTCATAAATAGTACGGTTCTTATATAAAATAGTGCGCAAAAACGCATCTAAACTTAACAAAAGTGCAAAAAATGATGTGAAAAATGTGTTTGCTTGAGAAATACACTCAGAATCTTCAAGGATACTTAAACGAGATATATGTGTCATTTAAAAGGTATATTTATCTTCTTTTGAAATCCGAAAAGAAACATAAATTCGGCTAATATTCAGTGCATGAAGGTACAAAAAACCGGTTTTTTACCCGTAAGTCGATATATTTAAACCAACAAATTAAAAGCGATCGCAGAGAAATGCTGTGTTATTTTTAGTACAAAAAACTGGCTTATAAGAGATACGTTTTCTTCTAATACTCAATAAGTGATAAGATAAACACAAAAACTAATCAAACAGAGAGAAATTATAACACAAACACAAAACATCTAAAAACAAAAACAACAAGAAGGGTTTTTAAACTAGTCAACCCCTACTAAACAATGCGTTTTAGTCGACAATGTTAAGTAGGGACTAATTGATAACGCTGGCATACTGAAACAGAAAACAGCATACACATAAAAAGCAGAAGAATATTTTCTCCTTTGAAAAGAAATTTTACAAAATACAATTACAACAATAAGAGTCAAATCAAATTACTTTATTTTTTAACATCAAATACGCAACTCTAAACAAAACAAACGAACAAAATAAAATAAAAACATAACTGACTTTGCTGCAGTTACAATACAACAAGTAAATTACACAACAACTACAACACATACAAACACATATTTACTTTAAAAATATTTTACTCTCTCTCTTAAATATAGGTTATACCCCATACCAATATTTAGGAAAACACCTGAAAAGAACAAAACTCATGTTTACTCATTCGCTCTTATAAGAAATTATGGAAGCCAACCCCTCAGATATAACACACTCACGTTCATATAAACAAGTGTAGGTAGTAAAAACAAATAGACATAGAGCAGAGGGGGAGCAGAAGAAAAAACAAAATCAACTACCTTTTGACCCATTTCAAATCATCATCGGTAGTCAACATTATCATCATCGTCATCATCATCGTAATTTTCATCGTCATGAATCAACAGCAACAGACATAAACACACGATGTGTATACGAACACACAAACGCATATTACACACCTTGGTGTAAGTGTTTGTTTTTTAGTAGAGCACCCATATTGCCTTATGCTCCCACACTAGTCACCCTCTATTTTTTCGTTGCCGTTTTTTTTTTTTTTTTTTTTTGTTTCAAGCAATAATCACAACCCCAATAACATAAAAATCTAAAAAACAACAACAAAGACAACACATTACTGCTCCCAATGCTTTTGCTCTCATATGTTTTGTTTTCATTTCCATTTCAATTTTATATTTGTTGTTATTTTACACAAAAGTAAAAAACGCTGCGTGTGTGTGTAGAAGAGTAAGTGTATTTTCATCATATCTCTCCCAAGTAACATACATTTTTGTTATTACTTTTACCTTTTTTTTCCGTCTTTGGATTTGTATATTAAACAAGGATAGCAATATCCTAAATGACAAGGATAAAAATATTATGGGAAATTCCATAACAAAGATAACAACAATAAAAAAACTGAGATAGAATAGTAAAGGAAGGAAGCAACAGCTACAACAATAATAAGAACAACAAAAACATAATGATGATGAGAAAACAACAATAGCCATTACACCTGCTATATGAAAATAATTTGTTGTTTTTATTTTATGCTCTCAATTTTTATTTTATTTTATTTTCTCACACACGCACACACACACACACACACACTTCCACAGAAATCACATGCAAATGCTTGGATGTAAGTTAAGCAAAACATTCGTTTTCACCTATACACTCTTAAGAGCGGGGGTTGGTTTTTTATTTACGATAAAACACGACATCAACGTTTACAGCAACGAAGATGGCTTTGTTTTTTCAATGTTCATTATGACGACGTTATAGTCGTCGTCGACGTACGAACTCAATTTGGAATGTACACACACAATGGGGGCATACAGGTAAATTAGCGCAAGTTGTTGCGCTTTTCTATTCATGTGTTTTGGCTTTTGGCATACCTTTGCCCCAAAAATAAAAACCACCCCTTTACCTGTCTATTGTGTCACATGTAAATACGTTGCGTTCGTGCTTTTCCGAATTGTTGTTGTTAAAGCGCAAAATCTTAAATGCAAAAGCAAAAACAATAATTGAAGGGGAGTTTTTGTATTTGATTCTTCGTAATGTTACGTACTTGTTAACGGATATTGTTTTGACGGAGTTAATAGAATTTCTCTTTTACAACATTAGGAGTAAATGAGAAAGTTCTTAAATAAAAAAATAATTGGGTCCTAAGGAGAATTTCTCTTGGATGTGAAAATAGGAGTAAAATGTTAAGAAAGAGCTTTTTTATAACAGTTTTGTTGTATTGTAGTTACAAAGGCAAAGTATTTTTCTAAATGTTATTTTTGTAATGCTATTGTAAGAAAACTATACGAAAATATTTTTTTTATAAAATATAACGGTTTAAAACTCCTTAGACCATATCAACGGTTGTTAGTAGCTTATAATAGGTCAAAATCTTTGGATACCACTAACTAACTATAGAGCACAACCTAACCCTAGAGAATATTTGAAATTAATAATCGCTTTAAATCGGCAAGAAGTTATTCCATATTTCAATGTAAACCTTTGTAGTGCAGTTGCAGGTTGAAATATTAAAAAAAAAATAAATAAATAAATATGTACCAACCGTAACATTTTAGCTTGAAATCCGAAACTCTTAAACTCTTTTATATCTAAAGTCCTAACGCTCACAAAAGATGTTTTTTTATATAAAATTTGGCATCAAAATCTTTAAAAATATTTTAAAAACTTGACCAAATTTGACGATTTGCTAAGGAATAGGGTGATAAGTAGGTGTGACTATTGAGTAGAAGTCAAATCAGCTGACACCATAGGGCGGGATTTTCTCGCCTTTGGTTACCATGTAAATAGCCTTCTAAGGACTCTGACTGATGGTAAATTTAAATCAGTCTGCTAGCAAGTAGTAGTTTGAGTGTGAACCCAATAGGGCATTCAGAAGGCTTGTTATCTGGGACTAAGTGAGGCAATGAGGATTAACTTCGGAACTGGAAACTCTACTCGATATCATCTACTGGCATTCACATTAAATGTAAAGCGGCAATTGCTGCAGAGCGCCTATTATTCCAGGAGAACTGAAAAGAGGGGCTATAGGTCACGTTATCAGTGCGTGCTCACCTATCTGAGTGGATATACACAAAATACGGAGTCAGATCACATACGTGTGACGAATGAGAGGAACAACAGTGATAAACTTTTCCCAAAACTCTCAAATCAACACGATTGGCCTAACGTGGTACCTGAACGGATAAATTGTTATACGGATGGATCCAAGTTGAGAGAGAACGGAGCTGGTGGTCTCTAGAGAATCTTTTTCACTCTTCTTTTCGTACCACAATACAGGCTCAGTGGCGTACAGGGATGTTGAAGAGGGCATGTATTGGATCAGAAAAATGTGGGCCTGATGAAGGCTAGCATATGCCAGATAAAATTAAATCAGACTGTAAGAGGGCATTGAGTTAAGGAGTGATTGGCTGGGCCACTGTGGGTTAATGCGTAATGAACCGGTTAACAACCTCGATATCAAAGGCAGGGAGAATGTTGACGCGAACTTAGACAGCGCCGATGGAGGCGAAAAAGGCGAAAGTAAAGCGATGGTCTAAAGACCCTCTGGTTATGGTAATTTTGTGTTAACAGATAATCATTTGCGTTAAGTTTTGCTTTCTTTATTTAATTTAAAAAAGAGCGTTTTAAGCATATCGATTGCTCACCGGAGGTTAGCATAACATTATGGCGCAAAATTCCTCGTCGTCAAAGGGTTAATATTGTTACCTAAAATCAGAAAAATAGAAAATAAAAAAACGGTATGAAACCTCTATTATTGTTGTGTTTTTTCTAAGACTTATTTGTAATGGGCTCATACAGCGACAGTAAATTAAAAATCGACTATTTTAATTGATTATGATGCATTTTGACTAATTACTTCATAATCAATCGAAAAGTCGATTATGAAATTTTTGTCGCTTACGGCCTTTTTGATTTTGGATGACGATATATTCTATCAGTTTCAAAAATGGCAATTTTAACAAGAAGTTTGAAGATATTCCTCCATGAAAATTATTGCCAAACTCATTCTAGATATTCAAGCATCACTTTTTAAATGTTTGTCAGCGTAGGAGTTCAAATAGAGGAAAGTTTAAAGGCTATTTTACATGTCTAAAAAGCTGCTTGAACGTCATAAGATGTAATTTTTGAATGGAATCATTACTGACGATAACAAATAGATTCTTTACGAAAATCAAAGCGTAAGACATCATACATAAGGTTCGACCAAAGAAGCGAATCAACGCGAAAGCCGAATAGAATACCTATGGCCACAAGGTTATGCTCTGTATTTAGTGAAGCAAGACGGTTATATATCACGAGCAGCCGAATTCAAGCCAAACGATTAAAAGGGCACTGTTCCAAACATAATTTATTTGTTTAAAGCTAGCATTGGCCGAAAAACATACGAAATATGCAACAGGTTAGTTAATTAATTTCAGCGAGTAGCCAGACACATGTCCAGGCTACTTGGGCCCGCATATTGATCCTAATGTGATGTTCTGAAAAAGATACATGTCGTATTCTAGTGAACCTCTACATAACCGTGTTCAGACCCGAAACAAACCTACCAGAAACAGGCACTAGCAAATAACCTGTTGACATATCAGCCAGGTCTGACATGGCATGACAAAACGGAATTCAAGCTAAGAAGCTTATAAATTTGTTAAAAAAATTTTTAATAAAATAAATAAATAAACAAAAATAAAATAAAATAAATAAATCCAGCATAATATCGAAAAGACAATGCGCAGTTAAAGACAATGCTCCACGGCCTCCTCCTCTGTGCAACCAAGCATAAAGCTGTAATCTATGGTATATATGTATTTATATACGTTGAAATCGTGTACTTTCACTTTATTAGACTGGTTGGTGACACGCCCATAACAAATTTTTATTTAGGTGTCTATATCTTTAAAACTATAATAGAAAGAGCTTCTAAACTTGGCCCAAACAACTTTGTGGTCTATACAAATCGTCAGTCTAAGTGAACTAAATTGGACAAGTGGGAATGGTAGCTCACATACAAAGCAAATATTGAAAATATTGAATAAATTGAATAAATGTGAATAAAACTACAGAAGGGTAATTAGTGAGTTTCCAAATTTGGCCCAATAAACTTTGTAGTCAATATAAATCATCAGTCAAAAAGTGGGCGGTATTGTATAAGTGGGAGTGGCAAAGTAAATATTGATTTTTATTAATCCTGACAATGGTTTAAGTGGAGGTTTCTAAATTTGGTCTTAATGACTTTGTAGTTAATATAAATCATCAGCCAAAAAGTGGATGGAATCTGATAAGTAGGCATTGTACCTCCCATACATGGTCAATATTTTTTATTTATTTATTTATTCTTTTTGTATCTTGGGAATGGTAAAAGAGAATTTGTCTAAATGACTTGGTGGTCAATACAATTCATTAGTTTTAAAACGAGCGGAATAAATAAATGTGGGAGTGGCATCTCCCACACAAATTACCTATTAATTTTCGTATATTTTGAGAATGACAAGGGTAAGTTTCTAAGTTTGGTTTAAACAACTTCTTGAGCGGAACACATCATTAGCTAATAACTGGGCGTCATTTAATAAGTGGGCGTGTCAGCTTCCACTCATACTTAATATGGAACTTTGCATGTGTGGAAAAATGTAACTCTTACAGCTTCATTTTCTATCCATATTCTATAAGACAAGGCTTGGCCACATGTTACAAAAGACCACTAAAAAATTATTTATAAAATAGCGCTTGGAAAGATTTTCTTCACCCGCCAGACCTTATATGTGTCGACTACCATCTGTTTTGCTTGACGTAGAATGCTCTTAGCTGAATACACTATACTTTATAATAAGAAATTCGAAATTGGATTGCTTTGTTCTTGGCTACCTCTCTGTATCAAAATGTTGCTAAAAATATGGGAAAAAATTTCCACATTTTTAAGTTAGACACCTAACATATTATATCATTCGAGAAATATATACTAATTTTATTCTAAATTCTAATTTTATTCCTAATTATGAGAAAAAAAAATTAATAATGAGTTTAATACCATTTGAAAATCGTAATTATAGCCTTTCGTAGCAAACTAGCTCACATGTAAGCAAATAATAAATAAATAAAAATAAAATAAAAAAAAATAATAATTAAAATGCATATTCAATTACCAACTACTTACGACGTCTGCTAAAAGAATAAGAGCCATTACCATCACTAGCTAAGGTGGTCTTATTGGAGAGACACAACTCTCCTCAAGGCATACATGGCTTTTGAAATGTTTTCAGATGAATACTCGCTTAGGAACTTACCTAAAAGAAAAAGAATGAAAAGAAGAAAATGTTAAAATAATTAAAAAATAAAATTAAAGAACAAACAATAAAAACCAAATTACAATTCCTTAAATAATTGACTTAAAAAGCTTTATTGGAGAAGCAATAAAATTTCTTAATGAAAAAACCATTTTTTTTTTTTTTTGGAAATTCATTACCAACAAGAACAAAAAAAAACTTAAATGCAAGTTCTAAAACAGCATTTGTAGCATTCGTTTGAAAAAATAGAGAAAAAAATCTTTTCATATAATAAATGGTTTATGGTTGTTGGCTAAAAACGTAGAAATGGCTAATATTGGTGGTAAGAGCAGCAGCGAAAAAAATGTGGAAAAAAGTACAGCACCAAACAAAAATACCAACAACTATGAACAACAACAATAACAACAAAAATTCCTGGCAAATTCAGTTAACAAAGCAGTTTACCAAGTTATTCACTCATTCAATCACTCTCACGCACACACACTCACTCACTCACTCAGTTAGTGCAGCAGTCAATGCTTTTTCCCAATTGCCACACAACCGAATTCAACCAGCCAAGACAACACAATCGTAGAAACATCATTTCATTTGTTGCATGTGGTATATTAAACCAGAAATAATACTGAAAATAAAAAAGAAGGAGAACAAAATGAAGAACAAACAAGAGAAGTACGAGTGCAAGAAGAAAAAGAAAAATTCTATAACAAAGTGAAGTTGCAACAAACTGCAGCAGTTATACACGTACAGACAACAGCGGCTTAATGGCATGAAGAATGTTTTCTTTTCTAGTCTCCTCTTCGTTGCATGTAAGTAAAAAAGGCAACAAACAAAAAAATCGTGTTTTTTTTTTTCTTAACTATGTGGTTGCAGAAAAAAATCAGTGATTGTTGCATGTACTGTTGTTGTTCTTGTTGACATTGTAGCAGTTATAGTTGCAACAAGTTTTGGGAGGCTATAATGTAATACAACGTCTTTAAAGCTCCTCTGTGAATGTGTGTGTGTGAGTGTGTGCCTTCTTAAATAACTAGTTTTGTTGCACTTTTTTATTGTTTCTGTGGTTGTTGTTGCTGCTGCTGCCTTATACAACATGGAGTTTTGGCAACACCAACCATTTTCAAGTGCAAGTCCAAGACCAATAAATTTCGAATTTTTACAAGACAAAAAAAACACACACACACAAACATAACTACGATATTCGTTAAAGCGTATAAAAAGGGAAGGATACCTATTTAACATACGCGGAAATTTTTTTTTTGTTTCTTAGCCATATTTTTTTTTTCTCCGCCACTCATCTGGGGAACATATTGACTTTTCACAAAGCATTCATTACTTTGTTTCAGTAATCAAGTTGATTTTCAAGCTTAGTAGATGATTAATCTACTGTAGCTCGTCTCCATATGATTGTGTAAAGGTGAAGATCCTTGCTAAGTGATGATGGTAAAACTTACTTAGCATTGCAGTTTTTGCCCAGTAGTTGCCGTTGTTTTCTCCTGATCGTTCGTCTGAAATGTAAAACCTACACTTCTAAAAGGTGAAGATCCTTGCTAAGTGGTGGTGGTGAAACTGATCGTACGTCTTATGTTTGTCCTCATCGCCAGAGGTAAACTGGAAGGTCTTTAGATGGATTTGTCTAGATGAAGGTCGAAGTCTCTTTATCGAACACTCGAAACCGCAATTAATTTTTTTTTCGTCTTGTCCTCTGCAGGATTTCGAACCTGGGCCCTTTGTGTTTTATGCCTGTGCTCTAACTACTTAACCACACCGCTCCCATTAAATAAAAAACTTTTTCCAAAATATTCGAAACACCTTTGGTCGACTAATACCCATCTGGTGTTCATCCGCTTCTTCCCACCATAGACCATATTTAACTGAAATGTAAAACCTACGCTTCTTCATTGCTGTGAGACATGGAACGCTGCACTTGAGGCAGGCAGAAGATCCAAGACTTTACTTTAATCAGCGGCCATAAAATCACGGTAACTAATAAGTTCGCTAGGAGTGGATCCAGAAGATGGCCTGACTTAAGATTGATGTTGAACGTGTCCTAAGGTTGACCATACATACATACAATGCAATGGTAATGTGTAGCTCCTCTACGATAATCAAAGAGAGGCCATATTCGAACGAATATTGGGTTAAAGTTGGTAAACGCTTAAAATGGACCCCTCTGTACGGGCAGCTACCTGTTTCTACCAGATAATACTTCTTATCTCAGAAAATTGGTTGGTTGCTTAACGTGGCCGGTCAGGTCAACAAGACCGTCAAGTAGTGTCACTCTCGTAGAAGCATGTCATGTTCGTCATATTCAGTTGGTCATCCCTAAGGATGCCATTTGAATCGATATATGATATACCCGTGATGTCCTGGATAAACAAGTTACCAAAGACACTATAACAGCGATTAGGAAAAGCTGAGCAACTACATAGTGTTTGACTGTCCCTTCCAGTTCGGCATCACCACTTCCACCACAGTGATAGTTATGTTGTGTTCCTATCCAAGTGACGGAGGTTCTTAGGTCCCACTGTAGACTAAGTGCACATCTGAAGAGGATGGTGATAACAGATGTGAATATTTGTAGACTGTGCTGACAGGCATCAATGACAGCAGAACACATATTGTGTGAATGTGGGATTCTTCATTAGGACCACAACAGATCTGCTAAACAAACTATAAACTGGAAGGGGCACAACAAACCCCATGGGTCACAGTGTCCTGCAATAGCGCCTGATCGGTACGGTAATAATGACGGCTTAGTATAGCCACTTATCTGGATACGTTCGTCCCGCTATTGTCTATGAGCGACCTTGTAAGTCTGATAGAATATTCGGGTCAAGTCTGTTTTGGGATCGCACAAGAACTAATTGCCTTTTGCAAAAGTTACCGCTGACCGAAGCTTTGTTTTGTACGAAAAGTGGTCGAAGTTCTGATCGTTCGAAATGGGTTGAGCGAACTAGAGTCTTTGGAAATCATACTTCTCTGTGTGAAAACAATAAGGTGGTTTAAAAGCAATTGAATTTAGTTGTTTAACTCATCTCAGTCTCAACTTATCGATGGTTTTTCTCATCTTCTATAGACATCACATTAGGACCGAATTTGGGAACCAAACTGACCTAAACTACTAATCCTACAACATAATTACAATGAAAACTCCGAATAATCAATTTTCTTCGTTTTAAGGCAGTTTAGTGAGTTCCGATATGGTTGGCCAGCGCTACTGAAACCAAACGCTCAGGTCGTCACGCCAGTAATAGCCGACATAATAGAATTATGTACGTGATAAAGTTAAGGCTTGGGTGCTGTTTTGGCTATAGACGAGACCGAATCCAAGTAGAGTGTGACGATTAGACGCAATCAGAAAGAACAGCTTCGTAATAGTGAACGAAATATTAAGCAATCGTAACACACCAGTGAATAAAAGACCTTCAAAATAGTGCGTTTATTAAGGGCAAAGCACATTAGAAAAACGCTAAGGAGGATCTGTCTATCAAGGAGGTATGTTCGGCGATATGAGAGCAAAAGTACTTGACATGGCTGAGGTGTAAAGCTAGCCGTACTACAGGTGCTGCAATTGTTTTCACTTTCAACGAAAAGCACAATCGTTTGGTCAGTGTATAGAAAGACTCTTTAAGCCATTTTCTAATTGTGGACGAAATATGGATCCTATGAATCAATTACAACACACCAGATACCAAATAAATATCAAAACATTAGATTTTATCTGAGGTATGTAGGATGCTACAATTGGTTACAAGTGAATCTGTTAGTCAAAAAGCTGATAAATAGATTTTAGACCCGCATGCGGTATCATTCACAGCGAGAACGAGTATCTTAAAAAGAGTAAAAAGACTATCAGCGAAAATTATTACGAACTTATGAACGGTTTTACTATCGAATTGCAATAAAAACGGTAACCGCCCCCTTCCAGGCACTTTTACGTAGCGCGCGCTTTCGCCAATCGGTCACACCCATGACCGCTCCAGCGAAGAAAAGAGCGTCCTCTACGTCAACGTCCGCTGACTTTCAAATCTAACACTCCTCTCGCTGAAGCATCTTCATCCATTCGAGCGACATGTCGTCCTAGCCAGCGTAGTCGCTGGATGTTGATTTGCTGTGTAAAGTCCATGTCGTTAAATAGCTTGTACGGAATTTATCGCCAAACCGCAAAAGTCCAAAGATCTTACGTAGAATTTAAGTCACGAACATACCAAAGGCAGCCACATCAGTGCGTGGCAACGACCATATTTCTGCTCCAGAAAGAAGGATGAACGACTTGTAAAGAGTCAATTTCATCGCGTGAGAGAAGTTTCCACGACTTAAGATGTAAAGCAAGATGTAATTTACATCTGATCTCCAAATCTCATCGTTTCTGCCAGTAATGACAGCGTCATTTATCTCATCGAATGTATAGTTGCCAACCGTAACCTGGGAGCCAATACGCTGCGCGTCTCTACTTGTCGATATATAACTACGTCTTATTACCGTTAGACTCATTTGGGCAGACCCTTTTTCGATAGTACTGAAGGTAGCAGTGACATCTTGCTTGGTACGACTAATGATGTTACTTTCGTAAAAAATGGTGCCACGGCGATGTACTCTCGCCTGCTGCAGAACGCCCTCCATCATGAAATTGAAGAGGTCTCAGGATAAGAGGTGGCCTTATCTAAAACATCGCACAGTAACGAAATGTTTTGAGACTTTCCTTCTTGTCTTGACGGAGATGCGGGAAATGCAGCATTTTATAGGAAAGGAAAAAGGGTTATACACACAAAAATCGATGAATAGCACAACAAACTCTTATTTCATCCAAATTCGAAATAATTCTTTGGAGTTTTTTTTTTTTTTTTTTTTTTTTTTTTTTTTTTTTTTTTGGAGTAAACGACTGTTTTGTTAACAAAAAAAATGTTGGACCAGACTATTAATAATTACAAATGAGTCTTGATCTTCACTTTATTTCCAATATAATCTTCTAACCATCTATGGTGGCATTTTGGACAACCGAAATTCCTTTAGATAAACAAGTTATTACAATTGCACACAAGTTGTTGCAAGGTTAGTGGCAGGACGCAGACCCACACATACAAACAATGGTTATGAAACGTAAAGTTTTGCAGATAATAAACAACATTTTTTGGAAAGAGAGCGAACAAAAGGCCGAAATTCAACTATTTGTGTGGCTTTGCAAGGTAAAACTATTTTCTTCAACAGGTTTTGGACATTTTTTTTTGCTTTTTTTTTAATAATAAGAAAAGAGGAAAACTTAACTTGTTTTTTTTCGTTTTTTTTTTTTTTGTTTTTAATAATAAAATAATAATAAACTTAACTGCAAAGTGGCATGCAACAAACGGCATATACTCAAATAATAATTAAATTAAATTAAGAAAACATTGAAAAAAAGGAAAATAAAAACTATAAAAGATGGATTGGTTAGAGAAATAGAAATACAAATGGACGGACAGACGGAATAATCTAGATAAAAACTAAAAAAGAAAATTAGTTTTAAATGCGGTTTTTTCTTCTTAACAAACTCTCTTATAACACACTCTCTGCTGAAACACTCTTTATACTCTCCCGTTTGCAACTAACTTAACTCCAAGATTTTGTGCAGCAGACACTGAAATGTAAGGAAGGACAGACAGAATTATTGCTTTGTTTGTTGCATGTTGCCTTCTTGGCAGGGTTTTTATTTTATTTTATTTTTTGCGGATGGTTTAGCCAGTAAATTGGTAATGCTTCGTTGCCTCGAGGATTGTTGCAAGTAAGAAGAAGTCTATGATTGTAAATTAAGTTAAGAGAGTTAGAAAGCCAAAAATCTAAATTAAATGCTAAAAATGTATGAAACAGAAGGCGAAACATAACAAAAATCTTAAAGAATCTAATGGCCTTTTTATTTCTAAACATAACATAAAATTGCCTTTTGAAAAGGTTATATTTTAAAGATATTACCTTTCCCTAACAACGTATTGCCATTTTTCTTGTCAAAAACGAACATTAAAATAACCATTTCCATAAAGTGCTGCGTACACTTTCAAAAATACAAAAAAAAAAAAAAATATGTAAAATGTGTATTAAAAAGTTCACCTTTTTTAGGGCAACATGTTCAGCATATACAATTTTTTGACACAAAAATATTTTTAGAAAACAGCACAATTACCTTCTTTAGTGTAGCACTTTTTTAGAGAAGAACACGCTACCCCCATTTTCTAGCGTAGCATCGGTATGTGGTGGTTTCTCCTTCTAAGTATCTGTGCCCTCACTCTGGAACTACGGTCGTATTACTTCGGAGTGGGGTTCCCCTTTACTCCACTAATTGGAGTACTGCTCTCATACTTTCGTTTCTTAGCCCTCAACACTTGTTCCGTATACCTGGCTATCATTGTGCCAAATCCTCACGCATTAGTTGTTGACGGTACATAAGCCAGCAATCGTGGCCTCAAGTCTAGCTTTTTCTGTACTCTAATTCTGCCAATAACCACCAATTATATAATATTTAAGGATCAGCATACGCTAGCATGACAAGCGCACTGAGAACTAGTTTTTAAACATTATACTGTATACTGGTTCAAATTAACCTCAATCTCATATAATGTCCGTCGCAGGCATGGATGTTGCAGATTGAAAATATATAGAAATGCTTAGATTTAAGTCTACTAACCCCAATCTTGAACAAACCTTCTGAATTTGCTCCAGGAGCAAGTGTTGTATGCTTAACCTAGTGAACGCATATAACATCAGGTAATATACGGAAGGTTCAAAACTGAACTGTGATGTTGGATATAGTATTTTCTGTAACAAATTTTCAGATGACGGTTTTGTTCTTCAGACTGAAATATTCGCGGTAATAGCAGCCTCTAGGGTAGCATATGACCGCAATATTCTTGCAAAAATTTGAATTTATTTATCGATAGCCAGGCGTCGCTTTTATCCTTAAATACGCACATAACTATATCTCTATTAGTCAGACAGTGTAAGAATAAGCTATCAAGGCCGGCTCGTCTGTCAGACATTACTACAGGTACGATGGACGGACAGTGACAGGGTAAGGGTGACGTATGGGTTGGTGCCTGACATTAGGTTCCTACTGAAACATCATGACTTCGACTTCAGATTAAGTCTGAAATTTTTACTAAGAGAACCGGCTCGCTCGGTGCATTAGTGGGACTGTGTGGGTTGGATATTGAGAACTCGCAACATCACGTATCCGCTATACTAAGATGTTCGGTAGTTGGTGGCGAAAAAGGATGTGGAGTGTTTTAATGGGGCTTTGGGTTCTGATGGGACTCTATGTATTAGGACTGGCTCCTCTAGGGTTAGAGAATAATGGATTTTTTAAGGAAACTCTGCGGTGGTTATTGTCCTATGGTGTGCCTGTTGTTTTGTATTGTTTTTGTTTTGGTCGTTTTTTTTTTTTTTTTGGACACTAGTCCGGAGTCATTTGTGACTGACACTGGTAGTAGTATTTATGCTACGAAGTCTGACCAGAGGCTTAATTCTAATACCACGCGAGCCTTAGGGACCTATGGTAAAACCCCGTTGTGGGAGCAAAGTGGTGGCTATGTTTGTACCCAAACCACGGGGAGAGCATTAGCTCGATGTGGAGTTACATTCTTAACCGGGTGTCGTGACCCATAGATCGGTAGGAGCTTAGATAGTGTTGGAAACTTTATCAAGGTGGAAGTCAAGTCCAAGTAACATACCTTCAAATTTGGTACTCACATGAGAACGCATTGTATTTTCTCGTGCCTTTCTCAGACTTACTTGTCTGACAACATTTTAGTTAAGGTCCCTGAGGTTGTGAACGGCCAAGATGAGTTGGACAAAAAGGGATCTGCCTTGAATACCTACGACGTTAAGAAGGGCATTTTCCATGGCAGCTACCTATTAGGTGTTAGGCTAAGTTTGGTTACAAACTGCCATTAAATGACTCTAAAATGTAATATTAATTGCATCAGCCAATACTATAGCTTGTTTGATAGGTGACATTTTAAGCTTCACTTTGTTAGAAGACTCTATTAAAATCGAATTATACAGTAAAAAGTTATCCACACGGAACTTTACCGGCATAATTTGTTTTTCTACATATTATTTATATCATTAGAATGAGTCGCAGGCTGCTGCAAAAAATTTGCGAAGTTTACGGATACGATGCTGTAAATAGAAAAATGGCAGCGAAATGATTTGCTAGTTTTCGATCTGATTATTTTGATGGTTAAGATGCACCTCGGTCTGGTCACAAAAAAATGCCAATGAAATCATGGAAACAATTAAAAAAGAACGATACAACGTTGCCAGGGAACTAGTTACTTTACTCTTTGGAGTGAAGTGCCGCAAGAATTAAATGTGAAAAACTTTCAATTCACTGCTAAAACGGACCATAATCGAACCATGTCTGAAGCAAATGATTACGGGTAATATGCGAAGAATAGCATGGACGAAGCTTGGTGAATCTTCGTGGACGGTGGCAAAGCCAGGCTTGATACCAAGTAAGGACACAAAGTAGTGCAGCGTGTTTGGCGGGACTGGAGGGGAATTTTTCATATAAGCATTTATAACGATTGATTTTAAGCTCTGCTGACAACAATGAATGAGATTGAAGCAAGGAATTTAATAAAACGGCCAGAATTGATCAACAGAAAAGGTGTTGTGTTTCATCATGAGCACCCCAGACCATAAACGTCTTTGATGACTCGACAGAAACTGAGAGAGCTAGACTTGGAAGTTGTGATGCATCCACCATATAGCACAAATCTTCATCATTTGTTAAGATCTCTGCAGAACTCAATAGTGTAAATTTAACATCCGTTGAGGCCTGCAAAGCGCAAATGGATTGATTTTGCTTTCAAAAATCGTAGAAGTTCTACAATATGTTTCATTTATGGTCAAATGTATAACCGAACCTTTTCGCACATCTAATATACAAAAATGAACTTGATTGTTGTTCTAACGATGCGAAGTTCTATCTATTTAACTTGCAAATGCAATTTCTTTTCAAATTTCAGATCAGCATAGATCTTTACTGTGTAAGAGTAATAATAGCAGATTTAAGAATCACTTTTAAAGTGTCATCAGGAACATTATGCATCAAGATGTTAAATTGTGTTGAAATTTAAAAAATTTCTGACATTCTACTTAACTGGAATTAACACTTTATATCTCACTGGCATTAGCCTTTTCCCCGTCTAGAAACTAAAACAAGTAATTAAAATTGCCAATTTATAATGCAGCCACTAATTTCTATTTTTTATTTTTATTTTATTTTTAGTTTTAGTTTTGTAGCAGTCAAGCAGAACTTTTTAAATGCTGCTTAGAAAACACATGTAAAAAGAATTTTTTCTTGTTTCTTTTTGAGGCAAACAACCCAGCTTGAGAATTAGAAATGTTTCGAGAGAGAAAAAAAAGAAAATAATGGAAATAAATGGGAAAAATGCAAATATTTGCGTGCAAACACCGGTAACATGCACGAAAGGCATGAAACAACAACAACAAATAAAACAAATTCATGCAACTTTTTTTTTGCAGCCAACATTATAATCTTAAAAGCTCATCTTTAAGTCTATGCAGCAGAGATAATTGTAAAGCTACAATACAAAATGTTGCAAGAACATGGCATATAGAAGAAAATAGACTTGAAAGAATAGCAAAAAGAACAACAACAACAACAGCAGAGGAAGAAACAACTTGAAATAGTTACCTAAGCTTGACCATGAACTTGTTTAGCCAGACATGAAAGTTTATTAAACTCTATTGCATTTACAATTAAAGCAGCAACTACAATACAAACAATAACAATAATAACAACAATGTATAATTTACAACAACAACAGGAACAGCAAGCATTATTTAAGCCCGTCTAAGAAGTAAGTAACGTAAGAAAAGCAAACAAAAAAACACCAGCAGCAGCAATTTAATTCTCTAAGGCTGCTGCTGCTGCTTCATTTACGAGTTACTATTAAGCAATTGCAATCTTAAAATGGTTTAATTCTGCTTCGTCCTCTTTTTTAGAAACCAGAAATAGAGAAATAGGCATCTACACAACAAGCATTCATTTTGAAGGAGACATGAAAATGATTTAAAATTTTATTTTAAAACTAAACCTAACAACGACCACTAAAAACTACAAACTTTTGCTAAAACGGACACAAATTTTAAGCAAAAAATCAAAAAAAAAAAAAAAAAAAAAAAACGAGAACTCTTTTTATCGATAAATAAATTCCAATATTGTAGTCGAACTTGAAATTTAAGCGGCCAAACAAGTTTTGCAACCTTTTAAAAGCAGAAGAAAAATAATTGCAAAGCCCAAGTAACAGGCAGCCATCCAGGCTGCTTGGCTGACTGACAAACAGCAGCATTATTGTCTCCTTCATCTCTTGTCTCTTTCCTGTGTTCTTCTTCTTGTCTTTTCTGTTTTTAGTTTGTTTTTGTTAAGCCTGTTCTATAAAACAAAACCCATATAGTACAAGTATAGCTTGATGGATACAGACCAACGGCAAGAAAGACAGACAGACATAAAGCAACAAACACAGGACTGAAACAGAGCAACAGGCTCTTTTAAACGAATAAAGTCGTTTAATAAATAACTGCTACTAAATCATAACCCAATAAACCATTTAGTAATGATATTTTAATATTAAAGGAAGAAGAAAATTCAGGGCACAACTAACTTCCAGCACTTTTACAGAAGTCAATACCCGACAGAAAAAATTACATATAAAAAAAGTTGGTATTACAGCACAATTTTTGAACTACAGAATTCTGCATAGAAGTCAACACTTGGGGGAGAGAAAGGTTACTATATCAGGTTTCAGCTATTTCCTGACTACATACTGATCATCGGGGCTAACGTCGTTTAGTGGTCAATGCGTAGGCATCCCACGCACCCTTGCATTAAAGAAGCAGATTCAAGGCTGCCTCAACGACATTCAGCCACATTTATGTAAAATGGTAATAGAAAATTTCGACAAACAAGTGCATGTGTGCATGCAAAGCTCAATGTGTTATTCCATAAACAGCCCTGTGCTATGTACTTTATGATTCAATAAAAAAATAATAATCAAAAGACTAAAACCGTATTTTCTATTTAATTTAAATCTTGCGTTATTTTCGTGACACCCTTTCTATTGCTAATATATAGAAAGTACATAGGAGCAGTCGTTGAAAAATATTGGCTATACAAGTTAATAATGACGATTTTTTTATAGTAAAAAAATAAATCGATACATTATTCAAAGTTTTGTACATCGTTAGCCACTACTTTTTCCCATCCTTCTGGTAGCATATGGATTCCGCGCCCGCCAAAAGAACTGCTCAGGTTTTGAGGTAAAGAATGAATCAAGTCAATTTCTGATACCCTTTTCACTAAGGTCGCTCTGCAAGGCAAGTGAGCCAAAACTTCCCATCCACTGTTTTTTAAATAGTTTTTGACCGGTCTTGCAACTTGAGGCCAAGCGTTATCATGATGGAAGGTTATGGCCACGTGTCTGGTCGAATATTCGCGTCGTTTTTCGTTGATTGTTCTCTGCAAACGAATCAATTGTGATCGTCTGACCCGATTTCAACAGCTCATAATACAAAACACTCTTCTGATCCCACCAAATACAGAGCATTATCTTTGCGTCATAGATGTTCGGCTTTAACGTTGTTTTAGCTGGTTGAGCGGGCTTTACATATGACATTTTGCACTTGGTCTTATCGTAATGTAACCATTTTTCAACAGCAGTAACAATACGATGCAAAAATGACTCTTTTTGCAGCGTTCAAGCAAAAATCGCCTTTCAACATCTCTTGGCTTCAATTCATATGGAAGCCAATTTCCTGGCTTTTGGATGAATTTTAATGCTTTGACTTCCAATGATAATGCAAGTTTTTCTTGCGGTTGACAACAGTCTTCGTGGAGTAATGCTTCTGTGTCGAAATCACACCTTTTGAATCGCGCAAACCATCGTTCCAAAATTTTTTTGAGTTGGTGCATGTTGACTGCAAAGCTGGAATCACACGATTGCCTCACATACACCAATCTGATGCGCACAGTAATAAAATTGTACCAATTGAAAATTTGGTATTCACACTTACTTTATACAAAATTTATTGTCACAAGATGGCGCGAAACGATGTATTTACAATAATTGTAACAACGCTATCACTCGATTGTTCTAGTTTACGGCAACTCTGTGAATCAACTGTTATGCTAAATTAAATTTATTCTGTTGTGGTGTTCAAAATGGTTCGTTCTTTAAAAAAAAGAAAATAGCATACTCTTTATTTAGATTGAGCTCATTTAGTGAACGAATATATTAAAAATACAAAAAAAAAGAAGAAGTGAATGGGTCAGAGATTGGCTCACAAGAATGGCCATTGATGGGTCATATGAAAAACATTTCAATAAATTTAAAAAAATTAATTCACTAAAATAATTGTTTAAATTGGAATATAATTACAAATTATATTCAAACCTCTAAAGCAGATTCCTGC
Organism: Wohlfahrtia magnifica; assembly: GCA_023159175.1. Classification (NCBI taxonomy): domain Eukaryota; kingdom Metazoa; phylum Arthropoda; class Insecta; order Diptera; family Sarcophagidae; genus Wohlfahrtia; species Wohlfahrtia magnifica. The sequence goes on along the minus strand of JAKWBJ010000483.1, from coordinate 10,892,089 downwards.
AAACAGCAGCTCTTCTCTTCTGTTTTCACACATATGTACTCACACGCATATTGTGCAGCTGTGGTATGGTAGGTAACACACCCGCCTACCAACCAGAAGGTCGTCGGTTCAATACCAGGCCAGACCATCTTAAAAAAAGAAAAAAAGTTTTTCGACAGCGGTATCACCTCATAACATTAGCTAGTAACTGGTTATGAGTATTAATTACTACTATAGAAAACTTATCTAAATGCATTCGCCGTTTGGAGACGGCGTTAAACTGTAGGTCCACCTTTCAATGAGTTTTAAAATAGAATCTGGTGCAGCTTATTGACTGAGAGAAGTCCCCATGTTCGTTCCTTCATGGAATGTCATGGGAATTAATATATATATACTCACACGCATAAGCAAAAAATAAGCACACAAAACAAAAAAAGCAGAATGGCCTGAGTGAGAGTTCTTAAATTACTACCACAATTGTGAAATGCGTTAATATTAGTTTGCCGAACGCTGCTCTAAAGTAAAGATGGCTTGTGCTCTAATAATATAAAAATTGTATCGACTTTGATTATCGTGTGTCGGCTTGATAAAAAAAGTAAAAAAAAAAATGTATGACAAGAAATGGTAGAAGTTTGTGATGCAATTTTCAGATAAATAATTGAAAAATTTATATTTTATGGAATGACAATTATAAATACCGTATAAACGTGTTGTTTTCAGAAAGAAATCAATTAAAAAAAAAAATGTTTAAATATTATCTTCTTCAAATGCCGCACAAGAATACAATAAATATTGGTGTCTTTTTGACATTTACATTGGTGCATGATTGCCTTTAACGTTTTCATGCGATTGTCGCACCAGGGTTGCATTTTAGTGGGATAAATAAGCACAATAATATAGTGCGTAGTCGTATGAGCCAATAAATTGTATAATCACACGATTGGCATATAAAATAGACTAATTATTGATGCATTACAACAATCGTGTGATCCTACCTTAAGCTTCTACAAACAACCGATAACTTTTAGCAGTTATATTCTTCAGATGAAAGAAGATTATCAGACTCCCCCGCAAAACATATTTTCTAGGCACAAAATTCGACATTATTAAAGCGATTCAAAAGAAGTGTATTTACAATTTGGCGTCGTCCATCGAATACTGAAATATAATGACAAATGTTTACCCTCCAAAATACCATATTTGTTATTATTGACACAAACCATATATGATAGTTATGCCATACGTTGTCCAAATCGACATTATTAACGTGTATACCCAATATTAGAATTGAAGTAGGAAAAAGAACAGAGTCTTAGACTTAGACAGAGTCTTGACTTAATACTGAGCTCATCAGATGAGTTTCCATTTATAAGCACTAGTAAATTGCGAGAAAGTTGGATATAAATCGAGGGATGTGACTGGCAACAGAAAAAGCAACAATTTTTAATTCTATGAGCCTTATGATCTAAACTCTAGAAGCGCCTTTGAAATATCTAAACGCTATTATCTTAATCTGACCACGACCATATGGGTTTATTATTAATAAAACACCACCACACCATAAGCGCACCTTGGTATTTAGAGGCCTATTGTTAAGGTTATAAGTTTCAAAAAATGTTATTCGAAAGGCGAAAAGAGGCCTATTTAGTCTTCTTATGCAACTAGAAACTCGCAATTTTTAATGCTTAAAGGGCTATTCATTAAAATTTAAACATTTAACAAATATTATTGCTAAATACGGTCTAAGTGAAACAATTTTAAACTGATTTTTCTTTCAACCACCTTGTAAGCCATTACACAACTTCTGTGCACTTAGCTTTTAACCTGAGGAAATAATGCCACAAATAAATTGAGAACTAAACGAAGTAAACGTAGACAAAGGCAGAAGAGGCAAAAATATTTAATATTCAAAGAAAATAAGCAGAGAAATGCAATATAAATAGACGATGGAAATGCAACTTTTAAGCCTGTTTTTTTTTTTTCATTCATAAACCAAAGAAAAAAAGTTGCAGCATTTTTTAAATTCCTGGCCACAAAAACAGCAAAAAAGCAGAAGAAAAATATATAAGAACTACAGCATAGAAATATTTTATGAAATAAAAAAATAAAAAATAAATAAAATAGAAACAATTTTCTTTTAAGTAATTGAGCACACGTAGCGGCCGTTTTTCGTAGAGCTGCAGCAACAAGAGCAGGCAGCAACAGTAATAGAAAGCATCCAGAAATAAAAATGCGATAAAAATGATGCCATAGCCATAGTATCGAAAAAGAATGTACAATAAAAACTAACAACAATAACAGAAAAGCAAAAACAAAACAAAAATTTATATAATAAAGATATGCAACAAACATTTACATTGCAACAAACAGTGGCAATAAGTTGGGAAAAAACCGAGAGAGAAATGCAATTACCAACCAAGCAAACAACCCTTTAACCAAACAACTACTATTGCAGATGGTAGGAAAATATGAATAAAACCAAAAAGTGAGGCGTTAGAGGGGGTGGTGGGTTTTTAATCAGGTAAAAAATATTTCAATATTAGCAATAACAAAATATTCCTTCTACTGCTCTTACTATCTTTTTTGCAATTGTTGCAACAATAGCAATAAACACAACGAGCTCAACATCAAATTGAATTGCTAAAATACCACTGTAAAGAACGAGCTATTTCGTAGCCAAGAACGGGGCAACGTTATCGTCCCCACCTTCTCCAACATCATAATCATCATAGTCATCATTAACATTAATAGGGGAGCCAAAAAGGACTCTTGTATCCTATTGCATTTATTTAACATTCAAACCCATTACACTTCATTACATACTAACTAGCCATGAACACCAACTAACACGACAATGGCACCAACCAACAGAATCTTAATAGTTCTTAATACCACGACCGACTGACCGACGACCACCCGATTTCCAACCGACTATCTTTCATTCTCTAAATATTTTTAGAATAAAATTTCATTATCGTTTGCATTTTTTTCCATTATTTTCTTGCATTTTATTTTCTAAAGGAAGGGGAAACGGCATAAAATATGTAGCCAAAATGCAGAAATTAAAAGGAATTAAATCACTTATTTGGTTTCGTCACATTTAACACCAACAAAACTTTCTATGTACAAGTTGTATGAGCCAAGTCTCTTACAACTTATAAAAGTTAACAGTGTAAAAGCAGGAGTTAAAATCTCAATAGCAGCGTGGGTTAAATTTGGACCGACAATTTTTAAGATCAACAGGATAGTAACAATGTTAACAAAAGTTTAACTGAATTTTTATGATTTTTAGGTGTGACGTGATGTAGTGGATGCAGTGCTCGTATACTACGCAAGCGGCCTAGGTTCGAATTTAAGGCAGAGAACATGACAAAACAATACCCAATAAGTCCGTAGAATGACACATAGTTAGCAGTAGTACGTGTATAAATTTGACAGCGATCTGACTACTGATCCGTGAGTTATAGCATTTTTTTATTGAAAAAAAAAAAAAAAAACAAGTGGAAAAAAGTGAGTTTCGATAAAACATTGCTTTTTGATGATAAAAAATACGGTGGAAGCCATTTTATACGAACATTTGGGTATAGGAAAGCTCTGTCCAAAGTTGTTGCTGCGTGAGCTCACAAATCGCGTCACAAATCCATGAAAACAATAGCAAAATAAAATGGATTGGGCTCCGAATTGCTAACCCATCCAGCGACTTTTTCCTGTTCTCAGATCTCAATAGAATGCTTGCTGCAAAGACATGTAAGTCTAGTGAGAAACTAAACGCTGAAACTGAGGCCTATTTTAACGAGAAAGGGAAATCGTACTTAGAACGTGGTATCGAAAAGTTGTAAAATCGTTATACTTGTCGTGTCGCCTGCGAAAGCAACTGTGTTGAATAATAAAATCGAGTTTTGCCAAATTTTTTTTTCTTACTTATCCTACGGGCTTATTGAGTGACCTATTAAACCCTTCTCTATACAAATCCATCCAAAGATGGCATTCCAGCTATGCTGACAAACATCTGAAAAATTATCAGAATTAAATGCAATCTATTGGGGAAAAATGGCAATTTAATGTTAGAATCATCACCAGCACTTAACTGGAATCTTCAAAACTACACAATCACATGGGGGCGAGCTACAGTAGACTAGTTATCTACTTAACTCTAAAATTAGTTGATTAATGCAACTAAAATAAAGCAGCAATTGGTTCCAACCATAAATTGCTTGAAAACCTGTTTCCAACGATATACTGTTGCTGAGTTCTTGTTAAAATAGATCAATTATTCCGTAGTTTTGGGAATGTTAAATTTCGTAAAAAGGCGGAAATTTTACAAAGTTCGGGTTGTAGCTATGAGGTGGCGTGTTTTAATAGTTAAGTGCTTGCATACAAAAGCTATAGCAGCCCAGATTCGAATGTCGGAGAAGATTGGAAAAATTTTCTTTATCCTGGTTTTGAATTTTAAAAAGTTGAAAAAAACACTTGATCCCTTAATCCAGATGATCAATTCAAGAAGGCACCTGACCCCCCAAAACGGGAAAAGAAGAACAACATTGACTACAAAAAACATCATAGCAAGATCGGGCGGCGCAATCCCTCAGGAAAAAGGAAAACGAGAAAAGAAAAATAAAGAAAGTGAAAGAAAAAATGGGTAGGAGCAAAGAAAGCAAAGAGTGCTCACCACTCTACGCATATGGTAACATCATCATTCATCCTAGACTTGCCACTGTAGCCCGATATTCTGCTGAACCGTAAAGACATATTATAGAACAAATGATTACACCGAAACTAAAACAAGGCAAAAATGCTTTGTGTAGGCGATATGCTTTAAAAAGGAAAAACTAGCTCTCACTATGTTATTCTATTGTATTACTGGAGCGATGTTTAGTGTTATTTAAAGTCAGCCTTATCGTGATAATAATCATGGTGACAACATTTAATGTGCTTCTTGCTAATGTTAATTGTGCAAGTCTCAGCAGTCAACAGCATAACGGCAAGTTAAGGGTAATATATGTAAATCTAAGAATGGAGTTAAATCTGCGTAGTGTTTTCATTTACATAGGGCACCTAATTAGCTTTAAAAGTGGTGTCTATGTCACTTAATTAAATATGATTCTGTTTTTATGTCCTTCCAGAATATTATAGTTGGAAGACATGTTATATTAATGTTCATAATGAAAGACGTGAACGTAGGAAGGGCAATACATGGATTATGTATCAAAATATGAAGTTTTTTTAATGTACTGGTGAGGTTTCACTAAAAAAAAAATCTGTAGCACGACGTTACTAGAAGTCTCTTAAGAAAAGAGCACAATGCTCAATTTCTGTTCCCTGTTATGGAAACGTTATGGACATTATGCCTGCAAGAATCTCTTCTTTTGTATATCTGAGGTACACGCTTGAGCCTTGGCGACAGTTTGACACACTTTTCGGTTCAGGTTTTTTTTTTTTTCGATGTATGTAGGGTCCGCCGAATATTTTTTTTTTTTTTTTTTTTTTTGAAAACAGGGCGCAAAACATCGAGTGTGTGGCACGTAGCGCAGTCCTGTTGCAACCAAATGTTGCAAATATCCTCCTCTTCAATTTTTGTGAACAAAAATTCATTCAACATGGCCCGAAAACGATCTCCATTGACTGTAACGGCCACTCCTTGCTCATTTTCGAAGAAAAATTGCCAATTATGCCTTTGGGCCAAAATTCGCACCAAACAGTGACTCGTCTTGGGTGTATCGGCTTTTCAAAGTATGCGTACGGATTTTCTGTGCCCCAAATGCGACAATTTTGCTTGTTTACATACCCGCCAAGATCAAAATGAGCTTCATCTGAAAAGATGATTTTTTAGCAAAATCGGCATCTTCTGTAAATCGATCACAGGCCCACTTAGCGAAGCGAAAAAAGCGTATACACAACCATATTCGTTCAGCGGACGGATAAAACTAATTATCTGTCAAATCAGACATGAGCTAAGTGTTACCATTTACGAAATAAGCACTATTTGAACAAAAACGTTAGAGGACGGACCAGATGCTTTATAAAAATCAAACTAATTGCTTAATTACTGCATGATCGGCTAATTTAAGACCACGGACTCACATAGCCTGTGGATTGATTCATCATTAAAACGCTTTTAATAAAACTTTAAATAATGTTTAGAGTTTATCGAATTTAACGACAGGCTTCTACTTTTTTCTCAGGTAGAATAGATTTCCGACCTTTTGCTAGGAAACTATGATAGGAATGGTGTATTATCTGGCTTCCTAAAAATTGAGTAAGAATGATAACTGGTCTATGGACTAGACATTACTTACGTACATTATTTTCGCAGTATCTCAAGTTGAATAGAAGCGATGTTCCCTTAATCAATGAGTAGCATCCGATTTTTATTTTGTGACTCATTGAAAGGGACCTAAAGCCGGCTGCGAGCGGCATATGCACTAGTTTGAGAAGTTTTTTATAGCGTAAATACTCATAACCTGTCTCTAGCAAAGTTAAGTGGTGATACCACAGCGGCACACAACTGGACTGAGCATGGCCGACTTAATGAACACTTGAATAGATTGGGAATAGTTTGAAGCCCTATATGCAAGTACTGTGAAAAGAATGATGATTGTGTGGCCGGCCTTGTGCATTTTATAAAGTGGCACCTGGGCGGAGTAGGGAGTTATCACTATCGGTACCAACTGATTGAAAAGAATATTATAGATAAACCCTAACAGTACCAATAGGCCAATGGCTACTTCAGTACCTGTTTTCACAACGATGTAACTGGTAATTGTACCATTTAATACATAAACTAATCCTTTTAGACTACTTTTTTAGTCAACCAACACCTAATTTGTGTATAACTTGTATATCTTACCACTTTACCTTGGCCTGGCTGATGCAAGAAAAAAAAATTCAGCCTTTACCACTACCAAACAATTAATGTTGCTCTTATTGTAGATGCTGATTATTGTTACTGTTGTTGTAGGTTGTACTTGTATTCCTTTTGCCTAATGGCAGGCAATTGAAACTCGTTTTGGTAACGATTATTGCTGTAGAGCAACAGCAATAGCAATGCAAGGCAACATCGAGTAAATATTTCATGGATTTGAAACGAATATTTTCAGTTTTTCGATGCTAATTTTGTTTTATTTTACGTTTTTAGTTTTATTTTATTTTTTGTAATTTTTTGGTTGCATTGTTATTGTTGTTATTGTTGTAGGTTACACAATGTAACTTCATTATTATTAACAACAACAAAACGACGACAAGAGCAATGTGTTGGCTTAAAAATAATTTTCACCTTCTGAAATAAAATACATTTTAAGTAGAGACGACGATCTTTATGCCAAAGGAGTAAGAAAATTTTTATTGCCATTTAGTTGTCATTTTATTGAAATTTCTTAATTGGCATTATTATTTGTAAGATGTGACCCTAAACACCTATGGTGTGTACTTTAAATTATTTGGATAATTTCAGTTCATTAGTTTGGGTATTGTTAGTTAAATCAATTTTAAAATACATTTTACATTTTTAAGAATTTGTTGTTTTATGTTTATAACAGTTTTCATTTAAATATTCATAGGGAAGAAGTTAGTACGCAGTACGCAACAAAAAATTATTCAACGCCCTTTTAATATAGACGTCGCTGGTTAAAAGTGTTCATTATGGTCACACCCATAAGCCTTCACTATGATATATGTATCTTTTGGCCTGAATATATTCTTCTGTGATAGTGGTAGTGGTTTTATACAAAGCCCAGCTTCGAATTCTGGCTATAAAAAAACAAACTTTCTCCATTATGATAAGCTTCGATCACCTTCAGATGATTAATTAAACAAGTTCTCTGATTTCATGTAAAAAGGAAAAAAGATAATATCATAGAAAGGACAGACCACGCCACCACTCGGGGAAAAAGGAAAAACAAAAAGGTAATAGTCTATGATAAGCAAAGACGACCACCACTACACTGAATACACAGAGGGCGTTGTTTTATGGCAATGACAGATAGCAACACCATCATTTATCCTAAACCTGCTACAGTAGGACGATCACATGCTTACATAACTAGAAGACATACAAAGAAGTTTTTAACATCAGTAATGAACCGATTATTACCAAACAACCCACATTTTATTTTACTTTGGCTTATTTTGGTTTCTATATATTTCTTCCCAATTGTTGGTTAAAATTTGTATGGCTTCTAGAATATATGAGACACCAAGTTTCATCAAATAATAAAATAGTAAAAGAGAATAAAAAACTTATTTAAACTAAATTTAACATTATGAGACAAAAACCTTGGATTAAATCTTGTAACTCTTAGAAAAAAGTTTGTGCAGCAAGCAGGCTAAACTATGGACTGAAGTGTTCATAAATTTGGCACAACAATATTCGAGATTAAACAAACATGTTGATTCCTAATGTTTATCCAAAATTTAAGTGAAAATTTAGATGGTGTATTTGCTATCATTAGGAGATGTCGTGGTGTGCTAGCATACAACACAAGTAGCCCAGGTTCAAGTCTCAGCGCAGACAAGAAAAATGTTAATCGCGACTTCGGATTTAAATAATTAAAAACAGATCCAGATAAGCCATCTAAGAAAACCCGTGAATAAACTCTCCTCCCTCGGTAGGGAAATGAAAAGAACTTCAATTACAAAATATTATCGAAAGAGTCAGGCAACACCATCTCTTGGGGAAAAAAAGGCTAGGAGTCTCTGTATGAAGTATTTGAGCGACATTATCACTAAAATATTTTCTTCGATGCATCATCGTCACAATATCAGCATCAAATCGAAATTTGTATAAAAGTATCGTAAATGAAAAATTTTAATGATGAATACTTTTGGCAACGACATAAACAAAGAGAGTTACGTATGACAACTTCGCTATAATGTCAAATACTGAAAAAAGCTAAAATTTAGCGACATTGTCTGTTATGAGTCGGCAAAGTGCTACAATTTGCGACATTGTCTGTTACGAGTCAACTATATGCTGAACGAGGCAGTATTTCGTCTTTTACATCTTTTCTTTATCGAATTAGGGGTTAGGACTAATGATTCTCGATGATATTGTACGTTAGAACTCACTAATAAACGGACGCATGCAAGACAGTATCAACTTCTGTCATTTATGAAAGTTTGGACAATTACTTTAAAATTTCATGCACGACTCTAAAGCAAATTCACTATCAGTCATCGAAGATTTACCATTTTTAGCGTTTGGCATGATAATTCAATATGACTGTTGCCAACGGAAATATGGGCTTGAAGTAGTTCCCCATCAAGCAAACATACCGGCCATCTCGTTTCCCTTAATACACAAACGAGAGTAACATGACTGTTAATTAGGGTTTTAGTCCAGTAAAAAATTGTTGTAAAAGATAAAAATGTTGCTTATGTTGAAATTTTATTAGAAGAAACCTAATAATACTGCTATTTGCTGCTTCCGTGCAAAGACAATCACATGTAAATGGCATAGTACAAGGGGTCTAATGCGCCATTTGAAATCTTTACACAAATCATCATAAAAAAGAGATAGCTGAACGTGAAATCAGGAAGAGTTCACATCAAGAGTGATAAAAACTCAGCATACAACATTACATCCGTTTATAGTACTGTGGCAATAATAGCAGCTGTTGATAGATATTCCATTAGATTGATTACAACTGAGTGTATACGTAAATCAATGTTATATTGGACTTACCAAAAGCTGAATACTGCATGCAACGTTTGCTAATAAAAAATACGTTTCACCCTTTTAAAAACGTTTGAATTCTTTTAAATTGCGTTAAACATAACAAATGACACGAATTTGTTGTTTTACTTTATACAGTCTCTTTATTTTCACAACTTATTTAACTTCCGCTTAATACACAACTTTATTGAGTACTCAACTCTTAGTACGACACTGTGACCGCTAATTATAACTGGCTAACTCAGCAAATATACAGTACCTTATACAAGATACTAGCAGTCATAATACAGGGAAGACTTCAGAGCAAACTAGAGAACATATTGCGTGACGAACAGGCAGGCTTCCGGCCAGCACCCTACGCATCATAACAGAACAGTATCTAAAATGGCGTACACCTCTATACCTACTGTTCGTCGACTTTAAGAAAGCTTTCGATACCATCAAAAGGACTGCTATATGGAAAGCATTGAGAAGAAAAGGAATACCCCCGAAAATAATACGAATAATACGAGAGATGGAGGGGCCATACCTTAAGGAAAAATCCCGGTAGTATTACAAGGATGGCACTTGAGTGGAATCCTCAAGATTCAAGGAACCGTGGTCGACCAAGTAACACCTGGCGACGCACAATTATCCAAGAACTAAGGCACAACAATCTTACATGGGAAGAGACAAAGACAACAGCTGCAAATCGTGTAAGATGGAAATGCTTTGTGGAAGCCCTATGCTCCCTTAGAGGAGTAAGGGAAAAAAAACTAAGCAGACTATAGCAAGTTAATATTACTTTTGAATGTTCTAGTATATATCACAACCTTCTATTCACAGCTATGTTAATTCAAACGTGAAGTATTAATACACAAAAGAATTGGTAGCACTGTCCAAATAGCTGGTCGTAGCTTTGACACAAACCAATAGAATGACTTCCATAATAAACACTCGTTCGCTAATGAGATGATGCCGCTGTTGAAAATTGTCAGATGGTCTGAAATTGACGTCTTGATTGGTAGGAGGGTCTTACCTAGCATACCAGTACAGTGAGATTATCAAAAAAAAAGTCAATGACAATGGATGAGTTTTAAAGATAGATATCCGAATATATCAGATAATTGTAGTATTTCAGTGTTTATTTCGTTTTTAAAATATCTTTTATTTTGAAATAAAAAGATCATTACCTAAAAACAGATATTTTAATAGACCGGGATTCCGGAAAAAAAGCCCTACTGTTTATGCATCTCTGAATCTCCCTGCACATCAATACCAGCCTTGAGATGGTCACTCTTAATGTCAGAGCCCGTATCAATATTATAAAATTTCTTTCCCATCACTCTTCTAGGGAGCTTTCCACAAAGCATTCATTGCCTTGTTTCAGTTCCAATTATGATTTTTCAAGCAAGGTAGATGATTAGTCTACTGTAGCTCACCTCCATATGATTGAGTAGTGGTGACAATCCTTGCTAAGCAATGGTGGCGACTATTACTTAGCATTTCAATGTTTTCCCAGTAAGTGACGTTTTCTCCTGATCATTTTTAGTGGGGCTTCTTTAAGATGGATTTGTCTGGAGGGAGTTTGAAATCTCTTTATTTATCTCTTTAACACTCGACACCGCAATTATTATTATTTTTTTTTTTTTTTGTCATGTCCTCTGCTAGGAATTCGAATTTGGACTATTTGTTGGTGACAGATACCGTATCGATGGTTGATTGTATGTGGTAATATGATATAATGTGTTCTTTCATATTTCATTTATTTACTTGTTTTCTTCTGTTATTGCAACAAAGTGTGGCGAGTTACTCGTATAACAAAAAACATCTGTTGAATGCATAATTTACAAGCAACTGGTATTTTATTTAACATTTTAAGAGATTTTTACAGTTTGCTGAAGGGGAAATAATTTGGATTTATAACAGTATAGTACTTTAGCTCGTAACTTCGAAAAGCTTTAAGAATCACACTGAGTCAAGAAAATGTTAGGCAAAAAGATTTTAAAAATTTCCTTAAAGCTTTCAACAAAAAATGTTGGAATCATAACACCGATGTTAGTACAACACAACTGTTATGTAAAGATACGATGTAAATAATATGGCATACACTGCTAAAGCAATACCAGTTCCTAAATTCAAAAAAACTATAAACGATATTAGCCTTTCCTAAGAATTACAGAAAAAATTTCAGAAATTTCTTAAATTTTTCTCACACATCAAACCGTTACACAGCAAATATTTCAAATATTTTTTTTATTTTTTTGTATTGAAATAATTTATGACAACTGCCATAATAATTCTAATCAATTGGCATTTTAAGTGAAACAAAAATAAAAATGACAATTTCATGTATGAAAGAGTTTGATAATCTTAAACTTGTCTCCGGCATATTTTTGCACACGTTCTTTGGCAAAAAAAAAAAAGCATCATCTTACGATGTCTGCGTCTGGTTTAAATTCTTTAACTCTCTTGCAACTCTTTTTTTATAATACCGGTTGGAATGCAACACGCCATTTTTTCCTCAAATCCATCTTCTCTTATAGGCAACAACCATATAAAATCTTGTTGCTTTATTGCAAGTTTTAAGAATATGCAATGCAACATTGATTTAGAATTTAATGGCCGATACAAACGAGGCAAGAGGAGGGGTTAGGGAAAGTTACGTGAGGCAAACGCAAACAAAATATGTAACCCTGACCATTAAAAATCTAAAAACCATGATATGCCAGTAGACACGAGCACACTTATCATAACAACAACAATAACAATAATACAAAAAGTTGTTTTAAAGTTGTTTATACATATTTAAATAGCCTACACACTGCACTTTAATGCGTAGGGTAATTTGGATGCAACAAAGCGTTTGCAACAAACAATATATTTATAAGTAAGACAATTTCTATGGAAAACCAAGCGTTTAGCTAGTGAGTGCTTTGTTAGTGTAACAGTGTGGAGTTTATGGGTTCGATTCCAGCCAGATTCTGGTTTTTAGATTTCTAAAAATTGTTTCTGGGCAAATTATTTATTAACAGGCTACACATATATTTCGCGTAGCGTGGTGTAGTGCTTAGAGCTCACGCATAACAAGTGGCGCAGGTTTGATCCCCAGCAGAGGACATGAAAAAAGAAAAAATGTAATTATTGTTTCCAATATTTAATTAAGAGACTTCCACTCTCCTCCAGACAACTCCATCTGAAAAATAAAGAAGCACCAGCTTACCTCTGGCGATGATGACAAACATTCAAAGAATGATCAGCAGAAAGCGCCACCTACTGGAAAAAAATTACAATGCTAAGTAAAGATCACCCCCACCACTTAGCAAGGATCTTCACCACTACGCAATCATATGTAGAGGACCTACAGTGGTTTATCACCTACTTAGCTTGAAAAACTCAGCGTGATTAATGAAACTGAAACAAAGCAATAAATGCTGAATAACAGGTTTCCAGTTTCACGCTCATCCGAATTCAGAAGAAAGCAAGCTGGCTTTAGTTTGAGTTATTCAGTGTTATTTAAGGTTTACCTTTAAAAATTGTTGTATCTTACAAGACGGTTTGACAAGTCAGGCAATTGATATTTATACTGGTGAAGAACAATGGTTGGGCTTTAGTGGATAGGTACTATCGCCTTAATTGTGTTACAATAACGGGTGAGATGAGAGCCTGGACCACATTTCGTTGTTGGAGGCGACAGGTAAAGGAGGTTTTAGGTTACTTAGAATGGTTGGTTTGAGGGCAAGCGACATGCTGGAAAACAAGAGGATGTTGCGCCTATTTAAATGATTGTGTGTCGACCACTTTGATGCTGAGCAGAAACTTTGGGGTCCTTATACCTGAAAGGAATTTTTTGTTTAACAAATTGTGGTGGGAATGGGTCAAACCAGACTTGCGCTGAGATTTGAGCAGCCGAGGTTGCCCTCAGTTTCCAGAGGACTTTGCCGCCAGGTAAATACGTTTTGGTTTCCCAGGCGGAGGTTTAAACCATCTTCACTTGCTTAGGGAATGTTTTATAAGAAAACCGAAGGGTTTGGGTGCTTATGTGACGTCACATAGTTAGGAAATTAAAGGGCTGACTGTTGAGATAACATAAGAGCTCACCAGGTATTTATTGGGCGTGAGCCTTTTTTCGTTGTACCTGTGGGATACTCTTAAGAGGGAGAGTTGACTCCTGGTCTAAGAAAGAATTAGATCGGATTTAGAAGAGTAACTCTGTTATAAGACGGGAGGAAGTAAGTTATTTTGTTTTCTCTCGGTAAATTTAGAAGGCTATAGCTGCCTTATAAGAGCGAGCGCAGGGTACTATAAGGTCTTTTTTTGGGAAGTGTTGAGGATAACCGCTGTAATTCCTACACGACTTATGCTGAGACATCTGAAGACGTACTTTGTGAGGCACAGCTATTTCGGCTAAGAGGATAAGGTTCCTGAAGGATGCTGTGATGACTCTTGAGCAAATTGATTTAGTAACCTTTTGTGGCTGAACAAAAGATGCTTTGACTTTGAGCCCTGACCATAGTTGTGTCAACTACTATAAGAGCAACTTCGGAATCAAGCGATATCATTTGAAGGATCTTGACACGCTGACATGTCTTTTAAATCATCTGCGCTCCAGCGTGTAATACAAAATCAAGCAAGTCCGAGTGTATGGAGAAAGATCTGGTGTTCTGACAATCAATAGCTCCAAAAACCAAACCCATGAGCATAAACATTAGAATTACAACAACATTAAAGCTAGACAATACAGCCCCGATATACATTTTACGTTATACCTCTTGGAAGCATATGGCTTCCCACAAAGCATATATTTCTCGTCTGTGGGGGTGGTCCAACCATAATTCACGATGTTAATTGTAAGTCACACCTTAACGTCAAGTTTTTTGCCCAACTTAGTTTGACATTTCTTTGTTTCAATGTTTGAGAAATTCAACCATGGAGAGGTACACAATTGAACAGCGCGTTAAGTTTATTGAAGCCTTTTACGAAAATCGGCCTTCAAAGCAAAATGCATTTCATGAACTTCGTGATTTTTTTTTTTTTTTTTTGTCACCATAATCGACCTAATGTGTCTACAATCGGGAGAATTGCGCTCAAACTTCAGCAAACCGAGTCTATAGGAAATGTGCAAATACCTGTGCATACTCGCTAGTTCGGATTATGGGCTGGCGGACTCATCGGGTCGTACTTCTACGAAAATAAGGTCGGCCAAGCAGTTACCATGAATGGTGTTCGCTATCGCGAGATGATAGCGGACTTTTTGTGGCCAGAGATTGATGATATGTGTTAACATGTGATTTCAACAGAATGATACCACTTGCCACCCAGCCATCGAAACAATGGCACTTTTGCGCAAAAAATACGATGGCCGTGTTATCTTATATCGTGACGATATTAATTGGCAGCCACCGTTGGACTTCTTTCCTTGGGGATATTTAAAAGAAAAAGTGTACGTCAGTAGGCCAAAAACAACTCAAGAGCTAAACGATGAGATAATTAGGCATATTAACGACATTGAACCTCAATTATATCCCAGTCATTGGAAATGTGGACAAAGCCGTGGCGAGCATTTGACCGATACTTTGTTTAACACATAATTTTCATAGATCTTTCTATCATATTAAAAAATATTAAGATAATTCTCCGAAAACTTTTTGTTTTATTTACAATTAACATCGTGCGTTTTGGTAGGATCAACCTTTAGATGATTAGTCTACTGTTGCTCTTCTCCACTGGATTGTAAAGTGGTAAAGATTCTTGCTAAGTGGTGGTAAAAATCCTTACTTAGCTTTGCCTTAGTAAGTGGCGTTTTCTTTTCATCACTCGTGTGATGTTTATCTTCGTCGTCAGAGGTAAGGCGGAATGTTACTTGGCTTCCTTCGAAAAGATTTGTCTGGAGTGGATTTGTCTCTTAATTAAGCACTTAAAATGGCAATAAAACTTTTACGTCATATCCTCTTCTGGGGATTCGAACCTGGCCCTCTCGTGTTGTATGCGGGAATTCTATATATATAATAGGGTTACATTCAATCAACTAGAGCTAGTATATGCATGCGCATGGATACCTCTGTCGGTCATTAAGCAATTTAATGAAGTCTGTAGATATTTTTCTTTTTGTTTTGTTGTTTTTCTTGTTTTACTTGCAACATGATCGTGTCTGGTCATAAAACCATAAAACGACCTTTAGATGCAAATTAAAAGAAAAAAAAGAAGAATTAAACGAAGATTGTTATTAAATAATTATAAAGACTTTTGGTTGGTGAAATATTTTTCGTGAATTTTTTTGATAGCTTCCCACAATACTGTCATAAAGCAGGAATTATTTTCATATATTTTTCTCTTTTTTTGGTCTACAAAAAATCTCTTTTTTTTGTAATAAATAAAACGCTGTGCTCTTTACATCAGACCACTTTAAGCAGTTGCATTTCTAATTTTTACAAGACAGACTAAAACAGTCAGACAAAAGCTTAGTCTACCGCAAAAAAAACTGAAAATAAATAATAAGACAAGTAATCATAAGCACAGTAACAAGCATATAAACTTAGAAACCAGAGTTAGAAGAGGGTATATAGAGAGGGGGAGAAAACAGAACATTTGTATTTAATTATTAGGGTCAATATACCCATTCATTTCATGCACATTAGAAGAAGAGTGAATGTAAGTCGGTTGGTTGCTTGGCTGGCTGCTGCTGCTGCTATTGCAGATTTAAGACGGTCTCGTTTGGCAAAATCCAATTTCTTTGATCATGAAATAAAAAGCCGGTTTTAATCACTTTTTTTGTTCTTGCTTTTTTAACACATAAATGCAGTCAGCCACGTTAGTTAGAGGCAGTATTCTGTTGCCAATGCTACCGTTTCTACTGTTGCATTATTTATATTGAAAATATTTTAAAGTCTTGTATATACGTTTTAATTCTTTTCGTTTTTTTTTTTTTTTTTTCTTATGGCAACAAAATAAAAAAAACTTTATAAGCCATGATTCGACATGCATCTTTAAAGATTGCAGTTTTCATGAAAAACAGCAATGTTTTCTAATTACCATTTCAATTATTTAGTAATGGGTTTCAAGCACAAACATTGTGAAGTTCTTTAGCAAAAGCAAAAGCAGGGCGAGAAAATTTCAAAAAATTTAAAATTTTAAGTCCTAAAATATCGGAAAACATGACGCCCTGTTTAGACATACCCGCATGTTATCTTGCAACCACACATCATATGTATTTGAACATAACTTACCTAACGTACACTTCTGTTGTTTTACAAACCACGACACCCGACTAACTTTACACAGCGTTTAATTTCTAGTTTAATCCATAGCCACCGTGGAGTCTCTTTGATGTTATATAATTGAATGCATTGAAGGTGGGGCCAAGCACTCGTCATTCAACAACTCTTGCTTAAATTGCGTATATACATGTAATAGCCTGTATATTCTGTACCCCAGAGCCATTCAACTGCATCAAATGTCCAAATACTCACATCAGAATCTGCTGGTGCCATGAGCGCCCCCGAAATTGTCCTTAACTCTTTCCTATCAAGTTTTAGAGCAAAGTGCGATCTCTTAGTCTCAAAGATCAGAAACTTTTTGGAATGGCTAAAACCACTACTGTCGCTACAATGCCCCTTCAGGAGACTTCTGTTAAAGCCATAGAATGATATAGGTTTGCTAAAAGTTACCTTTGCCCACCTTCCGGCAAAGATGTCCGCCATTTCCTTTCTTCTTTGCCCTTAATGTCCTACCAACCAATCCAGAGCAATCTGATCCTGATTGACCGAACTTACCAGCGCTTCTGACTCCCGTATACCAAAACCACTTTTACTAGTTAACTCCAAATAGTTTGGCACTAGGTAAGGTTATGTTACGCGGGTCATCCGCGAACCACGAGTTCACTCTGTGGCCCTGTGGCCCATTACGCTATTCTTTAAGAGGACAGATCAATTAAAAAGGCTGAAGAGCCAGAAGACATAGGAAAGTACTAAGATCTCCGCTTAAATTTGAAAATTTTATTCGTGTGTCCTCATGTGAGCTAACCAGTACCCCTGACGAAGTTGACCAAATTCGGCAAAAACACATCCTTGAGACAGTTTAGATCATGGAAGTAACATGTCTAATATCGCATTGAAAGGTGCAGTCACACAGAAGGTGTTGTAGCGATTCCTCTCAGAGCAGGCCGCTCCAGACTCTGGGATATATACTCTGTCATACAGTGCCTTACTAATTATGTCCGTAAGAAACCCGACAATCATTTTTTTATAAAAACTTTTTGTAAACAAGCCTTTCAGATCTCTCACTGATCTCGTTGCTCAAAGTAAAGCACCATATTTGAGGATGGTTTAGCGTAGTAGTTAGTGTGATCGTATACACCGCAAGTACGTGTACCCCAGGTTTGAATCTCCAGCAGAGGTCAAGACGAAAAAAAAATTAATTTCGATTTCGAGAGTTTAATTAATGAGAGACTTTAATCCCAACATCACATGAATGATGAAGAGACAACGCCACCTACTTGAGAAAAATATCAATGCTAAGTAGGGATTACCAACACCACTTAGCAAGGATCTGCAACACTACACACAATAACCTGGACGCGAGCTACAATCGACTAATCATCTAATTAACTTGAAAATCGTTTGATTGATGAAACAAAGCTATGGGTGCTTTGTAAAGTCGTATGTTACCAAGAGGGGTGATGGAGAAAAAAAGAATATCAACACAATGCTCCAAAGCGTTTTACAAAAAATCTGATATGAATTCGCTGATCCTAAATGCTAAACAAAAATAGATGCAACAATATCCTGTTCTATCCGAATTTTTTAAACAAACCTCAAACTTTGTAAATGAGCAGGTGAAAAAGTGTCTGATTTAAAAGCTCACTCTCAAGGATGTTATGCTATAGCAATATCATTCTAGCACTGCGATACTTGAGGTACTCTTTCAAATGCAAATATGCTGATTGGCTTACCATCCCCCAATACATTTTGCACGACTCAAGAAAAAGTAAAAAATAAAAGAAAATTCTTTACAGTTCTCTGTTTATCTTGTGCTTAAAACTCCACCGTTGTGGTAACACTGTCGAACCAACAGGGAGTAAAAATTAAAGCATTAAAATGTTGCACACAAGCAACAATTGCCAACACAATGCTGTTGATGCTGCCAGCAAATATTCTTACTGAAATACACAAGCAAATGTTCTACCAAAAGTAGCAGTTAATAAACCAACATATGCAACATATTTGAAAGCCTTCCAAAAATTTATAGAGAAGAGAGAAAGAACAAAAGAGCCAGTAAAGCAACTGACAACAAGTTAATAAAATAATGATGAAGCCACTTAACAAAAAGATACAGAACAACTTTAAGCAACAGTAGTAGAGAACCTTGTTCTTTCAGTTCTTGAAATACTCAGAGAACGAAATGCTCTTGCAACAACTACAACATCGTATTATGCTATAAAATTTATTTTTATGGCAAAAGTTTAACTTTTTATTGCTTTTAAAATGAAGTTAAAACATAAAAACAGTTAGAAATGAACCAACAAAATATAATCAAAATAATGTGACATACTTTTAGGCATCCATAAAATAAAAACCAACAGTAATGGCAACATAACGAAAAACTTACGAAGGCTTAAGATATTTTTGTTTACCTATAAACACCCTGGCACACGTCTTATTTAGCAATTAGGGGAAGGTTTCGAGTTCTTGTCAACAATTTAGTGGGACCCTAAGCAAGGGCTTGCTTTTGAAAATCAAAACAAAATTAGTTACTAAATTCTATTAATTTTTTGTGGATTGTAGGGAAGATGAAGTAATATTATCCAAAATTTTAATACGTTCAACGCTACGGATAAACTTAATTAAACCGACTGTCACCGAAAAAAATAAATTACTTAATCAACAAATAAAAGATCGAATTCAAGCCAATTTAATACTACTTTATCGCAGATGACAGCAACATTTGTCATTCATATTCCTTTGATCACCGACCGAGACTCTGGTAGATTGGGAGCGAAAAGGCGAAATATTAATGACAATCTCACAAGTGGCCTGGCAAAAATATCCACGAGGGCTCCCGTTCTTTTTTTTTAATGGTGTGATCTACGTCCATGGGTAATGTAGATATCGAGTAATCAGTTGCACTTGATGTTCTGGACAGGAGAATTCATTGTGTCGTTCGTTGGAACGATAACATATTTCGCACGCGAAAGAAGCATTTAAGTGTCTCGGTTTCTTAAGAAGAAATATATTCGACCTGAAATGAAATACAACTCTCATGTAAGGGCCGGTACCTGAAATTCTTTTTTTGAGTATCTCGACCGCACTGTGGTGTGTTTTGGATTGTTCTACCGGTACTATAACGGAATTTGTTCGGTCGAAATGAAGGAAGTAATACCAGTACCTGCACTGTGGTGTGTTTTGGATTGTTCTACCGGTACTATAACGGAATTTGTTCGGTCGAAATGAAGGAAGTAATACCAGTACCTGTATTTCTTATAGAGCACATCCCATGGTATTTGATTGTCCAGCAAATCGCACAACACATTATAGGGAAATCTCGTCGCACTGTTCGCTTGTTTAAAAATGTTCCTGCGAAATTTTTCCCTACCACTTTCGACATGAGTACATTCAAATCGATCATCCACAAAAACTACTCCCTCTTTCTTTCAACCAACCACATTGTGTATATACTTGGAAAATATACACAATGCGCTGCATTAGTAGGTGTCATCCCCTGAATGTTGTCTCGAATGAAAAAATACACAGTCAAGATTACATGGAGATCGTTTATAATCCTGATACAGACGGTTTACTAAACCTGATGCTTACGCTTCTCTTTGGTGCCTATCCTTCTATTACTTAGTCTTTTCAGGTGGTAATTATGACTATTGTTCAGAAGGGTGCACTAAGCTAAACGCTAAAAAGTATAGTTCAATAGCAATAAGTGCCACATATTGCAAAGAAATGAAAAGCAGGATCAATCTTTATATTCACATAGCTAATGTCAGTAAGATTTCCTTACAGGGCGCTCTACCTCAGACGTAAAGACCTTGTTCTGAAAGGATAGACTAAGTTATATTCCCTGCTTTTGTAAGAGTCAAGTTATGGCTTTAATCTATTACAAAAATGTCGAAAAATTACTAACCATTATATGTGTTATTACTTCGAAGGCCATTAACAACGCGTTTATAACTAATCTTGCTGCTTTTGATGTAAGCAATCAATATTTCTGTGTACATATACCGCGCCTACTTAAGAACTGCACCGTAGGAATTGTCATGTGAAACGATTAGATTCTTGGTGACCGACTACATCTTCGGTGTTATCCCGCAAAAAAGGAAGACGGCTTTGAGGTCTAACCAGAATCTCACTTTTGATACCACAGGCACTGGGAGTCACAGGACTTAGGGTGGCGGATTAAGGACTACATTCAGTTGTCATAGTTAAGATAAAAATTGCAAGGAGTGACATTGCAACAAGTGTTTACAAGAATACAGAGCAAGTGAAAGAACTACAATACTGAGCATAAAAAATGCAGCGCTATACGAGTAGTGCATAATTTGGTCTGCTTCTTCTTATTATAGAGAATAAAAATATACAGAAAGAATTTGAAATAGATACCGTTATTCGTGATGAAATTCAATTTGAGTTTATGAAAGGCAGAGTTGCATTTTTAATACTCGCTACTGTACCTCTTATAAGAGATCATCAGAAGTATTGGCAAACGTTTTAAAAGCACAATCAGTGCCCAGAGCATAGTGCTATTTTGCCTTATAGAGATAGATAAGTAACTTCTTCTTCTATCTATCTAACGGCATCATTGGTATTCATTGGTATGCACACAGATGTCCTGACTACAATCTTAAGCTAGGATCACATGATTGTCGCAAATATCCCAATATGACGCAATTTATATTGTGCTTCATTGTCGCAAAATATCAAAATTATCCCAATTTATTCTGTGAAAATTAATTTCAAAATGTAAATATTGGTATGCATTTTCACATTCGATTGCCGCACGATTGTCGCGATGCGTCCATTATTGGTACGGCAATTGTGTGACCAATATTTATTGTGAGCTTGTGTGGTAGTTTTAACAGATTAATTTTCAATGCACGCATGACCGCATGTTGTTTCTTTGACTTACAGCCATGGAGGGATAAGAATGCCGTGTATTCTGGGTTATATGGAGCATATGGCTGGTCACAAAGTATTAATTGCCTCCATGTGATTGTTTAGTGGTGAAGATCCTTACTTAGCAAGATTCGATTGGAGGAGTTTGAAGTCTCTTATTTAAACACTATAAAAACGCAATTTAATTTTTTCGTCCTGATGCCACCGATGTGGATTTAAGTCTATCTACAGGCACTCTAACCAATACATCACGCGTTTGCATGTAATTTTCTATGTGAACGAACGATGGGTGGGCACCCAATCTAACGGAACGATCACTAGACATTTTATTGTACTGTAACTTCAAAATTCATGAACAGATGAACTACATTTTGTGTCAGGTGACATTATTAGAAGTGGTTCTAAATTTTTTCAAATATCAACACAAACACATTAAACGCTTCTTCAGTTACTGTTTTCCTGCCACCTCATAATAAAAAAGGAATTACTTTCAACTTTTTCAAGTACAACATAAATAAACACCCCTGTTCTGATATGCGAATATGGTATGCCGCATTTCTATTCTCGTATATGGTTTCTTTTTACACACTCGTATGACTTAGATTTTAAATAATTTATTCGATTTAATTGACTTTTGAAACCCCTGCTGTTACACCTGTTTTTCATTTTCTTTCCTTTGATTTATTCGTCTTATTTGGTGGTAAGTTTTGATTCAAAGAAATCAAATGTTTCTTGATTTAATGGCAAATATTTTAAAAACAAAAAAGAAATTGTTGCTTAATTTTTACAAATATTAAAAAAAAATATTTTTATTACATTTCTTTCTACATACGTTTTGCTCCTCTTAAACTCGCTTTTTTAAAACTGATTAAAATTTTAGTTACTGTGCAAAAATAAATGGAAGAATTGAGTCAAAGAGCAGAAAAGGTACTCTATGGTAAATGGAACTAATAAAGGCAAATTAAAAGAATGCAAACACTACCGAAATCAAATAAAAAACTAGACGAAAATTGAAACTCATACGGCAGTAATAATATTCTTCGGCTTGAAGTTGGGCTATAGTGGATAATTCAACTGTTACGCGAATGACGATTACATTCAATTATTTGATTTTTTTTCAAAGTCGTTTCAGAATCATCTGAAGTATGGTCGTCTACTTAACTGTATTATCAAACTTACCAATGATAACAAGCTGTCAAAAGAATTAGTAAGATCAGATCCATTATTAACACCATATATTGTGTCAATTTTATAGAAAATTATGTAAAATTACAGCATTTTTTTAATTCCGGCTATACCCGGTAGTGTAGTTAAGCAACATGGTCACTATGATATTATCAAAATTTTGGTATATTTGGTAGATATGTGTCACGCAATCAAATTGGCAGCACTGCCAAATCGACATTCTTTGCGTTACTTTTGAATTAACCGATATGAAAATGGAAGATGATCGACATTTCCAGAAGCTTCCAAACTATAGGCAATTAGGTATATAAAGGGCCGCTTTACCTACAAGATAGTTCAGTTATCGTTTTGCTGTCATAAGATAAAGACGTGGTTAAGCGGAAATAAAAGTGTTGTATAAGCGAATATTCAGTTGTTGTATTAAGATAAACTGTATAAACGTTATAGTGTAGCAAATAAATAAAACTGTAACAACAACAAAGTGGTTTAATTGTATTGTCACGCATTTAAACGAAATCAAACGTTTTAAAAAGGTTAGAACGTAACAATATTTTCATCAATTAATCATGATCACAATATTAGTATCAAGTCAAAAAATTTCGTGATAATGACACACACAAAGGGCAACTTTATATTGATTTCAGCATACTAAAGATAACTGAAATTTTGCGACATTGTCTATTGGAAGTCGATTACATGCTGAAAGATGCAGGATTATGTCTCGTACATCACCTCCTCATTAACGACTAAGACACTAATGATTTTCGATGATATTGTGTACTAATCACGAATTCTGATTTTAAATAAAAGCCAGATCCAGATGATCCATCCATCAATCCTTCGTCCGGAGTGAAAGGAAGAGGAACATCAATTAGAAAACATTATTGGTGGAGTCAGGCAATGCCAACTCTTGAAGCAAAAAAGGGTAGGAGTCTATGTATGGCGCATTTGAACCACTGTGTCACTATGATATTTTCAAGGGCCATATTGTGACGGCCCTTGAAAATAGTGCCGCAATTTGTTTGAAATTATCGTAAAAGAAAAACAAATGGAGTTATGTGAGACAATTTCATTGTAATGTCACCATTAAAAAAAAACTGTAATTTACCGAACATGTCTGTTATGAATCGACTATATGATGAACTATTTAGGATTTTGTCCGCTACACCTCCGCGTTACTAAATTAAGCACTAAAGATATTCGATGATATTGTCTGTTAGGATTCACAGAAAAGCGGACGCCTGGCAGACAAAATCAAATTCTTTTGTGCATGATTGTCATGATTATTCACTATTAAGCAAATCAAAAGCAGAGAATAGCACAAATCCTATTATTTATTATTTCTTTTTGTACAGTCTTTAATAGCCCAGATAAACTTGGTCATATATCGCACTCAAAGTTATCTTTAAAGAGATTTGCAAACTCTACTACTTTATTGTAGTAACACGAGCACCGAAAAATTTAAACTGCTGCTCTCTGATTGGGTGAAGCCCTTTAGAGAGGTTTTTCAATAGTAACTCTGGACTCTCTCTTGTGACGATGTGGCATGATAGGTAAGACACCCGCCTGTCAGCCTAGAGCTCCTCAGTTCAACCCTGGGTAGACCATCTGACAATTTGCTACAGCGTTATCCCCTAATAACATTGCTAGCGACTATTTATGATATTACGCTATGAAAAACTTCTTGAATCTGCCGTTCGGAGCCGCCGTTCAACTATAGATCTCCTACAATGAGTCTAAAAGGAAAAAATCTCATGCAGCTCATTGATTGAAAGAAGTACCTCTTGTACCACTAAGGATGTCTCGAAAATTATGCCACCGCAAGCGGGCGGTGCTAATTTGTTGTTTAAATGCAAACAATCCTGCCAATATCCAGTGTTAAGAACTACGTGCTATTGAACTTATCAAAGGAAGATCTGTGGGTAAAATATTTCATTTATTGTTCGCTCGATACAGTTTGTTGCATACAGCTCAGAAGATCTGTTTTATTTGTTCGAAATAACAAAAAGAACATCTTAACCGCCAATCACCAAATCTCAACTACAGCAAAACATCTAAGTTTAGGTTATAAAAAGTGATCCACTAATCAAATGCTATAGTTGCTATGTTATTCTTTCCAAATTGAATTTTTAATGAAAAAAAAAAAAATTTTTTTTTTTTTATTTAATCTAAAAATTCATTCCTTAAGACTTCTGATTTTTTAACAGTAAGCACAAAAAACAAGTGTCGTTTTTTGCAAAAAGAAATAATTTTTATTTAGTGAAAACAAAAAAGGACAAAACCACTACCTTCTCCTAATCCCCCACTCATCCATCCCCCACTCAACCATCTCGCAACAAAAAAAAAAATAAAAATCTATTGGTAGCAGCAACAAACAAACAAATTTCAACTGTCAGTCGGTTTTACACACTTTTTTCGCGTGTTTGCCACTTAAGCAAATATTAGAATGTAAAGCAGGCGGTGATGTTAGGGGAGAATAAAAGTATTTAAATATGCATTTTATTTTCAAAGATTGTTTTAAATAATTTTTAATTCGTTGTGCATTAATAGACTCTTTTATTCTTCCCTTACTTTAACACTTGAAAACTCAAATAGAAGAATAACAATTGACTGACATGGGGGCATAAATTATACAAAAGAGCAGAAGTGTAAAGCAACAGCTCTAAGGAGCTTAATCAAAGAAGGTAATATTGTTGTGGGTAAACTTAGAGAGTAGTGTGGATAATATAAGTAAGTATTGTTACTGACAGTGGCAGTTGTTTTCTAAATTGAAATTTAAATCAACTTGAAAGGCTCACATACACTGACGTATTTTTTTACAATATTTTACAGTGACAAGGAGGTGGCGTGGTTAAAGTGCACACATAACAACACAAACGCCCAGGTTCTAGCCACAGGAAAAAATAACGAAGAAAAATTTAATTGTGGTTCGCATGTTTAATAAAGAGACTTCGACATTGCTCCAGACAACGCCCTCCAAAAATAAAGGAGCCCCCTGAACTTCCCTTATACCTTTGGCGATGATGACAGACATCAGAAGAATGATCGGGAAAACACGTCACCTACTGGGAAACAATCACAATGCTAAAGTAAAAATCACCATCAATTAGCAAGGATCTTCACCACTACGCAAAATCGTATGGAGGAAGCTACAGTGGAAATCACCTATTTAGATTGAAAGATCAAATTGATTAAAGAATTTGAAATTAAATTCTAATGAATGCTTTGTAGAAAGCCAATAATGCTCTCTGAAGGAGTGAGGAAGCAAAAATACTAGGAGGCAGATTTAATTTTTGTATCGGGTAGGCCATCTATCAGTTTAAATTTGAACCAGCGGTTATTTCTAATCTGGCAATACTTATGTCATTCTATTCTGTCACTAAATGAATCGATTTACGCTTGAGCAACGTTGGGATTTATTAGAAATTTATTTCTAAACAAAGACAATTGCTTGGAAATTGAAAAAAATTGAAAAAATTATTTTTTCGGATGAAACTCATTTTCATTTTGGTGGGTACGTTAATAAACAAAATTGGCGTATTTTGGGCCCAGAAAACCAAAACGCTGTCTTACAGAAGCCAATGCACTTATTACGAGAGACTGGCCAATATTTATTTGAAATGAGGACGGCGCAACCATTACGGTCAATGGATACACCAATCGCATCATCACAATAGGTTTTTTGTACCCGCTCTTTATGGTATTGAAGTGAACTAAGTTTGGTTTCAAAAGAATGGAGCAATTTACCACACATATCATACCACAATCCATTCATTGCGTCAAACGTTCGAAACTGCGATTTGACACCGATGGAACTTTTTCGATGGGGCGCCGTTAAAGGCAAGTGTTACGCCGACAAACCAGAGAAGGCCAACATTCGTGTGTTCATTGCAGACATATGGCCCCATACACTCGAAAAAGTTGGTCTGATCGAATGGGGTACTGTGAGGCCAGCCGCGGCAACCATATTAATCAAACAATATTTCATTTCTAAACGGAACAATTGCACTTCACAACAAAAAAAGAAATTTGGCAAAATTTCACACAGATTTTCTTGGCCTCCCTATATATTTATGCAGTTGATAGTAAGTCAGTAAAAATAGTTTTCATTTTAGTTTTTCAAAGAATTTAATTATTTTTCTATTTAAAATCTTGCAAAATCAGTCAACTTTTAATTCAAAATCCCCCTAATTTATCAAAAGACATTACCCCTACACACCATCTTAAATTTATCACCCAATTAGTTGATGGAATTTCATCTTCAATTCTCCTTTGAGAGTAGAAAAAAATACGATTTCTTATCTGGTAATTTTTCCTAAGGGACTCGAGAGCATTGATTATTTACAAGGAAACTAAGTAAAAATCTAATCTCATTGCGAAACGCATTTTGTCATTTTATTCAAGTAACGGAAGGATTTACACGTAATCACACAACAATTTAACAGCGTAAAACAACAAAATCAACGACAGCAAATGATACAGAAAAAGCCATGTAGACAGAAGACAAGACGGACATATGGATGAGTTAGCAAATCAAGTAGTGAACTGAACACTTTTTCCCATTCCTCTCGACAAATGTTTATAGAATTGAAAACTAAATTCTATTATTTT
The DNA here is from genome assembly GCA_023159175.1 of Wohlfahrtia magnifica. NCBI lineage: Eukaryota > Metazoa > Arthropoda > Insecta > Diptera > Sarcophagidae > Wohlfahrtia > Wohlfahrtia magnifica. The sequence goes on along the minus strand of JAKWBJ010000483.1, from coordinate 10,864,549 downwards.
ATTATGCATGACAGCATAAATAAAACATTTTTTTTTTGTGACAAAAACAAAAAAAAAACTATTTCTTACAAAGACTTGCAGACCAAAGATGGATGACCTTTTTATTCTTGTTTCATACTTTCTGCGTATAAGCTAACAACTAACCAGTCAAGCAGTCATTTGGCCAACGAGCTAATACGAAGAAAATAAATTCACCATATGATGTTTTCAAATCCAAAGATGTCATCTGTGCCAGGAAATGTGTGTAAAACAAATCCCTTTACGGTGTAATACACCAGCAACAGCAGCAACACCTGGACAAGAGGGCAGCATACAAACGCACAAGAAATTAAATTTTTTTCTCCAAATAAATCCCTGCAGAAAGTAAAGAAAGAAAGTAAAGAATTGTAAAAATGGAAAGAGAAAGTAACTTTCTTCCAAGAAAAAGGGAAGGAAGGGGAAAAATGATTGAATAGTCTGTGAACATATTTTCGGCATATTCAAGGTAAAATATAAGAAAAAGAATGAAAAAACAAAAAAAAATTTCTTTTTTTTTTTTAGCAGAAGCCATCAAAGCAGTGAAAAAATGGACACTCAAGAAGAGAAATTACTTTTTCAAAAATGAAATAAGGACGGTCGGTAATACAGATCTTTGAAAGCAGCTAAGCAATAAGAAATACAGGAATCAACACAATTTCTGAAATTAATTCAGTTTTAAAATTTAAATTTTCTTAAAATAATTCTAAAATGAAACGGTTTTTATTTAGAGCGTTTCGGCATGGTAATGCAGTTTTAGCGCTGTATGTCCTAACTACTCCTAGTCAATAGTCGCTTGTACTTTTTGCTTAGAAAGGTTAACTCTGTATATCCAGACTACATTAAGTCTTCTAATGGATTCTAAATAAAATTGTTGTAGTGGTTAGTGCGCAGGCATTAAACACAAGCCAGGTTTCAACCCCAGCAGAGCACATGACGAACAAATATTTAATTGTGGCTTCGGATGCTTAATAAAGAGACTACAAACTTCCCGCAGACAAATCCAACTAAAGAACATCCCAGACCTCCCAGCTTAGCACTGGCAATGATAAATATGATAAACATCAGACGAATAATCAGGAGAAAACACCACCTATCGGGAAAAAATTACAATTCTAAGTAAGGATCACCACTACCACTTAGCAAGGATCTTCGCCACTACACACAATCATATGGAGCCGAGTTACAGTAGACTAATTATCTGAAACTGAAAGAAAGCAATGGATACTTTGTGGAAAGCCAATATGCTCCTAAGTCTGTATAGCGTATATTTTCATACAGGTTTCCAATATGACAGATACACACCTAAAAGTAGGTTTATAACTTACCATAAAATTAAAGAGTGGAAATCACCAGGATAAGTTTATGCAACGAGATTAACCTGTTAAGATTTCGTATAGTTGCACGTACGTACAGCATTGTAGTACAATGTCTAGTGTGCTCTAACCTTCTTATTCAATGAAAAGGACCAGGTACCTCCTGATTTTTGTAAGACATAGTCAATAGTCGTGACCGGCGACCCTTCGGATCTATTGTGCCCATTCCTTTCTAACAGGTATAATCACAGAGTAATTTTGTCAACCATTACACAAGACGATAATATTGTCTGCGTATAAGAATATTTATCGACGATTGCGCGAAGTTCTGTAGTGGGAATGCTGCGTATAACAGAGGCTTTAGTGCTACCTAATCACAGACGTCGACTTGGAGTTTAATGCGTCAACCACTTTCTTGAAAAGGGTCAACGGTGAACTAACGCACGGAAATAGATTTAAGGGCATGGAATTTCTACGCGGAGGACTGCAAGGCTCGTATAAGGCAATCGCTTTCCAAATACAGAACATAAGAGTGCGAAAAAAATATTGTTATCTTTGTTCAAACTGAAAGTGACTCACAGAAAATAATGAAATCACATTTCGGCATAAGTAGTGGCGATCAATGCCTACACCGATCATCCTCAACATTTCACAAAATATACTGAAGATTCCTAAAACTACAATACCCGGTAAATCGGCCTGTTAGTACCCTGAACTCGCTCTTATTGTGCAGCAAAAGCTTTCTGAACCCTCCTCGCCTCTATTATGCCTGAAACACTCCTCCGAAACCGATCGAATTGTCCATCGACCCAGAAATCAATCCTCCCTCTTGCGTATCCCACAGGGACAACGAAAAATGACTCAGGCACAATAAAAACCCGACGAGCTCCTACTGTTCGCTAAATAGTCAGCCGCTTCGATTCTATAATAACCCCCAAGACCCAACATAGAGTAACCTTGTTATTAACGTTAAGTTCACTAAGGGATATATATGCAGTTCATTACAACACTGACCCTATATATACAGGATGGCAAAGTCCTAAAGGCTACCTGACTATCTGACATCACAAAAATATTCAAACCCTTCGAGTTGCACCTCAGATATTCCCTAACGTAAAGGAAGATTGCGCAACCCTCGCATGGAAAATCAAAGCGTATTTGCCCACAGGCAACGTCCTCGTTACAGCTCAAAATTTTTGGCGCAATTGATTCAAGCTTTTGATCCATTTTGTAACTATGAATGAAATAGGTATCCATGAGAACGCAACAGAGCCCAAAATCAAAACAAAGAATTTTTGTTTACATAAGGAAATAACAAATTATTAAACCTAATATCACATGTTATAACCAAACTTAGTATAACGGCCTTAAAAGTGTAGCGTAAGTCCATAAAATCAGGTGCCATGAATTCATATGAGAAACAGAATCATAAGATTACAACAAAAACGAAAACTTTGCTACTGAGCATGCTGTTGAAATATTTTTGCTTGACTAAGCGGACAATTTCTTACCAGCAGGGTGAGAGTGAGCTTTGGCTACGTTTTTGTTCACTCCCACTAGATATTGACATTGATGACCCACGACAAAAAAAAAGGAAAAGATAAAATACAATACGAGAGAAGATGTGTGCGTTCATCTTTAGATTTTAATGATTAAATTTTGATTTCTTTTTTTATTACAGCAAACGGTCACATAAAGCAGAGCAGGACACACGGGACAAACAGCTAAGTCATACCGGAAAGAGTAACAGATTTTTGTGAATACAATTTTATTCACTAGCTTGCCTCTTACACAAGTGAAGTAATAAAACAACTGAAACTAAAAATTTAATAAAAATAATAATGCAAATTGAACGAACAAATAATTGGAGCGAATATCCTTTTGTAATGTGAGAGTGTACTGAAGAAAGTAAGAAAAAAGAAAGTAATGTTAGTACGGAAGGACAAAATAATGAGAAAAAATCTGTTTCCATATAATAATATAAAAAAAAGAAAAGTTGACTAAGACATACATATAAAACGTAAAAGTATAACAGCTGCATCGCTATTCCTTTTAACGAGAATTAGTTTTTTAGGATTTATTTGCTAAAGTTTTAAAAAGAGAAAGACTCCGAAACTTTAAAACGTTCGTATAATCAATTGCAAAGCCTAAAAATCGTTTAATCGTTTTAAAACTTTGATGGAAAAGTAAGTGGCAGATAAACACAATGAAAAACTACTTAATATTCGTTCACTCATACTCTCACCCCTAACTTTTAAAACTACGTTGACGCTTAGAAAAACAACAACCACAAAAACAACAACTAGAAAGAGATTTTGTTAGATTACATGTGTGAGCATATTTATTTAAATATTACACATAATTACTCACTCATACACGTAAAATATTTTTATTTATCTGAGAGCTTAACTTATGTTCTTACTCTCCCACCAAGCACTTACTATTACTCACATACGCATACACAAGAAACGGCAAATAAAAATTTGCAAAAAAAATATTGTTTAAGACTGTTGTCAATTCACTGTTTTAGATATGAAATTTAACGCTTTAAATACTCATTACATTAGGTAGCTTGTCATTTAGCTAATCGGGTGATTAGTCTACAGTAGCAGGTCTGGGATGTATGAAGGAATCTGTCATCTATCGTTGCCTAGAAATAGCGCCATATCGTTGCCTAGAAATGTGCAATTTCTGTAGTGCAATCTTTGCTTCTACCTTTTTGTGGTAGATGTTAACCTTTTTCCTCTTGAAGACGAAGTCAAGATGCTGAACCATCTGGAGGAAACTATGGTGTAAAAAAGTTTTCTTTGTCGGAAAAACAATATACGAGTATATAACGAAAACCATAAGAAACACTTTCTGAGTATACTAAACTGTGCATCTGATCCTCCCCATTCTACATCTGGTGGCTTTAATAGGGTCTTAGCAATCTAACACCCACCGGCGCATAAGGGACTACCTAGCCTTTAGTAGGTGTGAAAATTTTAAGTGATGCAAGGAAAATGAATTGGCAACTCCATCAGCATTGTGTTTGTTGATGACTAGATTATTTCGTGACACTATTTTAATCCAGAAATCCAGAGTTCGTTCTTGGAGAAATAGTCTGTACAACTGAAAAAAATGTTTTTTCTTAGAGCAAATGTACAAACCGCCAACGTTTTTGATTCAACGCATAGGGAATAACGTTGGCGTTCCTATCCGTTTTTTTTTTTTTTTATAAAACTTTTGTAAACAGTTTTTAGTATAAAAACCTTATTTTAGGTTTTTTTTCTAAAATCACTAAAATGACAACATTGTTTAGTAGCATGTGTGCTAAGAAAAACACTGAACACAGCAAATAAAAAATGGTTGAGTAATTGGATACCTACGAATATATGCAAATGTGTTGGCATGTGTATTTGCTTTTACGCTAATGTATGCATGCGAGAGAGATTGACTTACACATAAGACATTTACAGCGTTGTTGTTTTTGTTGTTTTTCTTTTAGTATTTTGACTTCTCTTTTAAAATATTTGCATATGCAAAACACATCCGTTAAAGAAGGTAAGTGTATGTGTATGTGTGTGTTTTATACAAGAGTGTGCCAACTTACAATTGAGCGCAAGAGTGTGTGTTGGCGTGTGTGTGTAGTGATGTTATTTGTTTATGTGTATTTATTTGATTAAGACTGTTGCTTTCTTTATCTCAATATTCATGGTTGTTGTCATTGTTGCCCTTATTGTGCTTTTGTTTTCATTGTAAATTGTTGTTGTTCAACCGTTATTTCGTTATCTTTTGTTAGTCTTCTCAAGAGCACTTCATTCTCTTTTTTAGAGAGTTTTAAGTGATTTTAACGTCTTTTTTTTTCAATTAAAAGCAAATAGTTTTTGAGCAACTTTCTTAGCAATTTTTTAGCTAAGGATATAGATAATGTGGTAAATTTAATAAATTTAAACGACTATTAGATATTATACTATATAAAATACAGTGTAGCATACTTCTAGGGTTATGGTGAGCTACAGTGACGAATTAAATTATTCGCACAATAAGTGAGTAAGAGATTTGGTAAACTAAATAAATTAAATAAATTAAATTTAATAAAAAAATATAAAATTACGTTGAAAAAAATTATTGGCACATTTCATTAGAAACTACAGTACATTGGTTATAAGCGAAAATTAGTGTTATATTGCTGATCCTTTTGGCTTTATAACTGTATTCAGATATTTCGGAATAGAATTTAATAATATTTTGGTGATTACTGTTATAGTATTTTGAAAATGTTTTAGACGAATACCTGCTTCATCTAATTATTTTGGTTATTGACCGTTTTTACTCGCCTCTAGACACCTTTATCTAAAAAATAAAGAAGCCCCCTGACTTTCCAGCTAACCACTAGCGTGATTACAAACATCAGTCGAATGATCTGGAAAAAACGCCACCTACTTCGAAAAAAATTGCAATGCTTAAGTAAAGATCAGCACCACTTAGCAAGGATCATCACCACTACACAATCATATGGAGGCGAGCTATAGTGGATTAATCATCCACTTAGCTTAAAGCATCAACTTGATTAATAAAAGTGAAAAAAACCAATAGAAAGCTCAAAAAAATTAAAATCTTTCCACAAATTCTCTATCGGATTGAAATCTGTCTATAGTGGCGGATGTACTAGAACGCGCAATATCTTTTATGCAGTCACATACGCCTAACATAAGCTCAATGCTTTAAGTCATTGTGTTAGAAGGGGTACAAGACCGGTAAATTCCACTTTTTAATAATGTCTTATTGAGTACCAGCTCGTCGCTAATGCAGCTGGCACAAATCAACATACAATAACTCTTCAGCGACCATGTTTTACAGTTGCAACATGGTTTCGTTTTTCTGGCTAAATACTACCTTGATCAAATAGTTTTCGGAATAACCCTCTTGTAACGGTCCCAGCTTTTCGATTTGAGATTTTTTTTTTTTTGTTAAGCTGGTACATCTGTTGTTGATATACCCGCTAAATCTAAGTGTGTTAGAGATTTTTTACAATTTTAAAAACGGCTGCTGAAACGCGTTGTCTGTAATGTTTTTTTTTTTTTTAACTCGATTGAACAGAAAGAAGTCACAGGGAGCCAAATAAGGTGAATTCTGTGGCCTAATGATGGCACAGTGCGACGGTGCCTTATCATAATGTAAAATCCACGAGTTTACCGCCCACAATTCAGGTATCTTTCGTTGAATTGCTTCACGCAAACGTCTCATAACTGTCTGGCTTACTGGCAAAAATTCATGATTCACTACACCGCTGTAATCCATGAAAACCATGAGCAAATTCCTTTTAGACTAAAAACGAGGTAGTTTTTTTTTGGTCTCGACTCATTTGGTGAACGCCATTTACTTACCTGATGTCTGGATGGCGTATCGTACTCATAACCCACGTCTGGTCTCAAGTTTTGATCAACTTGAAGAATGTGGGATCGGATTCAGCCTCGACTTTTGCGACCTCAACACGGTCACAATTGTAAAATATCGCTACGTAGCTTTTGCAAATGTCAAGCTATGACGCTAAGATTTAGCGAGAATATTAACAACAGAACTTAACAAGAAAAAAAAACTAAACTCAAATCGGAACGATTGGACCGCCCTACGGGAGTTATTCCGAAAATTTTGTGACCAAGGTGGTATTTGACTTTTTCACCCTCAAAGGTTTCCTTCGCACCGTAATGACTAAATAAATCCTTTCTAAGCCATTATTTAATCTTAGTAGAGATCTGTGTTGTGGTTATTTTCAGAATCACTTTTGACTTTTCTGACTATCTGGCTGCAGTCACGGCTGCTTAAGGACTTTCACCGGCCTATATGCCGTACATTTTCGAAGGTTTAGACTCCTTTGAAACACTGCACAATGCTTCCAAGGATAATCCGACTTCTAACCATAATTTATGGATACTCAATGTAAGATTTGTCTGTATTGTGCAAATATAGAATAATTTTTCGTTGAGATTCTGTTGTTTCCTTCTGCGTATGGGCAACACGGTCATAACTATTAACTTTGGCTTAATTTAAGTCACGGTGACTTTTTTAAATTGTTCCATTAAGAAGTGGACTAAATGGGTTTTTTTTTGAAAATAAGTTGTCAGATTCATTAAATTTTAAGAGTGTGCCAATAACTTTGTTCAACGAAATTTGATTGTTTTTTCTTTTTTATTAATAAATAATTTAAAAAAATTTTTGGAGTCAAACATAGTGAATTTTGTTGAAAACTTATCATTCTATGTAGTAAATATATTAGTTTATAAAAAATTTTTTGAATAAGACCATAAAATCACCCATAAAGTTGAAATAACTTACTGTGTTAATAATTTAGTTCGGCACTGTATGTATGTAAAGCACTATCATATTACAAAAGATGGCAGTTACAAAATCAAAAGCAATTTTTATATTTAAGCTTTGGTATATGTCACTCCTAAGCAATTTAATTGTTATAATCGCAATACAGAGCTAGAACTGCAATTAATCAAACGATTTGCCTTAAATTATGCCACACAATTTCTATGGGAGATGATGGACAGTAGTTTTGTTTGTTTTGCTAATTAAAAACAAAAAAATATTTTTTTTAAATTAAAATCGATTAATGTTTGCTGTAATTTATTAATTGCCAATAACTAATAAAATATAAATGAAAACAATATTTACAAAAATTTAAACACACGCACACACACTCAATGGTTCAAAAGAAGATATACGAGAGAGTGATAGAGACGGTTAGTGTGTAAGCGTTGAAAACCTCAATAAATTAAAATAAACAAATTAAACAGACTTACACAACTATACACACACACACACACACACACACACACACACTAAGTAATGTGGGCAAATTTGCTGAGTGACAAAATTCATGTTATTGCCATTGTAAATGTAACGGTCTCTCTCTTTCTCTTTTAATATATGAGCTTTTGTTTTGTCGTTTTTATTATTGCCGTGTAATACAAACAATAATGAATAACAAATATTTTTAATTATTCATTTTAATTACAATTTTTATCGATATGTGTGTTTTTAATTAACGCTCAAAAAACCTTTATTGCATACTTACACTAACACACACACACATAAACAGACGCTTAATTAAACAAACAGCAGAGAACCTGTTTTTTTCTTCATGTTTTTAGTGTCATGAGTGTACAAGCGTAGTGTGTGTTATGTTCGCTTATTAAGAGTTCATTCAAATGTGATTAACGTAACCCAACAGTAATAACAGATTAAATATGTAACGTTTATTGACCACCAATAATAACAATAAATTACTCTGTTCTTGTTATTACAGTTTAAACAATTACTTTTACTACCTTAACAAAAACAAAAGTGTGCAAAAAATATTATGACTATTGTTTTATACTGGCAACACTGGTGGATAACTACTTTAGGGCTATTTTATTAATATTTAATTATTCGTTGTAATTAAAATCGTGTCTTACGGCTGTTAAAACTCTTCAAATTGAGGCCATTCCAACTACATACATATAAGCCTATATATGTCATGGAGAAACAACTTTTAGGGCAAAAGTTATTTGTTTTATTGTTGCCAAAACATTAAATATTTATTTGTTTGGCCTTATAATGCGTAAAAAATCCATGAGAAAAATAATGGGCAAATTGTACTTTTAAATGTTTTGGTAAAAGGTAAAGCAAATATTATTGCTTCTCCCCTGCCAGTTTCTATAAACGTTCGATAAAGGGTCCGCCAAATAATTTTTTTTTTTAAATGTTATAGCAAAAAACTACTGAATATTTTCTCAAATTTCTTTTTTTATTTGAAAGTACAATCCTTCCAGTTAATAATGAAAAATAATTTCATTCAAATGGCTGCCTCGGCTGGCCATGCGATCGGTCCAATTTTTAAGCTCATTATCGATTGTGAGCAGCTGTATATCACCAATGGCTTCACGAATATTGTCCCTTAAAGCGTCAATTGTCTTTGGCTTGTTGGCACCCCACAAATAATAGTCCAACGGTGTCAAATCGCAGCTCCGAGGTGGCCAAACGACATCAGCTCTGCGGCTGATAATGCGATCTTCAAAAACACGGCACAAAACATCGAGTGTACCTTCGGCTGTGTGGCACGTAGCGCCGTCCTGTTGAAACCGAATATTGCAAATATCCTCCTCTTCAATTTTTATGAACAAAAATTCGTTCAACATGGCCTGATAACGATCGCCATTGACTGTAACGGCCACTCCTTGCTCATTTTCGAAGGAAAATGGCCCAATTATGCCTCTGGACCAAAATCCGCTCCAAACAGTGACTCGTCTTGGGTGTATCGGCTTTTCAATGTATGCGTACGGGTTTTCTGTGCCTCAAATGCGACAATTTTGCTTGTTTACATACCCGCCAAGATCAAAATGAGCTTCATCTGAAAAGATTATTTTTTTGGCAAAATCGGCAACTTCTGTAAGTCGATCGCAGGCCCAGATTCCCAGCGTTGTTCAAGCGTATACACATCCATATTCGTTTAGCGGAAGGATAAAACTAATTATCTGTCAAATCAGACATGAGCTAAGTGTTACCACTTAAAAAAGCCAAAGTGTTTTTAAAGAGAGGCAAACGTTACTTAAATCCTTGCACGGAGTGTTTAAAACAGTGCTATTTGTATAGAAATCGCAAATACTTTCATACCAGGACTGTTTTAGATTTTTTTGTGTTTACCGTTATCTACTTTTATCCACAGGAATAGTACAAAATTTAAAACAAGCTGCCTCAATAATTTTTGCTACTGACAGTTACTGACAGCTTGTAACTTCGATAATTAAAATTAATGGAAGAAAATAGTACATTTTTTGTTCTGATCAAACATTACTTTGTCGAAAAGAATTATTACTGAGTCCAAAGATACGATTAATAAATATCATGTATACTCCATATTATTAATATTAGTGTTTAAAAAGTGAGTTATTTATTGAGTTCCAATGTGAAGTTTTGGCTTTTGCAAAGTATCTTTGCCTTATTTTAGTTGTTGCCGCCTAGAAACAACGCTCTCCGTGCTTTTGCTGTATTAGTGACGAACCTCACTAATCACTGCTTTTTTACTTTCCTTTGCTTATCATAGATTCCTACCCATGTTTTACTTTCCCTTTTTTCCCTTATCTTTTTGAGATGTTTATATAGTTGATTTTATCCAATATTCGGATATGAAACATACATCTACAGCATAGATGCGCAGTAGTGGCTCAAATTCGAACATTAGCGTAACCATGTCTTAGCTTCTAAAAAAAGTTGGGCTCAGACACAATCTCAATTTCTGCACTGCAGCTCGCCTGCTTTAGTCGGATTTTTCTGAAGACCTGTTAAAGTCTCTTAATTAGATACTTGAAACATCAATTAAAATTTTTCGTCATTTTTCTGCTGGGGATTCGATCCTGCGCCGCTTGAGTTTTACGCGGGTTCTCTAACCGCTACACCATGCCACCATCTTTTAAGAAAAATCTATGAATTGATCTACGGATTGCTACCCTATCATTATATATTACCGTTAAGAAATATTAAAGTATTGCAATCTTTTGCTTAATTGTATAAGAGGATTTCCCTATAATATCCCTCCCAAGCTCGATGCCCCAACGAACTACATGTTATCGGCTGTTGCCAGCTACTGTAGTGCCGCAATATCACCGTGTAAATGTGCTCGTGATTCAGTTTTCTTCTCACATAATATGTATACCGAATTTGAAATTAGCTTAGGTAAGATGGTGGACCCACCCCCCTAGGGGGAATGAGTGATATTTGTCCCATTGTGATGCCACAAGCATAAATGCCAACCCTGGGATCAAGCAGTCTCCATAGGAAACCATTCAGACTGCAAAATAAATCTCGCAATTACGGTGACTTTTATTTTGGAGTGTTCAGTCAAAGATAGTAAGTAAGGGCCGGACACTGGCACATAAGGTGAAAGACAGTCTCCTCCTTCTCTTCAGAACTATAACTAATGCAAAAATCACTCGAGCGAATGTCGAGTCTATCAACATACTTTCCAATCCCGCAGTGACCCGTTAGGACTGCAATTGTGCGATGGATGGCCACGCGACTTAGGGAGAGAAGACATTTAGTCTTTCATCGAGGCTGGCGCAACACGGCCTGGCGATCCGCACGTGCCCTCATGCCGCCAACGATATTGAGCGTCGACATGGACTGACCTGAAAATATCCAGCTTAACCGAGGCAATCAGAACACCAATGACCCTCGCTAGAGAGTATCGAGCTCTGTACACACCTTGGCCAATTTGTCACCAACACAATTCCCGACAATATCCCTGTGTCCCGGAACTTATACCTTCGAATGAGCCGAGATTTCGAGGATACACCTCGCGGTGACGTTCTAGAGAGGCCTAATCGCAGCCCGACTCGGATGAGAAGATTCTCAGGGAAAATCCCGCCGTGGAACAAGCATTGCACAGCACTCAGTATGGCCATGACTTCAGCCTGAAATACACTGCAATGGTCAGGCAACCTATAAGACAGTCTCTAGTATCAGAGTTCTTCGCGAATATACCCCATCCCACTCTGCCCTGCATCTTAGAATCATCGGTATAGAGCTTAATGGCATTCTGAGGAAACTCCCGTCTGATCCCCTCGTATGTATATCAAAGCCAAAACCTCTATCGAGAAAGTTATGAGGGAACATGTAATCAATCCGAAGGTATCTGTGATCCCCACTAATCTCGGCATGTCAAAAATCCAGATTAGGCCAGGAGTTAACCGCATTTAGCCGCCACCAGCTTAGCCCTCTGCTTCAGAAGATCGGTGGGGAGACAGTTAAGTATAGAAAATTAGGCTTTGGTAGGAGTGGAGCAAAGTGCACTGGTTGTTTGTAGTGGTGAAGATCCTTGATAAGGGGTGGTGGTGTAATTTTTTCCCAGTCGGATGTTCGTCAATACCGCCAGAGATAAGCTGGAAACCAGGCGGTTTCTTCTTTATTTTTTTAGATGAAGTTGTCTGGAGAGATCATAAGTTTTTGTCATACTCTCTGCTGGAGCTCGAATCAAGTGGCCTCTAACCACCCTTTTATTATATACGACTTAAATCTTTACCAATAATAGTTTCCTAGAAAAAGTTTTACCGTCTTCTTAAGACTGTTTGGCTTGCGAAGAGTACACGGCACCATTTCGCTAAGTAGGCCAATTCATACCCTTTACTCCACTCAATTTCTGGCCAGCTTATGTGCCTATTCATTCGTTCTAATCCCTACTTTAATCCAAAGATTAATTCTAAATCTAATTAATTCTTCTGCTTTTGCCATTATGCTGGCCATTTTAATAAAACTCGTGCGTTCATTTCCTGTTTCTAAATTTATAAAAAACTCGTTATTATAAAACTACAGGCTATGCTGAGAAATAAAATTCTTTGCATTAAAAAAATATATATTTTATCCAAAGTTAGGGGAGCGCATGTAACAGCAATAGGCAAAAAAACAGGAAAATTTACTGTCGAGTTTGTCAAATTTAAAAGAATTTCGCATGTTAGAGGAAACGAATTACTTGATTCGATTATTCAATTACGGATGCGAATCATGGTGTTTACACGACATATATCTAAATCTGTTTAAAAACACTGTTGAGTAAGCAAACACAACAAAACAGAAGTTGTTTCATTTTGGTTTTTAAAATTAGTTTTAAACTTTGAACAACTAAACACATTATTTAGGCCTTTGTGGCGGTGCTCGCTTATACGAACCAGATACACTAAAGTTTTGTATGGTTCGGACGGCGACTTAGACTGAATTTAATAATGTTTGGGTTATGGATTATGAATAATAGAGCGAATCTTGATTAATTGCCTTGTAAGATATGCATTCAGATGTTTAAAATTTCAATTTAAATATTAAATAACTAATTTTTAATAATTCTTCTTTTATTTATAATTTAAACATTTTAATATTTTATAACTAAAACATCAATCCGAAATATTTCTATTTTTTTAATCTCCTTTAAACAAATATGGTTTACAAAGGTTGCCAAAAAAGATATCTAATTAACCTTAAAATCCTTTTTGATTTCACTAAGCAAAGAGAAAATGTAAAATATTTTTCAGTAAATTCATAGTTAATCCCAGGTTAGTTAGCCTTTACCCAACCCACCAATATCTTAGGATATTTTTCTTAATCACATGATTTATGAAGTGAAAAATTAAAGAAGACAAAAGCGGAAGGAAGTAAATGAAACATCCTTTTTTTCTTACCATAGCAATATAATAGAACGCGGAAGACAAGTTTTAAAACAATAAACACCTGCTGCGAGTCTTCTTTTTCTTCAATGAATTTAATAACTTGGCCAAGTTAAAATAATTACATAATAATTTGGTAGTAAAGAAGAAAAGAAAGCTAAAGAAGATGAAAATTATTTTGGGGCAGCACTTACCTTAACTCCAATATGAATAGGCGAAAAATCACTGTGTATTGTTGGTAATATGGGTAATTGCATAGGAAGGGGACACGACATCATGGTCGCTACCTGTAAAAAATAAAAAAAAGCAATTTGATGATAAAGAATTTAAACAAATTTCTTAAAATTACTTAAATATCATAATAACTTAAGCTGAGAAATGGAAAAAAATTATCTGCATATGCCTCCAGGTCAGTATCAAGTTCATACCCCCTGAATCAATCAAATGCATCTTAAGGAAAACTGCATAATGCAAATATAAAAACCCTCATACCCATTGCATTAGGATGAGTACTTTTCCGCCTCCAAAAAAAAATTTCAAACGCTCCTCTATTTAAAGGAAAATTAAAAATTTGTCTCAAGGTCTTGCAACACACGGAAAAATAGCAATTGAAAGTGTCATTAAAACTTAAAATAGAAACGGAAACGACGATACTCTTGCATCGTGATTTTTTAGTATCGCGTGTCATATTTGCATTGATGCGTCATGCAAACGACACCATAAATACATGAGTTGCCACAAATTTGAGTTGTTTATATACAAACATTATGGTGTGGCATGATTTGCCGCTTCTTCTAACTCGGTCATAAATAAAATTAAAAGAAAGAAAAAAAGAGCCACCACATGTTTGTCTTTAACTTGCAACACACACACACACACACATGCACTTAAATTTGTTGCCATTTCTTCTCCTTCTTTAAAGGATGAACTTCTAACGAAAGTGTAATTTTGAAAAATGTCGTTGCTGTTGTCGTTGTTGTTGTCAATGTAGCTGATTTCTGCTCTATAAAATAGTGGCAACAATAGTTTTCATTGTTGCTACCATTACACCGAATCCAAAGATGATGGCAATAGTGTTGATACTATGGCTGACATTGTTGCCATTTCTGATCGTGTACTGTTGCATCAGCTTCCTTTTGTGGTGTCATGTGGGTATCTGTGCATGTCTGTATGTAACATTGGTTATGGTTGCATCTTCCTCTTCTTTATCATCATCATCTTTGTTTGCTTCTTCTTCTTCTGCTCATATTTTAAGTGCTGGCAGCATATTTGGTGACAGGCCAACGACAGCAAACGTTGACTGTTGTTTGTCTATGTGCCACAGTCTGTTTGCCTCTTTGGCTGTCTGTTCAATTCGTGCCTTTGTTTGTTGTTGATGCAACCCTATCATACTGTTTATGTTGTCAGCATAAATATAAATGATGATGCTAAAGAAGATGGTAACAATAATAATAACAACAACAACAACAACACAAGATAAATAAGGTTGCAGGGCAATTCGAGGACTGTTTCAATTTTCTTTCGTTTGCCATTTATTTGTCGTCAACTACAGACGGATGGTTTATTCGTATCGTCGTTTATAAGTTCGTCTGCTGGTTGTTATCTGTTGTCTGTTTGTTTGTCAGTTTGGTGGCATATATTATGGCTGTTGTTGCTGATGCAAGTATGTGTGTAAGAGTTTTTATGTAATTTTTCTTTTTCTTTGTTTTTGTTCTTGTTGTACGTCAATTCTTATTTACTGCCTTTTATTTACCTCAGTCGTCTTTGCTGTGTTGCATTATTCGCGGCGTCATCTTTTTTTTACTTTTGCTTTCTTTCATAATTTATCGTTTGTGAAGGGGAAGCAGGCATGTGTTTTATTTGTTGGTTGCTTTTTTAGTAGTGTCAGTTGCAATATTGTGTTGGTATATTGTGCTGCTGTTGTTGGATTTTTTTTCAATGCCAATATTGCTTTTAAGACTTTTACTATATTTTGTTGTTGTATTGTTACTTTTTGATTCCATGAAAGGTAATAGAATTGGAAATCAAAAACTTCGAGATATGGTCCACATACATATGTATATGTATGTATAGCTTGTACGATACTGAAAGCAACTGACAGCTGTACTTTCGAGCAGACATGTTGTGCAGTTACACTGCAGGCTACACTGTAAAATCCATTATCAGGTGTGTCACAGAAATTAATACACAATTAATTCCTTAAATAGCTTCTACAGAAAACTTAATATGAAAATTTATTCGCAATGAACCATTTCGATCGTATGGCAGGCCGGAATTGAAACTCAGAGCGTGCGTATCTGAAGAGAATGGCGGTTACAGATGTGAATGTTTATAGACTGTACTCTCACAGTCATCAGAGACAGCGGATCACATATTGCGTCAATGTAAGGTTCTTGATAGGTTGAGATGGATATGTTTAGGTAGATATAGGGTCTCACTGGGTGAGATATTCACCATTATAGTTTCAGATCTGCTCGTGTTCTTTACGAAGGCTGCAGATCTGCTGAACAAACTATAGACCTGAAGGGGCACAATAGATTCCATGGGTCGCAGTGTCCCGCAATAGTGCCTGGTCGATGTGATACTGTCTGGTTAAATTATGCCCTTCTTGTCTATAGAGTTAAGACTTTCTCCCGCAACACCGAATTTAAGATCCCAACCAGAACTATCAGATGTACTGCCGAAGGCCTTTTCCTTCGATTTAAGTGGTTCGCACCCCGATGGATAGCACCTAATCGCGGGGTAGGAGCTAACGTCTGACGTCAAAAGGCATTATCTTTTCGTTTGAGTACTAAACTACCCAGGTGTAGGCAGACTAAGACTCAAAATGTAATTGTTCACAACGGGTCTATTTGAGCTACTAGGGACTAACGTGAATAGAGTTGCAAAAGCGAATAATCGAATATAATGTAGGACTATTTTGGAAAGGTCAAAGCTCTATATGCTTCGAGTGCGTTAAGAACTTTTAACATATCTTTAGACTGAATTTTCGAAAGAAATTAACAAATAGGGATAAGAAGATACAGGCTAAAATGTTGTTTATAACGCAATGAACTCGATGTGTTGTTATGGCATTAATGGAGATGGTGTGGTGTAGTGGTTAGAGCGCAGGCGTATAACACAAGCGACCCAGGTTCAAACCCCAGCAGAGGAAATGAACAAAAATTAATTACGGCTTCGATAAAGAGACGTCAACCTGACTCCAGACAAATCCATCTAAATAAAGCCCTCCTGACCAAATATTCAGCTTACCTCTAATGACAAGCATCAGACAAACGATCAAGAGAAAACACCACCAACCGGCAAAATATTACAATGCTAAGTAAGGATCACTATCATCACTTAGTAAGGATCTTCAACGCTACAAACAATCATATGGAGACGAGTTGCATTAGATTAATCATCTATACTTAGTTTTAAAATCAACTTGATTACTGAAACAAAGGAAAGGATACTTTGTGAAAAGCCAATATACTCCCGAGAGGAGTGACGAAAAAAAATTGCATTACTTAGCAATAGCCGAGAGCTTACGAACCACGAGCAATGTTTCGGGTAAAATCTGCCATGATGAGACACTACACTTTGCGCATACCTTTTAGCTAATCTGTTATTTAAGTGTTTGGGGCCTGCTAAAATGTATTCCTCTATTTTCTACAAATTCAATGTTATTACGAAATTAAAGCGATTTGTTTACAAACTACTACTAGATGACGAATAAAATTTCTACCACTTTTATTTGAAAAATAATTAAATACTACACCACCATACACTTAATCTGGCAACTGGCAAGGTTACGAGACCATAAATTTACTTTGTCAAACCTAACACATAAAATGTGGCAACTTACCAGAGTAAACAAGGTCACACAAATTCATAACGATAATGATGGCTTGCTTACGGACTGACAATACGATTGTGTGTAGAATTCTGTTGATTTTTGAAAGTTTTTATGGCAGTTGCATTGGTACATTTGCCACACAATCACTATGTCTAATGTTGTTGTGCAAATGATGAAGAAAAATGAATTTTCTAATGATAGTGATATGTTGATGGTGGTGATGATACCTGATTATCAAAACTGGTGATAAATTAAAAAAAAATATCATAAAATGAGCCAAAAATAAAATGGAAAAATGCATTGCAATTTCAAATATCACCAAAGCAAATGCATTCTTTATGTTTAATGTCAGTCAGTCAGTTGGACAGAATTTCAGTTTTCCTAAAATACAAAAATAAAATATTTTTTGTGAGTTTTGCAAAGCGCATGTAGGAGTATCACTATGAGCTTCAGTTTTAAAATTTATCTCTTTTTTTTAATGATGCAATAACTCTCACAAAATGTGTTCAACATATGGTGTTGCAATAAATGTTTACTGCTTGTGTTGAATAGTTGTTGGATGGATGAATAAACTGATGGCGGTGGTTCGTAAAAAATCACTTCGATATGTAAGTTTGCTAAACTCTCACACGATTATTTGGCTTGAATTTGGTTAACGGAATTTTTTTGTCCAAAAAGGAGATGTAAAAAATCTTGTTTCAATATTTTAACAACGAAGCCTAATTTCCAATACAACGATAATGATATATTTCAAATAAAAACTGTTTGTTTTAGAATTGTTTGTTTTAGAATAACCTACTAGAAGAACACATTTTTCATTATAATTCTCATATGGTTCATATTTCTATTTGACTATAAGGTAAAGTTGAATGATGGCAAATGTGATTTTTCGTTCGGTAATAAAAAATTTTTTTGAGAGTACTTTTTTGACAAGTTTAACAAATTTTATAAGACAAAAAAAATTGTTCATAAGTTACTTTCACAAAAACGGATTTTCAAAAGCAGAGTAGCATTTTATTCTCAACTATACATAAGTTAGATAAGGTCAATCTTGCACCTGCCATGGGCTCACTTGGGTCAAAATTATAGACGCAGTTGTATTACCATGTGTCCATTACCGCACTATAGCTCTAGTAAAAGCCAAGATTTGTCCAGATCGTACGTGGAACGTAGTACTTATCGTCGAATAACCTCCTAACTAGCACAAAAAACCTCAAATCGCAGAAAGGTGTTCCGTAGACTCCTCCTCCTCTTCATTATAGCAACATCAGCAAGATTAATTTTATGAAATTCCCATACTTAGAGCATCTTTACTAACAGCCCAACATTCAGTAATAACCCATGTAAGGTTTCTCTCATGTGCTCTAGGCAGCCTCAAAAGCTGCCACATTTTCCGCTAATCCAAATGTGACCAAATCTTTCTGATCTCATAGCAGGTTCGTTCACTTTCCGTTCGCTAGAACGCCATTTGGCGAAATTTCTCTGAAAACTGTCGAATGTCTCACAACTCCCGACATGTTATGCACACTCTCTAGAGATCTTACGTAAATACTGCAATATTCCTATTGAATATCCCGTAATATCGGCCAAGTCGAGTGGCTGTATTTCTGTTGCTCCCCTTTCCATATTAGAAAGAAAGAAAAACCGATTTTTATACCCAAAACCCATAGTTCTGAGTTTTGAATATTTAAATCACAGATTCTTGTTATACTCGACAGTACCTATCAGAAAAATTGTATCACTTCCCACATATTTCAGCTTTATTCACCATTGTCCAAAAGTAATCGAGTTGCTATTAATACTAACAATAAATGAAAACCGGAAAATGCGGGAACCAAGGAATGTATAAAATGTAGCAATAAGGAGTATGAGGGTATCAAATCTATTAGGGGAGTACTACGGTTTTATTGAAATTAAATAGTATCAAAAAAAGTACGGTCGTATTAACTTTTCCATCACTGAAGTATACTTAGATGTAAGCAGTGTTGCCGTTTTGCTTATTTCTAAGCATAATTGGTTGTTTTTTTTTGATGCGTAGATGTGGATTTTAGATACTTTTGTTCTGGAAGTAAAAAATAACAGTAATGATTTCCTTTACCGTTTATTAATCAGGTTTTAGTTGGGTGTATAATAAAAACAAACGGGACTTTTCTTTGTTCTTTAGTTGTGGAACATTGTTACAAAATAAATTCATTCACAATATTGATTAGCGTTAGCTATGAACTTTTTAATTTTTTTTTAGGCTATTAATCTTTTAAAGCGAAGAACGAATCAAGCCATTTTCGTATACTCAGTTTTGAAGTGAAGTTTATTCCGTTCAAAGGAAATGTTAGTCGAACGGTCAAGGTGTGGATTATAAGGCGAGTGAGACAAAACTTTCGAACCAAAATTTAATAGTTTTAACATCTGTCATGGTCGAATATTTCAGGTAAAGCTTACACTCCGGGTTGCCGTAATGGATCAATTTTCGTCACCAGTAATAACTGGATAACGCAATGATTTTTTGTACTAAAATTCAGGTTATATTCTGTACTTTTTTATTGAAATGTGTGTGGTTAGAAATTGTGGCAACACTGGAAGTAAGTCAAGCATGTCTTACAAAAGAATGACTAAATGTATCGTCAAAGCTTATTTTAACAAAAACAGGTTTTAAATTTTTTCAAAATTCTGGCCAAATCAATCCACCCCTCAACTCATTCCAGGTGCTTTACTACTAAAATACAACTTTTCTTTTCCTATTTCTAAAAACTAACTGAAATGGTAATAAAACTGTCATGCAGGAGTATTCAAGCGTTTAGAATACACAAAAACAAAACTATACACTTGCAACGCCAATCAAGGTGTGACAACTGCAATAACAACCGTGTTGCACATATTGGGTAATTGAACTTAGATTTTTTATTTCTATTTTATTTAAACGAATTTGAATATTTCAACCAGAGTATGAAACGGTTAATGAACTTGAGAACAGAACAGAAAAAGCAATAAAATTTGCATTTGAAAACGTAGTGTTGGTGGTGACTGTAGTTAACAACAAAGGACGGCTAAATGGTAAGAGAGTGGAGTGAAGTGAAATACAATATTTATTACAATTTCAATTATATTCTTTTAAGACACGTTTAAATAACGTTAATTGTTAAAATAAATCTAAACAGCTTTTTACGTCATAAAGGTAAGAGTGAGTAGTAGGAGTATTCGTGGAAAGATAAAACACCATAACTTTGGCAAAAAAAATTTTAAATGAATTTGTCATATACTCGTATGGCTAAATATATGGGGTTATTGAACAAGAGCTTTGTTTTTTAATTGAAAATTTTCTATAAATAGTAGACCTTTAATGCATGGTCGGGGTGCATTTCTGTCATTTATAAATTCTTTGTTTTATTTCGTTATAAAACACAATCTCTTTTGAAACAACAGCACTTTAGAAATTGACAGTATATACCGCCTTTGATTTTTGTTTTAGGAAGCTCTGCCTAACAATGAGCGTTTTTAAAAGTCTGACTTGCTTTTTGTGCTGAACTTAATACCAGTCATTTAAAAGTAAAGGAGAACAAAAACTTGTATTTTAAACTGTCATTGCACTTAACGATGATTTATTTATTTTATTTCTTTGTCTCAGTCCGTCATTTAACTCCAATTGTTTTTAAATTATTCATTTTGAAAAAATATTTTTCATCTTTTGTAAAACATCAATATCAACGGGAACAAAGAAGAAATTTTGAGGCACTAGATTTACGAGTGTGTGTGTATGGGCTGATCTTTCGTTTAGTGCTTTGTAAAGAAACGCACAAAAAACCAGTTAAAGATTTTTTTTTTCTAAAAAATCATTGCAAATTTCTCTTAAGATGAAACATTTTTTACTTTTTTTAAATTTAATTTTAAAAAAAATTTGATTATTTTTAAATTTATTATTTCAGATTCAGATTCAGGCAAGTAGCTGCTCTTCGCTTTTATTTTCACACGTACGTAGTAGTCACGCGCATAGGCAAAGAGTAAGCAAAGAGAAAATAAGTGGAAAAATACAGTGCAAAGTGGTCTGCGTGAGAGACTCTCAAATTACTACCACAATTGTAAAATGCATGAATATTAGTTTGCCTGACGCTGATCTAAAGTATGTTTCAAAGATACTAGCAAATACATCATGTCGATCTGCACCATTATCATTATCATCATATCGACTAAACACTATTGACCCATGGAAACAATTGCGTCCCTTTCAGTCTATAGTATGGTCATAATAAACACCAGCATATCTGACACTACAATGGTAGATATGTCACCCAGTGGGACCCTGTGACTACCTAAACATTTTCATCTAAACCTATCAACAACCCCACATTCACACAATGTTTGTTCCGCTGTATCTGATGCAGTGAGCACAGTCTTTGTACATCCACATCTTTGACAGCCATCCTCTTCAGATGCGCTTTCAGTTTCCAATGGCCCGTAAGAAACACTGTTAAAAGTTTCAAATCCAGCCTGCCATACTTAAAAAGCTCAGAGCGACGGCCAAATTGCGGACTGAACGCCGCCCTAGACTAGCAAAGTCTCCTTTGAGCATTCCAGTTCTCTAAGCATCTGGTAATTTTTAAATCCTTGATTAGATTTAGAATAGTAGTAAGGGGTGCTATACAGCATAGTATCGGGCCGATGATCCCTTTCTGAATCATACATCCGCTGTCTCATTACCATCTAGTCCACAGTGTCCAGGTACCCCAAACAACTGGACTCCCTTCTTCTCAAACGAAAGCTCTTCCAACGTATCATAACAATATTTGTCTAGTCACGATGTCATACAATTCGAGCCAAGTGCCCTTAAGGCAGCTTGGCTGTCAGAGAATATACTAGTGGTCTTACCCTTAAACCCACTGCCCAAGTTGAACTCCGCACATATATCAATGGCCATGATCTCAGCCTAGTAGTCACTCAGCGAACTTCCCAGTGGAATCAACAAGTTTTGGTTGGGTCTATAAATACCAGCATCGTCATTTAACAGCAACAGTCATTCATTTTGGAGCCATCCGTATACCAAACTAAATCTCAACTAGGGCCCTATTAAGCCAACAGTCCCGGTCAGGAAATTCAACATCGAATCGCCTGCTAAGGCACTAATCCAAAGGCATAACACCCAGGACCGATGATGGTGCTCCGACCTCCCTTGAAGAAAAACTTTGCCGCCGAACATGCCGCCACCCTTATCACTTGGATATGAAAACCAATCAAGGAACCCAAGACCGCCGTTGGACATGTTATTATTTCCCCAGCTTTACCGAGGCAGGCGAATCTCTGTACCATGCCTAATTTATTCATGGTAGTAGCTTCCTCAGCCTTTCTCCACAAAGCTATCGCCGCATAAATGATAGTGGGTCGAATAATAGCGGCATATGAGGGTGGTGTGGTATTGTGATTAGAGCACACAAGCGACCAAGGTTGGAGCCACAGCAGAGGACATACTTTGTGGAAAGCCAATATGCTACCTAGAGTAGCGATGCAGAAATAACGGAATATATTTAAAGTGCCATAGTCGGCGAAAGACCACATGTTTTACCGTAAGTTGGCTCTTATCGCCATATTCTGGATGGTACCAATGTGCGAGTTCCAACTAAGCCTCCTATCCAGAATGACGATTAGAAGAAATACAGACACATTATAATTTATATCACCCTGTAAAGGGCACAACAACCGTTTTTGAGGGATTCCCCGAGATTTTTTTTGAGTGTACCAATTTAACATCTCGCCTCACATAACGTACTTTCTACGGACTGTTATAATAACTAATTATACTAATTAGACTGACATACCCATGTGCGAACATAGTGAGCACGCAATCATCTACTACTGCCCATAACAATGTTGAAAGTACTTCAACCTGAGGGCGCCCTTTGACGCCATCAGAGTGGATTTCACCCCATCAATAGACGAGCTGATGATTCTGCTCATAAGCATGGAACTGACATAAGCTTTAATTAACTTCTTTATCCCTTTTCGTTCCACGGACCTGGACTCCATTTGACTTTATTGTCTAAGCGCCCTGAATATCTGAAAAGGCACAAAGAGCCACTTTTTTTTAACAAAGAATGGCGTTTTAATACTGCTCAGAAAAGACAAAATGGCACCCTCAGTGAACCCGACTTCGCGTACGCGAACTGCATCGGATGAAGAGGACGTTCCACAAGATACCTCTTCTTTATATAGACATCAATTAGTCCTTCCGTCGTCCTCAAAAGAAAAGAATAGGGATTGCCAGGTCTATATGACTTAGGAACATCACTAGGACTACTTGCCTTCGGTATACAAATAACCATGACCTCGCGCCACGCTTGTGTGCTATAACTCAAACCAAAGCTGGCTTTAAAAATCACTAATAATAGAATTATGTCAGAGCTCTTTTTCAAAAGAGAAGGAAATATCCCAGCAATGATAATAAATAAATAAAATTTCTTTTCTGGAAAAAAATCAAGCATTTTTTGCTTTTTGGTATCTTTGCAAAAAATTCAATACTCAGAAAAGGTGTCGTGTTCCTTTCTAAAACTGTTGCCATCTTAAAGTGCAAAAATCACAGAGTGAAAATGTTGCCTAGAAACAGAGCTCCCGACACATTTTAATGTGCAAATAATTTTTTTTTTTAATTTGTTAAAATCTTTTGATCATAAGACAGTGAAAATTATTAAAAATTCTTGCGTTGTTCGCGGTAGGCTGTTTATCGGGTATCTGGTTATGTTTTTTTTATTAAACATAAGCGGTATCTTTCGTCCAACTTAGAATGAGTAACTTGCCTTCTAAAACTTTAATAATAATCAGATTACACTTTTGTTCAGCAATTGCTGCTTTGCTGCCAAAAATTCCGAGTCATTCCGTTTATTTATACCTACCTATTCTGTTAATTTCCCTCTCTTTACATTTTCAATGCCTCAAATATATCTTAATAAACCCATTTCTGCAGTACTTTCGTTTTAGTTTGTCGCCTTAAGGCTGTAACGCTTGTCGCTGTAAATCTAATGGAATGCCTCCATGTGTATCGATCTGTTGGGTATCGATATATCACAAAAACCTAAGTGTTGGTGTGTGATTTTTTACTCCTATTAAATAATTTTGTCTTTCATTGCTTCTCTTGTTTGTTATTATTGTTTTATTTTTTATTCGATCTATATTTAACATAAAATTGTTTAGTTGTTGTTGCCTTTTAGTATTGTAGTAAATGTTTACAGCAATTTGTTTATTTTACAACAAAGTCACTGTTGTTGTTTAATATTTTTCTGTAGTAACTTCACGGCTCAATGAATGTCAATATGCAACAACAAACAAAGCAGAGTGAAAAGAACAAAGAGTGACAGTGAAAGAGTAACACAGCAAAAAAAGAAGAATAAAAAACATGGTTTTTTATATGATAATAATGATGAGCTTAATGATAATTATGTTCAAAAAGCATTGATTATTTTTGTTTACCGGCCGGCAGCTAGCAAATGTATTTGTGTTGTAGTCAATTTATAATCAAACAGCTGCTAGTAACTTGTCTGACAAGTTAATTTTTGTTGTTGCCTCATTGCTTTTGTTTTAAACAAATTCTCACGAAAAAAACAACAGCAAAACTTACTTTGGTATTTTTTTTTTTGTTTACATGTAATACTTTGTTGTTGTTTAATGTTTTGTTTTTACTTTTTCTCTACAAATATTTTGTATTCTTTGATTTTTGCCTTATTTTGATCCGAGTAAAGCAAGTTGTTTTTGTTTTTATTGTGTTAATTTGTTTGTATGCTTAGTTTTTATTGTTATTGTTGTAGTTTTTGTTTTCTTAATTTTTTTTCTGTATAATTTTTTCTTCGTTTGTTTTGCGCATGATCTCATCGTATGACAGCACAAAAACAAAATTCTCATTAAGTAAATAAGCAAACTGTTGAAAAATGAGAGTGTTTTTGTTACACTCTTATGATCTTTGCGCTCTCTAAGTCTCCAAAATGATTCATTCCATGCGTTTTTGTGTATATTTAGGGGGAACTATGGCTGCCATGATCATCGTTCAAATAATTACGATATAAAAAAAATGTATTCGGGGGAGTAATTTAATATGAAGCGACGTATAGTTTTTGTAGAAACAAATAATTAACAATTAGATACAGTGGGTAGATTGGGCAGTTATTACAATTTTTTCATTACCTTAAATTTAATTTGTTTTTATTTAAAAAGAAAAATTAATAGGGACACGCAATGGTGTACAGAGTAAACCTCATAAAAACACAAAAAGTAATTTCACCCAAAGGAGCTACAAGAATAAAGTATATTAGTAAGTAATTAATAATATCAAGTGCTACAGGACTTTACCGAAGAAGAAAGAAAGAAACTTAAGTTTCTTTCAGGTGATTGTGTGCGTATTCGTAAGTAAATAAGTAGGTAGTAAAAGCAATAATATGATATTCGGTTTTTCTTTATAAAAGAGAATAGGCATTAAGAACGTTTGGTAATATAAAATAAGACAATAATAAACACCTCACCGAGCTCGTGCTCTGCTTGCGCTTTAGGTCTAAACCACAGCAAACACGAAGCTCCCACAAGGGGGCCTACCCAACAATCGAGCAGAGGTCGGAATCCCTGGGGCTCCTGATTTCCGTGGCACCAGAATACCTCTGGTCAGGCTTAGTGACACGTGAGTGTATACATAAACACCTACCGCTGCCAGTTTCAGCCCCACAACGGCCCTGGACTGGTCGCCAATGACTAAGTGGTAGGTGGTGGTGATCCTTACTTCGTATTGTAATTTTTTCCCAATAGGTGGCGTTTTCACCTGATCGTCCGTATGGATTTGTCTGAAGCAAGGATGAAAGATTTTTTTATTAAACGCTCGAAATCGCAATTACATTTTTTTGTGTCATGTGTTCTGCTTAGATCCGTACCTGGTCCATTTGTCTTGTATGGCTGCGCTCTTACCACTACACCACGTCATTCCTATTAAATTTATATATTCGTAGGTAATTAGGTCTACCTGATCAAAGCGATTAAGATTGAAAGTGATTGTTATCGCCTTTACCACTGTAGACAACTGGCTCGCGCGGGATCAGCATCGAGTGGTCGGGTTGAAAGGTGTCGCCTATAGCGTCGCTGAAGAGAACTTCTACCTGGATAGAAGGGACTGCAGGTGGAAGTTCGAACGGTCTTACAGGATCGTGACAGACTTCGCCTGAGTATGATGTGCGTAGGCGATCGTTGGTTATCATCATCATTTATATCTTTAATCCCTTGAGGAGCATAGGTCCTCTGAGTCCAGATTGATCCACTTCTTTTATCACTGTTCTGTGCCACGTTGCCTTCGTCATTTCTCTTTTCCTCGAAGCCTAAGGACGACAGTCGAGCATGAATCTGCAGACCTCATATTGCGGTTTTCTGAGGGTATGGCCAATCCAACCCAATTTGCGTTTAGAAATCATATACGCCACTGGGTGCATTTTACACCTAAGGAACAGGTCGGTTTTACTGATGAGAAAAAAAGATTTTCAAAACGCGATGAAGGCTTCGGCTGACAAACATTTGAAGTTTCTACAAAATAACTTCCGTAGTCAACCATTTATCACAACCGTAAAGTAACACAAATCACGTTCGATCGGAATATTCGTAGTTTTATATTTGTTGAGAGAACGCTTGACTGTCATATTTTCCAAAGTTGCCCAAAAGTCATTGTAGCCTTAGTTCTACCTTCTACGTCAGCTCTCGTTCCACCGTTTGATGTACTAACACTGCCAAGGTACGAAAATATGTCCACAGCTTTTGTTTTTTATTTAAAAATTTGTGTGATTGTTTGAGACGATGCTGATGGTCTATGCCTTATCATTATTAACTCTTAGGCCATGTTTCGGTGTCCCTTCTATCAAGTCATTAGGTTTCTCCTACATGTCACTATGCCGAACCGACAGCAGACAAATGTCGTCCGCAAAATCGAGATATTCAAGCAAGAAACATTAGTTTCCCCCATCCACAGATTTCCTGAGAATGTCATCTAAGACCATTCAAAATAATATTGGTAAGAGGATGCAACCCTGACGAACTCCACAGTTTGTTTCAATTGGATCAGACAGACGACCAATGTGAAGAACTCTACATTTAAAGCCGTCGTAATGGGCTTTTATCAGAGTTATTAGTTTGTTCGGTATACCAGCATTGTGCAGGACATTCCATATTGATGCACGATTGATACTATCAAATGCCAAACGAAAATCAATTAAAGACAAGTGGAAAGAAGATCGCCATTCATTTATCTGTGCCAATATTCCATCGTTGGTTATGATAGAAGGGATGTATCCAGGCTGGTAGCTGTGCTTACCGGGTACTGGCCGATTGGACCCCATGGCTGCAGGGTGGGTTACTATACAACGACCATTGTCGTAGCTGTGGCGAAGTGGAGGAGGAAGAGACGGTTGAGCACTTACCATGTGGTCTTGGTTCCCGTACGACATCTTTGCGATATCCTGTATTCTAACTGAATGAGTGGTTGTGGTGTATTCCAGACATCGTCCCCTTTCATAACCGTGGACACTACTTGACACTCGTAATAGCTACGGCTGGCCATGTGAAACAGCCAAACCAACCTATAATTTTCCCACTCGTCAAGAATCGAAGAAACTTATCAAAATGTACGTCCCATACTGATCGACTAAAACCTTTTGTGTTCACTATTTAATTACTGTGTATCTGTGATTCGAAGTGCAATTGGCTGATGTAAGGCATTCACTGGCTTTTGATCCTTAAAGTCTTAAGATTTGCTTTAGAATGCCTGCGATTATGTTGTTGACATGCGTATCCTTAAGGCTTGTTTAGTAATTTTTGTATTAAAGTAGTTTTTTTTCTTTTTAAGAATTTTATTTGTTTTGTTTTTCTCTATTTTTTTTTTTTTTTTTTTTTTTTTTTGTATTTATTAGTCGACCCACATTCACTGAACAAATGCTGTAACTTTTGTAATATTTTCGCATGATTTTTCTTTATCCATTTTGTTTTAAATCAAAGGTAAAATTAATGCCTTTCAGTCATATTTAAGTGAAGTGATATTACAAAAAAAAAAAAGATTAAAAAATAATAATAATTAAGACGTCTGCTTAGAAATGTTACTGAAATGTGATTTGATTAAAACTGTAAAAAATGTTATTTCAAAAGTCACTTACTATTCGTAAATTCTTACTCAAAATTCTTCTACGAAAGCCTCAAAAAACAAACAAGCTTCACAAAATCATTTATTTCGCCCTTCATATTTCAGATTGTCTTGTCAATCTAAGCTCTATTCTATTGTCATTGTTAAACTGAACAGATACCCTGTAGTCAATGTCATGGAATACCAGATTCTGCAAATGTTTGTTTTTAAATGCCGATGCTACGCTGTTGTTGATACTGATCATTGGTTAAGTGTGTTTATGGATCAATATTAAGTGGAAAAATAAAAAAAATAAAAATCTCTTAATCATTGAAATAAAAAATAATAACAAAAAAAATTACACACATGTGCCATGTTTAATAACAATAAAATATAAAATTAAATTAAATGAATTGTGATCATGTTTCTTTTTTTTTCTCATTCCATAGTCTAATAATTTAATTGAAGTCATCATCATCAGCAACAGCATCACCATCAGCTAACAACCATAATTGGAAATGAATAGCAACGTTTGAAATACAAATGCAAACGAACACCTTCACAACTGATCATATCATATAAACAGAGAGAGAGAGAGAGAGAGAGAAAGAGAGAGAGAGAAAGAGCGAGATATTAAAAGAAATCATTGTTCAATCATTGAGATAACAATGCAATTGAAAATGATAACCATCTAATGAATTGCATACGCACACCTCAGTAAAGGAGCGTTAAAGGGGTGATACAGCGGCAAACATTTGTTTGCATACATGGATGACTTACTTCTCCATGAATGCGATAGCCTATTTGCGATGTTTGCAAACAAATGTTTGTCAGTCTATCACCCCTATTAAAATATGAGTGGAAAGGAGGTAGGGAGGGAGGGAGACTTATCTACTTTTTACAGTTCTTTAGCTATTGAAACTGTTATGTCTTCATTTAAGTAAAATAGATCGATAATTGATAGAGACCAAAAAAATTAAGTGCAAGCCTAAAAAGTCTAAGTCTATGATTTATTTCTTAGCTCTTTGTTTCCCGCTTGATCACGACATTCGTTAATAACATCACCTTCGAATATTTGGCAAACATTTCTCTGATAAAAAATTCGAAAATAACTCTTGGAAACGAAACGAAAGAGAACTTCGCTGTGCTTACTAACCGAAACTGTTCAATATCCAAAAATCTTTTGAGGCGTTAAATTGTAGCTTCGCAATTAGAAAACAAGTTTTACTGGCTGCGATTAAAATGTTTAGACAAATTCTTTCATATTTTTTTCGCCTCTTCATTTTTAAATATATTTTCCAGATATAAATCTCATTTCTTTTTACTTCTCAAAATCACATATGTATGTATGTGCGTGTAATAGAAAATGATTATATTTATTTTAAATGATTTCAATTA
Organism: Wohlfahrtia magnifica; assembly: GCA_023159175.1. NCBI lineage: Eukaryota > Metazoa > Arthropoda > Insecta > Diptera > Sarcophagidae > Wohlfahrtia > Wohlfahrtia magnifica. Next base: position 10,834,687 of record JAKWBJ010000483.1, on the reverse strand, counting down.
GAGACTAAAAATCTCGAAATCTTATATCCATACATACATACGTATACACAATCAGTTTTAACGAGAAAAACTAAAACGAATAAAAAATATTTGAAGAAAAAATGCCATAAAACTTTCGTTATTACATTTTTTTTCCAATTATTTTTTTGCCCATTATACTTACCTTTAATGCTTGAATTATATTTTTGGCACCGATTTTTATACACAAAATTCTAATATCTCGTATCTCATATCAAAATAATAAAAAAGTGTTCAAATGGCCGATCATTCATTTAAAAATAAAAAAGAAAAATTATTTTTCTTTTCTTCATTGCAGCAGCAGCGTTAAGGGGGTGATACATTGGCAAATATTTGTTTGCAAACATCGCAAATAGCCAATCGCATACATGGATAACTTACTTCTTCTTGAATGCTATTGGCTATTTGTTTGCAAACAAATGTGTGCCAATGTGTCACCCCTTTTAGGAAAGGGGCAGCATTCAAATTGAAATTGAATTTATTAAGCAAGAAAATCTGATTTTTTTGTACTTCTATACTCATATTATGGGCTGTCATGATGACATTTTGTAAATTAACATAAACGCCAAAATTGCCAAATTTATGGGCGTAGAACTTAACTTTTAAATGTGATTTTTTCTTTTTTTTCGATCATAGGAAACTTTACGAAAAATTGTCGGCGTCGAGCCTAATTGGATGTTGTGAAATGTTTGTTGCGTGGTGTTTGAAGAAAAGGCAAATTCGGAAAAATTATAAGACATGTTCAGACAAATCAGGTATCAAAAGGTATTCAACGAGTAGTGAATATCAGATTTTATGTTATACACAAATGTCTGGAACTTTTGTTATTCAGTTACACATTAAAAAAAAAAAAAATGAAAAAAAAATTAATTAAAAAACAAAATTGAAAAATTGGAGGCCTCTCTCGATCGACAAGCTATTATTTCCCCTATAAATATCCTGTTGAAATATTTCGTCTTTTAATTTTAAATTAATTAAAATTTGTTAACAATGAATTCATAAAAAATAAAATTCGCAAAAAATAAAAATAAATAATAAACTACACCGAAATAATACAAATTGGCATGAATCCAACATAACAATAGATTTATTATAGAAATAGTGAAAGAGAGACATCATAATAAATTATAGTTTTTAATTTAAACACATTAAAATACAGTCAGTTTCAAAATTATAAGGCAATAACTGTACCATCATCGCCGTTCTACTGAGCCGAACACTTCGAGATATGACTTGACAATGTGCAAGCCATTTGAGTGTTAGTCACTCAGAAGAAAGTTTGATGGAGTCAATAACCATAGTGGTTGACAGTCCTTTGGGTCCTGAAACATTACCTGGAACAGTCTGCAGAACAATGCCCTCAACCTTTTGTGTGAAGACTAAAATATCCCCAATGAACAATCGAAAAAACTGCTATAAAGCAATAAAGAGCTTCATAAGCGTACGTCTTCGCATGTTAGCCGAAGCAATAGTTTTTCTCGCCCTCCACAAAGCATCCATTGCTTTGTTCGAGTAATCAATTTGATTTTTTAAGCTAAGGAGATGATTAATCCACTGTAGTTCTCCTCCATGTGATTGTGTAGTGGTGATAATCCTTGCCAAGTGGTGGTGGTGATCTTTACGTAGCATCGTAATTTTTACCCAGTAGTTGACGTTTATTTCTGGTCATTCGTCTGATGTTTATTTTTTTTTCATCACCATCAAAGGTAAGTTGAAAGGTTAGGAGAGTTTATTCTTTATTCTTAATTGGAGTTGTTAAACACTCGAAACCACATCAAGCTTTTTTCGTCGTATCCTCTGCTGCGGCTCGAATTTGGACTGCTTGTGTTGTTAAACGGAACTCTTAACCCCCAAACCAAAGCAACATACACGCCGAGATATGCTCTGTCATCTTCTCTTGCTCTCTGCACAGACGGCACTCCGTGCGAGATACCCAATTAAACTTGAAGAGGTGATATTTCAGACAGAAAAATATAAATGTCCTGCTCATGTGGAGCAACTCGCTATCATAGTCGTTTCTGCTTGCCTCAGATCCAATCACTAACAATTCTATAAGATTTTACACGTCCATTTATTAGAATCAAACACAACCTCTTCTTATGACAAAGGCATTCTGCTCAGTCCATGCTTCCGCTCATCACTTATCCCCATGGCCGTGGATCAGCTATAACCAAAGACACCTCTGGACAGCAACAAAGTGTCACCCTGTTTCTCAATGCCAGGGTGTAAATATTAGTACAACATTCGTATACCGATCTGGTATGTATATAAACAGAAGAAAGGGCCCTCAGTGGTGCCTGACTATCAGAATTTATGTTGTAGCGCCTTTGATTCCCCGCCTTATATTAATCCGCACACAGATGGAACATGCCTGGATGTCCCCCTGGAAAATACTTGGCCACATGCCCATTGCTTCTCAAACACTAGAACTGAGCCCAAGTAGAAAGAGCACATGTTCAAATATTGCTACGATACGTTGCAAATGCTTTCGCTTGGAAATATAGTCCAGTTGTTTTGGGTACCTGGATGGTGTGCCAGAAAAGGTTCCATTGCAACCTATATCGGTCCCGTGCTTAATTGTGCAGCACCACTTACTGCTATCCTCAATCTAATCAATGATTGGGAAATTGCCAGATGATTGGAACACTGCAATGCTCAAAGGAGATATTGTCGCTTAAGAGCAGCGATCAGTCTGTAATTTGGACGTCGCTCTGAGGTGTTCCAGTATGGAAGGCTGGACTTTATGCGGAGTTTCTTACGAGCACTGTAGACTAAGATCGCATTTTAACAGGATGGCGGTCACGGTCACAGATATGGATGTTTGTAGACTGTGCTCACAAGTATGAGAGACAACGGAACACAGATTGAATGAATGTGGGGTTCTTTTTAGGTTTCGGTGGTAATGTTAAGGCGGACATTAGGTTTCATTGGATGAAATATCCACCATTGTGGTTTTAGATCTGCTGATGTTCGCTAGAAAGGTAACACATTTGCTAAGCAAACTATAGACCAGAAGGGGCTCATCTCATGAGTCGCAGTTGGGGTTGACCACGATTGTGCATAAGAACGCTGAAGTTACGACCGAAAATCAAACTCCCGGTGCATATATCACTTTTATCCAACAGTAGTACAAAATCGGAGATATTCTTCAGGATGATTATGTGATGCCTGTAGTCCACTGAGGCGACAACTGTAAAAATGTTACACTTGAAAGCATAAATTTTAAAAATTGTTTGACTGTTTGCGAGCAGTGAACTGCAACACTGTCAAAGCCTGAGAATCCTATATAATGATTTCTGCAGAAGCTGCAGTGACGAAAAGACGAAGAGAAGTTTACGGAGCATCTTCTTTGCTATTGCTTACCATTTGACGACTTAAGGCTGTTTTTGCTTGGTGATGGAAAACTCTATGATAAGAACAAAATTCATGACTTCATAATAGCGATTAGATGCCAAAGCGGGACCTACACTTGGGACCCGAGTGAGCTGTGAAGCGGACAGCTTCCAAATGAATCTCACGTACCCCATACTTATAACATACGAGGTTTTTCAACATAAATAAAACTACTCAGCAATTGTACAAATAAAGAACCGCGAAAATTTGCACGGTGACAAACTAAATATGGCGATTGAGACATGATTTTTGTATAGACTTCGGCCAAAAACAACTTATTTAGAAGAGACTCTAAATAGAAAGCAGGAGCATAATAAATATTTTTCTTAATTTTGAGAATTTCCTTTTGCTTCTCGCCAACACTGAAACACTGATATTCAATCACAATTGCCGAGGCCCTTCTTGAGTGCTCAACTGGAGCGATTAGACTTCAGTTTCAACGTCATAACTCCTGTGAGCAATTTGTAAAAAACTTGAATTTAACAATAAGTGAACTCTGATTACATAACAAGGTTCTTGTGGTTCAAAATTAGTAGTACCTTTCTCTAAAAGACTAGTACAATACTCACTAGTACCCTAGCGGGACGCCGGGCACGAGCCATAAAATTGTTTTCCTTGGTATGAAAAAAAAGCAACTAAAAAACACAATAAAACAAACTGACAACTATCCAAATAGATAAATTGGTAATTTTGCAAGATTGCAACAACTACAACAATAACAAGACACAAAAATAACATGTCATACGGAAGTGCATACATCAACAAACACATATGTTGCAAATAAAATTCACAAACACACGCACAGATATTTTGCAATTGAAAGAACAATAACGACAAATACTATACGAAATCGTCTTAAATTTAAATGAATTTGAAATAGAAGCTATGACGACGAGAGAATCGTATTTCTAAGATGCCACAGCGACGACGACGACTTGCATGAAATGTGACCAATTTATTAATTTTTAAACACACACGCAGAAAGGCAGGCCTACTGTGATACATTACAATACATGCACAATCACAATACAATACACAAAGAAAGACTACAAACTAATAAAGATTTGTTTTTTAAGAAAACAAACGTACATCGAGCAGACTGGTGTACGAGGTTAGTTTGATAATTCAAAGACATTGTCTTATTGTGGTGGTACCAGCACCAAGACGTACATACAGACTGACTCTCAAGAAAGAAAAAAATCAATGAAAAATTTTAGAATGAAAGTACCCGAGGGTGTACATCACATTATGCTGTAGGCATCGCGTTCAATGCACTCTATCTTATGCTTGGTAAACGGTTTTTAGTGCAGTTCTGTGGACGGAATGCATTAGAAACAAAAGCACATTGAAAACTGTAGGTTTCTCACAGCTTAACCTAAATCAAAATGCTAAGCGTTGTTTAACTGTCAAAATTTCGCATGGCCATACAAATTATATGAAGTAAACCATAATAGCGTGGCGTCAACGAATTGCAACTGGAAAAATTAATTTTGACAAAGCGGAATTGTAGATGGCTGCGAAGAAAAAAGAAGAGAGAAAAAGAAAGAGTAGTGCTATTTTAGCCCAGAAAAATCTTCGGTTTCAACTACTTTCTACATTTTTTTTTTTTTTTCAATGAAGCCAGCACTTAGTGGATGACCACTACTTATGCAGTGCATTATGCCGGCACTAGAAATAAAGTTTTCTGAAGGCAAAAAAGATATTTAATTTTAATTTATTTTTATCGTAGTTGACAGGAAGATCATTCCACAGGTGAGTGTTATGAATAAAGAACGTTTTCTCTCTCTAATGCGATTCACTTAACAATCCACAAGGCGGTATGCTGCCCTATGGCTAATATGAGTGCTAAGTAAAAATCATTCCTAATAATCAATCACTGTGAAAATGGAGTCATTCCAATCATAAATTGGTACGTTAACCAACATTTACGCTTCAATTCTCTTATTTCGTAGGAACACATTTCGTTATACGGATATGTTTTGTAAACCGAAAAAGAGAAAATTTAAAATCAAGTAAAAATCAAATACAAAGAAGTTATTTGAAACGTAACTAAGCAAATTAATAACAAAATACATCAAAGTCTTGCCAGTTTCCTAAGTACCTGCTACAGAAGACTGATGACCTGCTTAAATGGAAGACAAAAATTATTAGAGAAAGAAAAAATGCCTGAAAAAAGCAAAGATGCCATTTCTACAGGGCATCAAGCTCTTTTCGGACGATTTTCAAATCTAACAATTTGCTGACAACCCCGGACAATGGAAAATTGTCATTATTTTCAGTTCGTACAGTTGCATGACATTTGTCAGAAAATCTGGCGATCCAATTGTGCATAGCAGAGATCAGCAGTGAAAACTAAAAACATGAATATACTCGAGTCATGATTCATAAATTTTTATACTCATACTCATTGCAATGGCTACTCATTCATAGGCATACTCTAAAGCTCGACGCTATGACGCTATTGATTCATACTCATCTCCACTCATTGTGCGTAGACGATACAAAATGGGTGTAACCGCCACTATCTACCTACCAATAAATGCAGCTCTGGTCGTCATTTCATCTTTATCTATTATCTTTATTTATTACCTAATCTATTACATTTAACCATATTTTAATTGGATAATTTTAAGGTTAGGCAAGTTACGCACAACGTGCTTAACTCTGGAAAAGTTCAGTTAAATATAACATTGGTAGCTAGACACAACGTGCTAAGTTTTTATAAACTGTAACCAAATTTAACACGGTTAGTAACACAACGTGCTTAAGCTTAGAAAATATTGTTGGTGGTATAAAACCAAAAAGTATGTATTTTTGTTAAACTTAATTTTATTAAAATTTAATTTGAATTATAATTTAAGGAATTTGAATACCTGGTTGCGTCACAGGTTGACAATAAAGAAATAATTGTATTTCACTAAACTTAACCGGTGTTGTCATTCTTTGCAAGCCACCACAATATACTACGGTTAACTTTGAAGTTAACAAAATTTCAAATTCTTTTTGTGGTATATGTATATGCCTATCCGGATGCGTTTACTATTGGCCAGGACACTACTTTGCAACCGCTGTTGAAGTCTGCCGCTCGTACTGTAGGTTTAGCTTAGTCATAAATTTCGACATAACCTCACTCACACGTAAGTACACATTAGTTACTATGGACTCTGAAATCCAGAAAGATCAGCCACATAATACAAGTGCCACATCACCACTAAATGTACGACAAATATGTGAACTATGTCACGAGCAAATAGACGGCGATGCAGTAACTTGCCATTCATGCCAAAAACCATATCATGTAAATTGTGCCAGAAGTTATAGCCAAGAAAAGACTTGGATCTGTCCACCGTGTAACCACGACACAAGATACTCTATCGACACTTCATCTAGTACCCATTCGTGTTTGTCAAAAGATACAGTAAGTAGAAATAAAACTTTAAAACTTAAAAAACTTGAAGAAGAGCGTGAACTTTCTATGAGACGAGATCTAGAGTATTTAAATAAAAAATATAAAATTCTACAAGAAGAAATAGATATTCAGTATATCCCGGCTCCCAATCAAACTTTAAATATTCCCCAGACCACAACTTCATTGTCAAATATTGCTTCAAATAACAGATTAATAAATCAATCAGTACCAATAAATAACACCCCCATTATGACAACAGCATCTTTCCACCCGCAAATAAATCATAATAATACAACTAATTACAAAACCGATTATCAACCCTTTAAATATATTTATCCAAATTTTGCACTTAACTCTACAGTTTATCCATTTAATAACCAAACACGTTCCGAACAATTACAATCAAATCAATTAGCAGCAGAACAGTCATTATCCTCGGAACGTAGACTTACTGCCGATCAATTGCAAGCACGCCAAACCGTACCCAAAGACTTACCTACATTTTCAGGTTGCCCCGAGGAATGGCCACTGTTCAGTTCGACCTACGATTGGTCTACTACCATCTGCGGGCTGACTGATGCAGAAAATTTAATAAGACTCCAACGAGCTCTACGTGGTGAAGCTTTAGAAGCTGTTAAAAGAATGTTGGTTCACCCATCGTGCGTGCCACATGTGATTTCAACATTAAAAGTGTTATTCGGTCAACCGGAAAAAATCTTGATTTCACTTAAAAATAAAATAAAAACATTACCACCAATAACTCTTAACAAAATGGAAACAATTACGCACTTTGCCATCCAAGTAAAAGGATTACAGTCAACAATAGAATCGTGTGGCCTCACTGACGAATTAAATAATTCCACGTTACTTCAGGATCTTATAGCAAAATTACCACCATTTTATCAAATTATTTGGGGATCTAATAAATTAAATCTTCAACAAAATAATAAAAAAGCAAATTTAGTTGAATTCTCTAACTGGTTGTTTGACATCGGACTGTCTGCTAGCACTGTAAACGTTGAGAGTTATTTAACAGCTGATTCTGTTAACAATAGAAAACAAAGGAATGTTTTTTGCAATACTCACACAGAAACAAATAAAAAACAATGTTTGGTCTGCAGCAGTGACTGTAAGAACGTTACAAACTGTAAAAAATTTTTGGCTGTTGACCGCAAAGAGAAATGGAATCTGGTGAAAAAATATCAGCTTTGCAAGCACTGCTTAAGAAAACATAATGGTGTATGTTACAGTAAAGACAGAATGTGTAATGTAGAAGGCTGTCAGTTTAAACATCATAATCTTCTTCATAAATACGGAGATAACATTAACAGACCATCGAATACAGCAGAAGAGTATAAAAAATCAGTTAACAGAGAGATGCATAATAATAAACAAAATGTAAACACACACGATACAAACAAACAGAAAATTCTTTTCAAAGTTGTCCCAATTAAAATTTATGGAAAAAATAAAAAAGTGGTGTCAACGTTCGCGTTTTTAGACGATGGTTCTTCAGTTAGTTTAATAGACGAAGAAATTATAAATCAGTTAGAGCTTAGAGGTGAAAACGAACAACTTTGTATAAAGTGGACGGCTAATGTAGAAAGAACTGAAGACGATTCACAACGTTTAAAGGTGATGGTGTCAGGAAAAAATAACAAAAAGTTTGCAATGGATGTTCGCACTGTAAAACAACTACAATTACCCAAACAAACACTCGATTATGAGAATCTTTGCAAACAATTTAATTATCTAAAAGATTTGCCAGTGGAAAGCTATGTTGCCGCTACACCAAAAGTTTTGATTGGCCTTAATAATATAAATATAGTACTTTCAAATAAAATAAAAGAAGGAAGGAAAAACGAACCTGTAGCAATAAAAACAGCGCTTGGCTGGACAGTTTTCGGTCCCTGTGGTAAAGATCAACAAACGCAATATAGTGTGAACATTTGTGACTGCGTAGAAGCGGACAACAAAATTCAAGAAATGGTAAAACAATATTTTAAAATAGAAAGTTTAGGCATTAATTATCAAAATTTGAAGGTAGACAAAGACGACGAAAGATCGCTACAACTCTTAAATAAGTTTACAGTTCAACGAGATGATGGCCACTACGAAACATGCTTGTTATGGAAAGCCGATGAAATTACATTACCCAACAACTACCAAATGGCAAAGAGTAGACTTGTGTGCCTCGAAAAACAAATTCAAAAAAATAAAGACCTTCTTTCAATTTATACTAAAACTATCCAGGATTATATCAATAAGGGTTATATAAGTAAAACAGACATAACGACAAAAGCGAATAGGGTTTGGTATCTACCCACATTTCCAGTGTACAATAAAAATAAGCCGGGCAAATGTCGTATTGTATGGGACGCTGCAGCACAATTTAATGGAATATCATTAAACTCTATGCTTCATAAGGGACCAGACCTTCTGGCTTCATTACAAGCTATTCTTTTTCGATTTAGAGAAAAATCTGTAGCTATATGTGGCGACATTGAACAAATGTTTCACCAGGTTTACATGCGAGAAGAGGACAGACACGTTCAACGTTTCCTGTGGCGTAATTGCGAAGGGACCAGGGAGCCAGATGTTTTTATAATGAATGTGATGATATTTGGAGCCTCGTGTGCTCCCTCAATATCGCAGTATATAAAGAACACAAATGCACAGAAGTACGAAACTGAATTTCCAGAAGCAGCTGCGGCAGTAAAAAATAACCACTATGTGGATGACTTTTTATTTTCAATAGACACCATCGAACAGGCCATAACCATCGCAAAAGAAGTAAAGTACATTCAAAGTCGGGCCGGGTTTAACCTTAGGAACTGGGTGTCAAATAAAATAGAAGTGGTTAATAGTTTAGAGCACCAACAAGCAGCAAACGAAAAACAAATAAATATGGGTTCTGATAAAGATTTAGAGAAAGTCTTAGGCGTCTTTTGGATTCCCACTGACGATGTAATCACGTTTAAAATTTCACCATATATACTAAATAATGACGTTATTTGTTTAAATAAGCGTCCAACAAAACGGCAAATCCTAAAAATTTTGATGACGGTTTATGACCCCTTGGGATTAATCGGTAATTTTGTTATGTACTTAAAAATTATGCTGCAGGAGATTTGGCGGAGCGGTGTAGGCTGGGATGAATCTATTAACGATGATCAGTTAGAAAAATGGATCAAATGGGTCAAATACCTCCCTGATCTGGAAAAGGTGAGAATTCCGCGCTGCTACCTAAAATCAATGACTGACTATAATGACGCATCGTGCGAGCTGCATACATTCGTAGATGCAAGCGAAAACGGATATGCGGCTGTAGCTTACCTCCGAATAGCCCATAACAATGAAATTGTTTGCTCCTTAATAGGATCTAAAACACGTGTAGCACCTCTAAAGATTACCTCAATACCACGTCTAGAACTTATGGCCGCCCTTATCGGATCGCGATTTGCCAATAACATTATAAAAAATCATTCTATCTCGATAAAAAAGAAATATTTTTGGTCCGATTCGAAAACCGTCATCAGCTGGCTAACACATAGTAATAAAAGATATCATCAGTTTGTTTCGTTGCGTGTTAGTGAAATTTTAGATACAACGGAGTTGCATGAATGGCATTGGCTACCTGGGAAAGAAAATGTTGCAGACGAAGCCACGAAATGGGCGAAAAAGCCAGATATTTCATTGAACAGTCGCTGGTTTAAAGGGCCAAATTTTCTTCTAACACCTGAAACTGAATGGCTGCGTTATAACACAACTCTGAATGAGCCTGAACTAGAATTAGTTAATCTGGTACAAGTACACGACAATACTGAAACACTCATCAACCTAAATCGCTTTTCTAATTGGAATAGACTTCTGAGAACTACCGCATATGTGTGTCGCTTTTGTGATATGGTAAGGAATAAAATTCATCGCAATACTGAATTTACATCGTCAGAGCTTGGGAAAGCGGAAAACCTACTCTTCCGACTCGCACAACTAGAGTTCTACTCAGAAGAAATAAAGTATTTAAAGTCGAATAAAAACCTAAAAAAATCAAGCCCACTGTATAGAGTAACACCAAAACTGGATGAAAATGAAGTTCTCCGTGTAGAAGGCAGATTAGACAAAGCTTGTATACCTGACGAAGCAAAATTCCCAATAATTCTACCCAAAAATAGCCGTATAACTTACCTTTTAATTATGAATTTCCATATAAAATTTAAACATCTCAATCACGAAACAGTAGTTAACGAAATACGGCAGCGTTACTACATCCCACGATTAAGAGCTATTCTCAAGACTATATTGAAGCAATGTCCCACATGTAAAATAAAGAAAGCAGTGCCGAATTATCCACAAATGGCGAAACTGCCAGAGGCTAGACTAGCAGCCTACTGTGCCCCATTTACTTATACAGGAGTGGATTACTTTGGTCCGCTAATGGTGACCGTTGGCCGACACTGTGAGAAAAGATATGGTGCACTCTTTACTTGCCTCACAATAAGAGCGGTTCATATAGAACTTGTTAATACATTAAATACATCATCATGCATCATAGCTATAAGAAATTTTATGTGTCGTCGTGGAACCCCAAGGGAGTTTTTCAGCGACAACGCAACGAATTTTGTAAGCGCTGAAAAAGAAATTCGCAATGCAGTGGAAGAAGTGGATAAAAACGAACTTATACGAACATTTACAACTACGTACACCAAGTGGAACTTTATTCCACCATCTTCACCTCACATGGGAGGTGCGTGGGAAAGGCTGGTTAGATCCATAAAGACTGTTTTGTATAGTATGTCATCCACACGAGTACCAAGCGAAGAACTGCTTCGCGGTATGTTAGCAGAGGTGGAAAATATAGTTAATTCGCGACCATTGGTTTATGTTCCGCTTGAGAATGAAACCGCCGAGGCTTTAACGCCAAATCATTTTTTAATACAGTCGTCTAATGGAATGAAACCATTAGTACCTTACGACGACAGTGGCGTTGCACTTAAACATATTTGGCTGAGTTCTCAACAGTTCGCGGAAAGTTTTTGGCGTAGATGGTTAAGAGAATATATGCCCTCGATAACATTTAGATCAAAGTGGCACGAAAAAGCCAAACCGTTGCAGGTCGGCGACTTGGTTATAGTGGTTGATCCGTCGAGTCCAAGGAATGTGTGGCCAAGAGGTAAAGTCATCGAAACTATGATAGCGGACGATGGTCAAGTGAGAAAAGCAAAGATCCTTACTACGGGCGGAGTAATTGTACGACCAGCAGCTAGGTTGGCGGTACTTGATGTGACTTCCAATTAGGAGTATGTCTTCGAAGACTTCTCGCCATACTGTGGGGGGGTGTAACCGCCACTATCTACCTACCAATAAATGCAGCTCTGGTCGTCATTTCATCTTTATCTATTATCTTTATTTATTACCTAATCTATTACATTTAACCATATTTTAATTGGATAATTTTAAGGTTAGGCAAGTTACGCACAACGTGCTTAACTCTGGAAAAGTTCAGTTAAATATAACATTGGTAGCTAGACACAACGTGCTAAGTTTTTATAAACTGTAACCAAATTTAACACGGTTAGTAACACAACGTGCTTAAGCTTAGAAAATATTGTTGGTGGTATAAAACCAAAAAGTATGTATTTTTGTTAAACTTAATTTTATTAAAATTTAATTTGAATTATAATTTAAGGAATTTGAATACCTGGTTGCGTCACAGGTTGACAATAAAGAAATAATTGTATTTCACTAAACTTAACCGGTGTTGTCATTCTTTGCAAGCCACCACAATATACTACGGTTAACTTTGAAGTTAACAATGGGTATAATTCGAATATGAATATTTTATACTCTTCGTTTGTGTGTTTTATATTTCTATTGAATAGCCAATACTTATATTTATGAACACTCATAAGTATTCATGAGTCATGCAAATCATTTATGAGTATTATGAGTATTTTATTAGAATGTATGCTATGTACTTATGAATCAAAGTGATTGTGGGTATGAGTATGAGTAGTTGAATTCGAAAGATTGTAATTAATTATACTTATAGATTTATAAGTATGAGTAGAAACACAAAAACGATTCATTCTCTGGTACATGTGTTGTTTCCGACTATGATGTTGCAGATGCTAAAAATTCCAGCATCTGATAATGCTTTTTCTGAAAATGTTGAGTTTCACGCGGTTGTAAGACATTTTCTGTACATTTTTCTGACAATATTGTTAGATCTGTCAATCGTCTAAACAGAACTTTACGAACAAAAATAAGCCTTTTTTGTACGAACAAAAATTAGCCTCTTTTCTGGTAGAAGATTTGAGTTCCACAAAGAGATTACCCCAGAAAAAAACAGCTGTTTAAGTGTCTTGAGAAATGTTATTATTTGCAGAGAATAAAAAATATTTAACAATATCGGATTAAGTGACTAGAACATTAAGAAGATATAAATATATTTTATCTAAAAAGAGCATGCAAATATCTAGCTGCCCTCGTATCTCTGTTCTTAAGAAAACAACACATTCGCTTAGACAAATGTATGAATATACACGGTTGTATGGACAGACAAAAAAGATCATTTTTTATTATTAAATTCTATATGGACACCAACAGATTTATGAAATAAAAAAAAGAACCAAATGGAGATCATCTACAATGAAGATGATGATAATGATCATTTCTATTATGTGATAATGATGTTGATGCAAAAAATTTCTATTGAAACTACACAGAATATTGTTGAATGTTCTGTTTATATCCCTAGGATTAGCGGCATGCTAGGGCGGCGGTCAGGGTATGGCTGATATCATACAGACGCATACTTTTAAGTGCTTCTGTCATGTTTTGTTATATATTTTTTTGTTCTAAGATTGTTGGGGAGTAGACAACAAACAACTAATAATTTAGAAAATCTCAAAAGGAACAACAACAAAAAATCACTTTTTACAATCAACCACTACCTCTTAAGTACACACACACCGGCTGCGATAATAATTCATCATATCCACCACCAACAAAATGACTATTTGTGCTGATTCTGCTGTGCCTTGTTTTCTATTGGTTTCACTTAAATACGAGAATGAAAAGGTAAATTAGGCGAATAGAAGCAAAGATTTTTTTAACACATCATTTCGTCTTGATTAATGTCAAATGACAAAATAAGAATTAAAAAAAGACAAAATTATTAAAAATTATAAAATATTAGGCGTTTAGTTAGCAGAAAACCAGCGTAAAAAACTATTTTGAATTGAAAAATACTTTTGCTTTTGTAAGGCAATTAGGAGGCAAATATTTCAAACGACAGTTGATAGTGTTGAAAGTGTTAACGAGATCTTAAATCAGGTGTAAAATTCCATACAAAATCAATAGGGAGTCACTATGAGGTTTGTTCTTAAGGATTGTTTGAAAACAAATTAATAGACGTAGCAAATTTGAAAATCGACAGGAGTTCAATAGCGGCTTCTTGACCTTGGTAGCGATCATAATGTTGAAACTACATTTGTCGAATTTATAGTTTCCATACAAAATAATAGGGAGTCACTATGAGGTTTGTTCTTAAGGATTGTTTGAAAACAAATTAATAGACGTAGCAAATTTGAAAATCGACAGGAGTTCAATAGCGGCTTCTTGACCTTGGTAGCGATCATAATGTTGAAACTACATTTGTCGAATTTATAGTCACTTTTCTAGTTTATTTTGCCATATCGTTTTTGGTAGATTTTTTTGGCGTTATCATTCTATCGAGAGAATTGTTCGCATACTCGTACGATGACAAAATTCAAGTTACGCCGGAAGCATCGCAGCTGTCCGTGATAGTTTGCAGGCAAATCTAAGGTCAAATCGATTTCGCGAATACAATTTAGCGAATTTTGCATAGTGACTTGGCCGTACAGATTCGTGCAAAGTTAAAGTGATCCAACAGCTGAAGGTAAGCGACGCGTGTTTGCTAAATGCCCTAATGCCCTGTAGCAGTAAAAAGCTGACCCTTGCTTAGACCAAAAAATGATCTACAGCAGATGTAGTAATAAGGGTTCTTGCATACAAAACCAAGCAAGACCATGTTCGCAACCCAGCGAGGATTAGAAAAGTTTCCAACACGATTTTATGTTTTGAATAACTAAGATCACTTATCAGATGATCTACCCAAGAAACCCACTCGCCACATCTGAAAAAAAGAAGACGACAACGCCTACAGAAATCATAGAAAGGTCAGGCAGAAAAAATAGGGCAAGCGGTAGCAAAGCTACGCACCACTACATCACATACACAGAGAGCGTTGTTACTAGGCGACGGCATATGACAGTACCATAATTCATCCATCGCCTCCATATGATTGTGTTAAGTGGTGACGATCCTCGCTAAGTAGTGTCATCTGGGTGTACGTGAGTCTTCGTCGTGCGGCATACCCCAAGGTGGCCCAATGGAACGAGTGAATACAATGCGTACACCAACGCCCCCACCTATGATACCCACAAGTTAATATCACAAGTAAGTACCAATTCGAAGGTGTGTTGTTAGGACACTCATAACCCTTTCACCTTGGTTAGGAGTCGGAGACTATATAAGCTCCTGCCGTGATATGGGTCACAGCACCCGGTTGTGGAGATGCAACACCACACCGAGCTCGTGCTCTGCCTGCTCTTTAAGTCTAAACCACAGCCACCACGAAGCCCCCTTAAGTGGGCCTATCCCATAGTCGGGCAGAGATTGGAATCCCTGGGCTTAATGACACGTGAGTGTAAATACAAACTTGTGCCACCTCTAGTTTTGGCCCTACAGCGGCCATGGACTGGTCACCGGTACCGTGCTAAGTGGTGGCGTTTTTCTTCTTATCATCGCCAGAGGTAAGCTGGAAGGTCAGGGAGTTTCTTTAAATGGAATTGTGTGGAGAAGGGTTGAAGTCTCATTATTAAACACTCGAAATCGCAAATAAATTTTATTTTTTGTCTTGTCCTCTGTTGGGTTTAAACCTGGGCCGTTTGTGTTATATGCCTGCACTCTAACCACTACACCACGCCACCCCCATTGAAGGTTAATGCACAAAAAATTCAAACCAATCTGCGAAATTACTAAAATGCCCATACGTGAATGTAAATAACATTGTAAGTACCAGCGTAAGCATTGACACCAATGACGGCTGATTTCATGACACGTTTTAACAATCTTCCTAGATAAACTATCATTCATATACTCGTAGATATTCAAAAATAGTTCACGTGCCATAGTTAATTACATGATTCGAATATTATTTCAGTAAAAAAATTCTCTAACTTTGTATCGTCTGAGCCTCTTAATTTTAGACAAGAATTTTTTAACTAAATTTTTTCCGTTTTTTTTTTTCAGAATTTGTATGTAAATTAGCACAACCTTTCATTTTACAGCAATAAACCGACTGTATTTTGTTTGGACTTAAAAATTCAACATCTGCAGTATTTTTTTAATATTTTTCTTCTTCTCGTTTTAACACATCTAAGGCAAATAAACTGTCTAAATTCCAACACAACAAAAAAACTAAAAAATCCATTGAAAAGAAATTTAAAGATTATTAGTTGAAAGAAAAGATCAAAAGAAATAAATGAAAATCAAAAAAGGAAGTTGAAAGCAAAAGAACATTACGGTCCATAAAAGCAAATAGAGCAGCCCGTCAAACAACACGAAAATGATACTTAAAAGTTAGCCATTTAATTAAGAGAAAACCAAATGTATCATTCATTTCTGATCTTTTTTCTTTTTTTTTCAAGAGAACAAAATTACACCGATAATTTGTTTTTTTTTGTTTTTTTTTTTTTGTTTTTAGAAATTAGAAAACGTCACGCGATCATGTTTTACAAACTGCTGCATTTACTTATTGCTACTGCAACTGCCAGCAATTGCTAATGCTGCTGCTGCTCATAATGATGATTAAGTTGAAAATGATTTTCCCTTGATTTTTCATTTTTCCGTTGCCGTTTTATTTTTCTGAAAACGTATAATTATGTTGTGTCGGCAATTTCTTATATTTTTTCGTGTTTTTATTACAAATTGTTTGGGATGAGATTTATTTATCTTTTCGTTAGTAGACCAACATAGTATTAACCCTTTATCTGTACACTCTTTTTAAATATTTATTCTAAACATAAGTGAACATTCTCTCCTATACTCGTATTTGATTATTTTTTTTACTGCTCAATGATTATTGCAATCGAATAAGGGGGTCTGCCTAAAATTTTAAGCAAGAAATGTAGTTCAGTGATCTAAAAAATTTGAAATGTTAGGAATGACATGCTATGAGTCTGCTCCAATTAAAAAAATGGTTATTAATGGTAATAGCTCTTCCGAAAATATTTTAAGTAACGAGTTCCTCTTTGGAAGCACTAGGATTTCCACAACTGATCTAAGCATTGCAGAAGTAAAGAAAATTATAACCATATTTTGTCAAATTAAAATCTAAAATACTTTCACCAGAATTGAGAGCAGAACAAGCACAGAAATCCAATCACAGAAATCGAACACAGACCAAGTTAACACCTTTAAAATAATCGTAGAGCAATCGGTGATATGGCAATCATCTTTGTATTTATTATTTTTAGATTTTGAATAGGCGTTCCATACACTCTGGCATAAAGTTATAACGGCCGCATTGGAAAGTAAAGGCTTACCTAGGAAATTAATTAACCTTATAGGGGCTCCATATAGAGTGGCAAGTTGTCGTATTAAGGGTTGCGTTTTGTTCCCACTGCTCTATAATGTTGTTCTAGACCATTGTCCGGCAAACTAATATTAATGCATTTTACAACTGTGGTAGTAATTTGAGAGCTCTCACTCAGGCCATTTTGCACTGTATTTTTCCATTTGTTTTCTCTTTAGTTTTCTTTGTTTATTTTTTGCTTATATTTTTCCTATGTTGCTCTTTGCGGGAATCTGTTCTAGACAAAGTCATGCGAGAGGCCCTTGTAGAGAGGCGAGGAATTGTGTGGTAGAAGACTGGGACTATACAGACGTCATTTGTCTGATGTCTCACAACTACTCGGAAATGTCGGCAAAAAGAGACAGTGTTTCCAAGCCGCAGCCAAGGCAGGAATAAGAATAAATGTGAGAAAAACGAAGGTACGAGTACTGAGAATAAACTTTACAATCGTCGAAAGTACTATTGAGGAGGAAGACACCTTTTACTATCTGCATATTATTATAACGAACTTAAGTGCCTCCTCAATGGATATTAAGAATCGCATAAAGTCTGTGAAGCAAGCATTTGGACGATTGGTGAACGTGTGGAGAACGAAAGAATATTCAACTCGAATGTCAAGTCTATACTTTTGTATGGCTGACAGACCTGGAACGCCGCATCTCATAACATTAAGGTAATACAGGTATTCATTAACAGATGTTTGTGGAGGATCATGCGAATATTTTGGTCCAACATAATACGAAATAGTATGTTATGGTCTCAAACCAATCAAATATTTATCGAGATGGAAATAAGAAGACGCAAATAGAACTGTCTTGTTCATACGCTAGGAAAATTCAATAACGACATAGCCCAAAATGTAATAAATTAAATCAGAACGGAAGAAAAGTTAAAGAATAATCCAACCAGTCTCTATGTGTGTAAGTACACTAAGAAAGGCTAACGCAATAATATTAATTGCATCGATAACCTTTAAAAAAATTAATGACTGCCAGCAAATCTTATTCAGAACTTTAAATATAAATCAAAATTGTCCTCAGCTAAAAAAAAAAAAATGATGTTCCTTTATGAACTGAATTACGAACTGCTACCCACTAGCATGTTTACCCGAGTCTTCGAATTAGTTTGTTCGTTGATTGATTTATTTCTACGAATTACTCCGTTTATATGGCATCTTTGTAATTCGCTGAAATGATTCTTTTTCTTGTTTTTTTTTTTTATTTGCCAGTAAATTGTGCTGTATAAACAGGGACTGAAAACTTGTAAAAATGGGTTAGTCAAAATAAAATGTTTAGTTTCGGGTTCGGTTCAGAGTTCGGATTGAGTTCAATTTTAAAAAAGTACAAATATTCACCGACTTCTGAAAAACAAGATATTGATTATCCTACAAAACTCTCCTCCCTTTCCACTTTTTCATTTTGGTACTATATTTTTTTACTATATTTCGGTTACTTTTTCATTACAAATAATCGGTATTTTATTTTTGTTTATATCGTTGACTTAATATAGAAAAGACATACATATCTCGGTTTTTTCAAAATTACGTTTTTAACTTTTTATGGTAGTGTACCTCCACATACACATAACTTAGAAAATTCCGTGATCTATCTTTGAAATATGGCTTGTGACAAAAAACCCCTACCTAATTCAATATACTTATATATTCATTTTGAGCAAAAAAATAAGGATAATTCTCTAAAAACTTGAAAAAAAAGAGAAAAGAATCCAGCACGTAACTTAATGTCCGTTTTAAGCTAAAATTGCGTTATTTTTTATATTTTTGTATCGAAGATTTACTAGATTTTATTCAGTTTTTTCTTCTCCTGCAATGAAACAAAAAATCTAGATACACCCTTTCTGTATGAACCATTTCTCACATGTGTTCAACGGGTTCGGGTTCAAAATTTTCATAAACAACGATAATGCATCAGCTCGGGTTCATGTTCAGGTTCTTTTTCAGTCCCTGTCTATATATGAGAACAATATAAGGAAATTAAATAAACAAATTAAGCGTGAATATCCGACAAAAATAAATTCCTTCGAATTTTTAGTAATTTACAGGGTAATTGAAACTGGAATTATGTAATTCGTCTCATAGTAAGGTGTTAAATTAGAAAAGAGAGAACGAATTACGAAAAAAAAGTTCTCCTGTGGATATTATATTTTCAAAATTAAACATCTTACGACTATTTCCCGTTTTAAAACTTAAAGAAATGAGTAGCTGTTAAAAAATCTGGATCTATAGAAAGCCTAGAAAAATCTTACTGTTTGAGGGTAAAAAAAAAAAACACCAAAACCCTGGATTCAAAATCGAATGGATGAGCTAAATGAGAATTATTATAATTTTTTATTTTGCATAAGGAAGTCATGCGAACTCTAATTGATACTATCCGTTTTGTTGCTGCTTGTGCTATGAATTTAAAGGGTTAAATTTATATCAAACTTTTATAGAGTTTTTCTAAATAGATTTTTTTTTTTTTTTTTTTTGTCACAACAAACCGTTTCAGGTGTTTAAGACTGAACGTACGGTATTGCAAAATATTTCCAAGGAATTTTAAATACAACATTTTAAATGTAACAAAAATATAAAAAAATTAAAAAATAGATAAATAAAATTTGACACTTACGTTTTCTTTTTCCTCGTAATTAGAACTTACCTGTAAATATAAAAAATAGAAAAAGAAAAAAAAACAAATAATTAAAAATGACAACAACAACAAAATAGAGAAAAATATGCAAATTGGGGAAAAAATTAAAAAATAGGCGCGAAATTGTAAACAAAAAAAATATTTTTTTAATTATTCAAAACAATGACATAAAACAACAAAATTAAAAATAAAAAAAATTGAATTCGGCCATGTGCTTTTTATTTAAAGAAAGACCGAAAAAAAAGAAAAGAAACGTCGAAAATTAAAACACAAAATCCACTGTAATTTCGATTTTTAATGTTTTTTTTTTTCTTCGTTACTGGCTGTTGCTACTGCTGCCGTTTCAGTTTTATTTTCTTGTTTTTTTCAATATTTTTTAAAAATCGAAGGCTATAAGGGGAAGTCGTAAATTAGTCCAATGTACCAACAGATGTTGCAAATAACAACAAGTTGTAGTCGTATTAAAGCAACAGCAACAGAAACAGCAACAGCAATGCCATTAATATCAAGCAAATAGCATCTTGATATAAAACATAAGCAAAACAAAAATAAATTTTTATTAAAAATAAAAATGAAAAAAAAAATTTAATTCGGCCACTATACTCGTAAAAACTAAATAACGGCCCAATAAAATAAAAAAATTCGGAAAACGAATCGAAATAATGGCGAAAAATGTACACACGATTTTGATATCGTCTTGTTGCTGCTGCTCTACAATCTTCTTTTGTAGACCATCATCAAGTAATAACAATCCAATTTATCAAAAACTAATAAAATGAGAAAAAAATACTCAAATACCTCATGAAATTCACAAGAATATCTGCTATAGCGTTTCGTTTATTCAGAAAATAATAAAAACAAAAGCTCTTTTATGCAGAAACTAGAAAATGCAGAGATAATTATTAAAAAAAAAAAACAGGAAAATTAATATTAACCCCTTAGAAGACGAGTTTAATCCGCTATGTCCTACAAGTTTCATTATATTCCATAACCTTCTATATATTCCATAACCTAACACAATTTATCGCTGTCTTCAAAATAGGTGTTTGCTTCAATGATGACTTCTTCGTTTGATCCAAATCTCTTACTAATTTTTACAAATTCGTAAACAGGTAACAGTCGCAGAAAACTATATTTAGAGACGATGGAGCAGCAACTCGCAGATAAATTTATGGATTTTGCAATAATAACTACAGAGAAAGAGGAAAAAGGTAAGAGTCTATGATAAGCAGCATAAGTAAGGCTCCGAACCATCACTCCACCACTACGACAACATCTATCCTCGAAACCTGCGGAAGTCAAATGATCCCAAGAGGTGTTACAAATAAAAGTACAGATACATACCCCATGTTCATCTGGGAAGTAAGGTCCAGTAATTGTGGGACAGATGGTAACTGAATATGATTTGACTGAGCGTAAATTGTACCCACTATGGGATAGATAGTAATGATAGCTGATTCATTGGCCAGAAAAGTTTCCCTATAACGGTTCGGAATTTTTCCGTGCAACATCACTTACTATCATCCACAATCTAATCAAGGATTTGGAAATTGTCAGATGCGTTAAAACACTGAATTGATCAAAGGGGATTTCATCACTCTAGGGCGGCGATCAGTCCGCAATTTAGGCGTCGCTCTAAATTTCACAAGTATGGCAAGCCGGACTTGAAGCTTCTTACGGAGTTTCTTACGGGCCACGGTAAACTAAAAGCGCATGAAGAAAATGGCGTTCACAGATGTAGATATTTGTAGTCCGTGCTCACCGGAGTCAGAGACGGCGGCCACATAATGTGTGAATGCAGGGTTCTTTATAGGCTTAGAAGGAAATTTTTAGGTGGACATAGGCTCTCACTATGTGACATATCCAACATTGTGGTTTTGGATGCAGCAGATCTGGTGAACAAACTAAAGGCCGGAAGGGCACAATAGATCACATGTGTCTCAATGTCCTGCAATAGTACCTGGTCCATATGATGATAATGCTAACAATGTTGCTATTTTTTCCGATATGTCTTGCATGCTTTCACAAACCAAGAAAAATTTCTTCGTGAAAGTCCTATCAAGGCTTTGTCCGTCACAGGATGGCCATGTTTCAGTCGAAATGGTGCATGTAGACAATTCCTTTCACTACATTTCGCCTTTCTTAGAAATTACTTCCATAAACATAGTTGATATACCGCATTGTAATAAAGACCAGTGCATATTGAAGGTACCTTACTTTTATTCAACAAGCACGTACAAATTTCACTGATTTTTTTCGTGCCTGACGACGTTTAATGTTTATTTTCGATGAAGTTCAGCGTTTGTCTATGCCACTACTAGAGTCCGTGAAAATGTTTCTATAGAAATTACCCCAGTGGATATTTATTCCCGATTAAGTATAGTCTCTTTAATATACGGCTTCTTAGAAACCTCTACAGCCTTGATACACTACTGGCAACATTGGCTGCTAAACCTGGCAAAAACGTTAGTTTCTGTGGCAGACACTACCATCTTTGATCAGTTAGCATAGATCGCTATATCGATTACGTATGGAAAAAAACTTCAATTGCCAAACCTAACTCATTTTCTGGCAACAGTTTGCTCAGCTAAGATTCCGATGCCGTCTTTAATCGACCCACACATCTTATAACTTCAGGCGGTATACTGTTCAGGGAGAGGTTAAATTCATAATTAACATATATCAGCGAAATGGAACTTATGTTAATCCCAATTTGCTCGACAAGTTCATAACTGGTGATGAATTGTAATCACAGACCGACGAAAGATCAGGGCTGATCAAACCTCCTTAGAAAAGCACATTAGAAGTCAAAAGTTATAACTCTCTTGGAATTAGTATTCTTTGATTACAAGGTGCGACAAAGAAATACTTGGGAAGTGATCCTAATTATTGATAACCGTTATCAATAAATCTTAAGTTACGGGTACAAAACCAGTTTTTTGTATCTTCGTACACTTATAAGCTAATAACTCAACTAAACATGAACCGATTTTAAGTTTTTGAGCGGATTTGGAAAGAAAAAAAAAACACAAAAGGAAAATTCGCGACACTACAAGACATTAAATAAAAAAATAAAGCAAAACAAACATACATGGAATGTAATCGAAGTTACCAGATGATCTGTTACATCAAAGCAACCAGACTGTCGAGAAGTTTCCATAGCTATCAGCATTTGTATATAAAACACGACATTTCACATCGAAGTGTTTAGATATAGAAGGCGCTAGAGTCGTTAATAGTGTAAGATAATGGTTGTGACGAAAACATAACTTGTACACAGAGGTACTAATGAGTTAATTATCAACTTGAGTATTTTATTTATTTTATTTGCGATCTACTAATTCATTAAACCTTTTAAAATTATGATAAGTAACCTCAGGGAATCTGTATGTATTTCTTAAGGAAACTCATTTTTTATCCAATTTTCCTATAGATTCTTGTAGTATTCGATAGCGTCCATAAAGATATAACATCACTTTCCCAGGTATTTAAATTTCGTTCTTTTTTGCAGCATCGTGTTATTTTCTTTTCTCGCTACATCGCTAGTTTACGCTCGAAAGATTACCGCTTTGGACGAGTTTTATGCCAACATCTGAGACCCTACGACCCAAAAAACATTGAATTTCTTCGATCAAGTAATCAAAAACTTACCAACTGCTTAAAGCCCTTACACAGCAAACTGATAAGAGCCATTTGCATGACGTGATATTTCACATATTATGGTAAAAGAGGAAAAGTCGATTTTAAATCCTTTTTATTTTTCGTTATCCGATCACCCACTCTTTGCATACTTAAGTAAGTAAGCGATAAAGATCACAATGCCAGCGTTAAGTTATGACTAAACTGAAAGAAATCTTTTGCGTTCTGTAAACCACTACTGTGTATATACTTTTTCAATAAACATTTCATGTCGCAAGCGAAGTGTCATTTTACGAAATTCAAGGAATCTTAACCATCCCTCTCAAGTTCATTATGAAATCATCAAAATGCATGTGAAAAAAAATTTTAATATTTAAATAAATTATTAAATAAATATTAATTTTACTCATATTTAATTGTATTTTTATGCGGATTAGAATTAATTAATCAATTTAATAATTAAACAAGTTGTTATCGTCATTTAAAATGTACTCGTAGAAACGTGAATTGTTTAAAACTGTCAAGCTACAACAAAAACAAAAAACTATTTGCTTAGAGTCAACCAACCAAGGAACTTGAGTCACTACTATTCATTCACCCATTTAGTTAGCCATTCAAACACTTTACTTCATTCACTCACTCTATCTATTGATTGTGTGGTGTTGTCGGTTAGTTTGCAATTAATTTTCTTTTTTTCAAGACAAAAAATTGTGTTTTTTTTTTAATAAATTTTATTTTTAATTCACATTTTTGTTTAAATTTAATTGTTTAGAAACATAAAAACACAAATAAAAAAATTCTAAAAATACTTGTTCAAGTGTTGAATGACGAGTCTCTCAGTGACTGATTAACAAGTGAAATCAATGTCGAGTTGAAGGAAAAATTTTGTTTTTCTGTGTAAATATTGGCAAAACGACAAAAGGTGTTGAAACTAATTTGTTGTTCAACGTCTATTGCTTTTATTGTTGCTAATGAGGCAAAATAGTCAGAAGCATCGAATGTAAAATCATCTTTCCTCTTCTCCCAGTAGCGTATTGGGCTACAAAGAAATAGCATAACAAAACCACCTGTTTTCTTTAAGCACATACACGAGTGAATCCCAAAAAACGCTTACAATTTTTATTTTTTATTTTTATTTTTTGAAAACAATTGAAGAGTAATCACTGTCATCGGAAACATATATTTTTCGTTTAAGAATTTTAAAGCGAGAAAACACTCGTTCGTTAAATATTTAGTGAATTTCAAAATGTGCGTTTAGAATAAGCAAAAACAGCTGAGATATATTAGTGATAAATTGAAAATGTTGTAGGGATTTAAATGGCTGAACTAAGAGGCTTTTCTTATTTAAGAGATCAAATATACAATAAATAGTTAGGAAGAAGGAAGCTTTTTAGGCAGTCTTCTCAAATTGTGAAAAAAAAAAGCAAAAGTTGATTACACAAAGGGAAAAAAAGTTACAAAATAAAATAACAAAAACAAAACACATGCCCATATGGAATGAGTTTGAAATTATTCGACTTTGGAGAACTTGCTATAAACTCTGAAACATGTATAAAAGGAACATTTTTGCACATTGCAATAGGCAACTCTGCGCTGATACAACAGTGTATAATTAAATATGCGTTTGCCAAAAAGAGTGGGCTAAAGATACACGCTATGATGGAGGACAAGGTATCAGCATTATCATTATTTTTATTATCAGCCAGTAGGTTTCCTAACGGCAAACTTTTACCCTCATCTAAACACCTACCGTGCGAACCCGCCCGCAGATAATGCCCAGTTAACCATAATAGTACAGTGACAATTTCCCACTTAACTGGCTGGCCGAAAGCCATGTTCAAACAGTAATTAATACGTTCTCAGAATGAAGTCGCGTAAGTCTCTGATAGGACATATCCCCCCGTCCAATCGATTCCGGCTGTAAACGTGCAATCTAGTCCTTGTTAGCGCAACACAGTCGTACAAAATGTGACCTTAGGTTTCAACCACCTCTGGTGAGCTGACAGTCAGTCTCCAACAGGAAACGCAACCAGTGGTCTTATGTAATCTATACAGCCATAGGAGAGAAGCTCTACCAATCGTTTGCTCCCAAAGTGCAACCCTGAGAGAAGGTTCCCACCTGTCCATGCATGACCTGACATCTGCCCAATGAATCCCACAAAATTAATCCTTCCCTCACAAGTCTGTCAGCAATTTAAATGCCAACAACTCCGGAAAGATCGATCCATCTGCAAACCACTCCAGTCTTCTGGAGCTGCCGAACGGTCTATTTTCAAATACGAAATTTCTAATTGGTCTGAGTTTCAACAAGAAGCATTATTTTTTGACATAAATGTTAACACCAGATTTAATTTTGGTACCAAAGACCGATACCTTTTTCTGTGGCTTTTAAAAACGACAATCAGCTTCCAAAACTGTTGACTCTTGCAATACAATTTTTTGAATCTTTTGTGCATAATCCGTTCGTCAGTGAAATTTGTTTCGAAACTAACTCACTTGGATCAAAGGAAATAAAGGTCTTCTATCAAAATCACGCTGCTCAGGGACAGAAATTATGATTTTAAAGCTCTTGTGATTATGGTCATAAAATTAAAACCCTCGAAATTCGATTAATTATAGAGGTTTTGCTATTTTGGTTGGTTAAGTTGTCCTATAGTGATAGTATACTGCTTTCAAACAGTCAAATAGAGACAAAAAGATTCCGTTTTTACCAGACCAAATCACTCCTCACTCCGTACAGGATCAAACCACTGTCACTTACATCGTAACGTATATTAATGTGGTATCAATATCAGCCGTCAGGTACCTCAGTTGGTCATTAAGTCTAGACCTAGACAGCTCACCCAGATTGTAATCTGTATCTCCTAATCGATAGGACCAGTAATACGCATAGAAGGTGAAAGACTGTCTCTCCCTTCTACCAGTTATTGCAAAAAGTCGTAGAAGGGAAGTCTAAATTGCATGCTTATTTAGCACACAATGTTGTTATTAAAAAACACATTTTCGGTTTAGAGTGTTTGAAAAAGAGACTCCAACCTCTTTCCTGACACATCCACCAAAATAAATCATCCCTGACCTTCCAGCTTACCTTTGGCGGTGAAGACAAACATTATAAAAACTATTAAAATGCTAAGTAAGGATCACCACCACCATCACTTAGCAAGGATCTTCATCACTACATGTACATTCATATGGAGGCGAACTATGAGCTAGGTCAGTCATCTACTTGGCTTGAAAATCTATTTGATTTCTGAAACTGAAACAAAGTAATGGATGCTTTGTGGAAAGCCAATATTCTCCCTAGAGGAATGACGGAGAAAAAAAAACATCGATGTATCCCTTCTACTACTACTTATTTTGAGCTTTTGAGATATTCAAAACAGATCCCGTTTTGACTAACTCATCTAACCATTCATTAATGTCAGACAAACGACCTAGCCTGATAGCTAATTCTTATACTGTCTGACCCTCATAGATATTTATGTTGAGGATGTTTCCATTGTTAAGTAGGGTTGATCTTTGCTTCTGTTAAGTTACAATATATGCACTTCAGGATTAGTTCTTCAAGAAATGGAAAATGCATTGGCATACATGGACAAAAGTGTAGAGATTATATATTTTCAGAACAATCCTCGTTTATGTATAATTATTTATGAGGGTGGTATTTTGATATTTTTTGATTATGATAGAAGGATCTATGACAATTATGTGTGAAACAAAATATCGAACAAATGCTCGTAACTTTCCATGGTTGAATTTATCAGACACTGAAACAAAGAAATGTCAAATTAAGTTGGGCAAAAAACTTGAAATTAAGGTGTGACTCACAACTAACATCGTGCATTAAGGTTGGACAACCTTTTATATTTTTGGAACAATCCTCGTTTCAGTATAGTTATTTATATTATACTATATATACATATTTTTTTTAAATCCTCTTAAATTTGTAAATCTTTTTCATAGCAATTGTTTGACAGCAAGTAAAGATGTTTGTTATCCACTTTGATCTGCTAATGGAAAATGTTCTGTTTTGTCATTAATTTTTAATCTTTTGAAAATCTCTCTTAACACTTTATTTTTAGCTCAGCTACCATTTCACCATCAGTCATTTCTTTACATATCCCCCATTCAGTTTAAAAGCCATTAATTTTATACGGCTAATCATTTTATGGCGTGCGGTTGGCTGGCTATTCGATGGTTTTAAGTTGTAAATAAAAGAAACAAAAATATGGAATTCATTCATACTGTTATCGGTTTTTGATTTTTATTTTATTGTAAAGAATTATATGATGTTTTAGAAATAATTTGGTTCTTTTATATATATATAAAGGGTCCGCCATTTAACGTTTTTTTTTTTTCAACTAGTGCTTATTTCGTAAATGGTAACACTTAGCTCATGTCTGATTTGACAGATAATTAGTTTTATCCTTCCGCTCAACTAATATGGTTGTGTATACGCTTCGCTAAGAGGGCCTGCGATCGACTTACAGAAGATGCCTATTTTGCCAAAAAAAAAAAACACACATCTTTTCAGTTGAAGCTCATTTTTTTTGTCGCTTACTGCCCTTTTGATTTTAGGTGACTATATGTGTATTTCACTATAAGCGCTTTATGTGTAGGAGTACCATATTTTTCGCAACTATATATGTATATGCAACTATTGCCTTCATAAGCAACCGCTTTCAGTGATTATACTGCCAAGGTACTAGAAATATTCCACTTGAGTTTGATAAAGAAACAGAGGGTCCATCGTGCAGGCACCAATATGCATTTTATGTGCTTTGGAAGCGGATTCGATGTGCATTTAACTCAGTTTATCACACAAATTAAAATCACGATCAACTACAATGCGTTTACTAAAAAGTTACTAATGAAGTCAATCTATTTTGCTTACGTTTCAACATATTAACATCTGCAAAATAAGCCTAATCACAGTAGGAATTAATTCATATACCCAATAAAAAATTAATATGTTTTTGAGTTTAAAAGAATTCTTTACCGAGAATTTACATTTATATCTATAAAAAAATGGATAAATCACACAAAATAAGACAGATATTATTCGACTGAAATATTAATTTATTTAATCTCCTACTGACGTGTACATAATTAAAAAAAATATATATTTTTTAAGCGGATTTTAAAAATGGGATACATCCAGTGGTTTGCCTAAAGCCAGATTTACCTTAAATAAAGGGTCCGCCATCTAACTTTTAACCTTCCGCTGAACGAATATTGTTGTATATACGCCTCGCTAAGTGGGCCTGTGGTCGACTAACAGAAGATGCCGATATTGCCAAAAAAAAATAAAAATCATCTTTTCAGATGAAGCTCATTTTGATCTTGGCGGGTATGTAAACAAGCAAAATTGTCGCATTTGGAGCACAGAAAACCCGCACACATACATTTAAAAGCCGATACACCCAAGACGAGTCACTGTTTGGTGCGGATTTTGGTCCAGAGGCATAATTGGGCCATTTTTCTTCGGAAATGAGCAAGGAGTGGCCGTTACAGTCAATGGCGATCGTTGTCGGGCCATGTTGAACGAATCTTTGTTCACAAAAATTGAGAGGGAGGATATTAGCAACATTTGGTTTCAACAGCACGGCGCTACGTGCCACACAGCCGAAGCTACACTTTGTTTTGCGTCCTGTTTTTGAAGATCGCATTATCAGCCGCAGAGCTGATGCCATTTGACCACCTCGGAGCTGCAGCTTGACACCGTTGGACTATTATTTGTGGGGTGCCGTCAAAGATAAGTGTTACGCCAACCAGCCAGAGACAATTGACGCTTAAAAGGACAATATTCATGAAGCCATTGGTGAAATACAGCTGCACACAATCGATAATGTGCTTAAAAATTGGACCGATCGTGTAAGCTACTGCATGGCCAGCCGAGGCAGCCATTTGAATGAAATTATTCTCCATTATTAACCGGAAGGATTGTACTTTCAAATAAAAAAAAGAAATTTGAGAAAATATTCAGTAGTTTCTTTTTATAGCATTTAAAAAAAAAAAAAAAAAAATTTGGCGGACCCTTTATATTAATGAAATTTGTAAAAATTTATGCTTGAAGGGCGTGTAAGCTTAAAACCGTTAAAATCATATTAGGAAGGCAATTTGATAATTTCGTGATTTTTTATATAAAAAATATTCTTTTTTATTATTAATAAGACTTCTTCTTGCCTGAAAGAAACACAAAAAAACAAATGTGTTTTTATAAAACTATTTCTTACGTATTGCTTTTATGTTTTACTTTATTGTTGCAGTAGCTTCTTTTGTTTTATTTTTTATTTTCATATTTATATTCTATTCTGTTCTGTCGTATTCTCTTCTTCTTCGTTCTATTCAATTGTTTCTAATAATGTGGCCATAAAAGTGATCACTTGTTGTTTTTTGTCTTACAATCACAATGGGATGAGTACTTATATTCATTATTGTTATTATTGTTGTTATTATTGTTTGTAAGCAATATTAGTATCTTCACCGGTTTTTGTATTTTGTTGTCTACTATAGTTGAGTGTTTATTTCTTTTCTATTTTGATTTTTGTTGTTTTTTTCAGTCTGTTTTTTTTTCCAAAAAAAAAAAAAAAAAAAATTGTTTTTGTTTAAGAAGAATAATAATTTGTTTATTTGTTTTTATTTTATTTACTTAGAAATCGTAAAACCCATTTAAACTTAATTTATGCTGGAGACTAATAAAAAGCGTAAATCTTATTTAAATAATGTGTAAAGGGGTGGTGAGGTTAAGAGCTATAGCACAATGGGACTAAACACACAAAAATACTCTTATGTAGACTGTACATACAGTATGCAAAGTACGCATTCGTACACATTTAAAAAATTATTTCTTTGAATTTGGCCATATTTTCGATAAATATTGTCTTTTGATACATTTTCGTCGGTTTATTAAAAAGTGGTACTTTTTAAAAAAAATTGAAGACTACGGATTTTGCAAATGGTACGGAATAAAATATTTCCTGCTTAATGGGGTTTTCTAGTCCAAAAAAAAAAAAAATTCGTGGCATGTGGCAATGACACAAAAATGCTCAATAAAGTTTTTTACTTCAACATAAATAGACCAATAAACGAACAATTCTTGCAAATCATTGAACTGTAGTACCAAAATCCATGTTATGTATGAAATGTGTTTCGTAAATTACGTCCACCCACTAATAGACTCACAATGGATACGTCAACAAACAGAGTTGCCGAATTTGTGGTGAAGAGCAGCCAGAGGCAATTCCAGTGTTGCCAATGCACCCTGTAATGTGCACTGTTTGGTCAGGTTTGTGGGCCAGAGGCATCATTGGGCCGTACTTCAAGAACTTTTAAAATCGCACTGTTACAGTTAAGACAGCCGCTTACCAACCAAGACGTTCTCTGTTCACAAAAAACAACTTAAAGGACACTAATACCGACAACATCGTACCTATGTACATACATATTTATATATTTCTAGACGGAAAACCGTTAGAAATTATCAACTTTTTCTGCTACTGTGCTGAAATAATCCGCCATAGAGGTTAACTTACGTTACATTTCGGTGAAATATCCATATACGAGGGTCTATACAAGAATTCTTTGAACAAGGTGCGGTATATTGTGGCATATTGTGTTTAATTTAAACGGATAACTATATAAATTGGGTTCAGGTCTGGTGACTGAGTCAGATGGTCGAGTGTTTAAAGCTATGCAGGATCATTATCCTGTTGAAATACCCAGTTGTGTATTAAATCCACTTTTTCTACATTAGTGGCAACACTGTGCTGAGATAGTTTCCTTTTTCATCGTTGATTTAATAAACACAAGATTGCAAACTCCCGATGCCATTATGCCTTCCCAGACCACCACCATGCTTTACAGTTTTGATGACGCATTTATCACTAAATTCTTTATTCTTCTGTCGCCATATCTTTGGCGGTTTTTTGGCACCAAATACCTCGTACTTGCTTTCACCTGTGTAGAGGATATTTCTCCAAAAGGATGATCCCTTTTTCGAAATTTTCACGAAATCTGTAAGATGCTTTGATCGTTTTTAGGGTGGCAAATTCTCCGGTTTTGCATTCAACATACTTCTCAAATTGTTTTTATGGTTCAATGGTTTCTTCCTACAATTTGGCCTATTTCACGCAAGAAATTCCGTTGCTTATGAAAATCTAGAATGATTTTTTTGGTTTCAATTGATCTTTGCTTTCCCATTGTCGCTTTTGAGCTATATCATTTGCCAACTAATCCTTTTTTGGAGACGGTACTTCCCCCTTTTAAAACATGCTAACAAATTTTTATTGTTATATGCCCAGTTTACTTTGATTTAACGAAAAAATAAAAATTCGATATTTTTATAAAAAGAAGAAAGAAAAAACAAAAGAGGTATTTCTGTGGACATCTGTTATAACTCCAAATGTTTGTTTCGATGTTAAGACAGCTATACTGCGTTAGAAAAAATTAGTTCATTGCCGTTCAAGTATTTCATAATTCATCTTTCTTTTACTTGAATTGTGCAACTTACCGTGATCATTAGGTTTTTCAGAGAACCCTTCTGAAGCCAAATTTTTTAGAACATCAATCGAATTAATGCTGAAGACAATACAGATCAAAACATTTGATATATTTTCTAAGCGGCTTAGTTTAAGTTCCTAGTTTTAATAAAATTAATTTTAACTTTATTACCAATCAGAATCAATATATTGATTTTTTATTTATCTCTGTTCTTATAATTATGATACACAGTTTTTCAAATAAAATAAATTGTTTACTTTCATTTGACGCTCACAATATTTTCCTTTCCCACGCTTAAGCAAAATATTGTTTAATCGATCATCAGAAAATTTTAAACTGTTGAAATATAACTCGATTCGCTATTGGCTCAATCCTGACACCCGTAATAAGATATCTGGTAATGCTCAAATGTCTTAATTGTATGTCCGTAAGTGTACTTTAAGAAAAAAAAAAAAACAATTTTTATTTTCATTATATAGACTGTATTTCAACGAAATTTGGATCAAATAAGTTTTTATATTTTCACAACTGTTAAAATCAGTGCTACAATATTTGTATTTGACAAAAAAACAATCAACTTCTTACTAAAAGTGATTAAGAACGAAAAGGCTTTCTCGTAGATTTCCATCTCAACTGATTATGTATAAAGAGCTATAAAGCGACTAAGGCTAACAAGTCTGCTTTGGCCGAATAATTTTGATTCAATTTTAGAAGTTATCTATTAATGGAATTACTAAAGGGTCCGCCATCTAACGTTTTTTTTTCAACTAGTGCTTATTTCGTGAATGGTAACACTTAGCTCATGTCTGATTTGACAGATAATTAGTTTTATCCTTCCGCTGAACGAATATGGTTGTATATACGCTTGAACAACGCTGGGAAATATTGCGACATTACTTTGAAAATCACGGTAATGTTGCAGAATCAAAAATCATCTTTTCAGATGAAGCTCATATTGATCTTGACGGGTATGTAAACAAGCAAAATTGTCGCATTTGGGAATCAGAAAACCCACACGCATACATTGAAAAGCCGATACACCCAAGAAGAGTCGGATTTTGGTCCAGTGTTATAATTGGGCCATTTTTCTTCGAAAATGAGCAAGGAGTGGCCGTTGCAGTCAATAGCGATCGTTATTGGGCCATGTTGAACGAATTTTTGTTCACAAAAATTGAAGAGGAGGATATTAGCAACATTTGTTTCAATGGGACGGCGCTACGTGCCACACAGCCGAAGCTACACTCGATGTTTTGCGCCCTGTTTTTGAAGATCGCATTATCAGCCGCAGAGCTGATATCGTTTGCTCACCTCGGAGCTGCAATTTGACACCGTTGGACTATTATTTGTGGGGTGCCGTCAAAGATAAGTGTTACGCCAACAAGCCAGAGACAATTGACGCTTAAAAGGACAATATTCGTGAAGCCATTGGTGAAATACAGCTGCACACAATCGATAATGTGCTTAAAAATTGGACCGCCGAGGCAGCCATTTAATTAATTAATTTTCCATTATTAACCGGAAAGATTTTACTTTCAAATAAAAAAAGAAATTTGAGAAAATAATCAGTAGTTTTTTTATAGGATTTTCAAAAAAAAAAATTATTTGGCGGACCCTCTATTATTAAGGTGAACAACATGCAATTCTTAAAAATATTTGTTAGTAATTGTTTAGGTATTAAATATAAGTTTTAGTAATTTTGATTTGAAAACTGTTAGTCACTATTTTTTTCTACAATTATTAAAAATATTTTTTTTTGTTTTTTTTTTCCTTCATTAAAATCCTTAACACTTACACTGCGGCTCATAACTGTTTTACAACAAACTTACCTAAAATGAAAGAAAAAACAGAGAAAAAAATGGGAAAAATAATTTTATTTAATTTAATTAAACCACAACCATTTTAAAAATAGATTTTCTTAATAAACTTAAAACTAACACGTGCAACAATTAAATTTGTATTTTATTATAAAAGAAACCGCAATAAATTTCCTTAAGCAGATAAACATTTCGTAGCAAAAAAAAAAAAAAATAATTAAAAGCGAAACGAGCATTTCAAACAAGACTCGAGAAATGAAAATAAACAGAGTCCAGCCATGAAATTTTGCTTTTTACCTGAAGGGGTGGCATTGAAATTTTATATGTATTTTTTTTAATAAAAACATTTATTAGAATTTAATTTTTATTAAATAAAATAAATTGTAATTGTTGAGCCATTACGAAAACTTTATAAAAATAAAATTATAATTATTTTTTATATATTTTCAACATCTTTCGTAACAAATTGATTTTTTACAGATTATAAATTATAAACGTTTACAAATTATAAACGTTTTAAAAGATTAGAATTAAAAAAAAAGAATAATAATTAGAAACACTAACAACACCCATTAATTCATTCATTCATTCATTTGCTTCTCTTTTAAGGCGACGTCATTAACTCGTCTACTACTAGACTCTATATTACACCGCATATGGTGAAAGAGGTGTATGCATCACTGGGAGATTTCTGTGCTATATGTGGCATAACGTATATATTTTGACATCACAACACAACAATTAAAATTCATTGGATTTTTTATAAATAAAAATAAATCTATTTAATATTCAATACCACCACCATTTCGTTTAAATTATGTAAATTTTTAATTTGTTTATCGTTATTCAAAAACCTATTTATAACAACAACAACAACAGAAGTCCCTTCTGAACGATAACTGACCTGCATTAATAATTTATTTAAAGCCTCTTTTTCAAGGTTAATATACCGACCCCCACGTTACTGTTAAATGAGTTGAATAAAGGAAACATATATAAAACGCCAAACTGCTGTATACTGTTTGTAAGGGTTTGTAGAGACTGTAGAACTGTTTGCAGCTAAAACAGTCATGACCTTTTCACGGGACTTTTGTCCCCGATCAACTCACACGTATTCTTATGCTCTTGCTTTTAGTCGTCAAAGAGACAGTGACAAACGCACATGTATGGCAAATGTACGCAAAATTTTTTTAATGCACTTTACTCACTCTAAAAGAGTAATATCCATATTCCTACTAACACAACAACATTTTTAGTTTTGCACATCACTGATCTAAAATTCGTTTGATGGATGGTGGATCATATCTGTGACTTGTTGCTAAACGGATCAGTGTCAAAATTATGCTGTTTTGAGTTAGTCGTTGCCTTTTATTTTATTAAAACGGCATATGTCTAACTCAATCCATAACAGTTTTCTAAAGGTTTTGATAGCCAAAGTTACTATGAACTTATATATAAAATAAAAAAGTATATATATTGACATTGGCCCTTTTAACACCAAGCCACAGATATAAAACTATGTTTGATGGCTTATGGACAGCTAAACGGGTGAACCGATTTTCTAGAAATTTTTACAGTATCTCTCTGTATGTCTGAACGGAATTATAGGCTCTAAAAATTCCAAAAATTCCAATTGGGTGAAGCCATGTCCATACGAAATAAAATTGCAACAGAAAAACTCTCTTAATTTGGCCCAAATACATTCATAGCCAATAAAAATCAGCACTCCAAAAGAGGGCGGCGGAATTGGACAAGTGGGCGTGGTACCTACCATACAAGGTAAATATTGGTTTTAATATATCTTGAGAACGATTACAACTTAAGTTTTAGAATTTGGTCTGATTAAATTAATAGCCAATACATATCAGCAGTCAAAAAGTGGGCGGCGAAATCGGACAAGTGAGAGTGGTACCTGCCATACAATGTAAATATTGGTTTTAATATATCTTGAGAACAATTACAGCCTAAGTTTCAGAATTTGTTCTGATTGACTTCATAGTCAATACAAAACATCAGTCAAAAAGTGGGCGGGATTAGACAAGTGGGCGTTGGATCTCCCATAATAAGTAGAAATAATTTTTAGTACATTTTGAGAGCGGTTAAAGCAACATTTTCCGAATTTGATCTAAATGACTTCATAGTCAATGGAAATCATCAGTCATATAGCTCGCGGAATTTAACAATTGGTCGTGGTACCTCCCATACAATCCATTTAAATGTTTATGTCATTATATCTTGAGAACGGTTAAAGCTAAAGTTTCATTATTTGGTCTGAATGACTTCATAGTCAATAAAAATCATCAGTCAAAAAGTGGGCGGGATTGGACAGGTGGGCGTTGTACCTCCCGTACAAACTTAATATTAATTTTTGTATATCTTGTAAGAGTAGAAGCTTCTAAATTTGGTCTAAACAGATTTATTTATTTAAGTAAAGGACGTATCCAAGACTAGTATACTCGTTTTTGTTGCGAAAGTTTCTGTGTCAAAGACGCACTTTGCTTTAGTAGGCCAGTACCAAAAAACAGTCACTGAAAATGAAAGATACACTTCGCTCTTTTTGACCAGTCTCTGAAAAAGTGGATGTAATTTTAAAACTTATGAAAGAAGACGGACAAACACGCTGTCATAGCAAAAAAGATTTAAAAACATTTGACGAAAGAAAAACATGAACGAGGTCGGTAATTCTACACAAACGATTTTCAAGACTGAAGCAATGATAGGTTGAGTTGAGTGTTTGTTGTCATTAAAATTTATTTATTCATTAAAAGTTGATACAATCTAGCGAAACTATTAGTTCTGATCTCTAATCGTCACAAGACGATCCTTTGAACAAAACACTAACAAAAGAGTGACTGAAATTTACCAACAGAAAAGGATAATCTTCGACGACTAGTCAAAAATTAACTCCACTGGGAAGCTTTCACCATCTCGCTCACCATCTGACCACCATTTGCACCGATGTTTGCCATACTTTTTTTAATAGCAGATCGAATGGCCGATTGCCTTGGAAGTAGCGGTAAACCTGTGACAGGCAAACTTATATCAAATAAAATTTTAAATAAATAAAACATATTGAATAAAATGTTTAATGAAATCATGAACTATTAATTTTTTCTCGCACTATGTTTTTCCACTTAGTTTCTCTTTACTACTCTGTTTACTTTTAACCCATACGTGTGAGTACGTGCGTGTGAGAGAAAATTTGCTCGGAGTCGAGTTATGCTTGTCTATGCTGTAACCCTCCTAAAGGACTCTTCGCCGGGTAGTGAAGACTGAAACACTTCTTAAATATGTGGTAGGAGTACAATTTAATAGCTCCCACGGACCAAAACACACTAAGCCTCAGTTTTCCACATTTGGAGAAGCTCAAACAGCGTCTGATTTACATCAATGGACTGCTACTATAGCTGGCGATGCCAGTGCAGCATCGATTAGTTTAATCTTCTGCTCACCTTAATACCAATACTGAAACTACAAAAAATGCATACTTGGTGGCCCTATGTTCCACCTATCAACTTGGGTAATAATTTAATGGTTGCTAATAAAATTAATTTTATTCAAAATTCTGTAAAGAACATTTTAGTTTAAACATTTCTTAAAAACCGATTGTACGATACTGTGTGCCGCTGTTGTACTGTAGGTAATACACCTGCCTACCAACCAAGAGGTCTCGGTTGAATCCCAGTCCAGACCATCTGAAAAAGAACAAAAATTTCTACAGCGGATCACCTCATAACATTAGCTAGTGAACTGGTTATGAGTATTACTACTGTTGAAAGCTTCTCTTATTTCTGTCCTCCATGGAATGTTATGGGAATTAATATTGTTATGATCTTAAACTTTGGACGATAGATGGCATGACGCAGAGAGTAAATAATTTGCATAAAACACAAGTAGCCCAGGTTCATATCTCAGCGAGACCAAGAAAAAAAGCTTTGACCCCCTTTAGATGATCAGTTCAAGCAGAAATCTAAAACTGGTATTTAGATAAAAAAAAGGATCACCATCAGACTTAGTTCCGGTACCAAGTACAGCGGAGTATTAGAGACTTCGGTTTCTGCCTAGTGTCAATAGTGCATAGATAGTAAGAACTAACCGTATGCGAAGAAACATTTTTACAAACAAGTTCAACTTGAATTCTTTTTGTAGTAAAGACAATTTGGTATTAAAAGCACGGTACTATTAGATCTCAAAGCGACGGTACATAAATGGGGGAATATATCTGTGTCGATGTGGAAGAGTAGCTGAAGTCGACTTAAGCTATTCTTACTTACCGGCACATATATATAATAATTAGAGACAATTAAGAGAATAGACTTCGATTTTCTTATCCTATTTTGTCTTTTACCACATAAATCTATATCGGTAAATAAGAATAGCTTACTTAAGTCGACTTAAGCTACTCTTCTATATCAACACAGGATATATGCAAATGGTAGGATCGGAAGAGATATACGATTACAATTGCTATAGAGCTAAGAAACCTAATGTTTTTATATGACAAACAAGTTCGGACGCAAGCTGTTTTTCCAATAAAGGGACAAGCGCCTCAGCTTGCTTGTAGTCTGTAAACACTACGTATATTTTGTGATTTCGAAATTGTAAGGAACAAGTAATTCTGAACAATTTTTTACAATTTGTGTTAATAAACACATAATAATACAATTACTTCAGCATTTTTAATTACTTTTCTTTCCACACCTGTTACAAAACAAAGAAAAATTAAAACAAAAATATGACCCAAATTTCTCAATTCGTTTTGTTTAAATTAAAATCGAAACAAAAACGAGAAAATTTATATTTTTGAATGCCAGTGTGTAAACAGTTCATTAATAAACTGACACATTTGAACACTTTCGCCCAATTCATTTACAAACAGAGATTGTCAATAATTTTTGAAATTTAACCAAAAAATAATGATCTTTTTAATAAAAATAATAATAAACAATTTGCGATAATATTTATTTATTACATGTACTAGTTCCCACCCTTTCACCCTCTTACCTAAGCATCTCTTGAAAGCAAATGAAATTAATTTGTATGTTGCAGTGGAAACTCGGAATTTTGACGCAAACAATTATTGTTTATGATAGCGCGCAGGCATGCAACACAAAAAAAAAAAAAAAAAAAATGCTGCCACTGTTACTGTTAAGTATAATGACACTATACTGACAGTATTTTTTTGGTTTTATTTTTTCTTTAGTTGGTTGCAACATTAGCTCTGTTCCATGCGATTTTGCGCTTTATTTTTTTTTTACTTTTTTTTTGTTGGTTGTAAAGTCATCATCTTTTATAGTGTTTCTCTCCTCTTATTTGCCACAATGTGCCATACTCGAGAATATGTATCTTGTTATTATTTTTTTCTGCTGTTGTTGTTGTTATTTTAGTTTTTTCTTTGTTGTTCTTGTTGCTGTTGACCATATCGCTGTCATTTTAGGCCCATTTAATATGGTTGGTTATATTTGGCATTTTGCCAAAAAGATTGAGAACCAAATACTGTGTTTAACTCATGCAATTGTATACAACAACAAGCAAAATAACAACAACAGCAAAAAAGGAAAAAACCGT
This sequence comes from Wohlfahrtia magnifica, assembly GCA_023159175.1. NCBI lineage: Eukaryota > Metazoa > Arthropoda > Insecta > Diptera > Sarcophagidae > Wohlfahrtia > Wohlfahrtia magnifica. The sequence goes on along the minus strand of JAKWBJ010000483.1, from coordinate 10,795,033 downwards.
TTTAAAAAATATATAAAAATCGGAAATATAAACATAATCGGTTATGAACGACTATATAACACACTATGTTTTACGCAATAATCGAAACCAGTGAATTTCTGTTTTCACAACGCTGATTATTTTGTTTGCTCGAACACACATTTTATATTAAAATTAGCTAAAGCCAGTCGTGTTTCGCCACTCCCTTTTAATTATTATCTTAAATGCCTTTTTCCCCATTTTGTCCCTATATATAGTTGCCTCACTATAGTTAGTTCCAGAAAGACACTGTAGATTCTGCTTTTAGCTGTATACAGTCAAAAACACAAACACACATTCATTTTTATATATAAGATACATATATAGATAGCTTTTATACAGTGTGCTTTCTGCAATTTCCGCTTTTTGGGTGATTTGGATAGATAACGAAGTTTTAATAGTTGTCGTTCTCCACATATACAAAATCCAATACTTGGTATGAATGGAAGGTGCCATGCCCACTTATTCAATCTCACCCAGTTACTGACTGATAATATGTATTGCTCACGACATTGTTTGAACCAAATTTAGAAGCTTCTACTGTTACAAGATATACAAAAATCAATATTTAGTTTGTATCGGAGGTACGACGTCCACTTGTCTAATTTCGCCCACTTTTTGGCTGATTATTTGTATTGAGTATGAAGTCATTCCGACTAAATACTGAAATTTTAGCTTTAATCGTTCTCAAGATATAATGAAGTCAATATTTACTTTCTAAGGGAGGTACCACGCCCACTTGTCTAAAACCGCCCACTTGATTTGCCTTAACTATGAATCTACTTTGGCTAAATTTAGAGTCTTTCTGTTACCATTTCCAAGATATAGACAAATAAATAAACACTTAGTATGGGCCCAGTCGGAATTTGTGCAATTTATACAGTCTACAGAGAGATAACGTAAAATTTTCAAGAAAATCGGTTCACCGGTTTAGCTGTCCATAAGGCACAGACAAACGAACATAAAGGTGGGCTAATTTGAGGTTAGGAAGTAAATTGGCGTAAAAACACATATAAAATAGAAATATGGGAATTAATAATGTCCACCTCTAGCACGTCGGCAAACGTCCGATCTTTTCACAAAATTTTGAACTACATTGCGCAACAAAGCTTCGTTTATCTCGCCAATGCAGTGTCGAATTTCTTTATCAGTGTCAGTTGTTTGTGGTTAGTTCACGTAAACCCGATCTTTCAAATGGCCCCAGAGAAAATAATCCAGCGGCGTTAAATCACAGGAACGAGGTGGCCAATTGACGTCGCCAAATCGAGAAATTACGCGACCAGGAAATTTCTCATGCAATAATGTAATTATTTGGCTGGTTGTGTGACTTGTGGCGCCATCCTGTTTAAACCACAGGTCACTGATATAAACATTCGCCAATTGTGGCCACAAAAAATTGGTTATCATGGTTTGGTAGCGCAAAGAAATCACGGTGACGGCGATGATGACACTTAACTACAAACCATACCATACGGTCACTTTCTTTGGATGTAATGGTTTTTCGAGGACTGTTAGTGCATTTTGAGAGCCCCATATGCGACAATTTTGTTTGTTTACATAACTGCCTAATTGAAAATAGGCCTCATCACAAAAGATCATTTAGTGGAACAATGCGTTGTTTTCGTTCACTTTTTCAAACAGTCAATTCAAAAACCTCCGACGCAAACAATGGTCGGCTGACTTTAATTCTTGAACGAGTTGAACTTTATACGCGTAAGGATGAAGATCTTTATGCAAAATGTTGCGCAAAGTTGTTCTGGTGATGCCCAATTGTTGCGAACGTAAACGTGCTGATGTTCCAGGCTCATTCTTAACACTTTGCTGTACAGCGGTTATGTTTGCATCACTACGAGCATATTGTTTTGATCTATTGTCAGCAACAGTACCGTGAGCCTCGAATTTACCGATTAAATAACGCACAACGGTTTCAAAAGAAGCCTGATTACGAGGAAAAGCTGCTCGAATTTTCACCATTTTGATATTAAATTTGCACAATTAAAATTCTTTGTTCAAGAATGTCAATTCTTGACATTTCATCATTTGACAGCCAATTTACTTCCTTACCTGAAATTTGCACAAAACACATTCATATTCATATATACGAAGGCGGATTGATATTGAAGCTACCTAAGTAGGAAAAAACATTTTTTTTTCAAAAACCATTCATTTCTCAACATAGTCGCCTTTTAGCTCAATACACTTAGTAATACGATTTTCCAACTTTTTTATAGCATCTGAATAATACGATGTTGGGAACTTCTCAAAATACGCATTAGTTTCGGTAATCACTTCTTCCTTTTAAATGAATCTTTTTCCTGCGAGACATATTTTTAAGTATGGGAACAGGAAAAAGTCACTAAGGGCTAAATCTGGACTATAAGGTGGATGATCAACAAATTCGAAGTGGATTTCTCTGTGTGAACCAGTGCGTTGTCTTGAAGAAAGAGCACTATTTTCTTGTTCAAATGTGGTCGTTTTTCCTTGATTGCATCAACCAATTGAT